>CM039679.1:46466145-47828645 GCA_022537955.1 Schmidtea mediterranea | reverse complement strand
TTCCACATTTCTTTCTATACATTCTCTTTCTTTTTTGTCTTTTACTTGCTGGGCAAGAGCTTGTTTATCAATCTAAATTATTATTAATAAGGTGTTACTAACAAAACCATACTCCGATTTGTCGTATTTTACTATTAAAAATGCGACTTTGTCGTTGCTCTTCCCGTGATCTACGGTTATTAATTATAGCAGCTTCTTTTTGATCAACGGGAAGATCTAATTTATACATATTTAAAAAACTTCTTTTAAACGGTTTCCAATATTTTAGTAAATGATACAATTAAACAAATTCGTTTTTATCATAATAATTATAATAATGTTATTTTTTATGAAGTTCGGCTCATTTTGTTTAATTATTTCAAATATGGAGTTTAAAATAAAATTTTTAAGAGAAAAGCTAAAATATTTAAAATACAATTTAGGGGTAAAAAATTAAAGAAAAAAGAAAAAATGCGAACACATTTATGAAACAAACTTTTATTAAATTGGTGAGTTATGGGTATTTTGACCTTAACATAATGTTGATGAATTTCACAAAGACATATAATGTCTACTTTCTCTATATGTCACCCGTTGGCAACGTTGGTAATGTGACAGGTGGTTAGATGCCTGCCACAAATAAGCCTCGTCACTGAAACTCTTCTTGTCTGAACGTGCTAAGTGTCCAGTGAACTGCTGATAGAAAGGTTGCGGTCGGAGTATTTGAAACCGATCCTTTTTCCTTACTGCTAATGCGGTAAGTCGACAAACACCAAGACACAGTCAAAAACATTTTTATCATTCATTACTACATACTTATAAAATCTTTAGAATCTAGCAAGTCTCTTACTGTAAGATGTATTTAATCGAAAAAATTTGGGCACTGGAACCAATCTTGCTCCCAGATCTTTTGATTGGGTATCTTCTTGCGTATCTTCTTGGGTATCTTCTTGGGTATCTTCTTGGCAGAGTGTTTTCTGAGGGGATACCCCCTTAAAGTTGTTTGTTTTTGACTCAATAGGAAAATTGAACTGAAGCAAACACCACAGGGTTACTGATTTCATCACCCTCTTTGGAAGCTGACAGTGGGGTTTCTAACACCCTCTAAAAATTGTAAAGTTTTATGGAAATTGGGAAGTTTTGGTTTACTTGTTGCAGATATAGATGAAACGGAATTGAGATTAACTTAAAAATTTTGAACTTTTGAATTAATAGTTTTAGAGTATTTTTTCGACCTTCTAAATTTTTCAAAATTTTCTTATTATAGAATTTGAGTTGGAATCATTTTGGAATCTCTTCTTATGAGTTCTTTAAAAATTTCACGTAATTATTATTATTATTCTTTTATTATTTCAAAAAAAGTCATTATACCCAATTTTAAATGTCTGATTGATTCTTTCTGTTGAATGACATGAGAAATATAGAAAAATAAAGCTCATTTCTGAGAGAAATGCAAACCTTCATGTAAAGAAGAGATTTTACTTGCATAATCTGTGTTTTGGGGCTTAGTTCATTCGTCAACATATGATCTGATACTTGGAATCGATGAAATTCAAGCAGAAAGTTTGCTGAAAAAGCAAAATGATGCAGTCTGCCAAAATATGTTACTAGCAAGTGGTTTTGTAGATATTGTTAGGCAAAACTTTATGTTTATCTGGCACGATATCCGATAAAATTGTGGGCGGAATATTCAAATGAACGAAAAACTATCAAATATCGTCTGTTTGGAGTTAAATAAGACAAAAATTATAAAAAGAGTAAAAAATTTTAAAAAGAGATGTAAAAAATAAATAAAAACCTTAAAAAACAATTAAAAACAATAAAAACTAACAAAGTCATCCAATTTCATCGAACTAGCTCCAAATTCATCAACAACACTTATATTCTAGAAAATAACTTTGAGAATTAAGCTTAGGATGTAATTAGAAACTTTTATAAAAAAGATTCACGAAAATCTGTTAACCAGGAGAAAAGTGATGAAATATGGTAAAAAAAGTGTATGCGTTTAGTTTTACTGCATCAATAAATTTTATGCGTGTAAAACCCCACTAAATAAGTCGATGCCAGATCAACTAATATAATGCTATTTTTCAAAATCAAAACTCACTAAAAATTCGTACCGAGCTTATAGAATGCAACTAAACTAGGTAAAATGTTTAAACATGGAGAAATTCAAGATGTACGTGGCCTATTACCACGACAAAGCTTTGGAGCAAAGCCAGTGAGCAGAGTCTATGATCCGTTGATGCTACAGGATCGAAGAAACATGGACGCGGCCAGAACAAGCCAAGAGGCTCGCATAGCATAATTATTTGCTCAAATTGCAACATGTCGAGATGGTAGCCAAAATAGAGAAGTTGAAAAAAGAAAACCAACAGCTCACCTTTTACTAGAAACCACCCATTGGAATAGATTTCCAACGTAATTTTTGACGGGTATTAAATTGTTATATCTCTTGTGCGCCAATCGAGTGAGAATCCTTTAAAAATGGTCTCGAAAATCTTGTATATTTTTATTCATCAGGTGCCCAGCATAAAAGTGATGATTATAATGATGGTGAAACGTAAATAGAGCAAAAGGGAATAAATATTGTAAAATTAAAATATTCTGGAATTTAAACTTTTAAAAATCTACTGTTAAGGACGAACAAGTAAACCATTTTAAAAATTAAACGACATCATAAAAACTATTGTATTTCAAGGGTTATAAGATAGACTCACTAAATAAATGTTGTTTTAATCAATAATAATGTCGGAATTTGAGTTGTCGAAAATGAAAACGGAATCTTTGAAAATAACAATTGTCAATTTGGATTAAAGAAACCAAAACGTTAGAATTATAGTGAAACTGATCGGAAGAACGGCTGATATGGAGATAATAATATAAAACCGAATTTTGTTTTAATCAACAAGAAATTGTTAAAAAATTGATGTTTTAGTTTGTATTTAAATGAATATAGAATTATCATAAAATAGATTTCATGATAAAACTTGTTGAAATTTTTTTATTTGTTTGCATATAATATATTGTTTGATCGGGAAGCAGTCTGGTCCAAATCATCATCCATTAATTTATTCAGTTCTTCATCATTGCCGATAGCAGATTGTCAATTTCGAGGAATAATACGACTTTTCTTGTTATCTCTTGCAGCATCACCAGTCAATTCAGGTAAATCAGTAGCTAAGTATTCCAAAATTGCTGCTAAATAAACTGTTGCTCCAGCTCCAATCCATTCAGCAAATTTTCCTTTTAGCAACTTCCTGTTAATTCTACCAACAGGAAAATGAAGATGTCATCACTGGATCATATTTCGTAACACTCTGTGGTTGATATAGAATTGATTTCAGTTCGGTGAGACTTAGAAATAAAATCTGTAATTAACAATTGTAATTTGTTTTTAGTCTTGTTATTCATATTGATTCAAGGATTCGTTAATAGCTCGCTTAAATCGGAGAGCTCGTTCAACATTCGGATCATGTTATTGGATGTAGTTTCATAATTTTCTTCTTATTGCTAGTCCCTCGCGAACAAACTTCGCTGTGAATGGATCTGGGTCATCCTCAACATCAACATCAGTTTCAACATCATTCTCACTTACTTTATTGACAAATTCAATTAAGTCATCCTCATTTAGCTCTTGGTCTTCCATTACCTCATTGATGTCTCTCGTTGTTAAATCGTCAAAAACCTTCTCCACCAATAGTATGAACCAAATAAATTATGCCTGAATATTCTAGACCCAAAGATACTGTTAAATTTATATTTTCATCAACAACATCAGGCCACACTGCTTTCCAGCACGCATGGAGTGTTGATTTTTTAATTTTACGGTAAGAAATTTCTATATGCTTAACAGAATCCAAAATCTTAAAATCAATCATTAAAAGTTAAAAGATGCATATAAGTTTTATATCTACCTTCTAATTGTTCCGTTCTTAATTTTAACGCTAACTTACTTCACTTAGATACAAACTAATTCATCAAACAATTAAAATCAACTGATTCACTCAGAGAATTTACGTGCCACAAAACACCAAAAAGGTGATTTCCCTTTTTTGTATTTGAAACAATATATTTTTTTGTTAATGATAGCGGCTTGCAAGTTGACCGAATATTGAGTTCTCTAATTTTTTATTAAGGTTAGCATCTGATAAGAATGATCAATTAATTAATCGATTTACAATTAAATAATTTACATAATAATAGATTATGGATAATTAATAGAATTTTGAAACTTTGTATACCCTCTTTTATTACAAACTCAAATATCTTATGTTGTTTTTGCATTTTCTCGCCTTTTTCTTGACAACTTGTAAACACATCATAAGTGGTACTCAATACCAATTTCATCGTCATTTGTATTTAAATTTAAAGAAATTCCGTTTTGGCGTATATTAAAGGGCTTCTGAATATTTTCGTTAATAATCCTTCAAGGACATCATCAACAGGCTTGGTAGTCTTCTCTGCCTCAGAAGTTTCTACCGTTGCTTTTGAGCGACTAGATATTAAAGCTTGAACAATATTTTTTAATATATACATTTTTAGTAATCATGAGATCAAAATCAAAATTAAATCCATGTACGAAAATTTTATTATTTTTAAAATCTACATTTTCTAACACCACTTTACATATCACCAATATTAAAGCACCAATTTTATTTACAATACAAATTCTAGATCACATAAAAAATTCTTTTTTCAAACAAACACACATTATCAGAAAACGTGGCGAAATTATTGTTTTTCGTTTAATTGTACTGAATTTTAATTGAAAGATCCTCTACAATTCATTTTAATTTACTTTAACATAATTTAATTTAATTTAATTTATATGGTGCACATATATATATATAATCATAAAACCTTTTAGAAAATGTCAGATGGAATCAAGTCAAAAAAGATAGGAAATTTAATAAAATGAAGGTAGACAAACTTTCCTACAATCTTTGTATGCGGAAAAAGAGAATCCAGTAAAATACTACAAGTCAAAAAATTCAAATAAGAAATTAGATTTATAAAAGACATTGTATTTTCTACAAAATTTGACTATGAATCAGATTTATTTATAATATTCACGAATTTTCGGTACAGCTTTTTTCAAATGAATATCATAATTAAATCTGATTCATAGTCAAATTTTGGAGAAAATGCAATGTCTTTTATAATTAAAAATAAAAATATAAATTCATTTAAAATCCGGCTATGCTAATTCAAGCTGTCGTTAGTACAATGTACCTTCTGTACTGAGATGTCGAGAAGATTTATTTGGGTTATTGAAGAAGTCAATCATGTATGGTATTGTTGAAATTTCTTAAAATAATAGGTTTGGATCGGAGCTGATGCTTAGTATTGGCTCCATTTTTTATATTATGATTTTTTGTTCTGAGCCAATTCCGTTATCAGGGTCTAGTATTGCGGATTTCATTTCTTCTTTGGTAGCTAGGCATACAGTCCAATGACTTCCATTCCATCGGATTAACCAAATTGGTTGTTGCCAACCCATGAGGGTGTCTATTTCTATTTCTTTAAATAGTGCTCTTATGCTTCAGGATATTATATACTTTGCACATTCAGGATCAATGCATTTGATGCATTGTATGTGATCGCTTGTCATTTTTTTTAGTATAAACTTGGCATATGGTTCTATTGCAGCTTGGGATGGTCATGGCGATGTAGTAAGGATGTCATTTTCAGGCTGTCTTTGTGCACCACATTTTGGAATTTTTTGTCTTATCTGTGAGCTGTGAGCTGCGATAAGGTTTTCGATATCTTTCTCAATGATAATAATATTTATTGTCCAACATTAATTTCCTCAGTTTATAAAATAAAAATAAGGAAAAAAACTGATTTTAAAAGATAAAAATTTGTTAAAATTTAAACTAACTAATTATTATAAAATAAATAAAAATAATGAACGAGATGATCACTGATGATGACTGCCCAATTTGCTATGATTCAATGGTAGATCATAACTATGTTGTGTTTGCCGACTGTCATCATAGGACCTGCAGAAGTTGCGCCGAAGAAATCATGTTCAAATGGTCTCCAAAGTGCCAACTCGACAATGACAAAATCAAAACAATCATCAACTGCTGTGAGGATCCTGATCAAGAAGGCCAAATGATGTTTGAAAGACAATCTGTTAAACAATATCGGGATTCAATATTATCAACGGAGCCGCAATCAATTATAGAAGAAATCGAGAATACTTGGATGGAAAGAACATTACATTACAAACACCTTTTAGATAAATCTGAAGAAGTTTTGAATAGTTTCAAAGACAAACTTATAATGTGGTACAACAGTACAGTGTCAATTGAAAAAGAAGAATTTTTGGAGTTCTACGACATTCTCTGTGATTCATTCGAGGAAATTCATCAATTACAAGAAGCAGAAATTGTAAATCTTTCAGACAAAGAAAGATTATATCAAACATATATTAATCGCTTACCAGATAAAAAGAACTTATCATATGATTTGATGAATATTCTCAACTCCGAGTTTTTTGAATGTTATGACTTGGAATTTCCATCTTCTGTTTGTCTAACTGATCCGAAAATCCGCCAGAAAAAGTATCTAGCAGATTTGATTGAAACTTTAGATCAATATTTAAACGATTTTATCTTTCTTTCTAAAAATCTGATTTATTTCGCTTTATCGTCTATAAAACATAATCAAGAAATATATGAAAAACTGCAAATAAATCTCAATAAAACAGATTTTGATAATTGTTTGATCTGCACTGATAAAATCGATTTACATCGATACGCCGAATTCTCGAATTGCTCACATAAAATATGCAAATCGTGCATTGATCAATTTATGATTACTCATGCTTGTTGTCCATTTGATGGTGAGGCAGAATGGAATGATTTGTCTATGATTATTAATGAGGAATTCCATGACAATGGAAACGTTATGAATTACTTGAAAAATAATGCTGAAAATATTTCCCATGAAATGATTGATGAAATAAACAAATTTAACGACAAACTGAAAAATACTTTCATTGACAAAACAGAAGAATATTCGATTTTCATGAAGAAAGCTAAATCTTTGTTCGATAAATTAATTTCAGATTCAGTCAAACCCAGTCGTAAAAGAAAACTCATCAAAGATTTCAAAGAAGATTATGTAAACTTTTTCAATGATGGGCTGATGATATTTCCTCCATCAGTGGGAAAGATTATGTGGATGGACAATTCTTTCAATATGAAACTTAAAAAGTTTTTGGAAGAGGAAGACTCTGTGAATATGATGTTTGATGACGTCAATCAGTATGTAAACCTTTTCAATATCCTTAATGGACTGCAAGAATTTTTGTTTGGGGATGACAAATTGTCAGATATTGTTGATGGTTTGAGCTATGAATTGGAAAACATTTTAATGTATTACCATTCGATAACGGATTCAGATTCCAAAACTGCAGATGATAACGATGAAGATGTAAAAATGTAAAACGATATTTAGTTTTAAAATAAAATTTATTTATTAATAAATTTTGCAACCTTGTTAGGATTAGACCTGGACTCGTTAAGTGCGTGACATTGTTTTGTTTTTAAATAATAATAGATGATTATAAATCCATTTAATTACTAATAATAGTCGTAAAATTACTATAAATAGAAATAGTCTAATTTTAGTATATAAATAATACTAAAAAATAATAAATAGTTATAAATAGTAAATAATTAAATAAATTTGGCAACGATTTAATTAAATGATAACGCAAATAAAAACTTTTCGTACGATATATTTCGATAGCATAACTATCATCTTCAGGTACTCAAAACCAACTAAAAATATTATGAATTAACAATTAATTTAAACAAATTATTTTTTATTAATTTGATTTTGTAATAAATAAATATTTATAAAATATATTCAAATAACTTTTAATTAATTTAAAATTTCATTTATATTATAACTTTTTAAACAAAAATTAATGTAATTTAAAATTTCAATTATTTTAATAATATTAAAAAAAGTATTTTTTAAAAAATAATACATAAACATGATTTAACATAACCCTTCAATCAACAATGCTCTAGAACTCGAGTACAGAGATGACGTGAAGTCGCTCCAATGTATGCGGCATTACACCCACTACATGTAAATTGATAAATGAGATCAGAACACAATCCAACAGGAGTTTTTGATTTATTAATAAACATATTGCGTACCTTACACGAATTATTCGTCCAATAGGATCGCAGCCAGCAAAACTGAGAAAACCGGAGAGAAAGTCATCAATTGCGTTTTTGGATTTGTTCATTCGCCACAAAGATAAACTTTATGAGACAAAGATTTATAGAAAACCTTTTGTGAATTTAAGTATAAGAGAAATATGGAGAAAGGATTGATTTAATCGTTCATGGTCTTTATCTTCTACTTTTGCTAATTCGGTAAAAAGTGTTGATGAATTGGTTGAGTTGTTGATAAAGATTGGATATTTTAAATAATTTTTATTGTTGATGATAAAAGAGACTGTTGATAAATTGATTAAAAATCCTAAGGATCCATGTTTTGGAAAGTCTGAGTGTAATTTGTCAAATGGGTGTGAATTGAGTGTTGATCTAAATAATAGTAAAAATGGATATAAAAAAATTGACCCTAAATATGTGTTAGTATTGCCGTACTCTGAAGGTTTTACAAATTATAAATTGAAGTTAAGAAAACAGATGGGAAATTTTTAATATAAGATCGTTTCTAATTCGTTTCTAATTTCATGAATTTTTATTTTTATTTACTTTAATTGTTAAGTCAATAATATTATTTATTTATATTTTAATTATATTATTATTAATTTTAATCAAGTCAATTATTTTATTTATTTTAAATTATATTATTATTAAATTGTTTGTTTTAATGAAGTGAATTAAATAATTTTTTTATTTTCATTTAATTATTTATTTAATATTATTATTTTTATTAATTTAATTATTTATTTTATATTATTACTATTTTATTATTATTAACATTTTTTTTTATTTTTATTTTCAAAATATATTATTATTAAATTGTTTGTTTTAATGAATTAAATTAAATAATTATTTTTTATTTTTTTTAATTATTTATTTAATATTATTATTATTTTATTATTATTAACATTTTTTTTTATTTTTATTTTTATTTTTAAAATTTAATTCCAAGTCTAAGAATAATTTTTCAATGGAAAAAAGATAAATCATCGATAAATTTTGAATTGTGAAAATAACAAACTTTCAATGCATACAAATATTTTTATTGACAAGATTAAATAAAAAAGATTAAGTTTTATTTCAAATCAAAAATATCCGAGTAATATGCTTTACGAATTTCGGCCAACAATATATGGATTGTTTGGTCACGTTTGAAATCGTGGCAACATGGACATCTATTTGAAAATGTTACTCTCATACTATCTTTACAAACAATGCAATTTGCAACACATCGGTCAACAGATCCCTGAACGTTGTCATAGTGAATCTCGAGAAGTTCTTCAATGTTAATCCCTGTGAAATGGTAAATTTTGTGGCGAGAAACTCTGGTGCGCAATAATCCAACGTATTTTTAATTCTTGGATAAAGTTCCTGAATTTTCTTTAAAATTACTTCAAAGAGATAAACTAAATAATAAAATAAAATACATATTTAAATATGCATGATTTACCTTTTGACATTTTTTAATACTTAATAAAAAATAATACTAACTTAAAAACATAAAAATTATAAACATCAACAAAAATATACAAAAACAAAGAATATTTTCAAATAATTTATTCATTCAAAGTTTTTCATAATCGTCATATTCTTCATTAAATTCCGAAAATTCTTCTGGACTTTATCTAAAACCACATCACCTCCCCTATAATGACCATATGCTACACTTATATTTTTCCCCACCCAAACCATTTTATCATCCTTATTTGTTAATGCAGTTTTACTGTTTTTAATTGTAAATAATTGATGTTTTTTACTAGTAATACGAGTTTGTGGTACCGAAAAAATTAAGTTTTTGTTATAACAATCTAGGTATGACTTATGTTTTAAGTCAGTACCCTTTAATGTTATACCCTTAGCTTTGATACTTTCAACTTCAGACAGGAGGATATAACATTTTGGACGAAGGAACACCCACTCCTTGTATTTAAGTCCTTTATTCTCGTCTTTGAACTTTCCAATGACAGAATCAAGGCTCCTACTATACAAGGGATGTTTTGGGTCATAATTAGAAGTATTGAGGAGATTATCACGAACCATCTAACTTGTTGAGGTCTGTAAATTAAAATTAAAAATTTAAATAAAATTTAGGATAATAATTCAAATGGAAAGTAAGCGAAGAAAAAAGGCAAATAAAAGCGGGATCGTGCACAGAATTAATAGTAAAGGAAAGTGCGATGGAAACAGTATTAGAAAATGCAAAAAGCAATTACGAAAGGTGAGAATCCTGAAATCCGAGAAAAATCAATAAATGGAAAAATCATCGAAATCGAATTGGAAAAACGGGACAGTTATAGATTAGCTAATGATCAACAAGATGACGGTTAGGGATTTATCAGAAAAGGGTTAGAAAGGGTTGAAAACATTCAAATGTATGAAAACAGAAAACGTTAATTAATTAATTAATTGGCTAATGGAAAACCCGAGCTAATGGGAAACCCGAGCCAATGGAGAACCCGAGAGATGAAGGAAACCCGAGCTGGGTAAACAAGAAGAAAGGCAAACAAAAGGAAGATTTGGGCCCATTAGCTTGACACAATGATTAATGGGAAAAGAGTAAGGAGAAGATAGCGCGCGTAGGAAGACCGGTAGGGCCATTAATTATCTGGATTCGTTGGACCATTATGGATGACAGCCGAAGCAAACACGTAGGAGAAAATGTCAAACGAAAGATTGGCTCGGCAATAACCATTTGTCATCCTGATTTCGAGGAGTATATAAGCAAAGGGAAATCAGAGAAAATCGGCATTTTGCCTCAGCTAGGGTTCGAAGAATCAGACTGTAGGAAAAGTGATAAACGAATTAGGGAAGTAGGGAAAAGAAGAAATAGAATTAAGAATACGGAAAGGCGAAAAGGGATCAAACCAAACAGAAACCGAGGAAAACGAGAGTCAACAGAACTAAAGGATCAAAAGGTGAATATTGTTTGTTTGCAAAGCATCAACGCCGAGCAGAGAATCGTATAAACTTTGATTGGTCATTGTAGCGTGATAATAAATTGTGAACCTGTTGTTTCAATATACGTTGGGTCGTTCATGGTTTTAATTTAAAGAACACCAGGAGTCAGAGAGAACCGACTTGAAATAATCCAAAACCCAACAAACTTACAATTCCTAATTTCCAGTAAAAAGGAATCGGTTTTCCCAGCAACTATATTAATTTCACAAGTGAATTCGTTTCGATATTTTTCTAACTCTATATATTGTAATTGATACATCCTAAGTTTAGATAAATCGAGTACAGTTTGTCGAATGTAACACACTGATTACTGATTTAATAATGTTACTTTTATGAATTGTAAAAAAGAATGTAATTATGAAAATAAAAAAGAAAATGAACATTTTATGATTAAAATAAGAATTCAAGGATATAAAGAAGGAAACCAGACTATTCGACCAATTTGGAAAATTATTGAAGCCAAATGTATTTAAATAAAATTTATTTATTTTTATTCGTCCTAGTTTTTTATTTATATCATATTATTTTGAATTTATTGAGTTTAAATTAATAAAATGATAATATTAAATTTAATTCAAATATAATAAATTATCATTTTATAATTATGATATGATAGTAAAAATTTAATAGTACTTACATTTTACTGTTTTACTTTTGCGACTCGGAGTTTTAACATTATTCTTGATAATTTTTATTAATGATTTTAAATATTGAATTATATTATTGATGGATTCCATTTTCTAAAAATAATTAAAACTATGATAAAAACCTTACTAAAGTTTGGTATTTGATAAAAGTGAATTTTTTAAAAAATGCATTCAGTTATATATTAACAAACATGTAAGTGGTTACATGATCGACCAATTAAAATTTAGTTTATAAAACACACTTAATTACATAACATCAAAAACACTTAAATACATATAATCCTCTGAACTTAATCCTTTAAAAGTAATACGTATTACATAATTCATGTTTAATTACATTTATAATTAAAAAACAATTTTGAAAAGAAACTTTATTCAATAAATTCATTCATTTTTCATTGTTTTTAACCAAGCTAAGCAATGCTGTCCACATGTTTTTGTCATCGGATTTTGATAACGAATTCGATTGTATTCAATTGGCATTAACATTGATTCTAGTTTATTAATTAATATATGGGGATAATAGAAACCCATTGGATCAAATACATTTATTTTATTTGGCTTCACATAAATTGCAAGCCAATGTTCGCCACTGAGATTAGACGATTGAGTATTTACAATCAAAGCTTTGTTAAAATCGATATATGGAATTTTATGTAGAGGGAAAACTCCAAGAAATTCTATTCCCAATAATTTTCTACCAATAGAATCAATCTGAATTGAACTAATAATAATTAAAAAATATATAATTAATAAAGTTTCTTACTTCATACTTGACAATTAAAAAATCTCAATCTGGTTTATAGTTCAAACTAATACTGTTCGATTTGAAGTAATTTGAATTTCCTTTTCAAAACTTCATATACAATTACTGTAACAGATTCAGTTAGGGGTGATCCAAACTTTATATCTAATCTTAAATTTCCACTTTGTGGTAACTGACTTTGATTAAGATCGAAATCTGGCACCAATACGAATGTAAAGAATGGATACTTATTTCTAAAGCCTGACATACTGATACCACAATTCAAATTTTTATTAAGATATCCCATATTCCTAACAATACTTTGCATATAACTTGTACTATAATTATCATTTTCAAAATCTTGACTATATTTTTCACGATAATCACTTCCTTTACTTAAAGTTATTGACTTAACGTTAAAGTGATCAAACATAGTAAATATATCTAAAAACGAACCACTAAATCTTTTATTTCCCTGGAAAGTTACAAGGATAAAATTAGATAATCGTCTATCACCAAATATTTGTTCCTTATAAAAAGAAGAAATTCAATAGGTAAAGAAAATTCAACAACTTCTTTTCTTCGCATTGGATAAATTGCATTTCTTGTAGCAAGACCTATTTGATGACCCGCTAAAACAGAAGGTTCAACACGAACTCTTCTAACCATTAATTTTGTATCTACCAATACTATTTTAGGTACAAATTTAGTACATGTCAGACTTTTTTCTGGATTTTTTCTTGTTAATTTAATTTGGACACTAACACCTGGTAAAAAATACTTTGGTTGATCAAAGAAATCAAATTGGAGTGGTAAACATAATGAAAATGATTTTGATTTTGCAATCCATGTTTTTCGCATAAGATCATGTTCAGTATAACACATTCCCCCTAAAGATGTATGTTTAGTATCTTGATTATAATTTATAATAGTTTCAATTAGGGCTTTGTGTGCAAAACTATCATTTGCTCCTTCAATTTTAGTAGAATTAAAAACTAATTCAGCATCTTTAAAAAGAGTTTGAAAAAAGACATTGTTTGCTGTTACGTCAGCTTCTTGTGTAATATTTTCACCTAAGCTATTTACAACTTTCAACTGAATATATAACAAAGTATCGTTCAAATCTAAATATTCTGTTTGTGATCCGTTAATGTAAAATTGAATTGAAGAGGTACCAGCATCAGTTATTGAATTCATTGGGAAAATATCTTCAAAAGAACCATGTTCAATTACAGCTTGAGGGGATGGTCTATCAAAAAGACATAATTCAGATTTTGCACTAATCATTTTTCAAATATAGTTCCGAATCCTCTCATTATTTTGTTTATGTTTTTTTATATCTTTCTACGTTTAAGTGTCCCTCCTTTTTGTTCATTTTCATGATTAAATACATCACTTACTTTATTAATAACACTAGGTAAAGTTTGCATAACACTAGGTAAAGATTCTTTAATTTCAGATATTGCATCTATTCATCGTTATAGTAAAAATATTCATAACTTGTATGTAATGTACTCTTACTATATTTAATATTTGAGTTGTTATAAAATAGAAAACTATTGTATACAAAAGTGAAATCGGTCAGAGCAACTTGCCATTCACCTTCCAAGTAAATAGGATTTTGAAATTCAACATTAAATTTATCAGCTTTATTATTTGGATGAGTAAGAAGACAACTATTAGTCGGTCGATTTATGTAAAAATCTTTATTCATTTATTTTTCTAAAATATATTGATAAATGTGTTTTGGTATCTTTACTAAATTTTATTAATTTTCCACTATCTTCACGAATATTGATTTCAATGTTGTTTATAGTTGAAGTTGAAATTGGTAAATACATTGGATTCGCCATTTCTAATTGTACAATTTCCCCTTGTTCATAGTTTTTAACCCAAATAAATTTTAATAGAGGAACTCTAACATCTCCAACAGTTATTGGTTCAATAATATTCGAATAAATGAACATTTGTTGATGATGATGTAATAATCTTGGAACTTTATTACCAACGATGTCTTTATCACTAAAAGTTTGATTATTTAATCCTAAGATTTTGATTAAATTGTTGTCAAAATATATTTTCGAAATGTTATCTGCAAGTTTTATTTTAACCAATTCATTGCTTTCGATTTTTAGTTCTTTAAACGGAGACGGAATAAATGACAATAAATGTCCTTGTAATTCAGATAATGTGTTTATGAGTAAATTATCTTCAAAATATTTTTCAAATATTGTGTTTTCTTCATAACTTATAATTATCCCGAATTGTTCCATAACACCATCATCTGTAAATTTTGGTAATTTTAATCGACAATGATCATCTTCATTAATAACAGATATAGATTTTAATCCAAAACTAAACGCATGTTGAATGTCAGGGAATGTTACTTTAAATGGAAAATGTGGACAGGCAATAGCCAAGTTCTCATATTTTTCAATAAAAATATCAACATCAGGAATATGTTTAGGATCTACTAATTCATAAGTTTCATTTTGATTATTTATTTTCAAATATTTTATTTCAGTACCATCTTCATTGTTTCATAACTTAGGTAAGAATTACTATAAAACGGAATTGTTTTATACACAAAAGTAAAATCAATCAAAGCAACTTCCCACTCACCATCCAAGTAAATAGGATTTTGAAATTCGACATTGAAATTACTAGCTTCATTATTAGGAAAAATAAGAGAACAACTATTACTAGGTAAAATCATATAAAACTGGTTTTCTTTCATAATATTTATTTAATTAATTGATTTTCAGATATCCAAGTTGGAGTTTCATATCCATGCCATTTAACATAGTATTGTTTATATTTACCAACATTCTTGATTTTTAATATCTTTTGAATTCTGAATGCAGTAGGGGCTTCTATAACTTGGATCTCCTGTTCGTAGAATTTTCCACTAACTTGATTATTTTCCTCATCTTCTGAGATTTGAAATACTTCATCGCTCCAATTGTTGTCGAAATTCTTGATGAAAGGAGAAGCACTGATTTTACTTATTCTAACGTGGTTACCCACTTTATATTTAGGCTTTTTAATGATAGAATCAGATTGTTGTGATATCCAATTATCCATATTATTCGTTGAATAAACATCAATTGGTCGCATTCCATTTAAACACCTATGTGGCGAATAATTGTAGCTATAAATTTCTTTCTGTAAAACATTTATCCAGGTTTTATTTCCTTTATATACGAAATATTATTTTTTCAAGCGATCTCTTAGAGTTCGATTAAATCTTTCCACGTGGGCAGCTTTAAATTGAGAAAATACAGAGTAATGATTTATTCCTTTGATAATTTCTTTAACTTTACTATTATAAAATTCTTTACCTAAAGAATAAATTTAATTTAATTAATTAATTTAATTGCATAACCAAATCAGTTTGTAAATTACGAGGCTTGCCATCAATAAATAATTCCTTGATTGCTTCAGCCATTTCATTGGTTTTTGTTGGAATAGCACGAGCGAATCGACTAAATATATCAACACATGTCAAAATATATTTGTATCCCTTATTAATTTTAGAGAATGGGGTATCATTTCCATCAAATCCATTTGCCATAAATCACCAACTCCCATTGTTTTATAACTACGGGTTTTGAATTTCTTCAACATTGGTTTATTTAAACTGTACGCTATTTGCCCAGATAACCAATTCTGAGTTTCGTTCTTTGAATTAACTACTTCCTTCGCCAGTTTTCTTACACCACCAAAACCAGGGGGATGTTTTGGGTCTGTCCATACTTTTTCGATCTTTTTCACTGTGTTTCAATTTTTGGTTAATATTTCCTTCATTATTGCAACAAGTTGTCAAAATATTTAAATCTAAATTATGTTTATCCGTTAATGAATTTTGGTACCCATTAAGAAGTTAATGATGAAATTGCGTTTATTGCAGATAATACTATTGGAATTAATGCCCCTAAAAATCCACCATTTTGTTTATATATTAGTTTTCGCATCAAACGACGATTTTTAATGTTTACTAAAGATAAAAGTGATCTTTTATGCTTTTGTAATACAAGTTTTTTAACTTTAGTAATGTTTACATTACCACGAACTACATTAACAATAACTTCAACTAGATCATCTATAACAAATGAAGGAAAATTCTGTAAAATATTCATTCTTTTATTATTAGGAGCTTTCATCAAGGCATTAAAGTATGGTAGACTACGTTCAATTTTCATATTAAATACATTTTTCATCTAGTTGTTTTGTTTATATTTTAATCCACTTTTTATCTTTAACAATCTTCTTACTCGTTTTTATTATTTTACGTTTAGTAACCCTTTTCTTTGTAACTTTTTTCTTTGTTGATTTTTCACGTTGAACGATAACTTTTTTAATTATCATTTCAAGTAATTATTTTCAGATTTCAATTTTGTTTATAAATCGTAACACCTTCGTCATTGAAAATATCAGTTCTAATACGTAATTCATCAGGACATTGTTGTGTAAAGTCAAAGAACAAATATCCGTGGGGAACCTTTGTTGCATCTTGAAACAAATCAATTAAAAATTTTCTATCATTGGGATAAGCTTGTCTAGCAAGAAAATCTATAATTGTTGCATCTCGAGGGTTTTTAAAAATAATCAAATATTGTACATTTAAATTACGAGTTCTATGATCGCCTCCTTGATGAAACAAGTTTTGAGTAATGAAAATAACAGTAACTCCAATATGTCGAACAATTTTTGTAAATAAATTATTAAAATCCTTTTTTTTATTATCTTCCTGGTATAGATCATCGATAATAATAACATCGCCTTGATGTAATCCAGATGACTAATTTTTATCAAATCCTTTAATTTTTGTCATTTTCAATTTACAGAATTGATTTTGAGTAAGCCCATGTTCTTCGTCAGCTCCTCTATGCCAATATATTTTGTTGAATTTTGATTTGAACAAGTTCGATTGTAATAAATTGCATAAAAATAAAGTCTTTCCACAACCACTTGGTACAACTACTTGATATACAGCATCATTTCTTAATTCCATTTTATTATTAAGTATTTATTTAATTGTTTATATTTGTTTTAATTTTTAGAATTACTTGAATTGAAATTATTTGAAAATGTTGAGTAACATAAATTATAAAGGAAGATATTCTATACCTGATATGAAATTCCCATTTGGAAAACCACAGCAAGTTGTAGATCGATCAGGTAAGTATCCGATAATATTTTTAAGATCGGGGAAATGTCGGGTAATGGGATGTAAGCAACCTCTAAAAACTGGGGATTTGAAATATAATATACATGATTTACAAATTCAATCAATTCGATATTGGAAAATTTATAAATCTATATGAATTAGAAAGAAATGTGATTTGTATATTTGAACCAGAAATATTTCCAGCATTACGTCTTCAAAAATATAATCCATCATGTGTCAATATATTTTCAAGTGGGAAAGTAGTAATACTCGGAATAAAATCCTTGGATTATAATGATTATGTGGAAAATATTAAATCAGAAATAACTATGTTAATAAATTAATAAATATTTTGTTTGAATTTGTTTCATTTATTAAGTATTAAAAAATGTCAAAAGGTAAATCATGTATATTTAAATATATATTTTATTTTATTATTTAGTTTATCTCTTTGAAGTAATTTTAAAGAAAATTCAGGAACTTTATCCAAGAATTAAAAATACTTTGGATTATTGCGCACCAGAGTTTCTCGCAACAAAAATTTACCATTTCACAGGGATTAACATTGAAGAACTTCTCGAGATTCCCTATGACAACGTTCAGGGATCTGTTGACCGATGTGTTGCAAATTGCATTGTTTGTAAAGATAGTATGAGAGTAACATGTTCAAATGGATGTCCATGTTGCCACGATTTCAAACGTGACCAAACAATCCATATATTGTTGGCCGAAATTCGTAAAGCATATTACTCGGATATTTTTGATTTGAAATAAAACTTAATCTTTTTTATTTAATCTTGTCAATAAAAATATTTGTATGCATTGAAAGTTTGTTATTTTTACAATTCAAATTTATCGATGATTTATCTTTTTTCCATTGAAAAATTATTCTTAGACTTGGAATTAAATTTACAAAAAAAAAAAATAAAAAAAAATGTTAATAATAATAAAATAATAATAATATAAAATAAATAATTAAATTAATAAAAATAATAATATTAAATAAATAATTAAATGAAAATAAAAAATAATTTTTTAATTTACTTCACTAAAACAAACAATTTAATAATAAAATAATTCAAAAATAAAAATAAAAAAAAATGTTAATAATAATAAAATAATAATAATATAAAATAAATAATTAAATTATTAAAAATAATAATATTAAATAAATAATTAAATGAAAATAAAAAATAATTATTTAGTTCACTTCATTAAAACAAACAATTTAATAATAATATAATTAAAAATTAATAAAATAATTGACTTGATTAAAATTAATAATAATATAATTAAAATATAAATAAATAATATTATTGACTTAACAATTAAAGTAAATAAAAAAAAATTCATGATTTTTATTCGACAGGCGATTTAATCCAATTTTATTTTCATGGATTTTTAGTATGAAAAAATATTTAGGCTTTTTATTCGATATTTTTATTCGAAAATACTCCTCAGTACGACCAATCATAGTTGATTTAAGCCAATTTTTATTTTTTAGGCTTTTTATTCGAGAAAAAAAATAAGACATTTAAACAAACAATAAAAAAAAAATTTCGTTAATTAAAAAAATAATTAAAAAAAAATTTTAAACCCCTTCCCCCTGAAAAAAAATTTAGGGGGGGTCTCGGTTTTTTTTCAAGCCAAATATCTAAGGGGCATAGTCCTCATATGTCAATACTTTGACTTAAACCCAATATGTTACCAATAACTAGTTACTGAACAAATAAATATTAATTATAGGTTACTGACCAACAAATTTTGAAATAAAATCACATAAAAGGTTGAACAAATACTTGGTTATTCACTATACACACACTCACAATATGTTATCAATAACTAGTTATTGAAAAAATCAAAATCGAAAAATTGTTTACTGATCAAGAATTCTTTAAATAAAAGCACATAAAAATTTGAACAATCAAAAGAAATACAAGACATTATTCACTCCTTTGCGTCTTCGACCACCAAAATTTGTGTTTGTATTATCCGCTGTTAGTGCAACAACTTTAGAATTGTTTTCATTTAATACTCTGATAGGTGGTTTGACAAAATTTCAGCAGTTTCGGCCTCAATGGATTCTAAATTTAAAATCTTTACTTGAATTCCCTTGGTAACATTATAATACCTTACTAGTATTGGATACAATTTGATTTCATTATGATTTGATGCATCAGATAAAATCGATACAAATTCTGCATTTTTCAAGACCTCTGCAAGTATTTTATCACAGTAATTCTTAAATACTGATTTAATAATAGCCTCACATTTTTTCCTGGTACATGAAAATTTAGCATTGTGAAACTTTCTCAATAATTTAGTTGCACAATCCATACTACGAAAACTTTGATTATGAATTATAGTATGAAATGCAAAGCTCCCTCCGTTACAGCTATCTGTTTTTCATCTTCAGAATAATTAGAAGTTTTAAAACATTTTGTTACTTTACTGCTGGAAGATGATGAATCTAATGATTGCCAATGTTTGTTGGTGTTCAAGTGTTTCGTTATAGCTGTTCTGCCACCAACTGCAATACAAAATTCTCCTCTGCAAATATTGCAAAAAACAATGATGTCTATCTTTGATATGAGGAATGGAAATTACTTTTTCAATTGATCGTTGAAATGGCATTTCCTCTTTCTTGATTTATCCATTCCTTAAATGAAGTTAAAAATAAAATATAGAACTAATTTTTGAATGTTTCATTTCATTTAATGTAATTTTTAATTTTTCCAAAAGAGAAGATGGAAGAACTATTTCCTTAACATTATATTTTCTGATGTTCACTTTTATAATTCAATGCGAGCGTAGTAAATCAAATTCAATTTCTGGTTCAACAATAATGTCACTCAACCCTAGTCCGATTGTAAATCATCTTTAATAAATATTTAAAGTATAATAAAATTTTTAACATAATTTTACAATGAAATTTTTATAGATGTTTTTAATTGATAAAGTTTTAAATGTTATCTTACAATTAAATTTTATATATTACTTTACGATGACATTTTTAGTATAATTTTGAAAATGAATTTGTTATACATGTTAATAACGATAAAAAATTTATAAGTAAAATGTGAGAAAATAAATGAATATGAAATTTTCCAAATAATAATAATAATAATAAATTCATCAACAATCAAAGAAAAAGTTAACTTACTTGGTATCAACTTCTCAATACTGATAACCCATACACACTGAACAATTCATTGATTAATAACTGAACAACAATAGTAGAGGGATATGAGGACTATGCCCCGTGGATATTTGGCTTGAAAAAATCCCGAGACCCCCCCCTAAAAAAAAAAATTTAGGGGGGGGGGGGTGTTAAATTTTTTTTTAATTATTTGTTTTAATGATCAAATTTAAAATTTTTAAAAAATTTTAATTCATGATAAAAAACTTTAAGTATTTTTTATCGATTTAAAAGCCTAAAAAATAAAAATTGGCTTAAATCGCCTATGATTGATTGTACTGATGATTATTTTCGAATAAAATTGGTTCAAACCCGAGAACCTAAAAATATTATATAAAAGCCTAAGTATTTTTTCATTATCCATCAAAAATGGCTCAATTCGCCTGTCAACTAAAAAGCCTAAATATATTTGCTCGAATAAAAATCATTATTATTTTTATTTACTTTAATTATTTGTTTAAGTCAATAATAATATTTATTTATATTTTAATTATATTAAATTTAATTATTTGTTTAAGTCAATAATATTATTTATTTATATTTTAATTATATTAAATTTAATTATTTGTTTAAGTCAATAATATTATTTATTTATATTTTAATTATATTAAATTTAATTATTTGTTTAAGTCAATAATATTATTAATTTATATTTTAATTAAATTATTATTAAATTTAATTGTTTGTTTTAATTAAGTCAATTATTTATTTTTTAAATAATATATTTTTAAATTAAATTATTTGTTTTAATGAAGTGAATTAAATAATTATTTTTTATTTTCATTTAATTATATATTTTATATTATTATTATTATTATTATTTTATATCAATATTATTATTTTATTATTATTAACATTTTATTTGTTTTAATGAATGAAAAAAAAAAAAAAAAAAAACTTTTAATCCATACAAATATTTTTATTGACAAGATTAAAAAGATTAATTTTTATTTCAAATCAAAAATATCCGAGTAATATGTTTTACGCATTTCGGCCAACAATATATGGATTTACCTTTTGACATTTTTTAATACTTAATAAAAAATTATACTTACTTAAAAACATAAAAATTATAAACATCAACAAAAATATACAAAAACAAAGAATATTTTCAAATAATTTATTCATTCAAAATTCTTCATAATCGTCATATTCTTCATTAAACTCTGAAAATTCTTCTGGACTGTTACCTAAAACCACATCACCTCCTCTATAATAACCATATGCCACACTTATATTTTTCCCCACCCAAATCCTTTTATCATCCTTATTTGTTAATGCAGTTTTACTGTTTTTAATTGTAAATAATTGATGTTTTTTACTAGTAATACGAGTTTGTGGTACAGAAAAAATTAAGTTTTTGTTATAGCAATCTAGGTATGACTTATGTTTTAAGTCAGTACCCTTCAATGTTATACCCTTAGCTTTGATACTTTCAACTTCAGACAAGAGGCTATAACATTTTGGACGAAGGAACACCCACTCCTTGTATTTAAGTCCTTTATTCTCGTCTTTGAACTTTCCAATGACAGAATCAAGATTCCTACTATACAAGGGATGTTTTGGGTCATAATTAGAAGTATCGAGGAGATTATCACGAACCATAGCAGATAAAAGAATGTCTAACTTACAATTCTTAATTTCTAGAAAAAAGGAATCAGTGTCCCCAGCAACTATATTAATTTCACAAGTGAATTCGTTTCGATATTTTTCTAACTCTATATATTGTAATTGATACATCCTAAGTTTAGATAAATCGAGTACAGTTTGTCCAATGTAACTCGGTCGATCTAAACACACCGATTCCTTATTTAATAACACAGAGACCAAATCATTGTCGATTTTAAATGATTTTCGAAAAGTTGGTTTTGAGCAATAATTAATTAATTTGTTTGCAGAATTACATAATCTTAAATTAATTCGTTTTTTAAGATTTTCAACTGTTTTTCCGTAGAGGCTATTATTTAAAAGTTTATAATAGTTTTTATCTAAGTCATTGGTTGATTGCGCTCTAAGTTGTGTGTTAGTGTCTATATACTTTTTAAATATTGATTTTTGATTATATTTAATAGCTCTATGTACATGTGTAATTTTAATTTGTAAAGAAACAAAAAGCTGCAAAAGTCTCCAATGAAGAACATAATTCTTCTTTGGATAATGCGTTAGCATTAACTTCTCAACCTTAGAACCCGGAGCGCACATCTTTTCAGCAGCTACTGGAAAATCATTAAGTTTATCATGAAGAAATGTTGGGATTTCTAAATCTACTTCAAATGTGACAGCAAATGACAGTGATTCAAGATCCTTATTCAAAAAACTAATTAAATTATTTAATTGATTAGTATCAGTGACCCATTCAAAATTTCCATATGGTAATGGTTGACTTAAAGCCCAACCATAGAGATTATTGATGTCAATGTTAAGCAGTTCGGTGTTGTCATCAGATACTACGTGATGTTTATTAACAAAGGTTAATCCTCCACGGTTTCCCCCTTCGAAAAAATTATACATCTCCATATCAGTGAGAAGTTCAATTGGTTCATCAAGAGTCATAAGAGCCGATGCCCAAGACATACCGGGAATTCCATAAAAGTTAAGTGGTTCCAATCGGTTATGAGTTAAGGACTTTGAACGAAATTGCTGAAAAAAGTCAGCCAAAAGAAAAACATCAAGTTTGAGGTAAACCATCATATAATCTAGTAAAGAGTTACAATTGGTTTCTTCCCAAATAGATTGAGCCTTACTATATTCGGCTTCAGTTACATCTTCCCAAATCGGTGGAAGTTCATATGTAGTTTCTAACACTTCTTGAGAAGTTGCAAAGTTATAAGGGAAAATGCCTTTAGTATCGATAATACTACCTACAAATTCCGAACGAGTTAAAGGAAGAGTTGTCAATGTTTTAACTGCATTACTTAATGAACTATTAATAAATTGACAAGAATCAATGAATTTTACAGTTAATCCACTGATTCTTGCTGACAAAGAAAGAAACTTTTCACTTGTTACAGGAATACAACTTATTTCCCACATTTTAAAATCACTCATACCATACTTGAGGATATGGTGAAGATCATACCCTCTCAAATTATGAAAACAACTGGAAATTCAAACCTTATTTGTCGAGAAATATTACATTTTGAACAAGCTGCTCCCAAATATTTTCCAGTAAAGTGATCATGGTCCTTAACCGGTACTGATAAAATCTTATTACACAAATAACAACAAGTTGCCGAAGAAAACGAAAGAATGTCTGAGTCAGTTAATATTATTTTCTTTTTATAATTATTTTGATAAAAGGGTAAAACAGTATTAATTGAAATATTATTTATTTCTTGTAGAAAATTAACTACACAATCATCACCCAGGAAACTCTTGTATGATTTTTCACCTGTAAAATTGTTAATTAAAAGTAAACCGGCTGAAATCGGCATATGTATTTGAAAATGTATATCATCTGAAGGTAAGATAGCCTCAAAATCAGCGTAAAGGACGAAAGGAGGAGTAACAGTTTTAGCCCAATTCTTAAATTCTAAGTTTTTATTTAAAGGTAAAGTATAAAGAGTTGTGCCTAATTGATTTTTATCACACAACCCTTTATGTTTATTTAATGAAATTATATTGCGAAAACCATTTAGACATCGATGGCACCATATACTTTGAACTCTAGTATCAGTAAAAGAATGATTCCTATAATTTAAAAGCCTATCTAATTTAGTAACAGCGATATAATGATAGGAATCAAGGCTTTCTAATAAAATTAAATTAATGGGTTGTCCCCCAACAACTTTAGAACGATGAATTATTTCGACATAAGGGTGTTTGAAAACTTCAGGGTTAGAAAAATCATTAATTAAATTATTTTCATCATACGTAAGAACATTAATTGAAAGATTTTGATTTTTAGCTTCAAATTTTGGAATGTCACAAAGTTTCATAGGTAAATCCGAAGGTGAAAAGTCAAGCTCAGATGTGTTGTAGCTAAAGGTTTCATTTCTATGAATTGTGAAAAAGAATGTAATTATGAAAATAAAAAAGAAAATGAACATTTTATGATTAAAATAAGAATTCAAGGATATAAAGAAGGAAACCAGACTATTCGACCAATTTGGAAAATTATTGAAGCCAAATGTATTTAAATAAAATTTATTTAACTTTATTCGTCATAGTTTTTTATCATATTATTTTTAATTTTTGTGTTTAAATTAATAAAATGTTAATATTAAATTTAATTCAAAAATTATCATTTTATAATAGTAAAAATTTAATAGTACTTACATTTAACTCTTTTACTTTTGCGACTCTGCGTTTTAACATTTTTGTTGGTAATTTTTATTAACGATTTTAATTCTTGAATAATATTATTGATAGATTCCATTTTCTAAAAATAAAAATAAAAATAACTAAATATATGATAAAAAACTTACTAAAGTTTTGTATTTGATAAAAGTGAATTTTTTAAAAAATGCATTCAGTTATATATTAACAAACATGTAAGTGATTACATGATGGACCAATTAAAATTTAGTTTATAAAACACACTTAATTACATAACATCAAAAACATTTAAATACATATAATCCTCTGAACTTAATCCTTTAAAAGGAATATTACATAATGCATCTTTCATTACATTTTTAATTAAAAAACAATTTTGAAAAGAAACTTTATTCAATAAATTCATTTATTTTTTCATTGTTTTTAACCAAGCTAAACAATGCTGTCCACATGTTTTTGTCATCGGATTTTGATAACGAATTCGATTGTATTCAATTGGCATTAACATTGATTCTAGTTTATTAATTAATATAGGGGGATAATAGAAACCCATTGGATCAAATACATTTATTTTATTTGGTTTTACATAAATTGCAAGCCAATGTTCGCCACTGAGATTAGATGATTGAGTATTTACAATCAAAGCTTTGTTAACATCGATATATGGAATTTTATCTAGAGGGAAAACTCCAAGAAAATCTTTTCCCAATAATTTTCTACCAATAGAATCAATCTGAATAGAACTAATAATAATTTAAAAATATATAATTAATAATATTTCTTACTTCATACTTGACAATTAAAAAATCTCAATCTGGTTTATAGTTTAAACTAATACTGTTCGATTGGAAGTAATTTGAATCTCCTTTTCAAAAACCCATATACAATTACCGTAACAGATTCAGTTAGGGGTGATCCAAACTTTATATCTAATCTTAAATTTCCACTTTGTGGTAACTGACTTTGATTAAGATCGAAATCTGGCGCCAATACGAATGTAAAGAATGGATACTTATTTCTAAAGCCTGACATACTGATACCACAATTCAAATTTTTATTAAGATATCCCATATTCCTAACAATACTTTGCATATAACTTGTACTATAATTATCATTTTCAAAATCTTGACTATATTTTTCACGATAATCACTTCCTTTACTTAAAGTTATTGACTTAACGTTAAAGTAATCAAACATAGTAAATGTATCTAAAAAAGAACCACTAAATCTTTTATTTCCCTGGAAAGTTACAAGGATAAAATTAGATAATCGTCTATCACCAAATATTTGTTCCTTATAAAAAGAAGAAATTCAATAGGTAAAGAAAATTCAACAACTTCTTTTCTTCGCATTGGATAAATTGCATTTCTTGTAGCAAGACCTATTTGATGACCCGCTAAAACAGAAGGTTCAACACGAACTCTTCTAACCATTAATTTTGTATCTACCAATACTATTTTAGGTACAAATTTAGTACATGTCAGACTTTTTTCTGGATTTTTTCTTGTTAATTTAATTTGGACACTAACACCTGGTAAAAAATATTTTGGTTGATCAAAGAAATCAAATTGGAGTGGTAAACATAATGAAAATGATTTTGATTTTGCAATCCATGTTTTTCGCATAAGATCATGTTCAGTGTAACCCATTCCCCCTAAAGATGTATGTTTAGTATCTTGATTATAATTTATAATAGTTTCAATTAGGGCTTTGTGTGCAAAACTATCATTTGCTCCTTCAATTTTAGTAGAATTAAAAACTAATTCAGCATCTTTAAAAAGAGTTTGAAAAAAGACATTGTTTGCTGTTACGTCAGCTTCTTGTGTAATATTTTCACCTAAGCTATTTACAACTTTCAACTGAATATATAACAAAGTATCGTTCAAATCTAAATATTCTGTTTGTGATCCGTTAATGTAAAATTGAATTGAAGAGGTACCAGCATCAGTTATTGAATTCATTGGGAAAATATCTTCAAAAGAACCATGTTCAATTACAGCTTGAGGGGATGGTCTATCAAAAAGACATAATTCAGATTTTGCACTAATCATTTTTCAAATATAGTTCCGAATCCTCTCATTATTTTGTTTATGTTTTTTTATATCTTTCTACGTTTAAGTGTCCCTCCTTTTTGTTCATTTTCATGATTAAATACATCACTTACTTTATTAATAACACTAGGTAAAGTTTGCATAACACTAGGTAAAGATTCTTTAATTTCAGATATTGCATCTTTTCATCGTTATAGTAAAAATATTCATAACTTGTATGTAATGTACTCTTACTATATTTAATATTTGAGTTGTTATAAAATAGAAAACTATTGTTTACAAAAGTGAAATCGGTCAGAGCAACTTGCCATTCACCTTCCAAGTAAATAGGATTTTGAAATTCAACATTAAATTTATCAGCTTTATTATTTGGATGAGTAAGAAGACAACTATTAGTCGGTCGATTTATGTAAAAATCTTTATTCATTTATTTTTCTAAAATATATTGATAAATGTGTTTTGGTATCTTTACTAAATTTTATTAATTTTCCACTATCTTCACGAATATTGATTTCAATGTTGTTTATAGTTGAAGTTGAAATTGGTAAATACATTGGATTCGTCATTTCTAATTGTACAATTTCCCCTTGTTCATAGTTTTTAACCCAAATAGATTTTAATAGAGGAACTCTAACATCTCCAACAGTTATTGGTTCAATAATATTCGAATAAATGAACATTTGTTGATGATGATGTAATAATCTTGGAACTTTATTACCAACGATGTCTTTATCACTAAAAGTTTGATTATTTAATCCTAAGGTTTTGATTAAATTGTTGTCAAAATATATTTTCGAAATGTTATCTGCAAGTTTTATTTTAACCAATTCATTGCTTTCGATTTTTAGTTCTTTAAACGGAGACGGAATAAATGACAATAAATGTCCTTGTAATTCAGATAATGTGTTTATGAGTAAATTATCTTCAAAATATTTTTCAAATATTGTGTTTTCTTCATAACTTATAATTATCCCGAATTGTTCCATAACACCATCATCTGTAAATTTTGGTAATTTTAATCAACAATGATCATCTTCATTAATAACAGATATAGATTTTAATCCAAAACTAAACGCATGTTGAATGTCAGGGAATGTTACTTTAAATGGAAAATGTGGACAGGCAATAACCAAGTTCTCATATTTTTCAATAAAAACATCAACATCAGGGGTATGTTTAGGATTTACTAATTCATAAGTTTCATTTTGATTATTTATTTTCAAATATTTTATTTCAGTACCACTCTTCATTGTTTCATAACTTAGGTAAGAATTACTATAAAACGGAAATGTTTTATACACAAAAGTAAAATCAATCAAAGCAACTTCCCACTCACCACCCAAGTAAATAGGATTTTGAAATTCGACATTGAAATTACTAGCTTCATTATTAGGAAAAATAAGAGGACAACTATTACTAGGTAAAATCATATAAAACTGGTTTTCTTTCATAATATTTATTTAATTAATTGATTTTCAGATATCCAAGTTGGAGTTTCATATCCATGCCATTTAACATAGTATTGTTTATATTTACCAACATTCTTGATTTTTAATATCTTTTGAATTCTGAATGCAGTAGGGGCTTCTATAACTTGGATCTCCTGTTCGTAGAATTTTCCACTAACTTGATTATTTTCCTCATCTTCTGAGATTTGAAATACTTCATCGCTCCAATTGTTGTCGAAATTCTTGATGAAAGGAGAAGCACTGATTTTACTTATTCTAACGTGGTTACCCACTTTATATTTAGGCTTTTTAATGATAGAATCAGATTGTTGTGATATCCAATTATCCATATTATTCGTTGAATAAACATCAATTGGTCGCATTCCATTTAAACACCTATGTGGCGAATAATTGTAGCTATAAATTTCTTTCTGTAAAACATTTATCCAGGTTTTATTTCCTTTATATACGAAATATTATTTTTTCAAGTGATCTCTTAGAGTTCGATTAAATCTTTCCACGTGGGCAGCTTTAAATTGAGAAAATACAGAGTAATGATTTATTCCTTTGATAATCTCTTTAACTTTACTATTATAAAATTCTTTACCTAAAGAATAAATTTAATTTAATTAATTAATTTAATTACATAACCAAATCAGTTTGTAAATTACGAGGCTTGCCATCAATAAATAATTCCTTGATTGCTTCAGCCATTTCATTGGTTTTTGTTGGAATAGCACGAGCGAATCGACTAAATATATCAACACATGTCAAAATATATTTGTATCCCTTATTAATTTTAGAGAATGGGGTATCATTTCCATCAAATCCATTTGCCATAAATCATCAACTCCCATTGTTTTATAACTACGGGTTTTGAATTTCTTCAACATTGGTTTATTTAAACTGTAAGCTATTTGCCCAGATAACCAATTCTGAGTTTCTTTCTTTGAATTAACTACTTCCTTCGCCAGTTTTCTTACACCACCAAAACCAGGGGGATGTTTTGGGTCTGTCCATACTTTTTCGATCTTTTTCACTGTGTTTCGATTTTTGGTTACAGGGTTTTAAGTTGTATTTTGACAAACATAATATATTTTTTGACAATATTAATTAGATAATTAACAATATTAAATCTATTATTGACAATATATACTAAATTAATGACAATAAAAACTTTATTAATGACATTATAAATATATTTTTAGACATTTTATGTATGGCTCGACAAATAAATCAATTTCCTGCTTCCATAGCAAATATTACAGAAATAGTAGTCGAAAGTGATAACACCGCCGAAGCAGCTATCCGTAACACTTTTCGAGTACAACGAAGAAATAGTACAACTTCAAATGCTGATAGAGATCGTGTTATTACAGCATATGATGACGGGACTTCTATAGTTGATATTTCTCGAATTTTATCAATTAAAAGAACTACAATTTATGGTATTTTGAAGAAGTACCATAACACGGGAGTAGTGGAAGCTGATAAGAGAGGCGGCGATCATCCACAGAAATTGACAGAGGATCAAAAAAATCAAGTAAAAGAGTGGGTTGATGATAATTGCCAATTATCGTTGAAAGTTTTGGTGGAAAAGGTATTTACAGAGTTTCAAATTAGAATATCCACTACTTATGTATATAATTTATTATCTCGTTTTCATTATTCAATGAAAAGACTTCATTTAATTCCAGAGACAAGAAATTCAACAGAAGTAATTGAAACAAGAAAAGAATATGCACTTAACTTCTCTTCTATACTAAGTATATATTCAGAACAAGAATTAATATTTATTGATGAGGTGGGATTCAACGTTTCTATGAGAACAAAAAGAGGAAGATCACAAATAGGCACTCCTGCAACATTAAATATACCGACCATACGATCAAGAAATATATCTATAGCATGTGCAATGAACAAAAATGGGCTATTGTTTTATAAATCTTTTAATCGGGCCCTCAATAAAGAGAAGTTTATCGAATATATAACAGAGTTAAAGGAAGTTTTAATTGATAAAGAGATTCACAGATGCGTATTCATTATGGATAATGTTAAGTTCCATAAAAGTCCTGAAGTGCTTAGCGCTATAAATAATGAAAATACAACTGTAAAATTTCTTCCGCCGTACTCCCCTTTTCTCAATCCTATTGAAAACATGTTCAGCAAGTGGAAGGAAATCACCAAAAGAGCCAACCCCAGAAATGAAGATGATCTTATGCGAGCAATTGAAATTGGAAGTATCCTAATATCTTCACAAGACTGTAGTAATTATGTGCGAAATATGTGGTCATATATATCAAGATGTATTGAGGGAGAAATTATTCTTAATTAAATGTCACTTAATTTTTTTGTCATTAATATATTATTATTGTCATTAATATTATTTAAATTGGCATTTATTTTATTAATATCGTCATTAATGTATTTAACATTGTCAAAGATTATATTAATATATTCAAAAAATATGTTATGTTTGTCATAATACGACTTAAAACCCTGTAATGTTTCCTTCATTATTGCAACAAGTTGTCAAAATATTTAAATCTAAATTATGTTTATCCGTTAATGAATTCTTGGTACCCATTAAGAAGTTAATGATGAAATTGCGTTTATTGCAGATAATCCTATTGGAATTAATGCCCCCAAAAATCCACCATTTTGTTTATATATTATTTTTCGCATCAAACGACGATTTTTAGTGTTTACTAAAATCATCATGTGTCAATATATTTTCAAGTGGGAAAGCAGTAATACTCGGAATAAAATCCTTGGATTATAATGATTATGTGTTAAATATTAAATCAGAAATAACTATGTTAATAAATTAATAAATATTTTGTTTGAATTTGTTTCATTTATTAAGTATTAAAAAATGTCAAAAGGTAAATCATGTATATTTAAATATGTATTTTATTTTATTATTTAGTTTATCTCTTTGAAGTAATTTTAAAGAAAATTCAGGAACTTTATCCAAGAATTAAAAATACGTTGGATTATTGCGCACCAGAGTTTCTCGCCACAAAAATTTACCATTTCACAGGGATTAACATTGAAGAACTTCTCGAGATTCACTATGACAACGTTAAGGGATCTGTTGACCGATGTGTTGCAAATTGCATTGTTTGTAAAGATAGTATGAGAGTAACATTTTCAAATGGATGTCCATGTTGCCACGATTTCAAACGTGACCAAACAATCCATATATTGTTGGCCGAAATTCGTAAAGCATATTACTCGGATATTTTTGATTTGAAATAAAACTTAATCTTTTTTATTTAATCTTGTCAATAAAAATATTTGTATGCATTGAAAGTTTGTTATTTTTACAATTCAAATTTATCGATGATTTATCTTTTTTCCATTGAAAAATTATTCTTAGACTTGGAATTAAATTTTAAAAATAAAAATAAAAAAAAATGTTAATAATAATAAAATAATAATAATATAAAATAAATAATTAAATTAATAAAAATAATAATATTAAATAAATAATTAAATGAAAATAAAAAATAATTTTTAAATTGACTTCATTAAAACAAACAATTTAATAATAAAATAATTCAAAAATAAAAATTAAAAAAATGTTAATAATAATAAAATAGTAATAATATAAAATAAATAATAAAATTATTAAAAATAATAATATTAAATAAATAATTAAATGAAAATAAAAAATATTTATTTAGTTCACTTCATTAAAACAAACAATTTAATAAAAATTTAAATAAAAATTAATAAAATAATTGACTTGATTAAAATTAATAATAATATAATTAAAATATAAATAAATAATATTATTGACTTAACAATTAAAGTAAATAAAAAAAAATTCATGATTTTTATTCGACAGGCGATTTAATCCAATTTTATTTTCATGGATTTTTAAGTACGAAAAAATATTTAGGCTTTTTATTCGATATTTTTATTCGAAAATACTCCTCAGTACGACCAATCATAGACGATTTAAGCCAATTTCTATTTTTTAGGCTTTTCATTCGAGAAAAAAAATAAGACTTTTTATCATGAATTAAAAAAAAATTGATTTTAAAATTTAAATTTGAACATTTAAACAAATAATAAAAAAAAAATTTCGTTAATTAAAACAAATAATTAAAAAAAAATTTTAAACCCCTTCCCCCTGAAAAAAAATTTAGGGGGGATCTCGGTTTTTTTTCAAGCCAAATATCAATAGGGCATAGTCCTCATATGTCACTACTTTGACTTAAACCCAATATGTTACCAATAACTAGTTACTGAACAAATAAATATTAATGATAGGTTACTGACCAACAAATTTTGAAATAAAATCACATAAAAGGTTGAACAAATACTTGGTTATTCACTATTCACACACTCACAATATGTTATCAATAACTAGTTATTGAAAAAATCAAAATCGAAAAATTGTTTACTGATCAAGAATTCTTTAAATAAAAGCACATAAAAATTTGAACAATCAAAAGAAATACAAGACATTATTCACTCCTTTGCGTCTTCGACCACCAAAATTTGTGTTTGTATTATCCGCTGTTAGTGCAACAACTTTAGAATTGTTTTCATTTAATACTCTGTATAGGTGGTTTGACAAAATTTCAGCAGTTTCGGCCTCAATGGATTCTAAATTTAAAATCTTTACTTGAATTCTCTTGGTAACATTATAATACCTTACTAGTATTGGATACAATTTGATTTCATTATGATTTGATGCATCAGATAAAATCGATACAAATTCTGCATTTCTCAAGACCTCTGCAAGTATTTTATCACAGTAATTCTTAAATACTGATTTAATAATAGCCTCACATTTTATCCTGGTACATGAAAATTTAGCATTGTGAAACTTTCTCAATAATTTAGTTGCACAATCCATACTACGAAAACTTTGATTATGAATTATAGTATGAAATGCAAAGCTCCTTCCGTTACAGCTATCTGTTTTTCATCTTCAGAATAATTAGAAGTTTTAAAACATTTTGTTACTTTACTGCTGGAAGCTGATGAATCTAATGATTGTCAATGTTTGTTGGTGTTCAAGTGTTTCGTTATAGCTGTTCTGCCACCAACTGCAATACAAAATTCTCCTCTGCAAATATTGCAGAAAACAATGATGTCTATCTTTGATATGAGGAATGGAAATTACTTTTTCAATTGATCGTTGAAATGGCATTTCCTCTTTCTTGATTTAACCATTCCTTAAATGAAATTAAAAATAAAATATAGAACTAACTTTTGAATTTTTCATTTCATTTAATGTAATTTTTAATTTTTCCAAAAGAGAAGATGGAAGAACTATTTCCTTAACATTATATTTTCTGATGTTCACTTTTATAATTCAATGTGAGCGTAGTAAATCATATTCAATTTCTGGTTCAACAATAATGTCACTCAACCCTAGTCCGATTGTAAATCATCTTTAATAAATAAAGTATAATAAAATTTTTAACATAATTTTACAATGAAATTTTTATAGATGTTTTTAATTGATAAAGTTTTTAATGTTATCTTACAATTAAATTTTATATATCACTTTACGATGACATTTTTAGTATAATTTTGAAAATGAATTTGTTATACATGTTAATAACGATAAAAAATTTATAAGTAAAATGTGAGAAAATAAATGAATATGAAATTTTCCAAATAATAATAATAATAAATTCATCAACAATCAAAGAAAAAGTTAACTTGCTTGGTATCAACTACTCAATACTGATAACCCATACACACTGAACAATTCATTGATTAATAACTGAACAACAATCACTAGGTACTGTATACAAATGACTGAGTACTGTACAACTCACTATAAACATAATAGCATTGAATAATTGAGTACCTTATTCATTAAAATTCCAATTTTAAATCATAATTACCATTTGAACACCGATATTCAATCAACTTAACCCACTTAAAAATAAAATAAAATTTTCTATCAATCATTTCCCTTTAAAATACTTGATTATTCTCTATGCACACACTCACAACATGTTATCAATAACTAGTTACTGAACAGATCAACGTCAAAACTTGTTTACTGACCAAGAAATCTTTAAATAAAACAACATTAATATTTAAACAATCAAAAAAATTAATATCTACCTCATTAATAAAATCAAATAATTATCAACTACTACCAATTATGTTTAATTTCTGATACTATTTTTCAATACATACATAGTTTTTTGTGTACTTGTATAACTTACTGAAAACCCAAATTTATAAGACAAATGTATGTGATTGTCTATTAGTTTTTGTAGAAATTATTTTTATTAAATTGTGGTTAGCTGGTGAATAGAATTTGATTAAAGTAGTGAGAAAGATGTAAATTTTAAATAAATTTGTGGGTTCTTTAAATAAAATTTTTTAGAGAAAGCTTCAACATAGTAGCAAATTGTAAAGCAAATAGTACTTATCAATTAAAAAATTAATTAAATTAACTAAGTTGTAAAATATTTGAAAAAATTTGTTAGATCATTTTTTAAAATTTTATAAAATTGTTAGGTAATGTTCTAGGTACTTGTTAAATAAAAATTAATGTATGTTATCGACTGCTCATAGTATTTAATTGTACAATTTCTCTTCATTCCTGGAAATAATCGAAAATATTTAAATTATTCAGAAAATTGTCAATAAAAACATAAATAATTGTTAACAAAAGTTTTTAAATACTATTCAATTTTAGTTTTTAATTAAATTAAATTATAAATTTATTAATAAAATCAAATAAATGCTTACTTGTATACAAAAAGTTACATGAATCAAGCAATTTCTTAGAACTGAAATCTTATCGATATATTCTGATTAACCTTAAATCAATGAAAAAAGTAACAATTTTCCTAAGTATGTTATAAATTCAACCAACCCAATCCCCTTAAAAATACCATAAATTCGCATCTCAACAAATCACTTCTCTTCAAATGCCACCTCTCAAAAATCACCTATTAAATAACGATATTTAACCGACTCAAACCTCTAAAAATAATATTATATTTCTGTATTTTTTGAAATGCATTTTTTTAAATAATAGGTCGATCTTGAAGCCGCATGATTTTAAAAAGTAGCTCTGGCCATGGAAAAGTTTGCCGACCCCTGGTTTACAATAACCGAAATAAAAAATGAAATCGATGGAATTAATGAATTTGTTCCTGGTAATTTTAAATTTTATTATTATTTATTTTAATATTATTTTAGAGAATCATGAAATTGTTAATGAGGAAATTATTTTAATAGAAGATAGTGATGATTCGGATATTGGCAAATTTATTTATTAAATTAATAAATTATTAAATGCTTTTTTCAGAAATTATTAATGAATGTATTACCCACGTTTCTGTTGATCTGGATGAAATTATCGATGCACCTATTACTGTCGCCGTTTCTATGGAGGAGAATTATGATGCCCACATTTTTGTGGATGCCCCCGTTTCTGGGGAAGATATGCTGGTGGATAACAATATGGATGCCAATGATGAAATATGTTATAAAAAATGTAAGATTTTATTTTTTTCTAATATTTGTTAATATTTTTATTGGCGATCATGTTATGTGACAATTTTTAATATAAAACTTAATAATATGTAAAGTATTATAATATTATTAATTATAATACTTTAAATATCATTAGTTTATAATAAGAATAGAAATATTTGAGGAAATATTATTTTACGATATGCATTTTTATGAATTATTGAAATATTTAAAGAAATATTATTATCTGCTTTTTATAATTATTGAAATATTTGAAGAAATATTATTTTACGATATTAAATGCTTTTTATGAATTATTGAAATATTCACATAGTTAACAATTTTATCATCAGTTATATATTATTATTTGATTCATATATGATTTAAATAACAATAAACAATTGATAATAATAATTTACATATTTTTACAGTTTCTCAGGTTGATTATATGCAAATTATTACCAATCTGCAATCGGGCATAACTCTAAATTCCATAATACTATGGAAAGTAAATATAGTAATAGATTCTATGGCACTGACTTTTCTATTTGCCCTAAATGCGATACCGCCCAAGATATTGAATATTTAGAGTTTTATAAGGGGTACTCTACCCATTTAAATCAATTTAAAATTAATAAAAATACATTATATCAAATGACTAATGCAAAAAATGTTAATAATAATAATACACAATGACGACCAGAAGAGAAAGGAAGAAATCTGCAAAAAATGCACTGCCAAAACGAGCTCAAGAACTCATGGATATGAAAATTAAAAGATACGATGGCAGATGTACAAAAGAAGCTGAAAAATGGATATAAGCAATTGATGATTGGATAGGTTAAAATGACTTGAAATGAACAGAAGAATTCGATTTTATCCTTCGATAAAGCAGCTAGGCTATGGAAAAATTTCAAAACATAAAAAACAACAGATAAGATAGCTAAAGAATGGTTTACTGAAACATTTACCATCAAATTAACTATCATAGACAAGATTAAGGAACTTTCTGCAATCAGACGAGATAAAAATGAAAGATACGCGACATTTGAAATCAGGGTATTCAAACTAGTGAATGAAGTTATCATTTTAGGAATGAAGGTAGGTGAAATTGCCAATAAAATTATAACTGGACGAGTCAGAGACAGAAGATTAAAAGATGCGCTAACAACGAAACCGACTATGACCACAGGAGAACGTAATCAACTGCCAAAACTTTACGAAAAAGTGAAATCTAATAAAAGGACTGAAAATATTATGGTCATAAAGAAGGACAGCTACGCAGAAGCAACACAAAGAAGGAATTAAGAAACGTTTACTACAGAAACAAATTGAACTAATGCCAATATATTCAGAAACCAAGGCAATTAAAGAAGATATGGAAAATGAAAAAACAGGTCAATGGAGTTGTAAAGAATGGGAATCGGAATGGTAGAGCAGAAGAAATGAGGTATGCGACATCAAATGGAAGAGAATGGAGCAAAATGATGATAAATGATGTTAAGATTGAGATGTTATGGGATTTCGGAACTTCGATTACAGTGATGAATGAGCAGTAGTGAAATAAATATATGTGGAGTTTTTCCACATGGAGAAATAGAAATCGAAACTTTGAAAAGTGTTAATATCAGACTTTCTAAATTGGAAAATAAACGGGAACCGTACAATTTGCGAAGCAAGCAACGAATAGAGATTACGTCAATAAGTACAGCACCAATAGTTTCAACATCAGTAGCGACCGTCAAAGATACAAATGATTATGCAAGTTGTCAAAAGTTACCAGTAAACCAGTACGGAGGAGATCCTGTGGAATTCGCTGACTTCATAGGCGAATATTACATGTATGAAAAGGCCTATGAATGGACTCAAGCTGAGATGGTACAGCGATTGTCACTTTATCTCAAAGGGGCAGCACGAGAGGCATAGCAGCTGTTGGACAAAAGGAACATTGGAAATGACTCGACAAAGTTAAAAAATAACTTGCAAATAAATTAATCGGTAGCTATATAAAGCGCATAATGAGACAAAGATTTTATAACAGAGTTCAAAGATCAGACGAATCGGTAAGTGAATTTGCTCATTATTTAACAACACTTGGAGATAAAGCGTTTGAAGTCAAACAAGAACAACCATATACTGTAAAACAAATCAGAGTTGCTACAAGACCAATTTCTAATGGGTGTTGACAAAGAGATTCAAAAAGCTCTATGCTATGTAGATTTTATTAATTTCGATGAATTAGTGAAAAAAGGCAATGCGAGTCGAATTAAATCTAAAGAGCACCGAAAAGAAAGCGCAATCTTTTGCAGTAATTTCTGAAAGACGACACAGATCATTAACGCCAGTAAAAATGACCAATTTCAAAGAACTACCAGTCCATCGCCGAAGTTCAGAAATAAATTTGACATCAATAGATCAATAGCTAGTGTTCAGAGTTCCAACAATGGAAAGACAATTCAATGCGATATTTGTCGAAAGATGGGACATTATGCCAATCAGTGTTGGTACAAAGATAGCACCAAAATGAGTGAAAGACAATAATGAGCGAAACTACCGACAGCTGAGCTACAATATCCAACGAGGTACTGACAATCTGCAATGTTTCAATTGTGGAAGAAGAGGGCATGTTTCGAGAAACTGTCGATCAAAATCTAGATCTCCATCGCAACAATGAAAAAATGTAAATCTAATCGGTCAAGTGCAATGCTATTCGTGTAAAAGTTATGGACATATGGCAAGATCGTGTCTAAAAAATGCTGAAAGATTTCAAAAACCAATTATAACAAAAAAACATTTTTCAATTTCAAGGTGATACTTCATCAATGAGCAATATGACCTATGTACAAGATGACAATTATACAGAGAAGATGGAAAATGAGCTGAGAAATATGAGCCAAAAATTAAATTTGCTAAAGTCAAAATTTGAATCTGACGATGAGGGTGAAAGCCATACGATATTCGAAACAGCTATACAATCTCTAGGAACGGAAAGCGACAGTAATTCAATAAAGGATAATTTAGAAAATAAAAAAGCTTTAATGTTGATCATGAGGGTAGAAAAGTTATTGGAAAACAGAGATATTAATGCTCCAAAATTGATGCAGGGAATGCAAAAGCTATGCGAGATGTCGTTGAGTATGAGAAAACTTAAAACAGTGATTAAATTGTGCGCCGATTGGTATGAATTCGATCCTCCGGTGAAGGACGAAATCGAAGTTTTGATGGTAAAATTTGGTAGAGAGTTTCGAGCGAAAGAATGGTTAGATTTTAATTTTGTAGATATTTCAGCTAAAGACAATGAATTTTAAAAATGTGTACGTTGTGCATACATATTCAACCCTTACTCAAATTGTATGGTTATATCTTTGTAAAGAATCAGAAGAACACGAAATTGATAATCTTGTGAGTTATTTTGAACACCCAAAAAAATTAGATTATCATCAAAATATGTTTATTGCACAGGATTTAACAATGAATTTCAAATATCACTGGCTGATAAAACAATATGAACCTGGAAAGAATTCTGAAAGAAAACTGCATAGTTTAATTAGATTGAACGTATGGACACAAAAATTAAAAACCCACGTCGAAGAGGAACCCGTTAGAAATGGAATTAACGTATATTGGCAGCCAGATGAAGCCCAACAAGTCAAAGTGATTTTTCAAAGCTATTCAGTCGATACCCTCAATCTATGAAATCCATTTGTAAAGTACTTTAATTTAAAATTAAATAAAACTTATAATATTATGATTCATTATTATGAAAAATTACTTCAGGAAAATGGCACTTTTAGTAATAATAAATGGGTCGAGGTATATGTCGACTAACAGTCAATTCATTTAATGAACGAAACCAATAGAGTTGTATTCCATCACCTCAATCAAACAATTATGGCTGTCTCCAATCTAGACATTAATCAGCAAATAATGGTATACTATTATGGAAAAGTTCAGGCCTTACTAAACAACAAACAAAACTGGCAAACTCTTAATTTCTTTCAGCCAATGTTAGCATCCAAAATTAAAATGGTGCACATGAAAATTAATTACTATCGACGTACAAATCAGACTAGCAGTTGGCAAAAACATTCGTCGAAAACAAAGCTGTTAGAATTTCAGTGAATCAACCAAATAAAAGATCCAATTTACCAATGCAAATCAACCAAGCATATCCTTCAACCAAAGCATGGAGAAAACAAGCAGACGATAATAAGTCTTATTCAATTCAATTTGATACAAACTAATCCATCCAACAATAAAATCAACTGATTCAATCAGAGAATTTACGTGCCACAAAACACGAAAAGGTGATTTCCCTTTTTTGTATTTGAAACAATATTATTTTTGTTAATGATAGCGGCTTGCAAGTTGACCGAATATTGAGTTTCTCTAATTTTTTATTAAGGTTAGCATCTGAAAAGAATGATCAATTAATTAATCGATTTACAATTAAATAATTTACATATTTGATTCTGTGACTGGTAAAGATTTAGAGCATGACAATTTATCAGTAGTGTTTTGATCATTTTTAGTATTAACACTTCTATTTGAAAATACTTTATTATACTTAATATTAAATAAAGATTCTCTTGGTCTATCATCATCTAAGGTTTCAATATAATCACTTTTTGACTCAATTGGTGTTTCAGCTTTGCTTTTGGACTTTAATATTTTCGGTTCAGAACAGTTGGATACACTTTTCGGTATGCTTATTTTTGAATTATTAATTACTGCTGTTTTCCCTGAAGATTCAGAGATTAAAGTTTTACAATTTCTATCTTGTACAAATTTAGCAAACAATACTGTACCATGCTCTCTTACATATTTAGTAGAACAGTACTCAATACCAATTTCATCGTCATTTGTATTTAAATTTAAAGAAATTCCGTTTTAACGTATATTAAAGGGCTTCTGAATATTTTCGTTAATAATTCCTTCAAGGACATCATCAACAGGCTTGGTAGTCTTCCCTGCCTCAGAAGTTTCTACCGTTGCTTTTGAGCGACTAGATATTAAAGCTTGAACAATATTTTTTAATATATACATTTTTAGTAATCATGAGATCAAAATCAAAATTAAATCCATGTACGAAAATTTTATTATTTTTAAAATCTACATTTTCTAACACCACTTTACATATCACCAATATTAAAGCACCAATTTTATTTACAATACAAATTCTAGATCACATAAAAAAAATCGTTTTTTAAACAAACACACATTATCAGAAAACGGGGCGAAATTATTGTTTTTCATTTAATTGTACTGAATTTTAATTGAAAGATCCTCTACAATTCATTTTAATTTACTTTAACATAATTTAATTTAATTTAATTTATATGGTGCACATATATATATATATATAATCACAAAACCTTTTAGAAAATGTCAAATGGAATCAAGTCAAAAAAGATAGGAAATTTAATAAAATGAAGGTAGACAAACTTTCCTACAATCTTTGTATGCGGAAAAAGAGAATCCAGTAAAATACTACAAGTCACAAAATTCAAACAAAAATTAGATTTATAAAAGACATTGTATTTTCTACAAAATTTGACTATGAATCAGATTTATTTATAATATTCATGAATTTTCGGTACAGCTTTTTTCAAGTGAATACCATAATTAAACCTGATTAATAGTCAAATTTTGGAGAAAATGCAATGTCTTTTATAATTAAAAATAAAAATATAAATTCATTTAAAATCCGGCTATGCTAATTCAAGCTGCCGTTAGTACAATGTACCTTCTGTACTGAGATGTCGAGAAGATTTATTTGGGTTATTGAAGAAGTCAATCATGTATGGTATTGTTGAAATTTCTTAAAATAATAGGTTTGGATCGGAGCTGATGCTTAGTATTGGCTCCATTTTTTATATTATGATTTTTTGTTCTGAGCCAATTCCGTTATCAGGGTCTAGTATTGCGGATTTCATTTCTTCTTTGGTAGCTAGGCATACAGTCCAATGACTTCCATTCCATCGGATTAACCAAATTGGTTGTTGCCAACCCATGAGGGTGTCTATTTCTATTTCTTTAAATAGTGCTCTTATGCTTCAGGATATTATATACTTTGCACATTCAGGATCAATGCATTTGATGCATTGTATGTGATCGCTTGTCATTTTTTTTAGTATAAACTTGGCATATGGTTCTATTGCAGCTTGGGATGGTCATGGCGATGTAGTAAGGATGTCATTTTCAGGCTGTCTTTGTGCACCACATTTTGGAATTTTTTGTCTTATCTGTGAGCTGTGAGCTGCGATAAGGTTTTCGATATCTTTCTCAATGATAATAATATTTATTGTCCAACATTAATTTCCTCAGTTTATAAAATAAAAATAAGGAAAAAAACTGATTTTAAAAGATAAAAATTTGTTAAAATTTAAACTAACTAATTATTATAAAATAAATAAAAATAATGAACGAGATGATCACTGATGATGACTGCCCAATTTGCTATGATTCAATGGTAGATCATAACTATGTTGTGTTTGCCGACTGTCATCATAGGACCTGCAGAAGTTGCGCCGAAGAAATCATGTTCAAATGGTCTCCAAAGTGCCAACTCGACAATGACAAAATCAAAACAATCATCAACTGCTGTGAGGATCCTGATCAAGAAGGCCAAATGATGTTTGAAAGACAATCTGTTAAACAATATCGTGATTCAATATTATCAACGGAGCCGCAATCAATTATAGAAGAAATCGAGAATACTTGGATGGAAAGAACATTACATTACAAACACCTTTTAGATAAATCTGAAGAAGTTTTGAATAGTTTCAAAGACAAACTTATAATGTGGTACAACAGTACAGTGTCAATTGAAAAAGAAGAATTTTTGGAGTTCTACGACATTCTCTGTGATTCATTCGAGGAAATTCATCAATTACAAGAAGCAGAAATTGTAAATCTTTCAGAAAAAGAAAGATTATATCAAACATATATTAATCGCTTACCAGATAAAAAGAACTTATCATATGATTTGATGAATATTCTTAACTGCGAGTTTTTTGAATGTTATGACTTGGAATTTCCATCTTCTGTTTGTCTAACTGATCCGAAAATCCGCCAGAAAAAGTATCTAGCAGATTTGATTGAAACTTTAGATCAATATTTAAACGATTTTATCTTTCTTTCTAAAAATCTGATTTATTTCGCTTTATCGTCTATAAAACATAATCAAGAAATATATGAAAAACTGCAAATAAATCTCAATAAAACAGATTTTGAAAATTGTTTGATCTGCACTGATAAAATCGATTTACATCGATACGCCGAATTCTCGAATTGCACACACAAAATATGCAAATCGTGCATTGATCAATTTATGATTACTCATGCTTGTTGTCCATTTGATGGTGAGGCAGAATGGAATGATTTGTCTATGATTATTAATGAGGAATTCCATGACAATGGAAACGTTATGAATTACTTGAAAAATAATGCTGAAAATATTTCCCATGAAATGATTGATGAAATAAACAAATTTAACGACAAACTGAAAAATACTTTCATTGACAAAACAGAAGAATATTCGATTTTCATGAAGAAAGCTAAATCTTTGTTCGATAAATTAATTTCAGATTCAGTCAAACCCAGTCGTAAAAGAAAACTCATCAAAGATTTCAAAGAAGATTATGTAAACTTTTTCAATGATGGGCTGATGATATTTCCTCCATCAGTGGGAAAGATTATGTGGATGGACAATTCTTTCAATATGAAACTTAAAAAGTTTTTGGAAGAGGAAGACTCTGTGAATATGATGTTTGATGACGTCAATCAGTATGTAAACCTTTTCAATATCCTTAATGGACTGCAAGAATTTTTGTTTGGGGATGACAAATTGTCAGATATTGTTGATGGTTTGAGCTATGAATTGGAAAACATTTTAATGTATTACCATTCGATAACGGATTCAGATTCCAAAACTGCAGATGATAACGATGAAGATGTAAAAATGTAAAACGATATTTAGTTTTAAAATAAAATTTATTTATTAATAAATTTTGCAACCTTGTTAGAATTAGACCTGAACTCGTTAAGTGCGTTCAATTGTTTTATTTTCAAATAATAATAGATTATTATAAATCCATTTAATTACTAATAATAGTCGTAAAATTACTATAAATAGAAATAGTCTAATTTTAGTATATAAATAATACTAAACATAATAAATAGTTATAAATAGTAAATAATTAAATAAATTTGGCTACGATATAATTAAAAGATAATGCCAATAAAAAACTTTTCGTACGATATATTTCGATAGCATAACTATCATCTTCAGGTACTCAAAACCAACTAAAAATATTATGAATTCACACTTAATTTAAACAAATTACTTTTTATTAATTTAATTTTGTAATAAATAAATATTTATAAAATATATTCAAATAACTTTTAATTAATTTAAAATTTCATTTATATTATAACTTTTTTAACAAAAATTAATGTAATTTAAAATTTCAATTATTTTAATAATATTAAAAAGCGTTTTTTTTAAAAAACAATACATAAACATGATTTAACATACGTAAACTATTTAAAATCATTCAAAACATTCGTAGTCACAGCACTTTGCACATTAATCTTTGGATCCAATGACCTTATCAACAATGAATCACATATCACGCGTTCCCAATAATTATTAAAACTTTCCAACAAAATTCTAAAACCAGACATTCCTATTTCACTTTTACAGCCTCTATTGTGCTCACTAATATTGGTCAAACCCTTCAATCGACAATGCTCTAGAACCCGAGTACAGAGATATTTATTTATTACAAAATTAAATTAATAAAAAAATAATTTGTTTAAATTAAGTGTTAATTCATAATATTTTTAGTTGGTTTTGAGTACCTGAAGATGATAGTTATGCTATCGAAATATATCGTACGAAAAGTGTTTTACTGGCGTTATCTTTTATAAATAGTAACTATAAATATATTAATAATATAAATAATAATAATAATCTAAATTGGGTAATTTTAATTACCAAAAATAAATAAATGGATTTTTGAAAAAATATAAAGAACGTATTAAGATTATTTTGAGAAAGAATAATAGGAAACAGATATCGCATATTATAACGGCAGTGAAATAAGTCGAGATTTGTGAAGAGAAAATAATACAGCGACAGATTGTAATCATTTTACAGTGAAACCCGAGAAACTTGAAAATAATCTCGAGGATTAAATTTGTGAAAATTAATATAAAACTGTACGTGAAAATCAGAAGAAGGTCAAAAAATATTAAAGAAAATTCCGAATCCAGTTTGTATCAGAAGTATTATTTCAAAGGAATTTTTTGAAAAACTGTTTAAAGGTAAATTTATTTACTACGTTACTTATTCTAAGCAATTTTAAACGTGACAGACAAAAATTGATCATAAGCTCGTAAGACTGATCGTTCAATTGTAACAGTCCTAGCGTCTGCTCGAAAAAAACCTTTTTTAAGCACCAGTTTTCGAGGAAAACTGCTTTAATTATAAAACAACAAAAACAAAGAAAAACACCATATTTTAAAAAATCAGCTCGCAATTTATCAAAAACGATTATAGTTTAGAAAACAACTATGAAAATTAAGCTCAAAATGTAATTAGAAGTTTTAATAAAAAAGAATCATGAAAATCTGATAAGTTGCGAAAAGGTGATGAAATCTAGTAAAAATATGTAGATGTTTTGTTTTATTACATCAAAAACATGCATGGAAAACCACCCTATATTAGTCGATGTCAGATCGACAGAATTTAATGATAATTTTTCACAAAACCTTACACAAGCTGTGAAGAAACATTATAGAAGTAAGGAAAAGTTCCTTTTTTGTATATTTTTTAAAAATTGATTTACTTGTCCTATATGAAAAATTGTAGGTGAAATTTATGAATAGCTTTTATATATATGTTTATATATGAAAACTTATAGATTCTATTTTAAGTGGTTAGAAAGAATTTAAATGTTTAATTTTCGAAATATGTGAATTAATTGTTATAATTGAATTTTTCATTATTTTAAAACTTATCGAATGCCAAGTCATAATAATCCTACTTGCATCGACTAAGTCTCGTCGAAGACTCGCTCCCATGGTACATGACCAATGCAAGATGTCTCATGATGGATTCGCTGACTTTTTACAGTTCGAAAAGTTACTATTTTATTAATTATTATCATTTATATTATTACTTTTAATCATTATTAAATTATCACTTGCCATAATTTTTGTTGTTAAATAACCTACATGCAAGACAGAAAATTGAATGTTCACCATCTGGTTTCTTACTAGTGGTTAGGTGGTAGAGATGCAGTGGTGATGGTAGACCGCTTGCTGAGTTCCTTCCTACAACAAACCTCACCACCTGACCACTTATTGGTTGATGTTAGGCCATGGGTAAGGTACAAATATTATATATCAAAGAAAAATTAAAAGAGAAAGATAAATCAGAGTGAAGAAAAAACTGAAAGAAGAAGGAAATATAAAAGTAAAAGGTAAAAGCAAATATCTACAACAGTTGTCGAATAAAGACATAGTATGAATTGAAAAGAATTAAAAATGATACAGAGAAAGGAATCGTAGACTGAAATCAAGTAAAGAATTCATCATACGCTCTATATAATAGATCATGGAGTGAGAAACTACAAAGAAAATCATTTTTAGCGAAGTAACAATCAAAATAGTTCAAATAGGTTAAAATATTAACGATATGAACTTGAAAGTTTAAAATTTTGATCAAAGGTACTTCATCATTTTATAATGTACATATATCACTCGTTTCAAATAACCCTGATTCAGAGGATTTTCATTACTTTAATTGTGATGGTGCAAGTAATGTGCAAGTTTAAAAGGATATCACTAAAAGAATATTGTTTATCATTATCTAAGTAAAGTTCCTATAGTTGTGTAAATCATTTGTGATCTCATTCGATTTTTACCAATAATTTGTCTTATTAATAATATTATTTTATATTTAATTACATATAGTTTAATAATTTACAGTTTTATTATTCGGGAAGGCATATCGAAGCACAAATATATCTCAGAAGAAAAATTATAGAAGAAGCATCAAAGGACGTCACCAGAAGAATAATTCTCTGCTATGAAATTTCGCTACTTGAATTTATTTCTTAATAGAGAAAAGAATACTTCTTAAATTTTGGTCTTTAAATTGCTGCATCAGCAGTAGATAGTTATGAGCTTTCTGTCTCCTAACACACAAGTACACAATGACGTAATTAATCACAAATTATCTTGATTATATAATTATGTAACCAAGATAATTAATTTTGTGTTCGCATCTTTTTTTTATGTATTTTTGATGCATTTTTGGCGCTTGAAATATTTTTTGTATCGATTTAAAATTTTTATATATTTTTTAATGTATTTTAATTTTTAGTAAATTTTTAAAATAAACATTAATATTAAAGTAATTTTATATTAAATGTTTTTTAAGTAATTTTAAATATAGTTTTTGAATTTAAGATTAATAAGAAATTTTCAAATCGTTATTTAAAGTAATAATTTTATCATAAATATTATTATTTAAAAGATTAATATATTAAAACTAACTTTGAAACTAAATTTTAAATAATAATAATAATAATAATAATAATAATAAAAATAATTTCAACAACAATCAAATAAAAAGATGCATGATATCAACATTAAAATAACCTAGTAAATACTTTATAAAAAATTGAAAAACACAAAAATAAACTATTAAAAAGATAAAGATCAAATTAAAAATTTATTTAATTAAAATCTTCACAAATCAGCTTATAATAAGCTCTTCATAGTTCTGCCAACAAAATAGGAACAACTTCTTTCTTCTTCTAGTCCCTGTAGCATCTGCATCTAAATGGACAAGTCAACATTGAGGGATCAGCACAAACAATGCAGTCATCTAGAAATTTCAAACCAGACCCCTGAACCGATTAGTAATGCATCCGTACAATTTCTTTAATGTTTATTCCAGTCATTTAGTAAATCCATGTTACCAAAATTTCAGGAGTACAATACCAATGTTTGTTCTTAATATTCGGAAAGAGCTCTTCCATCTTCATTAGAATTGTTTTGAATACATATCCTTCTTGCTCATCGATCATTTTAAAATTTTACAATTTACAGAAAACTAACGATTTAAGCACAATCGGTGCTTAATAAATAATCTAATATTTCTTCATCGGTATTAAGATTATTAATTTTTGATTTTATAAAATTAAATATTTCTTGAACTAGAGTGTTTTATTCCAGTGTTTTTATCCCCATGACAACTTTTTTTTCCGCTTGCAAATACATTCACACATAACGGATTATACTTGACAAGTCTTAATGCTGGAAACAGTTCCGGTTCGTAAATGTTTTCTGTTTTGGTAGACAATTCGTACAAGTTGATTCGACAACCAATGTTAATGTTAAAAGATAATGATTGAATTTGTAAATTTTGAATATGATACTTGAGATCCCTTTCCTGTGATGGTCTCTTGCAACCCATTATCCTACATTTTCCACTCTTGAAGAAAGATTGGATACTTTCCGCATCTATCCACTACATGTTCAGATTTTCCGGTTTGGAACTTCATTCCATCTACTTGTATACATAATAGGTAACCGATAAATGGTTACTGAACAAATAAATATAAATATTTGGTTACTTACCAACATAACTTTAAATAATTGTAAATAAAAAATTAAACAATAACAAGAAATACAAGTAAAAATACAAATTTATTAATAAAATCTTCTACACTCTCTTTCACATCATTAATGCCTCTAAATCAGTAAATCACTTGGTAGTTTAGTTACTGGGTAGTTAGCAAGAAATATTATCTTTTCTGAATAAAATTTTGTATTTGATTAATGTATTTTATTGAAATCATTAAAATTATTTTGTAAAAGTCAATACGTTTTGTCAAACAATTTTCAACTGTTTTTTAAATTTATCCAATGTTGAACAATTATTCTTCTATTAAATGTTATGTTTCATAAAAATACTCATTTAGATAGTATTAACTCTTTAAATAACAATATTCAACCGACTCAACCCCTTAAAAATATCAATAAACTTGGTCCCCATCAATAATTTCCACTTAAAATACTTGACTTAAACCCAATATGTTACCAATAACTAGTTACTGAACAAATAAATATTAACGATAGGTTACTGACCAACAAATTTTGAAATAAAATCACAAAAAAGGTTGACAAAAGAAATAAAATCCACTTAAAAATAAAATAAAATTTTCTTTCAATCCTTTCCCTTTAAAATACTTCGTTATTCACTATACACACACTCACAATATGTTATCAATAACTAGTTATTGAAAAAATCATATTCGAAAAATTGTTTACTGATCAAGAATTCTTTAAATAAAAGCACATAAAAATTTGAACAATCAAAAGAAATACAAGACATTATTCACTTCTTTGCGACTTCGACCACCAAAATTTTGTTTGTATTATCCGCTGTTAGTGCAACAACTTTAGAATTGTTTTCATTTAATACTCTGTATAGGTGGTTTGACAAAATTTCAGCAGTTTCGGCCTCAATGGATTCTAAATTTAAAATCTTTACTTGAATTCTCTTGGTAACATTATAATACCTTACTAGTATTGGATACAATTTGATTTCATTATGATTTGATGCATCAGATAAAATCGATACAAATTCTGCATTTTTCAAGACCTCTGCAATTATTTTATCACAGTATTTCTTAAATACTGATTTAATAATAGCCTCACATTTTTTCCTGGTACATGGAAATTTAGCATTGTGAAACTTTCTCAATAATTTAGTTGCACAATCCATACTACGAAAACTTTGATTATGAATTATAGTATGAAATGCAAAGCTCCTTCCGTTACAGCTATCTGTTTTTCATCTTCAGAATAATTAGAAGTTTTAAAACTTTTTATTACTTTACTGCTGGAAGCTGATGAATCTAATGATTGCCAATGTTTGTTGGTGTTCAAGTGTTTCGTTATAGCTGTTCTGCCACCAACTGCAATACAAAATTCTCCTCTGCAAATATTGCAGAAAACAATGATGTCTATCTTTGATATGAGGAATGGAAATTACTTTTTCAATTGATCGTTGAAATGGCATTTCCTCTTTCTTGATTTATCCATCCCTTAAATGAAATTAAAAATAAAATATAGAACTAACTTTTGAATGTTTCATTTCATTTAATGTAATTTTTAATTCTTCCACAAGAGAAGATTGAAGAACAATAATAATAAAAATAATAATAATAATAATAAATTCATCAACAATCAAAGAAAAAGTTAACTTACTTGGTATCAACTTCTAAATACTGATAACCCATACGCACTGAACAATTCATTGATTATTAACTGAACAACAATCACTAGGTACTGTATACAAAAGACTGAGTACTGTACAACTCACTATAAACATAATAGGCATTGAATAATTGAGTTCCTTATTCATAAAAATTCCCATTTTAAATCATATTTACCATTTGAACAGCGATATTCAATCAACTTAACCAACTTAAAACTAAAATAAAATTTTCTATTAATCATTTCCCCTTAAAATACTTGATTATTCACTATGCACACACTCACAATATGTTATCAATAACTAGTTACTGAACAAATCAATGTCAAAACTTGTTTACTGACCAAGAAATCTAGAAATAAAAGCACATAAAAATTTGAACAATCAAAAGAAATACAATTTCAATTACAAATTTTATTAATAAAAATCTACTCCACTCTTTTTATCGATCATTGATGTCTCCAAATTGGTATATTGTTTGGTTGCTTAGTTACCTGATTGCTATCAAGCAACTATTAATCAAATTTATTGAAGTCCAATCAATTATTGTAATTTCTCTGAATAAAAATTTATTGCTATATTTACATTTTTTTATGTGATTTATTGAAATAATTTTGTAAAACTTAATAGTTTTGTTAAAAAACTTTGAAATATTTCTATTATTTTTGTAATATTTTTAATTGCATTCAACAATGAACAATTATTAAAAGTTATTTTCAATTAATTTTCACATGCCCCTAAGTCTAAAATAAATTAATTGCTAACAGATCAAAAAATTACTTAAATTTATTTTTACAAATTTTCTATTCTTTTCACTCAACTCTTATTGTTTACTGAATGATAAATTAATTAGTAAGTACAAGTAGTGGTTAATCTAATTGCTAGTGAAAAGAAACTTGATTAGAAAATATATTCTTAAATTAATTTCTCAAAACATATATTACTTTCATTGTACTTGGAATATATTTTCATATATTTATTAAAAATGATTCGACTCTTAAAATTATTAACTTAAAGATGCTAAAGGTTTGAATAAAACTGATAGAAAAAAAAATTAATATCTACCTCATTACTAAAATCAAATAATTATCAACTACTACCAAATATGTTTAATTTCTGATACTATTTTTCAATACATACATAGTTTTTTGTGTACTTGTATAACTTACTGAAAACCCAAATTTATAAGACAAATGTATGTGATTGTCTATTATTTTTTGTAGAAATTATTTTTATTAAATTGTGGTTAGCTGGTGAAAAGAATTTGATTAAAGTAGTGAGAAAGATGTAAATTTTAAATAAATTTGTGGGTTCTTTAAATAAAATTTTTTAAAGAAAGCTTCAACATAGTAGCAAATTGTAAAGCAAATAGTACTTATCAATTAAAAAATTAATTAAATTAACTAAGTTGTAAAATATTTGAAAAAATTTGTTAGATCATTTTTTAAAATTTTATAAAATTGTTAGGTAATGTTCTAGGTACTTGTTAAATAAAAATTAATGTATGTTATCGACTGCTCATAGTATTTAATTGTACAATTTCTCTTCATTCCTAGAAATAATCGTAAATATTTAAATTATTCAGAAAATTGTCAATAAAAACATAAATAATTGTTAAAAAAAAGTTTTTAAATACTATTCAATTTTAGTTTTAAATTAAATTAAATTATAAATATATTAATAAAATCAAATAAATGCTTACTTGTATACAAAAAGTTACATGAATCAAGCAATTTCTTAGAACTGAAATCTTATCGATATATTCTGATTAACCTTAAATCAATGAAAAAAGTAACAATTTTCCTAAGTATCTTATAAATTCAACCAACTAAATCCCCTTTAAAATTCCATAAATTCGCCTATCAACCAATCATTTCTCATCAAATGTCATTTTTCACTCTATTATACCAACTGTATTCATAGTTTTCATAAAAACCTATCTAGTAGATAATATTTACTCTTTGAACACCGATATTCATCCCAATAAGTTCCTTTAAAAATATTATAAAATCCTCTCTTGACCAATCATTTTCTATCAAATAACAATATTTCCTCCTATATTCAATATTTTTCATAAAAATCATAAAAATAACCATTTAGATAATATTTACCCTTTAAATAACAATATTTAACAAACTCAACCCCCTTAAAAATGACAAAAAAATCTGTTCTTAATCGACTATTTTTCACTAAAATAAATTCCTCTCTTGACCAATCATTTCACATCAAATAAAACATTTTCCTAATCTACCAACTATAATCATTGTTTTTTTTATAAAAATCACCTATTAAATAACGATATTTAATCGACTCAAACCTTTAAAAATATCAACAAATCTGTTCTTAATCGATTTTTTCCCATGAAAGATTATAAATTCTCTTCTTAGCCAATTGTTTTCCCCAAAAAATAAATTAAAATTTACTTTTAACCAATCATTTCTCTTTAAATGTTAATATTCCAAACTTTATTCATTATTTTTAATAAAAATCATGTATATTTCCATAATCTTTAGCTTTGAATTACAATTTTCGACATACTCAACCCCCTTTAAAAATTTCAATAAACTTGCTCTTATTCGATTATTTCCTCTAAAAATATCATAAATTTTCTTCTTAACCAATCATTTCCCTTTACTCTAATTGATTTAAATAGCCTAAAATCATTTTATTTTTGTCGAGTACAACCTATTCTATTGAAAGGTGTAATTTTCTTTAGGAACCTTAATTTACAATAATTTACCTGAATTTATCTTAATTTACTTTAATATACTCTAATATACTTTAATATACTCTAATGTACTTTAATTTACTTTAGACCCTTTAATTTATTTTAATTTACCTAAATTTACTTTAGGTATTTTAACATATTTTTATCTAGAACATAAAATTGCCTGTGAAAATTGTGTGACCAAATATTTCAAATGTTTTTTTAACAAGCTTTAAAATACCCCTGACTATATTTTATCGGTAGGCGATTCAAGCCATTTTTACCTATAGAAAATATTGAAACCAAATATTGCATTGTTTTTTATTACGAGTTAAAAATATCCCTGACTATAGTGTGAACATCGTAGACGATTTGATACAATTTTTATTTTATGCTATTTTATCAAGAAAAATTACTTAGGCTTTTTAATCAAAGAAATATTTTTTAGGCTTTTTAATCGATAAAATATTTCTATGCTTTTTTATTGATAGGTGATTCAAGCCGATTTTTATCTAAGGGGTTTTTTCCGAGAGTCAAAAATTACCCACCCACTGACTATCGTGTGATCGAAAAAAATATTTTGTGGATGAAAAATACCCTCTGTGTCCATCGTAGGCTATTTGAGCCAATTTTTATTTTAGGCTTATGTATCGACAGTCAAAAATAACCCCTGAAAAAAATTTATTCAAAAATCAATATTTCAAACAATACAATTTTAATTTATAAAATTCGCCAAAAATTTGAATTTAAAAAAATCCACCGAAAAAATTCGAAAAATAATTTCAAAAAATTTATCAAAAAAAAAGATGCACACACAAAAATTAATTATCTTGTTTACAAAATTATGTAATCAATGTAATTCAAGATTAAATTACGCAATGATGTAATTTAATCCGCCGCGAACTCCACCCTTATTTTTATTATGCAATGGTGTGTGGGGCCAGTGTCCTACTAACTACCTACTAATGTTTTAGCCAAAAGTTATTCTTGTGGAAAATGAACCTCATAGAAAATGATTTAAAACACTTTCCTAATTTAAAAGAAGAAGTTAATAATAATTAATAATAAGAATAGAAATATTTGAGGAAATATTATTTTACGATATGCATTTTTATGAATAATTGAAATATTTAAAGAAATATTATTATCTGCTTTTTATAATTATTGAAATATTTGAAGAAATATTATTTTACGATATTAAATGCTTTTCATGAATTATTGAAATATTCACATAGTTAACAATTTTATCATCAGTTATATATTATTATTTGATTCATATATGATTTAAATAACAATAAACAATTGATAATAATAATTTACATATTTTATACAGTTTCTCAGGTCAATTATATACGAACTATTACCAATCTGCAATCGCGCATAACTCTAAATGCTATAATACTATGGAAAGTAACTATAGTAATAGATTCTATGGCACTGACTTTTCTATTTGCCCTAAATGCGATACCACCCAAGATATTGAATATTTAGAGTTTTATAAGGGGCACTCTACCCATTTAAATCAATTTAAAATTAATAAAAATACATTATATCAAATGATTAATGCATAAAATGTTAATAATGATAATACACAATAACGACCAGAAGAGAAAGGAAGAAATCTGCAAAAGATGCACTGCCAAAACGAGCTCAAGAACTCATGGATATGAAAATTAAAAGATACGATGGCAGATGTACAAAAGAAGCTGAAAAATGGATATAAGCAATTGATGATTGGATCGGTTAAAATGACTTGAAATGAACAGAAGCATTCGATTTTATCCTTCGATAAAGCAGCTAGGCTGTGGAAAAATTTCAAAACAGAAAAAGCAACAGATAAGATAGCTAAAGAATGGTTTACTGAAACATTTACCATCAAATTAACTATCATAGACAAGATTAAGGAACTTTCTGTAATCAGACGAGATAAAAATGAAAGATACGCGACATTTGAAATCAGGGTATTCAAACTAGTGGATGAAGTTATCAATTCAGGAATGAAGGTAGGTGAAATTGCCAATAAATTATAACTGGACAAGTCAGAGACAGAAGATTAAAAGATGCGCTAACAACGAAACCGACTATGACCACAGGAGAACGTAATCAACTGCCAAAACTTTACAAAAAAGTGAAATCTAATAAAAAGACTGAAAATATTATGGTAATAAAGAAGACAGTTACGCAGAATCAACACAAAGAAGGAATTCAGAAACGTTTACTAGAGAAACAAATTGAACTAATGCCAATATATTCAGAAACCAAGGCAATTAAAGAAGAGGGATTTTACCGGATAATTCTTTTAACCGAAATAATGAAATGAATCATGCAGTTGAACGGAATACGCAGAAAAGGACACCAACAGTATCGCTTAAACACATCGCAAAGAGATTATATAATCGATCTAGAGGCGTTCCTGAACCAAGAAATGGTGAATTACAGTCGGGTCAATGTTTTTGCTGTGGACAATATAGGCATAGAAGATTCGATTGCCCACTAAAAGATAAATATTAAATATGTGGTAAAGGAGGACATCATTTTCGTGATTGTCATTTATTAAGAAAGAAAAAACAGTATAGCTATGAAAACAAGCAAATTATTGCTTGTGTGCATGGTGAAGAAAATGAAAGGAATTACTCTGATGATACAGAAACCAAAGAATCGAAAATTTAATTCATGATATGGAAAATGAAAAAACAGGTCAATGGAGTTGTAAAGAATGGGAATCGGAATGTTAGAGCAGAAGAAATGAGGTATGCGACATCAAATGGAATAGAATGGAGCACAATGATGATAAATGATGTTAAGATTAAGATGTTATGGGATTTCGGAGCTTCGATTACAGTGATGAATGAGGAAACGTGGAATAAAATTGGCAATCTAAAGTTGAGCAGTATTGAAATCAAAATATGTGGAGTTTTTCCACATTGAGAAAGAGAAATCGAAACTTTGAAAAGTGTTAATATCAGACGTTCTAAATTGGAAAATAAACGGGAACCGTACAATTTGCGAAGCAAGCAACGAATAAAGATTACAATGAGCAGCAATAACTCAACTACGTCAATAAGTACAGCACCAATAGTTTCAACATCAGTAGCGACCGTCAGAGATACAAATGATTATGCAAGTTGTCAAAAGTTACCAGTAAACCAGTACGGAGGAGATCCTGTGGAATTCGCTGACTTCATAGGCGAATATTACATGTATGAAAAGGCCTATGAATGGACTCAAGCTGAGATGGTACAGCGATTGTCACTTTATCTCAAAGGGGCAGCACGAGAGGCAGAGCAGCAGTTGGACAAAAGGAACATTGGAAATGACTCGACAAAGTTAAAAAATAACTTGCAAATAAATTAATCGGTAGCTATATAAAGCGCATAATGAGACAAAGATTTTATAACAGAGTTCAAAGATCAGACGAATCGGTAAGTGAATTTGCTCATTATTTAACAACACTTGGAGATAAAGCGTACCAATTTTTAATGGGCGTTGACAGAGATTCGAAAAGCTCTATGCTATGTAGATTTCAATAATTTCGATGAATTAGTGAAAAAAGGCAATGCGAGTCGAATTAAATCTAAAGAGCACCGAAAAGAAAGCGCAATCTTTTGCAGTAATTTCTGAAAGACGACACAGATCATTAACGCCAGTGAAAAATGATCAATTTCAAAGAACTACCAGTCCATCGCCGAAATTCAGAAAATAATTTGACATCAATAGATCAATAGCTAGTGTTCAGAGTTCCAACAATGGAAAGAACAATATGAACCTCGAAAGAATTCTGTAAGAAAACTGCATAGTTTAATTAGATTGAACGTATGGACACAAAAATTAAAAACCCACGTCGAAGAGGAACCCGTTAGAAATGGAATTAACGTATATTGGCAGCCAGATGAAACCCAACAAGTCAAAGTGATTATTAAAAGCTATTCAGTCGATACCCTCAATCTATGAAATCCATTTGTAAAGTACTTTAATTTAAAATTAAATAAAACTTATAATATTATGATTCATTATTATGAAAAGTTACTTCAGGCAAATGGCACTTTTAGTAATAATAAATGGGTCGAGGTATATGTCGACCAACAGTCAATTCATTTAATGAACGAAACCAATAGAGTTTTATTCCATCCCCCTCAATCAAACAATTATGGCTGTCTCCAATCTAGACATCAATCAGCAAATAATGACATACTATTATGGAAAAGTTCAGGCCTTACTAAACAACAAACAAAACTGGCAAACTCTTAATTTCTTTCAGCCAAGGTTAGCATCCAAAATTAAAATGGTGCAAATGAAAATTAATTACTATAGACGTACAAATCAGACTAGCAGTTGGCAAAAACATTCGTCGAAAACAAAGGTTTTTGAATTTCAGTGAATCGACTAAATAAAAGATCCAATTTACCAATGCAAATCAACCAAGCATATCTTTCATCCAAAGCATGGAGAAAACAAACAGACGATAATAAGTCCTATTCAGTTTTGTTTAACAAAACTATTGTTGGGCCAGAACACAAACAGCCTTGTAAATGTTTAAATGAATCGGTAACACACATGCAAATATGACATGCAAATTTAAATTCAAACCTATTAAAACATCAACTAAACCCTATCAAATATGAGAAAAAATATAATAAAATATAAAATAATGAACATAAAAATAAAATTAAAATAATAACAAAATGCACCAATATCCGCACGAATTAAATATAAACATAACACGAAAACCCAATGATTTTGGCCAAAATTTGACAATTTATTAAAAAATACCAAATTTCATGAAAATGAAATAAAAATCAAATAATTTGAATTAGAAATAATTCAATTAAAAATCTAAAGAAAAAATTATCAAATAAAATTTCAAAATAATAAAAATTAAGATTAGAATATACTAGAAAAATCCAAGGTCAAAAATTTGTTTTACTAAATCAAAAAGAACACGCAAGGTTAGGGACAAAAAATAGGTTTATATACCGATGCATTTTTACATGAAATTTAATTAATCATCGTTTTTGAAATTTTCAACTAGTTTTAAAAATCTATTTTCTTTAAGTGTGAGTTTTATTTTGAAACTTTCTCCACGTCGCGTCTTCGCAATCTCGACAGAGCTCTGCTTGGATGTCGGCGTGGGGCGAGTAGTATTATTATGATTTTTCGTTTGGGACAAGTAATTATTATGTTGTTTAATATTAATAAATCATTTATATCTAAAATTGTTTTTCAATAACTTCCTTTAATGAATGTCGAAATTTTTCCGGCCCACAGCCAAAACACATCACAAGTCAATAAAATCATACACATTATTCAGATTCGTGTAAGTACGTGGAATATCGCCGATGATCTGTGCCCGTGAAGACCCGGCGTGCGGAACGCAGGGATCGGAACGTCAATATTAACCCGTATAGAAGAGGGAGGGATAACGCAGTGGTTTTGGCTACTTCCTCGTCTCTCCGGTTCTTTAAATTCGACCTAAATTATTTTACACACGGCTCAAAATCATCACACCGAGTAGTCCAGTGGGCACTCACTAATTATAATATAAACACAACGCGCCTAGGATCAACCAAAGGGAAGGTAACGGGGTGATAAAAAATGGAATCGTTGTTGTGAATCTAAAATAATTATCAACCAAAATTGTTAGACGTTTGTAAATAGCTAAAAGGATAAACTATGACCATAACCCCTCAACCATCTATGTCGACCTAGAAAGCTTAGGAAATCTGGGCGCTATTACGAATTTTTGACATATCTACTCTAATACGAGATGAGTAGGCTTTAAATCATAGATTTTTGGACATCGTTTTCATATCAAAGCGATAAAATAATTAGTTACCCACTCTGATAAAAATAGAACACCGAAATTAAATTGAGGAAAGACTAATACCAACCCTAAAGTAACCTGATAAATTAACCTTCTAAAATAAATGATAAAATAATTGAATGAATTTAAATCCCAGACACTGTACATTTACCACCGGTAAAATTTTTAACAATGAATACAGTAATAGTTAGCATCAAATAAAACTATGAAAGAGAGGAGAACCGAGGAAACTTTACCCACCACGATCTTACAGAGTACCACGGAAAAACTGAGATCCACAAATATGACCGAAAGATTTTGATAACGTAAATACACTAACCCGAAATCCCATATCCTACCGTAGTTGCCAAGAAAACCAATGAATTATTGTCCTCACTAGTCTAGACAAAGTACAAATCCAAAGGAACATTCATTGACGAGCAAAGTTAATCATGATACATTAGCTTACATTTAAAATCTCCGCAGTAAATTAAATCGAGATAAATTAAAAGCCTGATTAAACCGTAGATAATACCATCATTACATTGAGATTCTACAACCACTCGAAAAAATGATAAATAAAAATATTTCCACAAGTATTCACGAGGAGCATAGAAAGGTAATACGAATCATTACAAATTACCGTGATAAGATAATAAATAAATAAAACTTCCATGAATAAGCCAAAGTCGAAAAATCTTCCGATTGACACCAAACAAATTTAATAATAATCAATATAAACCATGATGACATGGTCAAATGTAGAGATCAAATTCATGACCACCGGACAAAGACAAGTTGGATCTGAGTCCGCTGCCAAGGAGCAACTGAGCGAATCAACACCATCGGCTTCCGCGACAGCTTCACGCAACCACCGCGACTAAAATAATATACTCATATTAACTCATCTTAGCAACGATTTGACCACCCACCTGCAATCCAAAACCAATCATGCTAAATACCGTCTTCATAGAGAATTAAATCTTCCATTAGAGATCGTCAACCTTGTATAGGATCAACGAACCCGGAAACCAAACCATCGAATTAACTCACTCGAACAGAGGAAGCCTCGCAACATAAATTTATCGATCACCATTTAAATAAAATGACATCTACAATAGAATCATTTCAAATTATAGTACCACGACCAGTTAAAAATTTGCGAATGCTCATCGAGAGTATCGAATTTATCAACATCAATACCGGATCAATGCATCAGAGTGTCGTAGACAGAATAATTTTCTCGCTGTCTAGAAATCCCAGCAGAGTATACATGCGCGCATCGGTACACAAATACGGTTGGCCTGCTAGTTTATTACCTCACCAAACCTAGCCGAGACAGCGACTTGTAGAAAGTCAGACAAGTCACATATCGGGTAAGAAAAATAGGCGCGAATGAACATATCACGCACACGCACCGAACACACTCACCATCCGCTCAATTATATAGGCGAAAATCCAGGTTTCCGTTCAGTTTAAAGTCTGTTTTTTCGACAATTTTCTAAAATGAATTCACATCATGAATGTACGACGAAGACGTCTCAACCAGAATATTTAACGGGGAAGAAATACGGGGTTCAAGCCCACAGATGGGAGGTAAATTTTGATTACGATTTCTCACTCTAAATTTCCGAAAATGAATCTTGAATAAACTATAAGGATTTAAAGTCATTAACAATTATTTTAAATCTTTTTAGATAAATATATAATAAAGTAAAGTTACTAATAATTAGTTTAAATCTTCTTGGATAAATATATAATAAATTAAAGCTATTAACAATTATTGTAAATCTTCTTGGATAAATATATAAGAAAATAAAGATATTAACAATTTATTTAAAATTCCTTGGGTAAATACATGAGAAAGTAAAGCTATTAACGGTTAATTTAAATTTGCTTGAGCAAATATATAATGATCTAATGTTATTCCTAATTTGATTTTTTTATTCCTTGAATAAATGCATGAGAATTCAAATATTAACAATTTAAGATTAGCGATCTCTTGAATAGGCACATCAGGGAGCAAACCAGGAACAACTTAATTTCACTACTTTTTCGATGAATGGATAAGGAACCCAAAATCATCACCAATTTAACTTTAATATTTTCGATTTATAAAAATTGATAAATTCGGACAATTAATTTTGACGAGAACAAATTTTTTGTATAGATATGAATGCACAGCTAGAATATCAAAGTGAACGCTAAATCTACTCCAATGCGTCCTTTTATTTATTTTACTTATTATTTTAAATTTCGATATCAGCTGAAAGGGTAATTATCAAATAGTCGTAGGACGGTAAGGGAAATAGAGTAACGCGAGGTTGTTCCCCACTGACGCATTCATAACCCATTCAGCTAGATGATAGAGTTTTCGTTGAGATACTAGGACCGAAGGAGTTGACGATACCAGGGATTCAAGGCCAGTAACAATTAAACTTAGGGAGGAGGACCAGGAGCCCAATATCATCTTTGTTTTAATGAGTTTTTTCTTTTGAATAATAATAAAAACTCCAATTTCGGTGACAACTATTGAATCTCAATGACAAACCTTATTTGATCCTGATTTTGTTCAGAAAGCTCTATACCTTTCAAGTGGGTCCTTACATCCATCGCGGACCAGTGGCGTCAAGCCTGGAGACGGATCAGCCAGGATAGGTACCCCGACATGCCTCAGCCCGGAGAAAATCGGCAGGAAGACAGGCTCCTGGTGGAGCTCACAATGAACCAATTCAAAAGGGAAGGACAATCCAGTGGCCCAAGTCCGGCCCAAGATATCCATGTGCAGACCCAGGCGCTTCTGGCCCATCTCAAGGTGCACCAGCGCCGAGTCAACGCCTTAGTGGAACGGGCCAGTGACTACCTGGCCAATGTGGAGGACGATCTCGCAGCCGGACGACTCGCGGACGTCTATCCACCCCCCAGACCGGCCCGTGTTTGTGATTTCAAACTACTCCCCGGAGGAAGGAATCAAGAAATTTGTTGAGGATTCACGACCTCACTGATCGTGATCAATGACTACAAAAATTCTTCGAAATTTCCCAAATAAATAACTGTTATTCGAGTTTCATTTTTCTTTATTATTCTATCAGCTAAACTTTACAAATCTTGTTTAATCTTAATTGTACAGCTAATTATCGGAGTTATTAGAAAGATTTAATGTTGATTATTGTAGTAATGGAACCCTTACAAGTACTACAAGATGAATTGATCCACGCGAGGCAGGCCAATAGAAATCTCCACGAGCAAATCATCCAACTAGCTCGGGAAGTCCAACAAACTAAGGCCACCTGGATAGACCCAAAGAAGGCGAAATCGCTATACCAAAGACTTACCGCGGCACAAAAGGGATGGGCCGAAGAAAAACAACTGGCCCAAAGCTTGAGAATCCAAATAAAGGGGCTGGAAGTTGCGCTGTCCGCCTGTCAAGAGGGGCAGCGGTAACCAATCCACTCGTTTTCGCCCCTACTTAGTTGGCCTGTCGCGAGGCGATCACAACACCACCAGCAATTCCCATAGCAACCCCAATGACTTCTTTACCATCGAGTAACTACTGACCCGGACGGAAAGAGCGCGCGAAACGACGAGCCGATCGACTATTGAATAAAGACTTGACAAAATCATAAAATATGTTTATCAAAATATATAAATCAAATATATGCGTAGATACTTGTTTATTATATATTTTTTTCTCCTTGATGAGTTCAAATAGGGGGACTCATACGTACTAATAAACTAGAATCTATACGGGGACCCAGCAATTTAAAGCAATTTTACAGCTCGTTGGACCCAGGGATTGTCCGAGCAATTATAGCACTAGTAATAGCGCTCACTTTTTGCGGACAATCTACCCACTCGAACACATTTCCAACGTTGCTCAGCAACGGGTGCCAAGTGGTTGCTAGAAAATATTTGTATGGCGTTACTGGGGTAACCATAAGAGGAGTTAAACAAACGTCAACACCCAATAACCCACCACTATTTAGAAAATAGAGTTTCAATTTGTCAATTCCCTATTAATTTTTATAGAATATTCTACGATGTATCTTAGTAATATTTCGAGGATCCCACAAAATCGACATTCTTAACATCCAATTTATTAACCATATTTAAGGAATGGAGTTTCAAATCTTTTGTTAATTTGTCATTAAATGTTGTAGACAATTCTGCGATGTATCCAAAAAAATGATATTTTAATGATTTAAATCGAGTTTATTTTTTATTAATTTCATCTTACATCTCATTGACGAATCATTCGAAGATTTAATCTCCCCGTAGAAAATATGGTAACATTAATTGTACTATAATGTTTAAACTCTTCATAATAAAATACTATGTGTAACTTTAAATTTTTTAGAACATTAAATAACCCACAACTCAACATTCATGAAATCCTCGATATAACCGTCCAACGTTAACAGCCAGAGATTTGAGAGTTCATTACGTCTGTCATTTTATCCTCCTTCAAGGTTTACTTTAAAAAATTGCAGCTAGTAAACACGAGTAACTGTTTGTATACGTTTTAAGAATTATTTTATTAATTAAAAATAATATGCCGTTTTTATTCTTTTCTTAAAAGGTAACTAGCGGGGTTGACAATCATACTCATTGATTTCCCAAATCTTTTAGGGTTTCGTAGGAAAGGAATTACAAGCATATTTTTATGAAAAAATTTTTTTCTTGGATTCTCCTATTTGGATCAAATTCCATATAAATATTATATAAAATAATCAAGGTAACGAATTGGGTTTTTAAAACAAGGGATTTTAATGAAAAAATTTTTTTCTTATGATATTCGTTGAACAGGTTTATTCATTAGATGGAGCCCTTACAAATATTGCAGACGGAGTTGGAACGCGCCCGAAAAATCAACAAAAATCTCCATGATCAAATTGTCCAGCTGACTATGGAAGTGCAACAGACGAAGGACGTTTGGATGGAGCCCAAAAAGGTAAAATCGCTTTACCAGCGGCTTACAGCAGCCCAAAAGGGATGGGCAGAAGAAAGACAGCTGGTGCAAGGTCTGCGAACACAAATAAAGGACTGGAGGTTGCACTGTCTGCCTGTCAAGAAAGGGCAGCTGTAACCTATCCCTCGTATTTGCTCCCGCTCAATTGGCTTACCGGGAGACGATAACATCCTCGACTACGACCTCAACAACAACCCCAACTCCGAACAGTTACCGACTCGGACGGAAGGAGCGGGCTTAACGCCGAGCCGCTCGATTGCTGAACAAGGCCTGATAAACTTGGAGAATGTATTTAGTTTGCGAATAATATGTTGTTGAGTTTGTAGACTATATATGTTTATTTTGTGTTTATATATTCCTGGTTATTTGAAATGGTACCTTCAAAAGTTTGATAAGTGTCTATAACACCACCATTAACACACAAAAATACATCATTACAATCCAACAGTTAGGTTTATTTCTAAAATAACATTGTCGAATTCCTTTTGATATTGTGATAAACTCCAACGATAAAACTTACGACATAAAGGGTACCGAATGATCTAAAGCGAGCACAAGTCTTCTAACGACAGTTCGTTGAACCCAGTGAGATCGCCCGAGCAATTACAGCATTAGTAATAACGCTCACTTTTTGCGGACGATCTACCCACTCGAACACAGTTCCAACGTTGTTTAGCCACGGGTGCCGAATGGTAGTAGAGAAATATTTATATGGCGTTACCTGGGAAACCAAAGAAAAATTAAAACAAATCATAATACCCTGTAACCCACCACTATATTTCGAGTTAATGATTCTGAAACAGTATTCAACCAAACCACATTACAAACCGGTAATGCTGAAACATCATTCATAATTGTGATCATGACAATAACTATTATCATTCTTGTCATATACATATCATTTCCAAAACTTATTCGAACAACCTTATTCGACCGACCAAGACCTTCGTGGGTTGTGTATGAGGAAACATTCGTCTAGTGATATACAATTGATTATTGCATGCCTATCTTTCATATATATATATATATATATATATATATATATGAATTTATTATTAAATATTATTATTTGTATGGGGATCGAAGGTGGTACCCTTCGAGTGCTTACCGACCGCTTCCGATCACAAAATCTAAAATTCAACAATAAATTTCTAATGTCTTTAGAAAAAAAATGGAGCGATGGGAAAACAGCACAAGGATGATCGATTCAAGAAAAAATATGAAGATCCAAAAAGATTTTCGATCGAAAACAACTTTTAGATTTCAAACTGGTTCTGCACGGATGACAGAAAAATGAAGATATTCCTATTTATTAATAAGAGGAATTCTAAATTAAAATTAGTTGAAGGGATCGAGACAAAAGCTGAAAACTAATACTTAATGCACATTATCGACGGGAAAATCGAGACCTTAGATGAAAAATGGAAAATATGGAATGAAGCGCAAAGATTTAAATCGTGGACAATTTTGGAGGAACTGCGGCAGAAGAAAATTAGAGCAGTATACGACAAAGCCACAATAGCCATAGAAGGGAGGATTCCGAACGCAATAAATGAGGTTCTAAAAACTGAATCCATAATCGACGAACCAGGATTTTAATCAATCAACGATTAAATTCTACGATAGAAACAATCATTTCTGAGAAAGGACATGACACTCAACGAAATACGTTAAAGAATTTTATTCATCGATGCCGAATATGGCACTTCAGAAACACGCGAGGTGATTCCACTATCAATCGCCATTATAAATTACGATGGAACGGTACTGAAGAACGTTTATATTCAAATTTTACTGGCCTGTAACAAGTTCCAGTCAAACAAATCCACAAAACAATACCGAACCAAATTCCAATCCCAAACTTATCATCATAATTCTGTATGCATCAGTTAGCCTTAATAATATTACATTTTGTTTTCAGCAAAGGTTTTTTCAGCTTGTTTTTAATTGCTCTAGATAACTGGAAAGAGCTAATATATCATCTGAGGGACAAATCGAGAGATATTGACTTAGGATAGTCATATGCTCTACCAGATAATTAACCCGTAAATGGCTGAATTATCCGAAAAAAATCAGATGGACACCCGAGGACTACTTAAAGATTTAACAAATTATATACCGTTACAGTTATTCAGAATGTAATAATTCAGAGGAAAGTCATAAGCTCCAATAACCCAATAATAGCAATTTCTTTAAACTCCAATTCTCTGATTTACAAAATTGTTATACTGAATCGTTTCTATCCATCTAAATTTGATTTATTATCATATCCCACTTGCCAACTGAAATTCTAATGATTTATTGTAGCTGCCAAAGAACAAATTTTTTATTAAATTAAAATTGTGATCATTACCAGCAATCTTAACCAATAAGAATAAATTTATAAAAATTTGTATCTTCAGCTTTTAAAAAAACTTCACGTTAATATATTTTTTAACTATATAATCATTAATCATGTACTTTTATCGTTCAGATGTTATGAAAATTTACGTTTTAAAATTCTCGCTTGAGATTTTTCTCGTCCATTCCATTTAATAATCTCAAAAGGAAGATAATTAAATCGATAATTAAATTATTTTAGCTTAACAGGCAGCTTGTCAAACTTTAGAAATTTTGTTACTAACTGATACGATTTATGACCTTATTAAAATTTCAATTAATTTTAAATAACACCGTCTAGGAACCAATTATTTATATAACGCTATTTTATTTATGTTTAGCCTTTAATTTGATGTGCTCATACATTGATGTTGCTAAACACGGTAGCAAATAAATAAATCTTGTAACAAACTTTAAATAAAAACAAAGATACATTAAATATTTTTCACTCTAAAAATTTAATATTTTTCAAAAAAACTAATTTCATAGCCGGTATTCCGAATTTAAAGTCAAAGAGAATTCACTTATTTTATTTGTAAATCCATTTTCATGTGATACCTAAAATTTTCAATTTGAATGAACGATCAGCAAGAAAATTTGGAAACGAAACACTTATTTTAATTCAATCGCCTTATTAGATTTTAAAAAAATATTCAAATTTCTTCTTCATTCGGAAATACACATCAGTGAAAGATTTTCTTCAATAGCGATAAATAAAATCGAAGTTATGATCGAAATTAGCAGACCCCAATCAAGCAATGGTATTAATAAAAAATAAACAATGCTATATTTTCACATACTTTGAAAATATTTGTAATTTTAATGTTAAATGTAATAATTAAATAGTTAAAGAAATTCTACAATTATAAAAATATATTTCTTTACTGTATATATTTTTTGTGTAAAATAAATTCAATATTTGTTTATCGATTATTATTTAAAAAAAATAATGGCCCTCAAAAAATATTTTTGTAAATTGTTTCACTAGTTATTTGTAATTGTAATTTAAATAAAAATTTAAAGTATATCTAAAGTATACAAAAAATCGTTAATAAAATTAAATTTAATAATTTGAATTCCAATCAATGCATTTTATAAAACATGCAATGAAAGATACAGAAATATTAAAAAATATTCACCAATAAAGATAGATATCAAATATCTAAATTCGGCATATTTTAAACGGCATGTAATGAAAGGAACATAGAGATAGTAATAGCATCTGCCAATAAAGAGAGATATCAAATATATTCAATAACAAAATTAAATTTAATAATTCTAAAAGCAGATTTTAGAATAACAAAAGTATTAACTTTTCCAAAAGAAGTTTGAATAGATTATAAAATAAATAAGAAATAAAGTTTAATGATAATATCGTAATCAAAAAAAAATTTTAATTAACACGATAAACTAGTTTTGATGCAAATATAATATTTCTTTAAAATAATATTCGAAAATTTTAAAATTTTATGTTATCACAATTTAAAATTAATGAATTTAATTTACTAATCTAAATATTTTTGTTGAATTATTTTATGTATTAAAATAAATATTAATAAATTTTAAATGTAAATTTCATGAAATTCTTTTAAGAATCTTTCACGATTATTGTAATATTTTAAATCTTAATTTGGTTATCAGAATTTATTATATTTTATTTTACAGCATATATTGCCATATTAACTTTTGGTTAACCATTTATGTTTGGTTAGCTGTAAATTGGAATAAGAAATCGTTAAATAGAACAAATATGCAAAAAAGTAAATAAAGTAATCTTGTACTTTTGTATTATAATATTAAAGGACGTAAAATATAGTATTAATAATTAATTTTAACTTAAAATTATAATTTTATATGTTTAAATTTAAATTTATTAAAATTTAATTTACCAATCTAAATATTTTTGTTGAATTATTTTATGTATTAAAAAAAATATTAATAAATTTTAAATATGTAAATTTCATGAAATTCTTTTAAAAGAATCTTTCACGATTATTGTAATATTTTAAATCTTAATTTGGTTATCAGAATTTATTATATTTTATTTTGCAGCATATATTTCCATATTAACTTATCATTTATGTTTGGTTAGCTGTAAATTGGAATAAGAAATCATTAAATAGAACAAATATGCAACAAAGTAAATAAAGTAATCTTTTACTTTTGTATTATAATATTTAATATGGTATTAATAATTAATTTTAACTTAAAATTATAATTTTATATATTTAAATTTTAATCCAATGGAATAAAATATAGCTTTTTGTTTCTATAGCAGTTTGGTAAAGGAGTTTATAACCATCAATTTTTGATACAACCTTTATCAAGTATTATTTAAATCTAGTTATTTATATATCGAAGTTGAAATAAATTATTGTTTAATAATATTTTTTTTAAATTTACACAAATTTCGTTGAATTTTCAATAAAATACATTGTTTAAATATTATCTTAAACCTTAATATATCAAGTACAAAATTATGAATGAAGGATCTAATTACAAAATTGATCGACCGATTTATTCATATCAAGATTTAACCAAGTATTATGCCGAAGATAAACAAAAATTCAATATACTGAAAAGTATCAAATCAAAAGCAAAAATTCCAAGACCATCATTTAAATCAATATTGGAAAGAATCTTCCCATTGCCTTTTATTATGCTATTATTTTATAAACCGAAATTTTTATTGAATGATTTTATTGCCGGATTTACAATGTTAATATTTCATATTCCTCAAGGAATGGCATACGGATTACTAGCAGGATTAAAACCAATAAATGGTTTATATACATCATTTTTCCCACCTCTCATATATATGTTTTTCGGTACATCTCGACACCTTTCAATGGGAACCTTTTCAATAATCGCAATATTAGCTAGTGTACCCACACTTAGAGAAGCAACATTTCATTACACTTTAAATCCTAACAATACGAAAATAGGGTCTGATTTTGACAATGAAAACTTTGAATACTCAAAATTGCAAGTGTCTATTACCACAACCTTATTGGCAGGAATATTTCAATTTGTCATGGGTTTATTCAAATTCGGAAGCCTAATGAATTACGTAAGCGATGCCATGATTGGTGGTTTTACAACTGCAGCAGCCTTTCACGTTTTGGTTTCACAAATGAGAGAAATTTTAGGTTATTCAATAGACCGATACACCGGTGTTGGGGAATTGCCATATAAAGTATTTCTATACTTCTCAAAAATAAACGAAACCCATTGGATATCTATAGGTATTTCATTTGTCAGCATCTTTGCAATTGTCCTGTTCAATGAAATCATTAATCCTAGGTTTCAAAAGAAATTTAAATTTCCGATACCAATTCAATTTATTCTTGTTGTTGCCGCAACATTAATTTCATACTTTGGAAATATTTCAAAAGTTTGGTCTGTTGAGATTGTCGGACTAATACCTAAGGGTTTCCCATCAATTATAATTCCTGATGTATTTTTGATGCCAAATATTGTTATAGATGCTTTAATAATAGCTGTAGTTGGATTCATTATTAATAGCGCTCTTGTGAAACTTTATGCACTAAAATTTAAATATGATGTCAATTTTGACCAAGAATCTATATCATATGGATTGTGTAATATAGTCGGGTCATTTTTCCAATGTACGATATCATGCGGTTCACTGGCGAGAACCGCATTGGTTGCTCAAGTAGGAATGAAATCACAAATTGCAAGTCTTATATCTTGTATTTTCATGTTTTTTGTATTGCTATTTATTGGACCATTGTTTCAATATGTTCCAACTAGTGTTTTATCGGCAATTATAATCGTTTCTTTAAAAAACTTGATTGGGCAGTTATCAACACTAGCGAAACTTTATAGGCTATCCAAATTTGATTTCAATGTTTGGATTGTATCATTCTTAGCAACAATGTTATTAAATGTTCCTTTAGGGTTGACAATCGGTATTTTATTTAGTCTTCTCACAATTGTAATAAGATTACAAAACCCAAAATCTGAAGTGCTTGGTCAATTACCTGGAACAAATATATATAAATGTATTAAAATATTCAAAGATGCAAAGGAAATCTCGGGAATAAAAATTTTTCGGTTTGAAGCGCCACTTTATTTTGCGAATGCTGAACAATTTAAGGATAAGTTATTTAGAAAAGCCAAGCTAAATATAAACGAATTAAAAATTAATTCTGTGAAAAGTGATTTAAGTAATCATGAAGAGAAAGAAGTTGAAATTGATATGGGTGATAGATGTGTAATGAAAGAAGATGAATTGGAAATCAAAGCAGTTAATGAATTTAGCTATGACAACTATGAAAATACATCGGAAAATAGTGATCCTATTATAATAAGTGAAATTCCAGAACATAAAGATGTGTCTATTGTTCAAATAAATAATATGGGTGAAATATGTGCAATGAAAGATGAATTGGAAATTGAACAAGTTAATGAATTTAGCCAGGACAACAATGGAAATACTTTGGGAAATAGTGACCCTGGTATGATAAATGAAATCCCAAAAATAAAGATCAGTCTATTGTCCAAATAAATAAAGTTCAAACAAAAGCAATAATTTTAGATTTTAGTTCAGTCAACTATATAGATAACGTAGCAATAAGAGTTTTAAATAATATATATGAATCATTAAAAGAGCTGAATATTATTCTTTATATTGCTGCACCAAACAACAACATAAGAGAAATGTTAGAAAACGCTAACTTTGCCAGAGAAAATTTATCGCGAATTATGTTTGTAACTGTTCACGATGCAGTGTTGAATGCATTACAAATCATTATTCAATAAAGTTTATGATCATTTTCTTTGTTTATTTTAATTTTCAAATTATATAATCTTTATAATATTCTAATCCAGGATAGGCTTGTGGGCGATTTTGGAGATGCATCTAAACTCCACGGGTTAGCCACCCGTGTTCTAATCTATAAAATTTTAAACATTTTTTTTTGAAAATAAAACTATTTGACTAAATGATTGGATATTTCATTTTTTTTATCAAAATTCGTACTCAATTTTTTATTTCTAAACCTTTCCATGATATTTTTTATTTATTCTGAATAAAATAAAATAACGTTCGTTTTTGACTGAATATATTATAAAAATAATTTTAAAAATCTAATCTAAAATTTAATATTCGTTAAACAGCTATGAAAAAAAAGAAACACTATGAAATGGTTAGTTCTATTTATTTTAGGCGATCTAAACGTAAAATTCTGGTATGTAGCAAGTTTGCTACACAATTTAATTAAGGGTATAATATATGTTATGACTTTTCTAAAGAAAAATATGTTTATCGTAATGAAAAGTCTGTATTATTTTAGCTACTTATACTAACACCGGTCAAATTACTGTTAATGGCCTATTATAACGTAAACAATAACTGCAATGAGTATCAAGCATGTACAGACCAGTAAAATATTTAGTTGCCGTTTTTCTGCTTACCATTCGATTGTTGTAATTGTTGAAGATTGGTTTTCGCGGTAAAAACTTTCGAGAGTTTCGAAACAAATTCTCTCGTAAATATCAAGTAGAATTTATAGTGCTTCTAACTGATTTACTATATTACTGACAGTAAACCAAAATTTTCTCATGTTTATTTTTGTTAATTTCTTTTAAAAGTAGAGCTTTTAACTGATGTCCCTATTCAAATATAGAAGTGTCCGGATAACTATTAAAAGTTTAGTTATAATATAACCCTGGTTCGACATGGACTAGGAATTAATAAATACTGAAAAAAGGGAATAATAAAACTATTATTATAACTCATACAATACATTTAATCATTTAAGTATAAACTGTAATATTTTCCTATACATTTTTACAGAATTTAAATAATAAATCAATTTGAGTTAAGAATGTTTTTTGTTAAAAATTTTATTTTTGTGTTCGTTATTAAAGAATAAATGAATAGTCAATTATTTTTACACTTGGGTATTGAATACCCAAGTGTTAAAGAAATTTTTTAATTAAAATAAATACGCTATTTTGAAGACATTACTAATATCCATAATATTAATTTTATTTCATTTGGTTATTCCATAAATTGTCCGTGATCCCGAATCCAGACATGAAATTTACACCATTACGAGGAGTTGCTTTTTATCTAGGATAGATGTTTAGCAATCTCTAACAAAATATTGGTGTATTTGAGTATATATGTACCGAATCGATATGTAAATGACGCTTAGGATCATGATATGCAACGTGAAAACCTTCGATGTTGATGATTTGCTGAAAAGAATCTACCAAAATAAGTATTCCAAAATTGTATATGACACAATCATGCAATAAATTAAAAATCAAAGCGACGGATTGTACTTCATAGATGCGCCAGTAGAAACAGGCAAAACTTTATTCTATTCCAATAATTTTGGCAATCATGCGATTACGGAATAAAATTGCACTGGCAATCGCATCATTTGGAATTGCAGTAACGATTTAGAATATAGGTCGAACAGCGCATTCAACAATAAAATTGTCATTGAATTTGCAAACCACTGAGACGCTAACATGCAATATCACCAAAACTCAGGAGTGGATAAAGTTCTCCAAATATGTGAACTTAATTATATGGTACAAATGTACAATGGTTCACAGAAAAGCATGGAAATGGGTAGCCAGTCCCACAACGGAGCACTCATTTCATAGCCTGGTTATTTTCGATAAATTCTACCAATTATACCATGCATAACACCGGCTGATGAACCTTATGCATGTCTCAAATCATCATGTAAAAAAATTGACTTTGAAAACAAATATAAGTATTCAACAACAAAATGATGAATCCGCATGTTTCGCAAAGCAATTGTTTGATATTTGGAATGGGAAGATGGCAATCGACAGATCTATACAATGTATCGCATTTCCAACAAACATTTGTAAGACGACACCAACTAAAGATGAATTGATTCAAAATGGTTTCAAAAATATCGCGCATTATTACAAAAACCATTATTGGCTCAGTGCATGCGCTATATTAGCATCTACGAACAACGATGTCAATACCATCGATTTCAGCATTCAAAACGGAATACCAGGCGAAGCGATAATGTATAAGTCCATCAATACTGTGATAAATCAAGACGAAGTTGTCAATTGCCCAAAGGAATTCTTGAATATACCGGATTTGCCAGATATGCTACCGCACATTTTAACATTCAAAATTGGTCTATCCCCAAAACATCAATCCACCACAAATTTGCAAAGTTACAAAAATTTTCGGTGAAAATGATAAACAGAGTCATCGAAGCTACAATTTTGAATGGAAATTCAAGGGGAAGATGTACTGTTGTCATGTAATCAAATAATACCACTTTAATCTAAACGTTTACAGTTTCGGTACGACTCGCTTTTGCAATGACCATCAACAAAGCATAAGGATAATCACTGCAAGTGTGTGGAGTATATTTGGAGAATCTGTGTTTCTCACATAGAAAACTGTATGTGACCAGCTTACGTGTCGAAAAACTTTTGATTTATCTGTGTACGCACCACACGAAAAAATATCGTGTATCCAAAACCACTCGAATAAAATAGAATTAAAGAGACTTTTTCAATGGTAAATTAACAAATTTCAATAAAAATCATAACAAGTTTAATTTTTTCTGATATCACGTGTGACAGGTAAGCTAGTTTCTTAAATTAAATGACATAAAATGTTTTTTTAAATTTTTTAACTCTCCATTGCTTGCTTGATACTTTAATCGTCCCAAGCTTCTTAAATTGTGTTAGTCATTATATATGAAAGTTATGATTAATAATTGGTATTGCGAATGAATACTTGCAGTATCAATTTAAAATTTAATTTCCATAAAATGAGGAATTTTAAAAAAATCCTATAATTTGTAATTGATATATATATATATATATATATATTTAGACAAAATAATAATAAAAACAATATGAAAATTAAAAAATTATAAATATATTAATAATAAAGTTATATACAAATTATATCATTATCTTATCATGTTTCCCAATGTTGTTTAAAATGGCATCGTGAATAGTGACAAACATGATCTTATTTAATTCTTCTTTTGCAAATTCACATTTTTCCAGCATATTTCTAACACGAGTATTTGGAGACGCTATTAAAAATGTAATTTTGTGGTTTTTTAAATCTGAATATATGCTTTTCAAAACTCGTATTCCTACATTGTCGATGTAATTAATTGCACTACAGTCAACTACGATAGTTTTAATTATATCGAGCAAGACAATTGCAACAGTTTCATCCTTTTTGTGTTCATTTGAAATAGTAGATTCATTCAATGATTCTTCACATTCAGTTATTTGAAGTTGATTGCCAAAGATTTTATATAATTTTGATCTAAAATGTTCAGAGTTTGCAAAATATAAAGGAGCCTCAAATCGAAATATTTTTACACCAGAAATTTCTATGGCGTCTTTAAAATGTTTCACATTTTTATAGATATTAGTATTAGGTAATTGGCCTAAAATTTCAGATTTAGCCGTTTGTAATCTAATAACAATAGTCAATAAGCTAAATGCGAAACCGACGCATAAACCAAGTGGCACATTCAGCAATAATGTCGACAAAAATGTTATTATCCAAGTATAAAAATCGAATCTAGATACTTTATAGAGAGAAGGAAGACTAGTCATTTGCATAATCATACCTTTCAAAGACACGACAATAATCGCAGATAGAACACATTTCGGAACATATTCAAATGCAGGGCCGACAAACATCAGTACAAAGAACATAAAAAAGCAGGAAATTATAGTTGCTACTTGAGATTTCATTCCTGCTTGGACAACAACTGATGTTCGAGCCATTGCTCCAGCTGATATAGTACATTGAAACAAAGAGCCTACTATATTGGCCAACCCATATCCAACTAGTTCTTGATTAAAATTCACTTTATAAGAAAACTTCAGAGCATAAAGTTTAACCAAAGCACTATCCATGATAAAGCCAACAATTGCTAATATTAGTGAATCAGTTACAACTTTTGGCATAATTGAAATATTCGGAACTAGTAACCCTGGTAATCCTTTCGGAATATGGCCAACTATTTTAACAGAGTAATTACTAGAAATATTAGTCATGTAAGATATAACCGTAGCGATTAGTATGAACACAAATTGAAATGGTAATGGAAATTTAAATTTCCTCTGAAATATCGGATTGACAAATTCTGCGAATAGAAATAGTGCCACAATACAGCCTATTGATATTGAAAATGTTATCCACTTAATTCCAATAATTTGAGAGGCGAATAAAAATAATTTGTACGGCAATTCACCAACACCGGAATAAATCTCAATAGGATATCCTAGAATTTCACTGAATTGAGAAAACATCACATGAAAAGCTGCCGCACATGTAAATCCACTTATCATAGAATCGCTTACGTAATTCATCAATTTTCCGAATTTCAGTACTCCTAAACCTAGTTGAAAAATTCCAGCTAATAATGTCGTAGCAATCGAGATTTGCAATTTTGTTTCAGCAAGATTTTCATACGATGAAAAATTATGATTGTTTGTTGAACTATTGCCATTACCTTGTAAATCTTTAATTAACATAACTTCTCTATTCACTGTTGAACTGATAAGAATAGCAATAATGGAAAACGTCCCGATAGAGATGTGGCGAGATGTTCCAAATAATAAATATATCAATGGAGGTATAAATGATGCATATAACCCGTTAATTGGCTCTAATCCAGACAAAAACCCATAAGTCATTCCCTGCGGAATGTGAAAAATAAGCATAGTTACTCCAGCGACTAAATCTGACAGAAGAAAGCGAACTTTATAAAATGACATCATTATAAACGGAAAAGGAAATATAGTTTCTGCCATACTCTTTAATTTACAGCCTTTTCCTTTCAATTTTAATGATTCGATAAGGCTCAATTGTGATTTTTCTTCTTTAAATTCATTTTTCAATTCTTCGTATGAGTAAATTGGGCGTTCAACATTATAACTAACAATTTTTTCCATTACTTATAACTAATATACTTCAAATATAAACAAACTTTTAGATTACGTAATTAAATTTGGATCAAGAAATTTTTATTTCCGTTAATTTTGTATAATTTCTTTAAAATAGAAGGTCATCATTGAATTCGAAAATTAGTGTGCAAAATGCTGTGAACACTTGTATTTTTGTTGGGCCAGAACGTAAACGGCCTTCAAAAATGTTTAAATGGATCAGAAACACCCGCAGATATAACACGCAATTTAAAATAAAACATAAAAAACACCAATTAAACCATATAAAATCTAAGAAATAAAAGAATTAAATATAAAATAATAAACATAAAAATAAAAATAAAATAATAACAAAATGCACCAAGATCCGCACGATACCTACACAGATACAACAAGAAAACACGACAAATTCGACGAAATTGAGAAAATCAATTAAAGTTCATTAAAATGAAATTTAAATCGAAAATTTTGAATTAGTAATAATTCAATAAAAATTTTAAATAAAAAATTATAAAAATAAATCAAGAAATATAAAAACTAAAAAATAGAATTTGCTAGAAAAGAACAAGGTCGAATTTTGTTTTACTGCATCAAATTTTACACGTCACACAATTAGGTATAAATACTGATCCATTTTCACATTAAAGTTAGCCGTCAAAACCATTTTTCAATTTGAAAAAAATATAGTTTGAAAACTAACCAATTTTTGTTAAATTGTTCCAACCATTTTGCAAAGAGAACCATTTTGAAAACTGTTCAAACCGTTTGAAGATTGTCAATCATTTTAATTTTTAGGTGAGAATCATTTACATTGGAACCCTCTTTCCACATCACGACCTTGCATCTCAATGGAGCTCTGCTCGGCGTTGATGTGGGAGGAGAGGTATTTATGCTGTTTATGCTATGTTATGCCTTATTTTATGTTTGATGGTTTATGGAATGGATAATGGGTAAATTTACTTGTATTATGATTAATAAATTTTATTAAAATGTATACTTAATTTATATGTTTTAAAAGATTAAAATTTTTAAATGTCGAAATTTTTCCGGCCCACAGCCGACACATCACGCAAGTTAGTAAAATCAACATAGTGCAGATGCATGTAAGTGCGTGGAAGATCGCCAATGATATGCACCCGTGAAGACTCAGCGTGCGCAACGCAGCGGTCGGATCGTAAATATTTATCCCTATAGCTGAAGCGAGGAATAAGGAAGAAGCCTCTGGCTGCTTCCTCGTTTCTCAATTCTGTAAAATCGACCTAAAATTATCTTACAAACGGCTTAAAATCACCACACCGAGTAGTCCAGTGGGCACTCAATAACTATAATATAAACACACTATGCCTTAAGATCAATTAAAGGAAAAGGGTACGGGGATAACGTAAATTGAAATTGCTGATATAACCACTTCCGTGTCAATGCCATAAAAGGAATTTAATGAAATTATGATTAATAGGAAATAAAATGAATTTAATAAAATTATGATAAAATGAATTTAATAAAGTGATAAAATGAATTTAATAAATTATGGTTAGTAGGAAATAAAATCTCAATTGTAAAGTGATTTGATATAATATACGAGATATAAAAGGAATTTTTGTTTGTAACAAAAAACTAGTAAGGTTAATAATGAATAGAATCTTGTTTGTAAGGTAAATTTAATAAAGTTTCCGATTAATAAAAATAAAATCTTATTGATAAAGTAGGTAAAGTTTATGGTTAATACGAAAGAAAAATCTTAATTGTGAAGCAAATTTGATATAGTTGACAAGTCATAGGGAAGTAAAATCGTACCCACTAGGATATAGGATTAACCACAAAATCGAGATCATGTCGGTGGGGTAAACAAAGGTCACGATCAATAATGAATCAAATTCCAATAGTACAGCGGGATAAATGAAACTTAGGATTAATACCAAATAAGAAAGCTCTGTTCGAAACATAAATCCGAGAAATTTAGGATCAACAATAAAATTGAAATATGATTTAGATAGTTTCGACAAGCTAGGACTATGTTGTAATTAAGCAAAGATTAAAAATTTACCAAAAAAGCAGAATCATGTTCTAGATAAATCAATTGAAATTTATAACGAATAATAAGCTGTGAATTAGACAGAGAGTTTCCGAGTTAACATAAATCAAATGAATAAAGTGGGGATTGAACTAAATTATGATTGAATTGAATAGCAAGACGCTAATTTAAGGAAGGTAATAGCCAATAGATGATTGAGAACGACTAGGTAATTCTCGACCCGAGTAATGGTACTTGAAATAATATTAATAGTTTCCTCCATCCACTTTTCGTACTGCGTTCCGGTGAGGATAAAATGATATCCCGTTAGTTGAAATCGATTACTTTAGAAAATGAGACGACATAGATGTGACAAATTCAAACTGACAATAAACTCGACAACTTAATAGAAGCGTTAAACCAGATAAAATCCGAGTTAATCAAATGTAACAGGACTTGCAAACTGAACCGCCATAAGATCTAAAAATTTGAAAAAATAGTTAAAAATCCATTTTCACCTCGTGTAAAATCGACTTTAAGAAACGTTTTATTAATAACCACACACTGAAACACTCACCAAACTTCGATAAGATTGTAAAATGCCCTGACCAAATTAGGAGAAAACCTCCATCCGAGAGAGTTAATGAATTCCAAAGATATGGGTAGCCTAACACTGCGATGAGATTCTCAAACGAATGACAAATATGTCCGTAATTAAATCAACTTTTGGAATATGCTAATTAAAAAATGCCGAGACGATCGGATAGACGCATTGGTCGAGTTAATTAGCAAGCACCACAATAAATATTTTGATCATCATAAAATACCAATCTGCTTTGACTTTCGAGAGATCTAATTTAACATTAAGTCGATTTTGACAATTTGGTTAGTTAACCATTAACTTGAAATAAATCCAAAATTATAAATCCATTAAGATTCTTAACACTTTAATTAGAAATAAATTATAATTGAAAACAGTGTACAAATTTCAAGTTTTAAAAATTAATTCCTTTTAGATACCTTACTTGACGGCCATTACTAAAATGATACTCTCATGAATTGCGCCAAACATTTGACTCGTCTTTATACTAAACTATTTTATAGGTGAGTTTACTCATTGCAGACGAATCGAGTCTAGAAAAAACCGTGTTAGTCGCTAAATACACCAAATCTTAGGCCTACCTAAACACTCTTTAACTAATATAGCGAAGACCCTTTTCCCCACGCTATTATTTTCATGATTTAAATCTCAATTGTTACAGAGCATGTCCATCAATCAGATCACCACTCAATCAACGGGGAGAAAACGCTCGAGGATGTCATTACGAGCCACCGACGCAATAGAAGGACCCCGGTCACAGTGGCCTTATTCTATCCCTCGAAAAGCACGGGAACCGAGTAGCGACCCTCTCGAACCAGTGAGGCAACAATACCCAGCCGCTGAAATCTTTGCAAATGCGCAGGACCTCCTCACCCAGTGGGAGCGGGTGCAGGAGCAGGTGGACTTACAAGTAGTCAAGGCAAGGATGTACCTTGCAAACGTGCTGGATGACATCCTTGCCGGGCGGATCGCCGTCGTCCATCCACCTCGCCCGATTCGAGATACTAGGCGACCGTACACGATAGAAGCCCTCAAGAAGAGTTTAGAACGGTATTGTCCGGACGAATGACTAACCGACATTAATGTAGTGATTAGATAGCAATTATAATTAGAACTGCGTGCATTTCTTTCTCTTATATAACTGAATGAATTCCGATTTGTTTGGAAGATTTGAAGCATTTAGACCGACCATAAATTGACGAGTAAAATCCATTTAATTTTAGTAATGTCCTCTCTACGGATTCTACAGACAGAACTAGATCGTGCGAGGCAGGCGAATACAGAATTACTTGGCCAGATCCTACAATTGACTCGAGAAATACAGCAGGTCAAAGCGACCTGCTTAGACCCCAAGCGAACAAAGATCTTGTACCAACGACTTACCGCAGCTCAAAAAGGCTGGGCCGAAGAACGCCAGCTCAATCGGAGTCTGCGAACGCAGGTTCGGGGACTCGAAGTCGCTCTAGCGGTATGCAGAGAAGGTGAGGCGGTCACTTACCCGCTCATCTTCGCCCCAGCTCAAATGCCGCAGACAACTACCAAACCAGCAGAGCAACCCGTCACCACCAGCAATCGTCGACCGGGACGTAAGGAGCGTGCCCGACGTCGAGCAATCCAACTTCAAAATGTTAAACAGTAGATATTCCACATGTGATTGAGTTAAATAGAGTAGTTTTAGCCTTAGTTGAGTCGTTTTCTTTTGAAATTGCATACCAGAACGGTCGCAAATACCCCATTACGTCTCAGTTTTCTATAAGCACTGATCATGAATAATTATTTATGAGGGACAGAGAAAAGCGAGCATAGGTCTCCTATCGACAGCTCGTGAACCCAAGGGTTGTCCGAGCAACTACAGTACTAGCCAATGGTATTCAATTTTTGCGGACAACCCACCACTTGAACACATTTCCAACATTGCCTAGCAACGGGTGCCAAGTGGATAAGTATCATTTTGTATGGCGTTACTAGGGTCACCAGGAGGATAAGCAAGATTTGAAACCCTGTAACCCACCATTTTGAATGTTTTTAAATAGTCTGGGTATTAAATTGTAGGTATGTGGATTGTTGATGTTGTTTTCAAATGTATTAAATTATTAATTTAATTAATTTTTAACTTCTATTTTAATCTTTTTAAATTTTCATTTTGTAAAATTTTTAAATACATCTATTAAAAAATCGTCTAAATTGAAAAATTATTTATTATTTAATTTTAATTAAAAAAATATTTTTTAAATTAATAAAATTAATGTAATTTGCTTATTGAATAGATTTTCTATCCTAAATGATGATAGAATGCCTCCGATGGAAATTAATAGATTATAATTCTAAAAAAAATTGTGTAATTTTTTACGTAACCAAAGTTTCTTCATTGAATATCCTGAAATAATGTTCGAAAATTTTAAAAACAAAAATATTGTTGATTAAATAACGTTTTTTTACGAAGGAACACAAGTTAAAGTAACTGCTAAAAGGCGTGAAAAATGTTTTCAAATTTAATAATCAATTTAACAAAATGATAGAAAATTGTTACAGTTTGTAAATCTTTCGTAATCAAATAGGAAAAACCAAAAAATTTTTAACATTGAAAACAAAAATGCCATTCATAGCACCGGGGGAGAAATCCTTTCCAATACTGAAATTTTAAAACAATTTTTATCTTAGAAATAGGTCTGAGTGATGTGGTTCAAATAGGCTGGAACCTAGTTATGAAGCAGCTGCTGAACCTAAGCATAGAACTAATAAAATATTGACGAACGCGTAATGTGTGGCTGCTCCATCAAGCACATGGAAGATTGTGCAAGAACACTACTTATGGAATTGAGCACTGAAGCCATATAAATCAAATGTTTTTCAATCTAAGAAACATTGGATTATTCCTCGGTAAGGGAATGTGTGATATCAAACACCCTAAGCTACACCGATGCTAGGAAGGAGTTATTACATTTGCAAGTTGCGCAACCTACAAAACCTGTCTATACATCAGTGGAGATCTGATTATGATGAAAATGGACGTGCGATCAAAATTATCGATATAATAACCAAAAATATAGTTATTTGTCTGTAAAAATAAAGGGCGAAAACCTGAATATTTATACTCATTTGATTACAGTAATAATCGTAGTAAAATGGCGGACCTAAGGGACCTACACGCCACGGCGTAGATACCGATTGCCAGACAAGCTCTTAACTCTACCAAATGTTTTCCCAGTGGAAGATTGTAAGAAACGTTGAATAATTAGAGGAACTGGTTAGTGCAATTAACGATTTTAAAAATCTTTTAATGAGGAATAATGTAGCAACTACTATCAATGTTACAAGCAATTATATTAAATGTACACTCGGTCAGGATGTGTTTGTTTTTTAAATAAATATTTTGATGATTTTTAATAATATCAATTTGATTTAGTAAAGGTCAAACATCGACAATTTAATTTACAAATTTAAAAAAATATTTGCAAATTAAAGTATTTCCCTAATAACAGGAAAACTGTCGAAATATATCGTAAAACATATGTTTAAGTGGCGCTTTCTTATATCGATTTTATTCAATTTTAAAAAAGGTTAATTATTAAAACATGAAAATTTACATAAAATAAAAAGTAATGTTTGGTGAGTAACAGTTTTACTTAATAATTTATAAAATAATTAATAGTTATTAAAAACGGCTGCAAAATATTAATTTTGTTAGTGTTATTGATACTTTAAGATTTTGTTTTTGATTGACTATGACAATCTAATACTTTGAATATTACCACTTCAAGTGCTTTACAGGTGTTTCATGAAATGGAAAACAATAATGTCTGTAACGCAAAAACAATAATCTACTTCAAAATTAATCGACAAATAATTCACATATAAATACAGACTTATTTTATCAGTTGTTTATATATACTATGTAAAATGGTTTGGTTTAAAAAAGATTTGTAAAATTGGATTTTGAAATAATATGCAACACAACAAATCAAATTCACACGACCACCACAAAGATACCAATAAAATGTTTTGCGATATTTACTTCTGTCGGGGATAGGCTCTTAGCCTTAAAATCATCATTGTTAGTTGTCATGTTGACGTCACTAAACTGTGACGTAGAAAATAATAAATAAATTTTAAATGACGTTTCAGTGACGTCACAGATAAAAGTACCTTAAATAAATTTGTAAAATACGTCATCAAGAAATTACTAAATTTAGGTTCTTTATGACGTTTAGTTTAAATTTGGTAATTTTAATTTAGCAATCTAAACTATATAAGCCATAAAAATTTAATGTGAAGGGGGAACTATAAAATAGCCAAAATAGAAAGATTAATAAAATTACGTGAACAGCTGTGAAAATAAGCCGAATCAAGGAGATTACACCTAATTCTGTTTTTACACGATAGAATGGTTCCCGAGAAATTCGTGTAAAAAAAAATCGTGTAAAAAAAGATACTGGCCAAGTACAAAAATAATAGATTGGTTCTAGACCTCAAAAAATAAGTTAAAATTAGACTAAATAATATAAAAAAAATATTGTTGTAGTTATTTTAAGAATTTATTTTCGTTTTAATTTATTAAATAAACTAAATTATAATAAAATAAATTAAAATTTAGATTTCATAAAAAAAATAATACCAGAAATTCATTGCCAAAAAACTTAAATAACATAAAGTACAACCATAAGAAAAATTTAAACATTAAACAATTTTATTTATTGTCACTGTCTGATAATAAACGTAAACGTTTGCGAAAGACTACAATATCACTGCCATCACTGGAATGATTTTGTTAATCATTATCATTTCTAGCCGACTGTGTTGGGACATCAGTAGATTTTTGAACGAAATCAGTTATCTTAGATTGAGTTTTATTTCGCGTTAACCCATTATAAACTTCCCTGTAAGATGCCATTAATGATTTCAGTTCACGTTGAAATTTGGCAGCTCGTTCCTCGTCATGATCATGTTGTTCAAAATGACTACCTAATTTTGTAGCGAGATCAAGACCTTCTTTAATTAGAGATGCTTTCAAAATTGGACGATCTCTTTCGTCACTGTCACTATGTTCTTTATCATAACGAGTCTCAAGGGTGAGATCTATAATTTCATTTTCGCTCAAGCTTTCATCTACCAACAATTCTTCTACATCTGCTAACGATAGGTCATCGAATCCATCCCCACCGATTGCATTGGCCATTGTTATTATATCAGCAAGTTCAGCGTTATTATCGATAACAGGATCTTTGCATTTTACGCATTCTGGCCAAATATTTTTCCAACACGAGTTCAAAGTTGATGGCTTTAATAAATCTAACGCGATCTTGACTTGATTAATGCAGTCCATTATAGAAAATTTTTTCCATTCATCTATGACTGATGATTCCTCATAATTATCAAGTTTTTCTACAACATAATGAAATGAACTTCTTATGTAATACGTTTTAAACGTAGCAATTATCCCCTGGTCTAGTGGCTGTATAAGGGAAGTGGTATTAGGCGGCAAAAAACAAAATTGTACGTTTGGGTGCTCCAAAACTGGATGGCCTGGTGCATTGTCTAGAATCAAAAGAACTTTAAATTCGAGACATTTTCTTTCATGTAGCGCCTAACTTCTGGGATGAAGTGCTTCTGAAACCACTCTGTGAAAATTGCACTGGTTACCCAAGCCTTTTTGTTCGCCATCCAGTGTACAGGCAATTTATTGAAATCTACACTTTTCATGGAACGTGGTCTTAAGGCACGATGTACTAGGAGTGGCTTAAGAATACGTTCTCCTGAAGCATTGGAACAAAACAACAACGTAATACGGTCCTTTGCTACTTTAAAACCATCGGCTGTTTTCTGCGATTTTGCTACATAAGTTCTTCTAGGCATTCTCTTCCAAAAAAGGCCGCTTTCATCTAAATTCCAAACTTGGTCTGGAGTATATTCTCCATCTTCAATAATTTTTTTTAGTTTTTCGGGAAATTCTTTAGCAGCCAATTCATCAGCGGATGCAGTTTCTCCCTTAATTTTTATATTGTGGAGAGCGTGTCTTTTTAAAAAACCAGTCATCCAACCAGTACTTGCGGAAAATGCATGTTGTTTTGACTGAGATGATGTATCTGGATCAATTTCCTGGATACGTTTATAGATTCTTAATGCTGTCTGCTTGATAGCAAGTCCGTCTACTGGTATTCTCTTTTGGGATTTGTCTTCTATCCAGATTACCAAAGCTTTTTCCATTTTCTCTTTAACAACATCCCTTACATACGATGATGACTTTGCACTTAATTTTGTTTCAGAACATACTGATGCTCTAATTGCAGTTTCATTTTTTTTAATTGTTCTTACAGTAGCTTCATGGATTCCGAAATTATTTCCCACAACCGTTGCGCCTTGTCCCGTTGCAAGTTGATCTAAAATTTTGATTTTGGTATCTAAGCTGATTGCTTTCCTCATTTTTAATGCAGGAGAATTATGTAACATGGGTGTGGCTACCAAAATATATTTTATTAATCAAAAATGCAAAAATCTAAAATTAAATATTTGAAACTAACCTGTTATTGGTCTACCAAAATTATATGAGCTTCTACTTTATTTTACTTAGCACTTGTTAAAAATCAGCAAAAACTAACGATCTTTCAATTATAATTGTCAAATAGGAACTAAATTGTGTGTAAACAAACAAAACAAAACAGCTGATGCTTGAAATTTACTTGCTTGAAATTTACTTGTACAAAATTGTTCTAGTAAAGTTCAAGCTATTTTAGCGTGGTGAGTTGACTGTCATCGTGGTGAGTTGCTCTCTTTTTACTTTAAAAAAATTCATTGAAAAAAAACGTGTTAAATCCAATAATTCATGTAAAAAAAGTAATTTTGTTTTTTTTGTATTCGTGTTATTTCAAATTATGTCGTGTAAAAATAGAAATATTTTTTCGTATTTACTCGTGTTATTTCAAATTCGTGTAAAAATAATTCGTGTAAAAACAGAATTAGGTGTATTTATTAGGAAACAATTCAATTTGACGTCAGTTGAAGAATTGATTGCAGAAAATTGTATATATATATATATATATATATATATATATATATATATATATATATATATATATCAAGCTCAAAGCGATTAGCGGAGAAATCAGTCAGAAAATAGAAGTATTTGTGTTCCATTAAATTATCTTTGAATTGGATACTAATATGCCAAAAATCAATCAGAAGTTGAAAGCATTTGGTACGATTTCTTTTATTAAATTAATTAAAATGATAATCAAAAAGAGTACCCAAAGCAGATGACAGCTTTCGCGGTATTCGGGGAGCACCAAAATAAAACTTGCTTAACCCTCTGTAAATTAAGATAAGTTGAGGGCCATTTGTGCAGGGATCTTTTGATTCAGTTTCCTTTCAACTCTATTTAAAATTGTACACAAAATCGTTTGTAAAATATTGCACATCATATAAAACTTATATGTAATTAATTGTCTTGCTTTGTTTTATTTAAATAGGACCACAACCGAATTTTTTATATTTGTATTTGTAAGATTATTTTTAATTGTTATTTTAATTATATCATTTTAAATTTGGAGTCAGATAGCAAATATTGTTAAGATCGTAACCCCCACTTTTTGATCTTAACACTTCTAAGTCTGTAACATACTAGAAAGATAAAAAATAAAGCATATATAAACATATTCCAGTTTAGGTAAAAGCAAGCAAAACAAACATTACATTGAACGCATTTTGTGCAAATATCATTATTTGCGTGAAACCTTGTGTCAAATATTTATTTTTTAGATTTCTTTTATAAATAAAGACTTTAGTTGGAGTTTGCTCTTATTTGTCGAAATTCAGCAATCCTCACACTTTCACCGCAAGCATTTAAAAAGTTTTGAATAAATTGGTTGTTTTTATTGATTTTTAATAGATCTTATTGTACATGTAATTATTTTACGTAGGCGCGTATTAACTTGAAGATGACTGTTAATCTTTTGAAATATATCTTAAAGAAATGCATTTATAATTAAAGAATGAATAGTCAGGTTGTTAAAACAGTATATTCATAGTGGAGATTTAATGTCAAAATATTTAGCAAATTTCCTTAATTTAAACGACCTTCAGCCATATGGTTTAATTAGTATTATGTAAACCTTTTGTATGGTAAATTTATATATTCACCGGATTATACATAATACATAATACACAGTAGCACACCACAAACGTATCAGCTAAACGCTTGCATCCTATGTAACACACGATGCTTAATAAATACAAGTGGTAATAAAGATTGAAATAGCTTAAAATGTAATAGAAATAAATTAAATGTGAGATTTCAAATTAATATTAACATATAATAGCAGTTGAAAATTATTGAACATGAATCAAGATAAACTAACTTAGAATTATCATTAATCACCCATATATTTTCATTTATGTACACATAAAACTAAATTATTAGACATTTCATTTAGCTGAATTTTGATTATACCAAATTGCACAACCATAAACTTAACATAATAAAATACATTACTAATATTGAAATACCTAAAGAAAAATTATTAATATATTCATATAAAATAAATATTCTTTTCATTATAATTTCGATATTACACAATAAAATTAACTGAAATATTGTTAGGCTATAAATTATTATATCTAGGAATTTAAAACCATACTTAATTTAAGATTTATCTATCAAATTTAAACTAATCAACATAATAAAGATCTTTGGAAGTCTATTTTTCAGCAAAGATTACTGAACAACTTAAATAATTATATTTATAAGTATTAAGAATCACTTACATCAGAAATTGAGGGAACAGAGACATTTTAAAATATTTACGGAAATGAAAATATATACAAACTAAAACAATACTTATTGCGTAAATTTAGATAAATAAAATATTTTCATGTTCCATTTGTATCTTAAATTTTGTTTCTAAATTATAAATCTTAATTATGATAAAGTTTTCAAACCTTATTTTTATGAATTTTTTTAAAATGTCAAAAATTTACGATTCATTTGTCATAATTTAGTGTTTAATTATATCTCAATATTTACTAATTCACACAAGATTTCGGTACGATTTCTTCAAATAAGACTTGAAATATGGTTGCTTGAGAATATTAATGAAAATTCGTATTACGTGCTGGTTTCTAACTCCCCTGTCCGGGAACCATTAAACTATAATTATATCTGAAGAAAAGATAGCTGGCGAAGAATAATATTTATTGATTATGTTGGGCCAGGACATGATTTTGTTTAAATGAATTGGAAATAGTACGCAAATATAACATGCAGATTTAAAATCGGACCCAGAAATGTCGAATAAACAACCTTAAACTATGAGAAAGATGCAATTAAAATATAAAATCAAAAACATAAAAATAAATTAAAATAATAACAAAATGCACCAAGATCAGCACGAAATTAACACAAACATAACAATATAACAACAAAATTTGACCGAAAATAGAGCAATCTATAAAATCAGCATTTTAATGAGAAAGCTGGTTGAAAATAAAATATTTCTATTCGGAGATATTCAATTAAAATATAAATAAAATAAATTGTCTATTTAATGCAAGAAAATAATAAAATTAGAGATAGGTATTACAAATAAAATCAAGGTCGAATTTTGTTTAAATGCATCAAAAAGAACACGCAAGGTTAGGGTCATAGAACAGGTATATATACCAATTCATTTTCACAGAATTTTAATGCATACAAATTTTTGTGAGCAAAGTCAAAATTTTCTCGCAGGACAATTCAACTACCGACAATTTTTCCATACTACATTTCAAGCATTTTCAAGTAAGCTCTACTTGAACGTACGTATGGGAAAATGCTTTATTTCGAATGATGGGAGTCAGATGCTATTTACAAATAATGTTTTGTGAAATATATGAGTTACTAAAGATGTCATACTATGTCGAAATTTTTCAGGACCACAACCGAAACGCAACTCAAGACAGCAAACTTTATATAACTATCAAAATGTGTAAGTGCGGTTCATTCGCCAATATCTCGTGCCCGTGAAGGTTCTGGTGTGCGTAACGCCAGAACCCAAACGTCATTTCATGCTGCTTATATGGGTAAATGGAAGATAGAGGAGCAGTCTTTTGGCTGTCCCATCGTCATCCATCTCCCAAAAATTCGACCTAAAATCATCTTACTTATTGGTTCAAAATCATTTACACCAAGTAGTCCAGTGGGCACTCATAAAATCTTAATATAGATATATCTAACCCTAGGACTAAATAAAGGAGATGAGCGCGGGGAGAGAGCGGAAAATCATTGTAACATTAAAAAATCAATTATCAAAATGAATATTTTAATATAGTAATCCAAGTCAAAAGCCTTTCATAATGTGTAATAACTAATTACGATAAAATTAATGTAAATTAAATGACTAGATTACTTGAGTAGAGGCCTAAATGGATAATTGAAATTTAAGTAAAAGTATGAATTGAATAAGAATTTCAATAAATTACCAAAAGATTTAGCAACCAATTAAATAACCAAAAATTCGGCAAGATGGTTATTGAAGTTGAACCTAAACATAAAGAAGGGTTGAACGAAAAGAACTATTTAAATAAAATATAAGGAATTTATAAAATATTGACTGGGGAGTATAACCGACTAATGTGTAAATATACCAATAATTTAAAGTTTGGGCAATTATAAAAATTTATTAGCTTAAAACCTCAAATGAAATCAAATTTGTGACAATAATGAGAGAAATAGAGCAAACTAATATAGAATATTGATAACGACAACCTGACGAGAGCAGACGATTACTCATTGTTCCATGTAGAGCTGAACCTCATATATTCAGAATTAGTGAAAAGTAAATCCCATGAGTTTAATTATAAAATCAGAATACTGTTACTAGTGATCAAATTAATAATAACAAAATTTACAGTACGACATCAACAAAATAATGAGTAACAAAAACAATACAATTATTTCAATTGTTCCGGTTTCTCAACGCGGAAGATAAGCCTTTTTCCCCAATCTCTGCAAGATGACATAAATTTTCATGTATCACTTGAGCGTTAAAATGGTTATGGTTCAACAAGATTTGGCATAATAACTTCATGGCAATCCGAATAATAAATTGAAAGGAACCACAACATCCAATCATCTCGGAATCTAGTGGATGTAAATAAATAAGGACCTTACGGAAAATGCACTTACCATTAGTCGAAAACAATAAAGTAGAATTACAACTGGAAAGATGAAATTCATTGAATAAAGAAAAATTCCTCCAAGATTAATGAAATAAATTGTGAAGAAGTCGCCGACTGAGCGATACGATATTCAATGATGTCATAACACGCAATTGATAAACGACAGGGCAGAAAATATGTGCACAATATACTAGAATTTTTCTTACCGAATCTGTCGCGTTGAAAATTATTTCAAATTATTTCACGAAAAGAAATATATCGATTCAACATCAATTAAATGTCACGCCTACACCGTTGGAGATATATAACTGATCGTTGTATAATTTAACAATGCATACCAAACTTTAATTCTTGAATAATTGATATAGTAATACTAAATTGCAGTAATTTTAATCGGACAATTTGTAGAGTCCCAATAGATTTCTATATTTTAGATGAGTTCCAATATAGATATTAAAATAAAATTCTATCAATAATTATTCAAAAATTTTCATCATAAAATTCTGCAAAGTTGTTAACTGATAACTTATTTATAGACATGGAATCCCTCAGAACCCTGAGCAAGGAGCTAGTAAAATCTCGAAATGAAAATACAGAGCTCCACAGTCAGCTCCTTCAAAAAAAATCTGCGGGCAAGAAAAGCATTGTATGTAAAGGGGTCAAGGTTAGAAGCCACTAGCTCCACAGTTATTTCCTCTCTACGTACTTGCTTGGTGTCGGCTGTCATTGTTTGCTCCATCACCGCCTTTTTCTTCCATTATCGGAGACAAATCCTGACTAGTATCTCTTTTTTAAGGCTTTTGATCGTTTCTCAAAAAGTCAAGTTCCGACCTATTTGTCAAATTTATGCTGAATGTCGAAAACACTCTGTAGCCACAATCCAGGAGGACCTGTCTCATAATGATGATTTCCTGCTCCATCATTTGTGTTAGATAACGATAAAAAAATAAATATGTTGGAAATAAATAAATACTATAAAATATGTAAAAACAATTTCCGTTTCAATATCCCTATCGAATAATGCACAATCTTCTAATACAATGACAATATGAACTGTTCAATGCGATATTTTGATTGATTTTTAATAATGTTTATGATGTGATCTTTAATATGAATGAAATGATGTTTCAAGATAAAGATTCGTCTTTTTACTTGCCTTAAAGCCAAATTTTGCAAACTTATTTGATGTCTACTGCATCAGGATAAGTGTATAACGGTGTTAACTTGATATTTTTTTACAATTACCTGGCGCAAAGAAAAATCTGAGCGCTTCCCGCATAGTATAAATGAGAGCCATTAGCTCGAAATTAGTATACTATTGGGAATTGTACTGGATATCACTTAATGTATTGTATATTCTTTGATTAGAATCAGACATAGTTATTAATAAAATTTACTTTTAATTTATTGATGTGAATGAGTAATGGGTTTTTAATTTAAAATAAAATCTCAAAATAATAAAATTTTAATATAAAAATGAAAAAAATATATTTTAATAATAAAGTAAAATGAAAAATAAAATTAATTAATAATATATTATTAATTAAAAGAAATCAAAAACGAAAATAAATCTTAAAAAATGTTTATAAAATAAATTAAATTAAAAATAAATAAATAAAATTATAATAAAAAATTATCTTATTGTAAATTAAATAATTAAACATAAAAAATTCTTAAAGAGATTATGTAAAACTGATGTAGAATAAATAAAAATAACATTAAAAAGTTTATAAAATAAATTAAATTAAAAAATACAAATATACTAAAATTAATCAAAGAAAAAAGGCTATGTTTTAATAATTGAAAAATGCCAATTGTATTTTCTATAAAATAAAATTTCACTTTATATTTCGACTGTTTATCAGTCTTCTTCAGGCTAGAAATCACATTAAAAACATATTAATGAAAATAGGAAAATCTAAACAAATTATTCAATAATAATCGTATTCAACTCGTATTATAAAATTTAATTTTTTAAAAAAATAAAAATCAAACATTCATTAAATTAAAATATTTAAAAAAATTTAAATAAAAAATTAATTAAATTTAAAATCGCAAAATAAAAGTTTAAATTTAAAAATCATTTTTACAAAACATCAAAAACATCATATCCCCAATTTACATTCAATTACTTAAATACATTTAAAATACATGTAGGCTGAACATTATAAACATTAATTATAAGATTTAAAGAGTTTATAATTAATTATTTCTCAATAATTACTCGGATTTTTTGCAATTATCCTGAAATCAGACACATCTATTTTTTTACTAGTACATTTCCTAAAATGATCACTAATGTGAGTCAATCCATTCTGTCGACAATGCTCAAGAACTCGAGTACAAAGATAACGGGCAGTCTCTCCAATGTATATGATATTACACCCATTACATGAAAATTGAAAAATAAGCTCAATAAAATAATAAAATTACCTGGTTAAACATCAAAAAATCTTAAAGAGAAAATGTAAGACTGACGTGGAATAAATAAAATAAAAAATAAAATGAATTATAATCCAAGTGAAAGCATTAAAAGGTGCAAATCAAATCATTACAGCCCAATAGATGCAAAAGAAAAAATGAATCAATAATGAATGACACATTAATGCCTAGTAAAAAACAAAATTTAAAAATAGGCACTAAGTGCCAGGTAAACAAAATTATTTTTAATAATAATAATAATAATAATAATAATAATAATAATAATAATAATAATAATAATAATAATAATAAAAATAATAGTTTGTTAGTGTTTGTTCCCGTTAATTCGCTTGGATGCAAATTTCCTTTATAATCTTCTTTATATCATTTGTTATTTCATTTTCATAATTTGGTAGAGACTTAAACAAAGTTCTTTTATGAATAAATTGGCACAAATTTCTAAATCTGCAACAGGATGAAGATCCGAAAAATTTACATGGAGGTTATTTTTGGATATTTTGTCGCCCATGGCAAGTTCTTTTAGTGAATTATATGGTTATTACTTCGTATCACTTTCGTATCATCTAAACCGAGTGTTAATTTTAACAGACTGCTTTTTAGGTTTTATTCTTTCATTTTTGTTGAGTTGTGCTAGATCCTCGGCGATAAACTTTACTTGCTTTTTATTGATCACAATGAGCTCTGTCATTTTAATTTCCTCGATAGATAGTTGTCCTTTGCTTCTTTTTGATTGTGCCGTTCTTGTGTCTGCTACAAATCGCTCCACATAAGCCCAAAATCTTACCAATCTCGTCCAGGATGAAAAGGTTTCTATTTTGAAACAGTCCGTATTCCCGATTCACATCTGCTCTTCTAGCCTTGTCGTCATTATCATCCATTTTCGCAATTCTTTCCTTTCCCATGATTGGCTTAGCTCATTTGCTGGCCAAAGTTTTATTGGTTCTAATAAGAATTTTGGTCAACCACATGGTACTCGTTACCAAATTTGACGCTGATACCTTTCTTGTTGTCAAACCTACAGGATTTCCACTTGTTGGAACATAACGCCATTGCTTTGATATTGCCATTTTTTGAATAAATCCAATTCGATTGGCTACAAATGTCATGAATAACCTCGAGTAATTTTGAATCCAATATATTACATCTTTGCTGTCTGACCAAAAACATATTTCACTTATTGGTTAGACTAGAACCGATGAAAACCTTCTCGCTAATTTAATCACGATACACTCTGTCATTAGTACTAGCATCGGTATACTTATAATTTTCACTGGAGCTACTTTTGCCTTTAACACAATCAACACACTTCTTGGTCCAATGTTGGTATGTTCCAGGAAGTATATAGCTGATCCATTTGCTGTACTTGAGGCATCTAAAAACACAAGTAACTACCATTCATTATTCATTTGTGTCCTCAAACATCTGGGAACTCTCAAGTTCACGAGATTACTTGTGTCCTCTACCAATTTAATTGTTTCTTTATTAAACTCTGGTGGTAATCTTTCATCCCAATCCAGATATAATAACCAAAACGTCTGAATGATCATATTCGCTACTATAATGAATGGATCTAACAATCCCAGTGAATCAAAGATTCTTGCAACTGTACTCAACACCTTTCTTTTTGATAAATACTCATTCTTTGGTAGATTTACATCAAAGTTAAACTCATCATCTTCTGAATACCATTTCAAACCTAAAGTTTTGAGAGTCATGGTCATTTCCTTTTCAATATTCAGTATTTTAGCCCGCTCTTCAAGTGGAATCATAGCTATAATTCTTTCTGAGTTGGACAGCTATTTTCTGGAATGCATTCCAGCATTACTCAACACTTTCACTAGACCATTCTTTAGTCGCATTCCTTCTTCCTCTGAATCCACAGAGTCCATGGTATCATCTATATACGTAGACTTCCTAATTGATTCTGTTACCTGTGGATAGTCCGTCTCAAACTCCTCGACATTCTCTTGCGTAACTAACTGTGCGAGAAATGGGAACGCGTTCAGACCAAAGACTAACCGATTGAATTCATATTTAACAAGCTTCCCCTCGGTCAACCATAAAAAACGATGATATTTCCTGTCCCCTGTAGCAATTCGGACTTGCATATACATTTCTGCTATATCACAAACGACGGCTACGGAAAATCTACGAAAACGTATTAAGATGTAGAAAACTCCATTTTGCAATTTTGGACCAGCTTCTTCGATATTATTAAGTCCCACTCCATTGCACCTGGCTGCGGTATCAAAGACTACACGTACTTTTGTGGTATAATTATCTAGTCGTACAGTAGGAAAGTGTGGCAATATCCATTCGTTCCACTAGGCATTGTTTTCACTTTCACAATACCTATATAATTCTTTTCCACATAAACATTCAAAATATCCTGATACTCGCTTAATAGCTCTTGTCTTTCCAATCTTTAATTTAAACTTTTTAGCCGATTCTCCACCATCTTACTGCTATTTGGCAAGGACGTTGGAGATTCTTTTCACAGCACTTTCACCTTAAAATGTCCATTTATTTGTATCATATCGGTTTTCATTTTCTCGTAAACCCCCTGATCTTTGGCCGTCAATACGTTTCCATTAGGCCACTTTTATCAATCTCCCAACACCGTTGAATTTGTTTGTTCAAATCATCGCAATTACCAAAAAAAGTTCTTATGAAATTGCTCTGGTGATTCCACGTTCTACCCAATCCTGAGGTTCTCCCAACACGTGTCCAACAAAGTGGAGTTAAACGGGCAATCGGCTCATCCATTTTACCACCAATTTCTTTAAGTGCTCGTTGAAGTGTCAGATAATCTACACCGATTAAAACGTCAACTGCTTGCATCTCGTCCAACATCGGAAAATGAATGTGTTTGAGATGAGCCCATTTAGACTTTTCATTCGTCTAATTTATTATTTTCATTTTTCTAGTGATATTTTTTACAGAAAGTGCGTTGAAATCATTTGCCAATCGACCATCGTTACTAATTAACTTTATGGACACTGGAGTAGCCATCATTTGCTGTATATTGCCGCTTATAATTTCGATCGGTATTCTCTTTTCAACGCTGTTTAATCCCGGTCCATTTAAAAATTTTAGATTGATATAGCTTATGGAGCTGGCATCATCTAACAGAGCGTTTACTTTTATTTTTTTGTTCCCATTTTCTAAATAGATTGGGATTGTCCTTAAACCGAAGTAAGATCTCGTATTTCCTTCTTTGATAACTTTCCGCGTCAACATTGTGTTGTTCCCCTTTTTATGCTTCGCTCTTCTTTGTTTGTCGTGTAACATTTCAGTGTGGTTTTGATTACAGCCGCTAACTTTGCAGAAAGATACTTTCCGACAATCGTTGGCTATATGATTTCTTTTGAAGCAATTCATCCATTGTCTTTTTTCTTCAATAAATCATTTTTTTGGAAATCGAGAGTTCCTTAAATTTATCACATCGATCCAGACAATGTTAACACCGCATTGTGCACACTCTAGTCTATAAATGTTATTCTCCTCTTGTTTTTTCCATTTATACACCAGATTTATCGTTAACTTTACTAAACATTTTTGAAAAAGGCATCTAGTCTTCAACTCAGAGTCTTTTCCAGTTGATCTAAAACGAAAAGTAACCTTTTTCAAATGATTTAAAACATACAGTAAACGTTTCCAAGATTCCAAGAAATAAGTCTAGATCCTTTAGTTCACCTTCTCGAATCGAACGGAACTTGTCCATAACTTCTAGTATTGATAAATATACTCTTTCATTCCACCATATCGTCTATCTAATCTCTCTTTGGGCATTTGATTTGCCTCTGCCATATATACTAGATTTTTTATTAACTTCAATGGCTCGCCATGCAGATATTTCTGCAGATGAAACATCTTTTCAACATCTTCACCACCTGCTTTGTCCACATACTCGTTAAAAGCTGCTTTCCAGGATTCATTACGGTATTCTTTTTCTTGCTCATTTCAGTGGACTCATTTAAGGTCTCGTCTGCCTAAAAAGATTGATTTGCCTTTTTTGTCATTATTTCTTCAATCATTTGTTGTTTCTCTTCAATCTCTTGTAACTCTTTATCCAATACTGCAGTGATATCCAATTTTTGCAATCTTTTACTAATTGCCCTCAGCGTAAATAATTCTTCATCTAGTTTCTACTTTTGATCCTCATATTCATCAAACCATTGGCTTACTTCCTTTCCATTTATATCATTTAGTATCTTATTCATTTATTTCGTAAATTTCTCTTTTTGCATTCTCTATTTCCAAAATCTTTTTTCTAACATTTAGTCACCACTCTACCTCTCAAACGTAACACTAAATGTATAGTAAACCCATATTTGGTTTTATAATCATATAACACTCTCCCATCTTCTAATTGTCTCCCTGAAGAGATTAAACTTTACTGATCTGGAGAAACTCCTTCTTTGTTTTGTATTTTATCTTTTACTTTATCTATTGTATCGCTGACTTCGATTTCAATCGCGACAGTTTTTCCTGAACAACTTCTAACAGATATTTGGGCGTTTGAACATTATGATGTTGCTGCCCGCAGATTATCAAATTCCCCTTGAACTGATGGCTTTCTAAAAGAGTCCTTGGACACTCTGTTTTCTCCCGGATCCACTTATATTTTTTAAATGCGCAAAAGAGAAAAATTAGAAAAAAATAAAACAAAACTTATGTATAAAATTATTGCACCGCAGGATTGATCCGTAATCTTTATGATTCTAGGTTTACATTAGGAAAAACAAAAACTGCAGCTTTAATCACTATTGTAATTGCTCCAAAAATTGACCTCGCAACGAAGCAAGCATTAAAATAATTAATTTTCTGACTTTGATGACAGACACCTCAAACCACAAGAACATTAAAATTCTACCAATTGTCCTCTGTTTTTTTGATACTATGAGCGGAGTCATTTCAAAGAAGATTGCAACAATTTCAATTCCCAATGAACAGTCTGAAACGATTGCAAATGAGCTGATGACAGTCATCAATGAGAAAAGTTTAAACGAGAAAGTCATTGAATTTACGGCTGACAATACGAATTTGAATTTCGGAGGTGTACTTAGAACTGGACAAAACAATGTTTGGCGCAAGTACCAAAAAGAATTGGGCCGGCCAATTATCGGCAACGAATGCTTCGCGCACATTGTTCACAACGCCTCGGGTGCTGGTTGCGAGATTCTTAAAGTTGATATCGAAACAATTATTATTAAGCTTTACAGGCATTTTGCAATTTACACAGTCGCACCGAAGCATTCAAGGATCTTTGAGATGAGCTTGACGCTATATACAAGCCTCTGAAGAGCCATTCAGGAACAAGGTTTTTAACACTTTAGACAGCCGTGAATCGATTACTTGAAATTTATGATCCGCTCAAGCAGTATTTCTTGTCGCTACAAAAGTGCTCTCCGGTCATAAAAGCATTTTTCAAAAATCCTGAGAGAAAATTTTGGATGCTGTTTGTTTACAATCAATTAAAAAATTTCAATGACTCCATCAAATTCATCGAAACTTCCGCAACGACATGCTTCGAAGCTGCATGCGGGATGTGTATTCATAAGGAAAAGATGAAGAACCGACGAAAGCTTTTCTTTTTTCTAAGTGGATCACAATTAGAGTTCCAGAAATTGACACCGACATTACAAGATAATATTAAGAATAAGATAAATGAATTTTATTCTACTATAATTGACTACATCGAACTTTGGTGGTCAATTAATATTCTGAGTATAAAAAATATTTTTGCTTTTGTTCCAGTTTTTTTTTAAATGTCCCGGATTTTCTAGCAAAACCTCTGGCCAGTCTACTTATATGGTAATTTGCCTAAGATGGTGAGAAGATTTGGTGGTTGGTGGTTGATTTTTTATTAAACCGCTTTTTTGATTTGTCATTATTCGCATTTCTCTAGTTGTTCAGTTGATGAATTGATGTTAAACACGTCGTCGGTTGTCACTTATAAATGCGGTTCTTTACTGCTAGCAACACGTACACCAAACTGCAATCAGATACATTCTCTAATACTCTAAGTAGTGGGATGTGTCACCTCCAGCACCCCCACCGACATGCCGGTAGAAAATTTTTCTATCTCCAAAAGTACAAATTTTTCTGAAACAAAGACCATGACTCATTCAAGGTCATTGGATGAATCACCATATTTTCCAAGGTCATTTAGACAAAGACCATGACTCATTCAAGGTCACACTGTGAGCCATAATAATTTCTCAAGGTCATTCAAAAAATTTCAAGGTCATTGGATGACTCATCGCATTTTCAAGGTAACTTAAACAAAGGCCATGACTCATTCAAGGTCATATGATGAGTCATCATGTTTTTTCAAGGTCATTCAAAATTTCTCAAGGTCATAGTATTTAAAAAAAATTTAAATTTAAAATTACTACTTATTTTTATAAGTAATGTTTTAACTATTGTTGGGCTATAAGCCATCATTTAAACAAAATAAAATGACTATGTAAAGTCATGTTGAAAAATTGTAAAAATGGCTGCTATAACATAAACACGCACCGCAAACAGAAATCAAAAATAAAATAAAACATTAAATAAAACAAAAATTAAAAATAAACATAATTAATTAAAACAAATAATTAATAAATTTCGCACATAATACATATAGAAAAATAAAGTAAAACACAAAATCGCTTATAACCTTGCAAAAAAGAATTAGAAAATACACAGGTGGAAGAGGCGACCAGAATAAAAATAAAAATCAGCAAAAATAAAAATGTAAATTTAATAAAATTAATATTGAAAAATTAGGAAAAATAAATAGAAAAAGAGAAAAATATTAAAATAAATAAAAGCCGTTAAAAACCCGAAAAAATGGCCAACAACGATTTAAAGCTCAAACGCCCAGGACCAGCAAGAAGCACCACCCGAGTAAAAATCGGCGTCGCCGTGAACGACGCCAAGCCAAGGGAACCACGCTGTTAAATAACGCAGCACAGATGCTCGAAGAAGCCGCAGCACTGGTCGCCGAGAAACACCACGAGTTCATAAAAATGGACGAAGATCCACAGAAATCAATGAAATCTGTAACATCCATCCCGCAAATCCGTGCCAACGAATCGGACGATATGCAAATATGCATGGACATCTCGCCCATCACAAATCCCATATCTATAATCGATGAAAGATCGCCGACTGCTGCAAGTTATTGGATGGACGGTTTCGGGGATTAGTTGTGTCATTCCGTAACTCAGGTCGGAACCACCCAAATCAAACCTCCCCGAAAGCGGAAATTCCCCGTCGATATCGACGAATAAAGCCTGAAGACAATAGAAACTGACTTATTAATATATGTGTTAATTATATCATATTTTACTCCTTTTTTGTAAATTTTGTACATTGAAATAAAAGTAGAATTTTAGTAATTATTTTCGAATTTTGTGATCTTTGAATTTTCTACCTAAATAAATCATGAATTGATGTTTGAAGTTTGTATGAGTATAGTATGACGTTGATAAAGCCTTACGCATGCATAAAGTATGGTTAGAGTTTTATTTAGTTCAGAAAGCTGAAATGAGATAATGGTAATTGTTGTAAAAATCGATTTTAACCTTTTGTGATGAATATTTAATAGTAAAAGAATAATAGTAAATAAAAGATGCGACATGGATCTCAGGGTGACTTTATTTTTCCTTAAATTAAAAAGAAAATTGTATTAAACTTAAAAACAGCTGATCTAGCCGCAAATTTAATAACTTAAGTAAAATTTCAAATTCCCACCAGTTACTTAAGACAAAATTTTACAAATTTAAAACAAGGTTCTAGGATAATAGTATTATTTTATATTTTTAGTAATTCAGGAGATTAAATCCGAAAAATTAGACAATTAAAGAATTTGAATTTTAAAAAGCTGATTAGTAAAAATTTTCTTTCAAAAATTTCTAAATTACAATATTTAAATTTTATTGATTAAATGACTAAAATTAATGTTGTCTAAATTAAATTGATGAAGGGTAAATAGATAGCTAAGTTCCAATTAATCATGTTTCGAATTCCAATTTGTATTAATAATTAACTATGACCTAAAGAGACCATGGGAAAACTTTATCCGGACGTATATATAAATTCAATACTAAAGAATGGGAAATGCGAGTATGGATGTCGAGGGAGTCAGAGGAGTTAAGTATACGTAAGTCCTTCTATCGGCAGTCAGGAACCCGAAAGCGAGATTATCACAGGGAGTAGTCTTAGTAATGGGGCTCACCTGCCTGTGGACTCTCGGCTGCTATATACAGTACCAAAATGAGCTTGCTCATGGGTATATAGTCTTAAGGTCAAAATTGTGGGGCGTCTGGGTGAGATAGCAGCTACCCTAGAAAAGTCAATGGTAATTTAAGTAAATAGATTAAAACAGATGAGCGCAGATTAAAACAAAGTCAAAATCTACCCAGTACACCAGCACTATTAATATTTTTTAATTTTTATTAATATTTTTATTATTATTATTATTATTATTATTACTATAAGTTCACGTTTTATTATTATCATTATTTTTATTAATATTATTATTATTATTATTATACTATAATTAATAATAATAATAATAATTATTAATATTTTTATTATTATTATTGTTATTTTTATTATTATTATTTTATTATTATTATTATTATTATTATTATTATTATACTATAATTAATATATAATAAAAACAAAGTCATATACAAAAAAAAACTTTTATTAAAAAGAAATAATTCGACTATAATAATATTGTCGAAGAGCTCTATTCAAAGCTCATTCCACATACTTCCAATATCGGGCAGCGCAGCAATGACATCCATCACCACATGGATATTCAGGTTCCATATCTTTTGACATTTTGTTTTGCTTGACGTCCCATAGGAACTCATCGATTACGGAAAATATCCATATAGATGTATGATTAAAGACCAAGTCTGGAATTATTGATGTTGGCTTATCCTTCAATATTTCATGTATATCTAGATAATAGAATTCCAGACGTTCTTTGATAACTTTAAAATAATCATCTACAAAATAGTTAATAATAATAATAGTAATTATTAATTACCATTATGCTTAATTTCATTCATAACTTGAAATACGCTCGGTACATCCATTATAATAATAACAATTAAAATAACAATTACTTTTATACTAATTTAAACCAATGAGAAGTTAAACACACAAATATTTAGCTATAAACAATAAATATTAATATAGATTTGAAAATAATTAAAGAAATTTTAATAATAATATTATTTTTTAATATGGCTAACTCGATTGTTGTACCCGTTCAAGGTAAAAATTCAACAAGATGCGTATGTCTTGATACAGCAGTGTTGATGGATATTTTGTATATGATAGATAGGCCTAGATATTTGAAAACTACTGTCAAAATATGATTAATTTAGACGTCTGATTTGAACTCACATATGAGTCTTTAAAAAAAGCTAAAAACGAATTATATGATGATATTCTATATCTAAATCAGACCATAGGTATTATCAAAAATGAATTAAGAAAATCAATATTAGAATTGAATAAAAATCGTAAACTTAATGAAAAAATGATGAATTAAGTTAATATTGTATAAAATTTTATTCTAATAAAACAACTGATCAGTTTAATCGTATAATTAAAGAAGTTCAACAACCGGTTAACAAATTGAAAGAAGTTAATGTTAACAGTGGCAACAAATCATCATTGTCATTTCCATTATATATTTTTACATATTCTCTTAACATTGCAACTTCTTAATGTTCATGCGTGATTCTGATTGGTCCAATATAGTATAAATAAGCTTACACTTCCAAATATGTTTATAAAATGCCAGAAACTAAATTTTTTATAACATTGTTGAATGAGCTGGTTTCTAATAATAGAGAAGAAGATGATATCATTAAAAACATAAAATTCATTGTAAACCGTACAAAGAAAATCGTAGAAGACATCCAATTTGATTATGAAAAAATTCTCAATTTGCCAACATTATAGAGAAAGAATGCATTCCAATTGATATTTAGTTATATGTTTGATGAAAATAATAAATTGATGCGAGTAGTAGTAGGATTATTGTATATGTAACAATATGATATTAAAATCTGGATCCGACTGTGAAAATTATTTCCAAAGGTCTATAGATGTATATTACTATTTATTATTTTTTTATTTTTTATCATTATTTAAGTAATAGAAACAAAAATTGATCCATGGGTAGAAACAAACGGTGGATGGATAGCAATTATTCAGGTTGCCACAGAAGCCAAACGTTCCGATATTTATATTGCAAATTGCAAGTTTTTATTAAAAATATTAACTGGAGCATCGGTTATATATATATATATATATATATATATATAATAAAGTTTATCATAAATTTTAATAAATATTTCTTTGTTATTATTATTATTAATAAAAAACTACATTTTTAAAGATTTATTGATTGTTACATGTACATGTTTCATCACCACAATATTCTATCATTATATTTTCTATGACATGGTCAACACAAGTCTTAAATTCGTTAGGCTCAACTAAAATTGGGGTTTCTTCATTGTTAATTATTTCAGTATCATTAATACTTTCAGTATCATTAATAATTTCAGTGTCATTAACAATTTCTTCATCATTACCAATTTCTTCATCATCATCCTGAGATTCTGAATCACATCATGAATCTTCTTTACTCAATGCTTCAACTAGAGTCAACATATCTCTAATTTTTTACACCGGTTATTTCTTCGAGTTTATCAAACAAACAAAAAGTTTATTAAATATTCTAAACGAAAATTAATTAATTATTTTATATTTTACCTTTTTCAGACATCATGTTTAAACTATTTTAAAACTAATTATAATTTTGTTTATAGAATAACAAAGAAAACAAAACATTAATACATTTATTAAACTAAATAATTGTGAAAGTCTAGCAATAACAATTTTCCAGATTGGAGAAAGAACCTCATTTTGATCGGCTTTATATCCTTGGATTGTTATTGTTCTTTGAAACCTATTTCTGTAAATGTATCATGATATCTGGTATATTGACTGGTGAAGAATGCATTTTCATTGTATTTTATATTCAAATTTATCTTTTTGAACATCGTATCAATATCCTTGATATCTATCATTGAGAGTGTCCCAGCGAGAGATTGAAATTGAGTTCTATTGAGTTTGACTGTATTTATCAATTGCATATTGAAAGGTTCCTTTAAAAAATACATTTTATAATTGTGGAACCTCTGAACTGTTTGGACACTGATAGCATTAATTTTCTTGGTCATGTTTGATTTATCATATTTATAAGGTGGTGACGAGCTTTTATACCCTTGACAGATACTGATTAACCAATCAGAATAATTCATGTACGTATTATTATTATTATTATTTTTATTATTAATTAATTAATTAATTATAACAAAGACAGTGCATGATCATCACATGATATACAAAGCTAGTGCATGATAAGTGCATGATTAGTAAATAGGAACACATGCATACACACTCAAGACTGTATGTGATTTACAAAGAAAACACATACATCAAAATCTCTCACCTATATGTGTGTGTATTTCTATACTTATTAAGTGTTACATTATTATTGTTATTAATATGATTATTATGATCATTATTATTTTTAATATTATTATTATTATTTCGTTTATTATATAAAATAATGACTAAATAAAATTATTAATTATAAAGCTTGTTAATACTAAAAACAAATCAAAAAACAAAACAAAGTCAAACTAAAACAAAAATATGTAACACAAAACATTTATTGTCTTAAAAGTTGAAGCTTACAAAAATTCCTTACGGATTTGACTAGGCACCATTCTACGTACCGTTAGTACCAAAAATTGCAACAGCTGCAATCCAGAATACATGGATATTCTGTTTCTATTTCCGTCTCCAATCTGTTTATTTTGTTGTCCCAAAGAGCTTGATTGATCAGCTCCGAAATCCATATTCTCGTCTCATTAAATATGAGCTCGGGAATCATTGATGCTGGCTTGTCGTTTATTATTGCAACGAGTTGAGGATAATAATACTGTAATCTTCCAATTACCAGGGTTTCATAATAAAAGAAAATAAATAAATAATAAATTTACCTTTTCGAATGTTACTATTCATCGGTAAATCGTACATATTTTTCTTCGGCGTAGTATTTTCCATTTTAAAAATGAATAAGCAAGTTGTTTTAATCAATCATTAGCCAATCAGATATCGACCAATCCCGTGATTTAATTTTGTATGCCTGTAACAATATTTTTGTACTTTAGATTTCGCAACCCTAATATGACTATTTTAAACTGCCCAACACGTTAACATACACTGGGTTGTATTTTAAAAGCCTCAGTGCAGGAAATAATTCTGGCTCGAACATACAAAGACATTTTGTTGACATGTTGTATAGATTGATAGATTGTCCATATCCATGGTAACCGTAATTGACTGTATTTTAATATCCTTTATTCTATATTGCAATTTATTGACGTCTAAAGGTTTCTTGCATCCCATGATTCTGCATTTGCCAGATTTAAAAAATATTATAGGGTATTTTCCACTCCTATCAACAATTTTCTGTGGTTTACCATTCGGAAACGTCATTTTTCATTCATCAAAAGTTCCTTTATAATTTATATTTAATAACATAATTAAACAATAATGAAATATTAATGTATATATATATGATTTTTAGAAAGAGTTCATTAAATTATATAATATAAACAAAAATCTATAATTATACAAATTAATAATGGAATTAAGAAATGATGCGGTATATCAAATCGTCGGCCCAAGTGGTAGTGGTAAAACAATGTTTGTGTGTAAATTACAGAAATCTAATTTATTTCAAACAAAATTTAACAAGATTTATTGGCACAGAGGGGCAGAACATGGATTAACTCAATATAATTTCTGTAAATTGAAAAACATGAAAATAGTAAAGGGTTTCGATAAAAACTAGCCAAGTCGATTAAGTAAAGGTGATGTCATCATTATCTATGATTTGTATCAGGAAGCTATTAAAGAAAAGGATTTTAATAATTTATTCACAAAAATAAGTCGACATGTTGGTGTTACTGTGATTTTTATTACTCAAAATCTATTTCATCAGGGTGGCGTACATCGAACAAGGAATTTAAATATTCAATATTTAGTTATTTTCAAGAATCCTAGAGATGCATCAGTTATTGATTTTCTTGCTCGACAAGCATACCCTAATAATCGTAATTTTCTCATCAGGGCATTTCAAGATGCTAAAAAATCACCACATGGATATATATATTTCTTGATTTCACACAACAATGCAATGAAGATTTACGGGTAAAAACAAATATTTTCAATAAAGGTGTCATGGTTTATAAACAAAGTTGAAAACCTTAACATTTAAAAATGTTTATGAAATCCAGGCTTAAAAATGTCCAAAACTTAGACAAAGTATTAAAAAGAAAATAAAGACTGAAAAGTTCCACCAAAGACTAGTTATACACAATCTAAAAAATTAATAACCGAGAATTTTCCCACAATAAATCTAATTTCGAAAAACATTATTAAAAGGAGTAAAAATAAAGTTGTTAAAATTGTAAAAAATCATAGGAGTTTCCCATATTTTAATGCATTGTTAAAGCATCAAGTATGAAAATAATGTCTATTTTACAATCATTTACAAACTTTGTTGTCGATGATTTACTCAAAACTCTATTAAAAGTAGTCAGAGGTAAAATTAAAATAAGTAAATATAAAAAACTAGTATTGAATAAACATCGTAAGCCTTTGTTATCGCTAGTAAATAATAAAAATCGTCAGCAAATGAGAAAAATCATATATAAACAACAAGGCAGTTTTATCGGAGCAATGTTACTAATAGCAACATCATTATTATCACAATAAACGTTGGGACAATCATTACCTAACGTTAAATTAAAATTTAAATCATCTTGTTGTAATGGAGAAGATTTGGACGAACCCAGAAGACGAAGCGGGTTTAGGAGGAGTGGCAAAGTTAAAGAAAAGAGTCCCAAATTCGAAAAAGGAAACGAAAAAGTGGTTGTCAGATCAGCTTGCGTACAGTTTAAACAAACCAATGCGGAAAAGATTTCCAACGAAATCTTATAAGACATTCGGTATTAATGATTTATGGCAAATGGATTTGATGGAGATGATTCCCTATTCGAAGATTAACAAGGGTTATAAACATATTTTAACGTGTATTGATGTTGTCTGCGGTGTACCAAAAAAGACAAAATCTGCAGAGGAAATATCTAAAGAAATTAATAATATATTTAAAAATGGTCATCCTGACAATTTGCAAACTGATTGAGGTATTATTATTATTATTATTATTATTATTATTATTATTATTATTATAGGCAAGGAGTTTTACAATAGTAAAGTTAAGAAAATCCTGGATCGTCTCAAAATAAATCATTATTCTATAAATTCTTAATACAAGCCGCTCATGTTGAAAGATTTAACCGGACATTGAGAGATAGATTGAAGAAATATTTCGTGCATGAAAGTAATAAAATACGGATAAATGTATTACTGAAAATACTTGTTAGTTATAATAATTCATCACATCGAGGTCTGAATGGTTTGAGACCCGTAGATATCAGCTCGAAAACATTAGCTAAATCAGTACGGTCTAAAAAAGTTACTATTACAAAACCAAAATATAAAGTTGGTGATCATGTTAGAATTAGTAAAATATCTGCTTCACCTTTCATCAAAAATTCCTATAGTAATTGGAGTGATGAGGTATTTCAAATTACTAAAATTAATACTAAACAGAGTTCGTAATGTATGTTATTAAAGACTGTGATAACAATATAATACAAAGGAAATTCTATGAACAGGAATTACAAGTTATTTCCAAACCTACAGTGTTCAGAATTCAGAAAATACTGAAAACTAAAATAGTGGGTAAGGATAAACAATACTATGTCAAATGGCATGGATATCAAAAACCCTCATGGATATCATCAAAAGACCTAGTAAAATGAGTTTTTATTCAAATTTAGCGAGCAATAGTTGCCCACTAATTCATCCGGAAAATCAAGCAAGTAAATTTATGGTTGATCTTCAAAATCCCATTTATTTACATGGAAATTGGGAAGTTGCTTTGCAAGACTTTACATATGTGTACAATACATTCCCATAATATAGTCATTATAAAATCGATTACAAGAAGCGTGTTCCCAAAACATGTATTGGTATTTTCTCAATCAATAATATTGATCGATATTGTCATATTCCGAATCAAATTTTAGATGAAAATAGTGGAATGTTTTTCAAAGATGGATTGAATGTTAGTTGTGATTTTAGTCCATTTACAATAAAATTTTAAAGTATTGATGACGCCAAGCGAATGGGTAGTGATAAGCTTAACATTGTTGTTCCTGGTACTGAATACCTAATACGTTTCAAAACTTTTATTGATGTCGGCCCTTTGAATGAACACATCAAAATAACTGTATCATATATTAATGAGGTGGAAGATACATTTACATTTACTAAAGATTTATATATTGAAACACTTGAAGAATTACATAAATATATTTCATCTAATTGTTTACATATATTTAAAACTGTTGAATTTGTTAAAGATGGAATATGCAAATTCAGTCTGAATAATAACATTTGTGAAGTTACATTTGATAAAAACTTGGCTAATACATTGGGATTAGATAAGAAAACATATCGGGCAAGTGCTTTTGGTGTACGTAAACCGAAAATAATAAAACTTCATAGACAAATGTTCATATATACTAACATCATCGATCCTATAATTGTTGGTGATTCTTTGGTTCCTCTATTGAAATCTGTTTGGGTTGATAAACATGACCAGGATGAAGTTGTCAATATAAATATCGATAATCCCATGTACTTACCGGTATCAAAATCATGTATAAACAATATAGAAATAAATATTCGTGATGATAGCGGTAAATTTATGGAATTTAGTAAAGATACAAAAACTCATTTGACATTACATTTTCGTAAATTAGATGGCCAATAACGATATTATTAATATGTATAGTTGTAGCCAAAGTAGCGGTGAATTACCATATTTTATTGGTAAACAGTATGGATCTGGATGGTTGAGAACTATTGGTAGATTTGCACTTCTTATTCTTAAACGCATTGGTAGTTTTGGTATGAAAACCGCTAAAGATGTGAAAATGAATGAGCAGAAAATATTGCCATCTCTGAAATCAAATGCATTATCCGAGTTAGGGAAAGTTCTACCTAGTGTTGCAGGTATGTTTCAAAAACAGGAACCAGCACAGGCTCAAAATCGTAAAACACATAATAAACATCATATAAACAAACGAATGAAAATACATGGAACTATATTTCAAAAATGATTTGTGGTAAATCTGAATTGTGCTTATTTGATAGACCATCTCCCCAGGCGGTAATTGAAATGGGGGCCTTTGAAGACGTATTCCCGATGAATTCTATTATGGATAGTAGAACTGATATTGAATTTTATATTAATGGTTCTCAAACTGAATATCTAGATTTGAATGATGAATTGTTAACTGTTCAGATCAAAGTTGAAGATAAAGATAGAAAACCGTTGGGTGAACCTAGTGATGTAATACCAAATAATTTCTTGTTTCATACACTTTTTAAAGATGCAGTTCTTGAATTTAATAATATCAAGATTGAGGGCGGTAACAGTACATATATTCACAAAGCTCTAATAGAAACTATTATAAATTACAATAGCGATACTAAAAATACATGTTTAACTCCTATGGGTTATAGTAGTGATGACGATAGGAAAACGTGGATTAAAGTCTCGAAATTATTTACCATGTGCTCATCATTACAACTCGATTTTATGGATCAACCGAAATATTTACTCCCAGGTGTTAATGTACACATTAGATTGAAAAGATCAGAGTCTGCATTATCACTAACAAGTGCCACCACAGCACCAATTCTTCAATTAGTTGATGCAAAATTATTGGTGAGAAGAGTTCGTGTTGAACCCTTTGTATTAGCCGGTCATCAAATAGGGCTTAATTCTATGGTATAAATGTATAGATAATTTATGAAAATTTGTCATGGAGTAAGTTTTTAAATGTATTATTAATATTATTGATATAGTTCTGTTCAGATCTATCGAAATGGAAAACAAATACTAGGAGTTTTTTTAGGAGTTTTTCCTCTTGATAAAATTCCATATTTACGTGATAATCAAGCCATAATCGTCAATACTCAATCATCTCATCTCGGTGGAGAACATTGGCTAGCAATATATATGAAACCTAGCAAGATATTTGTATTTGATCCTATTGGTTTTTATTATCCGGCTTTAATGGTTTCGAAACTGCAAACAATGGGTAAACCTATTGTGTATAACAAAACTATGGTTCAAAAACCATGGACCTTAACATGTGGTCAACATTGTCTAACTTGGTTATTATCCAACCGATTTGATGTTTAATAAATGTTTTATTATTATTCTTATGTTTTATTATTATTATAATTATTATTATTATTATTATTATTATTATTATAATTATTATTATTATTATTTTTAATGTTATTATTATTATTATAATTATTATTATTATTATTTTTAATGTTATTATTATTATTATTTCGTTTATTATATGTTTAATTAATATTTAATTAAAGGTAACAAAGACAGTGCATGATAAGTGCATGATTAGTTACAAGGAACACACACAAGACTGTATGTAATTTACAAAGAAAAACATACATACTTTTGTTTGTATGTGATTTACAAAGAACACATGCCTACACAGTATAGACAGCATGTGTTTTACAAAGAAAACATACATACACAGTATAGGCTGCATGCATAAAAATCTCTCACCTATATGTGTGTATTGCTAAAATGTGATTGGCTAAATCCTGAAAATTAGATTGTCTTTATAACCATTGACAAATTCCAAATTTGTCACAATTATTTCAAAAATTTGCAAAATTCAAAAATTCGCCAAATTCAAAAATTAATAATAATATTTTAAGAAATCTACTAACAGGGGAAACTAGTAAAAATTTTTAATTTTATTTTTTGTTATATTATTTATTATTTTAGATTGGTTTTTAATAACCGAATACCAAAATCAATTAGATGTAATAGGTAAATTTTAATTTTATTTGTGATTTATTTAATAATTATTTTAGAAAACGATGTTATCATTATCAATGATACAGAAATTGTAACAATCGAAGATACGGAAATTATTTCAATCGAAGATGACGAAGTAATCATTATCGAAAATAGTGAACTTGATCTCGGTAAATTTTAAATTTATTTTTTCTATATATTTAAAAAATGTTTTAGTTGATTTGGATGCCAACGTTCCTGATAATGCCCACATTTCTGTGGATGCCAACGTTCATGAAGATGACCACATTTCTGTGGATGCCCCAATTTCTGGGGAAGATATGAATGACCTCTCTGTGCGTGCGTTGTGGAATGAAAATGATTCGGAACATCACATTTTGGATAGAAGGGGCATTTCGAAAACTTCTTGAATTTGCTACTTCAAATGTCAATTTTCTTTTCAATGATGAATGATATCAACAAATAGATGGAGTCGCTATGGGTTCCCCCTTTAGCACCAACGATGGCATCAATATTTTTGGCTAGTTTGGAAAAGAAAATTGCTTCTTTCCAATTTGAAAAACCTTTTGTTTATAAAAATTTTGTTGAGAAGTTTTAATAGTTATTGGGAACGAGTGATATGTGAAGCATTGCTGATAAGGTCATTGGATCCAAAGATTAATGTGCAGAGTGCTGTGACTACGAATGTTTTGAATGTTTTTAAATAGTTTACGTATGTTAAATCATGTTTGTTTTTTTTAATATTATTAAAATAATTGAAAATTTTAAATTAAATTAATTTTTAAAAATTAAAATATAAGTAAAAAATTTAAAATTTAAAATTAATTTAAAATATATTTTTAAAAATATTTATTTATTAAAAAATTAAATTAATAAAAAATAATTTGTTTAAATTAAATGTTAATTCATAATATTTTTAGTTGGTTTTGAGTACCTGAAGATGATAGCTGTGCTATCGAAATATATCGTACGAAAGGTTTTTTATTGGCGTTATCGTTTAATGTAAATATTATACCTGATATAAATAGTGAAAATATTATAAGTAATGATATAATACCTAATATAGATAATGTAAATATTATACCAGATATAAATAATGTAAATATTATAAGTAATGATATTATTATAAATAATGATATTATACGACAATGAGTCAAACATATCAGTAAATTTAAATGGCGCTATCAAAACTTTACGTTTTGATATATCTAACGCGCAATTAATTAAAATAACTTTAACTGAGCGAATCAGTAATAAATTAATTTAGAAATAAATAAAATAGGGAGCGTTAAAATTCAATTTGCCATATTAATTAATTTTGAAAATTATGGTGAGATCCATGACAATTATTTTTCGAATAATGAGGAGACATTTTCGGATAACTTTTTCAGCGAAGGGGTTAATAAGCTTAATGAAAAAATAGAACAATTCACTCATTTAGGTAGTGGATGGCGTGCTATTAATATTATGGAAATACACTTTATTTTAACTACATATGCTCCTATTAATCGTCTGTCCGGACATAAATATATTAAAACCCCTTCTGCATTGAAAAATAAAGGAGCTATAGTAAATATAAAAAATAATGACCACAAGTGCGTCCAATACTCTATTCTTTATTTATTAAAGAAATATATCATTGGTGAAAATCCCAAAAGAGTCTCTAATTATACAGAGTTTTTAGAGGAGTTAGAATATGATGAGATCACGGATTGTCCCATAAAATTAATAAATATCCCAAAGTTTGAAAAGAAAAATTCTAATTTAAACCTAGCAATAAATGTGTTTTCGTACACACCAACTGTTATAATTGATGAGGTCCCAGATAATTATGTCTTTCACCATCCTCATTTAAGTTTAATACATAGAACCAAAGTCACTGACGGAAACCCTATTTATTTATTATTGCTTGAAAATAAGGACAAATATCATTATACCTCAGGGACCAGTATTGATAGGTTAATGAATTGCCATCAAACCCCTGACTGTAACATCCAAATTAGATGCCGTTGGTGTCCACATTGCCTTAATGGGTTTAGATTAGATAATGCATTCAATACACATGTTGCATTATGCGCCAAAAATCAGACTGGCACAACCCTTTTTACATTACCCGAAAATAAAAATTTAGAATTCATAAATTATTCTTAACATATCACCCCACCGTTTGTGATTTATGCCGAGTTTGAATCTGTTTTACCTCCTGATGATAGACATCATCAAATTCATATTCCTATTGTAGCAGGCCTTTTATTAATTAATAATTCCACCAACACAAAATCGTATTATTACTTTTATGGTCTTGATTGCATTCCTGATTTTCTTAAGAAAATTGCAACTGAAATTGTTATTCCTTACTATGATTCGGAAGGTGATAAATTGATAGGGCCTATGTCTTTCAGTGAGGTTCGACAGTTTAAATCTTGTCGAACCTGTTATTTATGTACAAAACCGATTGTACATCCGGTTAGAGATCATTGCCATTTTACTGGTAATTATCTAGGGGCAGCTTGCCGAAAATGTAATGTAGCTCGTAGGATTTATCGATTACTACCTATCGTTTTTCATAATTTAAGAGGTTATGACCTTCACCATATTTTAAAATATGGTCTCGATCGCTTTCCTTCATGGAATTTAGATATCATACCGACCTCTACAGAAAAATTTATTTCGTTAATTGTTCATATTAACAAATTGGATGTTCGATTTATCGGCAGTATGCAATTTGTTAATTGTTCGTTAGCTAAGGCTGTGAAAACACTAACTTCTCTTTCATTGACTTCGTCTGTCTTTCAAGGTTCTATATTCGACTGTAAAGGTATTTTTCCGTATAATTTTGCTATTTCTGAGGAAGTTCTTGAGACTACTTATGAGTTGCCTCCAATTTGGGAGGGGGTACGTGAAGATAAGTACGATAGGGTACAACTAATCTGGACGCAGCAAAACTGTAGGACTTTGTGTGATTATATGTTAATTTACCTTAAACTTGACGTATTCCTCCTTGCGGACTATTTTCAACAATTCCGTGCCAAGGCTATTGTTTACAATGGTCTTGAACTTCTAAATGTTTAAGGAATTCTAGGTATGTCATGGGCTTCAGCGCTTATGACATTAACGGAACCCATTGAACTTTTACAGGACATGGAAATGTTCAATTTTTACGAAGGTGGAATACGAAGTGGGTTAACATTTGTTAACAAACATTACATTTCTGCTTCGGAGGATACAGAATTATTGTATATAGATATAAATAATCTGTATGGTTGGGCTCTCAGCCAAAGTCTTCCTTACGCTGATTTTACTTAGGTGTATGATGGTTTGGATGAGGTTTTGAGTGAATGTGCGAATGTTGTGGATATTGAAATCCTTCCATATGGATATACTATGGAAGTTGATATCGAGATTCCAGATTATTTACATGATTTTTTAAATGACTTTCCGATTGGACCGGAAAAGATGTGCCCACCAAATTCAAAAGTTGAGAAGTTAATGTCACACATTATCCTAAGAAAAACTATGTTCTTCATTGGAGGCTTCTCAGACTTTATCTTTCTCTCGGGCTAAGGTTGTATATATACATAGAGCTATTAAATACAAGCAAGCTCCTATTTTTAAAAATTATAGCGATAAAAACACTAACTTGCGTGCAAATGCAGTTAGTGAATTATATAGAGATATATATAAATTGTATAACAACAGCTGTATGGTAAATCCGTTGAGAATCTTAAAAAGAGGATGAATTTGCGATTATGTAATTCAGCTGAAAAGTTAGTTACATATTCGTCAAAACCGGCATTTGGAAAAACAATAGAGATTACTGATGATCTTTTTGCCGCTCATCTTAATAAGGACTCAATATGTTTGGATAGACCTAGTTATATCGGTCAATCAGTTCTAGATTTATACAAACTACGGATGTACAAGTTACAGTATGTTGAATTACAAAAATATCGTGATATTTATAATTGTGATATAAATCTAGTAGCGGGTGATACAGACAGTTTCATTTTGAAGATAAAAAATTTAAAATTAGATATTTTATTAAAAGCGATCATTTCGGATGACCTATTAGACACCTAAAATTATGATCCTTCTCATCCTTTATATTCTAGACGACTTGACTTAGTTATAGGCAAGTTCAAGGATGAAAGTAAAGGGTTATGATAGAGTGAGTGGGTTTCCTTGCACCCTACATGTTATACCTTGCTAGGAAATAAGTAAACAATGCGAGCTAAGGTTGTAAAATTACCGGGTACCGACATTAAACACCAATCGTATTTGCATTGTTATAATAACTATAATATTATTACTCTATAATTCTGTTTGGTATAGTTTTAATACAAAACACTCACTGAGACATGTTTAACCTTTTATCTGTGGAATCTTATTTATCCTACGCTTTTTAACAAATGTATCACATTTAAATCAAATTCGAGCGTCAAAATATATTTAAACCTTTCCTTGTTCACTGTAATAATTTTGTTCAAATAACTTAAACCACATGTGATGCACAGAGCGATATATAACTTATAATTTATTTAGCATCACATATGGTTCATATGATTTCCACTCGTTATCAATCAGCATCAAATCAAAATAGTTGAAATCTGCACTGCATACGATACGCAAGCATATCAATTTAATTGGCTGTGGATTATATGTGGTGCACAGGACAGTCAAAGGGTTCAAGAAAGCAATGTTAAAATTTAGAGTCATGATTTTCTGTGCCTCCACAAGCTTATCGTCATTATGGCCTAATTTATTAGTGTTTTTGATAAAACAAATAAATATTTGCAGAGGCTTTCGACTAGCTGGATTACAGTCACAACGACAAACTTGAAAAAATATATATAGATAAATAAAACGGACTAATCCAACTCACAATCCAACGCACAACATCAATGTTATCACTAACTTCACTTTCATAACTATCGTCATCTTTTGCATTCACTTCGTCATCAGTCACCGGCACACATAATTTATACATGTTTAGCAAAATAATTTAACATTTATTAAAAAAACTAATTCATATTTTAATTAATGCACTTAACAAATCTTTTTTTACAGTGTAAATTAAGATATAATATTTTATTTTCTTAATGCAATATCATTACCATAACTTTCTGCTAAAACATATTTGACGTAATTTACATCTATTTTCATTTTCGTCATTTAATTTTATTTCATTAATATTTTCATCAATCTGAATTTATTTATCGTCTTCATTGGCTTGCATTTTATTCATCATATTCGTTTTCATTAAAATTATTCATTATTTTCATCGAAAATATTTTTATTTGTCAGCATTTTATTCTACATTATCATCTTCGTCATCAAACATTTATTCATGCATCCAAGCATTTTGTAAATAATTTCATAATTTTCTTCATCAGTTTCATACATCATTATCATTATTTTCGTTTTTAATTTTCAATTAAATTAATTTCCATCATCAAATATTTTCATTAAAATACACTTTCTGTATTTTCATCTAAAATTTATAAATAATGACTATAAATTTTTAAATAATGGCTTTTAAATTTCGAATGATGGTTATTAATTTAACAAAAGTAGATAATTTAAATAAATGTTAATTGATAAGTTTAATTTTAATTAATATACTAAACAAATCTTAATTTACAGTTTAATTAATCATTTTAGAAAGTCTACAGACAAAATTTTAAATACAAAGAAATGATATTACCATAACTTTATGCTAAAACATCTGACACATTCGACAGTTATTTTGTCGCGATTTGCATCTGTTTTCATCTTTGTTATAAATTTTCATACACCTTCATTAATATTTGCATCAGTCAACATTTATTTATTGTCTTTTTCCGTTATCCTTTTTTCAACATCTTCGTTTTCATCCATATTATTCATTAAAGGATTTTGTGACCTCGTCACTGTTGCTTTTCCTTAATGCTCTTCTGCTTTCCACAAATCTTTTCATTAATGATGCTTCCACCTGGTAACAAACTCCAGAACAAGCAGTCTCTTACTTGAAAGTTGTTAATGACTGCGTCAAGAAGGGAATTGTACTGGCGTCATCATTAAACTCTTCTCTCACCAAATCAGAGGAGGAAAAGCAGTACTTGATCCAAACTGTTTAACATCATCGGCAACTTGAAGACCTTTAGGACTCAAAACGTTCAGACTAAAAAACTTTTAAAGTGTATTTTTCAATCGCGTACTTAGAAATACTCTGCATTATAGTCAGGTGATGGGTCACGTAACTAGTATTATTTTACTCTTTTATTTCTACTGAGTAATATAATTGTACTTCGTATCTAAAAAAGCTTTTTAAACATTATTAAATTTTCATTTAATGCAACTGCCGAATACCATAAACCACGTGATAACAAGTGCACTGAGGCAGTATTATTAGGAGCCAAAATGGTTTGAAATTTGGTATATAGACGTTTTAAATCCGAGTGAATCAGAAAACTAAAATGCTCATGATAAAAAACAAACTTTATTTTTTTCTATTTTAAAGTGAACCACCCTAATATATGGAAAAGAAAAGCCTCCCGAAGACTTCAATATAATTATTGTACCTCTTTTTGGAACACATCGAAATAAACCATGCCGTAGAAATTTCATTTATATTCCACACAAAATCGAGTAATCTTGATATGATTTATATGATGAGTTATGCAGTAGGTATAACAAAGACAACGAATCACTAACAATTGGAATTATCTATTTTAAAACATTTAATTAATTTCACTTCAAAATTGTTTGTACATTTCAAATTTGTTTTTACTAGTGATATAATTAAGTAGTTTATTTATATTAAGTAATTTTATATTTATCTTATCCAATAATGTTTTATAGATAAAAATATGGTTTTAATCAAAATAAAATACGGCGAAATGATTTTTGGTATATGAACTTTCATTTTATAAACTTAAACCTTTTCTTATTTTCGTTACATATTTTCTGCTCACTTTTTTCAGGTTTGTGATTTATTAAAACTTTGACTTGCTGTATTTAGTTTTTAAAAAAAATATTTCAAAATTTAGTTTAAAATCTTTAAAAGTGCATTTAACAAAAAGATATTTTTCAGTATTACAAAGCTAAAAATATTATGAATCTTTGATTATCAAATAATTTGTGTTTATAGATATAATTTTGTGTGTATAGCATTGCTACTTACCACTAAAGAGTTCAATCGTGGAAGGTCAAAACTTACAAATGGTCAAAATTTAAAAAAATATAATTTTAGACTCAAATTAGTTTTTAAAGATCCTCAATTAATTTATGCAATTTCAACAAGCATTATTTTAAACCTGTCTTTTATTTTTATTAATGTAATATTTCAAAAATACATTTGTTTAAATAATATCATAGATTATTTCAGTTGATAATTTGATAAATTATAAGCTGGAATGCCGATCCCATTCAATGACGAGTGAATTTATTTATTTGAATATATGATCAGAGTAAATCCTATATTTCAATTTCCCTATAAATGATAAAATTTTCATAAAGATGAATCGGTTTAGAGAATTATATGACAATTGAAAGGAATTATTGGATGATTAATTATATTTATCAAAGTGGAAAGATAATTAGTATATATATATATATATGTATATATATATATGTATTTATCCAAACCAATAGGCCATGAACCACTTAGGGTACTTCAACAATAAAATAAGACAAATATTTGGAAGCAGAGAATCCCATTTCCATTAGACTGATCTCATTTATTTCCCAAAATTTATTTAGACAAGCATAAAATTGGTAAGATCTGGTGAATTAACTCACCAATTAATCCTGGATGTCTTTTTAGCATTTTGATTTCATTTATTTTCTCTAGGGAAGCAAAATTTGATAAAATATTTCATAAAATTAAGATAGTAAATCAAAAGGGAATTATAAATATATTTCTAGTTCAAGAAAAAGGCTGCCAAGCTTGGATATGAAAATGAGCTTTATTTCGAATCCATCTACTTTTCTTTTTTAAAGTACAAAATGTTATTTTAGCTCCAAAGATTTTGTTCTTTGCTTCAAAGCTTCTTAATTAAATTGACAGAATAAATGTTTTATAAAAAAAAATCCTTAGTCTACTTTATTGTTCACTTTTGATCGGTTTTTGTGTAATTTTAACATTTATTTTTATTGTTTTAAAAGTAACTTTCCAAAAATCTTTGTTTAAATATAATAGAATATTTCATCAATTTTCAAAATTAAATGTTATAAAAAATATAAAAAAATTAAAAAACATTGACATTTATTTGGCGCACTTAGTGCGCAAATATCATTCATAATAACGTTAATTGCAACCTATCCGGAACAAAACCCAGACTAAATATCTTGGCAGCACTCTAGCTATTTTCAAACGCTGCCACTTATATCTTTGATTTATCTTGATTCATTTTCTGCAATATATTTTTAATTTATCTATTTATCATTTAACCACTCTATTCTGATTATCCGTCATATTTCGATCCTCCTTTCATAGATTTTCTTTTGAAAATTTCATAACATTTCATTTTACATTTTTCTTCATCAATGTCAAAGAAATGACTATAAAAAGATGTTAACTTTGAAATTTTTAATTCAAGATCTTCTGGAAGCTTTTCTCGATCATATTGATGTACAAATGAGGAAATTATCTATTTATTTTCTTGAAAAGGCAATCCTTTTCATACAATCTTCTACATCGAGAATTTCGTCAAATTTTTTGCGACAATCTTCATCCAAATATCCATGGACAATAACCTTTCGTTGGCGTTATCTAAGTGAATTATTGAGAAATAGAATTCAATCTTTTGGTTGAAAGCGATATCACAGTGTAATTAAGTTAATAATTAAGTTTAATGACAATACACAAATAATTTATTCGTGAAAAGCAGACAATATACATACTACAAGTGTGTTTGTATTGATATAATCTAAAATCAATTAAACATGCAAGCAATCATACACATTAATTATTGCGGTTGAAATAATTTAATATAAGGGAAAGGGGAATTAATTTAAATACAATTGATACAATTGTATTATTCGTCGGAAACCGAAAGCGAAATAATCGTTAACAAATATAATTGTCAAATCTTTAAGGAGCTACTTTGACGTGTTGTTTTCATTAACATTAAATAATATATTAGTTAATATTTATATATTTTTTATAAATTATTTATGTTAAATATTGTGTGAATTCTTTTAGGGAGTTGTTTATTGCCTTGATGTGGTTTAGTGTGTTTATATGTAGTGTATAGTGTAAAATGTATTGTTGAATTTTATAGACCGCCATGTTATATTTTGAAATTTTAGATATAATCACATTTTTTAAATTGTGATTTATTTAAACTGTGTTTAATTTACTAAATTGTTTTTAAAATAGTTACTTTTGTATTGGAATTTATTCATGATGCAATGAACGAAACATTTTGAGAGATTTGCAGCTAAAGTTCAAGAAGCTGTCCTTAGACATTTTTAGTCATACTGTCTTGAATTTCGGTATTTTTGAAACTCTTCAAAGTTGCATCTTCTTTCACCACATTTAGAAATGTTTGCTTTTATTATTATTATTATTATTATTATTATTATTATTATTGTTATTATTATTATTATTAAAAGCATGTCATTTGTTAGATCATAATTACTATAAAAAATTATTTTGTACAAAAGAATAAAATTTAATTAAACAAATCATCCAATCATAGTTGAGAAGAAATTTCATTGATAAATGAAATATAATACCTGAAAATTGTCATTTTAATTAATGGATAATTTTACGGAGTTTTCATAGAAATTATAATTAATAAAGAATTTTGCCAGAAAAATAAATGCACTTTGTTACAATTTCTCAGGAAGAACAACACGAATCTGTATACGGAAAATTGCAAGAATGTCTCAATTTATCCACATACATGTCATCAAGTTTGTATTTATTATTATTATTATTATTATTATTATTATTATTATTATTATATTATTATTATTATTATTATTATTATTATTATTATTATTATTATTATTTTTATTATTATTATTATTATTAATTAAATTACTATTATTTTTCTTTTTTTATTCTTTTATATATTTATAAAAAATAGATTTTATAACTGCCAATATTATATATATTTCTAGCTTGTGTAACTGTCAATATATGACCCGAAGATAGAACAACTTTTATAATAAAATTTCCAAAGTTTTACAATTGAATAAAAATAACTTCAAATTAAATCTTACTTGATAAAGCCTCTGAAACATCCGTTTTAAGATATATTTATATTCTATTATATATATTATTAAAAGAAGTACAGATATTTAAATCATGAAAATGTACTAACGAAGAGAATAATAAATAAGAATCATTTTTTGTTTAAAATAGAACTCCTATATTAGGATTGACGAAATTGGAAAATATCAATTAAAACAAAGAATTATTTAAACGAATTGAGAAGCGTGTCGATAATTATAGTTAAAAAGGTCAGATAAAAGAGAATATATATTATTATAATAAAACAAAAAACCGCACAAGTGTTGTTGGCTAACACGCATCAGGCAAACTTAGTAACTAAATTCGATGTTCCATATAATGTAGAATATGGTATCCTTCTCATATCATATGTGTGAGAGCTTCGGTCGTGTTTATAGGTCTTTCTTGATCCGTAAGTTACACATTCTATCCTTCTGGCTTTCTTTTCGATTTTGAATTTTCAAATTTCTTACGAGTCCATTGTTCTTCTTGTCTCCAGTTTCCAGCGAATATGCCACAAAGGTTTTTAAATTTGAATATGTGTGAGATTTATCGCTTTTTTGTTCATGGATACAATTAGAAAAGAGTGTTAGATCTTCGAAATTAAAAATGATGTGAATGATGTGATTACTGGTAAAGTTAAAATGGAGTACCAGTCAAAGCACAACATGTTTGTGAACTGAACTTTTGATTATAGAAAGAAATCGAGATATTATTACACATAACTTGGTATGTTATAAAACTATTATAAATTCACGTTAACACACAACTTTTCAAAAAACAATTGGGAAAAATTAGGCTGAGGTGGTATTCAGGAAAAAATAGACAGAGAACGATGGTACAGTTACTGCACTACAGTAATAAACCGATAGATCAAACCATAGAAAATACACAGGAGAAAATTATAACTAGAAGAGAGTTCAAAGTATGCGATTCGGTACTAGTGAAAGTAGAAACAAAGTCCAAAGATAAAGGCAAATACGAAGGTCCATATGAAGTGAATCAGAAAATATAAATAATAGTTAAAATAATAGCAAAAACATAGTAAATAAATAATAGTAAAAATGGATATAAAAAGAATGAGCCTAAATTTGTGTTAGTATTGCCGTATTCGGAAGGTTTATTCAAATTATAAGAGGAAGTTAAGTAAACAGATTATGTTTATTAATTAGTCAAAATCTCCGATTGGATTGTGTCATGATCTTGTTTATCAATTTACAGTAATGGGTGTAATACCACATACATTGGAGAGACTTCCCGTCATCTCTGTACTCGAGTTCTAGAGCATTGTCGATTGAAGAGTTTGATCAATATTAGTGAGCACAATAGAGGCTGTAAAAGTGAAATAGGAATGTCTGATTTTAGAATTTTGTTGAAAAGTTTTAATAATTATTGGGAACACGTGATATGTGAAGCATTGCTGATAATGTCATTGGATCCAAAGATTGATGTGCAAAGTGCTTTGACTACGAATGTTTTGAATGTTTTTAAATAGCTTGAATATGTTTAATCATAAATTGATGCTTGTGTATTGTTTTTAAAAAATGTTTTAATTTTTAATATTATTAAAATAATTTAATTTAAATTATAAAATATTTTATTTTTATTTTTAAAATTATAATATAGATAAATATTTATAATATATTTTTAAAAAATTAGTTAAAAGTATTTAAATATTTTTTTAAGTGTTTATTTATTAAAATATTAAATTAATATAATATTAAAAAAAATAATTTGTTTAAAATATAAGTTAATTCATAATATTTTAGTAGGTTTCTTGTACCTGAAGATAACAGTTATATTGTCGAAATATATCGTACGAAGAGTCTTTTATTACGAAGGTTTCTTTTAATGGTTAACTAAGTTAAATTATTATTTTTAAATTTCGAATTTTTTGATTTTAACGTATATTTTAAAATAAGTATGAGTTAATATGCCATAAAATAAAGTAAATAATTATTTTTAAATTTCAAATGCTTTTAATTTTCAAAAAACCTTTATTAAATATTAAGTGAAATAGAATTACAAACAGAAAGTTCACTTGTTTATTTGTTAAGAAATTCTAAATTAGAGAAACGGAAAGTTTATTGTAATAAAGATTTTATAAAAAATGACTTATGATTCCGAATTAAACGAAGATGTTTTAACCACAGCTACAAACGACTTAGACAATTCATTGATTGTTTTGGAATTTTCTTTGTTTCGAATTTGGCAGAAATTAAGCTAATTTGATATAATGAAAGTGGAAGAAGATATTAACATTTGGTTAATGATAATGGCTGAGGAATATGCAAAGCTAGATTTCCTGGAGAATTCCAAAAGCATTTCCCCTATATTGTTGGTTGACCAAGAAATCAAGTTATTATAAGTTAGAAATACCCGTCTGAACATGGTTTTCAGATAAATTCTGATGACATGGAAAATATCTGGCATCACTAAATTCATAATGAGCATAGAGCTGCATCACTAAAACAACTAGTTTTGTTGAATGAAGCGCCATTGAATTTAAATCGAAACATGAAGAGAGGATTCAAATTTTGTTTAAGACAGTGAATTTACCACAAATGTATATTACAATTAAAGAAGTATGCGCCTGGGTGTGCAACGGTATTGTTTTGAAGTCTGGGGATAAACTAGTAAATACTGTGACAATTTATTAAGGTTATGCGTTGTTTCATACTATTTGTAGAATGAATTGACAGATTATTTGACGAAAACCCTAACAAAACGAGTTTACAGTTTTACAAAGTGGATGAAAATTAAACAATTGGATTTAATTTCAAATAAAAAAATTAATTTGCAGGAAATTTAATTTATCAAAATTGTCAATTTTAGTGTCAGATTCAAAATATTTGTTAAAATATTTCTTTAAAATTTTTAGGCATTCAGAAATAATATCAGCTATTTTGAGGCTCTTGTCTCCGCTTTCTTTGGCTTTTTTATTGGTAATAATTAAAAATATACAAAAATTTTTATTTAAATTTCAGTTAGTAATTGCATTTGGGATGCCTTAATAATTACAGACCTTTGAAGTCTGAAGGTGTATTTCACAAAAAAATCATTTGATCACATTTACATCAATCTATTACAATCAAGGGGAAAAACCAATTTCAACAGAATCGTTTCAACTTAAAAACCAAATTAAAAATAATTATATTCCACAAAAATATATTCACATTATTGTTTTGCATTTGAATTCTAGGCGCCTGAATGTTATCCAGATTCCGAGGAATATGCGCGGAATATAAGTTCTTGGCATTTGAAAATCATCGGTTATTTTTGTCGAAGAGACATCATTCATTTTAGCACTGGATACTTACATTTTATAGTCTCCACAGGCACCAAAAAAATGAGATTTGATGACGAAATCTTGTACTGTTCAAAATAGTATATAATAGACAAATTTTTGTATGGAAAATTTTTTTTTGAATAATTCTTTGGTTATAAAAAGGTTGGGGCCAGGTGAAAAAACCTAGAGAGCCGTAGTTTGATGATCTCAGTTCTAGATAAAAGTTAGAAAATTTTAAATAGTAAAATATACAATTTAAGAGTTTTTAAACCCTTATAATAGATGTAACATCTAATTTTGCTGTGTCTGTCATGCCCATAGATTCTGCTGTATAAAAAAATGGACTTTCATGGGCCTTTTTAAAATCACAAGTTTAATTATTTCAATAAAAAATATTAAAAAATTACAAATTTCAATTTTTTATTTATTTATAAAATGATTTAATTTGTCTTTATAAAAATTCTTAAAAAACAATGTAGCTAAATATTAAAAAATTTTAACAACTTTAATAACAAATTATATGTTAACTAAATTTAAGCAAAATGTCATGAAAAAAGGAGTGATAAAATAATTTTACACAAACAATTTTGGTGCCAAAAAAATACACAATACAAAAACGCATTTAAACGAAACTTAGTGTATCATATGAATATACTTGTTAGAAGAAAGGCGTATTATAAAAATTTTAAAATTAAAATATTACTCAATAGGGTGCAAAAAATACAGGATAAATATATATGTTGAAAACGACATCGATAAACAATAAACTGAATTCTGCTGTGAATTGGAATTATGAACAATTTAATTATAATAATAATCTGATTTTATATTTATGATTACAATTTGATTACTTATATGATATCTAACGATAAGTTGATTTTATTAGATTAATTTTATTTTTGGTCAGTGGTGTGGTGTTTATTGATTGATTATAATTTGATTTTGTTTTTTATTATTTTTGATGATTTTGTGATTTAATTGTTATGATTAATTATTGATTAGATTGATTATTTAAAATTATTCGTTAAAAGAAGTCGTTTTAATTAGCTAAATTTTAAACGCCCTCTAGGTGCTAGTTATAAAAAATAAGTTTGTTATTTATTTTTGTAGAGGCAAGGCGTCAAATAAATTAACTTTATTTTTCATAAAAAGCTCTTCGAGTGCTGTTTGACGTAAAGCGCCTATAAAATAGGAAAAACCACACCAACAGGTACAAAAACAAAATAATAATAACAATAATAATAATTGATGCAAAGCGTCATAAAGTGTGTAAAAAGAGACACTTTAAGTGTCAACAAACAACAGAAAATTAAGTATATAAACTGAGAGATTTCTCAGTAAAATCACTCAAAAATTCTTAGCCTAAGAAGAATTTCATAGTTGGTATCGACTATTGAAATAATAAATTAGAGCATACAAATTACATGGCTTAGCTCAGGCAAATACATATAGTAATTTATCGCATAGGATACAAAATATTAAGACTCTAAAAATTAATTTATCAATTTGATAAAGGGAAATATTTATTTATGTAAATATAACTTGTGATATTTAATAATTCTTTTTTCGAACCAGTATTTTGTCTTATTATTTATATAGGACATCAAGTTGAGTTTCTGAGAATCTCAACACACTAATAGAGCTTAATCACTATCAGTTGCTGTGTATACTTTTAAATAATACATCATTGTCAGCTGAAAAACAAGTCATATAATATAGGTTGGTGTGTGTAAATCCAACTTGATATCTTTAAATGACTATTTAGCTTTTTATGAATACAAACATGCAATCTATTGGATTTAAGTCAGTTTTATTTCAATATGATGATATATAGAGCTATTATACATATGAAAATTTCCACATTTTGAAAGTTTGTGTTTGCGCGCGTTAAATTTATTTTTCTTTTACTTTATGGCTTCTTACAATAAAATTTGTTATTCATTCAAACAAATTACATCACCAAACAGATAAGTATGTATGTCTTATAATATAAGTTTATTGAGTTTTTCATTTTATGATAGTTTTTAATCAGTTAAAACAGGTTTGTTGCTTTTCCAAATTCAATCTGTTATAAGTAGCAAAACGTGTTTTACGGCAATAGTACATTCGTATCTAATTAAACGAATCATTTAAATTTATTTGCCTTTGTTGTCGGTCAGTATAAAATCATAAGATGTGACTTAAGTATGACATACAATTTGTCTGCCTGTATCAGATTCAAATTAAAAATGGTGTAATAGTCAAATTCAAATTAATATTTTTATTTTCAATTTCTAATTGTTATTTAAAATTAACTTTCCATGATTTATAATAAAATTGAAATTTAATTTTAATTTATATTATTTAATTGATTCAAAATTAATATTTTAAAGAAATTACGAGAATTTATTAATACGAAGTCCTTGTTCTCTTTTTTCTAACAATTTCAAGTTTCCGGTGAATCAAGCCATTAATTAGACAACAATATCCTGAATATTGAAATAGTTTTGGGAAAACTTTTATTTCTAGAGGTTGCGAAATACAAGAAAATTGTTTCCTCTGCTGAACAAACAGTTGATAGACGTTCAAGCTTCATTAAATTTATCAGCTGCCTTTGACAATGAAAAATCTAGGAAGAGATGAGAATTCTATAATCAATCATTTGGGTTGTCAAAGTTTATTTGACTACCAAACAATCCAACTCAAGAATATCTAATTAAATACCATTTCTGGGACTCTTTTGACTACTTTATAAATAATAATTCATCTTAAATATAACATAATATCTTTGTCCAAATTCTCGGAACTTTGTCTTTTGGATCTAAATTTAATTTTAATTAACCTAAGGTCTAATAATATAATTTATAACAATAATAATAATATTTATAATAATATAATAATCTTTAAACAAATTAGTTAAATATAGTTGATTGTTTAAATAATATACATTTGTTTCAGTTAATTTTTAAATATACAGTTCAGAAATTATAGAAAAACTAATTAGGTAACACCCTGGGGGAGTTTAATCAGATTAAATTACATATTTATGTAATTAATCTTGATTACGTAATTACGTATTTAAGATAAATAAATTTTGTGTGTGCATGTTTATTTTTTTCAAAAAATATTTTTTCCGCGAATTTCCGAAAATATTTTTAATGTATAATTTTTAATGTAAATTTTTTATTGTAATTTTAAGTGTTATTTATAAAGTTAAATTTTTATACATGTTTTTAAAGCCAAATTTTTATAAATGTTTTTTAAGTAAAGTGTTATTAGTAAGTCAAATATTTATAAATGTTTTCAGAGATTTTTTGAGTTAACAAAATAAATTAATATGAAATTTTCAAAATAATAATAAAAATAGTAATAATAATAATATTAAGAATAATAATATTAATATTAATAATAGTAAGAATAAAATAATAATAATTATACAGCAGATAAATAAAAAGTTATTGGATATTTGCATTAATAAAAAAAGTACTTAGCAGATACTTAATAAAATAGATAAACCACAAATAAACTAATAAACACTTAAAAAAGAACACAGAGATCAAATTAAAAAAATTTATTTAATTAAAATCTTCATCAATCTGCTTATAATAAGCTCTTCTAAGTTCAGCCAACAGAATATGAACAACTTCCTTCTTGTAGTGTCTGCAGAATCTGCATCTAAATGGGCAATTAAGTATTAAAGGATCACCACAGGCAATACAGTCATCTAGACATTTCAAATCAGATCCTTGTAACGATTAGTGTTGATGCATGTCATTTGATAGATGCATGTTGCCAAAAATTCAGGAGCACAATACGATAGTTTGTCCTTCATATTCGGAAAGAGTTCTTCCATCTTCATCAGAATTGTTTCTTGGTCATCGATCATTTGAATTTTGCTGTTATTAGAAAAGTGTTTATTTAATTAATTTAATTAATGTTATTAATTTTTTTTATTGGAATGTAAATCTTTAATTTGATAAATTTCTTGAACTTGATTGTAATAATACAGCGTCTTGATCCACAAACATACACTGAGTTGATAGTATTTGACAAGTCTTAATGATTGTAATTACTTTGATTTGTACCCTGATCAGTATGGTTATCAGTATACTATGAAAATCATTGAATTATTTCTATGGGTTGACTGTTAATTTATTTTGAATTATTGCTATTATTATTATTATTATTATTATTATTATTATTATTATTATTATTATTATTATTATTATTATTATTATTATTATTATTATTATTATTATTATTATTGTTATTATTATTATTATTATTATTTTTATTATTATTGTTATTATTATTAATATTATTATTATTATTATTATTATTATTATTTTTTTTTTATTATTATTATTATTATTATTATTTTTATTATTATTATTATTATTTTTTTTTATTATTATTATTTTTTATTATTATTATTATTATTTTTATTTATTATTATTATTATTATTATTATTATTATATTATTATTATTATTATTATTATTATTATTATTATTATTATTATTATTATTATTATATTATTATTATTATTATTATTTATTATTATTATTATTATTATTATTATTATTATTATTATTATTATATTATTATTATTATTATTATTATTTTATTATTATATTATTATTATTTTTTTTTTTTTTTTATTATTATTATTTTATTATTATTATATTATTATTATTATTATTATTATTATTATTTTTATTATTGTTATTATTATTATTATTATTATTAATATTATTATTATTATTATTATTATTATTATTATTATTATAATTAAATATTATTATTATTATTAATATTATTATTAATATTATTATTATTATTATTATTATTATTATTATGATTATTATTATTAATATTATTATTATTATTATTATTATTATTATTATTAATATTATTATTATTATTATTATTATTATTATTAATATTATTATTATTATTATTATTATTATTATTTAAAAATTGAACTTAAAACATGTGTAAAAATTAACCTTAAAAAATAAAAATTAAGATTACAATAAAAATTATAACTTTAAATTTTGCATTTTAAAATTATAATTCAAAAACTTAACTTTAAAATATTTATAAAAATTTCACTCTAAAAACATTTATAAAAATTTTGCCTTTTAAAATTATACTACAAAAATTTTCTTTAAAAATTTTACTCTAAAAACTCTACTTTAAAAACATTTATAAAAATTTGACTTTATAAATAACACTTAAAATTACAATAAAAATAACATCATAAAATAAATTACATTTAAAAGATTACAATAAAAAATTTACATTAAAAATTATACACTAAAAATATTTTTGAAAATTTGCGGAAAAAATATTTTTTGAAAAAACTGCGCCAAAAATTTGAAAAAATTAACATACACACACAAAAATCAATTATCTTAATTACGTAATTACTCAATCAAGATTGATTACATAATTATGTAACTTAATCGGATAAAACCCTCCCCGGGGGTGTTACGTAATTGCTGCATTGCTCTCATAACTACCTACTTAGCTGCTATCGATAAGCTATTGATATACAATTTAACAAATCATATAACAGGATTAAACTTTACATCAACTGACTTTTTATAAGAAATGAAAATATTTTTCATCTAATTTATCTTTCATTATTGCTGTGTGATATATTTTCGACAGTTTAACTGTCATCTTCAAGTATAAAAACCAACTAAAATAGTATGGATTAATTAATATATTTTAAACAAATTATTTTTTAATTAAATATTTTTAAAAATAAATATTTAGATACTTTTTCACTAATTTTAAAATTTTATAAAAATAGAAAAATTTGTTTTTCTCTATAATAAAAATTTTAAAATAATAATGAAATATTTTATAAATTAAATTCATTTACTTGTCATAACAAAAATAATAATGAAATTTAAATTTTTAAACGCGAAATACATTAATGTTTCACAATTTTACATAGTTAAACTATATAAAAATATTCAAAGTATTCGTAGTCATAGCACTTTGCACATTAATCTTTGGATCCTATGAGTTTATCAGAAATGATTCAAATTTAACACGTTCCCAATAATTATTAAAACTTTTTAATAAAACTTTAAAATCAGACATTCATATTTTACTTTTACAGCCTCTACTGTACTCAATAATATTGGTCAAATCCTTAAATCGACACTGCTCTAGAACTCGAGTACAGAGATGACGGGAAGTCTCTCAAATATATTAGGCATTACACCAATTACATGTTAATTTAAAAGCAAGATCAGAACACAGTCCAACCGGAGTTTTTTCATTTATTAATAAACATATTGCGTACCTTACACAAATAAAAGACAATATTAAAATCTAAATAATTGATCTGTTTATTTAACTTCTTCTTATAATTTTTTAACCTTCCAAGTACGGATATACTAACACAAATTCAGACTCATTATTCTTATATACATTTTACTCAATTCACATTCATTTGTCAAATTACACTCAGATTTTCAAAAACATGAACCCTTAGGATTTTTAATCAATTTGTCAACAGTATCTATTATCATCAATAATAAAAATGATTTCGAATACCCATTCTTTATCAATAACTCAACCAATTTATCAACACATTTTACTGAATTAGCAAATGTAAAAGACAAAGACCATGAACGATACATAAATTCATTCACTATATTTCTCTTATTGATATTCAGAAAACAAGCTGGAGAAGTATAAAGATCAGTATCTGTTGGTTTTCTATAAATCTCTGTTTCATAGTGTTTACTTTAGCATTGAATTAATAAATCTAAGAATCCAATCAATTAATATCTCTCAGTTTCACACGTGAATACAATTTTCTTATGTAAACTGATCATAAAATGAAGAAAAAGGTTCTACATGTTTATGATTTTTAAATACAAGAAAAATTCCATCCACATACCTTTTATAAACAAAGGGTTTATCAAATTGGAAAGAAGCAATTTACCTTTGTAAACTAGCCAAAAATATTGATGCCATCGGTTGTGCTTAAGAAGAACCTATAGCGACTCCATCTATTCGCTGATACCATTCATTATTGAAAAGAAAATTGACATTTGCAGCAGCAAATTCCATAAGTTTACGAAATTGCCTTCTATCCAAAATGTAATGTTCAACCCACAACGTACAAGATTATTATTATTATTATTATTATTATTATTATTATTATTATTATTATTATTATTATTATTATTATTTTTATTATTATTATTATTATTATTATTATTATTATTATTATTATTATTATTTTTTATTATTATTATTATTATTATTATTATTATTATTATTATTATTATTATTATTTTTTTTTTTTATTATTATTTTATATTATTATTGTAATAAAAATAAATTTATAGATATCTTAGTCATTATCTGTGTCGTTTAATTTAAAGGAGCTTTTTTGTTGAAAATAGGGAAACCTGTGAGGACCTCAGTTGAATCCGGAAAGATTATTGAGTTTAAAATAAATTAAAAGAGATTATGAAAAAAAATTATTTTTAATAAATGAGTTATGTTGTTATTTTAAGTTTTATAATTGCATTTTAAATCGACTAAATAGATAAAAAAAGAAATATTTTGTTTTAATAATATGGCTTTGACATTAAATAAGTTTTTTCTAAATATTTTTAAATAATAAATATATTAATAATTAAACAAAATATTGCTACAGATTTTATTCGGACACCTCAAATAATTGTTTTATTAAATTACAGATCTCGCAGATAAAATTGAAATCTTAATTTAATTTACAACTTGTCTCTCATTTAAATTGTTTTTATAGTATATTCCATTTTAAACTTTGCAATAACTGGAAAATTTCCACAAAATTCCTACTAAATCAAATGCTAGAAAATATTACAGAAAACGAAAAATAAAATAAAAGAAAGTAAAAATAATTTATTGAAATCTATTGTGAAATCGGAGAAATCTTTTCAGACCAAAAATCTAATTGAAACATTTTTTTTCGCTGACATCGAGCATTTTAAAGTCAAAGCAAGAAAAGCAACTAAATAACTTGTGACAATTTTTGTAATCAGAAATAGTAGGTAAGTGTTTGGGAATTCCAAGTTTTATTAAAGACATGCTATTTTTCCCGAAGCGCTGTAATAAGCTTTGAACAGTATTAGCAGTTTGATTTTGTAAATTTAATACGTCCATTAAAAACTAAATTATAATAAATTCCAAATTTTATTCAAAAAAAAACTACAAACAAAACAATATTAAAACAACGATCTAAATTTGTTTTTAATCATAATTTTTTTAGTATTTCTTTTGAGGATATTTTAACAAGCATGAATTAACAATTGAATAGAGAATATTAATACACAAACATTCAATAAATATTTAATATATTTAAATTACAAACATTAAATTAAATATTAATTTTACAATCAAGCAATTTCATCATTCCATAATTTAACTTTTTAACTTATTCAAAATTTATCATTATAATTTAATTAAAATTTGTTACAAATTTTTAACACGAGAATTAACTCTTCGATTTAATTATCCTTACGTCCCTTTTTAAAAAGGCTTTAACCACTCTATATTTAGCATTAATCTCCTTCCATTTTCTTGTTCGACTTCATAGCTCCTCTTGTGTATTTTTTTATTACTTTCGCATGCCCAGCATATCAGTCATCTTCTTTATTGTAATTATTTCTCTTCATTAACACCATATTTCCTATTTTCAATGTTCTTTGAGTTATTCCATCAAAACCTTTATTTTAAATTGGTATATTTGTAGACCATTCTTTGTAAATTCTTTTTCCAAACACTCTTTTGCATGGCGTTTGTATAATTGTCTTCTGAAATGTGGAATTCAACATAAATTCGGTTTCTTGTAATAATTCTACCCAATTCTTGTGATCTCGATCTTTAAGGGTAATATGGATAGCATTCCTAATAATTCTGAATTGTCTTTCGATTAGGCCATTTGCCGAATGATAATACGGGCTTGAGAATATTATTTTGATAAAGTGCTCTTTCATTAAATTATCCATAGATTTACTCTCAAATACTTTACCCTTGTTATAATGTAAAAATCTAGGTACTTCATATTTTAAAATTCAATTATTTCTTAGAGTTATAATAACGGTTTTCTCATCCTGGGATTTTAGGGCTTGAAGTGAAACATATTTGCTATATAACTATCGGTGATACCAATTATATATTTCATTCCATACTGAGTTTGTTTTAATGGGCCACAAAAATCTACAAATATTGATTCGAATAAATCTGCTTCGATCATTTCCAGCGCATTTTCTTTATTTCGTGTCATTGTAACTTTCTCTTTTGACAATTTTCAAACGTTTGTACTACTTCTTGAATCATTAGTTTGATGTTTCTCATTGCAAAGTTATTCGACACGTATTTCTCAATTTTAATTGGTTCAGCATGACACAGTGTTTTATGATATTTATGAATGAACTCAATTCTTTTTCTATCCGGAATCCATATTCTATTGTTTTCTGTCATTACTATTCTCTCATTTATTCTGAATTTACTGCCTTTCTTTTGTTTAACGTTGTTTATTAATTTTTTAATTTCTTTTGAATCCATTCTTGTTCCGGATTTTCTGTCATTATTGCCAAAAGTTTCGTTTTTAGCTTTCCTGTTTTTGGATTACCGTGGATGGTCTGGCATTGAACACACGTCATATATTCACTTCTCGACAATGCATCTGCATTACAATATTCTGTTTCTTTCCTGAATTGAAATTCTATTTTCAAACTGATCAAATAGTTGATCCATCTCTGAGTTGTGGGGTGATAGCTTTTTTGTCTTCATCATATATGTTATTGCTTTATGGTCCGTACATAGTAAAAATCTTTTCCCATAAAGATAATGTTTAAAGTGGTTCGTAAAATAATAGATTGCTAACAGTTCTTTTGTTGTTATGCAATAGCCTAATTCATGTTTGGATCTATATGCAATAACACTTTCCTTTCCAGAGTTATCTGCCTGTGATAAAACCCAACCAATACAATCGAAACTAGCATCTGTATTCGATTTGAATGTTATTGAAAAATCGGGAAACTTTAATATTGGCGCTTTAACTAATTTCTCTTTAAGTTTTGTAAATGAATTTTCACATTTATCTGTCCAAATTAATTTTTTTTCTTTGGTTCACACAATTCTTCTAAATGTTTTGAATCTTCTGTATAATCTTTTATAAACTTCCTATAGTACTTGGTTAGTCCTAGGAAAATCCTCAATTTCTTAACACACTTGGGTCTTTCGAATTCCTTTACTGCTTTAGATTTTTCTTCATCCGATTTGATTCCATTATATGTCCCAAATATTATACTTCATCTTTCAAAATTGGCATTTAGATAGACTGATCTTTAATCCCGCTTGTTCTATTTTCTTGAAAACGATTTCAATATTTTCGTAGTGCTCCTTTAATTCTTTTGAAAATATCAGAATATCATCCAAATACATACCGCTATTTGCCGATTAAGTTCATCTAATACCATGTTCATTAATTTTTGAAAGGTTTCCGGAACTGCTGTTATTTCAAATGGCATCCTATTAAAGCAATATTGTTTATTTTTAGTAGAGAACGCCGTCTTGAGTCTTTATTCCTCGTCTAGCTCTACCTGATAATATGCGTTTCCGAAATCGATAATACTGAAATATTTCGCACCACCCAGTGTATCCAATTACGCATTTGTATTCGGGATTGGAGATATTGGTCTCTCCGTGACGTTATTTAGAGCTCTAAAATCTAAACATTATTTTATCGTTTTTATCTGTTTTCTTTACACATACAAAAGGTGTGTTCCACGGTGATTTAAATTCTTTTATAATTTTACAATCAAGCAATTTCATCATTCCATAATTTAACTTTTAAACTTATTCAAAATTTATCATTATAATTTTATTAAAATTCGTTACATATTTTTAACACGAAAATTAACTCTTCGACCTAATTATCCTCACAAACAGTTTTGGGCAAAAATAATATAAAATCAAAAGAAATTTTCAACAAAATCTATTAGCCCTTAGATTACCAGCAGGGTCATTTTGACCCATTTAAAACTTTGATGTCAAATTTTAAAAAGTCTTCAATATTTTTTCACAAAATTTTATGACGTTTCCTATATATTGAACACGTTTAAAATTCTAAAAAAAAATTTTATTAATTTTAATTTTAGTTAGATAATTTAAAAAACAGCATGTTTTACCACTTGGGTCATTATTAGAAATAAAATAACAGTTGTTGGAACTATCAGAAAAAGCCCAATATAGTTACCAAAATAAGTAAGGGTTGCTAAAACCAGGGAAGTTTATTCTACAAAGCTTTTTATTTCAAGAAAATTGTTCTCTTCTCGTCTCTTCTTGTCCGAAAACATAAAAATTAGTTACTGATTTGAGCACAATGCATAATCAACCAGAAATTCACAGCAGAGAACCGAAAAAGAAACCAGAAGTTATCAAATACTTTCATGCAACTAAAGCCGGAATTGACCGTTTGGAACAAATGGTTCGCTGTTATAGTGTAAAAGGATCCACCAGGAGTTGGCCATGGTAATATTTTTAAACATGATTGATATCACTGCTCTTAATGGTTTTTATTATATGGAATATAATGAATCCGCTTGAAGGAAAATGGGATAAACGAAGGTCATCTCTAGTTGAGTTGGGTAAAGAAATGGCAGATTTTGATTTGACATTTACACCATCATCTAATTTGGTTTCAGTAAGTCCACTCCAAAGAAAATAAGTAGTTGTAACTATCGTGACAACAAAAAGGATCATAAAACCAACATTTTGTGTTCCAAATGTAACAAATTTGTTTGCGGAGAACATTATCAAGCAGTTTGTGTAAAAGGCATATAAATGTAGAAGACCAAATTGATTTTAGTATTTTTTGTTTTAATGTTAAAATACAAAACCCTATGAAAACAAACTCATGTCTTGCGGTGTTTGAACAACATAAATAAGAAAACACATGAACTGTATAATCAGGGATCAATTTGATCCGGTGGATAAAACATGATATGTGATTTTTTTGGTAATCTAGGGGATGCGTTTAAATATTTTCAAAGTCACTAAAAAAAGAGCATTTCAGTGCTACTGTCGTGAAGGTAAAAATAAAGCGAAAAATGAAAATGTAAAAAATATTTAAAATAGTGGAACATGAATAGATACAAGCGTACAAAAAATGGCATGTTTGTAGATATCAAATTTGCGAAATTTCTTTTATACAAAATACAGTAACTGAAAATATATAAATTTAAATAATATAAAATTGACGAAAACTTTTGGTAATGAACATTTTTCTAAGTTTTCCGTATTCATATTTTATATTTATATATATATATATATATAATTATATAAATATTTTTATTTTCTACTTTCTAGACTTGATTTAATTGATAAAAACAAAACAGAATTAACAATTCTGTATTTTCTGTATTTAGAAAACTAATTTGATTATATTAAACATGATCCTCACAGGCTGATCAAAGCTTCATTTCACAGAATCTATCATGGGATTAAATGTCTTTTAATTTTGATTTATATTTATATTTTTCTAATTTATATTAATATCAAGGGATGAGTATTTATTTACTTATACAATTATTTTACTGTAATAATACTACTAATAATAATAACAATAATTAGAATAATAATAACATCATTATTATTATTGTTATTATTATTATTATTATTATTATTATTATTATTATTATTATTATTATTATTATTATTATTATTATTATTATTATTATTATCATTATTATTATTATTATTATTATTATTATTATTACTATTATTATTATTATTATTATTATTATTATTATTATTATTATTATTATTATTATAATTATTATTATTATTATTATTATTATTATTATATACGATACATTAAGTGATATCCAGTACATTTCCCAATAGTATACTAGTTTCGAGTTAATGGCTCTCATCAGTACTATGCGGGAGGCGCTCAGATTTCTCTTCGCGTCAGGTAAGTGTAAAAACAGTGTCTAATAAACACTGTTATACACTTATCCTGATGCACTGGACATCAAATAAGTTTGCAAATTTTGGTTTTAAAGCAAGACAATAAAACGAATCTTTATCTTGAACCTCCTTTCACTTGAAACCATGATAGATACCATCATATACCTGTGGACTACAAGTTCAACACAGAAACTGGTAACAAGCTATCAGGCTACCAAAACTACTTGAAAAACTTAGTTTCATTGATCACTATGTCTCATTATTGTTTGAATATAATCAGACATAGTGATCAATGAAATTATTATTATTATTATTATTATTATTATTATTATTATTATTATTATTATTATTATTATTATTATATTATTATTATTATTATTATTATTATTATTATTATTATTATTATTATTATTATTACTATTATTATTATTATTATTATTATTATTATTATTATTATTATTATTATTATTATTATTATTATTATTATTATTATTATTATTATTATTATTATTTATTAATATTGGTCAGGTTCGGATTTTTGTCCTTATGATTTTGATAAAGTTATGTGCTGGCCACCAACCAGGTCTGGGGAAATTGCCATTCAACCTTGCCCTCTATATATCAACGGGCTGAGGATCAGAGGAAAACGACTCGACAATGCATGGAATCCGGTTACTGGCGCAATTATACAAATTATGAAAACTGTATCAGCAAAAAGGTAATAAATATGTATAATTTATAAATCTAATATATAATAATGGATACTTCAAATAATGACTTAAAATTTAAGAAGCACGGTCAGAACGAAATATTCTCTTTTTATAGGAAAATAAATAAAATGAGTAACTCTTTGGCAAAATGTAGAAGCCACTGGCCTATGAAGTTGCTCATAAATGTTCACATACTCACTAAGGCAAAGCTCAAAATTCACTTACTTTATTCTCCAAAAGTTTGTTTTACTTGATTGATTTGAAACCCTGAGCGCTAGAAATTTTTAAAATGCTAGGAAAATTAATTTGTTTAAATACAACATTTTTAATGTAGTAAATATTCAATTAAAATCAAATCAAAAGTTGTAAGTTTCATTTGTACTTTACTAATAATCAATAAATATTAATAATAAATAAAATTATACATAAACTTTAATAATAAATGAAAAATGAAAATAATGAATGATAATAAAAAGCAATAAAAAAATTGGAGAATTGGAAGATACAGGGAGAAAAAACCCGAATTTTATTTATATAAAATTTCGATTTTTACAGTCGAATTTATACAGAAATCTCCAGTAAATATTAAAACAAACAAATGTTTCAAGGTTGAATGGTTTTTCACTTCATATCATTATACAATCAGCATTTGCTGGAAAATTTTCCCCTTGATCAGTCGCATGGAAATGCTTCTCAACTTCTGTGGAAACCAGCAAGAATTAATTGTAAATAATCTCATTAGAAAAAGAATAAATTGTAAAAATTATTGATTTTACTGTGCTTTTTAAAATGGTTTCAGTGGATTTTATTTCTACAAATATCTATAAAAACTTGCTCAAGCGCTTGATGAAGAAGTATTAAGTCATTAAGGAAGTCAGTAAACGGCCCTAGGATGTTTGGACCCAGGGGATCATATTTATATAAGCCGCTTGCAAACCGTCACCCCAAACTCTTTAATTTAAACCAAGCCAAATGATTCCTAATTAAGCTTATAATTTTATATTTGAATGTTAAAAAAAAATGATTATTTATTTCAGCCTGTCTGAAGCGGTTGCATTTAAATTATATTAAAATAAATGATTTTTTTTTATAAAAAAATATAACTGAAAAACTTTACAAATTATTAATTTTATAATTTAACATTTATTTTGCCATACACATGTAAATTTCTACTTATCAACCGTGGTAATGTGGCTTAAAAAGTTAAATAAAAAACGTATCATAAATTTATTTAAATATTTATTTCCAAAAACAACCCAGTATGCTTGAGAATTTGATTTTTAAACTACCACGTAAAGAAAACATTGATTGAAATGTGATATAACATGCAGTGGCGTACCAAGGTAGGCGGTGATTGCGGTCCGCACCAGGCGGCATTTTTTATATTTATAAAACCTTAGATTATACCTTTTAGACTGTAGAACTATTAGTTCTATTATTTAAATATAAACATATAATATAAATTGTTCTAACTATAGTAAAAAAAACATTGTTTTTACATTTTAAGCGCTTTGGAAAAATAAACATCTGAAGAAGAAAATAGTAAGACGAGATTAGATGTTGTAATTTTATTAAATTCAAAGCATTATTTTTCTTTTCTATGTTATCTCAATGTATGGGAACCCGTCCTTTTGGAAATTAATGGTGCGCAAAAATACTTTCAAATAAAATGGTTAAATTTATATCAATGCCATATAAAACTAAATAATTTGCAAATTTGTTTCATGGAACAAAGAGATGCGCTAATACAAAACGCTATTATAGCAGCCAAAACGAATTGTGAAGAGGTTGAGATATCAACTGAGCGTCGAGTTAGAAGGAAAAATTATGAGTGGGGAAGATTCGCAAGATGTGGGGCTATCCTTAGAACAAGAAGTACGTGAGAAAAGTTTTTATCTATGGAAAAAATTATAACCGAAATAAAAGAAAGCTTTGATCAGGTGCATGTTCTTTCAAGAAAAAATTTTGTTAAGAATTTTTTTAACAATTGCCCTCAGTGCTGCTAGTTGCGAAAGGAGCTTCTCAAAATTGAGGTTGATTAACAATTATTTTGGTTTCATATTGAGAGATTTAAGACTACAAAATCTTGCAATATTTTCCATAGAACAAGAAATTACAAATAATATAAATTTTGAGAGAATTATTCACGATTTTTCTACTAATAAAGTTAGAAAAGTAAATTTCAAAATGTGTTTACATACAAATATATGTACAATTTGATTGTTTATCTAAAAGAAATTAAAAATAATTTTTTTATAAATATATAATATTTAATGTAATATTTTTGTAAATTAGGTATATGTTTTGTCTCATAAGTGGCCTCCGTACGTTTCTTGTGGCCTTTAAAAAAGTATTTTGTTTTTTATAAAAGTTGCATTAGTAGGTATACCGCATACTTATACCGCATACAAACCACCATTTGATTGACTGAGAAAGGGCGGCAAATTTGAGACCTCCTGGGCGGCAAAAGTTCGAGGTACGTCACTAAAAAAATGTGACACAGTTGACAATAATGGACTGTAACACTCAATGTTGTTCGTATCGTCACCGTATTTTAGAATAATAAAAATAAAAACCAAAAAAATTATTTGAACCACCGAAAATGGTTTCACCAATCATAATTTTCATGCATATTTTAAAAAAATAAATCTAACCTTTAATTAATATTTCTCTTCTTTATAATGATTAATATTAATAAATTCTAAAAATTAAAACGAAGAATTTCCAGTCTTATTCATAACTGAAATAATCAAAGAAATTCCATACAAAGTCTGTCATGGAATCGGAGGCAAAAAGATAATAATATCCCGTAAACACATTAATAAAAAATAGGGAAAAATGTAAAATGAAAGCTTACAAAACAGAAACATGAAATTGGGCCCTAAATTTGCTAATAGATTAGTCGAATTATTAAAACAAAAAATCCCATTTAATGATGTTTGTTAGGAATGAGACTAGGATTTTTGTTTACACGAACACCAAACGGGAATTCCTTTTCAAAAATTTTAACAATAATAATTTGGAATCTCAAGTGGCGACGGAAAATAACTTCGACGATGTCGAAACAGTTGTTTTTTCGTGTCGAATTATTTTCGGAAAAACAAGAAAACAACAAGATTAATCTGAATGAAAAATGTTGTTTGCTTATCATTTTGCAAATAGTTGGGAGATAAAGATCAGGGAAATTTATTTTATGTAAACAATAAAATTAAAATTGCTTGAATTGTGAAATATTCTGAATTTTCTTTGGAAATAATATTTTTTATTTTGTTTAAATGATATTTTGGAAAAATAATTTCATTTCATTTAGATTGATTGTTTAAAAGTGTGCTCAAGATAATAAAATAATTTAAAAAGAGAATTAATTAAATTAATTTATTATTTATTTAATAATTGTTAATATTTTTCTGTAAATTTTAATATTTATTTTACTAAAAATATATATATTTTACCTTCAGTTGTTAATATTTAATTACAACAATTAAATTAGAATAAAACTTATCCTAGCACTAAAAATTTTAAATGAGAATTTTACAAATAATTTTGTAATTTAAAAATAACATAAATAGGGAGGGGTCAATAAAAGTGATACAAAAAAGACGCGTAAAATAAATATTTTCAATTTAAATATTATTGCAATCCTTTAAATAAATAAATAAAAAGAATAAAAATTATAAGTAATACTAAATTTATAATAAAAGAATCTTTTCTTTAGGGGTTTCATTGGATTTACATTTTTATTTATAAAAGACATTGTATTTTCTACAAAATTTGACTATGAATCAGATTTATTTATGGTATTCACAAATTTTCGTCACAAATTTTTTTAAGTGATTTCACTTGAATCTGATTCATAGACAAATTTTGTAGAAAATGCAATGTCTTTTATAAATAAAAATAAAAAGAAATCAGAGGTGAAAAACAAAAAAAAGTCCTTATCATAGGATATACATTTGTTAATAAGATGTGTTTAACCTTTAATTAAATAAATTTTCAAAAACTGTCAAGGGAAATGAGATTAATGCAAAATAATGAAAACGAAGTTCTTTATTTTTAGTAATAAACATATAGCTTATTTCATCAAAACAATGAAAAACTGAATTCTATTGAAGGATTAAAATTCTTTTTCAAAATATTACTTTATAATTATTTGGTACTTCTTTTCTTCATCTCTCGATATTTAAAGCGAGAGGATTAATTTTACTGTAGCTTTCTTTAAAAAAATTAACACAAAAATTTATTTAAAATATATTATTTCTAAATTTGAAATAATATTATAAAAAATATAAAATAATTAATCATTTAGTAAGCCTTTTCATCAAATTCCAAATTATTCTTAAACCAAAATCAAATATGAATAAAATTATTTCAAAGTCGAAAACTTTCATTTTCTTAAATACACTTAAAACAATTAATTTTTTTATATTTAATTTATGCTAATTTCAAGAAATCATAGTTTTATAAAACTAAAACAAATAATAACAATTGCTTAAACATGAGTACAATAAAATATATATTATCCAATCAAAATTATTCTAATAAAATTTAAAGGCGAAGCATACTTACCCACAATATACAGAGCATAGAGTGCCATTTTTAACACCAACAAGATTTAAATATCTGTAATTAATTGTAAGTATAAAATCATCAAAATTCAAGCTAACATCAAGCATACTCTATACCAATGGTTCCCAACCTGGTGGCGATAGCCATCAAGTGGACGATAAATAAATGTGGTGATTTAGGGGGCGATGGGTATTCAAATGGGAGAAAATTAAAATTTTATTATAAAATATTAATCTTGTTCGAACATTTAATATAAAAATATAGGTATTATAATGATATTATAAATATTTTATTTTCTAAAAATCTACAATTTAAAACATTGCATATACTTTCATATATTTTAAAAATTATTTAAACCTATTAACTAATAATATTTTATATTTTTATGGTGTTTGAAATATAAAAAAAGTTAAATATTTTTGTTTTAAAAGTATAATTTTACAATATTATTATTTTACTTTTTTATTCTTCAAAAATCTATAAAAAATGTGTATTTTAACTTTTTCCTATTTTATTTAAGAGTTACCGGATAAAACCGGGGTTGTTGTTTTTTATACGGTAATAAAATTGTTTTAAATAATAAAACTGCTTTATAATTTACAATGTAAATTTTACACTTTAGTTCACATTAAAATTAGGGAATAAAATGAAAATGAAATGGGGCCGATGAGTAACAGTCAACCTTAAAAAATGGGTGATGAGCCAAAAAAGGTTGGGAACCACTGCTCTATACTAGTTACATTGTGCAATGAGTTAGAATATTTCATTTTATCTAAACGTTTTGTCACTATTAATTTATATTTTATAGCTAAATAGTTTAATTTCTTTTACAAATAAAAATGTCGCATTATAATGAGTGACAATCTCTCAGATGAATATTATCTCTATTACAAACATTAAATAAAGAAGATTTAAATGATTGGTTGGTTTTATTGTTTTTACGCACACGATTACACAATCGCGGTTTATTGTATAAATAGATTCTTCTCAGAAATTGAGTGAAAAAAAATAATAATTTTAACCGAAATTAATTTCGGTTTCCATCCCTGAATTGAATATATATGCGACAATTTAAAATGCCAAATTTTATTTTTTTAATTATAAAAAATAATAAAAATAATAATATGTTTTGTTAGAAAAATTTGGTTATAAAAATAATTTAATAGATTTCTGAAAATATTTTTTCACATCTAAAAAGATCAATATAAAAATTAATTTTCAATTTTGTTTATTGATTTCGGTCAAAATTGATTAAATTTTCCCTCGAATTTCTAATTAATATTCAAAATTTAACTTTTCCTTGATCAAATAATTCTAGGTAGTTTACCGAATCTAGTAAAACAATTTAAAATTATTATTAAAATTACAATTTCGAAATCAGTCAGTTGTTAAACATTTACCTTTCAGTGTCTTTCAAAATTATTTATAAAAAATTTAATGAAAAATTAATTAACCATTTATTTTGATAATTTTCGGTGTAAAAAAATTTGATTCCAATTTTTTTAAAGAAAAATAACCAGATGTAAATCTTGATTTTTTGACCTCGAGTTAAAAACGCACGCTACACACAAAACATTGGTATTGAATTATAATATAAAATAAAGCGCCAATCGAACATAAATAATATACTACAATATATTTCGATAGACCCACTTGCATCGTCAGGTAGATATGAACTTGAAACTATAAAGAATAAATCGCTTTAGGTAAATTAATTTCATTTTATATTTTAAATTTTATAAATCTCAAATTTTTAAAAATTTAATTTTTGAAAATTTTATAAAATTGAGATTTTAGCAAAACTTAAATAAATTCTCAATAAAATATTTCAAAACTTATAAATACAACCATTTTACATTTATCTTAATCCTACATCACAAAATTGCGTTTACTAATATCAATAAATTCGCAGACTGTTAAGAACTTGAAAGCTGAGATGACGGTCAGTCATTCCAATGTAAATGGCATTGAACGCATGACATAAATAACCAAAATTTGAATACCATCTAAGTAAGACTTGAAATTTATCAATAAACACGATATGAACCTGTAATGCAAAATACAAACTCAAAAATTATTAATATAATTTTTATTAAAAAAATCAAAATTAATTAAAATAAATTGATAATAATTATTTATGACATTTAAACTGATGTCGATTTTAAATTTATAACGAATGATATATAAGATATATTTGTTTTACTAATTAACATTTTCTTTTTTGGCATTAAATATTTTTATGGACATGAAAAACGTAAATATTTCTGCTCGAGATAATATTTACCTAAATTCACATGCAAATAACTGCCTAAACAACTAAATAGAGAAATGTCATAATATTTATAATAATAATAAAAATAAATTTTAAGAGTATAACCTTTATTAAAATTCACCGTTGATCGCCATTGGCTCTTTTAAGAAATTAATATAATAACAAGAGCACAATAGGATCAAAATAAGAATAAAATAGTAGAAAAATAGTAGCAAAATAGAAACAAAATAGGTTTCTGAATGATGTTCAGAATTCGAGAGATTTTTTTCGTATATAATCTTTAGAAAGACATCTTATCATAAGGCCTTTCATAAGGCCTTTCATAAGGCCACACACAGAAAAATGTGCTGAAACTAGCATGAAACAAAGCGACAATTTCCAAGATTGAATTTTGATGTGAAACATTAACAATGAATGGTTGATAATATTCAAGAGTTGTTGGTTCATTTTTAAAATAAAAAATATTTGTTATTTATAATAACGCATTTGTAATTTCATTAAAATTGAGTCAAATTAATTAAATGTTGCAGGTCTTCATTTATTTCCATCTTTTTTACCCTACATTTATCACTAATTTGCTATTAATAAAATTAATTTTGATTAAAATGTATTTTTGAAAATAATTTTCACGCTTTTCACGGATGTTTATAATAATTTTTATACTAAAAGATCATTAGTAAAATTCAGTAAGCACATTTTTTTTCTTTGCTTCATATTCAATTTGTTTTCACTTACAATTTCTATCATTTTTACTTTAAATAATAAATCAAAAACCTAACATATAATACAAATATAGGTTTTCAACAAAAATGACACTAAATAATACTAGTGACACTTGTAAGCACCTTTCACCAAAGAATATTAATATACATAAAAAATATGCATTTCTACTTAAAATAAGGACAAAATATATGGGTGACCGGTAGAAATTATATACATACACCAAATTTTGATACCAGTGGTTCTTAACCAGGGGTGCTCACACCCCCGGAGGTGCGATCTAGTATGTATGGAGGTGCGAATTTACAATTTTACAAATTCACTGTAATTAGTAGGTACTTATGCACTCAAGTACCTCCCGAGTTCGAATTCAAAAAAATACAAAATACTAACACTAACTGGATTTTTTTGGTCCAGAACTGATCTAACCCTATATCCAACCCTGTTTTATTTGATTAAATTGATTATTTTAGAATCTGAATTTTTGATAATAGTTAAGATGTTTAAAAAATCGTTATGCACATAATATTAATAAAAAATATATTGTGCTTTTTTTTCAATTTATATAATTCCTTATTTCTGGTACAGGGTGCGAGAATTTTGTTTGAACACTTTAGAGGTGCTAGTAGATAAAAAGGTTATGAACCACTGCTCTATACTATAGAAATGGAAAAAGTGATAAAACGTTAAAAAAATAGAAATAAAATACATAATAAAAATACAGAAATGTTTTAATGAGATGCATACCTATAATATAAAGTTTTAACATAATTTCTAAGAGTTTACTTTAGGATTTTGAAAAAATGAATAGACATTAACGGATAATTTATTTTAGTAATAATTAATTTTTTATTTACATAATATTTCAGAAAATACAAAATTGTCACAATGCACGATAACTGAAAAATTCAAAAATCATTTATGGAAAACGTTTAAAAAATATCGTATTTTAATTCGATTTCAGATATTGACAAAATCAGATTAATAAATGCCATGTAAAATGGTGACGAATACTTTCACTTTAGAAAATTTTTGAGTTAGTGCAAAATTCCGTTAAACCTATAACTTATAAATAAAACAAATTCGGATAATTATCACAAGGCGGGAAAGGTGGCAGCAAACAACGAGTTTATAAAGTAGGAAATAAGTTATTAGATTTATTAGAAAATTATTTAGGCAAAACTAGATATGTTTGGCTATTAATTTATTATATAACAATTTATTACTAAAATTTGATTTAACTCACTTTATATCGCAATGCATCCAAGTCATAATTTCCTGAAAAAGCTCAAAATAAATAATGATAAAATATTTTTTGCAATTTAGAATTAGTGTAGTATTCAAGAGCTTCAAATTAGATTTTATATTTTTCTAAAAACTAAATACAAGCCTTAATATTTACTTTTAAGAAAAATTTTATTTAGCAGCCATTTTTAAAAACGCTGAATTCTTCATGATTTCTGGAATTGAAAGACTCATTAAGTTCAATTTTACATGAACTTATATTATAGAGTGTATCTCATTAAAATTTGGTGTACACCATTTATTATAAATTATCATCAGTTAGACCACATATCATGGCCTATTTGTCATAACGACAAAAGTTATGAACACAAACAAACATACACTACACACAACAACAATATATACTTAAAAATGCTCACAAATGAACAAAGATTATGTAAAAAACCATTTATTATGGGAGCTATCAGTTAAAGAAATACAAAATTTTAAGATATTTCCAGAATTTTATCACTTCCCACCTTTCCATGATTAGCAGATGAGCAAAGAAGAATAATCCAAATTATAATTTAATTTATAAAGTTCAAATTTCAAATTATTTTATAAATTTGAAAAATATAGAAAACATGCATTGAAAAATTCAGAATTTGATAAAAAATGATAGATCTGAGTCACGGAACGGAGAGAAAATGACAATTATCGCATAGAAATTCTTCTCGAAATTTCTATGACCTAAAGCATTTTAAGAGAACTTTAAAAATGTTGTAATTAGAAATTTAGTATATCTAAACTTTATGAAATTTAATCACAAATAATTCAAAATTCATAATAAATACGAACTTTTCATTTCATTAAAATTTTTATAATTAAAAAAATATTAAGAAAATGTAAATTTAATGAAAAATATAACTTTTTGTCTCATAATTTATCACAACTGATGCATGATGTAGGTATAGAAAACAAACGAGAGAAGAAAAATAAATATCTACACACAAGCATGGTTCACAAAATTTCTAAAGAAATGTACACACTATTCGACATTAAAATGGACAATCCTTTGAAATTTAAATAGGACATTTTGAATGTTTAGGAAAATATTTAGAAGGTTTTCACATTGATGATTCAAAATAAATTTGTGTTTATCTAATTTTTTTCTAAAATCTATCTAAAATTTATCCAAATTTTAAGATTATGTTATGAAAATCTTTACGCTACAATGAAAAATTTTAAACATCTATATAATAAAAATTAAAAAATGTTAAGTTGTCGAAAATATTTTTACGTATTTATTCAAAAAAATATCTTACTTTATTGTTAAAAATCCTTAATATTATCTAGAAATATTTTCAAAACTATTTTAAAAAATTATTTAAATGAAACTTTCTTTAAACTACTATTAAAAATTAATAATTCACAATAATGAAGATAAATTAATACCATTTTTAAAATTGTCTGAAATCAATGTTTTCTATTTGACACAAAATTTCAGCGCGGCCTTTTTGCATGTATTAAACTAAGGCGTCCTTATCCGTTAAAATAGTAAAGTAAAAATAATATTTTAATTTGTTTTATCCTAACATTCGAAATACCTCTAAAATTATAATTTTATTTTTTATTTTAATTATATATACAAATTATAAGACACTTTTTTTCTTATAAATATAAATGTTTTTATTGTTAAAATATTTTTTTAAATTTAAAAATTGCACCTATTTATCAATAATAAATCAAATATTTTAAAAAAATATCATTTCATTGAATAAATAAACAATGGAAAAACTTTAAGTCTCTATCCATTTACATATTTGCAAATTGTTCGAGTTTTATACCAATGTGTACCATCACAACCTTTGCAACATTGTTTCGTACATTGCTCCCAAGTTAGCCATGTTGAAGAATCCATTCGGCCTAAATGAAAATTATAATATTCCACACTCACCCTAAACAATTACATGAACTCTCGCACGGATCTCCAAATAAAGATATCAAAAGAATTAGCACATATAAGTAATTTTCTAAAAAATAATAAATAATGATTCGAAAATTTAATAATTTAATCAAATATTAGTGAAATATAAAATTTACAAATAATAATTTACCATTTTAACTTTATTTTTTAAATTGGTATTTTTTATTTATATATTCATAGACAATAAACAGAAAATATTATTCATTCATATAGCGTAGAGATTGAATAATCGAAACAAATATAATAGAAAAAAAGATTTTTTATTAAAATTTCAAAATATTTTCTGTAAATTATTGTTATAACAATAATAATAATAATAATAATAATAATAATAATAATAATAATAATAATAATAATAATAATAATAATAATAATAATAATAATAATGATTATTATTATTGTTGTAAGGAAGTAAATTAAATTAACTATTCATTAATTTTATATTCAATTATTATATAACTTAGTATACGTGAATATTTGTTATCAATATTAGCATTTATTATTCATATTATCATCGTTATAAACAAGTTGTTTGAGTATTTAGAATAACCAGTTTTGATTTGAAATTAGAATAAATAAATATTGAGTTGTGTATTTGTTTTTTTTAATCTATTTATGGCAATCACGACAACAGATTTTACAAAAATGAAAAATGATGAATTCGTGATACCAAGAATATTTGATGAAGAAAGTGATTTGGAATGGGATTTTAATATGTGTGGATTAGAAGAACTGAATCGAAGAATGAGGATGAAATCCCATATACGATGAAATCTCCCCCCCCCCAATTTTTGAAGCAGCACTAAAACATATTCAAGAAGTTTCCAAAAAATTGAGAGAAGCATTCCTTAAACCAGTATCATTAATTGAAGATTTTTTGAAGATTTTTAATAGTGCAAAAGACTCTAAAGCAGCTTCAATATTTTTTTGAAAAAGTTGAAAGAATGTTGAAGGAACTCATGAAACAATGTAGAATGAAGGATCGTTGGCATATTTTTAATCCATTGTATCGAAGATAAATATACTAAACGTGGAATTAGAATACAAGATGCATAAAAAAATTAAGAAAACTATTTAGAAGTTGAGGCAATAAATTTCAAAGTTTCTGATATTGCAGGAAATCAGAAGAAAGAAACTTTTGCCCACACTGTCAGAAGTAGACAGGGATTTGAATATGTACTAAAACATAAAGATTTGAATTTTCCAAGATTTCAAGCTAAAGTTCACTTCAGTGGTATAAGAAAATGATTTTAACAAAGTAAGTAATCAAATACTTCAAAGAAACCAATCTGGTAGAAAAGGGGAAAACGAAGTAATGCCTGTGAAGACCTAATGAGGGCGTCAGTTACTGGATGCAAACCAAAATAAATTTCCTATCACAATTCAAAGTAAAACATCTCACTAAAAACGTATTTGAAAGTTTTATTTACTTTATTTTTATTGAATAAATCTTGAGCACTGAACTGTCTAAAGGTCTAAAACCCTAAATTAAAGCATATGAACAATCATCGAGCACATACGATACAGATGCGGCCCTCGGCTTCAAAAGAAATATGCATGTGGCCCAATGTATCAAAGCTTTGGACAGCACTGTATTAGATGAAGAGGGAAATTTTAATTTTAAAAATAAATCGTAATAAGTTATGAATAAATGTTGCGATATAAGTAAAAATCGAAAAGATAATATTATGTATATGATGAGAGTGAGCAAAGTAAAGATAAAAATAGTGTTATAAGAGAAAGTGAAATTTTAAAAATGTTATGAAAATTTGTTACAATTAACAGAACAAAGAAATTATAAGATGGGAGGCCTATCAAGTCTTACAGCTAAAAATTGTTGCATTTTTGATAGACTAGAGGCTTGAGAGGGGTGCACATGTGGATGTTGTTGATAAGGAAATTGTAAACATTTAAAGTTTGTAAAGGAAAATATCCGGATTTCACCAAAAACTATAAAGAAAATCGAAGAGTTAACAAGTTTAACATAAAATTTAAAAAAATAATGTCAACAACAAAATCTTTGAAGATAACCTTTTTGTGGAGAACTATACACTCTTGAATTAGGATACGGAGATGCTAAATCTGGATGAAAATAACGACTTATATAAATTAGGGTTTTGGCAGAAAAGTTGGATATCGGGAAAGCAAGTTTGTTGAAACATAAAATAAAACCCACCGGGAGTCCTATTTTAATTAGGCCGAGGTGATAGTAAATGCATTGGGGATGAAAATTGGCGATGCTATTGAAAATCTGAAGAATAATAAAATCATTCGAAGTTGTGAATCTCAATGGAATACGCCAATAGTGAGTGTATTGAAAAAAAAGGTAAAAGATGAAATTAATTTATGATTAGATACTTGAATAAAATTACGGAACGAAGCTTTTCCAATGACTAATATAGAAGAGATGTTAGATATTTTAAAATATTTTACTACTATCGACCTAGGTAGTGCATATTATCAAGTAGAACTAGAAAATGAATATAAATTAAAAACAGTGTTCTCGACTAAATGTCAAGATTATATACACAAACCAAGGGGAAAGAACCACTGTAAAGTTTTGGATGAAAAATTGAATTTTGAGATTTGGAAATACTTTAGAATCCAAATTGATCAAAGAATTAACAGACAAATAAATTTCATATTTGCAATATTCTAGTCCCTACCACCTTACTGCAAATAGATTAATAGAACGTCAATTTTGAGCAATTAGAGATTATTTGAGAACATTATTTAAAGGAATTACAAGTAGAAATTGAATTTACATGAACTTTATAATACAAAAAAATATTGAAAGAAGTCCGGCGGAAGTAAGTTTTGCTTTAAAGATTATAGGAGAATAGACAATAAAAAAAGTGATTCTGATAGTGAAAGAAGTTCAGGATAAATAAATGAATGTGAAATATAAAGAAAATATTACAATTCATAGAGAATTTCAAGTTGATGATAAAGTACTAATTAAAGTGGATAACAGTACAAAGAGTGAAGATAGATTTGAAAGTTCCACCTCAAATTTTAGAAAAAGTAGATGATAGAAGTCATATAATAAATCAGAAAATAAGTGTATGTTTTTAACTAAAAAAATATAAGAGAGGAATGTAAGGAAATAAATTAATTTAATCATTAATTAATTTTATATTAAATTATTATATAAATATGTATACGTGAATATGAGTTGCCAATATTACCATTGATTATTCAGATTATTATCGACACAATCAAGTTGTTTGAATATTAAGAACAAACAGATTTGATTTAAATTAAAATAAAAAAAATATTGCGTTGTATATTTCTTTTTAAATCTAACAATGATAAAAAAAATTAATTTTATTTCATTCCATCATTTGATTTAGTTTTAAAAATAAATTATGAAATTAAAAATAAATCATTCGTATTTGTTAACAAAAAAATAGAAATTTACATTGCTTTCATCGTAAGATCTCAAATAACTTGTTTTAAATTGAAGTACGTCTGGTGATTCTATAAGCACTGAAAATTTACTATTGGTTGATAAAAAATGTAATAATAATTTAAAGAAAATAATATATTATTGTTATTTAAATATCAAAAATTTGATGACCCATTTTAAATAAAAACGCTAAACAAATGAAAAATATTTCAAAGAATTTATCATCATCATTTATTTGTCATTATATTAATGTAAAAATCATATATATATACAGTGTTCTCCCCATAGAATTTTACAAGCCGTGCGGAGTGAAATAGTAAGCGGGTGGATAAAAAAAGAGTTTTCAATATTACTACCAAAATACTCAACGCTAGATAAATGATTTGATAATTAACCGACAATATTGTTTTTTCAATAAACTTCTATAATTAATGTACTACACATAGTTTATAATATGAACGGATCAATATATAAACGGTTGGTTCATAAAACCAGCCGGGTGGGCTGCCCATATAAAAGAGCCTAGGAAGAACACTATATATACATATATATATATATAGCGGATTGTTATCTAATCACCAATACCTCACATTAAATTCTTTTTCCCTAATAATAAAGTTGTTATATAAAATTTTAAAATTTATCAATTGGCATTTTATAAATTTTTCTATGCTCATAGACTGCAAACCTCAAGCCGTTTATATGACATTGAACTCATAACATGCAGCCTCATACACTAGATCAGACACTAAACCTATTGAAGTATGAGATTTAATGCTAACTTTATCTATTGATTTTAAATATTTTGACACTTTTAAACATATTTGAATCGCCTAATTATTTATAATATTTTTTGCATTATGTGCAATCAAACTGTGATCAATGGTTTTCTTAGTTAGTCTTTCTATTGTAGAAACAGTATATATAAAAATGTGTAAAGTGACAAAAAGATTTGAAAAAATTTAAATTCTTTATAAAATTCTTTGCAAATTTAATCAACAGTGTATTTAATGAGATTATTTAATTAACTCATTAAATTACAACTGTTGCATCATTATTGTTTACGCGTATAGCATTTTACACAGATTATCATGACATACTGATTATTATTATTATTATTATTATTATTATTATTATTATTATTATTATTATTATTATTATTATTATTATTATTATTATTATAATTATTATTATTATTATTATTATTATCATCATCATTATTATTATTATTAAGCTTATTGTCATTGCTTCAATGAATCATTTGGGCCATGTGGGATACGGTCTGTCATTAATATTTCTGGGAATAAGTGTTATTGTAATGACAAGATTCAAGTGAGTTCTTTTTACATTTTTGTCAATAAATAATTTCTTTTTTTCAACAAATTCTAAAATTTTTCATTTTAATTATATATTAAATTAAAAATTCTTATCAAATCTCTGAAAACAATTTGTAAAGATTTTTAATTCAAGCAAAAGTATTTCCGGTATTTGGAAAGACTTTGTGATTAATTTATTAATATTAATTAATAATTTATCAAAATACCTAAAATAAATAAATAAATATTAAAATAAATTTACTTGGAATAAATATTTGATAAAAATTGTTTTTCTAGACCCACTCAAGTACTTCTCTATCTAAAGCAGCAATATATAGTACAAAAAGAAAAAATAACTTCTAAAAAATAAACTTCATTTATTTCATTTAGTTTTTGTTTAAATTGAAACTAAAGGTAAATATTTATTTAGAAAAAAATGTTTTGAATATGTTCAATATTTCTCATATTATTTAATTAAATCATTAAATAGTAACTATTACGTCATTATTGTTTTCGTATATAACGTTTGACAAAGATTATGATGACAAACTGATGACGAGGACAATTTCCTTGAAATATATTTCATTTATTTGGCTTTCTCGGTCCTCTTTTGAACAATTGTTTCAACCTTATTAAAAACCTTGAACTCGATGCTCTTCTATCATCTAATTATACATCCAAAGGCCTTTAAATGAAATTTCTATTGTGCTGACTATTTCTTTATTTTATTTTTCTTTTCTACAAAACAAATTAAATTGTTGATGTGTCTTATAGATTTCATATTCGGGCCTTAATTTATACGTAAAGGTAATTTGAAAAGATATATAAAATACTTGCTGTAATCCAGTACTTTGCTACGGTTATAATTTTCCAATTAATTAATCTAATATATAAACATCTAAATATGTTTGCGGGGGGATGGTTTATTTTCCATTTTTTGCTGTTCGCATAACGGAAGTAAACGTAAACAAAATCTAAAAATAAAAATGAAAAATAATGAAATATAATCCACTTACAATTGTAAGTAATACAGCAAAAGTGGAAATCAAGCAAACATATTTAGAATTTTATATATATGATAATTTAATAATAATGCAAATCCCTTTAACATATAACTTATTTACAGTTGAATCTGAAATTAATTCGTTTTGTATATTTTACCTCACTCGCGTTCTTGTGTCCGAGGATAAAATATTTTATAGTTTCTTGAAGATGGCTACTAACAGCTTTCTATCAAAACATTCGACTGTAAGTTTAAGCAGGATAATCAAATAAATAATAATTAAAACAAATCATTTCATTTATATTTCACCATACATCAAATGAAAAGCTATTAATGATTTTATATATATATTAAAATGTATCCAATCAAAAATGGTTTAGTAACAAGGACACAATTTCAAAATATGAGGAAGAAAATTTCGTTTACTAATTTTACCTTAAATTTTCCAACATTTTTAGGGTGGTTTGATAGTTTCATAAGGTTTTCTACAAAAGAACCAAATCTTTGGAAGTTAATTTCCATAAAGAGGGCAATAAATGATTCATATATATATATGATATTTCATTGTAATATTATGGTCATTGCCTATCAATAAGAGACTCGTATATATCTTACGGATACCATTCCAAGTCTCTAGGAATTCCAGAGCATATTGCTGTATTAATCCATTAGCATTGGGTTTCATAGTCATATAAAGGGCATTAATGAAATGTAAAAATCGTCTGTAAATTCATACAATAACCTATAAGATAAAGATGCGATTAAAATCTAAATAATTCCTCTAAATAGATTTATTCTCATTTTCCTCACTCATTAAAAAGGAAGAAGCAAAATTTAAAGAATACCGCAGGAATTTATTAGTGATTATATTCCTGATATTATATTCCAATTCAGCTCTTATATGCAAATTTAGGAAACGGATTAGGAAATTATAATGACCCAGATTGACTTATTATTATTAATATTATTATTATTATTATTATTATTATTATTATTATTATTATTATTATTATTATTATATTATTATTATTATTATTATTATTATTATTATTATTATATTTATTATTATTATTATTATTATTATTAATATTATTATTATTATATTTATTATTATTATTATTATTATTATTATTATTATTATTATTATTATTATTATTATTATTATTATTATTATTATTATTATTATTATTATTATTATTATTATTATTATTATTATTATTATTATTATTATTGCTATTATTATTATAATAATTAATTATTTTTGTGGAATTTAAATCTTATTGTTTTTAATTATGATTTCAGAAGAAAACGATTACAGCGTAATTGCAACTAATAAACCAATAATACGCCCTTTTCTAAATAATTCAATTGGTAGCACTAATATACACAAATGCGAATGTTTGCTATAAAAATATATATCTCAGATAAAGTATTAGAATCTAATAATTAGATGAAAAAATTATTAAATAAATAACAAACTTTATTATGCAAAACAAAAATCGCCGATTTGTTATTCTGACACCCAACAAGGATTTTTCAATATTAAAACTTATTTTACGTAATACTTTTTATGTCATTCTTTAGCTTTTATTATTTCTCATCACTACAGTAAATAAAATTTTACTCCTTTTTGATATGTACTAAAGAGTTAGGAGCATATTAATAATACGAGAACAATAAATATTAATATTAAATAAATATTAAATATTAATATTAATATTAAATAAATATTAATATAAATATTAATATAAAACACAACAATATGATATCACAATGTTTTAATAGGCTACAGAAAAAACAGATTTTTAATAAAATTATAAACATGAATATTAAAATTAAATTATTTGGTTATAGTAAAAATTTAAAAGAAATAAATAATTGTATAAATGAATAAAATTATTCAAATAAATACAGTTCTTTTATTTAATATAAATTTCTATTATAATTTGTTAAATATATTTTTAAAAAATTCTTTTTCCATTAATAAAATGAAAATTATATTATGTTTACATTGCTTAAAAATATTAAAACATGAGTTACAAAATATAATGAAATGAATTAAATTTCATACTTTGCTATTCGAATTCATATTACGTTCATTTAACATAAATTTTCGTCACAGTCTTTTCAAATGTTGATATCGCTCTGATGTTGTTTGTCGAGAGATTTGATTGGTGCATATATTTATTTAATAGAATTACAAAAAATAAAATTTAAAATTTGTAGAAATAGAATCGTATGAAATATGAATACCATTTTAATTTTATTAGGAAAGAAAATATTAGTTGAAATATAAGCTTTTTTACCTTTCTTAATAAAGGAATTTGAAAAATAAACTTAATGAATTTTCTAATATTTTATTTTTTAATTACTATAAATATTTCAGGTAATTATTTAAGTAATTATTTTCAGGTAAAACTCAATAAACTTGCACAAAAAATAAAAAAATACTATGGAAATTCTCCAATAAATTATCATTATACTTTACTTTATACTTCACGCGTTTCTTCTCTATTTAACGGATTTTATTATAAATAGTTTTCATCGGCGTTGGTATGAATACGCAAATTACTTAATTGTACTAAGACCCATAACTAAGAGAACCTAACCTGTCCAACTCAAAATTGTAATTAAATACAAATATTATATTAGATAAATAATTAAATAAACTTGACAACAATTTTATTAAAAGAAGCGCCATCCAAACATTCGTTGTACTATATATTTCGACAGTTTAACTGTCACCTTCGTGTACGGAAACCATTTGATTTTTAATTAATTTAATTTAATTTTAATTAAAAAACATATGCATTATTAAAAACAACAAATATTTATTTTTGTTTGAATATTATAACACTTTTTCAACTTGATCTCCACATTGTTATCACTAAGTTTTATCATTCATTCTTTGATAACGTTCGACATCAATATTCAATTGCTTTGCTTTATACTAGTTTTGGCACATTCATATTCAGATGTTCCAATTCAGATCCTGGCTTCCCAGAAGCTTATAATAAATTGATTGATTCACATGAAATATTATCAAGGCAGAACAATTTCAAAAACTGACATTATTCAAGTCTCAATTAATTACGAGTCGGTATTCCAAATACGAATGTCATTTCAGATCTCACTAATCAGGCAATGCATTTATCGCATTATTCAACATTATAGCTCAATCCTCAACAGTCACATCAGCGTCAGATTCCATTGCAATTACTTTTTATTATTTTTTTTATTATCTATTTATTTAAATGTAAATCTTGAATTTTCCAGTTTTTTTAATGATCAACCTTAGAAAATTTACCTAAGAAATTTTAACTTTGATCTTCAAATATTTTCTTACTGATAGTAACAAAAACCTTTTACCGACCCCTATGTATAAATATGTTGAAAATAATAAAATGTTTTATTAAGGCCTTGTTTAACTGAATCAAACTGGGAACAATTTATCTATTCAATTCAAAAAAATACTTTAAAATTCGACAATATATATATATATATATATTAAAGGAATATTAAAACAAAATATTAGTTATTAACAACATGAAATTTGCAGTTATATTTAATAATTATATAAACATATTTTATTTGACAAAATTAATTCATGGATTGTTTTAATGGAATTCTCGGATCACTGGAGACGCGATAAGCCATTATATCATTTCTGAATTCATGAAACGTTTTCCCTTTCACTGGATCAGCTTGGTCACCTAATTGCATTTATTTGTTTAAATTTGATCAAAAGAAAATATTTTTATGTTACTATTTAAAAGAAATCTTGTACAAAAAGTTATTATTAGTATATGTTGCATAAATGTCAAAATAAACACAATAATATTTTATATTTGCTATAGTTTTAAAAATGTTTAAAAACCAAAAGAAATTATTCAAAATATTTTGATAACTGAATCGGTTTCCGCTTATAACATCCGCTTTAAGCCAATAAATTTTATTTAATATTTATTTAAACAGATTAAAACAAGAAAAGTTTATTCCTAAGGTTTGGTTTTTGCAGCCTTCACTTCTAAAATGTTTCAAGATCTTCAAAGGTTGCTGGCGATGCATCTGGATGCAAAGCTACAATAAAGAAACTATATAAAGATGTAGAGCAGGGGTGTTCAACCTGCGGCCCGCAGGCCACATGTTGTCTGCCTTGACCATTTATGTTTCAATTTTTAACTCCTAAAAATTTAAATAATGTATCTAAATCTAATATGATGATTTTTATAAATGTAGCCCGCAGAGTTATGATGCTTTACCAAAGTGGCCAGGAAGATTATTATTTGGATTAGACACTCCTGGTATAGAGAGTGTACTCACAAACATTCAATAGAAAATTAAAAAAAGTTGTACATTGTCCAATCAGTACATATATACGCAGTCAGCAAGCCAAATGACCAATTCATCGGTTTGTTGCATGACTGAAATCTGAAAAACTTGCTAACATATAGTGTAATCAACCCCGCATTAAGTGGACACAGAACCTGTCTGTAAGCACATCTTACTGCCTTTAACTTTACTATATTTAATAACTTAACTTAAATTGTCGGATCTACATTGGTAATTACAAGCTTGTAATTATTTTATTTTAAATGTTAGTCAACAAAAGTATACAATAAAGTTGTTTTAGCATGTTGTATACTTACCTGATGAGAAGAAAAGTCTTCTCGTATCTAGCACCGTACTGATGAGAGCCAAAAGCTCGAAACTAATCTGATATTGACATTCGCATTGATTATTACAAAGCTTGTACAGATTTTATTTTAAAACATTTAGGTCTATTTTTTATTTTTACAGATAAAATTTGAAATTCTAAATAATGCTTCATCACAATCATGTCAGACCGCAGAATGTCATAAAGAAACTGAACTAGCTAGATTGAAGGGGTTATGTTGTATCTTTAAAAAGAACATATTTTTGATACCATGCACAATAGAGCCTTCACTTTCCGATTAAAGTTTGAAAAATTTAACAATTGTTCTTTTTGTGGAGGGTAACTTTTTATGAATAAGCGTCCATCTTTTTCTATATAAAGTTGAATATATTTCTCTTGTTTGTATTTTTTTACAAGACCTTTACTAATTTTATGTCCTTTTTCAGAGGTTTTTAGCCTTAGTACGTGGGCTTCGGACAAAATATTTTAATAAATTTAGTTTTATCTCATAGACATTGTCTTTTAGAGATTTTTTGATATTTTTAACTAAATAAAATTTGTACATTTACCAATCAGGAATAAAATTCAATGCCGACTATTCAGAAACTATTCCAAAATGTCTTGAAGGTCTTGATAAATCATTAATTAACTGTTATAGGCTTGATTATAACATATTAAAGTGTCAGTTCATGAGGAATTTTAATTATATAAAATTTCCATTAAGATCACAAATACAAATTTTTAGAAAAACATCAATACTACCAAATTCAGTGTCAATCAAGCGACAGATAATCAAAGCAACAGATAATCACAGCGACAAATAATCACAGCGACAGATAATCACAGCGACAGATAATCAAAGCAACAGATAATCACAGCGACAAATAATCACAGCGACAGATAATCACAGCGACAGATAAACTCAACAATGTTTTTTATTCATATTATTGGGAACGCGTGATATGTGAAGCATTGTTGATAACGTCATTGAATCCAAAGATTAATGTGCAAAGTGCTGTGACTACGAATGTTTTGAATGTTTTGAAATAGTTTACGTATGTTAAATCATGTTTATGTATTGTTTTATTAAAAAAAAATTTTTTTAATATTATTAAAATAATTGAAATTTTAAATTACATTAATTTTTTGAAAAAGTTATAATATAAATGAAATTTTAAATTAATTAAAAGTTATTTGAATATATTTTATAAATATTTATTTATTACAAAATTAAATTAATAAAAAATAATTTGTTTAAATTAAATTTTAATTCATAATATTTTTAGTTGGTTTTGAGTACCTGAAGATGACAGGTATGCTGTCGAAATATATCGTACGAAAAGTTTTTTATTGGTGATATCTTTTAATAATAATAATAATAATAATAATAATAATTGTAAGGATAATTAAAGAATATTTTATAATTAGTTATGTAATAATATGTAAAAATTGTAGTTTGAAGATCAGAAGTTGATTATGATGTTTGATGATTATAATTAATTTTTTGGTATGCTCAAGGTATTCTATATCAATTATTAGTAAACGAATAAACTCCTTTGTGAGGTTAGGCAACAAATAGCTATAAAAAAAAGAATAAATATATTGTTTTTATGGCTTTATTTACAACAACAACAATAATAATAATAATAATAATAATAATAATAATAATAATAATAATAATAATAATAATAATAATAATAATAATAATAATAATAATAATAATAATAATAATAATAATAATAATAATAATAATGGTAGTAGTAATAATAATTATAAAAATAAGTATTATTATAATAAAAACTAATACATGTTGCGGATATAATTATGGAAATAATTTATAATCAAAGGCAAACTGCTTATGGCAGGGCATTATAATCACTATTGCACTTGTAACAACAAGTTTTACAATTTCCACGGCCTATGATTTTATAGTTATCTTTCGAACCTAAAAATAAAAATGAACATGTATAAAAATTATCTTTCTCCAACATGTACTTTCTCCAAACTCTCCGAAAACAGCCGATAAAATAAATACAATAAATACATAATTTTTCTAAAAAATATAAAAATATTTTGGTTAAAAATTCCAGATTTAATTAATTGAAATATCTATAAAACACAGAAAAATGTCTTACCAAATTCATGTGAAATTTAGTTTGATTTACAAATATAAAATTTGTAAATATTCATTGGCCACCAGGAAAATGCATTTACTCTTTTCCATAGAAATTGAATAATTTCAGGCAAAGCAAATTTGAATATGTAAAAAATGGACTATTTGAATTTTTATTGAAGTCTGATTATTATTATTTTTATTATTATTATTATTATTATTATTATTATTATTATTATTATTATTATTATGATTATTATTATTATTATTATTATTATTATGATTATTATTATTATTATTATTATTATTATTATTATTATTATTATTATTATTATTATTATTATTATTATTATTATTATTATTATTATTATTATTATTATTATTATTATTATTATTATTATTATTATTATTATTATTATTATTATTATTATTATTATTATTATTATTTTAACATTTAAACATCTTTACAACTTGGGAAATTTCATAAGCTTCTATTTTCATGTTGGCTTTATCTGCTGGAATTAGTGAGGCTATTTTCGGATTTCTTTGTGTCGATTCATTGCTATGATTGATTAATTTTTCATGTTTGAAGGATATGTGCGATTATTTCTTCATTAGATTAACATCTTCGACGTAGAAAATCCTCACCTTTAGCACCAACGATGGCATCAATATTTTTAGCTAGTTTGGAAAAGAAAATTGTTTCTTTTTAATTTGAGAAACCCATTGTTTATAAAAGGTATGTGTATGATATTTTTCTTGTATTTGAAAATCAGAAACATGTAGAACCGTTTATGCATTTTATGAACAATTTACATAAGAGCGGAGAGAAAGTAATCGATTGCGTTTTTGGATTTGTTAATTCAACCCAAAGATAAACATTATGAGACAGATATATTTAGAAAACCAACAGATACTGATCTTAATACTTCTCCAGTAGAGTTTTGTGAATTTAAGTATAATTCAGTAAAACGTGTTGATAAATTGGTTGAGTTTTTTGATAAAGAATGGGTATTCGAAATCATTTTTATTGTTGAGGAATAAAAAAGAAAAAAAATATGCATAAATTTTATAGTTTTTTATATGTTAAATTGATTGAATTAAATTTTGTAATTAGTGAATTAATTGTATTTTTATTTTTTTCATTTTTGGTGTTTAAAATTGTAAAGTAAAGAAGACTTTTTGAAAAGAAGCTTGGAAATGCTGTTTATTGAATAAATATATGAATTTATGCAAAATTGTCAGTGATTTAAAATTTTAAATAAATAATATTAAGCAATGTCTGATTATCTTGATACAGATAAACTTAAATTGAAAGAAAAAGATGATAGTATTATTAAATATTTGGATAAAGGAGATATTGCCTTATTGGAAACCTATGGCGCAGCACCATATACTGCGGCTTTATGGTATTTAGCCGCTGATAAAGTTTGTTTAGCAAGGGAACAACTTTTACAAGTGGCAAGATATAAAAAATTTATAAATGATGATAATTTAACCAAAACTGTTACTCCAACTGATATTGAAGAAGGCATGATGATCGATCCAAGTGTTACAATGATGCAAGTTGATGAAAAGCCTGGTGTAACATATAGAGACTTTATCGGTTGTAAAGAACAAATTGAAAAGTTAAGGAAAGTAAAAGTAGACACAAAATTAAACATTTATTATTGATGATAAAAGAGACTGTTGACAAATTGAATAAAAATCCTAAGGATCCATGTTTCGGAAGGTTTGACTGTAATTTTACAAATGAGTGTGAATTGAGTGTTGATTTAAATAATAGTAAAAATTTATATAAGAATAATGAGTCTAAATTTTTGTTAGTATTGCCGTACTCGGAAGGTTTTACAAATTATAAAAGGAATTTAAGTAAACTGATGGGAAATTTAAAGTATACGATCGTTTCTAATTTGTGTATGGTACTAATATGTTTATTAATAAATCATAAACTACAGTTGGATTGTCTTTAATTTTCGTTTATATATTTTTTCATGTAATGAGTGCAATGCCACATACATTGGAGAGACTTCCCGTCATCTATGTACTCGAGTTTTAGAGCATTGTTAAGGTAAGTGTTTGACCAATATAAGTCAGCGTTATAGAAGCTGTAAAAGTAAAATAGGAATGTCTGATTTAAAATTTTTTATAAATTTTAATAATTATTGGAATTTGTTATATGTTAAGTGTTTCGAACAAATGTGCAAAGTACTATGACTAAGAATGTTTGGATTATTTTTAAATAGTTTAAGTATGCTAAATTGTGATAAATGGAGGTTTAAAGAAAAACATCAATCAAAAATATATATTCAGCTACAATATATTTCGACAGAATTTCTGCCTTGAACTTTAAACTATTTAGAATAAACCATTTTTATTTAAACAAATTTCTGCTTTTAAATTCTCAAGTTATTTTATAAAAAATTGAAAATCTTAGTTGAAAGTTATATTTAAATTTATTAAAGTCTTAGGTTTGTAAAATTTTAGAATATTAATTATTTTTAAATTTTATAGAATTTGTGATTTATTAAAACAAGATTTTCAATTTTTGATAAAATAAATTTGAGAATTTAAAAGCAGAAATTTGTTAAAATAAAAATGGTTTATTCTAAATAGTTTAAAGTTCAAGAAATTCTGTCGAAATATATTGTAGCTGAATATATATTTTTGATTGGTGTTTTTCTTTAATTTAAATCAGAGCCAATTTTGTGTGATTTTTTTTAATCAAATTGATGTTTCTACAAGTTTAAAAGAAAGTTTTTTTTAATTTTAATATTATTTGTAATATGACAAATTAAAATTTATAAAATGTTTCATTATTTTAATATTTTATTATAATACAGATAAAAAGTTTAATATTTATAAAAAAATTAAAAATCAGCATAAAAATATTTAAACAATTATTGATTAAAGTATTTAATTAAAAAAATCATTTTTTAAAATTATATAAATAATCCATAATATTTCAGTTGGTTCTTGTGCCTGGAGATAGCAGTTAAACTGTCGAAATATATCGTACGAAGATTGTTTGATTGGCGTTTTCTTTTAATAAAATCGTTGTTACACTGATTTAATTATTTATTATTATTATTATTATTATTATTATTATTATTATTATTATTATAATTCAATTTAAAAAGAAAAAGTTAAATTTAGTAATTTAAAATGACTATGTTTAGTGGCAAAAATAAATAAAAACATAAATAGTTATTTTTTTAAAATAAAAAATAAGTATTAGTAGCAATTGTTTTTATAAATAAATTTAAAAATAGAAATTATTAATTACTATTTATAGAACGCAAGTATTTAGATTAATATAAAAGGAAGTAATTTTGCTTTGTTAGGGGGAGACGACAGGAGAAAAAATTACTGTTGATAGTAAAAAGTAGAAATAGAAAGGAAACAAAGTGTTGAAAAGAATTCTAAAAGAGAAACGCGAAGTCCATAGTTAATTGGGCGGTGTAATAGTTAACTAGTAATAGTTAACTAGTTGAAGTTAATTTTGTTGTTTACCCATAAATTGAAAGGAATTTCAATTAGAACGTGTGATCAAATATTTATTTTGCAGACTGATAAAAACAATAGGGATCAAATTTTTACTGTTTAAATAAATTGTTTGTAAAGCGATTTCTCTAGGTGATATTTTATAGACTAAAAACACTACGAAATTCAATAATTAAGCTAATTAGTATTTATAATAATAATAATTTTTATATATATTTGGAGTCAGATTAAATAAGAGTTCTTCTGTTAAGATCATTCCCCATTTTACGGATCTTAACTTATTTAATTATTTATTATTATTATTATTATTATTATTATTATTATTATTATTATTATTATTATTATTATTATTATTATTATTTTATCATTATTAAATTTAATTAAATTAAACTAAACTTTATAACTATAATTAAGAAAGTAATTTATTATCATATACAAGTGCCATATGGCAAACCCCCATGATTAGTATTGCAACCTTTGCAACAATAACCGCAACTATTTTGGCCTATGACACCATCTGAAGAATCTAAACCTGAAAATAAATAATAAGGATATCCAAACCTCACAAACAAATACATGATCCTTCAGAGGGGTAGCCAACAACTGTTAGAAGAATGAATAGTAAACATAAAAAATAATTCTAAAATACATTTTTATTAAACAGTAAGAACTTCACTAAAATACAGAAAGCATAAAATAAATTACCAATTTCATATCAAATTTAACAATATTCAACTAAAATTATTTCATTTTTATATGTTTATTTGGAGAAAATAAATATTATTTATTCATTGAATAATTGGAGTTAAAACCTAAATTTGTGTTTTTATGAATATTTCTACTATTCATTCTAATAATAATAATAATAATAATAATAATAATAATAATAATAATAATAATAATAATAATAATAATAATAATAATAATAATAATAATAATAATAATAATAATAATAATAATAAATATAAAAATAATATTAGTAATAATATAATAGTAGTAAAAGTAGTAATAATTATAAAAATAAGTATTATTATAATAAAAACTAATACATTTTGCGGATATAATTATGGAAATAATTTATAATCAAAGGTAAACTGCATATGGCAGGCTATATTAATCACTATTGCACTCATAACAACATGTTTTACAATTTTCTTTTGACACTAAAAATGAAAATTAAGATGTACAAAAATATCTTTCTCCAACATGTACTTTCTCCAAACTCTCCGAAAACAGCCGATAAAATAAATACAATAAATAAATAATTTTTCTAATATATATAAAAAAATATTTGTTTAAAAAATTCCGGATTTAATTAATTGAAATATCTATAAAACACAGAAAAATGTCTTACCAAATTCATGTGAAATTTAGTTTGATTATCAAATATAAAATTTGTAAATATTCATTGGCGACCAAGAAAATGCATTTACTCTTTTCCATAGAAATTGAATAATTTCAGGCAAAGCAAATTTGAATATGTAAAAAATGTACAATTTGAATTTTAAATGAAGTCTGATATTATTATTATTATTATTATTATTATTATTATTATAATTATTATTATTATTATTATTATTATTATTATTATTATTATTATTATTATTATTATGATTATTATTATTATTATTATTATTATAAATTTGTTTTCTTTTTAGAAAATTGAGCTGTCCAAGAAACACCATCCATTTACATGTGTTTTACGCATTCTTGTTGAGAGCCCTCACACATTTTTTCAATCTGATTCCTCCATCATCCGTAAGTTTGTTTTAGCTTCACTTTTATATTGTCAAAATTGGAAATTAATTTTTTCAGTTTATTAATTAAATTTAATTTTTCCTTTACTATGAAATATTTTTTTTAAATATTAAATTTAAAGATTTAAAACAAATTTTTGTTTTAAAATTATAATTGAGTAAGAAAATAATTATTAAAATTATATCATGTTTATGTAAAAGTGTACAAAATAAGTAATTGGAATTTCGGCCATAAATATTTATTTTATGAAAATAAAGTAAATTTGTGACAAAAAGTTTAACAATTATATTTTGCATTGAATGTTAAAAACATTTTAAAAAATTTTATTGTGAATTTATTAAAGTTTTGTTAAAATCTCAATTTTATAAAATTTTTATAAAGAAATTTTTAAAACTTTACAGTTATTAAAACAGAATTTAATATTTTTATTAAAATATTTTTATAATATAAAAAAAGAAATTTGTTTGAATAAAAGTAATTTATTCTATATAGTTTCAAGTTCTACTCTACTTGACGATAGCAATGAGTATGTCGAAATATATTGTAGTGTAATATATATGTTGAATTGACGCTTTCTTTAATTTAATAATAGCATAATAATAATAATAATAATATTAATAATAATAATAATAATAATAATAATAATAATAATAATAATAATAATAATAATAATATAATAATAATAATAATATTAATAATAATAATAATAATAATAATAATAATAATAATAATAATAATAATAATAATAATAATAATAATATAATATAATAATAATAATAATAATAATATTAATAATAATAATAATAATAATAATAATATTAATAAGATCTATATTTCAAATATTTAACTTTGTTAAATGTGTTAAATTTCAAAAATCTTTCATCAGTGCATATATATATATACATACTAAAAATACGTATTGTAGTAGCGAATACTAAAGGTTCCTTTTCACATGAAGGTAAACTAGACAAACGCAGCAGTTTTAACTATTGAAATTATATAAATACCAATGACCTGCACGGGCCGGTAAAATTAATAAAGACTAAAATGACCTGACACGATTCGACCCGAGCCCGACTCTTCATAATATATTGTAATCCGAACCCGAACCGACCCAAAAAAAAGAAATTAAATTTTCAAGTCTGCTTTGTCGAAATGCTGTCATTTTGGCTAATTGAAATTAAATTTATGTAAGCAATGAAATTTACTCACGTAAATTTTATTTTAATTCAAATAAAATTATATTAAAAATCCATAAAGAAAAAAATTTAGATTAATGTTTAAAATTAAGCCCGAGCCAGAGCCGAACCCGAATGAAATACCAAAATATCGTCCCGGCTTGTTATTTGTGTCGGGCCTGGCTAAATAAACCTATGTTGAAGGCGTTCGACAGGTTAAGGTCTACCTTTTAATACTAAAATCTTTTGTTTAAAATTTAATTTACTTCGGATTTCAATAATAATAATTTCAAAATAATTCCCATTTCCAAAAATACTATGTAATTGATATCACTATAAAATAATTTAATTTATCTATCAAATGCAGTTGGGAACAAATCTGATGTCAGATTATAGAATTCGAAAATAGACAAAATCAAGAAAAATATAAGAGGAGAAAATAATTTGCCCTTACCCAAGAATATGTAAAGAATGGAGAGAAATCTGATGAAATGGAAATACCTGACAACCTAATTCGAGATCTCCTTGACATAATCAACTCGTAAATCAACTTACAATCAAAGTAAACCAGAATAAGTTAAAACAAAAAAACGAATATTTGTTTACATTTCCTACATTTTTACAAATATATTTATGAATTTGCTTTCCATGAATGACATTTGTAATTGATAATAAAGTAAAAGAAACTGCAATTTATGTTTTTTAATATTTTAATAATTATATTAACTTTTATATTTTTCTAAATAGCCTTGAAACAGCATAAGCTGTATATTTTATAATTTTATGTTTTGCTAGTACATGTTGCACATTAGTTTATATATATATATATATATATATATATATATATATATATATATATTTAAACATCTTAATTAAATTTTAATTGCTTAATACTATCTAATTAATTAAAACAAAAATATAAATTCAATTCAAATTTTCTTGTCTAATACTGATTCTGCGCGTCATGTTTTCTTATAGAAAATTTCCCAAGATATATTTGGTTAGGATATTTACCTCGTTAGATTGACATTGGAATTCCCCAATATACATTTTCAATCAAATTAGTAAAACAAAAATGAATTGACTATTAAACTTTATTTTTTCAAAATAACTGACGATTATAACAAAATATAATGGCTTTCGATAAATGAAATAAATAATTATTATTATTCTATTATTTATTATTCTATTATTGCTTTTTTGATAAATTAAATTGCTTTAAATTTGGACTCAAACTAAACAAAAAGTAATTCTTCGATATTGTAAACATTTTAATTGTAATAAATTTCAATAAAGTTTTCATGAAACAAAACTTCCATTGGCAATGGCAATAAAAATAATTAAGAAAATTAAATTAATTTAAATGACAAAAACTTTATATTAATGGAAATGGCCAGAATTGGGAATTCGGAAAAGTGGGCAAAAATAGTTTGGAAAAATATAATTTTATCAAGACATGAAATGTGAAATATTATGCTCAATTTAATATGTGCATAATACTTTAGTATATTTTTTATATATTTATTACTCCTTTTAATATTTTTCTCTTATTTTGAATGGCCTGTTAATCTGCAATTTTATATGTAATTATTGGTCTCTTTTTAATGTTCTTGTTTATTTTCAATTTGATTTTTTTGTTTTAATTACATAAAAAAATTCCTAGAAAAAAGCATGGAAACTAAACACTTTGACAAAGTTAACAAAAATAATATTAACTGCAACGAATTATATATTTATAGTGCAATACACAACTGTCCATTTTAGGTCCCTAGGTATTTACGCGAATTTGCACAGATTTATAAAAAAAATATTTACAATTCAAGATTGTGTAAGTCGAATAAATATTTTACACTTGGTTTCAAAATTAATGAGTTTCTATAATATAAAATAACTGCATTAACCAAACCAAAAGTTCTATGTTAAAAATTCAATTCTATAATAAATGTATTAAAACGTAGTAGACAAATGGATAGATAAATGTTAAACATACCAACACGATTTCCATAGTAAAATGATAAGCATATTCTCGCTTAGTTTATATGAAGACGTAAAAATAAATATCGTGAGAGTTGTTTTTAACATAATTAACTGAAGGAAAATGCTTATAAGAAATTATTGTTTAAAATTGTCTTAAAATTATTAAAATTTAATTTATAAATCTTAAAAATTTCCCTTTTTTAAAATAAATCATGATGGAACCTCCATAATTTATTTATAGCCTGAAGATAGAAATAAAAAAATCTAATAATTCTTTTATAAAGATAATAATTTCAGCTTTATTTTGCGCATTCTATTGAATTGTAATTTTCCATTAAATTTACTTTGTAAATGAACTGTTTTCCAAATCATTCAATTTAAACAAATCGGATGTACAACTTAAATTACAATTTTTCTGCTTCGAGGTTAAAATAAGAGTGTCAAAGAGATAAAATAATTGAAAATGAAATCGAAAGAAACTTCTTAAATTATTATTATTATTATTATTATAAAATTAAAACATTTAAATTAAATTAAATTAAATTAAACTAAACTTATAACTATAATTAAGAAAATCATTTATTATTCTTTACAAGAGCCATATGGCAAACCCCCAAAATTAGTATTGCAACCTTTGCAACAATAACGGCAACTATTTAGGCCTACGATATCTTCTGAATATGTTAAACCTGAAAATAAAAAATAAGAATATCCAAACCTCACAAACAAATACATGATCCTTCAGTGGGGTAGCCAACAAATGTTAGCAGAACGAATAGTAAACATAATAAAAAATTCTAAAATACATTTTTGTTAAACAGTAAGAACTTCACTTAAATATAAAAAGCATTAAAAAATTACCAATTTCATGTCAAATTTTACAATTATTAAACTAAAAATATTTCATTTTTAAATGTTCGTAAATGAAAGTAAATATTATTTATTCATTTCCCTTTAGCAATTGAATAATTGGAGTATGTTAAAACTTACAATTTGTGTTTTTATGAATATTTCTACTAATCAGTCTAATAATAATAATAATAATAATAATAATAATAATAATAATAATAATAATAATAATAATAATAATAATAATAATAAAAATATTTATTTATAATAATAATAATTATTATTATCATATTTTTATTCATTTAATTATCATTTATAATTTTTTTAAGATCGTATGGCTTTGTCGACTGTTCGCAGCTATAGACTATCTCTCCATCACCGCCAGCCATACATGGGTCTTTATTGAAGCTCTATTTCTACACAACACCTTGCTGTTGCATCTCATGCGTGACACTCCTTACACTTTGGGAATTTATATCAGCATCGGATGGAGTGAGTTTTCTATGAATTCGGTTTCAGAAACAGAATTATAATTTTTCAATTTTTATTTGTCAAATTCACTCGCTTTATTAAATGTGAACTAAATTTGATAGATAATTTCCATATGGCTAATATTTGTCTATCGCATATTGAAGATATATTTGTACAACAAAAAGTAAATATGAGATTTGGAAATTAATATAAATGTGCCGATGTTCTGGCTGATCAGAATGTGATAATATTTATTATTATTATTATTATTATTATTATTATTATTATTATTATTATTATTATTATTATTATTATTATTATTATTATTATTATAATAAATTATTATTATTAGTATTATTATTATAATTAATTTTTATATACATTAAATTATATTTATATTATGCATTGTTTATGATATTATTTATAAATTAATATTTTATCCGCATTTAATCATACTTAAATGAATTATTTATTTAAAAAATAAGCATCTTTGGTGAAGCAGTTGGGTTGGCAGTCATTCATAACCACCATATTTGGTACAGCTGTAAAGAATTCCCCAAACATTCATTTGACAAAATATTCATATCAAATAAATAAAACATTTCTATATGTTTACTATATCTGATATTCTCACATACGGAAACGGGTTCATAAATATGAATAAAATATTTGGATATTTTATAAATAATACATTTTACGCTCTACAGAATGTCACAATTTTCTATACCAATTCACTATTGTGTATTTTTATTATTATTAATTCATAAATTTAAATAAATTGTTTGCGAATATACAAAAAATCAAACGTCTTTCTCATTCAAGTTTTTCTTAAAGATAATAAACAAGACTTTTGGATTTTCAAATTATTTTACCTTTGTCAAATGAAATAAAGTAAAATCCTTTGCATTCATTGAATATATTTCAAGATTTAAACGTCCATGTCCATTTTCGGGATTTTCCAAACTCCGGAATGCAATATATGTAATTACATGGAAAAGTTAACCTATGACATATACAGGTATGCTTCATTCATGAGGCGCCCGCTTTGTGGCGTTTCGCTCATACGGTGGTCACAAAAAACATACATGAAAATGCGCATGGCTCAATGCACCAACCGCCGAAAAATATTTTATAGCGTTTCGGTAATGCGGCATTTAACTCAGCAGTAACTCCGCACCATGCAGCATTCAACAGCTGGTTTCGATTGTGTTAGCACGCATTTTTTCATTGCTCTCAACTTTGCTGCTGTATTTAAAATTACATTAAAATGCGCTTGGCTCAATACAATGTGGTAGCGAGTGTTAAAAAAGCAAGCGATTTACCATACGGCGGTGGTCTGGAACCGAACCCACTCTATGAGCGACGTAGAAATGTAATTATAATGAAAAAGAATGTCACTGGTCTCTATATTTTTTCCACAGAAACGTATTCTTTTACGTCTGCTGTTCAATTCATTAATTTTCACAATTCTAGCGATTTGGAAAGCGGATTGACTATTGGTAATTGCATCACGATTTGCCATAAATAATATTCAATTAGCAACATATTCATTGAGATTATTTGTTTGATTCATTAAATCATAGTTGTTGCGTTATTAGTGTAAACAATATCTTTCAAATAAATAAGACTGTAAATAGAAATTTTTACTTATTCAGAAATTTGTTTCAAACTATTGAGACCATTAAGTGATTTATGAAGAAATTTATTTACTCTTTATTAACATTAGTCTAACTAGCTGACAAATATCGTGACTCTCATTCATTGATGCACAGATGTGGCCTTCACTCGACTTTTTTATGGTCCGCCGTGGTGCACAGTAGCAAATGCGCGTGTATTTACATTTACACAAATGCAGCAAAGTCCTAGTAAGTGGCTCAATGGGCTCAACCGACAGTGCTTGCACATTCCTTAGTCGGCGCTCGTTCACATTATTCGATTTCGACGCTTCAATTTCTTTACATTCCGAAATAACAGAGATCATAACAAATCATGACGATTATGACTTCGGGTGTGGTTGTCGGACGTTGTTAAGCTCCGGTTGCGTCTTGATTTCTTCGTCAGCGCTGGCCTGTCGGAATTTTGTGGCAACTTACCAACCGAGGATAAACCTTATTTAGCGTTTATAGTTCTAAAAACCACCGCAGTACAGAATTGTCGAAACTTCGTTCAGCCACGCTATGAACGTTAGAACACTGCCGATTGCCTCACTAGCCTGAAAAAACTCAGATTCAGTACACCTGATTCAGTTCATTAAAAACTTCTATAATAGAAGTTTTAATGAACATTCAACTACGATTATGATTAAGTTTATGAATTAGCCATTTGTAAAATGGCTGACAGGTAAATTTTTTAGTGAAATATATTTTAAGGCTTGGATTGTGATCTCCTATATTTATGAGATCATTATTCAATCTCTTAAATAATACTTTTTATCAACGTATATTTTAAATTTACTTTTATTAATTTTCTTTGTGTTTTTTTTAAGAATTTATGCCAATTTATGTAAATTAATGGAATTATTATTGAATAAATGTAAGTCCGTTTAGTTGAAAACTAAAATTTATTATTAAAAAGTTTCTATATTCGAAAAAACTATTTCTCTGTTCCTTGGAAATTCGTTTTGGCTGCCAAATTTATAAAAATCTTCCCCATTTTGAATGGTATTAATGATTTGGATTTTTAATACTTTATAAAAAAATATTATTTTTAAACTTAAGTTATCGGAAAACTTATGTTTTCCGGTTTTTTAAACTCCTCATTTGAAGATTCTGGTTCCACTGCTCCTGGTAAATTGCAAATGAAGTAAAAACTCAAAAACCCAAAGTTTCGATGGATATTTTTGAAATATCTGAAATTTTGTAAAAATATTAAATTGATTGAATTTCATGAAAAATCTTACGAAATTATTTCCTAATTTTCTCTACAACTCAAAGTAGAGTTATTGGTATTTTTTACAAAAATTTTCGGCTTAATTTTTAAACAAAATTGTCTAAAAAATTACTAAAAATAGTTTTATATAAAGTTTTTATTGAACTGAACTTTTCTACATTTTGAAAGTTTGCATGCATTATTTACTATGTATTATGTGTTTATGTTTAAAAGGAAATTTCTTCATATTCCTTCCTTCCTATAATATAAGTTTTTATTCAGTTGAACAAATTACATGCAGACACGGGTAAGTAGCTATGTTTCTATATTTTAATTTTATTGATTTTTTCATTTTATTATAGGAGTTTTTAATGAACTGAAACAGATGTATTATTCTTTTCTCTGAGTTACCACTCTACCACATTTATTTAAGTACAGTGTTTAAGTGTGTTCAGTGTTCTGACAAAAGTATTGGCTAAGTTTGGTCGGATATCAAGTAGATCACTAAGTAAATATTTTAGAAAATTTAGTTTTGACACTATATGTGCAATGTTTATTCAATAAATTTAATATTTAATAATAAACTATTTAATAAAATAAAAAATGGATAAACCAGGACAAAGTTGTAAACTGAACCTTCAAGATAAAGATAGACAATTCCAAGCAAGCTGGAAAGAAAAATATTTTTTGGAAAATCTGTTAATGGAATTGCATATGCAATGGAATGCCATCAGTCAAATTAGTAATAAATAATTGCGATTTATTTACTTTTTCTATTTTTTATTATAAAATTTTACATTGTAAATAAAAAAATAACATGTAAAATTCTTTTTGCTGCCTACCGTTTTCCCAAAAGTATGTATGGGGCCCTTAGTTGCCACAAGTCTGTGAATCCCGGTTCTAGGTGTTTCACTTAGGAACGAAAGGTTGCCAATATCAGATTTGTGGAATTTTATTTACTTCCTTAATACTTATAACAGTAAATTTCATGTAAGGAAGTACAAGAAGTTATGACAGTGCATTTCTGCATTTCTTTTGCAATTGATGATAGACTTTGGGAATCATATTGGCCTAACCTCTTACTTACTATTAGTAATCCTCATTTTCTTTAAAGCAATTTCTAATTTCTATGAGTAAAACACTTTGTAAGAACCTATAATATCTAATATTATAATAATATTATCTGCTTATTTGTCTCAATGAGAGATTATGTACGGAATAAAGTGAAAATTACAAAAATATTAATGAGAAAATATCCAATATTTTATTTTTTTTCTAAATCAAATCAATTTGTTCCTATTTACATTAATCAAAATAAACAAGAGAAATAATGAATTCGATTTAAATTTATCATAATAATATTTTTGTTATTATTATTATTATTATTATTAATATTATTATTATTATTATTATTATTATTATTATTATTATTATTATTATTATTATTATTATTATTATTATTATTATTATTATTATTATTATTATTAATTTTATTATTATTATTATTATTAAAAGATAACGCCAATAAAAAACTCTTCGTGCGATATATTTCGAAGGCATAACTGTCATCTTCAGGTACAAAAAACCAACTAAAAATATTATGAATTAACTTATAATTTAAACAAATTATTTTTTTATATTAATTTAATTTTCTGATAAATAAACACTTACTTTATTTATAATGCTAATTTGGTAAAAATTGTTAATAAATTGGTTGAGTTTTTGATAAAGAACGGGTATTCTAAATCGTTTTTATTATTGATGATAAAAGAGACTTTTGACAAATTATAATATAGATAAAAAATTATAATATTTATATAAATAACATTTTGCAATTAGTATTTAAATAATTTTTGTAAATTAATATTAAAAAAAATAATTTGTTTAAATTATAAGTTAATTCATAATATTTTTTGTTTTTTATTGGCGTTATCTATTAATTAAATCGTTGCAAAATTTATTTAATTATTATTATTATTATTATTATTATTATTATTATTATTATTATTATTATTATTATTATTATTATTATTATTATTATTATTATTATTATTATTATTATTATTATTATTATTATTATAATTATTATTATTATTATTATTATTATATTATTATTATTATTATTATATTATTATTATTATTATTATTATTATTATTATTATTATTATTATTATTATTATTATTATTAAACTATAAGATATTATAGATGTTTTCAGAATATTTTTAAAGAGGTAGTAAGTAAAGGATTTGTCAAATCTCTTTTACGCGATACTTTTTGTAATTATTGATAATGTTTATGCTTTTTTCTTTAAAAATGTTACATTGTAAATAAAAATATTATGTGAAATTCTTTTTGCTTCCCACTGTTTTCATAAACAAATCAGAGCTATATGATTGCTTGTCTAATAAACTTCTATCTAATTTTTATTGAAAAACAGAGGACCAATATATCTTTTGAAACAATTACAAACCTCGAGATCGCATTTCTTTTGACGGATAAAATCTAGTGTAAGGGAGCTAGCTCTACATCAAGAACCTTTCTCCAATAGAAATTAGTTTGAAACTTTTTAAATAGCATCAAAACCTACATAAACTTTACCACATGAAAAATTGGTATATTTGTGGCCAAAATTATAATTAAAAATATGGAGACACCATAGAAAATTATATATTAATAATATTAAAATGACATTTATTAATTGGTAACTGATCTAAGTTGGCGACAAAACAAATATTTCGTTCCTACAATTATTTGTTTCATTTATTAAAATTTTTTATCTTCCACGACAAATTTGAATAATTTAAACAATTTCAGCCAAAATTTTGGAATAAATAATTCCTTACTACTGTTAATATTTACATTACTTGTTGGATTTTATTTTCAAATTTAATAAAGTGAATCTGGAATGAAAGTGAAAATTTAATTTAGCCCCAGGCCTTAATATTGTCCCAAGTTGACGGCATTGAATATATTAGAATGATAATCTCTGGATTGGAATTAGTTATAATAATATTCAACAAACGCATGGAAACTTTTGGATGAAATATATCGGGGTCCTGAATTTGATTAAAATCTCTTTTAAAAGTTTTAATTATAAAATTACTATCAAAATAAATAAAATATTTTTTTCTTAATTGAAATGATAATATTACAAATTATAGTAATGATAAAATTAATAATAATAATAATAATAATAATAATAATAATAATAATAATAATAATAATAATAATAATAATAATAATAATAATAATAATAATAATAATAATAATAATAATAATAATAATTAAACGATAACGCCAATAAAAAACCTTTCTTACGATATATTTCGATAGCACAGCTATCATCTTCAGGTACTCAAAACCAACTAAAAATATTATGAAGGATTTCTAAATCATTTTTATTGTTGATGATAAAAGAAACTGTTGATAAATTGATTAAAAATCCTAAGGATCCATGTTGTGGAAAGTCTGAATGTAATTTGTCGGATTGGTGTGAATTGAGTGTTGATCTGGGTGATGGTAAAAATGGATATAAAAAAATTGAGCCTAAATATGTGTTAGTATTGCCGTACTCTGAAGGCTTTACAAATTATAAGAGGAAGTTGGGTAAACTGATAGGAAATTTAGAGTATAAGATCGTCTCTAATTCGTGTAAGGTACGCAATATGTTTATTAATAAATCAAAAACTCCGGTTGGATTGTGTTCTGATCTCGTTTATCAATTTACATGTAAGGGGTGTAATGCCACATACATTGGAGAGACTTCCCGTCATCTCTGTACTCGAGTTCTAGAGCATTGTCGATTGAAGGGTTTGACCAATATTAGTGAACACAATAGAGGCTGTAAAAGTGATATCGGAATGTCTGATTTTAGAATTTTGTTGAGAAATTTTAATAGTTATTGGGAACGAGTGATATGTGAAGCATTGCTGATAAGGTCATTGGATCCAAAGATTAATGTGCAGAGTGCTGTGACTACGAATGTTTTGAATGTTTTTAAATAGTTTACGTATGTTAAATCATGTTTGTTTTTTAATATTATTAAAATAATTGAAAATTTTAAATTGCATTAATTTTTAAAAAATTAGAATATAAGTAAAAAATTTAAAATTAATTTAAAATATATTTTTAAAAATATTTATTTATTAAAAAATTAAATTAATAAAAAATAATTTGTTTAAATTAAATGTTAATTCATAATATTTTTAGTTGGTTTTGAGTACCTGAAGATGATAGCTGTGCTATCGAAATATATCGTAAGAAAGGTTTTTTATTGGCGTTATCGTTTAATTAAATCGTTGCCAAATTTATTTAATTATTTATTAATAATAATAATAATAATAATAATAAAATGTTGATTTCCAATAATGTTTTACAGTGTATTTAATATATTTAAAAAAGTTGATATCAATGAAACGATAAACGTTCATTTAGTAAATGTAAATTTGAAATCAATTAAAAAAAATGGTTTTTAATGTTTTGTTGAATATAAATATATATATATATATATATATATATATATATATATCAAAGAGATTTTTTTTTAAATCAACATTTCATCGTCTTAACTTCAAAGTCGAGATTTGAATAGAAAGATTTGCTTTCCTTCTCCAGGCCGAAGATTGACAAATTACAATGAAAAATACAATTTGTTTTAATTTAATAAATTGTTTTTTTTACTAAAGTATAAATATGAATTTTATCTACACAACATTATTTCTCGAATATTTGAATAAAATACTGGGTTAGGAATAAAATTTAATCATTCGGACCCGGGGATAACGTTACCGGAACGGAATGCTATTTAACCAACCAAAAACAAGCACCCAAGGATATATCAAATTCGCTGATCTGGCACCAAACCAATCATTATATCAATGTGATTTATTGATTTTTCACGCGTCATCAATTATTTCAGAAAATGCACTATAGATCTAAAAAACTTTAGGAAATGTAAGCATAACCCAAAACTTAGGATATCAAATGAAAACCCCACAAAGATCAGTCCAACCGATTCAATTTTGGCAAAATGCAAATTGTTGAAATTATTTTAAAATATTTATTTTAATTACAATTTCAAGAAATACAAATCATTATAAATATTATTATAAATACAATTATTAATTTGAAAATAAAAAATGTGTTAAAATTAGTGTTTTATTGAAAATTTAATTTTGTTTAAATTTTAGAGATTAATAAAAAATACATGTATTTTATTTTATTTCAAATAAATTTAATAAATTTAATATATTTTTAATAAACAATAAGTTTGTTTGAATAATCACCATTATTAACACAAAAAAAATGTTAAGAAATTGTAGATTTGATTCATTGTTTGATTAATTCATTAAATCATATTAAGTGATCTCGATGAAAGACCTTGAGATCTTTCATTTCCATATTCTGAAATTTCTCTCTCTTAGTATCATATCTATTATACTTTCATCAGGGAATTGTGACGATAGAGTAAAATGCCATTTGTCTGTCGGAGTGTCCTTCTTTTTAATTCCTATTTTAAATAATGATACTTTTCTTTATCATTTCCTGTATCAATAACAAACGAACATTGCCAAATTTTTAGTATCGAAGAAAATTACGAAAAAGAAGTCTAAAAGAAAAGACTTTAATGATGTTTACCTCATATATTACAAAAACAAAAATCATGGAAAAACAGGTAAATTATATATTTTGCTGGCTAATGGAAACATCAAAATCTTAGGGATTTTTGTTAAAGTATCTGAAACATTTCATTTGAGGTAAAAGAACGCAAACCAACACAACATTCTCATTCTTCCTTTCAATGATGACAGCAATCCTAGTTGACCGACGAAAGGACTTCATTCCTTGACTTCCTCTTGAATCATCATGAACCCAATTGCTCTATTTTTAATCTATCTAACCAGCCTCATATCTCACATCCTCATACCACAAAAGGGCAAACAATCCTACCACAAAGAGCTCGTTTACTTGCATCTGATTCAACACATCACTCTCCCCATTTACACAGGTAATGATTCCATTAACAAACCTCCAACGATTATGTTGAAACATACTGGCACCGTTATCCAATGATATTATATGCCCTCTAAAATTCTACGTAAAGTTCACACTGTGCCTTTATTGCTTTTGACAGTGAGCATAGAACATATAGCAAAGAACAAGTTTTAGTCATCGCGAAAAAACATGCTGAAAACCAAATAGATATTTTCAACAAAAATTCACCTCTTTAAATTCATCCATCAACTTCCCAATATTGTCCTCCATTGCTTCTATTGGTATATCTACAAACAATGTATCTACACTCCCATCCTTGTCAACTGATAATCAATCTCTAAATAAATCATCATCCATTACTGCAGTATGTATTCATTCTAATAGTAATGCGACACGGTTTAGTCAATCCTTTGATCAGTAATCTGTTTCTGGTGAAAGTAATTCTTTATTAATCTCATCCTCACTTCATTTTGTGTATCTTATCTTGGTCCTTTCAAACCTAATCAACCCACACTAACTTCATTTTAGGTTAACTACATGAGGTTCAACGAAAAGAAGGTCGATAAAGACATGGTGTAATTCTCGTGCTTATTGTTTCACATGTCGCTTTCTTTTACAAGATGAATATTTGAGAGATTGCACGTTTTGTAGCAATAGAGCAGAAAAAACGATTAGACTTGCATGAAAATCCTGGAAATTATTTGCGAGTAATGACAATGTGAAGTGAATATGTGGAAAGAATATAAAAAATATTAAATTTCTACTCTACTGTGTAAACATCAACAAACAAAGAACCGTTGCTACCAGGGCTGTGGAGTCGGTTATAAAAATAGCGACTCCGACTCTAACTCGATTTTTAAAATTTTAAATACATCTCCGACTCTGGCTATGTATAATTTTATACAAAATTTTAAAAAAAACTTTGAAAACAAGAAAGAATTTGTGAAAACTGAAAGAAAATTATTAGAAGAAAAAATAATAATTAAATATATATAATACATAATATTGTAATTTTATGCATAAATGTTGTATGAGTATAATATATTGTATGCCAAAATAATAAAATATAGCTTCCTTAATTTTTTAAAATGTTTATATTTCCTCATTTTTATTTAACCCTTAATTGCATTGTGTAGCAAATTTACTATATACCAGAATTTCACGTTTAGATCGCCTAAAATAAATAACAACTAACCATTTCATAGTGTTGCTTGTGAGCTACAAAGCTGTTTAACGGATTTAGTTCATAAAGTATTTAGTTCATAAATTATTTTTGTAATAATATATTCAGTCAAAGGAACGTTATTTTATTTTATTCAAAATAAATAAAAAAAAATCATGCAATTAAGGGTTAATTTTATATACATAGCTATTTCGGAAATCTTATGACAACAATTGATTTGTAATTTAAAACAAATCATTAATCAATTATTTATTTTAAATTTCTTCGCAAAAACAAAAAATCAAAAAGTACAAAACATATAATTTTTGGCCAGTTCCTAGCTTAGGACATTGTTCTTAAAAAAAGAATGTCCTCTTTGATCGATGCTCTTATATCACATTTAATAATTTTTAAAGCAGAAAATAACTTTTCAACACTAACTTGTGTCGATGGCATTGACGTCACACATCTAGCCGCATCTCGAACTATTTCCGGATATGTATCAATTGCGTTTCCAAGGTTCAATTATTATAAACGGTCATATTATTAAATGTCTTATAACCCTTTTAGTCTCAATGGGTCTTACATGTCCCAATGGTATTGCCATGTGGGATGTATTTGTCCTAGTAATATTATTATAAGTAATATGCGTTCTTTTTTCAGAAGTATTTTCCAATCTCCTAAAAGACTCCTCCACTTAAAAAAATAATAAATTATATTTTTAGTTCTTTATCCATTTACCGGCACATCAAAAAATTAGGTTATTTTAACTTAAGAAACAAATTGGGACTGAAAAGGTTATAGGGCTGAAAAATTCATTCCGAAATTTAATAGTCTCCACTTCTAATGGTGTAAATTTTTGATTTTCTCTTCCATCTAGACGTCTTCGCTTTGCGCGTTTTAAATTGTTTAAATATATATTGAAGTCTTTTTCATTTGAAGATGAATCTGGATCTGCCACAAATGTTTATGCCTGTATCGTCCTCTTCGCTTAATAATTCAACAATGAGGGGTCAGGATTTTCAGCTGTTTGTAAATTTTTATTTCGTAATGCCATTTTGTAGCAACTTGATACATAACCACCATATTTGAAATTATGCAATTTCTAATCACCACTGAAATGCTCATTCATGGTGACAAAGAAACTGTTGCTGAAATGCCTGAATGGGATAATTATCTTTCTGTTAAAAAGTTTATTGCTTTTCTTGAGTACATCGCTAAAAGAAATAATGGACTTAAAGAAGCGACATCCTGAAAATTGCTCTTTTGTACATATGATATTCAAACAGAAGAAAAAGAGATCAAAATTATCTCAAGCTTCCACTGACTGAAAACAAATAACGCAAACTTTATATAAAATTATTTTTATCAACCAAATTTTATTATTCGCATATCTAAAATTCTATATGTTTTATAAATATAAATTTCAAGAAATTCAAATTTTATAAAATACCTTTAATTTTGTTTAAATTTTATAAAACTACAACAAACCTTATATAAAAAAATAAGAAATTGAATGATATTAATAAACGCAATTTTGTGTTGCATGATGAAAAAAAATGTAAAATAATTTGGTTTAGAAATTTTGTTAATATTTCGATTTTAAAAGTTTTTGTAAAATATAATTTTAAGAATCGAGATTTATAAAACAGAATGTATAATTTTTTAATAAAAAATATTTTTAAAATTTAAAAGGTCCATAATTTTAAGCCAAGTTAATTTTTATTGTTTAATTTTTTTTATGAGTATTTTTAAATTTTTAAAATGAAATTTTAAAACAATATTATTTTTAAAATTATTATTAGAAAGTTATCTTTAATTTTAAAAATCAAAGAAGTATTATTTAAAAGTAAAAATTTGACAAATTGACAAATAAATAAAACAATTGTAAGCCACATCTCCATCAAAACAGTCGAAATGCAATTTATAAATCAACAGAAAAAGACAATCAGAAACAAAACTTTCTTTTTAAACAGCAAAGTTAATTCATAAAAATATAATTTCAGTGTTGTAGAAACCCGCAATTGGGAGTGTTTAAAAGAAGATTCAATGAGTTTAACCTTTCGATGATCACCTGTAAAAAATTACAAGGACGCTGCCCTGGTAGCAAATGCTACCATTTCTAATTTTTTAATAATTGGAGTTAAATTAATATAAAGTAATAAATAGTTTACAGTATTATGATTATGTGTAAACTTATAAATATTATAAAATTATTCAAAATTATTCAAAATAAGTCTAAAAGATGTTTTTCATATAGTGAATATTTATTCTAAATAAAATTATGATTATTATCAATCGTTACTAGAACAAGGCTTGCATAATACATCTGCATCATCATGGCAAACAAATCTTTGACATTTAGAACAATACTTACGCACAACTCTGTTTTCTTATTTGAGATGCTTTAGGTTTGAATATATTGGTTTTGGCCTGATTTGTTGTTGACGGATATTTTGATGAGTCTGAAGGTGATGGTGTCAAGTAATTATCTAATAAGATCTTGATAGCACGAGGAATAGTTTTGCTGAGATATCGGTTAATCATATGCGGCTTCATCAACGATAGACCTAATTCTTTCAGAAATCGTAATCGCGAATAATTGATTCCATTGCATCTGCATATAATATAAGAGCATGTAGTTAGGAGCACACTGCGTCCACACACCATTGCATAATATATAGGAAAGTATACATACTTGATAATTACTGTGTGTATTGATTACATAATGATGTAATTATTTTGTGTGCTTTATCATTATTTTTTTTGTGTATTTTTTCGAAATTTTTTAAGTGGATTTTTTGTGTGTGTATTTTTCGAAATTTTTAAGTATATTTTTAAGTCTATTTTTATGTGTTTTTTAGTATATTTTTAAGAATATAATTGTGTACATAAAACAACTGAAAATATTTCTCACAACTTTAATCAAATTCTAATCAAATGATAATCATAATTTAAAGATGAGTCTTATTTTACCAAAAACAAATATTTTACAACAATTAAACTTACATATTTGGATTTTTAGTAGATTTTATCGGTATCTATCAGTACCTGTTCCATGTAGTTTTTTATGATTTGTTAGAAATTCAACTTATTTAGTGGTTGGTCGATAATCATTAAATTTCTAGTAATGTGGTAGATATTATTTTTTTATATCAGTTTTATTCAAACCTTAAGCATCTTTGAGTTAATAATTTTAAGAGTTGAATCATTTTCAATAAATGTATGCAAATTTATTCCATGTGCAATGAAAGTAATATATGTTTTGAGAAATTAGATTAAACACTACTTGTACTTACTAATTAATTTATCATTCAGTAAACAATAAGAGTTGGGGGTGAAAAGATTAGAAAATCTATAAAAATAAATTTAAGTAATTTTTTGATGAGTTAGCAATTAATTTATTTAGGGGCATGTAAAAATTAAATGAAAAGGTTGACATTCATCTTTGAAAATAACTTTTAGTAATTGTTCATTGTTGGACGTAATTAAAAATATTACAAAAAATAGTAGAAACATTTCAAAGTCTTTTAACTAAGTTTTACAAAAATAATTTCAACAAATCACATACAAGACTGTAAAGCAATAAATTGTTATTCAGAGAAAATACAACACTTGATTGGGCTTCAATGATTAATAGTTTCAAGATAGCAATCAGGTAACTAAGCAACCAAACAATTTGGAGACAACAATGATCGATAAAAGAGTGTAGAAGTTAATAAAATTTGTAATTGAAATTGTATTTCTTTTGATTGTTCAAATTTAATGTGCTTTTATTTAAAGATTTCTTGGTCAGTAAATAATTTTTGATATTATTTGTTCAGTAACTAGTTATTAATAACATATTGTGAGTGTGTAAATAAGTTATTTTAATGAATAAGTAAATTATTCAATGCCTAGTATGTATATAGAGAGTTGTATAGTACTCAGTTATTTGTACACAGTACCTAGTGATTGTTGTTCAATTATTAATGGAATGTTAAGTGTGTATGGGTTATCAGTTTTCAGAAGTTGATACCAAGTAAATATAACAATGGATTTGGTTTCAATGAATTTGATTAATTATCGCTTGATAACATCAAGGTAACTAAGCAACCAAAAAATGTACTAATTTGGAGACATCAATGATCGATAAAAAAGTGAAGAAGTTAATAAAATTTCAACTTGTATTTCTTTTTTTCAACCTTTTATGTGATTTATTTCAAAATTAGTTGGTCAGTAACCTATCATTATTATTTATTGGTTCAGTAATTAGTAATTGGTAACATTTTTGGGTTTATAGTCAATAATCAAGTATTTTATGAGGAAATTATCGATGAGGAGCAAGTTTAAAATACTTTTAAGGGGTTGAGTCGGTTGAATATTGCTATTTAAAGGGTAAATACTATCTAAATGAATATTTTTATGAAAAATAACATTTAATAGAAGAATAATTGTTCAAAATTGGATAAATTTTTTAAAAAAATAGTTGAAAAGTGTTTGACTTTTACAAAATAATTTCAATAATTTCAATAAAATACAATAATCAAATACAAAATTTTATTCAGTAAAGATAATTTTTTTTGCTAACTACTCAGTAACTAAACAACCAAGTGATTTACAGATATAGAGCCATTAATGTTGTGAAAGAGAGTGAAGAAAATGTTATTAATAAATTTGTATTTTTACTTGTATTTCTTGTTATTGATTTACTTTTATTTAAAGTTTTGTTGGAAAGTAACCAAATATTTATTTGTTCAGTAACTAGTTATCGGTTACCTAATATGTATACAAGTATTCCCAACCGGAAAACCTCAACATGTAGTGGATAGAAGTGGAAAATATCCAATCTTATTCTTCAAGAGCAGAAAATGCAGAATAATGGGTTGCAAGAGATCATTACAAGAAGGGAATCTCAAATATTAGATTCAAGATTTACAAATACAATCACTATCTTTCAATATTGACATGGGTTGTCGAATCAACTTGTATGATTTGTCTACCAAAACAGAAAACATTTTCGAACCGGAACTGTTTCCAGCATTATGACTTGTCAAGTATAATCCACTTTGTGCTCCTGAATATTTGGCTACACAGATCTATCAAATGACAGGAATCAACATCGAAGAAATTGTACGGATGCACTACAAATCAGTTCAAGGATCTGGTATGAAATGTTTAGATGACTGCATTGTTTGTGCAGATCACTCAATGTTGACTTGTCCATTTAGATGCAGATGCTGCAGAGACTACAAGAAGAAAGAAGTTGTACATATTTTGTTGACTGAGCTAAGAAGAGTTTATTATAAGCAGATTTGTGATGATTTAAATAAATTTTGATCTTTTTACGTGTTTATTTTGTGTTTATAGTTTTTATAAAGATTTTAATTGGTTGAATTATTAATATTATTATTATTATTATTATTATTATTATTATTATTATTATTATTATTATTATTATTATTATTATTATTATTATTATTATTATTTATATTATTATTTTTATGTTAACATTATCATTTTTTATTCAATTATAATAGTTTTAGGTATAAAATACTAAAAATTTAATCATTTAAAAACTTATACATTTTAAAATTTATCTTAAAAATTTAATAATTACTTATAAAATAATTTGTTATAAAATTTAATCAGTAATCAATTACATAAAAACGCGCCAAAATACATAAAAATTAATAAACATACACATAAATATTTATGTACACAATAATATTCTTAAAAATATACTAAAAAACACACATAAAAATAGACTTAAAAATATACTTAAAAATTTCGAAAAATACACACACAGAAAATTCACTTCAAAAATTTCGAAAAATTTCGAAAAAATACACACAAAAAAAAATAATGATAAAGCACACAAAATAATTACATCATTATGTAATCAATACACACAGTAATTATTAAGTATGTATACCCCCCCCCTATATATTATGCAATGGTGTGTGGGCGCAGTGTGCCCCTAACTACCTACTTATAAGACTTTATACCACTAACGTCCAAGACAGAGAAAAACAGAACCATAAGCCAGCGCTTTATACCTCTTGCTACAGTGTAATTTGCACTTAATGTACTGTTATAATACGATATTATCTCAAGTAATTTTTTCTCATCTAATAAATTAGTTTGAGGTCGTTCTCGATTCTTTCTTTGCGCCTATTATATAAAGGATACCAATATATGCCTTTATCTCATCCAAAGTAGTATTTCTTGCATCTATCTCTTTTGAATAAGCCTCTTTCACTCTTTCAATATAAATATTTGTATTTTTAACAATTTCTTCCATTACTTCATTGTCAAAAAAAAACATAAATTTAATTTCAGACGTTTTTTTTTCTTTTTTATTATACAATAGATCGTGAAAACTTAACGGTTTTAATAGTGGATTTTGATTAGTAAAAGTTACAGAACCCCTAATAATCACAATTTTTAACACAAAAATTAATTAAAGATAAATTGTAAAGTTAAGAAGTTGTAACTTTGATTCACTCGTTTATTCATTAAATCATAATAATTATTTATCTGATCTTGATCAAGGACTTTGGGATGTTCCATTTGATTATTCTGTAATGTCTTTGCCTTCGGATCATTTATATCAGACATATTCATCAGATTATTGTTTTGATTCTTATTATTTGACTCCGATAAACTCTGATCATTCTTGTTGTTTTGGCTTCACACAGAAAGTACTGAAGAAGGTTCAAATTTGGTAAATATCTCTGGTAGCCGAGAATACCTAGCTTCACCTACTGTCTCAGAGCCAGTTCTAATTTCCAACAGTTGAGATAAAAAAGGGAATACTTATTGCAATACATTGCTTAGCATGCATTTAGATTATCCTTCTGCATATTCCTATAGCGAAAATAACTCGCTGGATATTATTCACAATGAAACTCGCTACAAAGAGTTGAACTATCAAGGTCATAAACCAATCTATGGAGTGGTATTCCTCTCGTCTGACAGAATTCTTTTCTTTTAATTTGTGTCTAATTAATTATACTTTTTTTATCAATGACATCATTTCAAACAAACCAATTCAATTTGATTTATTTTGAACAGTTCATATTTGTAATATGGTATAATCAAAAGATGCTCGGGTAATTAATTAAAATAAATAATGATAATTAAAATGTAAAAGGCAATAACAAAACAAACAGTTTCAATTTAATTCTCTTTAATATTCGCAATTGATATTTTTATTTTTTAATTTTTTTTTCAATGTATTTATTTTATTAATATTTTATAATTCAGTCTTGAATAAAATAGACCTCCGTATTTTTCCGTTGTATTTAGTATCATATTATTATTCGGCAGTATGATGCTATAAGTCTAACTCCGCGTGTTCATATTCAGAATAATAACTCGTTAAACTACATTTTATTAATATCACAATTCACAATCGTTTAAATTTACCCAATCTTATTTACTTGATTCAACGTGTAGAGTAAATCTATTTCCGTAAAGGTAGTGTCTGAAATGTCCTCTAAAGTGAAATACAAACAGCAATTCTTTTCTTGTTATACAATAACTAATTATGGGATATGCCAACTTTAATAACGATAGGTTATAACGTTTTCATTATTGAAACTATTTCTTTGTGATAATACGGCACCGATAATGTCGAAACAACAATCGGCAAAAATTAAAATTTTTCAAAATTTCGCATTTGCTATTATCGGTCCATTGACCATCTGATGTTTAAGTTTGTCAAAAATGTTTTGACACTCATCAGATCATTTAATCTTATCTTTAGTAGACGTGAGAAAATTTTTTTAAAGGTCGGGAAATACTTAAATAATTTTTAATAAATTTCCGGTAATAGTTTTATAACCCTAAAAACTACGGGGGTGTTACATACAATTAATTTTCTAAAATTAATGCTTCCTTTCACATCATATTTCCAACTATGATAGGCATTAATTTTTGAAATATTGAAACAATACTGTCCTTATTTTGTTGAAAAAACTTGTTTTTTTCTTTTGATTCTTCTTCAAGTTTAACTTGATAGTATGTATTTCCAACCAACATAAATATAAAATGTGACATCGATCTGTCTGGGTGTTTTACCCACAGATAACCTGATTATAATTTCTAAGTAAAATATGTGAGATGTAAGTGTAATAATTTAAAAATAAATTAAAATAAGTAATTTTAAGATGTTTGAAATTTTGAAATTTTATGTAATTTTTAATATTAAGAATGAATGAATTTAAATTTAAACATAATTTAAATAAATTATATTGTATGTTAAAATGTATTATTGGAATCATGGCTCATTAAAAGAATTATAGAAGCTTCGAAAGATATATAAATAATTTTACAAATAAAAATTGTTTTAATAATCATGTTATGAAATATATAGTTTTTGTGGAATTTGAATTTGAGTAATTTTTAACTATGATATCAGAAGAAAACGATTGCAATGTAATTCCAACTAACAAAATATATTCAAAATAAATTTATGTAGTATGTATATAATATCAATGTTTGTCTTTTGATCAGTGAATCTGTTCTACAGATTATCATTAAATATTAATAATAATGCAGTATGTCATTGTCCATTAATAATATACAAAAATTATATATTAGGATTTATTTTTACACAACTACGACTGTCATTCGACATGCTTTGTATAAACTACTTATTATTAAAAAAAGGGTTACCAATTATAAAGACAAAACTCTTCCATTTCCAACCACAATGTAATTGTAAATATTAAATTTATTGTGACTCAATTAAATATTACAAAAATAAATACCAAATAATAAATCATATTAGAAATGGAACATAAATTTATAAAATTCATTTTAAAAAGAAAATATTAAATTATATTATTTTCTATATTTAAAAAAAGTCAATTTATTTTCAACTGAAAAATAAATTTGAAAATTAATTTGAAAATAAATTTCAGATTCTGGTTTTTCTTCATAAAAATAAATAATTTTCCTTTTCTAAAATTTTAATGATATTCAAACAAAAAATAAAATATTGGATTTTTTGTTAATTTCCGATAGTTTCAATGCATGCCTTAATTAACTTCAAAACACCTAAAATGAAATTATATTAATATTAATATATATATATATATATATATATATATAATATATATATTATATATATATATATATATATATGTATACTATATATAGAATGTTAAATTGTAAAATAATATGAGAGCATGCATTTTAAATAATAAATTTGACAGAAAATATATTACATATTTTAGTAAAGAAATATATACTATTAACTGCTATTGACACGTTTTGATCGGTAAGATTGTTGGTTTTTGTTGTTTAAATAATGTGATTAAACGTTATAATTATATATCAAGTTTGAATAAAATTAAAAATTAAATCAATAAAAATATTTTATTGAATTTTTTATTAGTTATTAGAATTATAATGAGCACCCTTGCACAGTCAAACAAAAAATTTATTAATTTATTTTATTGAAATATTATGTCACTTATTAAAAAATCAGAGGTGAAAACAAAAAAAAGTTCTGATAATATTTTTTAATATATTTTATAATACTTGTAAAAACTCGATAAACAGGCCACAATTATGGCTTTCCTCAAATAATCAGCTTTATAAAATATCTTTAATTAGACTCAATTTCATCACAACAAAATAAATCCTTTGAAAAAAATTTATTTCCAAAATATATTCTTGAAAACAAATCACAATCATTATCATTTAACTTTTATAATTTTTAAAACCAAATTTTCTAAAAATCTCATCTTTTTACATTTAAACTTCCAGCCGTTGAATAAAATATAAATTTAAATTAAAACTAAAAATGTAAACTTGTATTAATTTTTTGACATTACCTGTTTCATATTTGGATTTCCTGATATAATTGTACTGCTAAAATTACAAATACAAAAATTACACTAGGAAAATTTTTTAAAAATTATTTGGTTGTCATAGCACCATATTTAAAATTATCCATGGTAAAATTAAAAATTAATTTTAAATATCTTTATTTATGAATTACAACTATAAATACAATAGAAAACGCTTATTATATGATGTATAGCATTATTTGTAACAAAACAAAATCTGAAATAAATTATATAACTACTAACATTTATTTTCGGTTTTGTGCAATGTTTAAACGTAATTTTTTCCAGGTGTAATTCTTTCCTGTGTATAATATCAAAATCATATCAAAATTGTGAATGGAATATTTTTACCCACTATGAAGAAAATTTATAAATAAATTTTTAAAAAAACTTTAAAAAAATTTAGTGATATTTAATTATGTTCCACCCCTTAATGAATTTTTCGTTATTCCCATGACGAGAAATAAAATTGAAATAAAAAGCAGTTGGATAAATATTCAAGAAATTATATATATAATATATATTATATATATATATATATATATATAAATTTATTTTGATAACTAAATGAATATTTTTTTTCAAATATTTATATTTATTTGTATTAATTAAAAAGTAATCTCTATAACTTAAAAATATTTTAAATTTAATAATGTTTAATAAAATAAAAAAGACTCATATTATTTTTTTTTCAAAGGAGATTATTGTTTTTAAGATTACGCGCCAATATTTATAATCTTATTTGAAAAAGTATTTTAAAGGTTTAACTGTGGAAACTTATTAACCCGTCTGGACTTTGGGAATTCCATTTCTTTGTTTAAATGGTTGGAATTTAATATCGCTTATGATTTCATATTTATGATTTCATAATGTATATTAAATTAATTTTTCTTTATTTAATTGAAAAAAATGTCTTTAATTATTAAGTTGTAAAAAAGAAGATTTTTATGTGATTCAAATTAAAGCAAATTAAAATGTTTTATTTTAAAGGTTCATGGCCCTTTTTCATCGAAATTCCCCGATCTAATTAAGGGGTAATTTGATAATTCTATGAACAACCGAAAAGAAGGTAATAAGACAATAATATGTTTGTTGCGACTCAACCCAAAAACTGTAATATTGTAAAAAATATAACAAATACAAAAATTTTTTACATAAAAATGACTATCTGCAAAAAATAATAATTGCATTAATTATAAATATAATATGAATTGACATTTAAAAAAATTAACTATAATATTTTTAAAGTTTTTTTAATGTGGTATTCAAAGCGATTTCTAATAGTCAATATCAATTATCGAAATTTATACTTGTCAATTTTTTCTTTGGCTAACAATACTGTGTAAAACAGTATATAGAACAGTATATCATGCAATTTACTTTTTGTATTTTATTTTAAAGGATTTTTTTTTCAAAATATACGTTTTAATTATAATTTAAAACCATTTGAAATTAATTTAAAATAAAGACTTACATTTTTTAAAAAATAATATTTTATAGGACGGAAATTTGCCTTTTTATCTGGGTCACGTAAACATTAGGATTGGCGCTGCCACGATGTGATAGCAAGAATTAATTTTATCTTTTCGTCTGATTGGAGTTTGCAGTTAATAACAAGTATCTTGGGATCAACTGTGTTTATGTGCCCAATGGGCAGATTAAAATAGTTGATATTTTAATTGATATTTTAATTGATATATTAATCCTAATGAGTTTAGAAGAACTAGAAGAAAGAATAGTAATGATGAATCATTTAGAGTTTATAAGTTACCTAATGGAGAAAAATATTATTAAAACAGAATTTAAATGTGATCAATGCAGCCAGTTTCTCAATGAAATATGCTGGAGATTTAATAATAAAGTTAGAAGATTTGAGAAAATTCTTGACTTAATAAAAATAGTTAACTAATTTTTTTTATTTGTTCAAAACTTTTACTTTATATCATTTATAATTTATTTTTAAATTTTAATTTAATTTTTGGCAGATAAAAATAGTTGATTCGTATCTTGTCATTAGTAGCTTTATATCAATTGGATTGCAGAAGTTTTGAAAGATAGGAACCATGGTTTAATGGAGCAATATTTCGGCAAATTTCCAGTGTTTTCCGTGACTCGTATTTCTACAAGTTCAATTCAATTCCAATTAAAATTTCCAAATAAATTTCACATATCAGAAACGCAATCAAATGTTATTGTTACACAAAGCTATTTATTTAAACAATGTTTATATTTTGCTGAACTGGTATGTTTCAAAGTGCAGTCGAGTAAAAATTTCATTAAGTTTTAGTTTAAAAAGCTCATATCTTGACATTTTAGTTTGGAAATTGAATGTCACGAAAGACGTGGATCTGTGATTGATAATAACCACCTGAAATTTCTAGTTCAGGTCGTTGGTCAATTGAAGTTTTTTATTGACAGCTAAAGGAAAGTTTTTGATAAAAAGCTTATAAAATCTGAGGTTTCCTTCCAAAAATACGGCAAATACGAAAATATTCTAAAGCCGGTTATTACTCGAAGATGAGAAGTTAAGGAAGTCCGCAGTTTGGATGATAAATATGATAATGTTATATGAGAAAGGCTGAAATAACTTTGGAATAACTCATAACTAGACTGGCCAGAGGTTTTCCTATAAAATCCGGGACAAAAGCAAAAATAGTTTTTCTACTCAGAATATTACTATTTATTATTCATACTATTTTAAAGAATGAACTTTTATCTTATGAGCTAAAATAGTTTAACTTCTATCGCAACACTAAGTCAATTTATTTTTTTACGTCACTTTCTATGATTAGATACAAGCAAGTGACCGAATTATTTCGGCTCATTTAAATTTTGATTTCTATTAAAGATGATTATTTTTTCTTTTGTAATTTGAACTGAAGGCAGCTTATAAATTATAAGTTATAATTAAAAATTTTAATTCAAATAAAAGGTTCTTAAATTTTCATATGTCAACAAAAATATTGTTCAAAGTAGCAAAATTTTAGAATTTTATTGTTAGTAAAATTAATAAAGGTCTACGATGGTCTGACTTACTAATTTAAACATAGTTGTATTGTAGCAATACTTTATGGTACCTTATTTCTGAAAACATAAAATTTAGTTCACAATTTCGATCCAATTAATAATTTCAGGACAAATAGCGTCCCTTGCCGGGACCCGGAACAATTGATAAAAATCCGGGACTGTCCCGGTAAATTCCGCGCAGGTGACCAGCTTACTCATAACTTACCTTCTTTGTAGTATCATTATTAGAATTAAAACAATTAAAGTTATTTTGTGTAAAATATCAGAAAGTATTGAAAATCTTCTGGATAAAATATAATTAAACTATTAAATTATAATGAGTATAATATTTTATTAAAATGTTAAATTTGTATGAAAATACTATTTGAATTATTTGAAAAATTGTCTCGAGGAAATTTATTTAAATAATAACAAGAATGAAACAAATTTTAATTATTGAAGTTTGGATTTCATTTGTGTTTAGTAAAACAGAGTCCGAGATTTAGTTACAATAACTGATAATTATTAATCTTTAATATCTTGAAAACAAGTATGTGACCTACAATAAAGTTTTTCACATTTTTTACAGCGGAATAAATAAATAATTAAAATCTGTGACAAGAGATAATGTAACCATTTAACAGTACTTACCACACTAAAAAAAAGATCACCCTTGGAAATGTATAAAATAACAATTGAAAACGTTCTTTGTGTTCGTGACTGTTGTCCCTTTACCCCCCATCCTTGTTACAGTGCTATTTTCAACAATAACAAAAAATGGTTATGAGCTGATTAGTAGTTTTAACTTTCATTTAAACCGACTTATTTATGTTATATGTTAATTTTAGTCATTCCATGCATTCTTGGGATAGTATGGGCAACTCTGAAATATCTTTACGGGAACAAAGAATGTTGGCAGATATACGATGACCCTCATAAACGAGTTTATTGGTTAGAATTATTATATCCGATTCTTACAACATTAGTAAGTAAGCGCCGTGATAAGTAAGTATTGATAGGTATTGTTTAGATCAACCTCACCCTGTTTATAAACATCATTCGGGTTTTGTTTATGAAGGCTACTGATCGCAGCAATGGACTGGTGAATAACAGATATAGGCAGGAGGGAATTTTTGCACTTAATACTTAAAACTACTTTTTAGGAAATTATTCAAAGCCACTGCCATTTTGGTAATTGTGTTTGGGATATATGACGTCATTTTAATTCCACTTGTTTTACTGAGTGAGCAAATAAATTCAGAGTCATTTGAAATTGTCCAACTCTATTATGAACATACAATGACTTCATGTCAGGTTTAATCTTTTCTTATTGATAGTTACGGGATAACGGATAATTTTCAGGGATTTTTCGTGGCATTACTCTTTTGCTTCATAAATTCTGAAGTAAGTGAACTTTATTTGTAATAAATAATTTCTCTTTTATTTGTATTTAGCAAAAGAATTAAAATTCGTTGTTGGTTTGTTTTAATTTGTAAATAAACTATTGAAATTTTTTATTAGCAAGCCTTAATTAAATCACAACAGTTTAAACAAAATGGATAAATAACCCGCGGTTAAATATCCAATCAGTTTAAACAAATTAATTAAAGTATCAAACCAAATAATTTTTTTTTAACACAGAAAAACTAAATGTTTTTTAAAAATTTTAAATTATCTCTAGTTTTAGTTTGTATGAAGTGGGAATGTTTTTATTTCTCAATACAAGTAGGCACTCAATAAGGAATTTATATTAATAGTATAGTATAGAAAGGTAAAGGTGACTTTAAAATTTCTTTTATTCCTACTTACCAAAGTTTCTAATATTTATTTTTTTAAACGGATCCCAAACGAATTGCTCCAAATTTCAAATTTTTCTTCAATAGTTATTTACTTTGTTTTAGTTTGTCTTTTTTGATGAATAGTGTGAAAAATAAAATTACAACGATGAATTTACAAATCATAGATGCATTTTTTACACAATAATTTCTTGACTAACGGTTTTACAAGTCTCGCTTTTGTTAATGTAACATTTTTAACCGTTGAGTTCTTTTGGAACAATACGACTCATGAGCTGATTAAAAAATCCAAACATTTCAGATTTGTTCTAGAGTTGAAATATATATTCCAACATATTTATTGCCAACTGTCTCTTTTTTAAACATGTTTGACATCATTTCAAAATAGATTAAAATATATTTCCATCTTTTACTTTTGGTTTTCTCTTATATTTTTTTAAAATATCTTTTGCAAATGAATTTTATTCTTTTCCAATATACCGTTACCTTAAAATTTACTATTAAAACATACGATCCCACTTCAAAATTCCAATGAGATTATACATAAAAATATTCCTTTATCTGTAACTTTGAAAATCGGCGAGTGAAATTTTAAACATCAATTTTTCTTTCAATATTTATTGCTAATATAACATCTAGTTAGTAAAATAAGTCGATTTGAAAAGAAAATAGTCCTAGACTCAAAAAATCTAAATGATATACAAATGTAATTAGTAGAACTCCAATCAAGTTAACCGAAATTTGTTGATTTTGAATTAATTGAAAATGATGGAAGAAATAATGAGAATTTCGAACACCATTCCAGAAACCTTTAGCGATGACAAATCTCATTTATAAACAACTGATTTTCATTTTTTGCTATGAAAAATTGCTGGCAAGGGTGAGTTAGAAAGCACCGGCTGAACCAACTATGGAAAGGTGAATGAAACCACACCAGCTAATCGGACTGTGCTGTTAAAAGATAGTATGGTCTTTACGTCATGTTTCATAGAAAAAACTAATTATAACTAAGCAGATCAAATCGTATAAAAATAAAATTTAGTAATTTTTGACAAGCTCACATAAAATGGTTTCCCACTTTGATGGCTAAGCTATGCTTCCAGTGTAAATAGAATGTCACTCTAAGTTATTGCTATGCCACATCTTTATGGCCTGGAATGAATTTCAGGAATCCAACGACTTTGATGACTCTTTTGCTTATTCATTTCATAAAATTGCTACTGGGCATAAAATTCGTACAAAGAGAGATTTTGTTTTCTTTAAATTGCAAAATAATTATCTATCCTTTCAGGTTATAAAAGAAGTCAAGCGATATTACAGACAACGAAATGACCGAAGAACATGCTTAAACGAGCATTCAAATCCGTTATCAATGATATTTCCTGAGAGGAAAACTCAAAATATCCGATCCAACAAGAGAGCGGCGACATGTCTAACGAACAATAATGGTTCAAACCACTGAAAATTATCTGTGTACACATTTCACGATTTAATTTCAAACAAAAATTATTGTTGATTTTAATAATCCATGTTTATTTTACTAAAAAAATTTCAATAAATCTTTGACGCATTTATTTTGGGTTCTGAAAACCCGATAAATTCGAAAATTGAAGATCGCCTTCCTCAGAACGATTACCCGTATAGCTATCATTTCCATTGCTTCGTCGTATGAAATTGGAGCGATCTGATTCGTCGGCGCAGTGAACATTACAAGATCGGGAAATAATTTTGGATAAGTAATTAACTGAAATAACTAAAATTAACAATCTTTATAAAATAATCTTTTATCACCATTAGAGCTTGAAATAATAGTTTTAAAAAATCGTATAAAAAAAATATTTTATTCTTTAATTTCCCCTATAAATAAAGTGACTAAACGTCCCGCTTTTGTAAGTACAGTGGAAATTTTGAATAAAATTTCACATCATTCTTTGCCTTCGCCTTTGTATTACACAACACCAACTTTATTGTGATCACTCGTAATCGATAATTTTCTATATTTTAATTACAGTAATAATTTACTTATTTATTCTTCGTAATGTCACGCTTCTGTAACTTTAATAGTGCTGCTTCGGGTAGAAAAGTTATTAGTTCTTCTTAAGTTCTTTTAACCTTTTCCATTAGACCTTCACTTATTTTCCATTAAGGATGCGGAATTTCTTGCCCTAGACTTTTCTCAAGAGTAACTCTCATAACTTTTAAACTAATAATATCACCAATTACTAGATTATGCAATTGGATGAACTACAATAACTGTTACAATTGCTGAATATATTTTGAATTTTCACACATACATATGAAATTTTAAACGCAAAAAAGTATGAAACACAAATCGATGAACCTAAAAATATTTACAATTGATAAAAATTAAATCAGCGCTAGAAGAGTGTAGTAAAAATAATTTTCACTCATATTCAATATTGTTCAACGCTTGTATGATTTTTATTGTGAAACGCTTTGACTGTTACTATGCAAATTAAATTAATAAAATTTCTTTATAAAAAGCTGTCAAAAATTGTGCAAAATTATTTCCAAACAATTAAACAAATTAAGTCCATAAGCTAAATTCAACAATCAATATTTGATCAAATTTAATTTTAATATTAATTTCTTATAATTATTTAATTAATTAATTATTTATTTCATTATTTGTTTTTATTTAAATATTTATTTTTAAAAATTCGTAACAGTACACAAAGAGTAGTCTATTATAACATTAAATAATAAATGTTAGAAACAAACATACATATATTAAATAGACACAATAATGATAGTCAAAAGTTTGTCGATGATTTAATGAAAAGACTGATTAATATTTCGGTTTGATGAGCAGTTTGATTATTAAACTATGAGCAGTTGTAGGAATTTGTTGTAAATTGGTTTTTATTTATGACCCTTTTATCATCATTATTTATAAGTGTGACTTTTATTGTTTTGAAACTATACAACTGATGGTTGCTGGTACCTATTTGAAATTGAAACATAAGTATTTTTATTGTATTGTAACAATCAAGATAAGACTGATGTTTTATGTCGGTATTTCTCAATGTTACCCTTTTGTATTTGTTGTACAAGTATTACCTAATAAACTAAAACAGTAGTATCTAATTAGGACTATACCCCTGTGATATTTGGCTTGAAAAATAAGTGAACCTATAAGTAAACAAAATTTCCTTGGGGGTTAAAAATTTTTGTTGAGCTCACACTATAGTCAGGGTGTATTTTTGACTCTCTTTAAAAAGCCTAAAATAAACAATAGTTTGAATCGATTATCGATAAAAAAAGCCTAAAACTAAATACTCGTTAAAAACTCTAGACTCTGCACTGAAGTCAATATTTTGTAACGCAGGAGAAATGGCTTGAAACATTGCTCCGTTCGACAAACGTCTTAAATATTGACAAGAAATAAATGGCTTTAAACATTCCCAGCAAGGATTTGGCCTAAGCTTTGACCCTACGGATAAATGTTTTCCCTCCTCAAAGAATATTTTTTCCTCTTTATTTTTCCTTTCTAAATTTATTACTCCTTTTAAGTGACAGGGGCCGAGTAATCTTATACTTTTAGTTAAACAATAATTATAAAATAGGCCCAAACATATATCGAGTCAACATCTACTCAGAGCGGGTCTGAACAAATCCATCAATCCAATTCAATCCTCAACTTCCCAGAGTAATCCAACCCAAAAGCCGAATCAATATGATGGACAATATTGAAACATTATCATGTGCATCTATCAAAAATATTTCAATTTTATGACAACATTTTAGTTGATGTATGTATTTAGTTTTATTTTATTTTTACTGTAAAAAATGGTATTTATTGGGCAATAATTTATTTGATAGTGTGCATATTTAACTTTATTTTATTTGTAATGAATTTAACTTAATAGTGTATTTTCAGTTTATTAATCTTATACATTTTATAACATTGGAAAAATTATTATTATTATTATTATTAGTTAAAAATTGAGCTGAAATATCATAAATTAAGAAATGATTTTTAATATAAACAACTAGGACAGTTTTACTTATAATAATATAAATATTTATATTACATAAATATAATATTTTAATTTAATTGCTAAAATTTAGTATAAATACTGAAGTAAAATTCAGTTCAATTGCCCAGAAATTTCAGCGAAAAACATCCTGAAGGGATAGACACCTGATGTGAAATAAAAAGATTTGTAGAACTAAGCGAAACATAATTTCATTTTTGCAGTAACCAAGTTACACAACCTGACAAAAAATGTAACAATACAAAACACCCACTTTTTTATTGTGGTAAATATCTAAAAGAATCAAAATTCAAGTGTAAAGTTTTTATCGTGAATCGAAATTAAATTGTGAAGGTTTTATCGTGGTAAATTTTATTTAATAAATATTTCTTATATACTGAATTTTATCTTTTAATTATATAAGAACCAGTAAGTTGTAGTTTAAGAAAATCGAGACCTCAACATATTGATATCTAGTTGTTTAGTACTTTGTTGCTCGTATTCAGTTGTTAGTTATTAATATTCAGTACATAGTCATTTGATTTGATTTTTTCATTTTTGTAACTCTTATTAATAAATTACTGAAATAATGAAATAGCAAATAAGATAAAATACTTTATAAATTCTTATCACACGTCTTATATTTGTTGGGCCAGCACTGGATTTTGTTTGAATGAATTGGAAATAGCACGCAAATATAACATGCAGATTTAAAATCAGATCCATAAACATCAATTCAACAACCTTAAAATATGAGAAAGATGCAATAAAAATATAAAATCAAAAACATAAAAGTAAAATTAAAATAATAACAAAACGCATCAAGATCAGCATGAAATTAACATAACAATAACAAGAGAACATAAAATTTGACCGCCAAATGGATAATTCATAAAAATTAGCAGCGAACGCATAAAACGGAATATTTTCAATAAGAAATATTCTATTAAAAAAGAAAAAGAATTAATCATTTAATATAGAAATTGATAAAATAATAATTAAACAACAAGATCAAGGTTGTATTTTGTTTAAATGCATTAAAAAGAACACTCAAGGTTAGGGTCACAGAACAGGTATATATACCAATTCATTTTCACTGAAAAAAAAGCAAAGTGTTTACAAACTCTTGTGAGCAAATTCAAGAAATCAATCATAAAAATGAATAATAATCTGACATAACAACCCGACTTATCAGGCTTTAGTAAGGTATAAGCGTTTGATAACGGTAGAGTTAGCATAAAAGGTATCACCAAAACATCCAAGTAACGGTCTAAATAGATAAGGAAAATTTGGGTGAATGCACTATTTATTTGTGCACTATAAATGGCGTAAAACTTTATAATTAATTAAATAACCCAAATTTACGGTCTTCACTTTACCTAGACACAAATCTAAACAGAAGGATAAGTGGGATAAGAGGGATGACTATAAAATATTAGCGGGAAAGCCTAGCGGGATAACGTTAAAAAGCATAATTAATCCAAAGTAGGAAGCGAAATAAAAAGGGATAATACAAAACCCTCACGGTAGTGGAACTACGATACTAACAATACGTAGGAGTCAAATTCAAATGATACCTTACAACGTCAACCGTACAAGAATGGGCGAAAATATCATCAAAATCAGCCGCTTAGTATTGAACGTGGAAATAGATAAAATCCGTATAAATATTTTAAGTAACTTTAAGAACCATACATAAATGCAGATCGTTGTATTTTACTAATGAATTAATGATAAGAAGCAAGAAAATTTTACATAATACCACATCAACAAGATATTGGTCGACGGAATACAACGCTCTTAATCCAATTGATAAGTTTCTTTTCTTCTATAAATCGGCAGGAGGGCGTAAATCTGCTGTGTATCACCTAGAAATCCACAAAACAAGCATGAAAAAAAGACATTCGAATAGCACCGGGCCGAAATCCGGATCTGATGAGTTATTTATTTCTAAACAATCATTTACATCTATTTTAGCAAATACCAATTTGAATCCCAGTTTGAATGAAACTTGCAACATTTTGCCTCGAACCGATACCATATTTGAAACCAGTCTGTCTGAGCTACGCCTATTAGCTGATGAGAATGATTATGATCCCCACACAATCGAGTTAGACTACAGGATGTTTGTGTTCCTAAATGGCACAACTGAAATACCAATAACAGACGCTACCCGATACTGGAATGAAATACGCACCACTTGTACCTTCGATACCAAAATCTCAGAAATTATGCAACAACTTCTAACAAAACCCTTCAATTATGAAGATTCGCTATTAAAAATTGACTATGGCTTGAAAACTTTTCAGGATGCGATTACAGATGTGGTAACTTATGAAAAATTGATAAATCATAAATATTTAAATTTTTTTTTCAATAAACAATATTTTAATAATACAAAAAACTTTAATAAAAATATCTTAAATACTAATGTAAAACTCTCTACAAAAACAATACAAAATATTTCAACTATGGATCTTAAAATTATAACAAAACATGCACAAACAATAAAAACACAACATGCACAACCTATTAGAAATGCATTCATTAAAAATTTTAAAAACTCTGACAATATTTTTACATCATTGATTAATTGCACTGACAATTTTTTTAATAATCTTAACCTTTATTTTCTTAATATTAAACTTGAAATAAAAGATGAAACATGATATATAAAATTTTTAACTGAATTTTTCTACATATTTTACTTAAAATTAAAAAAACTACTTAACAAAAAATTTCAAAAAACCAACAAATATTATAAAAATGACATACCAGTACTATATAAAATAGGAATGTTGACCAACAAATATTTTTTAAATACTGAAAACTATTTTTATAAAGATTAAAAATAATTTTAAACGAGATATTAATTTATTTTTAAATTATTTTTATTTTATTGTGAAATTTATTATAAAAATGACATACCAGTACTATATAAAATAGGAATGTTGACCAACAAATATTTTTTAAATACTGAAAACTATTTTTATAAAGATTAAAAATAATTTTAAACGAGATATTAATTTATTTTTAAATTATTTTTATTTTATTGTGAAATTTATTATAAAAATGACATACCAGTACTATATAAAATAGGAATGTTGACCAACAAATATTTTTTAAATACTGAAAACTATTTTTATAAAGATTAAAAATAATTTTAAACGAGATATTAATTTATTTTTAAATTATTTTTATTTTATTGTGAAATTTAAAATCAAAAGAATGTTGTTTAAATATTCAAATTTAAGCAGTTTAAATCCACAAAACAAGCATGAAAAAATTTTAAATATAGTGTACGCAGCTCGTCGGCCTGCGGCCGACTCACTAACCCCATCAATACTAAATTTACTAATAACACTTCCACCACTGACGTCTCCCTATCCGAAATTCTTTATAACAATGAACCTCTAAACACTACAAACCAGAATGATGACTACAATGACTATAATATTGTTGATACACTAGATCTTTGTAATAAACCACCCAATACACGACCCACCGAAATTGATACGCTTAAATATGCAACCACCAATAAATATACGCTATTAGCCAAAAATTTAGAAAAGAAGCCTTTAAATGATGAATCTATACATCCTAATACACCTACCACCAAGTCACAACCTACATCCAATGATACTTACTTTTTATCCTCAACCCTATATGAAACCAATCTAGACAACCTACTTACCAACAACTATACTTACCAAAAAACAAACACCAATGACCCATGTTGACAATACCAAAATTACTCTTAACAATTCTACCATATGTTCATCTCCTAAGAAATCACACAATCAATGCGAAATAGTACTTTTCTCTTCATCCAAATCCTCCGTAACTGATACTACTGACATTTCTACTAATCTTGCTCCTTATACTGACCTTAACATATCCGATACACTTGATAATTATACTGCTGACAATCTCACAAACTTCTTAGCTAACACGATCACTGACAATCCTGATAACTTACCCCCTACCTTATCTGCACACCCAAAAACCATAAATTAACTATTGACTACACTGATATTAATAACTCAACTTATATACAAAACACAATACAACAAAAAACAAACATTACGCATGACCATAAATCTTTCTTAACAACCCACTTTGACAACCAACCCAACAAAAACGATATTAATCTTAACCTCTTTGATAACAACTGTACAACTACTATCACGCGAAAAAAATTAAAATCCATGAAAAAGAAAAAGAGAACCAATTAACCATTATGAATGTCGCAAATACTAATTACCGAAAGTCTGCTGATGAGTACTGAATGGTGAATATCAATGATGATGCTGAATAACGAAGAACTCCAAATACCACCCTATTTCCATATGCATACCATTGATGATGCCAAATTCTATTGGGAGCCTGATGATCTACTAACAATCGATATTCCAGCCGAAATACTGAAATACCGAAATTCCAAATACCCGATGACCTACCTACATATGCGCCTGATGATCTACCAACACCTACCGTGTCAAATGCCGAAGTACCGAAATGCCAGAGTGACAGAGGGCCAAATTGATGATACCAAATTCTGATGTATACGCCTAAAGATAAACCAACACCTGCTGTTTACCAATGCTGATATGCCAAGTGTCAAATGGCGAAGTACCGAAATACCAATTTACCGAAATTCCAACACCTGCCGTTTACCAATGCTGATATACCAAATACCGAGATACCGAATTACTGAAATGCCAAATACCCGATGACCAATGCTGATATGCCGAATGCCGAAATACAGAAGTGCTGAAATACAGAAGTGCTGAAATACGGAAGTGCTGAAATGCTGAAAATACCGAAATAACGAAATGCCGTAATACAGAAATACCGAAATACCGAAATACCGAAATGCCGAAATACGGAAACCTACCTACTTACCAATGCCAAATACGAATGATGAATACCTACTGCCAAACGCTGAACGCTGAACGTGACCCCCAGAGTCGTTCTAAGGTTGAGAATATTTTTCTCACCTTAACTGTTGAAAACATGTACTAAGCTAAAATTTTGAAGGACAGAGTAATCAAACTCGCCTTATGCCCTGTGTGGCAACTGAACTTTTATGAATAAAAATTTGATTTTTTTTTAACCACTGAGAACCTTCGAGAAGATCGAGTGCATTGACATCTTAGCAACTCGCTTGAGAGTAGAAATGTAGAGAGCCAAGACATTACATGAACTTAGAACCTAGTAGACATAAGTGACTGAGGGAGTATGAAGAAAATACTTACTAAAATTTTCAACGGGTAGAACAACGACCGGAAAAACAAAATGTATTAACTAAATGAAAATTTTCCAGTATGACTAAATAAAAAATAAAATCACCGATCACGCGACTACATATTGAATGACGTCACGACCCGTCAGCAATAAATGCGTGACAATGCAGTAGAAGGGGTGCACAAAAAAGCATATTTTTCAATAAAAATTTTGTGTGGTGAGAAATTTTAAATGCCACGTCGCATGAAAGGCAGGAAATTTTATTGATCCATATCGGCTAAATGCCATGCCGATATGGACAGATATATATAGTCGATCATAAGAGGAATAAGTCATTTGATTACGACTGAAATTTAACACAAGACATGAATGCGCCAAAGGACAGCATAACTATGACTCCAAAGGTAAAGGAGGGCAACAACATCCATCGACGAGGCGAAGCCAGGAGGGAGGAGCAAGCAAAGAAAAAAGAAGGTGAATGCGAAGGTACAGTTTTATTTGATAGTAAATTTTCTTTTAATCATTTATTCCTGAGAATTATATGCGATACCCCGATTAGACGAGCAATACTTCCGAAACATCCCCAATGAACGAGCACCGAGGAGCCTAAAAATGAAGGAACGATAAAAGCTCTCATAGGAGTACCAATTATATCGAATAAAATATTCAATAAATGATTTGTTTTGTCTCATTCCATATTATAGTGTCGGTCATTCACCTATCTCTTGCAAACAAAACCCTATTTATAATCAATAAATTATCTAACGAGGAATGAATCGTCGCATAAATTTTTAACAACTCTGAATATCATCTATGCATAACCATCAGGCCAATAATCAAGAAATCCTCCACATACAAATTTAGGCTCTCTATACCCTATAATAATGGCCGGAACTATATTCGTATTATGGCTAGCCACGACACTAGCCAAGGACCCGAATTAATCGCGATCATCCTTCTATCGTACGGTTGTTATGAAATCGGAAAATAAATAAAATAGATAAGGTCCGGTGATGAAATTGAACCGAAAACTTTAACAAATAACTCGCTCACTACTTCGCCATTCGTTACTTCTAGATTGAGATATCCTAAGAGCCAAGTCGAATGACCTTAGAGGAAAATTTAATCGACAGAATACCTTGGCTAGACACCGCTAACCAGCATGAGATGTCAGAAGAATTCAAACATCATGATATTTTTCCTCAGCACAATCGAGATATCTAATAATTTTTCGCGTGAATGTCACAGCAAATTTTATTAATTTTAAACCCATGTATAGAATCATGCCTATTATAATTCACTATTGTAGACAAATCCTGGATCAATACGACCCGACTTACGATGCGTTTCCCAACACGAACGGCAGTCAAATGCCGACAAGCTATGTGGGACGCGGGATTTTCGATCTCCCCGTGAGGGAATCGAGAGATGTCGTCATAACGACTGCGATGAAGTGAATTTACTATATGTGGCCATCAAGAGAGAGCCAGGCCGCAATCCAGCCCGCGAAGCCAGACAAAGAGCAGAATTCACCCTTGCTCGCCTCGAAATTCACCTGCAACAAACTAACTGGCAAGTGACCATGGCTAGAAGGCGTCTAGCCAGGATAAACGCGAACATTGCCCTGGGAGAATCCACAGTACCGATGGCTACGCTCAATATTACAGAGTGTCATATAAATTGGATGATCCCACTCTGGCAGAACCTACAACGTCCATGAACGTAGTAATACCCAGAAAGTTGTTACCGAGAAACATGCAGAACTCTGACGTTAGTCCCACGAGACAGTAAGAGCATTCATATGCTCGAGATCGGTCCAGATTCGATTCGGGCTCATATCGCAGAAACCAGACGAGAAGATAAGAAACTTTTAGTATTAAATAAATTTTAATTAGAAACTTTTAGTTCTTTAATTATAAGGATAGTACATTTAGGTAGAGGCCCAGTAGATTTTCGAGTAACCTAACGCTAGACAAATAATAATATACCGATATAGTAATAAATAATGAGAATTTCATAATCAAAGCTGTGAAGTTGTTGACGACTAATTAAATTGTAGATACGGAATCTCTCAAGACTCTGAGCAAAGAGTTAATAAAATCGCGCAGGGAGAATGCGGAGCTCCACCGCCAGCTACTTCAAATGACCAGCGAGATCCAGAAGTATCGTGCATTATGGGTGGAACCCACAAAAATAAAAAAATTTACCTTTCTTCATTTTCATAAGTGAATATCAACTTTCCTTCAGTTTTCCGTTTCTCGGTTGACAAGATGCTATTACCTATTTAAATTTCTTAGGTTTAGTCTGTGTTTTTCGTTCTGTGTCATATTTAGAACTTTTCCGAGACTAGCCAGCAACATAATGGTCTAATAATGAACGTTCAGGGGATTATGTCTGGGCTGTTCTACTTACCAGTCTCACAGCTATTCGGCCTCTTGGTCATCTAGGTCCGTGGTAAAAAATACCCAAAGTAGTACAAATTCATTTTGCTTTCATGTATGATTATGACAAATTTTTATTTATAATAATCATACTCTCGCAATACAGCCTTCGATTTTAAGAGAATAATATTCATATGTTTAAAAATTATAAATTAATTATTAATAATATATTCAAAAATTGAGTTTCAATTAATTGAAATGTTCGAAAATGTAATAAATCAATTATAAATCAAGTCTAAATAATTTATTAACACTATACTACATAAAACATAAATGAATATGAGCAAAATACACAAAAACTAATAATAACATTAATAAGCCTTACTAATATATAATTTTATTTAATTTTCCTATGTTTAATTTATTCTTTGGTTATTTTAAGTAGTTTTATATTTTTGGATGCTCTTTCCTATTTCCTATTAAGTGATTCATTTTTAATATTTAATTTTACTGTATCTTTTATAGTGCTGATTCTTTTTACAGTTAGAGCCCAACAATATTTAATGGGTCGTTTTACATAAACGTGGCTTATATACAGTTTTCGGGAATATTAAGGAATTTGCTTTTCTTTGATTTTATATATCGAAGAAGTTTATTAAGACTAATTATCAAGTAAAAAGTACCAATATTTAAACAAAAAAGTAAATTTGTTATTTTTAATAACCCATTTGTAATTTAATTAAAAATTAAATTTTGCAAGCAATACATATTACAAATTTCATTCGGATAATATAAAATAATTTTAAAAATCCCACCATATAGAATATATTAGGATTAATTTTTGTGTGATAGGGTCAGGGTTACTTGTAGCTGGTCTAGATTTTGTAATACTAACCAAGATAAGTAATAATTCTAAAAAATAGTAATACAATATTTTTTTACCACACAAATAAATACAACCCGACGTGAAAGTAAAAAAAATGTGCTTGAGTTGTATGGCGCATATGAACTTCCCTGTGAAAAAATTGGTTCATGGTATGCTTAAGGTTGGCCACCACTAGTTTAGATAAACAATTCTTTCAAAGCATAATTACTTGTGTTGATATTTGGGTCTATGAATATGACTAACAAACAAAACAGATAAGCTAATACAAAAAAGTGTTGATTTATTTAAGTTCATTCTAATTGTTTTCGTCTATTACAATGGCGTTCTTCATCATGAATTTCTTCCAAATTATAATAGTCAATATGAAACGTTAGCGTTAAGCTGTGCGTTTTAAAAGACCAAAAATGCGAAGGAAAGATTCATAAATTTAACATAATGATAACGCACCATTTCATAAACAATTTATGACTAAAAAAGTACCAATACAATAGGTCATTTATAGAATTCACCTAGTATGTGTCACTGACATAATTTTTTGATAATACTAAGACCATTGGTGGGTTGCTGAGTGGCGATATTTAAACTATATGGTTGCTACCCAGAACACCCCATATAATTGTTCTTTCGCTTGCCACTCGGCACCAGTCGCTAGGCAACGTTGGAACTGTGTTCGAGTGGGTATATCGTCCGCAAAAAGTGAGCGCTATTACTAATGCTATAATTGACCGAACGATTTCTATGTTCAACGAGCTGTCGATAGAAGACCTGTGCTCGCTTTTGATTTTTAGGTCCCCTTATGCCGTTAATGTCATCATTCGTATTCATAATTCTCGTGTAAACTTCTCGTTCATACAGTTCAATGTCCTCATGCTACTTCTACGAGTTAACATTTAAATAACAACAATTATATATTTTGCAAAAGAAATAACACATTTTGACTCGTCAATTACGGGTTGCTTAATAATCGAGCGGCTCGGCGCTTAGCCCGCTTTTTACATCCGGGTCGATAACCACTAGCCTTCGGTGTAGTCTTTGGATCTGTCGTTGTCTCTCGGTAGGCTAGTTGGGCAGGAGCGAAAACGAAGGAATACGTTACTGCCGCTCCTTCTTGGCAGGCGGACAATGCTACCTCTAGCCCCTTTATCTGGGTCCTCAGGCTTTGATTTATTTGCCTTTCTTCCGTCCAGCCTTTTGTGCTGCCGTGAGTCTTTGATAAAGCAACTTTGCTTTCTTTGGTTCCATCCAGGTGGCTTTTGTTTGTTGGATTTCTTTTGACATCTGAATAATCTGCTCGTAGAAATTCTTGTTAATACTCCGTGCGTGTTCCAACTCTTTCTGTAGAATTTTTAGTGATTCCATATCTGTAAATAATGAAATTAACTTTGGTCTACAAATCTTAAGTTATTTAATTAATCACACAAATATTCACGGTATTAAACAACAAAAAAAAATCGTGGAAAGCAACTAATCATTTATTTAAACCTAAATTTAATTTCACTAATGTTATTGTAAATCCGTATTCGAGTCATTAACGGAATTGAGGGTTTTGATGATGTCTCTCAACGCATTCGTCAGGGACCGGCTGAGCGTAAGAGCGCTCATGATACACAAAGACCGGTTGTTTTGTGGTTCGGGTACGGTTGGCACGGAGCATCGGAGGAACGACGACACTAGCTTTCATTCGTTCATCAGCATGATTGAAAGTAGGGCTGTGTATTCGTCGTCGGTATCCGCAATTCTGCCGGCCGCTATGTCTTCCTCCACATTTGTAAGATATAGCCTGGCCCTGGTTACTTGGAGATTGACCTGGCGCTGGTGATCCTCGAGTCGAGAGAGGAGAGACCGGGCCTGTTCGTGCATTTCCTGGGCCGGATTTCGGCCACATTCTCGTCTGCCCGCTATGAACGGTAGCTCATCATCCTCTACTGGTCGCAAGGCATTCCATCGGGGCTCTCTCGGCTTGGGCACAGTGAATCCCGCATTCCACATGGCTTGTCGCCATTGATCAGCAGCCTGCGTGGGGACACGAATAATGGCTCTCGATGCATCCGCAATTCGATTACATAAATAGATTCTCTGCATGTTTGTTGAAATAGTTAAGACGTTGTCCAAATGTCAAGATTATTTTATAGCACGAACTTAAAGCTACGGTTTGTAATTCATCTGTCGGGTTCACCTACTTATAATCTAATTTATAAGATATAACTAAATTAATACTGTGATTGTAAATTTATCCGATTTAAGCTATGATAAATTTGAATTAAATATTAATCGTGTGCAGATTTCTGGAATACTTTTATTCAAACTAATAAATGTAATGTATTATTTGTATGAAAAGAATTATACGAATTTTGTTTAAATTTTCTAATTGATTAAAATATGTTGCATCTTAGGTGACGAAATTCGCCGTTACTTGAAGAAATTTAAGCCCTTCCTTAATTTCACGATAATTTGGTTTCTTTGGACGTTGTTGGACGTGAGTGAAATCGTTATACAAATACATTCATAGTTCATCATTTTAATTATAGAGACGACTTCCAAATATAATTCATATGAGATCGCTATTTTCAGCTGTTATTTAGTCAGGTTAGAATTTGGATTTTATAGAGAAACGATGTTTAAAATTCCTAATTTCACGTTGTTAAATTAAACACAGTGAAAATGCTTGAGCTGTTCCTATGATTTACTATCTATTCGCATTCGAGTTGGGACGTGTTTCTATTTCGAACAAATATTCTCACTATCGTCATATTTGGAGTTTCCACAATCGCCCAAGCTCTCACAATCATTTATTCAATTCACGGTGTAACATGTTCATGCTCCCATACTCTCATACGATATTGTACTGATTTATTTTTCGTCATTTCCTAAAGTAAGTGAACTTCAAAATTTTATATTTAAAACGATTCAGAGAAATTTGCTTCATTTAATTGAAATATATTTGGAATCCTACTCTGTAGTTTTTGCTAAATAAGAAAACATCATAACCTAATTAATGAAATAAAATAATCAAGAACCATAATAATAAATATTCATACGGAATTGACATAGTTATTCGGTAACACGTTTTCCGGTTGACAATTATTATTACTTAACTATTTAAATGAACACAAAAAATTGAATTAGGAAAACCTTCATTTGGTTAATTGATGTTTGTCAAACTAAATCGGGATAATTCGATTTATTTCTGTTGTCAAAGGTTGGCTAGAACTACTATTCACTGGTATCATGTCGGGGTCAGTGCTGCGGTATCCATAGTTAAGACTCGGAGTCGTTAATAATAAATTATAAGAATAAAATTAGTTGTTAATAATAAATTATGAGAATAAAATTAGTCGTTAGTAATAAATTATGAGAATAAAATTAGTCGTTAATAATAAATTATGAAATAAAATTAGTCGTTAGTAATAAATTATGAGAATAAAATTAGTCGTTAATAATAAATTATGAGAATAAAACTAGTCGTTAATAATAAATTATGAGAATAAAATTTTTACTTGTTGGACGGGACCTTGGGTTCAGGACTATATCTTGGTCTGGGATCCTATCCATTATATTCTCATTGATTTGGTTTCTGGTGATTATGCATTTTTAAAGTCCTAAAATTTTCTATTAGCATTGATCGATCAGCAATTCTTATACCAGTTTGTATGCGCCGGGGCAGGAAAATTTCGTCTATCCATATCTGTGGTGGATTTGTTGGCCGTGCATGCGAGGCGCGTGGGGTGTAACGCTTCATTCACTCTTATTACCATTACATTAGTGGAATTCTATGTGCTTGTGCATGGAATGCTTATTAATAATACGCGGAAATGTCAATTTTCATGCTATTCTCGGTGTGCATAGAAGGATGACTGTAACTCGATATGCACACCCTGGTATTAGTTGGTAGCAGAGTTTTCTCTAATATACTAATGCCTCATGTAATTTAGTTCGTATCGGTGTGTAATGGTTCAATATTCTGGGAGGTAATCTATTTTATTTATTTCCAACTAAATTAATGGTTAACTTTTCAGTTGATTGTCGTCACATGGATTTAGCTCATCGGGGTAACAGTATTGAAGTTATACAGATATGGTCGCATCCTCCGATTTATTGGCTAACGACATTTTGGGCGAGACAAGATTGGGTAACATTTTTCGTGAGTAAGTAACTGCTTAAATTTGATTTCTTTTCAATTAGGAGGGACTCTAAAACACGATAACTTTGGTCATTTATTGGAGTTAATGAACCTAACATTGACTCGACATTACCGATTAGTTGTTGTTAAATCTTTGGTGATATTCACGGAATCGTTCATAATAATCGAGAGATGATCCCAAATGGATATTGATGGTGTAAGCGCATTATATTTTACACACAATCGTCAAACCGAGTTGAAAAATCGTAGCGTTGGGTTCTCTCACTTGGGTCTACGCGTAGTCAGGTAACCTTCTAAGTTTATAAAACATAATTGTCATTGATTAGATATTCGAAATGTTTGTTCCAAATGGCAAACTCCTTCACCTTACGATGGTTAGTGTCCTTCCTAAATCTAATTGGTTGTGCTTTTATAGGGCAATCTGGACTTATTGGGCTTCGTTGCTCATCTAATGGGGAATATTTATTCATCATGTTTGGGGTTACTTTGATTTTCTATGTATTGTATTTGGATAGATGCCTTTGTTATCAATTCAATTATACTTTTCTCATTACTTGTTATATTTGTGATCAAATTACTTTGGATTTATTATGCTTTGGTAATAATTTATTTTATTGGGAATCTCTAAATTATATCTATAAGTAAGTTACTTTTGGATTTATTACACTTTAGTAACGGTTTATTTTACTGGGGATCTTCTCAAATTTAGAACCATTGGTATGAGGGTTTTCAAGTCGAATCTTTATTTCACTAATTTATAAACGTATGGAATTAATTTTTTCATTAAGTTCTTAAGGGATTTTCGCTAAACCCATTCCTTCAATGAATTTATTTTTAACTAAAATTTTGTTTAAGACATAATAATTGAAGACTACAGCAACGATTTTATTTTCAATTTCCCCGTCACCTTCTCTTTTACTTGGCCTTAGGCGCATTGTATTTATATTATCAAATTAATGAGTGCCTACTGGACTACTCGTGTAGTGATTTTGAACCGTGTGTGAATATAGTTTAGGTCGAGTTTATGGAAACTTGGAGACGGGGAACAGTCAAAAGGCTGTTTCCCTTTGCCCCTCTTCCACTATACGGAATGATATTGACGTTCCAGCTCCTGCGTTCCGCACGCCGGGCCTTCACGGGCACGAATCATTGGCGGTATTCCACGCACTTAAACGAATTCGAATAGTATGTTGAATTTTAATCACTTGTAGTGTGTTTCGGCTGTGAGCCGGAAAAATTTCGACAATATAAACAAAGTTTAATGCTATTTAAATATTTATTAAAATAAAAATATAATTTAACCGATACATTCAACATAAACAAAAATATCATAAATACACCGCTCTCCCAACGCCGACACCCAAGCAGAGCTCCATTGAGGTTGCGAGGATGCGACGCGGAGAGAGTTTTCAAATAAAAACTCTCACTTACATCGTGAAAATAACGTTCAAGTTTTGAAAAACCTTGCGTGTTCTTTTTGAATTAGTAAAACAAAATTTGACCTTGGAATTTTCTGGTATCTTTAAATTTATAATTTTGAGATTTTATTTGACAATTTTTTCTTTAGATTTTTAATTGAATTATTTCTAATTCGAATTATTTGATTTTTATTTCATTTTCATGAAATTTAGTATTTTTTGATAAATTGTCAAATTTTCGGTCAAATTGTGGGTTTTCGTGTTATGTTTATATTTATTTCGTGCGAATCTTGTTGCACTTTGTTGTTATTTTAATTTATTTTTGTGTTTATAATTTTATATTTAATTGTTTTCTTCCTCGCATTTTGAGAGGGTTAATTGGTGTTTTAATAGGTTTGAATTTAAATATGCATGTTATATTTGCATGTGTGTTACCGATTCATTTAAACACTTACAAGGCCGTTTGTGTTCTAGCCAAACACCATTTAAGAAAAAACGAATGAGGCTCTAGTGGCTACATCGAAAATTGAGTATAGACATCACCGGAGGACTGGTTATAATGTTGTCACAAGTGCATCAAGTAGGAAATAATTTGAACGCCATTATAATTTATATGTAAATTAGGCTGATCAAATTCCCCGTTGTAGTCATGACAGATCGATTTTTAACAATTTTCCCGACGTTCGCGGAATTTAAAAAAAGTTTCGAGTTTTGAAAAGAATTCCCACAAAATGTGGCACACAGCTGTAGCAGCGAAGCAACAGGCTGTCCAAACAGCGAATTTAAAGTGAGTGTGTCTATGTGGAGAGGAAGTCGATTCGATTTAAAGTTAGCGAAAGTAAACATGCTATAGTTCATTACTCAATAAATGTGGTTCATTTTGGTTACGACAGTATTATATGATAAAAAATTTGAATAATAGTTACACTCAAGGTAAATTCAGAGGAAAACTAACAGAAAGAAATATAAGATTAAAAATAAAATATCTGTTAAAATATAGTAAATTTATATCAATCAAAAATTAATTTGATTTATAAATAAATAAATCAATTAATTAAATTATGAACTTTTTAGATTTATCTACCATTATAAATGACGATAAAGCTACCGCATTGTGGTTTATAGACCATTATAAAATAAAAAGTACATTTAAATGTCCAAAATGTGACAATTTTGCAAAACTTGGCAAATTTATTTGTCGCTATGAGGCTATATACAGGATTAAATAGTTGGAAGAGTCTTTGAATCTACAAAAATCCATTTGAAGAAAAGTTTTATTATATTTTAGGCAATAGTATCAATTTATAAATAAATAAATCAGTGCACATGTTCTTTACTACTGCCAAAATATGTTCAAGCAATCATGTACCTTCTTACAGTCTATTTATTGAATTTATCTAAAACAAACACTCCTTCCCGTCGATGGGGTACTGCTTCATCAATGGTAACCAATTTAAACCCATATAGTTTATATTTTAAATCTACACGATGACGACAGTAAATTTGTCGAAATATATTGTAGTATCTTAGATAGGCGTTTTCTTATATTTAAATCAGTGCCGTTGTTATGTTTATGTTATAATTATTATTAACAATAATAATAAAGATTATAATCAAATAATTAGTAATAACCATATAAATTAGATGCGCGAACAAATCCATACTGTTCCTGGTGATTATAACGACAGAAAACCGCAGATAAGCCTTTACATAAAACAGTGATAACAATATCAAAATAGGGACGCTGATAAACCTAGAAAATAAGATAAGATAACTTTCACAGCTGACAAAAAAGTAATTACCATATGAAAATAAAGAATAGAAAACAAAAATAAAATTCCCTGTGAGCTTTATGCTTAGCTATAACCATTGAGCAACCAACCAAAAATGTAAGGGCCATAATTACCTCAACACTGACTAAAAAGTAACCACAAAACTGATCATATATATTACTGGCATATGCAGAATTGTAATTCTGAAATGTGAAATGAAACAAGAATTATAAAAAAACAAAATAATAACCGCTAAATAAATAATGTACATTATAGTAACGAGAATAAAATATACTATTCCTGTTGATAAGACTGTAATTGAAATTTTAGATACCAACTTTCCAAATATAGTTGTCAGGCCAAATCCAAGAAGAATTAAAAGTTCCATGAAAAGTAAAACAGAATATTGATTAAATAATTCAACTAAAATATTAAAAAAATAGATTTATCTAGCAGTGATTTATATAATTAGAATTGAATTTAAAAATATATATAAATGAAAATTTTAAATTATTATCATTGCCAAAAATATTGTTCGATTTTATTTGTATAACACGAATATTTATTGATTCGTAATCCTGATGAATCGAAAATTTTAATATTTTAAATATTTGTAAAAGAATGGAACAAATTCTGGATAAGGTCTGTGTTTTCCTCCCAGAGGGATCAGGTAAGTTTTTTTCCCAGAATAAATTAAATTAAAAAAATTAAAATAATTATAAATCAATTAAAATAAAATGGAATCGCCGGAAGAGTACGAAATTTTTTGTATTAAAGCAACCAAGAAGGAATTTTTAGAGTTTTTATTTCTAAATTTTATACCAAATGAAAGTATTTGCACTCTAAGCGAAAACCCAATGAAGCTAGCTAATTATAAAAGGAATATAGATGAAGTATCATGGAGATGTATATTTAACCAATGCAATTCATATAAAAAGTATTTTACAATAAGAGAATTCATTTTTTTAGTTTTTCGGAGAATATATCAATAATAATAAGAATAATTATAAAATATGCGTGTAAACAACCAAGGCATAGTATTCGAATAACAATGAATATTTCCAAGCACTTATTGAATAAAGTAATGTGTAATTTTGGTTAATTAACCCTTTAATTATTATTTATTTCTTTTCTTTAATTATATTGCTTTTTATTATCAGGTCCGTTTTCCCCAGGGGAAAAAACGAACCTGATCACAAATTCCCTGAACGCCAAAATAAAAAAAATACAACCAGTTTGGACCAACTGAATTTGATCCACATGATAGAAGTTATGCTTCGACAATATATGTAAAAAATAATTGATATTTTCGAATTAACTTTTAAGTAACTCTAATGCTACTCCCTACAGCCTTTCCCTAGCGGGTTCTTGACGACCGATAGAAGATCTTACGTATTTCTACTTTAAACCCATGCTCATTGTCGCATTATCTTATAATTCCCGTTTGTTCTTATCCCTATACTCTCGTCATGATTTTCATTCACTTTTCGTGCATTACACGTGTTTCTATTACTGTTAAATCATCCTTATCCATCTAGATACATAGGAAACCTAGATCGGAATCCTTCAATATCGGTAAGATCAGTATGCGCAATTGGGATTAACCACGATAGAAACTTTAGCACTGTTATAGCCAAGATTAATCACAATAAAGGGGTACCAATCTGCTATTTTAATATAATTACAGTGAAATCTTTATCATCTCTACGATTAGAAGTAAAGGAATTTAGAGTTTTAAATGCGAAATTTTTAATTGGAATATAATTTATCAACGAGAGCCCAATTTTTCGTCTCTTCATTTCTATTACCTGATTCTTTATAACTAAAACTGATGATTGTTTATTTAATAAATAAAAATATTCAATTTATTTTGTTCAATCAAAAAGAAATAAATGAATTTTTGATGTTGTTTAGAAATCGATGTAATTATTCTCTGTTATCTTTAATTTCTATAAGTAGTTTATTATTAATTTTTTTTTGAAAACAGTGGCGAATAATTCTAATTGCAAATTATTTGAACAATTTTTAAGGTCGTTAGAAGAAATCTTTCAGGAACCTATCAGATAAAAGTGGTGAGTCATCTAATTTCTCAACCTTGTGTTTTAGAATTTAGCCATTGGAATAAACTTTTAATCTTTTTGATGAACCAACCAATTCATTTAATTCATAAATTTTAAACTTTTCATTAGTATTTATATTGTTTAGCATGATTTGTTTGTATTGCTGATAGAAGCACTCAATTAACACTACTCGAAGAGAAGTGAGAAATGCATGGAGAAATTGTTTTGAGATATTTAGATATTCCATTTGCTGATTTGAAGAGCTTTTCCAGATAAAACATTTTCCTAAATAAATTATTTAGATCAGTGCTCCCAAACCTTTTCATCGCCGCGGACCGATCAACGTTTGATAATTTTACCGCAGCTCGCTTAAGGGGTGGATATTATTGTTTATGTTTTAGGTTGTTTTGATTTAATGCGTGAGTCTGTTGAAGGCAATTTCTCGTTTTTACGTTTACTGTAATGTTTTTGTTTTATTATTGATGCGTTCCAGTTATTTGGCATCTATAATATTTAATAATGTTGATATTATTATAATTGTGATATATAAATGACGGGTAACCGTCGCAGACAATTCGACGCAAGGCAATTTGGCGCGGAAAATTTTTAATAGATATTAAAACAATAAAATAAATCATTTATTTTGTTATTGATATTATATATTTAGGTTTATATTCAATTATAATTTATACCATAATTAAATAAGAATAATTTTTGTATTTAGTAACTATCTATCGATTCAATCCAGTCAATAATTATTTGTCTTCGATTTCTTGAGGATTATGGCAGATCTGCGCCAGTGCAGTTGTTTGTATTGACGTAGTAACCAATTAACAGAAACCATTTTACGCCCCTCTTTTTAGTAATTAATGATTTTTAACGTTGATGTAACATTGTTATATTTAACAGTGACTAGCGATGAGGTGACCATGTGTGTCAGAGTTTCAGTTCCGAAATAAACATTAGGCGACATGAAATAAAAACGCACTCAACCTACATTCAGGCCGTCAAAAACAAAATAATGTATAAGAGTCATTGAGTCGAAATCCTTAGAAATTGCTGGAGTGGAAGAGGAACCTAACATTTTATATTGTATAAGGCCATCTAAATAATGAAGTCAAGCCACTGTAATCAGTGTTGTGTGTTAGATAAACAGTGGAGTATAGCAGCTGCTGGAATAACTGAATCACTTGATCTAATTAATATGCACGCTCAGTTCATCACGGGTCCAATACTGCCACGTGATTGAACTATATGATTCCTAAATATATAAACCATTGGAAAATATTTATTTTTATTCTCATTTCCGAATTTAATTCTTTAGAATATTTAAAGAGTTTTGCAGCTCATAGATAAGGCTTTAGAATTTTTTGAATCATAAAAAATAAAAGAATGTTGGTGTACAAAGGTTATCTTTATCACATGGAGAAAAACTGAACAGAAAATATGGAGATGCTGTGATCGTCCTGCGAATGGAAGCTCGACAAATTCGAATGGCATGTTTTCCCCTACGATTCCAATATTGATATCTTTGACGCAATCAACAATGCCGACGTGGATGAAATCCTCGCGACTTTCGTTGCTCTGAAATAGATCTCTCAGCAATTTATCCACGATTCGACTGATGAAATTGCAATCGTTTCCTTTGATAGCCCACACTAATCTGTTGTCGATTTGACCAGTTATAAGATTTTATACACAAATTCGTTTGCAAAGCAATGCGGCAGTTTCCGCTTCCGGATACAATTCCAAAAGAAAACTATTCGATAATTTCTCAGTCATTTTATGTCATTTCACGTGATTTGTTTCATATTCGATTGATCGTTCTGCATAATTGCTTATTATGTCTTCATAATGCTTCAATGTAACTTGGAGCTTTGAACATTATATTTGATATTCATGAACGGGTGCATTTATATTGTTAAAGAATATTTCCAAATGTTTCGTTTTATCCTATATCATCTCCAAAACATAATTTTTCAATTTAGAAATCGTACTATTTAATGATTCAATATCAGCTTTTAATCGCTTATTTGTGTTTTTTAATTCCATAATTGTGCCATATTGTTTGTAATTTCCAAGTTGAATTAATCGCGAGCTTTCTTTATTTGGTTTCAAAATTCCATCTTGTATTCATTAATAACCTTTACATATGATAGTGTGCAATCTCTTTTTGATTTTACTCCTGCTAAATTGTTCAATCATAAGCTTCTCAATTTCAACTTGATTTTGAACAGCATCTTTTAATTTTCTTTTAATTTCAGATATCAAATTAAAACTAGTCGAAAGAAATTAAGTCGTTGATTTTAACTTAAAATACAAGAAATCTAAATTCCACTTTTCACTTTCAATTATTAATTTACATTTTAAAATAACAACTTTTACTAACTTAATATTTAAACAACCTTTTCATACTTAAATATTTTACTAATATACATTTTTCTAAATATATAAATCACAATTTGAATAAAAAACTTTACATTTTTAAACCACCTTTACATTAATAAAAGATAACAAATTTATTAAAGATTTATTCAGATGCTGCAGCTTTAGTAATTTGAGCAGCATCCTGTGCCTCAGTAGCTTCACCTGTTTCTTCGTATCATTATCTAAAGGGTGTTAATTTTATTTATAAGACCCCTCAACAAAATTAGTTATTATTATTTACTTAAAATGTTCGACTAGAAACATCGACTAGAATCTAGACGATGTTTAATATTATGATCTAGACCAGTAATGATAAACCTATGGTACGCATGCCCAAAGTTGCACGCAAATATATTTTCATTGTATATATAGTATATATCATTTTTATTGTAGTCCAAACAAAGTTCCTAATCCCTGATCTAGACTATAGAATCTAGAACATAATATTGATTTTTAAGTGCGAGGATAAAATTGGAGTAGTTTTCGATGTCATGTCATGAAGCACCCACCTAAATACTGATTTTAAATATCAATGAATGAAATAATGTAATCAAGTGTCATTTTAAATGCAAAAGAAATTTTGAATAATTGGAATAAATAAGGTAAACTCAAAGAGAAAAATCGTTCTGGTAATACAATCAGAGATCTGACGAGTTCTTAAAAATTTTATTACAGATAATTTCAATTTTAGAATTCGTTTAGTAAGCAAAATAATTATCTATTCTTTTGAACTGGACAATAATTAATTTTAATTAATCAGCTCATTTAAAAGGTTTAAATAATCTATAAATTATGTTTCTGCTTAAAGATATTGCGACCATCTTCTAGCAACCAGGACGAGCAAAGTTAAAATATTTTTATCGGAATATTCCATACCAGCTCGACTTTAAGATGCTTAAAGAATTTAACCACACTGACCTTACAACCCATATAGCGCACAAGTCTTTGGCGTTGGAGTAAGGTCTAAAAGCAGTAATTAAAAGAAAACCTTTGCACAATGGAGAACAGTCAGGCATTAAATTAAGTATGCCTCGGTCAATAGTTTGTCTATCGATTTACATGAAACGTATGAAAAATAAATATCGAAAAAACATTCAGGAACTTGCATTAAATAGCTAAAGAAGAACAACTGGTCATGTTTGAAAATATTCGGTATACAGACATGTTAAATAATATCAAACAAGGGAAAAAAATATTTCAATTAAAATCTTTGTTAGCGAACACATTCATAAAATCTTCGATTTAAAGAGACAATTCTTATAGTAGTTAAGTATCAAACAATTAACACTAAAGAGGAAATCAGTGAAATCACCAGTCTGATAAATTGCTGAATTCTTTGTAAAATTTGTAAATCTTTTTAAAAGTTAATAAAAAATGTTAAGACTAAATTATTACCTTAAAACTTATAGAAATTTAATATATTTGTTTTAAATGTTATTAAATTAGGTTTAAACCAATAGAAAAGCAGAAAATGAATATAAAAAGAAAAATCAAAAAGCATTTAAACTGATAAATTCTGAGAGATTGAAAAGGATTATCTTATAATCGAAAATTTTCTAATTTTATATAATAAGCTATTTGCAGCAAAGGCTTATCTTATCATTTATTTACTTATTAAATTTTAATTTATGTTGCTACTAAGAAACCATAATTTTTTTAAAAAACTCGTTTTATTAATTCAAAATACTGCAACGTAAAATATTCTAAAAATACTGTAATGTACTAAATTAAATATCTCATCATTTTACTTGCAATTATAAATTATAGTTTTCATAGCTTTTGTAAGTATACCTTATGTGAATATTTTAATAATATCGTAAATAGTTAATAAAACGATAAAATCAGCACAAAATAAGCTTGTGAGAGTTAAAACAAACTAAGTTTTACTCATTTTTGTATGATCAAATTAAACTTAGTTTTGTATTAAACAAAAAATAAATATCAATTCCTTTTATGCGGCTTTTGAAGCAAGTATTTTTCACCTTGGAAAAAATACATAATATTAATGAATTTGAAATCATGATAAAATTGGATAAATAATTAAAAAATTATGCAATGGTGAACTACATGTAAAAGTCAATTGGGTATGTATATCGACATCTGATATACAAAGGGTGGCCAACAAGTCGACCAGTAGACCGCAAAGACTTTGAAACTAGCCCACGAAGCTAAAATCGAAAAATTTGGTTTCGCTTCAATAAATGTTTGAAAATTTTAATTCAATAATATATTCTTCTCAATAATAACTTAAAAATGAGAATTAAACAAAATAACGATAAATTAATTAAGTTTTACCCAAAAAAATGCCTTCGATTTTTTTGTTAAACTTTTTAATAAAGTTAAATTTGACTAAAAATTTTTAAATTTTTATTGTGATTAATTGAATTATTGGAGTTTTGAATCAAAAAAAGAACTTTGTTTGGATTAACTTGTATGTTAGTTAATAATAATTGTTATTAGTTATTAATAATATTTATTCCATAGTTTTAGAATGAATAATCAAAGTACAGTTTTGATAAAAAGAAAAACTTAACACTATCACAGTGAATTGGAAGACTATTTCTTTATTGTGATGAAAGATAAAGGTGTGTTTTATTTGCAATGCAACAGTAGTTTGCCTAAGAAAGCAAACGTTGAAAGACATTTTCTAACAGTTCATAAAAATTATGAAGAGGATTATCCACGTGCTACTGCGTTAAGAAAGGGCAAAGTGGAACAACTGAAGTCACAATTAACTGCGCAGCAAAATAATTTTTCGAATACAACACGAACTCGAAGACTTTTACAATTGCCTCATCCAAAGTTGATGATACTTTAATTAAACATAATAAACGGTTTCAAGATTAGGAAGTATGACAAGAGGCTTTATTATTGCTGGAGAATCGTTTTTTCAAAATTTTAAAAATAAATCGGAAATAATGACATCCATCAAAAATATGTCACTATCTACAAATACAGTTATGCGTAACGGGTCTCTCACCAATAAAAAGACAAATTTGATGTGATGGTTGCATAATGAATGAAAGTTGTTTTTGGGTTTATGATGTTATAATCTATTGATAGTTTGCAACATTGACAGCAGTTAAAGTGATTATCACCTCTTATTTTCATTATAATGGAGTCTCTCAATGAAGAAGCACGCAGAAGAGTGATTTTGACTTTTTTTGAGAACAATGTGCATCTTAGAAAACGATACACAGTCCATCATTTAAAGGCAAAGAATATTCGCCGAGTACAACGTATCGGATCCTTCAACATCTGAATAACAATTCTACTGCTCATCGGAAGTGGAGGAGCAAACAAAATCATGAACGGTAATCAACTGCAATCACTCAAAGCCATTAGCCTAGATCAAGTTGGTGTCTATTCACGCAGACTAGCATCCAGATTCAAAGTAAGCAAATTAACAATTAGCAGAGCACTCAAGCGTATGGATCGAACGAAAGCACCTCTACACATGTGAGCAATTGACACGAGCTGAAGCGTTCCAAAAAACTCGCAGTCAATTTAGGAATCATGGACGATGAATCTTATTTCTCAATGAAAGATGATCTGCCAGGTAATGATAAATCTAAAGTCACTGCTTTCAAATAGTAATTTTTGGAAACTGATAAATAAAGATAAATATCCAAAAATTTGAATAATATTACACGTTTCGATGCTTTCTTTAGATCAACATATTTATGCGAATCCGCATTTTCATTTATGAATGCGTTCAAAACAAAAAATCAATCGCAAATAACATATCTACATTTGAAATCAGGTTTGAAAATTGCCATGAGCCAAATTTTGAAAAACTGGTTGCACTTATGCAATACCAGGTTTCGACCATTAAACATTATTATTCTTTTGCTTATTTACAGTGTATTTTTTAAAAGTTAATAAGAATTTCATTTCAAAAAAATATAAATATTTTTTTATGTGCTAAAGTTTTTGTGTAAATAATATAATGAGTTGTTTTCTTTATTAATCATAATGTTTATTTAGTTGAAATTCTTGTTAATTATTTATTAAAATATCTTCTAAAATTTGAAAAATCCTAAAATTGTTTGTCCGTATTGTTCACAATAGCTCACAGACTATATTTTACAAAATAAATAGTCCCTATGGGATAAAGGTTTGGCCTCATCTGTGATATACATACTATAATTGTCTCAAAGGCTTCGATTAAAAACATAAATCTGTTTATCAGAAATATAACTTTGTCGATAAAAAGAATGATGCAAATACTCAAAATAACACAATAGCATAAAGAAAAGAAAATTAGTTTGAACCTATCCAATAAATTTATTTTCAATAGCATTTTGCAATAAGTTTATTAATTGATAAAATAGAGTTTCTTACAGTTTGAAGGTATTAAAACTTGAATCTAATTTTTATTATTTCATTATTTTTAATGTTTTTCTCATTTAGGTAAAAATATACTTGACCTCGAATTTAGTTACTAAACACTACCTGAATTGTGCAAGTAACAATGATTACTGCACGCGTCAAATTGACAGGTATTCGATTTGCTTGAATGTTTTAAAACATACAATATTTTTTCTGGGTTTTAAAACTTTGTACGACTTTAGCGATTATTTGAAGGTAGGAAGATAGGTAGGAAGGTAGGAAGGTAGGACGGTAGGAAGGTAGGAAGGTAGGAAGGTAGGAAGGTAGGAAGGTAGGTAGGAAGGTAGGAGGAAGGAAGGTAGGAAGGAAGGTAGGAAGGAAGGTAGGAAGGTAGGAAGGTAGGAAGGTAGGAAGGAAGGTAGGAAGGTAGGAAGGTAGGAAGGTAGGAAGGAAGGTAGGAAGGAAGGTAGGAAGGTAGGAAGGTAGGAAGGTAGGAAGGAAGGTAGGAAGGAAGGTAGGAAGGAAGGTAGGAAGGAAGGTAGGAAGGGAGGAAGGAGGTAGGAAGGTAGGAAGGTAGGAAGGTAGGAAGGTAGGAAGGTAGATAGATAGATAGATAGATAGATAGATAGATAGATAGATAGATAGATAGATAGATAGATAGATAGATAGATAGATAGATAGATAGATAGATAGATAGATAGATAGATAGATAGATAGATAGATAGATAGATAGATAATAGATAGATAGATAGATAGATAGATAGATAGATAGATAGATAGATAGATAGATAGATAGATAGATAGATAGATAGATAGATAGATAGATAGATAGATAGATAGATAGATAGATAGATAGATAGATAGATAGATAGATAGATAGATAGATAGATAGATAGATAGATAGATAGATAGATAGATAGCCTATTAGGATGCGTCATTGTTATTACAAATTTGTAAAGAAAATTCTTCTAAATTGACGATGCAATATTTTACAAATTACTAGATCAATAAATAGATTTTAATTCCTTTGATGAATTTATTTATTTGAAACAGCGATTAACAACTTGACCATGGATAAGAATAGTTTTACAAATGCCAAGTGACCAAAAATGGTGAAGAAGAAATGTGGTGTATATTTTGGAGAAGGTACTAGTGCCCCGAACCGAGTATCGAATTTAAAGCGACATCTACAACGTTATCATCCAAATGTTTTCAAAACTGTAAATGAAAATGATAAGCAGACGTGTGAACGTGAAGTTGGACAAGCACATGTAACCAAATTTTTTAAGTTTGAATATATTACTGTGGATATGACTGCAGAAAAATTCAAGGTCTGCATCATCGAAATGGTGGTTGCAAATTCTGTACCGTTAGCATTTTTCTCTTCTCTTGCTTTTCTTTCTTTAAATGGCGAAATGGCTCGCAAATTTGGCATTTCTTTAGAAAGAAGTAATATTAGAAATTTGTTACAAAACACCAGAAGGATATGCTCAAGGATTTTTAGGTGGCCAGTTTCTTTTTTTGAAGATGGACGGATGTACCCGTCACAGAGTTAATTACTTTGCAATTGACGTCCAGTTTCTTGGTGACAAAAAAAGTTGTTACACGAACTTTGGCGGTACGGGATACTGAAGCGCATCATACAAGTAGCTATTTGCAAGAACTAGTTATGAATGTTCTTACAGAATTTTGTATTAATAAGGAACAAATAGTATGCATTGTGACCGATAATGCCACCAATATGCTCAGCAATGTAAAGAGGCAGGTTTAATGAAGATTTAGCAGAAGAAATTCATAATAATTTTAATTTAGATGGATTTGTGGATGATGGGTTAGATATAACACCACATGTGCATTCATTGCAACTCGCAATTCGTGACGGCTTGGGAGAATATCGTGCTAGTCGATTTAATGCAAAACTACGGAGTGTTGCGGTTTCGTGCAGAGCACCAAAACTTGATGCCATATTGAAGCGGCGTACTGGAAAAGTTGGCCATTTTAAATCAAGCTACACGCTGGAGCAGTACTTATTTGACGATTGAGCGTATCATTGAATTAAAACCTTTTCTTACTGGCATGGCTAACCCAGACGTAACAATGACTGATACGCAATGGGAAGAAGTAAAAAACTCGAATGTCTTCTTCGTGAACAAAAAACTTCGTACAAAAAACTCAAAACAGCAAATTTAACTGCTGGTATGTTTTATAAAGAATGATGTAATCTTATTTTCCGTTTTTCTAAATCTAACTGTAAAATAGCTGATGGAATTAAAAATTCAATGATACGCAGAGAAAGTACCCTCCTAGACAATGACATCTTACTAGCGGGTATCTACGTTGATCCTATGATCCGAGTGTGACTTACCGGATAACGTCAAATTAGAGCTAAATATGCTTTGTATGAATTAGCCATTCGAATCAAAGGTAAAGGTTTGCAAGATGAACAACGTATTGATATATCTTCATCAAATCAAATCTGATTCTTGGGGCCATTATAGAAGATTATTTTGAGAAAAAAAATTGGACGAGCAAGAACAGTCCAAGCGTCGTTGCTTAGGGTTAAATAGTAAATTTAAAAGACTTTTACCAAGCTTTAAGAGGTAGAGAAATTTGACCGTTCTTCAAATTTAGCAGTAAAAGATGCAATTCAAGAGGCTGCTCTGACCGCGACACAGGTCTCATATTTTAAAATTGTTGAGAAAATAGAAATGCTAATGACGACCATGTCTTTGAAATATATTTCATTTTTGTTCAAATGGTATTTTGTGTTATTTAGGAAAGAATTTCTTTCATAGTTTAAATATTTTATTAATAATATCAGCTTACAGATAACAAATGCAACATATGAATATACTCCAGTTGCTGCGTAATTCAAATAAATCCACATTTGACAGAAAAACACAATGAATTTGATGCTGATGACTATCCCAAATAAAATAGTTAAAATGGATTCTCGTTGTTCAATCTTCAACATTTCTAGATTGAGCACGCTTATCAATATATTATTTTAATAAAATATTACTTCTATAAAATCCGAATATGATGATAAGAATCAAATACGTGATGAAGAAAAATATAGACGACTCCAAAATATCTGAAAATGAAAGATATAATTGGAATAACAATGGAATTCCAATTAATCCAGAGTTACTATTGATCAAGAACTTGTAAAGCATGGAACTATTATTTATATATAATCAACTCAGTAAAAATTAAAGTTTTGTTATAATTGATAAATTTATGCAAATATTTTTCTCGAGCATTTTTCGTCAATTATTAATAATATAATTCCAATTTATTTTAAACCTTTTTACCATTTTGGTTTTGAGACTTGAAAGTCGATTGAATTTCATTATAATTTTCAGATTTTTTTGGCAAGTTAATAACAAAAATGGAATATGTACGATAAATAACCCAAGAAAAAGACTCATTTCTTCTACAATGATAAATCCTAGTCATTTCCTAAAACATGTGTCTTTTAAAAAGTGAATACTCCTTGAATTCAACCAGTTGACTAAAGGAAAAGTAATGTTATTGATTGCGAGTTTCCATTATCGTTAATTTCAGAAATCAAACAAATGACAATTTTATGTTACAACACGACATTTATACAACTGAGTTTCGAAATTCTGTTTTATCAATTTTATATCTAACTTTATATTATTAGACTACAGTGTGCTTTATAAATCCTAGAAATTCTTTGAACAGTAAAAGTAAATAACTGCATTCGCAGAATTTTTAGCCAACAAATGATTGTATGGCCCTTAATAATCAATAAATAATCATGAGTCCACAGCTTTACAAGTTAATTATTAGGTTAAAGCACAAATTATTAAAAGAATGGTTATGAAAATGCACTGTCTAAATACAGCATACTAATCGAAAGATTCAAAGTTAGAAACGTTAGGTTTGAAAAGGTTGAATTTTCAATTTTTACTAATGAAAAATCACTACAAAAATATCAATGATTTGAAATTTTTACCATTTTTATTTATCATTTTAAAATCATTTTATGAGCAATATATTAACGTAAAATTGCTTACAAAATATTATTTAACTACAATAATTGTTTTATGGAAATTAAACAATTTATATATTGCTGGAATCTCTTAAACTTCATATCTTTATTAGACTATCGATCAATATTTTGTTTTATAATAGTTATGGATAATCTAATAACCTCAAAATAAGAGAAAATTTCAAAAAATATAAGTAATTACTTATATATTTCAAATCATTATGTTTAAGCAAATAATTCAAAACTATGAAATAGCTTTGCATGAAACGGCAAATTGAACTTATTTTGATAGTAGGGATGATGATTTATAAGGATTTCCAAGATCTGGATTCCAACCAAATAAATACATGGAAAAATTCTAATAATGTTAAGTATTCAAAAAGAGAAAACACATCTATAAATATTATCAATTCTATTAATTTTATGTGCTTTTCAGAAGTTTCGGAAGTGACATATTGGAAAATATGATATTTTTGGGAAAGGATTTTTAAGAGAACTAGAATTTAACTTGGCTCTAACAATATACAAGAAATGGATTATGTTGCTGGAGAATCTGATATATTTGATTTAATTGATGAACAAATTATTTGTTTAAAAAGTTCTGTTATTTGAATATTTTTCGTATTTTAATGATCCAAATAATATGCAAATGTTTAAATTTCTACTAAGCATAATATATTTTAGTATGCGGCATATTATTATGAAATATCCGATATTATTAAATTTCCTTCCAAAAAAGTTAAAATTCCCAACAAATAGAATTAGAAGAAAATTTCTACAATTTCTCAGTTGGCTATTTATAATAGAAATGTTAATAACATTAAAGTTACCAACCAACACATCGGATGGCGTTGATAGAAATGCATGAAATTTCGCCACAAAGCGATATACAAAAGTGTTGTCACTGCTAACAAACTGCATTTTTAATACATGTCACTTAAAAATCGAGTAAATCAATACAAAAGCAAAATAAAGCAAGGGAACAGCTGAAGTGATATTTAATAAACTTGATTTAAGAACTTTTGACAAACTTAATTTAATTTATAATCAGATATTAAATAATTATGATACAAATAAATATAGAAAAAATGCTATAGATCACTGATAAAAACACTTTGGTCCCAAAGATATATTTTTCAATGAATTTTAATCAATCGAAAATTAACTTAATTCCATTTCAACATTTTGAATATGAATTATTATTTTTATCACAACAAATTGAAAATTCAAAAAAGTAAAAAAATTAAGATTTGAATTTAGTAAAAATATCATCTACTACTAACAAAATTCATCCGCTGAAAAATGATACCGAAAAAATTGTCCGCCATTTGTATAGATAGCTTCAATATAAGCGGAAAAATACTAAAAATATAAAATCAATTCTTGTAAATATTCAAAGTTAGTCAATGGACGAAAGGTTTGGAATAATTTATTTAATTGTAAATTGTTTACTTTGCTATAATTCGCTAGAAATGTAACAAACCATTCAAAATTATAACAAAACTAATCTTACAAACTAAATCTAGATTTATCATAAATTTATACTGAAATTTATCGTTAAGAAAACTTAATATGAGATGCAGTGTATAGATTCCTAACTGTACATGTTTTCAATCGCAACTAGTTAGGATTAAGCATTAAAAGGAATGATTTCAGTGTTTGATAAGTCATGTTGTCATTGTTGTCACTTCGTTTAAGTTTTATAGAATATAATGAAATAAGAAGTTTGACGGATAAAGAGCATTGTGTTATCGTTCTTATTTGGCTCATTTCAGTGTCAGGCATCAAACTTAATTACTCTAAGAATCGAAATGAGAATCTTCTACCTCCATTATCAGGCCATATTGAATATTAAAATTGTAATGCTTTTATTAAATAGATAAATACATTTGACATTTTACAAAGTATGCGCATAAGAAATATATATTATCTTTGTTAAGGAGAAACATTTTTTCATCATATATATGTGAGAAGTTGGGATCAAGTTAATTATTGCAGGTTCAACTATGAATGATAGCTTTTTCGAAACCCTCAGGACCCCTCGAGGACACCAACATGAATAAATATCGCAGCATGAAACTTGTGATACACTGATACAGACTAATTACTACTTAATTACAGACTCGTAAATCTCTACTACATAGCGAAATGCAACGTCAGTTTCTTTAATTACAATTTTCCCATGGAAATTTTGCAGAATCTTACCAAATCTTACTTTGTAGAACTTTGAACAATTACCGTTTCTTCCGAACTTCCGGAGTTACTGAGAATAGCCTAAAAAGTAAACCAGGCAAATTTTTTGGATTTTAAGCAGGGTGAGGCAAAGCATCAGATAATCAATCCGACATTGAAAATACTATGATATTGACTGCAGTCAATTTATAAGCCACTTGGCTTTTTTATATCTGCACTAACCTTCCAAAGATATATTGATAAGTCTTGATAGACCAACCTTAAGCGGTGCCACAAATAAATTTTTGTTCTTGTAAGGTCGGTTATTAAGTAATTCTAAATGTAACTTTTTAGACGTGTATTTTCATTTCATAAAGATATTAGGTAATAATTAAAACGCTTAAATACGCAATTTCATTTATACATTTCAGCAATAATTTTCAGGAAAATATGAATTTATGAAATTATGAATTATTTTTGAATTTTTTGCTATTTAAAGTATTTATTAATAATTTTTGTGTAAATTAATTTTATTACATTCATTTTACAAAATGTTTTTTTCTTTAAATTTAAGAGAATTACATGTATTTTTTTAACGAGGACAAAAATAAAAAAAAGATAATTCGCTCTAATATTAAAATTTAAAAATATATTAAAGCAGAATATTATAAAATATTTATAAATATATAAATTAAATTACAAATTTTATATAAATAGACAAAAACCAAATGTTTGTCATCCAATAATTATTTAATTATTTTAAATCAATATAAAAATTAAATGAAACAGATAAGTTAATATATTTTATACATTTATTATTATTTTTATTTTTATTATTTTTATTTTTATTATTATTATTATTATAATTATTATTATAATTATTATTATAATTATTTTTATTAATATTATTATTAAGTTTATATTTCACGCTATTTTAAAATGTGGAATTAGTTTTACTTCCGTGAATATTTCATGGGTTGCAACTAGTATTTATTAATTGTTGATAAAAATTAGTTTAATTAACTTTAATCCTTGTGTGAACATTTTTGAACTGAAAATATTCTTTATTTACTCTATCGTGAATAAATAGATATTAATCCTTATATAAGTAATAATTTACATTTAGATTCATGAAAAGAACATGTAGAAACTATTCAAAATATTTATATTATAAGGTTCTATTTTTGTATATTTTCTTTAAAGATCGATCTTAAATATGATGAGATTATGCATAGACATTTTAAAGAGTTAATGTAAGGATAGCTATCTGAATTTGAGCATCGGGTTTGTCAAAATGTAATTCAAGTAGATTTGAGTCAATCGCGTAAATTTTGAAACATTTTTCCAATTTTCATATCACCATCAGGTAGGATATAAAAAACTATAGATATTATAGATTAATAAAACAAATTACACGAATTTTAATTACTAAAAAACAGATAATAAACTGTCTCCGCCGTATTGAATAGTGGTTAATGAAATAAGCGTATATATTACTTTTTTCTTTGAAACAGTCAGTTAGTTCGAAATTGAAATTCTTGTGAATCGATTTATTCTCTCATGGGGGTTTATTTTTTTCAAAAAATACAGTATGAAGAGTTATTTTAGGATAATAAAAAATAAATGAATTTAAGCAAATTTTTATTACTCCTTTATTTCAGAAAAATTGGACTCAAAATATCATATGTGGAAATGTTTTGAATCATTCTATCGCTTGAATTTTCAATTAATCTCATCATTTTTCTCCTAATTGTTTGTCTTAGGCTATCATTAAATTTACATAATAATTGAGAAAGCACTTCTAAAAACTCTTTCTGGTTTGATTTTCATCACTTGATTCCACTTGTCCTTGTACGTTCACAAATACCTGATTGGAACCATTGCATTGCAGTGTTTTTAAACACGCCCTAATTAGTTTAAACCAGAATACGCCTGCAGGTTGAAGTACTCCAGTTAATATAAAATTTCTATTTTTTGCAAATGCTCCTTCATTTCGTTCGAAATTTAACTTCTTGCTGTATCAAATACCAATAAAATCTTGTTTCTTGAAGTAGTTATCAGTGGAAACATCTAATCGATTCAATATTTCCACTGTGTTTATAATTGCATTTAACTTATGTTTGTTTTTTAAAAAATTTATTATTTGTCATTAAGCAATATTTAAATTTAATAATATTAAAACATTAGCAAAAAATGGTACGGTTCTGCAATTTAAAAAATATATGAACATTTTAATATTTATTCAAATAACAATAATTCCCGTAAGGGAATTATTTCCGGGTAGAGGATTAATTCGAGTTTTAGAGTATATATATATATATATATATATATATATATATATATATATATTACAAGACATTTTGAGAGATTACATTGAGGAAATCACTTCTAATAGTGTTTTTGACCAAGTATACCGAATATCGACCAATCAGTGATCTTTCAAAATAAATAAATCATATTATTTTTCGAGAAACCAAATTATGGAAAATTTTAATCTTCTAACATTCAAAAAAATGATTTTAAATTCTATTAAAATCCTATTTTAATTATTTTATGACTAATGGGAAATAAATCAGTAAATATATACTTAATTTTTTCAGGTGGCATTAATAATTCGTTTGTTTAATAATATATTATTTAAACTTTAATAATTCGCCATTTCTTTTTCAAAAACTAAATAATTCGAGAAAGAAATCATTAGAGGTTTTACAATAAAACAGTAAAATAATTAAGTGAGATTAATTTGTGCACTCTTATAGACAGTGTACGTCCAACCAGAGGGTTTTTTGCTGGTGTGTGCGTTTTTCTTTGGATTTGACCAGTTGTAATATGTTTGTGCTTTAGAATTTTGATTCGATACAACAGAATAGAAGACATTTCTTAAATTATTCAAGGATGTACCGACCAATTTCAGTGAAATCAATAAATTACTGCTTGCAAATGAAGTATAGTTAAAGATTCAGAACTCCAAAGCCCTCGTTAAATAATGGAGAATCTTAAGTGTCGTCTGGAAACCAAAACGAAGAAACAATTGAAATTGTCGAAGTTACAATAATTAAAGGTTTACGAATAAGTAGAAAAAGCAAGCCGTCTCTAAATGAGAATGCAATTATAACAGCCTAGCAATTAATTCTGAAGTGACTTATAAAGCAAATTTTCCAATTATTATAAATAGGGTGGGTAACCAGATTAATTATAAATATTGGCATGATATAAATCACTATATCAGAGTGAATATTCTACTAATTGACACAATATTCTTCAAAAATTTAAATTTTTACAGCATTTCTAATGCAACTTATGTTAGTAATAAGTGCGTATACTAACTAGATGATTCGTTAATTTTTAGAAACTAAGTTGAATATAAATTAAAAAGGATTATTTTATAATCGAAAATTTTTTCATCAATTTAATAGATTCTCAAAAGTAGGTGATATCGCCCCCTGGTGGGCGATAACACATGCAAGTTGCGTTTAACCTCAGAGAGCGCTATAGAGGGTGCTGTGCATTACAGATCATACACTGTTTCTGTAAAGAGTAATCCAACTAAATATATAAATAATAAACTACTAGAAAGGAGCCGGTTGGTCTAAATTTGGTTTTTGGGGTGCGATTATATAAATTATTGAAAAATATATACTATGATTTACTATAAAATGCTATTGTATAAGAATATTTTACTTTATAAATAAAATCAAATTTTTGGATTATTTTTCAATTACATGTGCTTTTATTATTAATGATCATTGCAAAATTTAAATACAATTGTTTCATTAAATTTTTAAGTTTTTTTATTACTTATAAAAGCCAAAATATTTGATAGTTAAGTATTTTTAGTAATATAATTTTGAATAAAATTTTTTGATTATACTTTTAAATTTAATAAGGAAGAAGCAGTCGAGAAAAAATGTTTATAAATGGGCACTGGTCTGAAAAAGTTTGGAAACCACTGATTTAATACATACTTTGCAACAATGGCTTATCTTATTATTTACTTGCCTGAAATTTTAATTTATCCTTATCCCAAGAAACCAACTTTTTATAATTATAAATATTATTATAATAATTTTATTAATTATTATTATCATTTATTATTAATTATTTTATTATTATTATAGAATATATTCGTATAATACTTCAGTTCGATCACATGCTAAAAGTACTGAAAAAGTGTAAAATGATTGGTCATTTGATGGAAACCACAAATAATTCGTGTAAACTGTAGTATTATCAACAACGGATAATGAGCTAGTGTTATTCAAAGATGTAATAATATGAGACAATTTTGAAATACGCAATTGTTGGCAAGTCTAAAATAGAAATTTCACTACTACAGTTTAATAATATCAATAACCGGTTTGGTGTCAAGGAATAAATTCCATAAATCTTCATTATCGATGAACATTGCCATTAAAAAGTTTGTCTTAATTAAATATTTTTTTTAAATTAACAAAAATGTTATTAATAATAATGATTGAGAATTAATTTAGGGACTTTGTAATCATACACAAGAAACTAGTCCTTTGATAATGTTAGGTATTGTCATGAATTCAATGTCTTATAGTACCGATTGGAGCAAAATAGGCTTCCAACACAAGTCTTTTACAATTCCATATTTTACTTTATTTTGTTTTCATTATATTCATTTTAATCCTGTTCATGTCATAAACATCCTATAGAGCATGGTTAACCAGACATGACCCCGAAAAGAACCTAAAATCAGAAACTCAGAATTTTGTGAGCCACAATTTGACAAATGTTTTAATTCTATAATAGTTTAATTTCAAAAAATATCTTTATTTGCATTTATTTAAGTCATTTTAAAAAATGTTTACAAAGTAAATTATTTTTCTCTGGTATAGCTCAGACGTCAAAGAATTTAAAATATTGGTTCTTAAATTATTCAGCAATAAAGTTAGTATTGTTTTGTTCAGTGTCGTTTTAATTTACTAACTTTATATTGAGCGAATGATTGATTGCACATAAGGCGCAATGGTTTTTAATTTCTATCAATTATGGCATAATATTATTCCCATGCATCTCCATATTTATAAAATAGTAGGTATTTAGGTATTTAACACCAAAATGTTTTGGTAAAAATAAACTTCCTAAAATATTAATACGTAGTATATATTAGTAATATCATATTACTAGTCAATACAAACAGAATTTATTGTGTTGGTTTGAAAATCCTACAACCACAAAATAAACATCAAAACAAAATTCACCAAAAAATGTGTATGTATTTGACCGGCTATCTATTTTGCCGTTAAAATTTGTGCAAAATATTAAATTTAAAATATCGTCTGTACTACATATTTTACATAAAAAAAATATTATATATGTTCAAAAAAAAGTATTACTATAACAAATTTTTCAAAATCGAATTTTTTGAGGTTAACAGAGACCGTGGTTTTTCAGTTCCAATAAAGCGAAAAGCCGTATAAAATGGTTCCGTTAAGCGAGCAACTGGTTTATTTAGACAACAAAATTAATTTTGTATTATTAGAATCCATATAATACAAATTATATTTTTAATTGTATTTTTTGAAATTAAAAATTAACGATATTTTTTCAACTTTGGCACATTGAAAAGATAGAAGAATTTATTTTTTTGCTAATTTTTTGTAGTATTGCAATAAATTTTTTTAATATTGTTTGAAACATATACGGTTATAGAGTACTGAAGATCATAGCATCAAAATAACCGATTACGTGTCATATTAATAATTTAACATTTAAATTTAATTCATGTCTTTTTAAAAAGGTTCTGGATTATTCTGTATGTTTTAAAAATCAAAAATATAAATTATTTCATTTATAGATAGTGTTAAGATCAATAGTTATCAATAATGTATATTTAAATGGAAAGCTAAATTAAAACACACGATCGGAAACAGCTGTGGTAATAGGTGTGTTAGAAATTCTAATCAAAGGGATTGAAGACATCCACAAAATTTTAATCTTTGACTTAGAATCGAGTAGAGATTATTAAAGAGTCGACCATATAAAGTAAACTGTAGAATTATTGAGATAATTGTAGCTTTGATGAATATTTATTAGAGTTGAGAATTTTAAGGTGTTTTCGGTAATGACAGTGGAATATAGCAAACACCCAAAAACCCATTATTTATGGGCATTTAAATAGTTAATCACTGATTTTGTATTACCAACCAACGGTAGATCTACTATCATTACAGAATTCAAAATACAGCCATCAGTTCAACTCGTGAAGTCGTAATAACAATACAGAAAAGCTCCATTGACTCTGATAATGATATTATACCACAACCAAAGAAAAATCGAATTCTACCTACTGAAAGCTCTTTTGAAGAATACTGTTTTATTTATTCATTTTTAATGATTGAATAATGTTAATTTATGTTTGTAAGCATGTTTTGATCAAATTTATTTACTTAGAAACAATGTGTTTTTTTCATTAAATACTTGCCTCATTTTACGCGGTCATTGTGAACATATAAGTACTAAGTCATTTGACGACTTTATCGAGAATACTTATTTTTAACTCAATTTTATTGAACTTAGAATTATAAGTAATATTGTTTATTATTAATACATTTTTTTAGTAATATGCTGTTTTTAATTATTTATTCCATTTAGATGTTCGAGGCCTAGATGGTTTTTTCCAGCAGCTCTCCGATAGTAAACTCATGATAAGTAAAGTTTAGAACCGACTGAGCGTCGAAAGTTAGCTTTCTCGGACTATTCGTAGGACAAATGTAGAACCGATAAAATTCGGGCGCGCAAAATACAAATGGACGAAAAATCATCAAATTTAGTCATTTAACAGTAAATAACTCCAAATTCATCGAAAACGCTTATATTCTGGAAAATAAATATGAGAATTAAGCCTAAAATGTAATTAGAAACATTTATTAAAAAAAATCACGAAAACCTGTAAACCAGGAGAAAAGTGATGAAATATGGTAAAAACGTGTAGGCGTTTTGTTTTACCTAATCAAAAAACATGCTTGTAAAACCCCCCTATATAAGTCGATGTCAGATTGACATAATTTAATGGTAAATTTTTTGTTTCAAATTTCATCGTAATTTTGGAAGACATCTAAAGCGGAGCCATGTTAATTTTTATTATTTATATATTATTTAAATCATTTTTGAGGAAATTTCTGTACCTGTTATTTGCGTACCATTAAACATTGTATATACTATTATTGATTTATTGTTTAAGACGAAATTTAAGTTTTCTTTTAGAACAGCTTTATGATTACCATCGTTAAAATTATTATGGTGTATATATATTAATGAATCTAATTTCATTAGGATGAAATTTAGGTGTATTACTGAACTGGTTTTATGTTTTCCAACCTTACGTTAGGTTGATTCATTGCTGTCCTATAATTGATTAATTTCGGTCTTAGTTACCCATGTTGTTATCATTTTGTATCATTAGATTTGAGTAATTTGCATACAATCTCATTGACTCTTCTTGCATTCCTTTTTCTCTTTATAATGGGGAATTTTCCCACTTCATTTTTAAGAAATTTTTTTTTATTAGAATTTTATACCAACATTGTGCTATTTCAACTCTAGCCTCTCTCAACTCTGCTTAATTTCTTCATTAATTCTCTCAACTTTTCAACATATCTAGTTTTTTCATACAAAATGGTCGTATCACCTCTACAATCTCCAATTTACTTTCTGTTTCCAATTCCGATTCCTCAAGTAGTTCTAATTTATTATTTATTTCATTTTCATCTCAAATACATAAACTTTCGTTTAACTCATTTAAAATTTCTCTCGAACTCTTTTTTACCATTTCATTTTCATCAATTGCACTTAGCACATTATCACTAATCATACCTGCTATCTACCAAAAATTCATCATTTTCTATATACCTATCATTAAATTTTAACTCCACTATCCATCCTTCATGTTTTTCCCTTTAATCTATTTTTTAAATCTTTGACACAATCATTTACTTCACAACGACAACAGATTACACTTTCATTAATTTCATCAATCACATCAACAAAAATAAAATCTAACCATTTATTTTCTGTAAACGATTTTCCAAATATTTTCATTAATTCTTTAATCTCTTCTTTATGCTTTGTGCTCTTATTATATACTTTGCACACAAACTGCGTTTTTAATTTTAGCATCTTGTCTTATTTAGAGTCAAATTCTAGAAGCAAAAATTTACCAAAATCAAAACTAGCAATTCAAATACGGATGTAATTGATTTTTTTTATTTTGGCAAGTTTCGACTGGAATTAATTTATTTTTTTCTTTATGCCATCATCGTATAATTGGCAAGAGTGTATAACACATCTTGAACTTTTGTTCTTCATCAATTTTGATTATTTTATTTATTAAACTAAATATTATCATTATTTTTTTTAATTGGGTAAAGCAACAAAATTATAGTTTATTGATCAATAACAATGTTTAGTTTCTGATTTCCTTTTTCATATATATCAACACGACTTTCAATAAATTCCAATCCTCCCTATCCTTTGTTATTTTCTTTTTGACAGTCACTTTATTGTCTATTGTCTGGGTGCCATAGTCCTGATAGAGCTTTTTTGCCGATCTTATTATTCTAATCTAATTTAAGTGATTCTGTTTATCTTTTCTTGAATTGTCATTATTGCAGGATAATCTGGCATATTTGTAATTCTTCGAGCATTTAATATTTGTTCATCTTTTTGGAATAATAGAGTTTGCCTATTTCTATATTCCTGTAAAGAGCATGATCTTTTTCTTGGCAATTCGTTAACAAGAATATCATCTTCCCAATCATTTTTTATTGCCTCTTCTAATGGCATCTGCATCTTCTAGAGCAGAGTTACTTCCACTTTGCATCTTAATACCACACACTTTTCCGGCCACAATTGCTACATATTCTGTGTCGATAAATACTATAAATTTTCTAATTTCTTCTTAAGACATTCTTTTTTGCAGAAAAGATTTTTGTATTTAAACATGTTTTCGGTTATTAGTAACAATTCATTAGCTTGGGGTTATCATTAGAATAAGATCATTGATTTGTCATTACCATTACCATCACCATATTATCATCATTATCAATTGATTGGCTTATTGTCATCTATATATATCTAGTTATGTTCATTCTATATCTACTGTATTCCACTACATATTATTTCAATTTTAAACTTTTTATTTGCCCATCTTCTAACAATATCGATGCAAACTGCAATTTGGAGGTCCTTGAATTCAGAACCCCTTGACAGACGACAGTCATGCAATATAGTTTGCGAACCACTGCTGCAAAGGTTATTTGGGCCATCCCACTTCTTGAGAATTAAATCAGTTTGTACCTTTAGCCTTCGTGTAGTTTAGTAACTTGGAGAATGGATTCAAAATTTGAGCCTCTTCTCCAAGTGGCAACAATAATATAAGGCTTGTTAAAATAAAATAGAATAAAAAATTAATTAATTTTTATGAAAAAACTATCTTTATATTTGTTTAAATATATATGAATCTGGAATTAAGAAAATAAATAGTTTTAAATTTTGCATTTTAGATTATGAAATCTAATAATATATAAATAAAAATAAAATAGTTCCAATAATGTAAATGGAAAAAAACTCTTGTGTGATCTTTGCGTTTAGTTTTACACGGTTCCAATTTACACTATTTTTCATGGAACTTATGTACTTTGTAAATTGTGAGATTGGTATAGTCAAAAGCCATATATTTAAGTTGGCGAATGGTATAAGAGTTATATTTAACCTAACAAATGAAAGTATATTTATAATCAAGATTGGTCAATTTCAGCAAAATGCATTTTAATATTTTGAATTAACACAATATTAAAACCTACAGTTATAAATAGAGAAATATTTCAACATTTCCTCAGCTTTAATAAACATTTAAAAGTAAATATAATCTTGGAATTTTTAGGGACTGGCGCTAGATATTTTTTTGTATATGTTGAATGGTGCGAATGGATGAATTATTTGATAAATAATAGTTGTGGGGTAACAATTCTTTAGATTATTGTATTAGTGTGCATGTTGATGATTTAATTAGTCTTTTTGTGTGTATGTACTAGTCGGTCTTAATTGCAACAGTATTAAGATGCTCAAAGTTGAGATCAATAATAATTGCTAAGGTTTTGCATCTTCATTAAAAGCAGTCAAAATTTGTATGATTATAATTACTGATGTAATATCTTCATCATTGATCATTCTTTTTTAAATTTATTTGCTGTCAATGGTTTTTTTCTTTGAGATCATCTTTAGAATATAACTTAGCATATGTAGAGTTAAATTCGATCTGATGTAGATATCAATATTGTAAAATTCGTTTAATTCGACTAGTCTGTGCATGTGTTTGTGTGTGAATTAGGCGGTATTAGAAGGACCGGCTTAAGGCGGTTACAATGCGTGAATAGCACGCAGTCGCATGCCGGAAAAATCACTAAAGGCGGTAAAATTTGACGAAAATTTCTTATTTTTATTCTAGTTTAGTAACGTATCAATTAATTTTTGTTAAAATAGTTGGAAATATATTTTGTTTTGTTTTTATTCAATTCAAAATCACATGTACTGGTAAGTTCTAATACTATTTCTTATTTGAATTATAATATTTTATTGAAAATATTTATAAAATCGTAAAAATTTCGAGCTTAATTTCAATTTTTTTATTTCTTATAAGAATTTATTTTTCCTTCTAAACCCATTAAGGACAGTATTCAAATTTAGGGGAATAAATTTAAAGAAAATAAAAATTTACTAGTGGCATTTATAAGTAGCGAAATCTAATAAGTAATAATTAATAATATTCTATTAGTATATTATGATTATTGTTTATATTATTATTCTTATTTATATTTATTATTAAGAATGTATTACAGGCATTTATAAGTCGTATAAGTATCATAACATATTTACATATAAATATTATTATTTATATTTATAATTATTAAATTTTATTAATAAATAAATATACTACTGACATTTTTAAGTAGCGAAATGTAATAAGTAATATTTAACAAGTAATATTAAGAAGTAATATTCTAACAGTATATAGGTTATCCTATAAGTCAGTGATTCCTAAATGGTATTCCTCGGAACCCTGGGGTTGGATGGAAATTATTAAGGGATTAATAGATCTGACACTAAATATTATCACTTTTATGATACACTGTATAATAAAACATTACTTTCAATAACCCTTACATGGATATAAATTAACTTCAATAATTAATAACAATTAGCTTTATATGATTAATAACAATTTACCTTATATGGCTTTGTTATAATCATATATATAATCATTACATGATTTTGTAACTGAATTTATAATATATAACTGACAAACTTGAAGAATACAGAAAACAATCCAAAAAATTCAACATCAACCGAGAAAAAGCGAAAAATACAACGATGAATACATTTAATTTGGATTAGTTTGCTCTGCAGATAGAGAGTTTCCTTATTGCTTAGTCTGCAACAAAAATTTCCAAAATTCTTCGATGGCTCCGAGCAAGCTCAAACGATAACTTGATACTAATCATCCGATTTTGGCTGCAAACCCCAAAAGCTACTTTGAACAAATCCGGAAACAAAATAAGGACCAAACTAAAAAGATGAACACTTTTAACGAAGTTTCAGAAAAAGCAACTCTTGCTAGCTTTAAGATTGCTCAACTATTATGCAAAAGAAAGCTCATATTGAAGCTGAAAATGTAATTCTGTCAGCAATTTGTATTGCAGTGGAAGTCATGCTTGGCGCTGAGTTTAAAACACAAATTAAGAAGATCCCATTGTCTAACAACAAAATTTCACGACGCAAAAATTCAAGAATTGTTTGTTGATATGAATGATCCACTTTTATGCTTATGAGCTCTCCAGATTGACTAATCAACAGATAGCAGTAAAAAATCTCAACTTATTGCCTACATAAGGTACATAAGAAACGGAAAAATTAACAATCAGTTCTTATTTGTATTGTATCTATGTTTCTGGGTAAGTTTCTTTTTAAGTATTATGTTTTAGCAATAATTTGAAAGTCAATTATGAATATTAGATACATCTATGTTAATGACAACATATTGGATGAATATAAATGAATAGAAGTTGTTATTTCCTATAATCAGAGATTTGATAAGAAAACATTTTAAACAGTTCTGAAAGTTTAATACAAATGTAATCATTTATGGTTTGATGAATAATGCGATAATAAAAAGGTGTTTAAACGATAGTCGATGTAAATATTTATAGTTTTGAGTATACTTCACTGTACGAATAATGTATATTGATGTTTCAATCAAAAGAATTTATTACATATAATAAATCAACAGAGCTTGTATGAAGATGATTTGATATTCTTTGTAAGAGTTCAGTGAATTGGATCTAAAATGCAATCATGTATTTCGTGATAAAGAATTTGTCGATTTCATGTTCGTACGTCAATATGTAATTCTGTCAGCAATTTGTATTGCAGTGGAAGTCATGCTTGGCGCTGAGTTTAAAATACAAATTAAGAAGATCCCATTGTCTAACAACAAAATTTCACGACGCAAAAATTCAAGAATTGTTTGTTGATATCAATGATCCACTTTTATGCTTATGAGCTCTCCAGATTGACTAATCAACAGATAGCAGTAAAAAATCCCAACTTATTGCCTACATAAGATACATAAGAAACGGAAAAATTAACAATCAGTTCTTATTCTGTTCAAATTTAAAACAAACAATAAAAGGCCAAGATGTTTTTGAGTTAGTTGAAAAGAATATCAACTCAAGAAATTTGCATTGGAATAATTGTATCAGCATTTGCACTGACGAAACACCTAATATGTTAAGAAAAATCAATGGTTGAAAAATCGGTTTTTGAATCATTATTATGCTTTTATGACATCAATCACTAGCCTCAAAAAATTAACAAAGATTTCATTCAGTATAGTGTCATTAAAGAAGGTGGCAATGTCCATGAAAATTTGAGCCAGTATCCGAAAGATTATGGATAATTATGAAAAAATTCACATATCGTTGTTAGTTTTTTCGAAATTGACTAACAAAATTTAATGTTTTTACTGTATAAATATTTTTTCCGAATCATTTTACTTTGGCTCGAAATAATCATTGGCAACATATTTCACACATTTTAAAAAGACGAGCGAAATATTGAACATTTTGACTGAATGGAATTAAAAATTCGATTACATAAAAAAGCGGCAGTGTATATCATAATCATTAAGAACTAAGTTTTTCAACTCTAGTTTTAATTAAAAATGATAAGCGATCATGGTTGAAGGGCCTTGACCAAGAACTTCGAGTTGCGCTTACAAATATCGAACCAAATATAAAATATTTGTGTTCACTGAAACAAGCGCAGGTATTACATTAGTATTAGTTTATATGTAATTTATAGTAAATGTAATAAAATATAATTAAAATTAAAAATAAATGATAATTTTTATACACTCATATTCTTTTGTTATTTTTTCCATTGTGGTGTGCCACAGATTTCTAGAAAGGATTTAGTGTGCCATATGTGAAAAAAGGTTGCGGAGCACTGCTATAATGGACAAAATCCTAAAAAATGTCCTCAATAATGATGGTAAAACAAAACTTGGAATTCAGAAGGTCTTTTGACAAAGTTAACGAAGACAATAACGGAAACTTTCTAAAAAAATTTAGAATTTTAAGCCGAATTCGACCCAGTTATCGTGAAACATTTGTTAAATGCAAAGAAAATCCAAATTCTGTGCACTACCAATGAAAAGAAATTCAGAATTAAGTTACGCAGGTTGATTGGCAAATGCAACAAAATTTTAGAGAACCCAAAAATCGGTATTGTACACCAGGAAATATCAATGCAGATTCTATAAGTAGACTTGGATAATAAAAATGAAATTTCAACAGTGAGAGAGTTTCGTACGCGATTTGCAGATAGTCTAACGACTGAATTTCACGAAATTGAGATCGATCTCGAATTCGACACCATGGAAAACGCCGTGCCGGCGGTAAAAGTAAAACCAGAGATAGATTTACACTGGAAACCGGAAGAACGCTAAGACATTTAAGAAGTTCAAACATTATGATCCTTCAAATAGAAGTAAATTAAACCCAAGTTTTTGTAAGTTATTAAAAAAGTAAAACCAATACAGAAAATTACATCCCATCAGTTATGCGTGTACAAGATGGCATTCAACTCTATATATGCTAAGTTCTTATGCATAAAAATTGATCTCAAAAACTCAACCATTGACAGCAGGTAATAGAAAAAAAAAGATCAATGATAAAGATATTTTGTCAATAATCACACAGTTTTTGACTGATGTTGAAGATATAAAAAGCCTTAGCGAGCAAAGAATAAATTTACATTAGGCAGATATTATTTTACAAATTCTACTTTCAAAAATCAACTTCTATCCTTTCAAAAACTTGGTCATTTAGAGCAAATAATCATGGTTCAATAACCTTCTACAAAGAAATTATCGATTTTCATAATTAATTTTGAAAGAGACACAAGTCACTTTTATCGAAAAACGAATTAGAGCCAAATTATAAAAATGTTTTTCCATATTTTTCATATAATATACAGAATTATGAAAGAAATAACAATAAATCAGTTAAATATAAATTAAAAATCGTACGTATTTGTAATCACAAATAGCTCTAACTCATTTTTCACAAAAGTGACTTATGGCACTTTCAAAATTAATGGCTCATATGCTACTTGAATATACTACTTATAACTGTCAGTAGTATTTTTTATTACTAATCATTAATAATAAATATAATAATAATAATATAGAATAATCTATTTACTAATAGAATGTTAAATATTAATTATTACATGTTGCTACTTATAAATATCAGTAGTAAATTTTTATTTAATTATTAATAATAATAAATATAAATAATAATATTTAATATAAATAATAATCATAATATAGGATAATCTATATACTAATGGAATATTACTTATTACGTTTTGCTACTTATAAATGTCAGTAGTGTATTTTTATTTTTAGATTTATTCCCTTAAATTTGAAGTCCGTTCTCATCGGGCTTGGAATCACCTATTAATATAATATTTATAGGAAATTTGGCTTATTCCTATTATAAGTAATTTTAAAAAAATAATCAATTTAAAAATATATATATAACAGGGGCAGAATAAGTTCTTTTAAATGGGTTTTTGGTTCTTTTGAGAGAATGACCGGTAGGGTTTTTTTGCTCCTGTTCCTGTTCCTAATAGAAATTCAGAAACTTAATCCAAAGGAGGATTAGAATCCCATCTTAAGAGAGTACTGAAAGAATTGAATAGTGCGGGACTGAAGCTCAATGCAAGCAAGTGTGATACATTATTGGTAAAAAGCAATAAAAAGGAAGAGTCTTTTTGTTTCAACAAAAGAGATCAATATAAACAACGAAAGAATACCAGCAATAAAAGCAATATCTGGGTCTACAAATGGGATTTCAAGCGAAATAACAGAAAATCAGCAGCGTCATAGAAGAAGGAATTCAGAATATCTCAGAAGCACCCTTAAAACCACAATAACGGTTAGATATCTTAAGGGATTTCCTATTACCAAGGCTGGTTCACAAAATGGTATTAGGAAAACTGAAGAAGAGAACTGTGAAGAAAATAAATCAAAAAGTAAGAAATGCAGTAAAAATATGGCTACAGTTGCCTATAGATACTACTTCACTCGAATATCTTTTATAAACGTGTGCTGAATTATCAGAATATCTGCTGGCGGACATGAGTTATACGGAATGCGCACCCCCTTTTATTTTTATTGTTTTACTTAACTTTGTATTAGTGAGTGATGGATTCGCCTAGCGTTCAACTACTTCATCGATTTCAACAGAACAACTCCAATGAGCTAGTCTAATATCTGCGGCTTCGCCATTTGCTACCTGTCAATATGGTTTGCATCTGTGGTCATCAAATGAGCATCCACGGATTTACTGACAGCCCAAATGGCAGCATGTTTCGCTGTACAAGATGCAATCGTAAAAACATTATCGTGGGAAGTTTCTTTGAAAAGTTAAGTTGCTAACTATAAACACACTTTTCACACATTTTTGCTTATGTCAGTTGGCAGAGTTTAATATCGATTTCATCGTAGTATTTATTATTAATTTAAATTATTATAATTTAAATTATAATATGTAAATTTTGTTCGATTATTAAGAACGTTATTATTCCTATTTAATCAGATCTAAAGCTTCAACGAGCAGTCAATATTCCGCTTTAAAACCCTTAAAATTTACTGAATGTTTGGATTTTTATTCAGCTAAGAAATACAAATATAAATTTAGTAAAATTCAACAAGTCATGGAGTGACCAAATGTCTCGATTCAAATACTTCAGACTGTTTTTACTGAATAAAGTAGCTATTTCAGTTTAATATGTTCCAGACATTAAAATTATGTCTGTACAAATCCATGATGTCATCGTAAATGGGTCAAATAAGTAAAGGAAGTTATTTTTAGATAATAAACTTTTAATTCTATCAGCAGCATAATTAATAACATTTCAAAATGCTATATTTTAAATATTAAGTAAATTGAAATATACAATGATTTGATTATCTTACATTATATTGATTGTTCACTTTCAGAGTTACTTTAGATTGACCTTCTTTAGTTAAAAATGCAAATTTTTGAACAAAACTCCAACCCTTTGTAAAATATATATAAATTTTATTAAATTAAATTAAAAATTAACATTTCGAAATTGAATATTAATCATAGAAATCCTGGAATTAACATTACTAATAGTAAAAACAATTATGCTTAGCAAAAATATAATTTTCATAATGGAGAACGAAAATATAAAATATATAAATAACAAAATTTTATTTAAAACCTTTCTTTGATATAAGTTTTAAAACAAAGAAATTAATGGCCTAGTCTATTAAAACAATTTTAATTTTTTTGAAAATTTCATTTAAGGTCTTTGTTTTGCTATTAAGTCTATATTTATATAATATATAATGCAATATCATAAGTCTTTGATTTGGAAATTTTTCGATTTTTTCAATTATATTAGATCATACTGAATTTTTATTGCAGAATTTTATAAAAAGTTAATAGAATTTAAAGTTTAATGACCAATATTTTTTTTAAAAAATAATGAGATTTAATTTGATTTCGCCTTATAAGGTTACTTATTTATTAGAATGAACTTTTATTTAATAAAATTAATTTTTTAATTAATAGTTTTTTACTGTTCTCAGAAAAATAGTTAAAAGGTTGAGTAAAATGATGTGTATAATTTTATATATTCTATAATTTAAAATTTTTATGTTTAATACAGTTGTTGGGCCAGCACACAAACGGCTTTGAAAATTGTTTGTGTGCATCAGTAATACAACACGAAAACCCAGCACCAAGATAACTTAAAATACAATATACAATATCAACTTAATATTTTAAAATCTCAGAGAATATAAATAAATATATAATCAAAAAACATAAAAGTAAAATTATGAGGAAGTTTTATGATGAAGAAATTTTTAAATTGAAAATTTTAAAAATTAAAAAGTTTAGATTAATTTTTAAAAAAAACAAAACAAGAAGATATTTTAATTAAAAATATCTTCGTAGAAAATTTGTTTAAATAAGAAAGATTAAAGCAAAAAAGTTTGAGTTGATATTTATTGAAATAAAATTTATGGAAACAAAAACTGATTTTAATGTTTTACAGGATGAACCTCCTAATATGGTGGCAGCGGTAAACACGGACGCAATCACCGAAAGATTGCTACCAAAGGTATTCTGCCAAGGGGACGATTTGGAAAAGTTCATTAAAAGATGCGAAATTTATTTCGACGCCAAGGGAATCACGCAGAAGAAAGACCAGGAAAGATTAACATCTTGCATGATTGATGAGGATCTCCTGGAAGTGTACGCCAAAACACTAAAAAAAGCCGAAGGATTCCAGGCTAGGTTGCGATTGGCATTCGATCGTGAAAGAGATGTTTTAAAGGATCTACAAAACTTGTTGAATTACAAGCGGAAGGGTGAAGAAATAGAAACGTATTTTAAAAAGGTGGAGGACCTTGTTGATAGGTTGTTCGAAAATAAAGAATTTACCAAAGAGAAATTAACAGCAAGGATGTTAATAGTATGTGCGGAGAATAAAGAAGTTGAGAAAGAAGTGATACTACGGAAGATAAAAAGCACAGAAGAAATAAAGGAAACACTAACTCTGATGGACAAAGTAGAAAAGCAAAGAGAGCAGATAAACAGTATGAAAAGTTACGCCAGAGTGGTCTATCAGGAACCACAGGGAAGAGTACAATACAAGAAGAAAGAACAGAGAGAAGAAAGTATCCGAAGAGAAATGCCAGAATGCTGGTTATGCCACAAAATAGGACACACGAAAATTGATTGTCCAATAAAAGGTAAAATAGAATGCTGGACATGTCATAGAAGCGGACATATAAGTAGAAACTGTCCAGATAAAAAAGCTCCAAGATGTTTTGGGTGTGGGAAAGAAGGTCATATAAGAAGATTGTGTCAGGAAATACGCTGTGAAAGATGTAGCAGAAATGGTCATAGATCCGAGGAGTGTTATACAAAGATGAGGTACGGGCAAGCGACGGAGAGACAAAGATTCACGGGAAACAGATACAGTCGAATAAATGGTATCGAGGAAGAAGAAGAAAGGGAATCGTGTGTAGAGACAAATGAAGATAATTTTAGGAAGACGTACCCAAACAACAGGGCTCCACCAGTAGAGGAGTTGGTTGGAGCCATATTCTAACAGAAAATTTGATGGGATATCCTCAAGGGGCAGAAAAGTGGGAGAATGTTGGAAGGGTAAGCGAGAAAGTATACAGGTTCCTAAAGAGAGAAATGTTTGAAGAGGAAGTGGAGAGAATTGGAACCATCGAAACGGAGCAGGTTGTTGAAATTTTGTATAACAGAATGCAACGAAGGCCTAGTATAACAGTAAGGATGAATGGGGAAAATTTCGACTGTTTATTAGACACTGGGGCAAGAATCAATGTAATGAGTGTGAACTGTTTCAACAAGCTACGAGGACAACAATTGACGAAAAGTGACGATAAGTTACGATGCGCAAACTAGAGTACGATCGAGACAATAGGAAAAACGAAGGTGCAAGTAACCATTGGAAATGTTTCGAAGGAAGTTATATTCATTGTGGCGGAGAAAGTGACACCAGACGTGATTGGAGGAATCGAATTACAAGAAACATTTGGATTTAGACTGTTAAAAATTAAAGATATCGAGGCTAGTGAAAAGACAAGAACTATATTTGTAACATTGAAGCAAAATTTGGCAGAAAAATAAAGGATGAAGAACGATTGATACGAGCGTTGGAGCAGTTAAAGATCAATGAAGATAGCAAATTAAAGGAAATTATAACAAACAGTGGAAACGTGTTTATGGCAGATAAATGGGATGTGGGTCGCACACATTTGGTAAAACACAAGATAGTTACAAGAGGTGAGCCGATAAACATAAAACCATATCGTCAACCACTAAATTTGGAATCAAAGATTGAAGAAGCAATACAAAATTTGTACGAAAATGGAATTATACGGAAATGTAACTCTCCATGGAATACACCGCTAATATGTGTATGGAAAAAAGAGAAAAAGGATATTAGACTATGCTTGGACTTTAGACAGCTGAACGCGGTAACAGAGAGGCAGGAATTTCCAATGCCAAACATAGACGAGATGTTGGATTTGTTAGGAGGATCCGTCTTTTTCAGCTCAATCGATCTAGGTAATGCATATTACCAAGTAGAACTAGAAGAAGAATCACAGGAGAAAACAGCTTTCTCAACAAAGAACGGACAATATTGTTTCAACAGAATGCCGTTTGGAATTGCAGCAGCACCAGGTACGTTCCAAGAAATGATGACAAAAGTATTAGGCAAAATAAAGGGAGCAATGGTGTATTTGGACGACATCTTGATTTATTCAAGCAGTAAAGAGAAACACTATACAATACTCGGAGAAGTGTTAAAGGCGATTGAGGAAGCAGGCCTAAGGATTAATCCAGAAAAATGCCAAATAATAAAGGAAGAAATCAGATTCTTAGGACACATAATCAGCAAGGAAGGAGTACAGACAGATCTATCTAAAATTCAGGCCATACAGAACTTTGGGAAGCTTAACTGCGTAAAGAAACTCCGAAGCTTTTTAGGTATTTGCAATTATTATAGAAGATTCATCAGTGATTATGCAAAGAAGGCAAGGATGTTAGAACAATTATGTAGCGGACCAAGTAACAAAAAATTAGAATGGAGTGAAGGAACGAATAGCGTGTTTGAGGGATTGAAATTAGCACTCACGACGGCGCCAATCTTATGTTTTCCGGATCTGAAAAAAGAGTTCATTTTAGATACCGACGCTAGTTTCGATACCATTGGAGCAGTACTTTCACAAAGAGATAAAGATGGAAAGGAAAGAGTAATTGCGTATGGATCACACTCGATGACGAGCCACGAGAAAGGATATTGTATTACAAGAAAGGAACTATTGGCGGTATATTATTTTTGCATTCATTTTAAGCACTATCTCTACGGAAGAAGATTCACGCTCAGGACAGACCACAAGGCAATCACGTTTATGATGACAACCAAGAAGCCGATTACTTCACAATTCCAAACATGGATCAATTATTTGAGCAGTTTAGATATAAGAGTAGAATACAGAAAGGGTATTAATCACCAAAATGCAGACATGGTGTCGAGAACTAAATGTGACACGTGTGTTCAATGTCAAATGGCCCACGAAGAAGCTAAGAAAGGAAAGATAAAAACAAGATTACTAGACTCGATCAGAGAAGAGGAAGAAGCAACATCCAACATGGAATTGTAGAAGAAGTACGAAAGAAAACGATGATACCTGAAAATGAGTTACAAGAAACAATAAAGGAAATACATAGACTATTGTGTCATTCTGGAGTCGAGAAGATAGCCGATTATATGAAAGATAGATATGTTGGAAAACACCTGTGGAGTAAGATTCAGGAGATTGTTCGAAGTTGTGAGATTTGTCAAAAAACCAAGGCTTTAACAATAACAACGAAAGAACCAGTAAAAAGACAAGATTCGAAGGAAATGTTCGAAATCATATTCGTAGATATATGTGGACCGTTGGCAGAAACAAAAGGACGTAAGAAGTATATATTGGGCATAATAGATCAGTATAGTAAGTATCAAGTCTTGACAGCGATAACAAAACAAGACGAAGAAACAATACGATTTTAGAAAAGTGGATTTTAAGATTTGGATGCCCAAAAGAGATAAGAGTTGATTGCGGAAAGGCGTTTGAATCAGGAATGATGAGAGAATTCACAAAGATGTTAGATATTAAATTATGTTTTTCGAGTCCATACCATCACCAAACAAACGGTCAGATAGAAAGACAATTCAGGACAATACGGGATTTGATAAATGCTACTTTACAGGATAGAAAGAAGACGGATTGGGCAGAGATATTACCAGAAGTCGAATTCACTTTAAATGCAACCAAACAAAAAACGACAGGGAAAAGCCCGGCAGAGATAGTTTTTGGAAAAAAGATTAGCAGGGAAAAATGGTACGGGTCCAAAGAAATACCGATAAAGGAAGAACTAGAAGAACAAACAAGGAGAAAATTCAATGTAGGAGAAGAAGTATTAGTAAAAGTAGAAACACGGCACAAAGGCCAGGACAGGTATGAAGGTCCGTACAAAGTGATAGAGAAAGTGCATGACAGACGATACATCTTAAGAAATGAAGATGGAAAAAGGATCGAAAGAAATGTGGAAAAACTTAAAAATTTCTTAAGAAGGGGGATATGAGGAAGTTTTATGATGAAGAAATTTTTAAATTGAAAATTTTAAAAATTAAAAAGTTTAGATTAATTTTTAAAAAAAACAAAACAAGAAGATATTTTAATTAAAAATATCTTCGTAGAAAATTTGTTTAAATAAGAAAGATTAAAGCAGAAAAGTTTGAGTTGATATTTATTGAAAATAAAATTTATGGAAACAAAAACTGATTTTAATGTTTTACAGGATGAACCTCCTAATAAAAATAAAATAAATACAAAATGCATCAAGAACCGCACGAAATTTACATAAAAAATAACATAATAACAAGAAAATTTGACCGAAAAATGACAAGTTATATAAAAGTAAAAATAATTGTGGTGGGTTTCTGGTTTTCGATATTTTGAGACTATATGGTTGTTACCCAGACAACCCCATACAAATATCTTTCGCTTGCCACTCGGCACCCGTTGCTAAGCAACGTTGGAACTGTGTTCGAGTGGGTTGATCGTCCGCAAAAAGTGAGCGCTATTATTAATGCTATAATTGACCGAACGATCAATGGGGGTCCAACGAGCTGCCGATAGAAGGCCTATGCTCGATATCAATTTTTAGGTCCCATTATTCTTCTAACTCCTTCAAATGTTAACCTATACTGTTATACCATTTATCTTTATGTCCATTCGCTTAGTCCTTCTTATCGTTGTCCGTATTATCGATCTTTACCATGATCTGTAAACCCTTTATTATGTTAAACATACTCAGTATCTCTTTTACCCTTATCCCTATTATAACTACTATGTATACCATTATTGTCACTAGCGTTATCATTGTTATGGTGGGTTACTGGGTTTTGATTTATCTTTATTATTGCCCCGGTAACGCCATACAAAATGATTCTAGCTGCCACTTGGCACCCGTTGCTAGGCAACGTTGGAAATGTGTTCAAGTGGGTGGATTGTCCGCAAAAAGTGAGCATTATTACTAATACTGTAATTGCTCGGACAACCCTCGGGTCCACGAGCTGTCGATAGAAGACCTTTGCTTGCTTTGCTCTGTCCCTTGTGTCAAGAGTTCAATATCAGATTTTTATTGACTGTGGGAGATGGGGGACGAAGGTTCGTTAACGTGATACGAGTATTCATGATAAGGCTTGCATACAAGTGTATCTAGGAAATAAATTGACTATAAATACGACTATTCTATTCAAATCAACAAAAAACCACGTAGCATTTATGAGTTAATGGGATAGGTTTGGGGGTTGTGTTGCTCGACGTCGGGAACGCTCCTTGCGTCCCGGCCGACGATTATTGGATGGAGTGGCGGACGGGTTTGTAGATTGAGAACTTTTATGTGGCATCTGGGACGGGGGCGAAGACGAGCGGGTATGTTACTGCTTCCCCCTCCCGACAGATTGCTAGGGCGACTTCCAATCCTCTGATTTGTGTACGCAAGCTCTGATTAAGCTGTCGCTCTTCCGCCCAACCTTTTTGTGCCGCCGTGAGTCTGTGGTAAATAGCTTTCGTCTTTGTCGGATCTGACCAGGTTGCCTTTATTTGTTGTACTTCCCGGGTCATTTGGATTATTTGGGCGAGTAGATCCGCATTCGTCCGCCTAGCGTGATCCAATTCGGCTTGTATTAACTGCAGAGTCGACATCGCTATAATAAAAGAAAACTTTCAAATTTCTTTATTGGGCTTAATTACATCAAAATTTAATCATTATAAACATAGTTACAAAATCAATCTGATTACAAAGAGAAACAAGGCAAATGACATTGGAATTTTCAAATTTTTATGACATTGACACTACAAACTAATGTCTTATCCCTTGCCCGAGGAATCAGGACTCTTCAGTAAAATGTCGTTTTCGGCTTTTCCTCAGAGTAGCTACCGGATATGGCCGTCGGGTATCGCGGCCGGTCGAGGTGGGTAAGCCTCCGCAATACGTTCGACGCGGATGTCCTCTTCCACGTTCGCGAGGTACATCCTTGCCTTAACCACATTTAAGTCCACTTGTTCCTGCACCCTTTCCCATTGAGTGAGGAGGTCTCGTGCGTGCTTGTATGTTTCTGCAGCCGGATACTGCTGTCCGGTGAGTCCACAAGGGTCCTTTTCGAAGCCCAACAGCCGCCAAGTGGTGGGGTAAGACCACTGTGGTCGAAGTTCGTCGATAATTTCTGTTGTTGGCTGGGCTTTCTTCTGACACTGTTCGTCGGTTACCTGAGTAGATGTCCAATTGAGCGGCATGTCCTTTTCTAAAATATCATCATGGTCAGATAATTGCGTATTAGGAGTGAAAGTTAATTTAATCAAATCGTCCGCTTTATTTTAATAATCGACTAAATAATGACTATGATATTGCTATTTGAATTATCAAAATCTAAACCTTATCAAATTTCGTTAAACTTCAATGATTACTGCATTTTTCAAATGAGATAAGTATGACTGTTCATCTATAAGTTAACTATTCTAGCTCGTGACTCTCCTAAAGTTTTGTAATGGTTATAATAATTTTAAAAATAAAGCGACACTCCGTTACTATACTAGTTGGGTTATGGACATTCAGGGTTTTAACAAAAGATTATTTATAAACTAACGGCTTGACGTTTAGTATGGTAAGATACAACTATTTATTAATTAAATTTCTTTAAAGGTGACGACTCGAAGGGTCATTAATTAAGTCGCTAACGTTGCGAAAATGATCAAGGGAAGCTATGTTACCTTACAGGTTTGGCCCTTTTGTATGACCCCTTTTTGACCGAAAAATCTACATTATTAAAAAACTTGGAAGTCGTTAATGTCGTGGTAGGATGTTGATTCGTGTACGTCGGTTGTATATAGACTTGTTTACCTTATATTGATTCGATAAGTTGAAATGATCTTAGATAGTCGATTTCCGGTGGATTTGTCGTTGGTCGATTTATTGATCTGTTAAGATTTTCGGTATTGATGAATGACCGGCGATAATGCGATTCGGTAAGTTTACATCCTGTGTTTACATTATTTATATTGTATTTGCAGGAATTCGTGATTGGTAAATTCGCTGAAGTTTAGTCGAATCGATTTGGTGAGTTAATGTTTTAGTTAATTCGAATGCTTTCTATCAACATTTTTAAGGAAGATACTTGCATCTACCGTGGGTTTCGAGTGGACTCCTTCTCGGCACCTTTGTGCAATCTCATGCATTTGGAATTTTACTATTTGAAATTTTATTATTTGGAGGTTTCTATTCATCGTTTTCTTGGAGATATTTGGATCACTTTATTAGTGTTATCGAAAATCGGCGGTAAGCCTTTCCTTTGGTTTAACATTTAATGTGATGTTAATATAAATTTTGTGATTGTTCCTTTTAGTTAATTAATTAATCATTATAAATTTTGAAGGTCATTTTGATTTTTTCGTCGATTTGTAGAGCACTCATTTGCATTAATTCTCGATTTTCGGGGGTCAACGTTTGGGTTTTTATCTGTAATTTGAGTTTTAGAAATTTTTAAATTAAACGTTATCGTCAAGATAATTTTATTTTGTTTTACAACGAATTAACCTACTCACATCCCTGATTCCTATCAATATCGATTTGATTTCTCCTTTTTAACAATGATGTTAATTTTAACTTTTATAACAGTAATCTTGTGTTAATAAATTGTCCTTTTCATTTTAAGCAACGGATATTTACTTTCCATTTACAGATTAGTTTATTTATTTCTATCTTTAAATTTTAATCTATAAATTACTCATTTAATCAACAATCACTTTATTTTTAACCAATGACTTTAATCAACCATTACTTTAAAATTATTTAAATTTCTTAATCCATGAATTACTTGTTTTTAATCAATGGTTGCACTAATTTTAAGCAATGAGTTACTTTATTTTTAATCAATAGTTACTTTAATTTTAAGCAATGAGTTATATTAATTTAATCAATGAATTATTTATTTTTACTCAATAATTACTTTAATTTTAATCAATGAAATTACTTTACTAATGATTTTTACTAATTTATTTCGAAATGTAAGTTCAATTTAGTTATACCAATGATTTTAAATTAATTTATTTCCAAAATATCAATCCAATTTAGTTATACCAACGATTTCAAATTAATTTATTCCCATACCTTTTCCCTTTAATAAGCCTTAGGCGCATATTGTGTTTATGTTATATTTGATGAGTGCCCACTGGACTACTCGGTGTGATGATTTTGAGCCGTGTGTAATATAATTTTAGGTCGATTTTACAGAAATGAGAAACGAGGAAGCAGCCAAAAGACCTCTTCCTTATTTCTCGTTTCTTCTATGCGGATAATATTGACGTTACGACCCCTGCGTTCCGCACGCTGGGTCTTCACGGGTACATATCATTGGCGATTTTCCACGCACTTACACGAATCTGTACTGTGTATATTTTACTAACTTGCGATTTGTGTTGGCTGTGGGCCGGAAAAATTTCGACAGATTAATTTAGTTTATATAAAACAATTTATGATTAATATAAATGTTTATTATCATATTAAAGACAAAATACAAAATTACTTGTCCAACAAATACATTCATAAAAGCATAAAAATGCATCTCTCCCCACGCCGACATCCAAGCAGAGCTCTACCGAGGCTGCGAGGATGTGACGTGGAGAGAGAGCTCCAAATAAAACTATTTCTCACCTAAAATTGAAAATGTTAATCTAGATTTTCAAACAAAACTTTAGTTCAAAAAATGGTTTTATGGTTAAATTTAATGTGAAAATGAATCGGTATTTATACCTATTTTCTGTCCCTAACCTTGCGTGTTAAATTTGATGCAGTAAAACAAAATTCGACCTTGTTATTTTCTAGTGTATTCTAATCTTTAATTTTTTTTATTTTCAATTTATTTTTAATAATTTTTCGTTTAGAATTTTTATTGAATTATTACTAATTCGAATTTTTGATTTAAGTTTCATTTTCATGAACTTTTATTAATTTATCAATTTTTGTCGAATTTGTTGGGTTTTCGTGTTATATTTGTGTTTGTATCGTGCGAATCTTGTTGCATTTTGTTATTATTTTAATTTATTTTTATGTTTATTATTTTATATTTACTTCTCTTTTTCCTCATATTTGGTAGGGTTTAATTGGTGTTTAATAGGTTTATTTTAAATTTGCTTGTTATGTTTGCGTGTGTGTTACCGATCCATTTAAACATTTCTCAAGGCCGTTTACGTTCTGGCCCAACAGTTACTATTATATGTATTCCCTTTATTAATTGTTACTACTATTACCTTTATAATTATTTTTATTACTCAAATTACCATTATATTTATTGTTATTACTATTATTATTATTACTATTATTATTATTATTATTATTATTATTATTATTATTATTATTATTATTATTATTATTATTATTATTATTATTATTATTATTATTATTATTATATATTATTATTATTATTATTATTATTATTATTATTATTATTATTATTATTATTATTATTATTATTATTATTATTATTATTATTAAGATTATTACCCTTCTTATTACTATTATTATAATTACCATTATCCTTACTATTATCATTAATATTATTGAGTTTTTAGTAGGGATCCTTCCATATTCCTCAGCTTTAAGAGAGATTTTTCTTATAAAAAAAATTTAGCCGTAATCAATCTGTATTTTCCGGTTTTCGATAAAGTATTTTTGTTAATTCGAAAAATTCTAGCAGCGTTCCGCCCTTATTTTACGGTTTTATCTTTATTCTGCAGTTTTCGATAAAGTATTTTCATCGATTTGGAAAATTTGAGCAGCGTTCCACCCTTATCCTACAGTTTATATAAATATTATATTAACAATCGAACAACATTTCACTTTTGTTTTACTATTTTCTATAAGTACTTCAATCAATTCGGAAAATTTGAGCAGCGTTCCGCCCTTATTTTACGCGTTCCATTCTTACTTTACTATTTTTGTTAAGTATCTGAGTTAATTCGGAAAATTTGAGCAGTATTCTGCCCTTATTTTACAGTTTCATAATAATCTTATACCAATAGTTGAGCAGCATTTCACTTTTATTTTACTATTTTCGATAAGTATTTTAATTGATTCGAAAAATTTGAGCAGCGTTCTGCCCATATTTTCCGTTTCAATTTGACATAATTTATTTAAATCTTATATATTATTTAAAACATTATTTTTCATGATTTTAGCCGTTCGGATTAATCTATTTCCGATGGCTATTCATTTTAACTGTTGCAACGACTTCGCAATTTTCCCCGCTACCCTTTCCCTCTCTTTGTCCTTAAGATCTATGTATGTTCATGTTATATTTAATGAGTGCCTACTGGACTACTCGGTGTTAGATATTTTGAGCCGATTTTGTTAAAAATTTATGTCAATTTTTCAGGAAACGGATGATGAAGGAGCAGCCAAAGGACTACTCATTTACCCTCCAATTTCCCTTATGTACGGATAATATTGACGTTCCAGCTCCTGCGTTCTCACGCCGGAGCCTTCACGGGTACGAACTATTGGCGATTATACACGCACTTACATAGTTCGATTGGGGTGTGTAGATTTTAATTACTTGCGGTGCTGTATCGGCTGTGGGCCGGAAAAGAAAATAAATAAATAAATTTTACCATGGTATTTGGAATAAAAGTTTCGACGCACTAAGGCTATAGATAGAAAATATTTATTCAGCATATTACATTGGCCACATACGGCAATTCGTAATGCATAAAAAAATTTGTAAGCATATCGTAAATACCATTTGAAATTCATTGTGTCCATTCCATAAAATTTAAATCGAAAATTCCATATATTTAATTCAAAAAATCATCCATAAATTCGATTCGAAAAATCATCCATAAATTCAATTTGAAAAATCATCCATAAATTCGATTTGAAAAAAATCATCCATAAATTCGATTCGAAAAATCATCCATAAATTCAATTTGAAAAATCATCCATAAATTCGATTTGAAAAATCATCCATAAATTCGATTTGAAAAATCATCCATAAATTCGATTTGAAAAATCATCCATAAATTCAATTTGAAAAATCATTCATAAATTCAATTGGAAAATCATCCATCAATTCCCTTCGAAAATTCAATTAATTTGTGAAATTTGTGAAAACACATCGGTATATATACCTATAATTTGTCCTTAACCTTGCGTGTTAATTTTATTGCGATTAAACAAAATTCGACCTTGAAATTATTTGTGTTATCTAAATTAAATTTTTATTTATTTCTTAATTTAAATTGGTAATTTATTTTTAACATTTTTAAATAAATTTATTCAGCCAAAAATATTTTATTTTTATTCATTTCATTCATTAATTCTCACTTTTATATTCATTTATTATTCATTTTTCGGACAAATTTTATTGTTATTGTGTTATTTTATATGTAGATTTCGTGCGGTTCTTGATGCATTTTGTATTTATTTTATTTTACTTTTATGTTTTTGATTTTATATTTATTTATTATCTCTCCGATTTTAAAGTGTTTAGTTGATGTTGTATATTGTATTAAGTCATCTTGGTGCTGGGTTTTCATGCTGTATTACTGATGCATTTAAACAATTCTCAAGGCTATTTGTGTGCTGGCCCAACAATTGGATTAAATGAGTTAAAATAAAATATTTTTGCCTGAATAAATCTAATTAAAAATGTTAAAAATATATTACCAATTTAAATTAAGAAATAATAAAATATTTTATTTAGATAACACAAATAATTTCAAGGTAAAATTTGTTTAATCGCAATAAAAATAACACGCAAGGTTAAGGTCAAATTATAGGTATATATATTGATGTGTTTTGACAAATTTTCAACATAAATTTGGTGCCAACTTAATTTCAGTCTTATTTTTCAATAGCAGTTCTAGTCTGATTCGAGTTAGTATGCATAACTAACTGAAAGCCGTGCATTCAGCCAATTAACACTGACAAGTGTTTTGGCTGAACACGTTAACTCTCAGATAGTGTACGGGTATCGATTTATATGATTGCTACTATGCGAATTTACGAAGTGTTATGAATTAATGACATGAATTGTGATCAAGATGATTTTATGCCAATTTGCCGGATGAATTTATGGACGATGTATGCCAAATAAATATTTTAAAGCCAACAATTTTCGTGCATTGAAACTTTTACTCAACTAATATGAGATAATTAATTCCCAAAAGGACGTCGATCTAGGCACATGGGATATTCTAATACTTGAGTCAAGTTCCTGTTTACGGGTACGGTTAATTTTAATATTCAAATAAATGTCTATTTGTGGGCATGGTAAACATCAATACTTAAATCCAAGATCGGCTTACCAGTATGATTAACTCCAATAACAGAATGAGTTGTTTATTTACATATATAGTGGTGGGTTACAGGGTTTCAAATCTTGCTTATCCTCCTGGTGACCCTAGTAACGCCATACAAAATGATGCTGATCGCCACTTGGCACCCGTTGCTAGGCAACGTTGGTAATGTGTTCAAGTGGTGGATTGCCCGCAAAAATTGAGTACCACGTGCTAGTACTATAGTTGCTCGGACAACCCTCGGGTTCACGAGCTGTCGATAGAAGACCTATGCTCGCTTTGCTCTGTCCCTCCTAACTATTCAGGGTTAGTTCTTAATTGACTGTGGAAAACTGAGACGCAATAAGGTTGCTTGTGACAATACTGGCATGTAATTTCAAAAGAAAAACGACTCAACTAAGGCTAAAACTACTCTATTTGAATCAATCACATGTGGAATATCTACTGTTTGACGTTTTGAAGTTGGGTTGCTCGACGTCGGGCATGCTCCTTACGTCCCGGTCGACGATTGTTTGTTGGAGTGATAGGTTGCTCTGCTGGCTTGGTGGTTGTCTGCGGCATTTGGGTTGGGGCGAAGACGAGCGGATAAGTTACCGCTTCACCCTCCCGGCATACTGCTAGGGCGACTTCGAGTCCCCGAATTTGAGTGCGCAGGCTCTGATTGAGCTGCCGCTCTTCTGTCCAGCCTTTCTGTGCTGCGGTCAGGCGGTGGTACAAGGTTTTTACCTTTCCCGGTTCCTTCCAGGTCGCTCTAATCTGTTGGATCTCGCGGGTCAGCTGAATGATTTGGGCGAGTAACTCCGCGTTTGACTGTCTGGCGCGTTCCAGTTCCGCTTGTAGAAGTTGTAGGGACGACATTACTATAATAGAAGAGAGCATTGAAATTTCTTATTGCCTCAATTAAATCAAATTTTATTTAGTTAAACCAATTGTATGGAGCAAGTTTATCTATGAGATTAAATAACAAAACAAAGACATTTAATCATTAGATCAATTTCTACAAAACTTCGTAGTAATTATCGTTATTCTTCAGGGAATTGTCTCTTTAAACTTCTCTTCAGAGCCGCCACCGTATAAGGCCGTCGAGTATCGCGGACTAGGTGAGGTGGATATGCTTCCGCGATACGCCCGACGCGGATGTCCTCCTCCACGTTCGCGAGGTACATCCGGGCTTTGACCACATTGAGGTCCACTTGCTCCTGCACCCTTTCCCAGTGGGTGAGGAGGCTTCTGGCGTGTTCATATATTTCTTCGGCCGGGTATTGTTGTCCGGCGAGTCCACAGGGATCTGATTCGAGACCCAACAATCGCCAAGTGGTCGGATATGACCACCGGGGTCGAAGTTGGTCGATGTTTGCGGCATTTTGCGGTGCCTTCCTCGGGTATGGTTCACCTGCTGTTTGAACATTAATTCGGTCGAGTGGCATGTCTAAAATATCGTGATCAAATTCGATTAAATTGTCCGCTTATAATAATAAATCGACTAAACGACGACTATGTTATTGCTCTTAGACTTATCAAATTCTACTGGCTTGGTTATTATTGCAACTTTTCGCGAACCGACTAGGGCTATTTATCTGTAAGTTCTTGGTGTGATGTATTCAGTTGGCTATCTTTTCTCACGGCACTCCCATATATCTCCTTTTAATGATGCTAATAATTAGAACACGTTAAGTGATACTCTAGTGCTATGCAAATTGGGTAAGTCGAAATCCACGATCTATCAGGTATTAACGTTTGTCAAGTCAGGATTTGTCCAGTGGATAGAATTAATATTGATTCATTGAAAAGTTATTAAATACCTAGGGATAATGTCTGTTAAAAATCGATTTCAAACTCAAGGGATACGAGATATTATCAGATATTGAAGCGGCCTTAAGGTTTGCCCAACCCCTAATGTTACTTAAGATTAATTTCCGAAATTTGCTAAATATATAAGAGTTATTTTAATTAAAATAAAGTTACAGTTTACTAATATATAATACGGATGTTGATTAAATTAATTTTAAAATTCGCTATTATATGATATCGATGTTTATTGAAATAGAGTTAAAATTTACGTGTTGGATTTATTTTAATGATGTTTACTTTATGGTCATCCTGTAAGTGCAATGTTGATGGAAACGTCAATCACTCCGATCACGCGAATGTTAAATTTATTCAATTTGGGTTTCCGTTTTCCGGTTGATTCGTTCGATCTCTCAGATACATTTTGTTATCAATTGGCTACTCTCTGATGTTGCCCCAGTGTATCATGTTGTCCATTATTGTTATGCGCTACTATGAGACCATTTAGAAGTATGTCGGGTACGTCTATTTCTCTTATTAATTATACTATTGAACTATTTCAGGAAAACCCAATGTGTTGATCTCCCCGTATTATTCTGGGGTGGAATATTTGGTCGTTTCACGGAAGAATTACCCATTTGGTTTTCATTGTGGAATTTTATGCCTCTTAACGATTTATTCCTAATTTGTATTGGATTTTTATTATACTATTTCGTCGTTTTTTGTTTGTGAATAAAATTTGGATGGTGGTTGGAATTACCTAAACATATGTACTTAAATGCTGCAGGATTTGACGAAATTTATTATGCGTTTTTCGGGTGGGAGATGTTGTCGTGATACTGAAAGGTAGTAAATTTTATAATTATTAATGTCATCAGGTTCTTAGCAGATTTTTTTTATAGCAATAATTCTTATTAATTTAGTTTTACTTGATGCATTTATATTCATTCATTTTTAAGCAATTTATTTATTTTAATGTATCTCTAAGCAACGAAGTGATTCATCTTTAGGCCACGAACCTATTTTATTTTATCTTTAAACACTCCATTAATTTAGCTTCGATCAATAAATTAATTCAAAGAAAGTTTTGTTCTTAATCAATGGATTAGGTTAATTTTTTCTCGATAATTACTTCAATTTTAATCAATTAATTCAGTTTAACCAACGAATTCTTATTTCCACTCGCTAACTACGTTAATGTTATTAAATTAATTTAATCCCTGAATTACTTATTATTACTATAATCAATGAACTACTTTAAGTTGATAACTTCTTTCAATATTTTTAATCCATGAATTTAATTGACAACTTTCTTTAATCGACGAATTAATTTATTGTTACTTAATGACTTTATTCAGCTTTAATCCACAAATTAATTTAACAAAATCTCGCTCTTTAATCAATGAACTACGTTAATTTTGCTCAATAAATATTTGAAATAATTTGATCTAATCAATGATGTACCTAGTTTTTCTCAATAATCCTTTGAAGTTTAATCTATGAATTAATTTAATTGAATCAATGAATTACTTGTTTAAAGATTTTTTCTCTATTTTATTTCGAAATATACATTCAATTTAGTTATACCAATGAGTTTAATTCAATTTAAATTATTAATTCAATTTAGTTATTTCAACGATTTCAATTTACTTTATTCCCGTACCCTTTCCCTTTAATAAGCCTTAGGCGCCTTTTGTGTTTATATTATATTTACTGAGTGCCCACTGGACTACTCGGTGTGGTGATTTTAAGCCGTATGTAATATGATTTTAGGTCGATTTTACCGAACTGAGAAACGAGGAAGCAGCCAGAGACTTCTTCCTTATTCCTCGATTCAGCTATAGGGATGAATATTGACGTTACGACCGCTGCGTTGCGCACGCTGAGTCTTCACGGGTACATATCATTGGCGGTTTTCCACGCACTTACATGCCTCTGTACTGTGTAAATTTTACTATCTTGCGTGATGTGTCGGCTGTGGGCCGGAAAAATTTCGACATTTTAATTTATAAAAACATATAAAATAATTTATGTAAATAATATTTATTAATTATAAAACAAAAATAACAGGTTACCATTCCAATTCATAAAATATCATAAATTCATGTATCATACAATAAAACCAAAATACCTCTCTTCCCACGTCGACGCCAAACAGAGCTCTACCGAGATGCTATGGACGTGACGTGGAAAGAGGATTCCACATAAATCTAAATCTCACCTAAAAAAGGTTTCCAAAGTAATCTGAAAAATAACTTTTCTAAAATGGTTTAAAATGGTTTTTCAAAATGTTCAAAATAGGTTTAAATAATTTTCAAAAATGGTTTTTAATCAGTTTAAAAAATGGTTCAGTTTTCAACAATGGTTTAAAATGGTTAAGTTAAATGTGAAAATGGATCAGTATATATACCTAATTTTCTGGTGTGTGAAATTTGATGTAGTAAAACAAAATTCGACCTTGTTATTTTCTAGCAAATTCTATTATTTATTTTTATTATTTTTCGATTTATTTTTATAATTTTTTATTTATAATTTTTATTGAATTATTGCTAATTCAAATTTTTTGATTTAAATTTCACTTTAATGAACTTTAACTGATTTTTTCAATTTCGTCGAATTTGTTGTGTTTTCTTGTTGTATTTGTGTAGGTATCGTGCGGATCTTGGTGCATTTTGTTAATATTTTAATTTATTTTTATGTTTATTATTTTATATTTAATTCTCTTATTTCTCAGATTTTATATGGTTTAATTGGTGTTTCCTGATTTATTTAAATTGCGTGTTATTTTTGCGTGTGTGTTTCTGATCCATTTAAACATTTTTCAAGGCCGTTTATGTTCTGGCCCAACAATAGTCAATTTTAACATCTCGTGAAATTCCTATTTAGAAGTAGAGTGAGGATAGATATTAAAATGAGAATCCGTTGTAAGAATAATTCACTCTCACAGCTAGGCAAAAATGTTAAATTTTCCTAAAATGATAGATTAGAGAAACGATTATTTATATTTGGGCGACTTAGTAAGCAGAGAATGACCTTTTATTTCTTTATTTCGTCGTTTTGCTTCATGTGGTATCTCGAAATATGGAGTTAGCACATTGGGGTAGTCGAATGAACAATTAGGTTAGATCATGTAAATGGAGAATCCTGTTCATCTACGTAGGGTAGGTTAAAGGGATTGAAATATTCATTTATTTCAAAATAGATAAATTAGGCTATTTAATGGTCACTAAAATTGACAAAAATCTCGAATTATCCTCTCATGGCCATCGGGTGGGCAAGAGAAATTATTGTAACAACATTCGCTCGGAAAATGTCCCAGAAAAGTCGAAATGATTAACGTGTACCCTATCCATGAGTCCTACTCATTAAGTCTTGAATCCGATACTACCATCATACGTCTTAGGGGGAAGTTACTTCTAAAATCCATGACTAAACAGTTTCCGGAAATAATAGGGAAAGATGGTTCGATTAATTATTAAAAATTATTCTTTGTTTAGATGATTTGTGGATCGATGCATCCCGGATCACGGTGCGCTTCCCCGCACATGCGGCAAATCGGTGCCGACAAGCCATGTGGGATGCGGGATTCACCGTATCCCAGGTCAAGGAAGCCAGATTTGGCACCCTACAACAATCTGAGGAGATCGAGCTTCCGTTTGTTGCCATAAAATCCAGCCAGAGAAATCCGGAGTCAGGCTGAGTTCCTCCTAGCTCGTCTTGAGGAACATCAGCGGCAGACCAACATTCAGGTGGATCAAGCCAGGCGCTATTTAGCTAATGTCAACGACGACATCGCAGCAGGTAGAATCGCCAGTACGGACGGATATGCTCCCCCGTACAACACCTCGTTCAACCTCGACAATGAGAGGTTGGACACTAGATCCACGGCTATCAACGTAGTGGTCCCGCGGAGGATCCTTCCCCGTGCTATGAGAATGGAGAAAGAGCAAGCCAAGGAATACCGCGAGCACTCTTACGCTCGGACGGCCCCAAAACGGAATGACTATGGACATCGTCGTGATTCACGTTATCATTAGTTATCAATAATAAAACATCTCAGTTAATTATGAGTTTCTTGTTTGATTAAAACTTTCAACGATGATGGCTATAAGATTCTATAATTAAAGATTATGATTAAATAAAACTGAGGTGAAATGATATGGTTTAATAACGCTCTTTTGTAGATATGGAGCCAAATCAAATCCTGCAACGAGAATTGTACAACGCGCGTAAGATCAACAAAAGTTTTTATGAACAAATCCTGCAGTTGACAAAGGAGGTGCAACAAATCAAAGCTACTTAGATATAGCCGAAGAAGATTAAAATGCTCTACCAAAAGATAACAGTGGCACAGAAGAGCTGGTCAAAGGAGAAACAACTCGATCAGAACCTGAGGACACAGATAAAGGGTCTGGAAGTGGCGGTGTCGGCCTGTCAAGAAGGCGCGGCGGTGACGTACCCCTTCGTCTTCGCTCCTGCCCAACTAGCTTACAGAATTAATGTAGTTACTCCGAAAACTACCCCAAAGCCCAGTATACATCGACCAGGGAGAAAGGAGCGAGCCAAGCGTCTAGCCGCTCGACACCCCAACTAGAGTTTAATTAGTATCATTGAATACATGTTTCCTTTTTTTTGTTTGTTTTCTTTTGTTCCGTTGGTCGATCGAAACATTACAACGTTAGTACAAACGAGAATAAATAACGAGAGTCAAGTAATCGAATCATGGAATGAGTAAGATCGAACAGATAATGATGGGACCTGAATGAATAAAGCATAAACCACACAATAGTAATAATAATAATAATAATAAAATAATAATAATAAATATAATGGTAATCGTAGTAGTAAGAATACTAATAATAGTAATAGTAGTGATAATGGATTAGAATAATACATCGCAACAAGGATAATACTAATAATAATAATAGGGAACATGGTAGTTATAATAGTGATAAGGGTAAGAGATGTACTGTATTTATTTAACATAACAAAGGGTTCACAGGCCATAAAAAAATCATCAACGCGGACAACGATGAGAAGGACTAGGCTAATGGACATAAAGATAAATGATATGAGAGTATAGGTTAACATTCGAAGGAAATAGGAGACTAATGGGACCTAAAAATCGAAATCGAGAACAGGCCTTCTATCGGCAGCTCGTCGAACCCATGGATCGTTCGGTCAATTATAGCATTAGTAATAGCGCTCACTTTTTGCGGACGATCGACCCACTCGAACACAGTTCCAACGTTGCTTAGCAACGGGTGCTGAGTGGTAAGCGAAAGATATTTGTATGGGGTTGTCTGGGTAACAACCATATAGTTTCAAAAAATCAACACACAGAAACTCACCACTTAAATAATTTCCATGAAAAACAATATTAAAAATTTTATTTCTCAAATTTTCTATAAAATTTCAATAGTTGAACCATACCATTAGAAAAGTATATAAAAACTTAAAATTTCACTGAAAAATAATTACTTAAATAATTTCAATAAAAAACCATATTAAAAATTTTTATTCAAATTTAAAAAAATTATTTCTAAAATTTTCTTTAAAGTTTCAATGACATTTTATATTGATCTAATTTTAAACAATTTCAACTTAACAGAAATATATTAATGGTTTCCAAAATCTATTATTGAAATGATTAAAAAAGCATACAACTTTCAAATTTTACAAAAATAAATATTTCAATTATATTACTACATTTTAAATTTTTTATCAAATTTAAAAAGTTATCAGATTTGAAAATTAAAATAGAATTATAAAAACATTTAAAACTCAGAAATCATGAAAAAATTGTTTGAATAAATGAGTAAATTCAGAATTATCAAATTTTAAATATATCAATTAGTTAAATATTTGATTTTTCTCTAATTCGATTTGAGGAAAATTTTTTATTTAATATCTTAAGTATCATATTTGACAATTTCTCAAATGGGCAAATTTGCTAGTTTGAGTTGAAACTTTTGTCGACATTTTGGCCGACAAATCTCAATTGTCATAAACAAACATAGTTATATACATTTCATAATCATCCTGTAGTTTTCAGATGACCATGATCAGGTGATAAACCGTATATTGTACAATTGATTTTACTATTAATTTTTTAAACCATGTTTTTACCATCTTTCTCCTGAAATTTGATGCAAATACTTTCATGAAATTTCATTAATTTTATTTTTAATTTGTAGAATAAATAATTTTATATTTAGATGCTGAGATCTCATTTCTTGGACATGAATTGAATTTATTATTAATATTTCCACCATGTATTCAAAAAATATCAAATCATCAATTTGAATTTTATATCTGATTTCTTGAATAAATTTGAATGTACCTGAGTTTTTTATTTAATTACCCTAAGGGTTTTGATTATTTTTTAAATAGTTTTAATTTTATCCTTTATTATTTTGATAATATATTTTAGTTGCTATTGTAACTAGTATAGATTATACTCTTTATTTATGATTTTTCTCGGAATTGTCAAACAATTGTTATCTGAACTTTGATTATTAGCGGAATTTTCAAGTTGTGACTTCCTCATGTCAGTTCTCAAGTTCTTGATCACTGCTAAGAAATTTGGTCAACGATATTTTATTTTGAAAATAAATATCAAATATATTTTTGTATTAATGTTTTTATTAAAATTTATTATAAAATTGTTTACTTTTTGAAAAAAAAATTTCATAGAATACTCCACTCATACGCAGGGCTTCCAATACCGGAATCCAGGACAATTTTCTGACCGGGATTGAAAACCGGTATCAGCGTAGAAATACCGGTATTTCGGTATTATAACAGTTGATAAAATGAGTATTCATGCGCTTTATTTTATATTGGAAAATAATCACAAAAATTTACAATAAAATTTGGAAGAAAACAAAAATTTTTGTCGGGTACATTTATTACACATACTGAGCCGATTATGTCAACATCGTGTAATAGCGCTTCTGGGCATATTAAGCTGATTTTTATGGTTTATCTTTATGTCCCTGGAAGAGTCCTGTTTAGACAAATAAATGATATGTTAAAATAAGAAAATATAAAATAGTCGGATTAAGATCCTATAAATTTACAAATTAGCTTTAATATTTGCGATAAAGGTTGTATTTTATATTTTCTCCTTTTTTTCTAGTAATTAAAAATAGCATAACGTATTTAAATACTGATTAATCTATATTTATTATTCGATAACTTACTATATATTTGCATTATGTATGTTGGATTGTAATAATTTTAAATATTAATATTGATAAAAATAAATTGTTATCACCCCTAGAAAATGAATACATTCACTGAGCATCGAAAGGGACAGGACGAAGCTTCGGTTTGGAATTATTTTTTAGTTGAAAAAAAAGGACAGGTCGCTAAATGTAAAAAGTGCGGAAAAGAAATAAAGTGCACAGGAGGATCTACAAGTGGCCTTCATACTCACTTAAAAACAATACATTAAAAATACAGCAGTCAGTATTAGAAATATGGTACTTGAATATTGTAAAATTATTAAACAGTCAACAGTGCAAGAAATTTCTAAATGGAAATCCGAGGGGAAACGTTTCAGTATCACATTTGACGAATGGACGTCTATTCGTAATCGGCGCTATATAAATATCAATTGTTGGGCTTAGAGCCACCATTTAAACAAAATAAAAATAAAAATCTAAGGTTAAAGAGCGAGATTAATGAAAAGAATCACTGAACATAAACATGCACCGCACCAAGATATTAAAAATCAATAGATAACAGAATAATTAAACAAAATAAAAACACAACAAAAATTAAATAAAACAAATAATTAATTAAAATTCGAAAAGGCCTACAGAAGCAGAAAAGAAAACATAAAGAAATAAAATAAACTGCCAAAACCTTGCAAAATAAGGTTTAGAAAAAACATAGGCAGAAGAGGCGACCAGAAAACAAAATATGAGGGCTTAGAAACAATATTGTAAGAAAATAATAATAAAAATAAAATCTAATAATAAAATATTAATAAACTAAAAAATAAAGAAAAATATATAAAAAATTAGAAAAATATTTTAAAATAAATAAAATAATTAAAAAGCCCTAAAAATGGCGAAAAATCGCCCATTGGTCGCACACAAGCACAAAAACACTATAAATATAGTGATGATTTTCATTAAAATCAATCTTATGCTTCATTAATATTTTTTTCAATTGAAATTCTGAATATTAGAAGTAAGGATCTTTTTCATTACGTTATGTTGTAAATAATTTTATTTTTAATTTTTGAAACGTTAATATCTAAAATAAACTGGTTCGTAATGTTAATTTTCCATTTTATATATCATTTATCTATACTGTTCGGACCCCTTAAAATAATATACTACGTATTGTAATAGATCTGGTTCATGGGACCGACCGTGTGCCGGCTAGTGGGTGAAAACCCTTAGTTGTGCTCGTGGGTCATGCCTCGTGAACCCCTTGGCAGTTCGCAGTCGGTTCCGGCCTTGTGGACGGGACCGCTACGCAGGGCGCCATTGTATATTCGAGGCGGCTGCTGAAAATGTGGCCGGAGCGAATAGCTAAAAATTTTCGGGAAGTGCGGAGAACTGCAGCTAGGGGAATCAGGGCGGATCACATATGGATCTGGAGTAGATTTTTAATATTCCGAACAAAAAGTAGAATTGGGTAGCACGGATAAGACTTAAGAAAGACAATTTTTAGGTTTTAAAGCAAACAAATTGCAAAATTACCAAATAGTCAGACAAATTTAGATGATAACGAAAAAATTATTACCTTGTAGAAATGTTCCACGGGAGAATCGCACAAATAGGCGCGTCCTAATTAACTTGTTCCATCTAAAACCTGATTGAACAATATCGTGAGATGAAAAAACGCGGAACCAAATAACTTTCCTCTTGTAATATTTTGAATCCACTAAAATCAGAGGTAATTGATGACATAGATGAAGGTTAATAAGTCCATAATCCGTAGAATAGGTGGCTCGAAACCTTAAATTCAACGAGAAACCCAAGAACGCAAAGAGATAATAATTGGCTCATGAATCAGCAAATAACGATATTGATTGTCTGATCGCACCCACTGATATATATCTACGGTAGACTGCATAATCACCAACCGTATAATCAATAAAGCTAATTGCTCTTTTACCGATTCTGATAAAAATGTTTGGTTGCTTTGATTTACTGTTCTAGCAAAAATCTGTTTAATTATGACGCTGGAATGTCCCGAAAGGGTAGGAGAAATACAAGCCAACTTATTGGTTGTAGCCGGGATACCCAGAGTAACCCGTACGTAAAACGAAATGTCGAGCCGGTAAACCACCCGCTGACCACTCTAGTAAAATCGGGTCGATTTGAAAATCCAATTTTGTTATGCGAACAAGATAATCGCGATTATAAACGCCACAGGCGCCGAGTAAACGGTTTGCAGTGATGTCTTCCAAGATAACGATGTCAAGGTTGCTAAATAGACCATACTTACGTAGGGAGCCGGGGTCGCGAACGAGAAGCCGTCCTAATTTTCGCTGATACTCCAACTTTCGAGACTATACAAATTCGTCTCCGTTTTGTCTGGTTAAATTTCTCCTTTTAGTTTTATTAAATTCTTAAAATCCTTATTTTTATATAATTTTTTTTTGTGTTTCCTTTCCAATAGTATGCCGAGCGACGAGAACACGAACAATTCAATGAGGATCCCTCGCTTGCCCCCATCAATCGTGGCAATTCGTCACAAATATGAGGATTTAAAATTACAATATCGGGACCTCCAAACGAAACATGAACGAGTGAAGGGAACCTGGGCTCCACCAGAAGTCGTTAGGGAGCTCAGGCAGAAGATCTCACGACTTACGCAAGCACGCGACGAACTCATCGTCGAGTCGCGCGCCCAGCGGATGTTGATCCGCGAACAATCAACGGCCCTACACCAGGCCTATACCGAAACGGAGCTCCGGATCAAGGTCCCAGGGAGTGTTCGGGCCGAGCGGATCGACATCATCCCTGCTCACCACCTCCCCGATGCCGTGGACCAATCTAATACAGCAACTAATACTCCTATCCCGAGTGTGCCCACCTCTCAACTATCATCTTCCGGAGCTACCGAAAACCGGGCCGACTCCAACGCCCCTACGGCCCGTCGTCGGCCAAACCGGAACAAGCGACGTCGAGATCGTCGCAGGCAAGAAGAGGCCCGCCTCCAGAGAACTCAGACGACAGGAGGGGTGGAACAACTGGATGATCTCCCACCCCCTTACCAAGAGTTCGAAAACTCGGGGATGGATCCGGACATCCGATATGCCCCGCGAATCTTATTTTCCTCTCCCCCAGCTTCCATACATATTAACCTGGTGGATGAGGAATACGAAGCTCACCCGTTGGTGCAGACGTTAAGTGACCTTGAGTTGGACTTCGATGAGATCGCTGTTCTCACGGGAATGGTCCCCAACGTTGGTCCCCGTGGCGAAATCGCTGGACCATCATCGCGGGAAAACGAGGATCCTCGAGGCCACCCTCCATCGTACCGACCACCTAAACGGAAATACCTCCCGACGGATATGGACGCGGAAGAAAGCTAACCGCCGGAAATCCCGAGTTTACTCACATTATGAGTGGTTTTTACTTCAACCAGTGCTCGAACTGTTTATTTTCATTTCCGTTGATTATTTTTGTTCTTGATTAAGTGTTGCTTTGTTTCCTAATAAATATTGCTACGTTTATGTTTCTCTTTATAAATCGAAAGTGGGAACAATCGGAAGTGAGAATTGCGGACGTGCGGGGTTGCGAGAACGGGGTTGTTACATAATTCCCACTTCTGAAGTGAACGTAATATCAAGGAATAGAGGGTTTTTACTACGTTTTGAGGGAGAGCGTAAGTCCTTCTATCGGCAGCTACGAACCGGGGAAAACGAAGGTCATTCGGGGAGTAGTGCCAGTAATGGCGCTCACCTGCTCGGACGGCATTCGGCTATTATGCACAATTCCAACGTGATCACCAATCACGGGTGCATGATAGTAATTAAAATTATGTGGCGTATGGAGGAGTTACCCCTAGTCAGGAACGACAACAGAGTGAAGTTAAAGTGACCAGAAGATCGGATTTTGAATACTCCCCTACGACCAACACAATGTACATTCTGTTGGAGGAACGATGTGGAATATCGGATTTGTGAGTGCTTATGGTTCCGTTCCAGCCGAAAAATGTTTATCCATCGTAGACAAAAAAATTAAGGGATTTTAATTTAGATATATCTAAAGATATAGTTGGAGTAATTACTGATAGTGCATCAATTATGGTAAAACTAGGAAAAACTATTGAGGCTGGGCTTCAAAAATGTATGGCACATTGCATAAATTTAGCGATTGCCGATGTTTTGTATAAGTTACCCACGAACATGAGTGAGGATGTTGATTTTGTGGAGCAAATTAATGGTGATAATGATATTATTAGCGTTGATGACAATGACAACGATATCGACGAAGAAAATGATAATGGAATCATTATAGAGGAATATGCTAGTATTACTAAAAATCAACTTAATATTAGACATGTTGACATATCATCTCTAGTCTCAAAAATTCGGAATGTCCTAAAAACATTCAAATATTCACCTTCTAAAAACGATAAACATTTACAAAAGTATGTAAAAGAACCACTAGACAAAGAATCTACTCTAAAATTAGATTGTAAAACAAGATGGAACAGCATGTTATCTATGTTACAAAAATTTGAAGATATTAAATTTTGTATTCTTATTGACATTAGTTCTGATATTCATTTTTCTCACAAAGAATTTAATTTATTGTCTTCAAATATTGCGGCTCTTACTCCCGTAAAATTAACAGTAGACGCACTATGCCGGAAAAATGCAAATCTTTTGACGGCTGACGCTTCTTTAACATTTATGCTAGACACTCTTTCGCAGCAAAATTCCGCAATTGCATTAGAATTATTAGAAGCATTGAAATCTCGAATGTTACTTCGACGAACGGAGTTATCACAAATACTTCAGTATCTGCAAAAAGGAGTACAAGACGTTGGAGAAGTATTTAACTTACAATCATAAAAAAAATTGTGAGCTTAACAAAACAGCTCACACGTGAAAATCCTGAATATACAGAAGATATGGAAGTTGTGCAAGAAACATCCCTTTCAATTTCTTGTAAAGTAAGTAGTGAAACGGCGTTAGATTAAAATATGGTAAGCATAAAAAACTTTGAAAAAACAACTACAGACAGCAATAGAAGAAACATTAAATACTTTGCCTGCGCTTGCTTGTAAAAAATTGAAGTTGAAATTACATTTTTTTGAAAAGACGGGAACCAAAGGAATATATTTACAAAATGTGTATGATTTTTTAATGACAATAGTACGACTAGTTTAGAATCAGAAAGAGCATTTTCAGCGGCTGGTTATATTTGCACGAAAATTCGATCCTCGCTTGATGATGAATCTATTGATTGTTTATGTTTTTTGAGAGCATATTTTAATAAAAAAAATGAAAGTTATCAATAAAATATTTCATAACTGCTTTTAATTAATGTTTTTTTTGCTTCTTTAATTAAATAATGCCTCGCGGGCCTATTACATGCATATTTAACATAAATTTAATATATAATTAATAAACTTTCTCCGTTTTTTGTACCCGTTTACTCCTACCATCCATGTAAAAAAATAAAGAATATATACTCATTTTAGAATAATATTTAGTAGATTTCATGAATATTTGTTAATAAGTCGTTATAATGTCTGATTTAAACAGTAATATGACTTCAAATTTTTCATTTATAATACCGGTTTTAATACCGGTATCCCGATATTACAAAATTTCTAATATCGAATACAGGTATTCAGAATTTACTCCGGTATTGTAAGCCATACTCATATGGCCGTGTATTCTCAGTATTACACATGCTCTTATTGAAGTTGTGTCCATTCTTGTGCATATTTAGTGCCATAACAGAAGTGACAGGATTACACCTGATTCAGTTCATTAAAAACTCCTATAATAAAATGAAAAATCAATAAAGTTATAATATAGGAACATGCATGCTTACCCGTGTCTGCATGTAATTTGTTCAACTGAATAAAAACTTATATTATAGGAAGGAAGGAAATTGAAGAAAATTTTTTTAAACATAAACACATAATACATAGTAAATAATGCATGTAAACTTTCAAAATGTAGAAATGTTCAATTCATTAAAAACTCTATAAAACTATTTTTAGTAACTTTTTAGACAAGTTTTTTTAAAATTAAAGCTGAAAATTTTTGAAAAAATTACCAATAACTCTACTTTGAGTTGTAGAGAAAATAAAGAAATAATTTTGTAAGATTTTTCATGAAATTCAATCAATTTAATATTTTTACAACTTTTCAGATATTTCAAAAATATCCATCGAAACTCTAGGTTTTCGAGTTTTTACCTCATTTGCAATTTACCAGGAGCAGTGGAACCAGAACCTTCAAATGAGGAGTTTAAAAAACCGGAAAACATAAGTTTTCTGATAACTTAAGTTTTAAAAAAATTTCATTAATTTCATTTCATTAATTTACATAAATTGGCATAAATTCCTAAAAAAACCTAAAAAAATTAATTAAAACTAAATTTATAATAAATGATGATTAAAAGTATTATTTAAGAGCTTGAATAATGATCTCATAAATATACGAGATCACAATCCAAGTCCTAAAATATACTTTATTAAAAAATTTACCTGTCATCCATAATTGTAATTGGTTGTTTATTAAAACTTCTATTATAGAAGTTTTTAATGAATTGAATCAGGTGTACGTTGACCCTTGATAAGAAAAACCGCTGACAAGTAAAAATTATTGGTAGTAATTTAAATTGAGTGTTAGTTATCGAGAGTAGATTACTAAGTAAACTTGATTTCAGAGCTCAAGATAATTGCAGGGATGCAAAGTTGGGATTATTGGCGTTGTTGTATGTTGGATGGCTGTTTATTATCACCATTGTTTTGATAGTTGTATTTTAGTATGTTTTTATCCTATTGATAATAGGTAGAGGTTCATGAGAGTTTCAAGATGCCTCCCAATTTTGATCCTACCACTTTATCTTAGTGCTTTAAATTAGTGCTTTAAATTAGTGCTTTATGGATCAGCAGAATGTCCAATAAACCCGGATTTCAATTCACCCCGGAACAAAGTGGCACTTGGATTCGCCAGGAACTGAAATATTTATAAGCGCACAATTAATTTCGACTCTTCCGCTTTTTCGGCTGCTTTAACTGAAACCAAATTTATCAACCAACCAATGAGTTATAAAAATGCACTACTCAAAAAATCTAATGCCACTCCAATAATCACTAAGCATCCGTATCAGTGAAAAAATTTATTAAAACAATAATAAAGACATTTTTATACTCTTTTTTGATAGTATTATTTTTTAGTTTTGCTTACGGACGAAAAGTTGTGAATGCCTTGCTTCATGATATGTAATTTGTATTGAAGTATGTTTCCGCTAATTCAGATGCTTCTACCTCTGCTTATTGTTACTACTGATAGCAGAGAAAATGCTTTGTCTCATATACTAAATGATGCTGACAGCAGTGATCACGACAGTTCGACTGATATTGAAGAGGAGTCAGGCGAAGAGATTTTTGTCATTCTATTTGGATGATACTAACTTCGAGGTGTGGCATAGAATTATGCCTACCGTACGCTCAACATCGAATTCATAATAAAAATATACCTCGGCAGTTACGTATGATAACATCAAGGGAGTTCAAAGTGCCTCTGCCTAAAAGATTTGTTATAGCAGCTACTAATGGAGCATCTAAAAGAAAAAAAGATAAGAAAACTAACAGTGTTCCTCTTCCAAAATTCAGATTTCCAACACATTCTCAATCATTATCTGTCCAAATTGTTTAGATAAGTAATTTTGTATCAATTATTTGCCAAATATCTCTTTTTTAATAAATAGATGTTTTATTTATATATATCTTCTCATAAACAAAATAAAACCTATTTTTATGGGAGGTTAAGAGAGACCATTATATAGTTATCGTGAAAAATTTATTTCGAGCATTAACCAAGGGTGAACTTTTTTTACCGTAGATTATTTTTTAAAATCATTTAGGTATGCTTTTACTTTGTATTTTAAAATGTAATTATAGTTAAATGAGTTAACAGAAATTAAACAGAGGACATGAGATTGATTGGGAAACTAAACCTTCTTTGGAAGTTCATGGACTCATGTGTAAGTCAGAACATTATAATTCTTTGCAGAGACTCACCTTTTGCTGAAATTTAACCCGTTACTACACATTACCAACGTCATTTTCTGACGGTTATCTAGTGGTTACATCTGGTTATGTGCGTACTTGATACGGATTCTGTAAGAGATACTTATATATATTTGGTTGTTATGTTATACTTGGTTGCCTATCAGTAACAAGCATGTAGATCAAGATAATTGAAATTTCATTAGCAAAAATTGTCTCGTTATAATTTGTATATTAACAAGCAGAATAAAATAATAAACATTTTTTAAAAATAAATAACATTGGCAACAATTTAATTAAAAGAAACGCCAATAAAAAACTCTCGAAATATATTGTAAGAGTGTTTTATTGGCGTTTTCATTTTACTCTTTTTAAAATTTACTATTAATTGAAAATTTCTTTTTCATTTCTAAATGCTAATTCCAGTTTATTTACTAAAATAATAAATAAAAAGTAAATTGTAATTTAGTTCAAAAAAACTAAATAAATAAACAAATTTACTCTTTCGAGATATCAACTAAATGAGAAATAATTAAATTTATTTTCTGTCAGTCCTCTTAAAACCACTTTAGAATTTATTTAATTTTAAAATATGTGAAATTCAACTTTTAAATTATTATCAAATTTAAATTTCGGTTCATTCAGCTTTAGATGTGTAAGCATTTATTTTAAATTTTCAATTAATGCCAATAACAGTTGGCCCTCATAGATCCTAGACATCTCCTCTCTTTAGAGACCCCAAATATAGGGGTAGGCACGGGCGAAAAGTACAACATAACTTAAAAAAGTGTTTAGCTATTTACAAATTTCACCGGGTAGATGCAATATGCAAAAGATGTCTGTTATCAAAATATCAATCAGAGAAGAAGAGGAGAAAGTGAAAGTCGAGTTAAATCTTGGTAATAAGTGATCAGGGCTGTTTATCAGTCGAAACATTTAATATTTCATTGAATAAACATTGCGGAAAATGGCTAACATTGTTATTTAATTAAATTTTATTTATGTAAATGATTTCGATACCGACAAAAAAAAGATTTTAAAGTTTATCATTATCATTAACAATCGTAAGAAGTAAATAATTTGTTAAAATCCTATAAGGTAAATTTAGCGTTTTCTTAGTCTTACCCAAGATCAAAAAAGCGACATAACTCATCATCGATAATTCTTTAGAGACTGAATATATATTTCTTGATCAGCTTTTGTGATTTTGATAAATGAATATGAATAAAATTCGAGTTGATTTTGTCGGAACTCTTAGTGTTTAAAACATCCATAATCGATTAAAATGTTGAGGTTACATTAAATATACAAACAAATTAAAAAGTTCAAAAATCTAAATGCAAAATTGTTCAAACTCGAAAATTAAATTAAAGTAAAATTAATTAAAATTAAAAACGAATATTTTGAGGGGAAAACGGATAGCAAATAAATAAAATTTAATGATGAGTCTCTAGGTAAAGTTATATCCACAATAAAAAAAATTAACAAATTAATTGATTATTCAAAATTTTTTTGATAATTCTGAAAGTGTCAAGAGTAGTGGAGGTCTATCAAATTATTTCTTTTGTAAAATCTAGCTTTTGAAAAACAATTTTGTTTAAATCATGACTTTAGGTCCGTATGAAATTAAAATGCTTGTGACTTTGTAACTATATGTGATTGAAAGAATCTGTAAAATACAACCTTAAAAAAACTACACTGTTTCATTACTAATATAAAGAAGAATAAAAATCGGATGTTTCCTAAAACGTTTTATACCATAGTCCAACCGTACGTACGATATTTTTTCTGCTAAAATGCGTATCGTACGTGTACGATTTTTATTGGCTAAATTAATAAATTGCGTATGCTAAATTTTAAATGCCTTAACGTACGAGGCACAACCTGCATTCTCCATATGCGTTACTGTCACGGGGGTAATACTAATCCATGCAAAAAACTCTGAATCCGTCAGCCTGTTTAATTTCTGTTGATAAAATAATAAAACTATACAAAAAAAACCAAAATAATAATTAATCTACTTGCTTAAACGAAACTACAAATAAAAACTACAAATAAAAAAAAAACAAAAAAAAATGAACAGAAAATGATAAAAAATGTGACGTTGTTGAGAAGCAACTAATATTATTATTTTTACTAAATTACGTAACATGCACGTACGCTATCTTCTGCCCTAACGTACGGTCGAAATTTCTTTGCTAACAAAGGATATTCATTAAAACTACAATTCCGAACTTTACAAGAATAACTCATCCCTATATGGTCACAGCACAATATCCTCATTCAAAACGAGCGATTTACTTCTGGCTAAAGATTGAGTTGAAATTATGGAAAAAAATATTTTTAATTTTAGGGACTATAACATCTAGGAAAGATGACCATTACCAAGAAAGGGCCTAGGACACTCCGAAGAACAAGAAGTCAACGGGCATGATGGCTCAATCAGAAAGTAGGCTCAAACTTTTCTATTTTATTCGAAGCTGGCTGAGATACACTAGTCAATGTAAAGGTTTAGTTTATTCTTAGACGCAGAAGCATATTTTCTTTCATTGACTAAATTTAAATTCTTGACCAGATTAATTTCAAAGCACGTATTTTTATACTTTATCAACATTATATGGCACAAACCTTCTAAACATTTTAGTCAATTATTTAATTAAAGAAAGACAATAATGGTACCAGAGCTGGCCCTAGCTCAAATGGTGCCCCAGACAAAGCATACATTTTGGGCCCTCTGAGCCACACACCACCACACATCTGACACGGCACAATTAAATGATGAATCAGCCAGTGGCCCATAATGTAAGTAACTCAGGGTTTATCCCGACTAAGATATGTTTATGGTAATTTTAAGTACAGTCAGCACTCTTTAATATACATTTGTTTGGAAATCATAAAACACTTACAATGTCTTATAGCTTCCTAAGAATTTCAATTACTGGGAAAAGAAAGTTTACATGTATTAAAAATACATTGATGTAAGCTGAATTTTTAAAACATTTTTGCGAATTTTTATTACAAAATATTATGTTACTTTGAAATGTCTCAACTGGCTGGATCGTCAAAATCAAATCTATTTTTTTCCACAACTGCTTCTTCATTGTTTCTGTACTTGAATATGCATTTGAATCGGAATTAGAGTCAACTAGAGTTACAATGCCATCTTCATCTTCAGTGACAGTAAGGCCCAATACCATTTAATTTTCGGCAACGTCGTCACTGTCAACCTTGAGCGATGCGGTTTCTGAATTCAGTGAATTTCTAGCTGATGACTGGCCAGACTGGGCAATAACATTAACAACTGGAGTAATTTTATTTTTCTCCAAATATTTGGAAAGCCATCCTGTTTGCGTGATTTTTCATACTTAGTTCGCTCTGTTGCTTTTTCTTACAAGATTGAGCACCCGACAACTTCTGGCATTTCATAGGGTTTGGCATATATTTTTAAGATTTAAACAAAATTTAAAAAAACTAATTAAAATGTAAAAGTATATTTAAAAAGATTAATTTTTAAAGAATAATTTATTTATTTATAAAATAATATATATTGATATTGAGCATTACTTTAATAATCTTCCATTCTGAATGCGGCAAAACCGAAAAGTGAATCTAAGTATTAATAATAATTGCTTGTATGTAAAAGGGGCCTGTTAGAACTATTATAGCGCTAAGCAAAAGGTTTAAATTTGAAATGAATCAACAATGAAAATACAACATGCAATTAAAATATGGTTTAAAAAGCGAAAAACATAAAACTGCATGCTCTGCCTGTGCCTAAGGCCGTCCCTAAATGGTACATAAAAAGTACACAACAAATATAACAGTTTTATAAATTTGTGATACTTTTTTCTACCCTCACACATTCTCACTGGTTAATTTCTTTGCTTAAACTGGCAACGGAACACACTCAGTAAGATTATACAGCATTTTCAGATAAAAATTTACTTATAATTAGACAATTTGTTCATCATACTCAAATGAAATCGTTTATGGCTTTATAAGAATACATTAATACACAAAGCACTCAAAGTTGACTGCTTATTTGAAATTTTGATAAATATGGAAAAAATGAATGCATGCCACTTTATGAAGTATGCTGCATCAGCCAATCCGATCATTATCCAGCTTATAGTAGATTGAATTTGGAAATGGTGAATGGATTTTACAAAATATCTGAATGAACAAATTGTCAAGCTTAACTAGAAATCTGAGCTCCTAGCATTGGACGTCTAAGTGACGGAACAAGTTTATTTCATGAAAATTTATGAGTTCACTCAACAATAAAAAGAGTGATATGCCCACTAAATTAGTGTTATTTAAAACAATAACATTTAAAATATTTTTTTATATAAAATAAATTTGGAACAAATAGAAATTTTTATGTATAAAAATTATTTTGAAACTCTTCAAGACTCAGTGTGGTGGTTTGTAAATGTGACCCTTGAAACATCGTTATTATAAAATAAGTAAAATGAGGATGACGCAGAAGGATAATTTATGTCCGGCATTTGCTGATGGTTGCAGTGGATCGTGTTGATCCGTTCTTCCTTTTCTATGAGGAATTTTGGATCAATATTTCTCATAGAAAATTGATTTTCTGTGATTTCCATTGAATCTGTCGATAAATTATTTTGACGAGATTTTCTGATAAATGCCGGCTTCAAGTTACAAAATGCAAAAGCAAGAAATAAGCCAAGAATCAAAATCAACGAAACTGTAAGCAAAATTGTGGTGAAATGCGTTTTCAAATTACTAAATAGGCCTAAAAGTAGGAAACGTAAACACACATTATTCTAAACAAACTCACATGATTCTTCATCGCTGTTGTCGAATTTCGCACAGCTACTTCTATGGTCACATCGCAACTCCCAGGGAATGCAATATCTTGAAATAGAATAACAGAGTAACTTTTCCGGATCTGTGCATATTTGCCCACCATGGCAATGAAAACCTGGACAGGAATCTAAATTAGACGAAAAATATCAATTAAAATCTCAACTGCGTACAGCGAGCGGCTATACAAATCCACTGTATATTTTATTAAATATACTTACTTAAAATATATATATATATAGTAACAGATGAATTTATTTTATAAAATCATCTAATAATTTAATAAAAAGGTTGCACACACTTTATGTGAAATATATGTACACATGGGAATCCTTGTCATTGCAACTTGGCAAATTGCGCAATTGTCTTAAACTGTCATCTTCAAGTATAAAAATCCAACTAAAAATATTATGAATTAACTCATAATTTATACAAATTATTTGTTTTTAATATTAATTTAATTTTTTAATAAATAAACACTTAAAAAATATTTAAATATTTTAAACTAATTTAAAAATGTTATTTATATAGATTTTATAATTTTTTATCTATGTTATAATTTTAAAAAAATGTAATATTTTATAAATTAAATTATTTTAATAAAATTAAAATTAAAATTTTTTTAAAAACAATACACGAACATGATTTAACATACTTAAACTATTTATAAACATTCAAAACATTAGTAGTCATAGCACTTTGCACATTAATCTTTGGATCCAATGACCTTATCAGCAATGCTTCACTATATCGTGCATTCCCAATAATTATTAAAACTTTTCAACAAAATTCTAAAATCAGACATCCCTTTTTCACTTTTACAGCCTCTATTGTGCTCACTAATATTGATCAAACTCTTCAATCGACAATGCTCTAGAACTCGAGTACAGAGATGACGGGAAGTCTCTCCAATGTATGTGGCATTACACTCATTACATGTAAATTGATAAACGAAATCTGAACACAATCCAATCTGAGTTTTTGATTTATTAAAAAAACATATTGAGTACCTTACACGAATTAGAAACGATCTTATACTCTAAATTTCCAATCTGTTTACTTAACTTACTTTTATAATTTGTAAAATCTTCAGAGTACGGCAATACTAAAACAAATTTAGGCTCAATCTTTTTATATCCATTTTTACTATTATTTAGATCAACACTCAATTCACACTCATTTGTCAAATTACACTCAGACTTTCCAAAACATGGATCCTTACAATTTTTAATCAAATTGTCAACAGTCTCTTTTATCATCAACAATAAAAATGATTTAGAATACCCATTCTTCATCAACAACTCAACCAATCTATCAACACTTTTTACCGAATTAGCTAAAGTAGAAGATAAAGCCCATGAACGATAAATCAATCCCTTCACCATATTTCTCTTATAATTAAATTCACAAAAGCTTTCTGGAGAAGTGTAAAGACCAGTATCAGTTGGTTTTCTATAAATCTCTGTCTCATAATGTTTATCTTTGCGCTGAATTAACAAATCCAAAAACGCAATCGATGACTTTCTCTCCGTTTCACATGTGAATACAATGTTTTTATGTAAACTGTTCATAAATGCAAAAACGGCTCTACATGTTTCTGATTTTCAAATACAAGAAAATAATCATCCACATACCTTTTATAAAGAATGGGTTTCTCAAATTGAAAGGAAACTATTTTCTTTTCCAAACTAGCCAAAAATATTGATTCCATCGTTGGTGCTAAAGAGGAGCCCAAAGCGACTCCATCTATTTGTTGATGCCATTCATTATTGAAAAGAAAATTGACATTTGAAGTAGAAAATTCAAGAAGTTTACGAAATGTTCTTCTATCCAAAATGTGATGTTCAGAACCATTTTCATCCACAACTCACAGCATAATTCAATTGTATCAACCAGTGGTACATTAGTAAACAAACTTCAAACATCAAACGAAACCATAACATCATTTATACTTCGTTTTTGTAACTGTGCAATACATGACACAAACTCAAAACTATCATTATATTCAAACTCTGATCGCATTAATGATTTTAATAATCCATAGAAAAACTTTGCTATTTTATATTGGGCAGTACCAACCATCGACAAAACTGGTTTCATAGGTACACCATATTTATAGTTTTGCTGGCTGCGATCGTATTGGACGAATAGATTTACTTACCTCTTCATTAATAAGCATCTTCTCAATAAAACCATTTAACATTTTTTGTACAAAATCTTCATTTTGTACCTGAAGATGACAGTTATGCTGTCGAAATATATCGTAAGAAGAGTTTTTTATTGATGTTATCTTTTAATTAAATCTTTGCCAAATTTATTTAATTATTTATTAATAAATTTGTCGTTTTTTAATGCCATTCAGACTTTCTGAATTACAATTGATAGTTTCTGAATTAAACTTGGAAAAGGTGTAGTATGAAAATAGGTATTTATGATTTTAAGATAATTGTGAAAAATTTGTGTAATTATTCAGAACGAGTAACTTGTGAGGCGTTGTTGATAAAATCTTTAAATCATATAATTAATATTATAAGAATTTCTTTTAATTTTCAAATGAAATTTTATTTATTAAAAATATTTGACTATGAATCGGTAAAGATATCGATCGTTTGTTAATATAAAAATATCGATATCTTTAGTGATTCACAGTCAAATATTGTTTAATAAATATAATGCCATTTGCATATAAATTGCTCGGCTTACAAGGATTTTGAATTTATATAAATGATCGAATGTCATTAGAAGTTGAATGTTGCTTTTGTAAATTGAGTGTTTGGTATAATTTTGTTGATTGTTAAATAATCATATTAGAATTTCTAAGAATTCATTCAAAATGTTTATTTTTAAAAAATTATAATGATTTCATTTTTGATAGGTTTCTATTACTATCATTATAGTTGATTTGTTTGAAGCAGACTGATAAACGATCGAAATATTAAACGAAATGTTACACAGTATATTTAGTTAGTGTTTTTCAATTATTAAATTTTACCTTCTTTCTTTAATTAATAATAATAATAATTGTGAGGATAGTTAAGCATAATTATCAACAAACTTAAAATTAAGTTTTAAAATGGTTAAAATTAAAAATACGATTTAAATTAACTTTTGATAAATCAGATAAAAATATTTTACATTTCTGATTATAAATTATTTTATTAATTATTAAATATAAAATAATATAAAATAAAATTTAAATAAATTATTTATTAAATAAAATAAAATTTTAATTTTATTAATTATTAAATAAAATAAAAATTAAAAGCTGTTGTTAATTTTGTTTAAATACTAGGAAATATGAAAGATATAATTTTGATTTTAATAAATTTTGAACCTTGAATGAATACAAATTTTGAATTAAACGAAGATGTTTTTTCAGCATCTATTAAGGAAGTCGACACCAGAAGAATTAACAAAGGATGAAGATGTGGAAATATTTATCCAGCAATGTGAGAAATATTTCCTGGTCGATAAATTAACGGGTTTTCGTCAAGAGATGATGGTTGAACTCTGGATTAATAAGGAGATTAAAAAGAAATATTTAGACGTTGATCCGTAGATTAAAGACTATCGAGAAAAACTGCGGAAAGCGTTTACAAAGAGAACTACAATAAGTCAAGATATTAAAGCTGCATTCGAATACAGGCAGACGAATGAAGAGCCAGAGGTATATTTAAAAAAAATTAAGAGTATGGTTGTTGAGAATTTGGTTAGTTTGTTCCCTTAGCCCCCATGTAGTTTAGTAACTTGGAGAATGGATTCAAAATTTGAGTCTTTTCTCCAAGTAACAACAATTTTTAAAAAAATGAATTTATTTGAAAAAAGACTTGAAACGGTTTTTAAGGATGTAAATATTTATAATTCAAAAAAAATTCAAGCTGTTTTAATACTTGATGGAAATCGTATATTTGAAATTATCTTGTTCAATAATTTGATTTAGTCATTGTTTTGAATTTTCTTGTAAAATAAAACATATATTACTTTACATATATGTAAATAACTTATCAGAAAATATATTGCTACTCTGAATTAATTTGGTGATGATTGTTAATAAAATTGAAGATGTCCATCAATTTTCATTTGCAAATCAATTTATTAAATTTACTAATTGCTTTCTCTGTCTGAACTTCAAAGTTCTTGTGGATGATTTATAGATCAAAGATGAAATTATTCAGGATTCAGAGTAATTGTTTTATGTCAACAAATGTGTTCCTAATATGGTTATAGATTGCCAGGGAGAAATTTTATCCCCCGGATTCATTGATGCCCAAATTAATGGTGGATATGGATATGATTTTTCTGATCTATCACAGAAGCTTGAAACTAGTTTAAAAGTAGTTAGTAAGAAGTTAGTTAAATTCGACGTGACAGGCTTTTGCCCAACGCTTGTTGTATCAAAGAAAGAAGTCTATCATGAAATATTGTCGAAGACCTATAATTTGCCAAGTGAGAATTCACAGAATCTAGGATTTCATATACAAGACCCATTTCTATCGGATTTGAAAAGTGGAATGAATGATCAAAATTTATTAAAAGATTTTGGTCCTAATCCAAATTGAGGCTTTATTTGAGATATATGGTAATTGTCTGGAAAATGTGAGATATATAACTCTTGCGCCAGAGTTACTGAATTCTAATCAAGCTATTACATATTTGGTTAGTCGCTGAATTTCGGTTTCATTGGGGCATTCGTGAGCAAATTTTGATGAGGGAGCAATTGATAATGGAGCAAATATGTTGACCCATATATTTTACTCAATGAATCCATTTCATCACAGGAATCTGCATTTAGTTGGTCTCTTAACTTACGATAGGAAAATCCCGGGTTCCTCCCACATATATAATGGAATAATCACCGATCTAGTCCATACGCATCCTACAGCAATTAAAATTGCCCATCTTGCTAACAAGGACGGATTAATAATTGTCACTGATGCTAACCCGCATTTGGTCTTACTGATTGATTTTATCATTTTGGATTTCGCGACATTGAGATCGTCGACGAAAATAACAGAATGTCCCAAGATCAGTGGGCCAGTAATAATAAAATATCGATCTCACGAAAAACTCCATGTATGCATTCATTAAGCCACGTTCAAATATCAATTAATAACAAGAATGGGGTACCCGTTGTCGAAAAGAATGGAACAATTCGATTGTGGGATACTAACTGTACTCCAGAAAATAAAATTGAATTCGCCACTGGTGGACAAACTGATGATCCATGAATGGATGGCAGATAAATTAGAAGAAGAGTTATTGGTACACTCTTCCTCGGAAAGGAAACTAAAAATTAAGTTATGGGCAGATGAAATCAAGGAAACAGAAGATATAAAGAAGAAGATCAAGAAGTTGCAAGAGGTTAGGCAGATGAGCGAAGAGGTTTATACGGTAAGAGAAAGAGTACCTGAAGTAGAGATATAAAAAAAGCTATAGAGATGTCACAATAAAAAATAATAGAAATTTCGAATCGGAAATTGGAAACAAAAGATGCAGAGATAATGTTACTCCAGAAAATAGAATTGTAAAATGTTTTTGCTGTAGAAGACAAGGCCATATATAGAGAGAATGCCCGAATAGACAGCGAAGAGTTATCACATGTTATCATGCGAACAACAAGGTAATATAAAGAGAGAGTGTCAAATTAGACGTTAGAGTGTCATTACCATCGAGCAGAGGATTGATATTCGAATTTGAACAGGATTAAGAGAACACTGACAAATAGAGATAACGAAAGACACAGTGAAAATTACGAAAGGAAGACCAACTCTCAAGGAAAAAGAAACAATGCGGGAACAGGGATCCAATACAAGACTAACAAAAGACAAGTTGCATACATAGGAAATGAAAGCGATACAGACGAAGAAGAGATTTTCTCCGTGACCCCAAACGAAAAAGCCCGACAAGAGAAGACATTGTCGGCGCAGTTTTATAAAGAATGTTAGAGGCTCCCTCAAAGATAGAACAATAGAGAAAAAAGAATTGGGGAGGATAAAGAGAGAAAGCAGGAAGAAAATGATAAATGAGTAGTTGAAAAAGTTAATAGGTTTGTTAAAAAGAACTTTGAGGAAATTGAAAGATGTGAAAATGTGGAACAAAGAAGTGTGGAGATATTGGCAATAGATAAAATGAGGTCGAGTATTATCAGGTATGATATACTGAAAGGTAGACCTAGAGTGGTAATCAAAATTCAAAATCAAGAAATGGATTGTTTACTTGATTCGGGAGCAACAGTAAACGTAATGAGCTTTAAACAGTACAAAAAATTTAATAATATAGAACTTATGAAGACCGCAAGTATCTTAAGATGCGCAAATAATAATGAATTGAAAAAAAAGGAAAAGTATTGGTGAATGTTGAAATAGTGAGAGTATGTAAAGTGGTAAGATTTACTATTGTAAATCACATAACACCAGAAGTGATTGGAGGTATAGAGTTGTGGAAACAATTTAGAATACAAATACAATGGCCGCAGAGGGATGAAGTACCCAGTCATGATCACATATGTAATATTGATGCAAAATTTGGGATGCCTATAACAGGAACAGAAATATTCGACAGAGCAAGAAAAGAATTAAAAGTTAACGATACGGTATTAACAGAAATTATAAAGAATAATCATAATATTTTTATGGAAAATAAATGGGACATCAGTTGCACAACATTACTGAAACATAAAATAGATACACACGGCAGCTCAATAAATATTAAGCCACGAAGACAACCAATTCATTTGGAACCAAAGATTGAGGAAGCTATACAAAATCAGTTTAAAAATGGCATTATTAAGAAATGTAATTCATCATGGAATACACCGCTGGTTTGTGTTTGGAAGAAAGAGAAACAATACATCAGATTATGTCTAGATTTCAGACAGTTAAATCTGGTTACTGATCGGCAAGCGTATCCAATGCCAAATATAGCGGAGATATTAGATAGATTGGAAGGAGCAAAGCATTTTACTTCAATAGACCTGGGAAATGCTTATTATCAGGTAGAGCTGGAAGAAGATTCGAAAGAAAAGACAGTATTTTCAACAATAGCAGGCCAATATTATTTCAACAGGATGCCGTTTGGAATATCTGCAGGCCCAGGAACATTTCAGGAGTTAATGGGAAAAGTACTGGGCAACGTAAAAGGGACAGTGGTTTATTTGGATGATATTTTAATATTCACAGAGACAAAAAAGCTACATTATGCGGTTCTGAATAAAGTACTAGAAAAAATTGGAACAGCAGGTTTGAGAATAAACCCAGAAAAATGTCACATACTTGCGCGAGAAATAAAGTTTTTAGGGCATATTATTAAGAAGAAGGGCATCAAAACCCATCAAAACTAGAAGCAATTAAGTCATTCCAGAGGCCAAAGTGTATAAAAAATCTAAGAAGCTTTCTGGGTATATGTAATTATTATAGAAGGTTTATCAAAAACTATGCTAAGAAAGCCAGAACTTTGGAGGAATTATTTAGAAGGAATAATGTTAAATTAATATGGACAGAAAACTGTGAAAGGGCTTTTGAAGATATGAAGAAAGCATTGACGGAATCACCTGTTTTGGGGTATCCAGATTTTACAAGACATTTCATACTAGATTCAGACACTAGTTTTGATACAATTGGGGCTGTACTATCACAAAGAGATAATAATGGTTACGAAAAGGTAATAGCATATGGGTCACACGCATATACATATACATATGCGGACTATTACCAGAGACGTTTAGAAAGAAAAAAAGTATATTATTGCAATAATTGATCAATATAGCAGGTACATTTCATTGTCAGCAGTGAATAAACAAGATGAGAACACGATAAAAGAAACGAAAAATAACAAATGGATTTTAAAGTTCGGAGCATCAAAAGAAATTCATGTAGATTATGGGAAAGCATTTGAGTCAAAAGTTATAAAGGATTTCATGGAATCAATGGGAATCAAAATATGTTTTTCGAGTCCGTATCACCATAATACAAATGTAAGAGTTGAAAGGCAATTTAGGGCAATAAGAGATTATGTAAACGCATCAGTAAAAGGAGGGACTCGGAATAGTTGGTCAGATATATTGTCAGAAATTGAATTCACATTGAACGCAACTTTTCAAAAAACAATTTGGAAAAGTCCATCTGCGGTGGTATTTGAAAGTAAAATATACAGAGAACAATGGTACAGGAATAAACCGGTAGATCAAGCCATGAAAAAACCACATTAGAAAATAATAACTAGAAGAGAGTTCAAAGTAGAAGCTAGATCGAAAGATAAAGACAGATACGAAGGACCATACTAAGTGATTCAAAAGATACATTATAGACAATATTCGTTACGAGACGCCAATGGAAGATTGATTCAAAGAAACGTAGATAAGATGAAAGGATTTCCTTAAGAAGCGGGATGTGAGGATATTTAAGCATAATTATCAACGGACATAAAATTAAAATTAAAAATAAGATTTAAATTAACTTTTGATAAATTAGATAAAAATATTTTAAATATCTGATTATAAATTATTATATTAATTATTAAATATAAAATAAAATAAAATTTAAATAATAATAATTATTAAATAAAATAAAAATTAAATGCTGTTGTTAATTTTGTTTAAATACTCGGGAATATGAAAGATATAATTTTGATTTTAATAAATTTTGAACCTTGAATGAATACAAATTTTGAATTAAACGAAGATGTTTTCACAAAATTTATCAATTTTAATAATAATAATAATAATAATAATAATAATAATAATAATAATAATAATAAAATTAATAATAATATAAATATTGATGGAAATAAAAGTTGTTAATACAATTGCACCTGAAAGACTGTCTGAACTTGATCAACGTAATAATGGAAATAAAATTAGGTAATTCTGATCTAGCTCCAGTTCAGATAATCATAAACTTAAGTCCCAATGTGGCACGGTGCTTTACTATAAAATCGCAATAAAATAGATCTTGATCTCAGGTTTTTGATGATTTTATCGTCATTTAATATGCAAACAAATTTTTGCAGAATTAATTTTGAACAGTTCCATTCAATAAATCTGTCATAATTCCCTCTTTGTTTTTATTGGCATTTACTACTTATCCGATTTTCTCAATAAATATGAATAAAATATTCAAATTGATATTAGGGATTCTGATTTATTATTATTTACTTTTCATATTTCAATAATAACAATAATAATAATAATAATAATAATAATAATAATAATAATAATAATAATAATAATAATAATAATAATAATAATAATAATAATAATAATAATAATAATAATAAAAGTACTAAAAGATGTCAGTATGACATCTCACATACTAAATATTTCGACACATTCGCTATAATCATAAAGTATAACGAAAAATGTACATCGATTTGAAATTGCTATAAAATAATTTATTAAATATTTTAAAATTTATTATAAAATAATTTAAATTAAAATATAAAAAAATTCACATTTAAATTTAATAATATAAAAATTAATAAAATGGAAGAGTTATCATAAAATGAGATGAACACAAAATGATATTATGAAAGAATGAGAAAATGAATAAATAATTTGATTTGTGATTTTTAATAAAATTTTTTAACAATTTGTTCGAAAAATCAATTTAAAATATTTGTTGTTTTTTTCCTCTTGTTTTATGATACCAAGGAATATGTCGAAACACTAATGTATATTACAAATTATTTTCTAGTGGTGTTTTCTAATATTCAAATCAGCCATGAAGATGTTTATGTTAAAACAATATTAAAAGGATTATTAATATTAAATAAATTATTAAATAAATTAAAAATTAAATATTAAACAATAAGTAGGTAATTTAAAATATTAATAAAATCTTATATAAATATATATATATATATATATATATATATATATATATATATATATATATATTTACATTATATAATATTTATATAAATTCAACCATGTTTAAAAGAATACCCAATTCATCGAACATTAAAAAGTTGTTTGAATATTAAATTAAACAACGAATGTTTTGAAATATATCTTTAATGCAGAATTTAAATTCTTACAACTATAACAACAATAATAATAATAATAATAATAATAATAATAATAATAATAATAATAATAATAATAATAATAATAATAATAATAATAATAATAATAATAATAATACTAATAATAATTTCAGAATTACAGATAATAAGTTATACAACATATCTTCTGAGCCAATTTGTTTTATAGTCCAAAAACTGTTGAAAATAATTAAATAATTTCCTAATTTTTGGCCATCGTTTGTATTTTTCGCATATTATTTAGTTTTTGTAAGTGAATTTCAAATAAATATTTATAAAATATTTTTTATCATAAATTAAATAAGAAAATCTTTGTAATCCTTTTGCTCTTGAAATGTTTTACGTTGGTTCCACCTAAATAACCTCTTTGGGCTCAACTTTTATTTATTTTTCAGAATAAAGGGATTGAAGCAAATTTTTCATTGATGTATAGTCTGACTAAAACAAACAGAGAGAATTTTTAAACAAACAAAGGTATGTAATTATTTAATTAAATTATTAGTAACAAGCTTAATTAAATTCTCAAAAATTAATTCAAGTAAGACAAAAATGTAAAAATAATTCAAAGTTATTTTAAAAATTACAGAAATAAATCCGCAAAAATAATAAATCGGGTTTGGGCGCTTGTTTGATTGCAATCCGAAAATAAATGAAATTTAACAACATTCATTTGCGAATTACGACAATTTCCTGACATTTTTATCGTTGAATTGTCACCTGCAATTAGAGATGTCAGTTTGGAACTTTCTGTTGACGTTTTTTTATTTGAGATTTTTTTTTCATTTCAAAATACTTTACAATTTTTCATTTATCTATATTTTAATTCTGATAATAAATGATTTTTTATTTTTAATTTTTTTTTGAAAAAACTTTCATAATTATATTAATTAATTATAATTACAGTAAATCATTGAGTTAAGGAAATTCATCTTAGGTGATTTTAATATGCATACATTTTTTACATAAAATAATATTTATGCGTAAAAGAGAGACATCAAATGGCTCTTGCTTTGCACGTATTTTAGAAATTTTTCAACAATAATTTTTAAGTAATTTGAGGAAAAAAAGGTCATTTATGTTATTTTGTATTAGGTGAGCAGGTATCCTAATCATCTCAAATAAACGTAAATGTGATTCTTTTGATAAAAAAAGACACGACATTACTATGAAGACCAAATTTAAGTTAAAAAGTAATATGAACAAGATGACAAAATGGCAGATATCGTACGAGCTACTAAAATATGTGATTCTATTACTCTCAATACCAATAAGCAGTATCTTGTGAGGACTTCAGCTCACTTTGACCTCAATAAACCTCAAGGTCAAAGCAATGTCATATAAAGTAGGTAAAGATCATCAAATATGATCTAATTGAATATACATACGAATAAGCATTTATTTAAGTATTAATATGATCTGATGTTTTAGATTGATATTTTTTTCTTGTTGTAGCAGTTGGAATATACATATGTCGAATCCTATAGTGACCATAAGTATAACCTTCATTACAATTGGACTAATATTTTTCATCGACCAAATATTGTAGAGCTTGTTTTCTGTCTTAAATCTATGCAACCTGTGGTTAATACTTCCTATTCTCTTTTGAGGGAGGCTCACTGTTCCACTATGAGTATAAACATTTTTGTAAGCTTCATTCATAAAATCCGAATTTGTAAGGCATACTTCTTTGACTTTTAGCGTGTTTTATAATTTTGGAATGAGTATCACTTGGGTCGGAGGAACACTTATTCTTTTAATTTATTTCCTTTATTTTCATCATTCACTTTTCGTATTGCTGAAAATCTTTATCTGAAGACAAGGTATCGGGTACAGGATAAATGAATGAATTCAAGAGCCCATTGGAAATTATTATTTGGTACAATTGTGAGCGTAAGTTTACATTTTTGCATTCTAAAAAGAATAAATCTGTATCACCTTCTAAAATTTTTATTTGAAATCATCTCTAGACTACTGTAATTCTTTATATTGAAACTGGTATATACGAAGTTTGGATATACATTTTTGTATGTTTGTTTGATAAACATAGGCATATCCAAACATGCCATTTCTTCGATAAGCACAATTACAATGGAATCATCGACAATGTTGATACAGCGACAAAATATATGATTGCTGCTTTATTTTTAAGTCGACTTATATAAAACTATATAATGTGAGTATGTGTTGATCTACTTATTTATTGATTAAACTATATGACCTACTTATTTTATAAACTGTTCCAACGGGGGCTATATTTTTGAGTTTACCTGCATAAATACTTTTCAACGCATCTTACTTTTCGTGATAAACATAAAAATACTAGTTGACCTACAAAAAAGTTAGTTTTTTGAAAAATCTACAGCAGAAGGGGTCCTGTGCTAGAGGGACAAATCCCTCTACTATCAGTCTGTCATCATAATCTTTGTCACATATTGTTAGAATTAAACTGGTCTTCGTAAATTGGTGCTTTAAGATTTCTGCTGAAAACAGATTGCTTGTTTTACAATAATAATAAAATATTAATGAAATAGAAAATTATGATAAATTTTCTCATAAAACATAAAACTTATTTTAAAAAAATAAAAATTATGTATAAGTACAAAAGCTCACCGTTTTTTAATTCGGTATTTACAACTGAATATTCCAAATGTATAAATTCATCGTTCGTAAAACTGGTTTTTGGCAACTTGAACAACCTGAAAAAATGTCGAATAGAGAAATGATTAAAAAAAAATTTAATATTTTTCATAAATTTAACAATTTTACGGTTGAATTCTCACGGTTGCATGTAAATGAATGCCTATATCAAAATTCTATTTTTTATTTTAATTAATCGTTAAAATTAATTTAATTAATTAATTTATGTATATATATATATATATAATATTAAATTCTCATTTATTCAAACAAATTCATGTTTTAATTTGTTTTTATTAAATTTTTGATAATTGAACATTTTTTTGTTTATATTTATTAGTTTAGTATTCATAAATCTTTTGATTTTTACAATATTTCAAATTTATTAAATTTATATTTATTTATCATGTCTATAATTTTGTTTTATTCGACTATTCTGTTTGATGTGAATGCAGTAGATAAATATCATATTTGTAGACATCTGATTTTGTTTTCTATGATTTATGAGAAAATTAACAGATTAAATTTTCGAAAATAAAAATGAAACTTACACTAATGGATTCAATGAAAAAATGGATAAAAAGAAAATGACTTTCCACTGAAAGAATTTAAAAACAAAACAATACTTTTATTATTGTAATCTCTTATAACTATTTTTAATTTTCATAATTATTACAATGAAATACAATTAAATTTAAATCTTTAAGATCAAGAATTTATTTGACATTTCATTTCTCTCATTACAACTATAAGACAAATTATTTTTCTTATTTAACACATATTTTCCGCATTTCCTTTATTAAAATATCACTCGATAATTCTAGTGTTACATAGAAAATAAATTTCGTGTTCTATAGTCATAATGAAAATAAATGAAAAAGTTAAAAGAAAACCAAAAACTGATTTTGCTGGAAATTTAAATGTAAATAAATTTATAGTTTAAAGAAAAATTATGGCAATCGAGACATTTATAATTTATCATTAATGGAATTATTGTTAATAAATATTTTAATTGAAATTTAAAAATCTATTTTAAATAACATATATTTATTTAAAAATTAATTTTTAAATTTTGATAATTTTTTAGAATAATTTAAATAAGCAATACCTAAAAGGTACATTTTTATCAGTAATTCATAGATTTAATTAATTTTTTAAATTAATAATGTCAAATAATCAATTCATTACGTTTTTGTTTTAGTTTGATATCAAGATATCATTGATTATTCATTTTGATTATAAGTTTTACAGGAAAAATATTTATTCTGACTCCAACAACATTTATATTAAATCAACTGTCAATTATTATAAAATCAGATTGATTCTACTCTTTATTACACTTGACAATAACAGTTTAGACTACGAAAAAGTTATCCCAATGAAAACTGTATGGAACTATTTTTTCTTTATACTATTATTAATAAAATTTGAAATTGTCAACACTATAATAACTAAATGCTCTGAAACAATCTTAATAAAACGTTGTAACTCTTTTTCTTCAACAACCGATGATAAATTAGACTAAACTATTCATATTTATATAGAGCAAAATTAAAATTAATCAAATCCATCTACAAGCTGAATCCATATTTTGAATTCTTTCATTTTAAAAAACCAGAATTAATTTCAAATTGTTTGCCTCCATTTGACAAGCCTCAAGTATGACTGCCAAGCTAATAGATCAAAGTTTTCTACTGAAATGATTAATGTCAACAAGATTTTAATTAATTAATTAGTATGTATTTTTGTAGCATTGTTATATAGGACCCCTACTAATTTTTAATTTTAATGATGCAATTTTCTATCCTTAAAAGTAATTGCGAATAGAAAGTAGTCAGTCATAAATTACTGAAGGTTTGACTAAAAAATTATTTTTTTCTGCAAAGTCTGCCTATCAGATATTTCAAAAAGCAATAAACTTAGGTCTAAGTGCATCGAAAGACTTAATAGTTAGTGGGATATATAAGGCTTAAAATATATCCTCTTATGACATATATCAACTTTTACATTTCTCCTTAAGTTAAATCTCAAAGTCAAAGTTTTCCTCAAAATTTCTCTTTTCATAATAAACCTTTACCGGAATCCTCGTTTCTATAAATCGATTCTCTTCTGGTCTGAAAAAATTGGCATCCACTGTAATTAATAAAAAGAAAAATATATTTTTTAAAACGAAAATAACTGTGAATGCATTTCTGTTTTCATTTTTCGGTTTTAATCAACAGCTGACTAATTAAAACAAAATTAAAAAAATAATTTACCGAATAAACATATTTTAATTCTATAATTAATTTTTGCAAATTATTTTTACAAAAAAAAATTCAATCAAAAAATTTCAACAAAACAAATCAAATCATATAATCCGATATAATTAATTAATTTTCTTCTATTGAAATTTTCCGTTTAGAGAATCAATTAAAACAAAAAAAATATACAAAAACAAATAAAACGTTAATTTAATTAGAAAAATCAAATTATTAGTCTTATATAGACAAATCTAGTATTTTAAAATTATTTTTTTGTTTGAATTGCTTGTCAAAATTTTGGAAAATTTCCATTTTCTATTAATTCTTTGGTTTCTAACATGAAAATCAGATTAAATCAATAAAAGTTCTGTGAAAAGTTTTTTAAGAATTTCTAAATCGAAACTATTTGCAACGCATGAGAGAAAATACAATTTTTATCAGCTCTCATATAATTACGCTCGATCGGTTCTGAGTTCTGCTATAGCAGATAGCCAGCAGCAAACAGATTCTAAATTTTACACCGATCATTAATAATAATTACAACAACTAAATTATTTACAATAAAAAAAAATCCAATTTCAGTCATTTGTTAATTGTTTTTTTTTATTTTTAAATCTCTAATTTTCCACAAAACAAATTCAACCAATAGGAATCAAGCATTCATTTATTGATGTCTTTGCAACATCCTTCTCGATTTTCACCTGTAAAATACTAGACAATTATATGCGGACCGATAATATATATGGGTAGATGAAAAATGCAATAAACATAAAAAGAAAAATATGAGGAGAGAAGAAAAAAATATCTGTACACAATCTCGGTTCGCATAATTTCGATTGTAAAAAAATACTAATAATTTAACAATAAATTGCATCACTGGACATTAAATTGTATCCACATTTGAAATTTCATGAATTCTTTTGAAGATATACGTGATACTTGAACGGCATCAACTATTGCATACAGGGAAGAAAATTAAAATAAGTAAGTTTATCTTTTAAATTTTTAAAATTCATTGCTGAATATCTAATGACAAAAACTAAGAATAATTAAACCTATGAAAAATGAAAATGGATCTCCGAAAAGTATATGTTACGCGCTTACTCGAAGAAGGATAGAGAAGTTTTAAATGTATTTATATCGATAAATGTTCATTTAACACACGAGAGAATAAAAAAGTTGAAAGATCCAGAAGAGGTCAAAGATTATATGCCACAGTCACAACAAATAGGGTTCCAAATATATATTTAGTTCTTGCAATTTCAAAAAATTTTCATCAATAAATTTTTAGAGAAACTAAGTGGTACAACAAGGTACACCTTCATTCTTCGGTCATGGCTGAAGATGCAAGGTTGAATAATTACCACCATACAGACCATTTTTAAATCCCAGTAAAAGTGTATTTAACAAAATTAAAAATGAGATAAGAACAAAAGTATCTTCTCTTTAAAGCTTTAGTGCAGTTTCTTTAAATATTCGATATAATGCGACCTGGATAGCGGTCATCGAAGAGCTCCAGAAGCCAGATTATGGTAATTTAAAATATTATTACCACTACATCAAGAAAATTTACCCAAAATATATAAAGAATGAGATTTTGGATGAACTGTAAATTTTTTGTTTATAAATTAATAAATAAGATGTCTTAACTTTTTCATGCATAATTCCAAAATTTCCAAAATTCATAAAAAAAATCACAGGTGTCCAATAGACTTATAAGTGCTTTTGTCATAAATCTCAAAAAATACACATTGTTGTTTACTTATTTTATTAATATTTACAAAATATTCCACTGCTATAAAATATGTTAACAAAATAAAACTGTCAAAAATGAAATGATATTTTATCACATTGCTAATATTATAATATTGAAACACAAGTAGAATTTGAAAATCTCTATTTGCATATTATCTGAATATATAAACAATATTTTACAAATACAATAGAAATTTTTTCTCATTCTCATATTTGATGATTTATTGATTCTTATTAAATCTTTTATTCTATTATGTATCCTATGTATTTATCTCTGTACGTACATTGAATAAAGAAATATATATATCTAAAATTTGTTATAAGTGTGTATATATTTTAAAATACTTATTAGATTTTATGGAATATTAATTAAAATAAGGATAATTAAAATATATTTAAATTGATAAACAGAATGTAGTACATGCAACATTTAATTTTTAATTAATTTAATTAAATTTTAATTCAAATACAAATGCGTTATTAAAAATAACAAATATTTAATTTTGTTTGAATATTTTGCACTTTTAACATGATCGCTATATTTTTCAATTTTTAAATGTATCAACACATTGTGAATACCATCAACCATTCATTGATTATTTTTCACATCAAAATTCAATCGTGTATATTGCTGCTTTGTTTCATGCTGGTTTCATCACATTCGTTTCAGCGTAGAATGAAACCAATTCCGGTTTTCAGAAAAGATGTCATTCCAAAGGTTCCAATCACAGGCGTCCATATTCAAATTATAACTTCAGAGAAGCTTTACAGGAAATGTTCCGTATTTAAATAGGCTCAATCAACTGAAAAGTTTTCTTATTATTGGAAATATTTCCAAAGCAGAAAAATCTCAAAAATGATACAATTCAAGTTCCAATAAATTACGAGTCTCTACTTTGGCTATATGAATGACATTATACAACTCATAAATCAAGCAAGACATTAACCACAGCAATCAACCTTATTGATCAATCCACAACAGCCTTTTATTCCACCACAATTACTCCTTATAATCAAAAGTTCCGATTGAATGAGAAATTCTAAACATTGAATCAACTCGAATCTACTTGGATTTATTACAAATATATTTTAAATATTATTGTTGTGCTCCTACACAGATATAAATTCATTTTAATAATGTTAGAGTTGACTTAGAATGATCATTAACTCATTAAAATAAATTAGTAATATTAGTAATATTAGTGCAATTTATATATTAAAGAGAACACAAATCCAATATATATATTCAGCTACAATATATTTCCACTGAATAACAGTAATCGTCAGATAGTCTTGTACTTTAAACTATTTTTTTGGGATTGTGTTTTGCATTATTGGATCGGTATCGTGTTTATTGATAGATTTCAAGTCTTATTTAGGTGTTTTTCAGATCTTGGTTATGAATATTTATGTCATGGGTGTAATGCCCATACATTTGAATGATTGTTCGTCATCTCCGTTCTCAAGTTCTTAATTACTGTAGACTGAAAGAATTGATTAATATCAGTGAAAACAATTGTTATATGAATTTTGTGTTTATAAGTGAATTTCAAGTTCTACTTAGATTTTGTTCGGATCTTGGTTTTCAATTTATAGGTCATTGGTGTAATACCACATACATTGGAATGACTGCCCGTCATTTCCGCTCTCAAGTTTTCGATCACAGTCGACAGATGAAATTGATTGATATTAGGAAGCGCAATTTGTTGATGTAGAATTCAACAAAATGTAAAATAGTTTTGATAAAAATTTTATTTAAATTTTGTTAAAGTCTCGGTTTTGTAAGATTTAAAAAGTTAAATTTTTTAACATTTTGTAGAATTTGTGATTTTAAAAAAGCAAAATTTTTAATTTTTGATAAAACGTTTTTATAATTTAAAAGCAGAAATTTGTTTAAATAAAAATGGTTTATTCTAAATCGTTTAAAATTCAAGAATACCTAACGATGACTGTTATTCAGTCGAAATATTGTAGCTGAATATATATTTTGGATAAGCATTCTCTTTAATTAAAATTCATTGCCAATTTTGTGTGATTTTGTTAATGAGCAAAAGACATAATAACACAACTGTTATTACACTTCATTTTGACATAATAATATTTTCTCAAGTTTCCATTCATTTTGTTTTATTTTGATCTTTACAAAAACGTTATTTACAAATTTAAACTTATTATCTATTTACACAAATCTCAAATTATTTACAAATTTAAACTTATTATCTATTTACACAAATCTCAAATTTTGAATGACAAATTAAAGCCAAATATTACTAAATTGACAGAATTAAAATATAATAATAAAAAATTTATTTTCAAATTGACAATTTTTTGATTGGACAAAATTAAAAATTGCAATTTATACAGTTTCAAACAACTAACTGTCTGATATATTTGTTCTTAAATATTTTAAATATTAATTATAACTTAAATAAATAACTATTTCATTGTTAGTTGATTTTACGAGTAAAATATTTTATAAGTGTCATTAAAAAAATGTTGGCTTGCGCCTAAAAGTCTCTCTCAGCCAATCAGCTCAAAAGCTGTTTAGTTAAGTGCTAACTAAGAAAAATAGTTAATTTTACAATTAAAATAATTTTTTATATTTATTATTATAATCTTATTTTTGTTATTATCATCATTATTAATATTGTAAATTAAATGTTAATATAAATTAGTAATAAATTAATGTACGTTAGTCTAGATGGTCTCATGATCTCAAAGACTTAGATTTTAGACGCCAAACAGTTGTAAATAATAACTCAAAATTATCATTATTATCCTTATTATTGATAACTGTCGACTGAAAGAATTGATTAATATCAGTGAACACACTTGTTGCCCTACTTAGATTTTGTTCGGATCATGTTTTTCAATATATATGTTATGGGTGCAATGCCATATACATTGGAATGGCTGCCTGTCATTTCCGCTCTCAAGTTTTCAATCACAGTTAACTTAGTGAATAGATTGATATTAGTAAACCCAATTTTGGGATACAAGATAGAACTAAATGTAAAATAGTTTTGTTAAAAAATTTAAAAATATTTTGTTAAGAATTATATTTAAATTTTGTTAAACTCTCGGTTTTGTAAAATTTTAAAAATTAATTTTTTTAAAAATTTTATAAAATTTGTGATTTATAAATGCAGAACTTTTAAGTTTTAATTAAATATTTTTAGAATATAAAAGAAGACATTTATTTAAATAAAAGTAATATATTTTAATTAGTTTCAAGTTCATATCTACCCGACGATGACAGTGAGTCTGTAAAAATATATTGTAATATAATATATGTTGGATTTGTTCTTTATTTCATTTATTATTATACTGAATTCTATTTCTGTCATTTTCATAATTTAGAATGATACCCATCGTAGAATTCCATCTTTGACTAAATCGAAGAACATTTCTTCATAATCAGCTAATGAAGTTGCGGCTGTTGCAGTAGTAGATTTAAATTGAACAAATGCGTCTTTATTGCAGCTTTCATTGTCAACACTAATGAATCCGTATCCATTCTTTGAGCTTAACCATTCAACTAATCCAATAACTTGAGATTTAACCATTAATAATTTCAAGAAAACAAAGTCGAATAATCAAAAATATGTATTAATTACCATCAAAACACATAAACTTCTAATTTCAAATCCAATATGAAGCGTTTAAACAAAACACAGACCAAAATTCACAAAAAATTCAAAAGTTCGAAAAATTAATAAAATTCAATTCCACGAAACGCAATAAAAATCCGATAGCAAAAAATATCTAAAAACCTCGCGTCTTTGTGCGCACACAATTCATAAAATTCCAAGACACTACAATCGTGCACAAAGACACGACAAACAAAATTATTTACACTGGGAAAATCTAATTGCCTCCCGTCTGTGTGCGCACTCAAACCCATCGAATAAAAAAATACCTCGTACGAGTTAACCGAAAATTTAACAAAATGTATATTTTGTAGTGAAGTGAATTTTTAATAATTTTTATAATTTTTATAAAGAATGCATTGCATAAGGACGAAGGGGCCCAAAATTAATTTGCGGAACATTTTTTTTGTAAATTTAACGGTTGTTTTAAGAGTTCTACTCACATTCTCAGTGTCTGTTGAAACTTTCAAACGCTCTTTTCTAAATTAAAATTAAGTCCTTCTTGACGTCAACTATTTCTCAACAAAATTTTTTTGGACTTGAAATTTCATTTGATTGACTGATAATTACATACAATCTTTGAAATTTATATTTAAATAATCATAAAATAAATCAATTATGCATTGTTTTTAACCTTTATTCCTAATGACGTGCTTGGTAAATAAAGAATTTCTTAACTCATGTTGCAAGAGTCAAATCATTATGTCATACTTCTTTATTCTTTCAAGTTGTTTGAACTGACTTATTGTTTCCACTGCATATTGATAATGCTGTAATGATCGTCTATTTTCCTAATTAAATTTATTAAATTTAATTAATGGAAATCTCTTCTTATTCCATTATCTTATTTGTCTACATTTGAAATTTGCGATGTTTCAATCTTGTTACCAACATTTCCGATGAACCTCATGCCAATCATCAATATTACAAAACATTGAATCCTAAAGACTTGAAACAGCAAAATACTATTAATGCCCTTTAAGCTGGCCGACATTTATAATCCCGACTCAATGATTAAAATGCAATGATTTAAACAATTGGAAAATGACAAATAAAATGAATTATTTGTTTAATTCATCTAATTTAACTTAAGAAATTTATTTTAAGAAATTTTCAGAATATTTATACACTGGAGAGTTGTTTTGTTAAAATAAAATTGGGGAAAATATGGGCCCAGAGAATAATCTTCAGAATATTACCAAAGTAATTAAATTAAAATTGTAGACAATTTGCATAACGAAAACAGAATAATATGTACTAAAGAAAAGTTTTTAATATAAATAAATTTAGGAATACGATTTAATTTACCTTATAAACATGTGAGATCCGTCGGACAATACAACGATATTATGTGGGCTCTGTTGGACATATGAGCCACAGAGTCTATCTGTTGGTTGAAGGTCTGACCTAGGGGGACTGTTGTATATCACAAGATATTTGTTTGAACATTTTTCTAAAGAAAAATAATAAAACTAAAATTATTAAAAAATATTTAAATTTAATACAACTAAAATATGAAAATTATATATATATATATATATATATAATATATATTTATTTAATAAGATAAATTCTTACCCCATAATTTGATAATAAAAAAATAAATTAAATTCCAATTTCAATAATTACAAAAATTATACAATAAATTTCATTGGAAAAAATTTAAATTAGTAAATGATTACGAAAAAAAAATAATTACAGAAAGAAAGAAAAATAATTTCAATAAATTCATTTAACAACAAAAATCAAAGAATTGCGTATTTTCTTTTGTCATTTTTCGGTATGAATTTCAATTTCAAAAGCCACTGCGTGTTTACTGGGGAGGGGGAAATATAATTGTTCGAAACTTTGTAAACTATTAGGAAATTATATTTCAAAATTAACTATAACTGATTTTCTTGAAATTTTGATTATTTTAATAATTGTACAAGAATTATTCTAATTATCCATTGACATCAACCGTGAAATATTTACCGCAAACTCTTGAAAGCCGCATATTTAGGATTAAAAATAAAATATATTTTTTGAAAATTTGAAAATTCTTATTAATTTATAATTATTCTAAAGTATTTTATTAATTATAATCTTGACATTTTGAAAATCTTCGAATCGCATCTGACGACAATATTTTCTGGTTTAATATTTATTAATATTATAATATATTATAATATAAATAATAATGTAGAGCCTGCAACATTTAATTTTTAATTAGTTTTATTAAATTTTAATTAAATTACAAATGCGTTATTAAAAATAACACATACTTAATTTTTTGTTTGAATATTGGCATTTTTAATAATCGTCACATTATTTAATTTAAAACTTTACAAACAACCAATGACAATATTCAACCATTCATCAATGATTTCTTAATCGGTGAAATAACTGTTTTGGTTAATGTTTGTTTCCACATATTCAAGTCAGCTCGAAACTAAACAAACTCATTTCAAAATCCAAACGTTTGGAATAACAAATTATTGTTTTTTTTTAAAAACATTTTTCACATTGTAATTTCTCAACTCGATTTCACTAACAACATTTAGAGACTTGAAGAAATGCAAAACCTTGACCAACTGGCCAACAAACGAATACAAAGTTCAATAACTGATCAAATCAGATTATTAGATTTATTTGGAATACATTTTCGATGTTATCGTTGTGTCTCTACAAATAATTATAATAATGACAATTAGTAGGTAAAATAAATAATATTTGTTTGTTTAAATTAATTGGCGAACACTACTAATTCACGTGGGATAACTGAAACACTAGAAAATTGCACTCCATGATATGAACTCACAATATTTCGAGTGGAAAATCGAAAAATAGTTTTTAAATAAACACATTTAATTTATTCATGATTTGAATGTACTGCAAGTTGGTGTGCAATGTTAATATAAAAATTCTGTGAATTTTCTCCACAATGACTCAAATGTCGGTCATATATGTCAAAATTGAGCAGCAAATGTCTGGATATGAACTTTTTGAAAATTATACAAAAACGCAGAAATTCAGTCGGTAGTTCTCTCTCAACTGTTTATAAGTTCTCTAATTTTGTGTCATAATTGATAAATCCCAATTTTGTTTTAATTTTGGTAATTTTGTGTTAGTAAGTCCTGACTGCAAATGTGTTGTTTGAAGGTACCAATAAACCTTTCTATGTGTTTTAAATTTTGTTTGTATATATTTGTATACCACTTAGTAGTTATCCACTATTCAACCATATTCATATACAAACAATGACCTTTTGGTGCGTTATTGAACTTCAGTGACACTTGAAATGCGGATCCTCTGCATTCCGAGATGTGACTTGCTGCATCTATTTGACCATATAGGATTTACCACTTACTTATTCAACGAGATTTAGTAAAAGAATCAGGCCCAATTTAACTAAATTACAAACCATAATGATAAGTAAGCCAGTAAAAGTTCAGTGATAGCTTCTGCTTAAAATGGCTAAGGTAGGTCATTAAACTCTAAAGTAACGTGAATAACGTGAAAAGAAAAGAAAAATGAAATAGCGACGCTTAACATCTAAAAAGAATATGAATAAGACCAAAGTGCAAACGGTTAAAGTAAATATGTTACATTAAAAATAGTTCCATCAATCTTTCAATTAGTAGTCTAGAACACTAAAACGCGAATAATAATAATAATAATAATAATAATAATAATAATAATAATAATAATAATAATAATAATAATAACAATAATAATAATAATAACAATAACAATAATAATAATAATAATAATAATAATAATAATAATAATAATAATAATAATAATAATAATAATAATAATAATAATAATAATAACAATAATAATAATATTACTTTTCAATTTTTTTATGGCAGAATTTAAAATTTTTACACATTGAATTAAATTAACGCTTTATTAAGTTTACTTCATGCTCCAGTAACGTTTCTATATTTTAGTTATTTTCATAATTAATTTATGATTTCAATAATACAAAACTAATTGTTATAATTAATTTAAAATTAATATAAACAAATTATTTTTATCTTTTAATCACTGTACAAACGGTATTTGATTTAGTCGTAAGTCGTTGTAGATAAAATAGAATTTTTTTAAAGAATTTTCTTTGAAATATGAATTACAAATACATCGTCCCATACCTTATCAACAATTAAATTAATTCTAATTAAGTTAATTTTTTATACAGATGCTACTCAAATTTCGGTCTTTAATGTCTTGCAAATTAGATGACCTTTACTTATTTAACAAATATTTTCCGATAAAAATTTTAATTAATTAATCTTAATTAAATTTTAATATTATAAATTTTCAATTTTAAATAACATTTCGTTTATCTCATCATCGGGCAACGGAAGTTTTGTAATAACAGAGCCAATTGCCGACAGAGAAATAATTACCTCTTTTTTTTCTCTCTGAGGAAAAATACGGAAAATGTGTTTAAGAATAATGTAAAATATCTAACATATATGTTGTAATTAATAGTTGATTTCGACAATTTAATTTCAGGATTTGAGTTTGTTTTTTTTATATCTAAACTAGCCTTTCGAGTACACTTTTTAAAATTTTTTTAATAATTTAAATTTTATAATAAAAATGTTAAAAATATCAAATTGGTACAGTTTTTGTTACAATTAATTTTCTTGAGGCGCATTCTTTTGTTAAATGAATAGTTAAATTTAAAAGTTATGTTGTTGATTAAAACAAATAGTTGCACAATTTTAATTTCTCGATATGTTGGTTAATTATGTAATAATACATTGAATTTTTTTATTATATTATTTTTTAATTTATTAAAATTCTATGAAAATTTTTCAACCCAAAATAAAAGTACTTTAATCTTAGATTTGAGGATATTTGTCTGATAACATTTTGATTTTTTTTCTCGAACTTTTAAAATGGCCACTTATCCCAAATGATGCATACTAATAGGATCAGCAAGTTTCAGTCTATGGAAAATTAATTTCTCTTTTTTCCTATCCTTTATTTCATATAAAACAGACTATTATTTTATCATTATTATTTGACTTGAGAGTTTTTTTTTGATTTTTATTCGATGTCTAATTTCCCACATGAACTGATCTCAAGTTGCCGAGTGCTCGTTGGGCCCCGGCTTGAATCAGACAAATAACCAATTAAATTTGCACATCAAGTATGACTTCATAATTGAAAATTAATACTAAAATCATTTTATCATTGTCAAGGTTTGAATAAAATATTCCCATTTGATTTTTTAAGCAAGGCTATCAGATTTCGACGAGAAAAAGATTTTTTAATGAATATATTTACTTTAATATTTGAAGAAATGAGCTGAAAAATCATTTTAGTTTTTAATAAAATTTAATTCATTACTTTAATCGTTTTAATTACTTTAATTGGTTTAAAATGCATTATAAAAAATCGATCTTATTGCATGTTACTCACGTGATCGAGCATTGTAGACATTTTTCAGCTTATATAGCCATTGAAAATTTTATACAATCTTGTATTATTCGTTTGTTTTTAATTTTTTTTAAAATTTTTTAGTTTTTTCTATCCCACCTGATTATGAGAGACAAACTGTCAAAATATAGTAAAACTTGAGTTTAAATGCAGCTTTCTTATAATTTTGTATTTTGTATTTTTTATAATATTTTTAATGGGCTTAAAAAAATTTGGGAATTTATCACACATGATTTACAAATTTCATGATTGAAAATATAGAAAATACAAATTTGTTTTTAGAAAATAATTTTTGTATTAATAAAGTGTATAAATTGCAATAGTAAAAGGGAGGCGGGGACAATTTCGGTAAGTTTAAGCGCCTATCTAACCAATTTTTGCAGTTACTTTGAAGTTTTAGTTATCCCTTTCAATTTTCATTGACTTGAAAGAAAAGATGACGCAAAACCTCTATCTGTACTTGCTTTACAACAGGCCGTTACGCCTGGGAGGATCTTAGACGCGATTTGGTATAGATTAAGTTTAGAATAAGAAAAAACAAATATTTATTCACTATGTTACATAGATACTACATTATAATAGTGGTCAAAGGAATACTATATGTTGATTTAACTGCCACCGTTAATAATGCATTCTTAAACTCAAGATGGTTCTGTTGGATTATTATTATCGTTATAGTCGGTTATTCCTTTACTCATTGTGTCCTTTAGAAATAAATCAGAAAACCCAACACAAAAAGACGTTATTCACAATTTATCACAAATACAAGTTGTCAACTGATTTGCACCTTTCTGTCAATGATAATTATAGGTTACCGTGAGGTAAGTTGCCCAAAAGATAATCATCTTTCTGGCACGATAATTTCTATTTGGTTTCTTTAATTCAACTCAATTCGATACCTCATCAATATTACTCACCCGCACTTTACACAATATTTTCTTTAACCACCTGGCAACTAGATTGATTCTGTTCTCGCTTTATATAGTTTGTTGGGAGTACAATTATCTAGTATATGGTAAACATTATTCCGAAGTTTCTACAGACTAATGAACATTTATTATAAATCAGGTTAACACTACCCAAACTCCTCTGACAATCACAGAGACTTGATGTATCGTTCAGGTAGGTTTCTTTCGTCTGACATAGACAATTATCTAAGTCTTTAACTTATCGCTCACCGGGTTTCCTTCATTTCTTGGGTTTCCTCTCGTCTCGGGTTTCCAGTTAATTAATTTTAATTAAAAGATAACGCCAATAAAAACCTTTTCGTACGATATATTTCGACAGCATAACTGTCATCTTCAGGTACACAAAACTTACTAATAATATTATAAATTAACATTTAATTTAAACAAATCATTTTTTATTAATTTAATTTTGTAATAAATAAATATTTAAAAAATATATTCAAATAACTTTTAACTAATTTAAAATTTTATTTATATAAATATTATATTTTTTTAAAAAATAATGTAATTTAAAAATTCAATTATTTTAATAATATTAAAAACAGTTTTTTTTAAAAACAATACATAAACATGATTTAATATACTAAAACTATTTAAAAACATTCAAAACATTCGTAGTTACAGCTATTTGCACATTAATCTTTGAGTACCTGAAGATGACAGTTATGCTGTCGAAATATATCGTACGACACGTTTTTTATTGGCTTTATCTTTTAATTAAATCGTTGGCAAATTTATTTAATTATTAATTTTAATTAGTTTGCATTTTGCTCATAACCTTCCTTGAGGACCCCTCACTAAAGTATTTGGATTTACTATTTGGATTTGTCTCATTATTTGGCATTCGACCATACCCGTTTCCCCGATCTATGTTAATTTTCATGTTTTATAAATTTTTAATTAATTTTTTAATGTAATTATTTTTGGTGTTTTTGCATTTTTCTATTTTCCGTACATTTATTTCATTTACAATTGTATGACAACCCCAACAGATCTTTGGTTGATATGTTATTCTACCGCTGTAGTATTTAGGAGAAAGACAGGATCAGTCATTCAATCCTTTGCATTTGCAATATATTGGATTGAAGCAGTGTAGGTTTGGTGATTTGTCAGTGACAAATTATTCTAAAATGTCCTTTCTTGCCATTCAGGGAGTTTTTTGATACTGATATCACAACCTTGCTCTTTAAAAAACTTTTCTACTAAAAAATATGTTATTTATTCATAGTAATTGTTAAATCTGTAGCTTTCTCTCACAAAAGCTAAAACAAACAGATTTATGATCTGTTTGAAGCATATGAGAATATCCTTTTCAAGATCATCTGTCGTGATTTCTTCATTCTATTGCGGTTTAGGTGAATTTCATTGACACCAGGCCTTTCCACTAGAATCCTTTGACTTGGGAATCTAATTAATTGTTCTAATAGTTAAACCGATTCTCTAGCTTTTTGCTTTACAGGTCTCAAAATTGATGTTTTTCCCTTTTACTTATTATTAAATTACATCTCATTTTTAATGTTTCCCGTAAAATGTAGTGCTCTCAAATAGTATGAAAATATTATTGAAACAACTGATTACTTAATTAATTTAAATATATGTTTTTAAATTTCAAATTTCAAATTTAATTATTATTATTATTATTATTATTATTATTATTATTATTATTATTATTATTATTATTATTATTATTATTAATTTTGTCTATTAAAATTTCTGAAATTTAATTACTTTTTATAAATTCAATTCCAAATCTGAAAATTTAAACAACAGCAGTCAAATTTATTTTTTGATTTCTAGTATTTAAAGATTTTTTGACAAACGCTAGAAATTACGGAATTATTAGTCGAGCATATTCGAAGATGTCAGAAATTAAAAGATATATTTGGAGATTTTAATATAATAGAAATTTGGATTTGTAAAGCATTGAAAGTAAATGACAGCCAGATAAGCTTATATATGGAACTGATTACGGATGATATGAAGCTGAAACTGAGATTGGGAAGTGAGACGATTGTTTGTATTATTATTATTATTATTATTATTATTATTATTATTATTATTATTATTATTATTATTATTATTATTATTATTATTATTATTATTATTATTATTATTATTATTATTATTATTATTATTATTATTATTATTATTATTATTATTATTATTATTATTATTATTATTATTATTATTATTATTATTATTAATTTTATTATTATTATTATTATCATCATCATTATCATTATCATTATCATTATTATTATTATTCTTTTATTTATATATCAGTAATATTATTATAATTATCATTTAAATACACTTTAAAATAACTTGTCACTAATGGGAATCATTTATAAAATATAATTTAAATAAATAACGATGCAAGCCATTTCCACAGTGTTTATTCATAAAATCAAATATTTCCACAGAACGTGTTGTAGTGATCAGGACTTGAGTTATTTCGAAATATTTCAATTTATGAACAAAGACTACGGAAACGACTTTAAAGGTTACTAAGTTTAATTATATTTATTTTAATTTAATTATTCTAATTATTTTTATTAGATACTTTAGATTTGGTGTTTATAGCATTCATATATAAAAGTTTTTGCAAAAGAATTTATTTCCAAAAACCTTCTATTTCAATTCAGATTTAAAAAGCCTAAGCAATTCAACATTCCTAATTATATGTATCCCTGTTTCCATTTGAATTACGTTTTGTTACGACCACATTCCTACCTTTACTATCCTTTCCATCACTACACCCGAAGTTTCTCTTCCTTTTGACATGTTTATAAACCACTCTTTATAAATTCGTTTACCAAATACTTTCTCACAAGGAGTTTGTCAACTTGTCTTTAGAAGTATTGGATTCTACACCAATTCAACTTTATGTAATAAATCTTGGATGTCATTATTGGATAAATATCCGTACACATTCATTGTTCCAGCGTTACATAGCGTTTTATGGTAAAATTGTATAAATGCTACTCTTTGATTCTCTGGTATCCGGATTTTATCATTCTCTATCAAGATCATTTCATCTTTTAATTTGAATTTGTTTTTCTCATTTCAGTTTCAGCTTTCTATAATTTCCTTGATTTTGATTGAGCTACTCTGCCACTCCACTACTGGATTTTCTGTCTTTTCTGCCAAATAACTACATGTTTTTGGGCTTTTGTGAATAGTTTGGCATAGAACGCATGTTGTACATTCACTTTCTGACAATGCGTCGCATAGTAATGTTCTTCTCCTTTCCTATATTAACGTTTATATCTAAGCTGTTTAAGTAGTTTATTTATGTTGGAGTAGTGAAATAGTGTGTTTTGTTTTCATCAAAAAGCTAATTGCTTTGTGATCCTTACGTATTGTAAATTTCATATCTCATTTTCACTTACTGCATAGTTTCAAAAATCTGTCCACTTTATTATTTTAACAAATATTATTTTTGAGATTTATTCTTAAATGTAAAATATTTATATTTTCAGAAGGATTGATTTCATTCCTCAGACATTTCATTCACATTAAAATACTAAATTTATTAATTTAAATTTATAAAACTTTTATAATAATAATAATAATAATAATAATAATAATAATATTAATAATAATAATAATAATAATAATAATAATAAATAATAAATAAATAAATAAATAATAAATAAATAAATAAATAAATAAAATAATAATATCATTACCATAATCCTTATCATTTCTAATAAAACGCATATAGTGTAAGACAAACAAGTATTAGCTAAATAGATTTTAAAATAATTTAGTAAAAGAAAATAGGGATAAATACATTTGCCGACATAATTGTCAATGAGTGGGAATTAAGAGTTGCGAATGAGACAAGTCATTAGAAAAAAAATATTCAAATTAGGTTTTCTTTAAAAAAATAAAAAGCCAGATTATTAATGTTTTTTTCAATTTATTTTTATTTTTTTATTTTCAATTGAATTTTCGATACTACTGTCATGATTTGTGTGCTATTTAAACAGATTTGTTTAAAAGTTGAAATGATAAAAAAAAAAAAAGTAAATTTAGCGTTATAATTTTAAATGGAGGAGAGATAAGCATGGGGGGGCGATATAACAACAAAGGCAAAGAGTTGAGTTCAAAGATTTTACCATCAAAGCAAATTGTGAAATGCGAAGGACACATTATAAAATTGTTAAGTAAAATCTGGTTTTGAAGTTTTTGATAATAAAATTTTATTTTCTATATGTAATCTTATCAAAATTATTTGTAGATTTTGATATCTAGAAAAACGTAAAAACTAAAAATGATAATTTCATTATTTTAAATCCTGATTTTATATCATTGAGTTTTTCAACATTTAAACAAATCTTCTTGGGCTCCATAATTGAGGAGGACTGTTCACATTTTGAGTCTGCAAATTAGATATAGTTTTGTTTAAATGGGCTGTTTGTAGAAATATTCTCGAACTAATTTTAATTGAATTTCTTACGTAGCTTCGTTCATTTAGTTTTGTCAAAATCACTTTGCTCTTTATCAATATGTTCTATAAAATAATTCAAATCTTGATCTTGATCTTGATTAGATTTTATATTTCGTTTAGGTTACTGAATTTTGGTTGCTTTATTTTTATTGTTATTGAAAATTTTCGTTTGAAGAGATTGACATATTATGTAAGAAAAATAGGTCTAACAATATTTGTATTAAATATAACAAGTATGTATGCGGAAAGTGAATATTAAATATAGAGATGACATGTAAAAATGTTTTGTAAAAAACAATGAATAAAAATCTATAGCTTTTTAATAAATAATTTACAAAAAATTGCATTTTAATATACCCGTCAAATTGACGGATTTCAGTAAAAAAGGTATACAGTCAACCCAGATAAATCTACTGTCCTTTTAAAAGGACAGTAGGTAATCTGTTACAAATTAAAATATTTCATTATATGAGAACATTATTTTTGATATAATTTTTTTATTATGTCAAAACAAGATGATATGACAATGACAATGCATATTTTTGCCATTGGGCTTTTGTACCGACAGCACGTTTGTAAAAATATTATCAAATATAAGTAAAAAAGTTTCAGGAATAACTTGGTTAATGAGCGCAATAGAGGATGTATAAGTAAAATTGGCATTTCTGATTTTAAACTTTTATTAAAAAAATTCGATAATTATTGGGAGCATGTTATATGTGAAGCGTTGTTGATAAGGTCATTGGAGTCAAAGATTAATGTAATGGAATATTGTGATTAGTTTTGTTGTTGTTTTCGGGTTTTTTGGTGTTTTTAATATTTAAATTTAAAAACGTGTTTTCAACAAACTTCAACAATCTTTGCATTTTTTCAAAAAAATATTTAGAACAATTTCTAATTTAAAACTAACCTAATTCAATTTAATAAATACAATAAAACAACCGATAAAAACAAAAGAAATTGAAATGAATTTTTCTTTTTAAAGTTAATAATATTTATAGAATTGACCAGTACTGATCTTTCTTAATCTATTTTTATTTGTTTTCAATTGGTTTTCCAGAACAGTTTCTATTCTTTACATCTTTCATTATATTATCTTTTGGATTTATTTTAAGAGACAGCTTACAAGGTTTATGAGGATAAAGTATACAAGGTTAACAAGGTTACTTAATTTTTTGATCTTGGTCTTTATCTTTCAGAAAAACTGATTTTACATGGTCGGACCGTATAATATCTTGAATATAAAGAGTTAGTCAAAGTATATAATTGAAAGGTTGACGACGGTAAACACAGAACGAATTTTAAGGACATATTTAATGAAAATATTAGTCATTTGCATTTAAGGTTTGCAATTTCTATAAAGCCATCATTAATCGCGCCATTTCAACACCAAAGCTCATTGACATAGTCGATTGAAATGTCTGAGTAATAACATAAATAATTACAAAAGCACAAAAAACTTTAAAAATTTCAATGTAGTTTATCGGTGAGATATTAAATTACTAATTATAGAAATTTCATTTGTTAAGAGCCAAATGAACTCGAAACTAGTCCATCATTAGAAATCGCATTGAATATCACTATAAAACTTTATAATAATAGTTATTAATTTTTAAATAATTAATTTGAATAATTACAAATATTTAAACAAACCAATTATAAAAAAATATTTAAAAAAAATAGTTGGTAAATTTAAATTTAAAAATTTGAAACACGAAAAAATTTGAAAAAATTATAACAATAATAAATAAATAAAACCGAATTTTTTATTAATTTTATGACTTTGATTTGATTTGATAATTGCAGAAAATGTTACTTGATTTTCCTAGGTTGAGATTTACCACTCTTAATTGCACTTTCCATCCAAGAGCGGCTTGTATATGCCAGGCACAGGTCAAGTGATTGAGTCGGTTCAAACGGGTCAGTTTTATGGTACCTGACGATTCATTGAAGAAACTTTGGCCACAAATTTTGGAATCTGATAAATATTGTGACAATTCATCTAAATAAAATTTATTAGTATTCTTTTTATTATTATTTTTTTATTTTTTTTATTTTTTAAATTTTTGTTTTTTATTATAATAACTAATTATTATCAATTTAATCAAAAATAATCAACGCTAACCTGAAAAAAAATATATCAAATTCCTATGATGTCGTTGTTACACAGTTGCTACACAGATGGTGGATGGGAAAAACTCTATTAATAATTTACCCTTCATTTATAAGAATACCTATGAAGCCATATTGATGATAGAAAGAATAAATATTGTATTTGTTCTCTGAATAATTAATAAGTCCTTCTTTTGTCTGTTTCCAGTTTAGGCAAATATTAGATGACTTACATAAGATTTTATTGCTTTCTCTTGTAAGGATGTTTTACCAAATTTCTTCAGTTTATTTATTGTTTGAATTTTTTTTTGAAAAAACTTTCTTTAAATTTCCAATTAGAATTTCTCCCTGAAATTCCTAATAATTTTTTTCTTATTCTTTTCATCAATCATTTTGTAATTTGTTTGTGGATTTTACAATTTTTGTTAAAAATTTATTTTCAATTACGATAATAATAAAAAATATTTAATTTTTTTAATTTTAGTAAACAACATGCATAATTATATGGTCTGCCAAAACGATCTAAAACGATATAAAAAGGTTCTTGATTCATTGTTAAAACCTTTGATTTCTAAGGAATACGAGTGTCGTGATTTGTTTGAATTAGTTGATTTTATAACAAAACAAGTTTTGTATTTTTCTGATTACATGGTGTCTTTTGATGTACCTAGTTTGTTTACAAATGCTCAATTAAATTAGACTATTGATATTTGTTGTGATTTGTGGTAAGAAAATATGTTAGAGGATTATTTTTATTTGTTGAAATTTGCCTCCTCTAATGCTGCGTTTCTTTGCAACGGAAATCGGTATCAATAAGTGGATGGAGTAGCTATGGGATCACATTTAGCTCCAGCTCTTGTATCAATTTTTTTTTCAAAATCAGAGAAAAGATTTAGAGGATGAAAATCTTTACAAACATATCTTTCGAATTGAAAGTTTGTGTAGATCAGAAAATTTTATTTTAAATAATAAAAAAATTATTATCAGTATGCAATATATTAAACACACCAAAAGCCTCAAAGACCATTTAAGAACCCATATTCATGGTTTGACCATCTTAGCAAACTTCAAACCTTGCAAGGTGGTTGTATATAATACAATCAAAAGCCAAATAAAAGCTAAAAACGTAGAAATAATAAAGAGAAAATAATATACTTAATTAATATAATTTTTGTATAATAAAATTTGTAGCTGATATTTTATATTATGCATTTTTTATAATTCAAAAAATTTACATTTAAAAAAAAAGTTATTTTTATTATTGAAATAAACAAAAATTACAAATAATTATGTTATTAATATAAAATTGTTTTGCTAAAAAAATATAAACTGACTATATTAATAAAGTTTTCCTAAATTGGATCAGAATTTTCCTGATCTTGATCTGTCTTTGACAACTAGTTTTGGGCTCGATGACTATTTGAAAGTAATTTCTGAATTTATTATTTATTAATTCGTATAAAAGATTTCCAGTTGCGTGTTGAAACTCTCGAAGAAATTTCTTTCATTATGAAATAATTTGATTGAACATTTCTTATTAATTTGCATTTTTTACTATAGTGAAATGTTTTTATTTTTTGCGGTTTCATTTAAACAAACAAAGTGTAATAATTATTTAAATGAAAATATATATGTTTTTGGATTCAATTGGACTTTTATTCTGTTTAGGAGACTTAAAACGTTTGAATTATATGTTTATTCTCATATTGGTTCTGAAAGGTTGGAGATATTATTCCTCATTGTACTGGGACCTTTATATAAGGCTTTCAATCAGATGTCATTCTTGGGGTAACCGGAGACAATCCTGTAACCCGCAACCTTGAACCTTCTTGTACAAGATAAAACATCATTTTTTGATATTGTTTGGTGCTATCTATTAACTCATGTGAATCATAGTTTGTTTAGATTCAACATTTTATTTTTATTGCATCTAAAATTATATTTTCTTTATTCACTTGGGAGCAATACACTGGGGGATATTATTAAATACTTTATATGTAGCTATATTTTCCATCATAAATAATAGTGATACTCTTGTTTGAGTAGTGAGATGAAAGGACGAAAAAACCAAGCCAAATATTCAAAGACATTTTTATCCTCCAGGGAGGTTTAAAATGAAAAGGATTTAAAATTAAAAATTTTAAAACTTTTCACATATTAATTATCCCTCACTAAAAAAGTCTAAAAATAATTTCTCAATAAAAAGACAAAACATTGATAAAATACACAAGGAAAATTTTAATTTCATTATATAACTCAATTTCATAAAGTTTATAATATAAAGAAATCTATTTAAAATATGTTTAATTAATCTTTTAAAACCATAATGAAAATATCAGTAAAATATTTTGTTCACATTTGATTTATTTTTTTTTATAACAAATTCATTTGTTTTTATCACTACTGCAGATCAGAAATGCTTTTTCTATGTTACCAAAATTTATGCACTGCCTTTGTCAAGTGTTATTTCAAATGAAATAAACGTGCAGAAAATATGTGATATATTAAGAGAAATATTTGATCAACAGTCGTGATGAAAATAAATGAAATGCCAACAAAATAAAAATGTTTAAATAGAAATAAATTTTATTTAATGTTTTTTGATCGACTTGATCAATTTTAATGACATTGAATAATTATTTTTAATTATTTTAAATTATATTTATGATTTATTATGTTTTATTATATATTTATTGAATTAATGGCACAATATAATTGTGAAAATGAAGAAGTTTCTTTGAAGTTTAATGTAATAGTTTAAGTACCTTTAATTAGAATAAATTAAGTAAAACGTTTTATGTTAAAACGTGTTATAAATAAAGTCTGAATTAAACTTTTTTCGTTTGCTCGTTAACAAAATTATTAGAAAACAAATAAAATATTACAAAAGAAATTAAATAATAAATATTTCAATTTAATATATTTTAATTGGTTTGATTAAATTTGTATTGCATACATGATTATATAATTATTATTTATTGTATAAATTGATTTTTATTTAAGAAGTTTAGCAAGCTAAAATCATTTATCATTTGTTTCCTTTTGATATTTCATTTATTTTCATTATGACAAAAAAATCAACAAACATTATTAAAATTCAGAGACAATTAATTTGGAAGACAAAATGGAAAAAAAATTATTTTATTAAGTTACTCTCTCAATTATTTGACGCTTAATTGTTTTTCTTAAGATTCTGTTCTCCGAATTTTACTGTTACCAACTATCTGTGTTGCATAGGAAAATTAATTTTTGATCTTTAGTTAAAATGAAAATAAATAAAGTTTATAAATTTAAAAATATTTGTCATATTCAATTCATTATATTAATTGTGTAAAATAATTATATTGTTATTCACTTATCTGATATAATAACAATAATAATAATAATAATAATAATAATAATAATAATAATAATAATAATAATAATAATAATAATAATAATAATAATAATAATAATAACTAATAAATGAACATCATTTTTAAAAATTTATATTTGCAATATATTTCCACGGCGGGGCTGTTATCACCAGGCTCCAAAAACCTGAAAACTAAAAAACTTATTGGTTTATTAGTAGTTTAAATAATTATATGTGCTGAATTTAATAAAATTTATTAATCCTAATAAAATTTATTAAACACTGAAAATACATGTGATTATCGCTTTTTGTATGTTGATCTTTAGAAGAAATGATTTTATCATCAAAGCCCCAAAAGTATTGCATTTAAATCGTTTTTGAAATCCTTAGATAACACTCTAAAAATGGGATTATCAATTTTGAACTTGGATGTCTTATTATACTCATTAATATTGCTGATTCCAGTTTATCGAGAACGCTCTCATACTCGTGTACAGAGATCACGGGTAATCTTAATAATGTATGTGATATTACACCCATTACAATGAAAGATTTTAAAAATGGTATTTTTTTAATTACATGAACAAATTTCTATTCTTATTTAATAGTATAATAATATTAATAATAATAATAATAATAATAATAATAATAATAATAATAATAATAATAATAATAATAATAATAATAATAATAATAATAATGATAATAGAATCATTATATTTTTAGTATTATGATTTATTGTTTATTAATATTAAAAAAAGATTTACAATTAAAAAAGTAATAAATTATTTGTTAATTATAATAAGAAAAAGAAATAATAGAATTCCAAATCTTGTTAGCACTAATGGGATAAAATAAATATAAATATTTTTGTCAGCTTTATTGGGAATATTATTAATTGAGATAACTAGTAAAATGATAGGAAAAAAATATATTTATGTTTCTGTAATATTATACTATCAGAATATATTCTTGAAATGTTTTTGCGTAAAATAATTTTTTACTCATTAACTAATAATGTAATTTTGTTTATATTTATATAATATTAAATTTGTTTTTTTAACAATATAATTAACAATAACAGTTAAATTTAGTATTGAAGAAGGCATTTTCCTACGAAATATCTATATGTAGACCTAAAATACTTTAAACAGTTAGTTATGCTAGGTAAGGATGTAAGATTCCATAAAATATGCCCCAAGTCTTTTAATTCTTTTATTCTTAGCTTTTACAAGTATTTTTTTATGAGTATTAATTGTATTCAGAATAAAAATAATATTTAAGAACAGAAGGTTTAAAATGACTTGTCGATAGCGGAATTATTTAAGAAAATACAAATCAAATAAATAAGCCATTTCCCAGTATTTTGTCATAAAATTAAAATTTTGAAAATTTTTAAAAAACCAAAACCAAAATTATATACAGTGACGGACAAAATTTTAGCAGTAACTATTATAATATGGAAATTTATTAAATAACAGTTAACAATCAATTAAAAATTAATAAACCTATTTAGGCAGTTATTCGTATTTAGCATGTAATCCTTTAGCCTTGATGACAGTAGCAATTCTTGCTGGCGTACAATCCACTAGGCGGCAGTAATCAGCAGGAGTCATATCTGTTGACTAAACTTCATATATATTGTTTTTTAAATCAGGAACTGATGATAGCTTCTTAGTTGAAACCTTTTTCTTCATTTGTATCCAGCAGTTTTTAATTGGGTTTAGATCCAGGCCAGCTATCCACCACAGGTACATTGTGTTCCATGAACCACTTTTGAAAAACCTTTTGTGAAATTATGATCTACCATCTACGACAGGAGGTTATGTGGCAGTATATCAACATGCACAGTGGAGTTAATCGTTGTGCCTGCAGACATAAACCGAATTTCCCTCGTTTCAGTACTGCTAATGGCAGACCAAAACATCAAAGACAGTGAATGTCTGACAGTTTTTTTAGTAAATCAGGAATGATAATGTTGATTAGGAAGTTGACGAACATATGGATCATTGCAATGAAACTGCTGAACACTGGCGATGACAAGAATCCAGTCAATCTTCAATATTATTTTAGAGACACGGTTTTGCTGCTGAGCGAAAGGCAGCTAGCTTGAATTTGTGAGTAAGTCGTCTTTGAATAGTACGAATGCTAGGATTGCAATTACCAGGTAATTCACCAAGAATTTGACTACCTGATATCAATAAATTTACGATAACACACCTGTGACTAATAGTATTATCACGTCCGGTAGCAAAATATAAATAATAAGGTCAACCAAGAAAAATACGGCTTAAATATAGCTATATTTAGATAACATTGCATTGCAAAAATTTTATAAATTTCTTCTAAGAGTATTGTAATAAATTATTTATTTTCATCAAAAATATATAGTGCTGCTAAACTTTTGTCGGTCACTGAAAATAACTTTTTAATAATAAAAAATATATTTGTTTTAATTTTCAGATAAAATATATCAATAAATTTAAATTATATACAAAATGTTGGTAGTTTTTATTAAGGAGAATTTAACCAATCATAATCATTTGAATTAAATACCCAAACAAATTATTTATTTTATGGTCTTATTATTTTTTCCTTAATATTGAAGGACTAGTTATATATATTTTTAAATAAGTAGGGAGATATGAGCCCACGATGACTCATCATTTTATACCCCAGTGTGTGTGTACAGTGGACATTAATAAGATCCTAAAATTTTGTGCCCCAGTGTGTGTGTGCACGGGACATTTAATAGAAATCTAGAAAATTTTTAAAAATACATGTATTTTTCTATAAAATTTATCAAAACTTTTTTTTCTAAGTCCGAAACCGCCCCCTCTAGCAAAAAGTTTTATGACTCATACTTTTATCAAAAAACTATCTAAGTCCGAACCATCCCCCCATTACCAATTTTTTTAATGAATTTTTAAACAAGGAAGTTTTTTCTATACCTCGTGTATGTATGTGTTCAAGAGACATTTAATAGCATCTTGTAAACCGATAAATTATTAATATTATTATAATTATGACTGATAATTATTACTATTACTTTTATAACTATTATTATTATTATTATTATTATTATTATTATTATTATTATTATTATTATTATTATTATTATTATTACTCTTTCTATTATTATTGTTATAATAATAATAATAATAATAATTATTATTATTATTATTATTACTATTAATTTTATAACTATTTCTATTATTATTGTTTTAATTATTTTAATAACTATTATTATTATCACTATTTCTATTATTATTGTTATAATTATTAATATTATTATTTTTATTACTATTATTATTTATAACTATTATTATTATATTATTATTATTTTTATTTTTATAACTATTATTATTATTATTATTATTATTATTATTATTATTACTATTATTATTTATAACTATTATTATTATTATTATTATTATTATTATTTTTATTATTATTATTATTATTATTATTATTATTTAAACTATAATATTATTATTACTATTATTATTTATAACTATTATTATTATTATTATTATTATTTTTATTTTTATAACTATTTCTATTATTATTGATTTAATTATTTTAATAACTTTTATTATTATCACTATTTATATTGTTGTTATTATTATTATTATTATTATTATTATTATTTTTATTACTATTATTTTATAATTATTATTATTATTATTATTATTATTATTATTATTATTATTATTAATATTATTATTATTATTATTATTAGTATTATTATTATTTAAAACTACAATTATTATTATTATTATTATTATTATTATTATTATTACTATTACTATTATTATTATTATTATTATTATTATTATTATTATTATTATTATTATTATTATTATTATTATTATTATTTTGACAGATAATTGTTACTATTGATTTTATAACATGATTATTATTATTATTATTTTTATAACTATTATTATTACTATTATTATTAAAACTATTATTATTATTATTATAACTATTATTATTACTATTATTATAACTATTATTATTACAATTATTATTATTAGTATTATTATTATAAATATTATTATTATTATTACTATTACTATTACTACTATTATTACTATTATTATGATTCATACGTTTTTTAAAAAATTTTCTTAGTTAGAAACCTTATCCCTCTTACTAAAAACTTTTATGAATTTTAAAATAAAGGAAATTTTTTCTATCCCTCGTGTATGTATGTGTTCAAGGGACATTAAATAGCATCTTTTACTTTTAAAATTGTAAACAGATAAATTCTTCTTCTTCTTATTATTATTAATATTAATGTTATTTTATTATAAATATTATTAATAGTATTATAATTACTATCATTACTATTATTGTTATTATGACTCATACTTTTTTCAAAATTTTTCTAAGTCTTACCCCCTCTTAATAAAAAACTGATAAATTAAAATTTTGACTCATTTTTGTTTATAAAGTTATGTTCTGAAATAATTTCTAATAATACCAATTTGTTTTTCTAATTTTAAGATTTTCAAAACTATTTTTATTATATTAAAATTCCTTGACGATTAAAAAAAAAACTGAAAATGTATATGTCCATGCAATTAAAGCGCCAATACCTTTATCAAATTATAACAGTACATCCATTTTTGCCACATCAGTAGGTTCATTCATTGGTGATATAACAAAGATCTCTGATGCACCTTGAAACCGTTCATTTTGATAGTTTTCCATTTGCTTATTTGATGAATTTGTTATTAATCACTACTTTGTATAAGAAATTACTGTAAACCGATAAATTATTATTAATATTATTATTATGACTAATAATTATGACTTTGAAAAATTTAAACAGATAAATTATTATTATTATTATTATTATTTTTATTTTTATAACTATTATTATTATTATGATTAATTATCATTATTATTATTATTATTATTATTATTATTATTATTATTAATTATCATTATTATAATTATTATTATTATTAATTTTATTATTATTTTTAAAGAAAGCTTCAACATGGTAGCAAATTGTAAAGAAAATAGTACTTATTATGCAAAAAATTAATTAAATTAACAAAGTGTTAAAATAATTGAAAAATTTATTAGGTTATTTTTTAAAATTTTATAAAATTGTTAGGTTATTGTTCTAGGTACTTGTTGAATGAAAAATAGTGTATGTTATCGACTGCTCACCGTATTTAATTGTATAATTTCCGGATAAATAATTATTAAATTCTTGATTCCTGGAAATAATCGTAAATATTTAAATTATTCTGAAAATTGTCAATAAAAACATAAATAGTAGGTAACAAAAAATTTTGGAAAAATGTATGAGTCATAATAATAGTAATAATAGTAATTATAATAGTATTGATAATAATAATACTAATAATATTTATAATAAAATAATATTAATAATAATAATAATTTATCTGTTTACAATTTTCAAAGTAAAAGATGGTATTAAATGTCCCTTGAACACATACATACACGAGGGATAGAAAAAAGTTCCTTGTTTTAAAATTTATAAAACTAAATTTGGTAATGGACTTAGATAGTTTTTTGTAAAAAAGTATGAGTCATAAAACTTTTTGCTAAGGGAGGGTTTCGGACTTAGAAAAAAAAGTTTTGATAAAATTTATAGAAAAATACATGTATTTTTAAAAAATTTCTAGGTTTCTATTAAATGTCCCCTGCACACACACACACTGGTGCACAAAATTTTAGTATCTTATTTAATGCCCACTGCATACACATACTGGGGTAGAATATGATGAGTCATCGTGAGCTCATGAAAAAAGGATGAATCATCGTGGGCTCATAACTCCCTACTTAAATAAATTAACTATTCTAGTTAAAGTTAGAGTAAAAGTCCTGTCTATGTACGTTTTCTACTCAGCAACGTTAAAAAATTATTTAAGTTCAAAAAATTTATTACGAAGCCACTTTGTCTGCTGGACATTTTGAACGAATGAAATACATTATGAAATGATTTGAGCAAGTCTAAAAACAATATAAAGAATTTGTTTGTAAATAAAAAAAGCACAATTTGAAACCAGGTTTTCCTTAATTTTTTTAAATCAAAAGAATATTAAAGAATATTTAAAATTATGGTTTTTTATCTTTTGCAGAAGTTTGATAATTTTAGATGAATTTTAATAGAAAGTTCTTCCGAGCTCGTGGTCTTGAAGCATTTCTTGATAATGTTACCCCTTGTCACAATATCTAATCATTTTAAAGCAGATAAAGATTAAAAATTTTCAGTTTTCACAAAATATTCACCTTTAATGTTATGATTGCTGCTCACTGATAATTTATTCTTATTAAGTTTTTAATTAATTTTGCTCTTAATTTTAATTTTCTGAGTTTTACTTGCTTTGCGTTTTAATTTCTGCATCTCAAATTTATTGTTTTATGTTTTATTTGATGCTTATTTAATTAGAAATATTATAAAAAACCTGCAATAACCGTGACTCCTGACTTAAAAAAGACTGTCGAAAATTCAGGTTAAATAATTTTATATAATTTCTTATCATTTTAAAGAGAAATTAATTGGGAAAAGGATAAAATAATTTACTGACAAAAATACATTGCTATTAAATAAAGTTTTTGAACTAAGGTATGAAATATAGATAAATATAGAAGTAAATATAATAGTTAAATGAATATTAATAATAATAATAATAATAATAATAATAATAATAATAATAATAATAATAATAATAATAATAATAATAATAATAATAATAATAATAATAATAATAATAATAATAATAATAATAATAATAATAATAATAATAATAATAATAATAATAATAATAATAATAATAATAATAATAATAATAATAATAATAATAATAATAATAATATAATAATAATAATAATAATAATAATATAATAATAATAATAATAATAATTAATAATATAATAATAATAATAATAATAATAATATAATAATAATAATAATAATAATAATAATAATAATAATAATAATAATAATAATAATAATAATAATAATAATAATAATAATAATAATAATAATAATAATAATAATAATAATAATAATAATAATAATAATAATAATAATAATAATAATAATAATAATAATAATAATAATAGTAAACATAATAATACATTATAAATAATAATTATTGGAAAGCATCTCGGTATTTAACAATTAAAACAATTAATGAGACATTTTCAATATAAAACTTCCCACATTTTTTTGTTTAATATTAATAGGAAAAATTTTAAATAAATAAAAAAAAACTAATCAACGATTCCAAGCTTCACCAATTTTTGAAAACTAATTTTATCTTTCAAATATCCCATTTCAAACAAAAAAGCCAGATTTTCAAGGATTAGAATAAATTAAAATTAAAAACCCAAAATTAAAATAAATATCCAATCCAGCATTGAAAATGAAAAATTAATTAATATCCGAAAGAAAAGCCCGAATTGCAAAGAAAAAAACACTTTTTAAACAAAACCTGAAAAGACAAAAAAAACTTTACAAGGGAAAATTTGATAATCTATTGTTGTTTCTAGCTGACATTAAAAAGCGTACTTGAAATGAGATTTGATGGAGAAATGAAAAGGGAGATTATTTTTTATTGTAGAAATTACAAGAGTTGTTTGATTAAACTGGAAAAAGTGATTACGAAATAGTTGATTGATGGACTTATTCAAGGATTTTGCTTTAAATGCAAATCTAATAAACCAACGTATGATTGATGGAACTTATCATCTTTACATATCGTTACTAATCTAAATTAATATTAATATCTTTCGGAAAATTATTAATTTCCAATTGAAAATGAAGAAAAAAAAATCGTTTTTTCATAGAGATTTCTGTTGTGATAGAATTATCTCGATTTTTTCTGATTGATTTTATGTGAATTTCACTTGACAAATCGAAATTAATTTGCGAATATTTTCACATAAATTCCCCCCCCCCCCACCTCATACTTTCTTCATCAATTAAAAGGATAAGGATTAAAACAAAAAATTCTTTCGTAACAAATATGGAATTTTTGATTTTTACTTACATTAATCAATTTTTTAAAAATGGATAAATTAATTTTTAATAGACATTAAAATTTTGTTTTAATAGGGATAATAATGATTCTTTTTTGATTTTTTAAAAAATATATTTTTATGTTAGAAATTTTAAAATTAAATATTAAATATTTTTTTCTGATTGATTTTATGTGAATTTCACTTGACAAATCGAAATTAATTTGCGAATATTTTCACATAAATTTTCCCCCTCCCTCACACTTTCTTCATCAATTAAAAGAATAAGGATTATAACAAAAAATTCTTTCTTAACCAATATGTAATTTTTTTTATTTTTATTTACATAATTCAATTTTTTAAAAATAGATAAATAAATTTTTAATAGGCATAAAAATTTTGTTTTAATAAGGATAATATTGATTTTATTTTATTTTTTAAAAAATATATTTTTATGTTAGAAATTTTAAAATTAAATATTAACTATTATTAAGAAAAACAACGACTGCGAGAATTTTAATTTATAAATCATATAAAATAATGCCTTGGTCTAAAAAATCGAAGAATAATCGTGGAATCATGAATGCATAATTTATTGATTTTCTTTACTGCATAATTTATAAATATCAGAAATTATAGATAAATGGTTATTAGATTTTTATCTTTTACAATGTTGGATTTTTAATTATTTTCCACTGATTTCATTCCAATGGAAAGAAATGGGAAATAATCGATGATCGCGTTATTTTATTATTATAATTATTATAATTAAAATAATAAATATATTATTATTTTATAATTGTTTTTTATTTATTTATTGATATTATTATTATTATTAATATTTTTATGTCTTTGAATTATTTTATAACATTTTTTTTATAATTATCATTATAATTATCATATTTATTAATTTTTATTATCATTACTATCATTTATTAATATAAAGAAAATACTTTAAAAAAAGTTATAAATTATTAATTATTTATAAAAAATAAATAAATATTATTATTATTAATAAACAAAAAAAAAGATTGGCAACTGTTTTGTTATAAGAAAGCGCTATTCAAATACTCGTACGATATATTTTGACAGTTTAACTAAAATAGTATGGATTAATTTATGCATTTTTAATTAAATATTTTAATAAATAAATATTTCAATAAATGTTAAAATTATTTTAAACTAATTTTTAAAATTTTATATAAATATAAACATTTTTTCATTTTAAACATTTTAAACCTTTAAAAATCTCAATAAATATTAATTTATTTAAATTATTAAAATGCGTATTGAATTGTAAATTATTTAAAAAAATAATTTTTAAATCTTTTTAAAAAATTTTTATTTTTTATTCTGATCTATTAAAATATTTTATTATGCTTGTGAATTAAATTAAAATTTGTTTAAATAAATATATATTTTAAAAATAGTTGAGTGAGAGAAAATATCAATAAGAGAAGAATTTATTAAATTTTGTCTATGAATGATCAAGACCTTGTTTAGGTCGAAATATTTAATTTTATTAATAAATATTTCCGAAATTAGTTTACACAGTTATTTATCTAAATTAAATTTATTATTATTATTATTATTATTATTATTATTATTATTATTATTATTATTATTATTATTATTATTATTATTATTATTATTATTATTATTATTATTATTATTATTATTATTATTATTATTATTATTATTATTATTATTATTATTATTATTATTATTATTATTATTATTATTATTATTATTATTATTATTGTTATTATTATTATTATTATCGTAAAAATATCTTTTTGATAATAATTAAATTTATCTTTAAATGTGTTCTTTTTTATTTTATCAAATTTTATTATGACTACTTGACAAAAAGTAAATAATGACAGAATCTGATTATTCTTTATATTGAGAGCTATTGAGGCTTGTTTATCTTTGGTCAGAAAATTGAAAGGACATAATTTTCCATAAATATTATTATTATTATTATTATTATTATTATTATTATTATTAAATTTAATATTAGATTTCTTAAGTCAATTTTAATTGAATAAATAATTCGTATTTATTTTTAAATGCAATATATTCGAGTTCTCTATTCATAGGCTTATAATGCCGGTTTGGCAATAGCAATTTAATATAAATTATTAAATAAAGTTTTTATATCTTTTTATATCTGATAAATAAAAATACCTTTCTTGATCCGCTTTTAATATTTAGAAAAAATTTTAGGTCCGCTAAACAGATAAAAACATCTGAGTTAAATATCATGTTGAAAATATAAATATTGTATGCGAATTTCATGTTGTTTATATCGAATAGAAATGTGAGTAAAAAATCATGTATTATTTTATGCGGTTTTATTAAGATCCGAATTTAACTTACTTTCATGAACGTATTTCGTTATGAATCTCACTCCTCTTCGGCGAACATTTGAAAAGGTTTTAATTTGAATGTAAAGTTCAGCTTGATCTGAAAAATAGCGCTCATCTGACGAGATTTGGCTACAGATTCTTGCTATTAATGAATGTCGAAAACCGGAAATTATGGAGAAAGTATTAATGTGATCTGATCTACAACTATCAACAAAATAATGATAAGAAATTAATCAAAAAAACAACTTCTCTGAAGGGACTATGTCAACATCTAGAAATTGAATAGCAACTCTATATTTGGGTTGAGCAATAAATCTGATATCACAATCGGTTTTGGGAGGTAACCCTGGATAAGGATAGTAAGGGGTTGTGAAAACCGTGCCGTTCCACTCGAAAGTAGTGACGTTTTGATGAAACACATGAGCACCGCATGATACTAAAATATATTAATTATAAGAAATATAAGTGATATAATATATAATACATAAAAGTACAACGAAAGATACTATATAACCACATGAAATATATATAAAATAAGCAAGACCAATTAATGTTATTTAAAACAAAAATCGTAATACAAAGCATATGAAATTATATCTATCACATTATTCTTCATGTCAAAAAGTCCACCAGAATTATTTCCATTCAAAATGGCATGGAATCCATAACAGAAACAATCTTTGGTTATAAGAAGTGACACTAAAATGAAACAACCGTTCCAGTTTTATCATAAACCTATATAAATTCTTTTTCAAATGATAATTAATCATTTATTCCCTCTATTCATTTATTTAAACACCATAAAAATATATAATTAAATAAACATGGCAATAATTTAATTACACAAAAGCGCCATTCAAACATGCGTTTTACGATATATTTCAATAAACAACGCCCAATAATATATCAAATCTTATTAACAAAAAAGCGCCAATCAAACAAACATTTTGCTATGTATTTCAACAGATTCACCGTCATCACCAGGTAGAAAACCACACAAAAAATAATTAATATTTTACATCGTTTTAAAATTTTAAGATCCTTCTAATTCAATTTAAAAATATATTTAAATTATTAATTAAATTTTATATTATTAACGTTTTTAAATTTTTACATTAAAAACACCAATACACCCAAAAAAACAACAAAACTAATTAAAAAAACATCCTATTACAATAATCTTGGAATCAAATGACCTTATCAACAACGCTTCACATAATATGTTCTCAATAATTATCAAATAAAAAGTTTAAAATCAGAAATGTCAATTTTACTCATGTGCTCACTAATAAATGGTGAATCTCTTCAGTCGATATTTCCAAGAACTCGAGTACTGAGATGCCGGGAGGTCTTTCCAATCCATGTGGCATTACATCAATTAAATGTAAATTGATAAACAAGATCAGGACACAATTCAACCGGAGGTTTTGACTTATTAATAAACATATTATGTATATTACACAAACTAAAAATAATCTTATAATCTAAATTTTCCAACTGCTTACTTATCTTCCTATTATAATTTTTAAAACCTTCCGAGAACGGCATAACCAAAACAAACTGAGACATCATTTTTACAAGCACATGATATCATTTACATCACTATCCGATTTAAACTCATTAGTCAAATTACATTCAGATATTCTCAAACATGGATCTTTAGAATTCTTAATCAATTTAACAACAGTCTATCTCTTTTATCATCATTTATAAAACTAATTTTGAATATTAATTATTTATCAACACTTTTTACTAAATCTCAGAATGCAATCAATAACTGTATCTCTCTTCGCATGTGAATGCAATGCTTTTATATAAACTGTTCATAAAAAATTACTTTAAATTTTAATTACAATAAAAAATAATTCACATATTTTTTAAAAAAAGAAAAAAAGAAAAAAGCTATTTTCCTTTCTAAGCAAAAAAAATATTAATGCCACTGTTGGTGCTTAATGATAACCCATAGGGATTTCATCTATTTGCTGATACCACTCATTATTGAAAAAAATTAAAACTGTAAATGCGATCAGAGTTTGATTGCATACATACAGTTATCATACAGTTAAACAAAGTATGAATCTGACTTAGTTTCACGTTCGTAACCTGTTTACGAATGTTTCATTCGTTTAAAATATTTATGTATGTAGCATAATGTAGAATGAAAAAGTACCTGAACATCCCATTTTGTATAGCAGATAATTTCGTAAATTTCTGGAATTTGCTACTTTAAATGTCAATTTCTTTTAATAATATGTTCAAATATGCAATTAATATTATTTTTTGGTTTTAAAATGATGATAACAGTGAATCTGTTGAAATATATAGTAAAACTTGCGTTTGAATAGTGCATTATTATAATTAAATCGTTTCAATGGTTATTTAATTATTTATTTAAATATTATTATGCATATAAAATACAAAATAATAGATACAGTTATAGTTCTTAAACCCCAATGAATGTAATATCACTATATGGACTGCATGATATAATCTCTAGCTTAGAAGTAGCCAATCTGTGACTACTAATCGCAAATGGCTCGCCGTGTATAAGTTAGAGGCCTGAGTGATTCTATCCGATTTCACAAAACTATTTTGTAATATTGTTATGACTTTATGAGAGCGCAATCAGGACATAATTTGCAACATGATGTACATATACATATATTATAAACATTTTGGCCTATAAAAATCTTTTGTTTTTTTTTACTAATTAATTAATAAATATTTATATTTTAATACCTAATTTCAGTATAAAAATTTGCCATTAGTTGTGCCGAAAATATATGGTATATAAATAGTAATATTAATAATATAGGGAATTTTTTTTAGTTATGATATTAAAGACCAAATGAAAATCAGTTTAAAGTATATTGTGTAACATAATACAATATGTTAGTGATTGCACAATATGCACTACTATTTAAATGAGTTATCTATTTATGTTTTTCAAATAAATCTTTAGATGGAATCGAAGGTTCTAACTTTTTTAATTCAACCACTGAATTCTTTTCATTTTCAAGTGACTCTATATTTTAAAAATACTTGACTATGAATCAGCAAAGATATCGATGTCTTTTGATATTCACGAATATACCTTCAGGGATTCATAGTAAAATAACATCATTTAAAAATATTAATCTTCAGTGAAAATAAAGGAAAATAAAAATAATATATCAGTGGTTAAAGAGATAAAAGGTTTTACAGAATAAATTACTATTATTTATCACGGCGAAAAAAATAAATTAATCAAATAAGAACGAAATGATATAAAAATCATTATGTAAAAAACTTATTTTAATTAACAAGAATAAAATAAATTTCTGATTATACGTTTTATGAGGACTGACAACAAAGAATGTCTCTTGAGGATTTTGTAATTCATTCAACAATAAAGAAAACAGAGGATTTATTTTCCCAATGTCACATTTTGAAATTTTAGTTTTTTTTCATTAATTAGTCAATAATTAATTTTAATTAATAAGTTTATTTTTGAAATTTTAATTTTGGTAAATTTCCATGCTTAATTCAAATTACTTTCATTGAACATTTAATTTTGAAAATTAATTCGCAATTTTTAATGAAAATGAAATTTGAGTTTTGAATTTTTAAGCTTCTGTTTTAATTCAATAAAATACTTTATAAAAATATTTAAAGTTTTAAATGGTAATTATAAGTGATAGTTAAACGAAAGTTGTGAATTTTTATTATACTTATTTAATTTGTTTTTAATTTTTTTATGGCAATTACTATTTGTTTTGTTTTTGATAAACATTTTATTATATTATACACGATTTATTCATAAAGCCGCTCGAACTTGTCTCGTTTGACTTAATTAAAACAAAAATGAAATGATTTCTTTTACAAAGACTAACTTATTTAGTTCAAATACTTTAGTCGGAATCTTATTTTGTTTTATTCTTTTAATAATTTTAGTTATTAACGAATTAATTTAAACAATACAATTAAATTAATTTTCATTTCCAAATTTAAGATTAGTTTAAATAAATAGGATTGGAATTTCTGCAGAGTTTTTTTTATTAGAACCTTTTGACCTTTTTGACATTTCTTTCTCTACCTTCCATTTATCTTGTAGCTTATATGCTTGAAAAAATTAATTATCAAAAATAAATATTAAATATTATAGCCAGATGTTTTTATTAGTTCATTGTATAAATCATTTGATTTTTTTTTTACATTTTTAAAAATTTATTAAATATTTATTATTTTTATGTGAAAATTAATTGAGAAAATCAGGAGATATAAAAAAAATATCAAAAAATCAAATATTTATATTGTTCGTCACGGTTGACTGGTTAAAATATTCAAATAAGATTATCCTTATAATTAAATCGTAAAATAAATAAACTACATTTTCTGGAAAAATCAGTTTATTTTGCAATAAACCATAAATTAATAATTAAAATTATTGTCTTAAAACTTAAAATTTTTGTTTTTATAAAATTAAATTTTAAGAGTTTTAGAGTCATTTTTTATTTATGCTAAATGCATAATTTTTATTTTGGAAAGAATGTGAAAAAAAATGCAAAAATTCCAAAATCCGAAATCAATGAAAGTTTTTCAACAAGAAAATTGTTTTTTTTTATTTAAGAAAATTTATAGTAAAATGTCTTTTTCATTCCTAAATATATATTTACATATTTATGGAAAATAAAGCAAACGAATTAAAAAGCCGAAAACTTTGATTTAAACAAAAATAAAAATCATTTAAGACCAATGAGAAATTTATGCAATTTAATCCCAGAAAGATAAATAACAAAAATAATAGGAAGCGGTGAATGTTTGATATAATTAAAACTTTAAATTAAAAATTAATTTTACATAAATTAAATTAAATTAGATTAAATTTAATTTGTTGTGGTTTTGTCGGTGAATTTAAATAGGAATTATTGTCGATCTGACTCCAAGCGTGCTTTAAACAACAGTAACAAACTCCAAACGATATAAACTTTATTGATTAATACACTTTATCTCCACTTTAAAATGACACAACGAATTATCAATCAATCACACTTAGTGTTTATTGCGACCCTTCGGGAGGAATAACACTTTTCGGATCAATTAGCTTTACAATCCCCTGACTACTGCGATAGGTTTCTGAGATCGGTAACTCTGATTTAGTTGCTTCGCTTTGCTTTGACCTTGCTTAATTTCTGTTTCAAATTTCTCTTTAATTTCCTTTTTTGTCTTTCTTTATCTTCTGCAATTCTTTGTCTCCTGCAAATTTCTTGTCTCTCGCAATTTTTGTCTTTCGTAGTTTTTGTCTTTCGCAAGTTTTGTCTTATTTTTTTGTGTTGTTGATTTCAATTGCGCTTCCTTTTTATACTCAATCATTCAATAACACTTACTGATGTCGAATAGAATTTCTGATATCTTTTAGCTCTAATTCATTTTGGGCCACCATGATCACTGACAGCTGTCCAGATAAATCATTTTTTGGAGATGCCCTTTCCCGGATTTTCAAACAATATTTTTTCCCTTATCTTGAAAGGGCTTTCGAGATAATGTGCGAATTTTGTTTTTGTTTTTGTTTTCCAAAATTTGCAATTGTTAATTATAAATGACCTTCTTTGATTTAATTGTCTGTTTTTATTGATTTTTTCTTATTCCTTTCTCGTTGTTCAACATTTCTTTTTCATTCTCTTTTTATGAGGCTCCAGAACTACATCTTACTCACTTCTCATTGTTTCCCCAGATCATTTTACATGTTTATTAATTATTTTATTTCATTATTTAGGTATCCTCAACAAATTAAATTAAATTAAATTAAATTAAATTAAATTAAATTAAATTAAATTAAATTAAATTAAATTAAATTAAATTCCATGCCATGAATATCTTCTTAAAAATAACGGGACATGTTAAGTCTGTATGATTTGTCTTCATATTCCGACAAGATCTCACTTCAAACAGCTTGAATATGAACGGAAACATTCTTTGAAAAAACCAAATTTCCAGTCTAAGAATTGAAAATAATTTCCGGATAAAAAGAAAGTCGGTTATTGGAAAAAACAAAAATTCTTTTACCTTTTCAAATGAATTGTATTCTTTGTTTAAATGAGTCGATTGTATAGCAAAATTAATTTGAAAGTTTGATTGCAGTAATCTGAGAAGAGAAATGAAATCTTCTTTTAAATAATATATTATTCTTTCGACAATTTTCAATTATTTGTTTTTATTTATTTACTTCAATAATATCAAGTGATTTTTTGTAATTGAAATCGATTTAAAGATTCTAATTATTTATATTAGAGATTTTCTGGAATTTAGAGATGACCAAAACAAATTTTACAGAATAATAAAAAACTGACTGTTTAAACGGTATTTGAAATATATTTTTGAATAATTGTCATGGCAATGTATAAAAAATTAGAATTATAATAAATATCGAATATTATATTAATTAACGTTTTATTATGATTATAATTATTTTATTACTGTTATTAGTATTATTACTAATATTGCTATTATTATTATTATTATTATTATTATTATTATTATTATTATTATTATTATTATTATTATTATTATTATTATTATTATTATTATTATTATTATTATTATTATTATTATTATTATTATTATTATTATTATTATTATTATTATTATTATTATTATTATTATTATTATTATTAGTATAAGTATAAAACAGTGATTCCTTCGTAGCAGCATAAATTAATATATCAGATAAGTGAGTAATGAAATAAGTTAATCTGTTGCTGCGAAGTAATAATTATATTTTTGAAAAAAGTTTCGATTTTTACTTCGCAGCAAATGCTTATCTTATTTTATTACTTACTTATCTGATATATTATTATTATTATTATTATTATTATTATTATTATTATTATTATTATTATTATTATTATTATTATTATTGTTATTATTACTATTATTATTATCATCATTAAATGAAAGAATAGATTTTAGTTGATTTTAATTTTAGACATTTGAAATTTAATTTTCAAAAAATAGTCTTATTTAATAAAAAAAATTTAGCTCCTTATTAATTACCTAAAAACATTTAATAAAATCGGTTCTTTGTAAATTAAAATTTATTTAAATATTTTTGTTTCCTTTTTCACATTTCCAGACAATATATATTTTTTCTATTTCGCAATTTCTATTTCACAAAAAAATATTGTCTGCGCTCTTGCAATAGTCTCCACAAAATGACAAAATATATACACAAAAAATAGTATTAGATTTGCATTCTTGAAATATTAAAATCAGGCTATTTCCAAATTGAATTTTATGTCAATAATATAATTTTCTAAAATAAATAAAACTCGTGTTGTAGAAATACCGTGTTATAAGAGATTTTCAGGAATGTTTTATTGTGTTACAATGAAATCGTGTTGTAGGAAGGTTGCCTGTACTAGATATTTTGTGATTTTAGTTATACTGAAACAATTTTATTGGGACTCTTTTCTTGCCTTTTTAGCAAATGTGTATCAGTCAGAGCACAAGAGGTATTGATGAAACTGAACATGTCATGTATTATATAAGGAACTGAAATTCATCAGTGAAGTTGGGTATTTCAAAAGGACAATAATGTAATTTTCGTCAAATAGGATCAGATATGTAAGATCAAATATGTAAAAAATGTTATTATTATGACTTTTACATTGTGAATAACTTCTGCATTACCGAACTCTACATTGTTGTTTATCTATTGCAAAAATAATGGTACAGCTTTATACAGATTTTTGACTCAACTGATGTGATAATTCTTTTCCCCTTACATCTGTCATACTTTTCACGCATATGTACATATATTTATATTGTAAGATGCGTGTATTTTATAAGGAAATCGCATTAAAAATATGTTAGAAACTATGGAGAAAAAACCTCTTTTAATGATAACGCAAACTGATGTATAAAGACACGAGAATAAAAGGATTTGGAAAAAATAGCAATTCATCAGATAGACAGTACCCTAAACGAACTCTGAGAAAATTATGAAAGAATTCTGATGTAGATTCAATGAATTGAATCATATAAACTTTTCTGCTTTCATCTAATTAGCATACAAAAGATTCCACAGACGACTTTTGTAAATAAAAAATCTACAAAAATAATATTTGTTTTATTAAAATAAAAAAATTGTATTATTTTTTACAATAATATATAATAAAAATTGTCAAACAGAAAAACAAATAGCATAAAAACATTTAATTTAAAATTAAAATACTTATTAAGATGTCAGTAAAAATTATCTTACTATCAGACAATAATTTATGTTTAACATGAATTTTTGAAAATGCCTTTTTTTAAAATATATAATATCAACCGACAGTCAACATAATGAAGATAAAGGAAATTGAAAAAAAGGTTCAATAGAAAAACGAGAGATTTTTCTCAATTTAAAATTGAAAACCAATTGATGAACAATATCAATTTTTTTATTAATTCTTTTGAGTACCGAATCTGTTTTTCTCAAATCGAGTTATTTTACAAACCAGATATTATATAAGCGATATAGATTACAAGCAAAATTTCTGCAAGTCTTACTCATGTATTTTCAGATTGACAGCTAAAACATGTTAGGATATATAATCCCGTTGGAATTTGACTATGAGACCCTCTATCCCTACACTACATTATAAATTAATAGATGAATGAAAACCTTCAAATTCATTAGTAAAATATATTTGTCATTTATTTTGTAAATTTTTAAATGAAAAGAAAATATCTGGCCATATAAAGCCATTCAAGTGATGAAAACTCCAAATCTTGCAATTTCATAATTTGAAAAAGTTAATTGCTAATAAATTATGAATCATTTATAATTTTTGCATGTCAACCTGTATTATACATGCGTTTATTCATTCATTTATTACCATGGATGTGAAGAAAAAGGAAATTATTGCAGAACTGTACAAAGCTCTCCAAAGCAAACACTAGCATAGATACATCACTACTTTCGCAAATACCAGTAATTTGTTTAAGCGTTTTAGTGAGCTAGAGAGGGGTTACCGATGATTTAGGAGTAGACCAATGGGAAGATATATTCGGACTATAAAGTAAATCTGAAAACCTGACATTATGGTGAATTGAGTTGAAAAACTTGTAGGTTTAGCAAATTATTTATGTTTATAAAACTTTAATTTGCAATTTTGAGATCTATTAATCTGTTTGATGTTATAATGGCTTTGTCCCTTACAAAAGAAGGTAGAATTATTATGGAGTTTAAGAAGTTATAGAAATATATTAATCTTAATTTTGAATTGAATTTACTATAAATAAAGATATCATTTAATGTCCGGTTGAATTTTTTATAAATGTACTTGAAATGATTGTGAAATATTTTGCTAAGGAGACTGAATTGTGTGAAAATGCTGCTAAAAATCCAATTGGTTTCTAAAGAATCTGTACCTATCTATTAAGATAAAATACAGGATAATACTTATTAAGTGAACAACTGAGAGAGAATCAGCATTATGCTACTAAAGCTCAATAGTCAAATTATGGTGATATGGGTTTTAGCAGTAATTGGATGGAGGGATGGATGGATTGATAGATAGATAGTATAGAAAGCAAGCCATTGAACGAAAAATACAAGTGGTACTAATATCACTCGCATACATGCTTATTTTTTCAAAACATTGAAAAGCTTTTTGGGTTAATTGAATAAAACGTTTTGGAATTATTCAAAACTTTCAACAAGTTAATAAATTCAGTCTTTTATAATCTAGGTTTATGTAGAATTATGCAATGCCAACAAGTCTTATAATATAGTTTTATTAGAAATTGACAAAAGAAATCTGTATTTTTAAAGAAAATTGAAAAATATAATTTAATGTGATTAAATTGCTAATATTTCTCTCAGAGGATATTTTGTTTGAACGTACTAATTTGATCACTATATCCTTTATTCATTGTTTAAAAATTTATTTTCTAAAATATAAACATCTATATGAATTAATAAATCTGCTAAACATAATCCATCAATGAGTTACTTTTATGTTTTATATGTTCTCTTGTTCTGACTAAACAAACATTTCAAAATAAACAAATAATTAGAAATATATTTCGTAGGTAAAATGTAAAAGTTCCTTTAGGTTGCTTTATTAAAAGTATGCTTTTGATCTATTTGAGTTTAAACCTTCAGCCGGCGTCTCTGCCTCCTTGTGTTCTTTGATGATAAATAGACAAAAAACTTTTCTAGAATTTGTTTTAGTAGGTAAATAGTAGTCCACTGAAACATGTCAACCATAATCACAGCCCCCTCTAGTGGCATTTAAAAAAAAGTTGTTATGCGCTAAAATATTTTCGTAAGATTTTTGGCTTAAATTTAGATAGCCCAAAATGAAATGTGGTTGTGAGAGGGTATTTTGACTTAATTTTTCATAGGTATATCGTTAAAAAACATTGAATTCCAGCACTTAATAAAAAACCATAAGATTTCAGTTCTCGATTAAAACAAAAGAATTTTTTTGCCTCGGTAAAAAAACCAGATAAATCTGTTTATTTAATTTCTTGTTCTTTATCATTATTGAGTTTGATTAATATAAAATAACTAAAAATTATAAATAATAAAAGAATAATTGGACACATGCAAAAATAAAACACTTCAAATTAATTAACAAAAATGACTGATATTTACAAATTTAATTGAAAGTTACAATGAAACAAGTAAGATTCAAATACAAAATCAATAAAATTTTATTCAGAAAAGATACATTTTCTTCATTGAATTGATTACTAACAGCTAGTTAACAATCAAATATACGTCTATCTAACCAATAAATATCCTATGTGGAGACGAGAGTTGCTGTAATTGACGGAGAGTTCTAAGAAGAGTATAACGAAAATTAAGGTAAAGAGTTGTGTATAAAGTTAATTAGTTGATGTTGAATTCGTTACGATATTATTGTAACTCTTTATACTGTATTTGGCACATCCTAAGTTTAGATAGCTCCAGTACAGATTTATCAATTTAACTGGGTTTATCCAATACACCGATTCCTTATTTAGTAAAATTGAAATGAAATCACTATCAATTTTAAAGGTTTTCTTAAATGTCCATTTTGAATTGTAAGTAATCAGTTCAGAGGCTGTATTACACAACCTTAAACTTAAAAGTTTTTTTAACATTCTCTATGATTTTACCGTAAAGACTATTAAATAATTTATAATAATCTTTATTCAAGGCATTACTCGATTACTCGATTCTGCCCTCGATCTGGTATTTGTATCGATGTAATTTTAAAATTAATTATTGTCCTGTCAAAATTGAATTGCCCTATAAACATACGCTAATTTAACCACAACAAAAAGATAAAGCTTGAAAACTCGCCAATAAAGATAGTTCTTTTGGGGATAAAGCGTGAGCATTAACCTCTCAGCATTTATATCATGAGAACACATTATTTCAGCGGTAAATGGTAAATCGTCGAGTTTGTCGTGAACCGAAATAGGAATATCAAGATCAACCATTATGGTATAACCAACAGAAAGTAATTTTAAATCTGCCGATTCATAATAAAAAATATTTTATTTAATTTATCCCTATCCATAACCAAACAAAGTCTTTATAAGAAAGTATTTGGATAAAAGCCCATCCATTTAAATTATCTCTATATGTATTTAAAAGTTCAGTAGTGGCAGTGATTGTTAACAAATGTTACCCTTCATTTAATCCCCCTTCTAAAAAGTTATACATCTCGATATCTTGGAGCAACTTGATAGAAGATTTTAAAGTCATTGAAGCCGAATTCCATGACATATCTGAAATTCCCAAAACGTTAATCGGTTCAAGCCTAATGTGTGCAATTGATTTTAACCTAAACAGCTAACAAGTAAATGAACTTTTTTTTGGTTGTCACCTCTGATCTTTGATAAAACATCGATATTATTACTGATTAAAAGTCAAATAATAATAAATTCTTAATGCCATTACAAAACAAGTAAATATCTAATTTTATATAGATTAACAAGTAATCAAGTAAAACTACTCAATTTTTTCATCAGAAACGGCAACTCATCTTGTGACAAACTCACAAATTGTTGGTAACAAATAAATTGTTTCTAAAATTTTTAAAGAAATCGTAAAATTGTATGGAAATATCCCTTCGGATTCAATAATACTTCCACTAATTTAGATTACGTCACAGGTAAAGAAGTCAAAGGTTTAACAAATTGACAAGAATTGATAAATGTAATAATATGGGCCATCAACTCTGGCCGATAATGTTAAAAGCTTTTCGCTGGTGGTGGGAATGAAACGGATACTCCAATTATCGTATTTACTCAGCCCGTATTTAAGAATATGATGCAAGTCATAACCACGTAAATTATGAAAAACAACACGCAAAATATTAACCAGGTGTTTATGTACATTTATTGGTTAACATTTTATTAACCTATTATTATTAATATCATTTACTTAGAAATTTAATTCAAAATTAATTAATTTTAAATTTTTAAAAAGTTTCATAATACATCAGAATTTAATTTTTAAAAATTTCATCTTATGAAACCTAACTTACCATTTTTTACTTAATATTTTTAAATTTCACCTCTTTGTTTAAGTTTATGTGATCCTGTCAACTCAGGTTTTACCAGAGTTTAGTTTAAAAAATTTACCTCATGTCATCTATCTTACCATTTCTTTACCAGTTACTTTACTTTAATTTACATTAAGCACTTTAATTTACTTTAGGCGCTTTTATTTAATAATTTCACTTTACTTGTCTATAATGTTAGACTCAACTGTTATTTACCTAGACCAATAATCTCTGTGTTTTTATCGAGAGCTGCAATTCATGGCTTTAACGCACATGCCCGAGCGTAACTCGGGCATGTGTTACTGGCAAATTTGTGCATGCTCGAGAGTGACTCGGGTATACGAAATATAAAGTTTTGTTTAAGATTCACTAACGATTATATCTCGGGCAATGTAATAAATTTATGACATAGGTCTATATATTAATTATCAATAATAAACAAAATGATTTTATTTTTGCCGTTGTATCAACAAAAGGTGCGTTAAGGGGTTTCTTATTTCATATTGACCTGTGAAAATTTAAGACATATTATATCACTCACTATAGTGTGACCAAAAATCCTCAAAAATAATTATTTGTCTTTTATTCCTTCCTAACGTTGAACATTTTTGCACGTTCTTTGTGCATATAATTAATTATTTTCTTCTATTTTATGGTGGATTTTCCATAACTATTAACCATCTTTTCTCGATTATATATTCGAGGTGATTCTTTTTCATGTGCTCTTTCAGTTTATCATTGCTGTCGAATATCTTCATCTTTTTCTTATTTAGATTCTCGATTATTAGTTTAAGTTTATTCTCTTTGCACTACTCCTTTTTCAACTTTGTGAAATCGATGTCCTCTGCCGTTATCTTCCATATTCGTCTTACATCCTGATAATTAATTCCTTGAATATAAATCTTGAAACACAACATGAATTAGAATTTGTCTTTCCTGATTTATGATTGCTACACCATCCCTTGCATCAGTTACTAGCTAAAATGACTTATTGAAATTTTAATGTACTAAAGTAGAGATGACATAAAAAAGTATTTTTTTGTCAAATCTTGGATCGGCTTTGCTATCGTCACGTAATTCTTGACGAACTTGCGGGTATATCTGCAAAATCCTAGAAATATTTACACTTAGCTTACCGATTTTTTAGATCTTTTTTGTGTGTGGCAAGAGAAAAGTTCACTGTAAAGATAGAATGACCATCTTTCCTGTGTAATCATACAATACGTCAGATAACAGAAGTTATAGAGATTTAGAACGAATATAATCAGGATTTTACAAATCTAATATTTGACGTCCTTGTTGAGTCTTTAGTATTTTGTCTTCATAATGTTTTATTTCATATTTTGAAACATGGCTATCAAATTATTGCTTTAGATCGAATTCAAGAAATTTATCATAAAGTTCTTAAATTTAATTTGGCGTGGTTGAAACTATTGGATCACAGCGATGTGGGTATACTCCTTAATAGTTGGATAGAAGAACTCGGTAAGATATAGCTTAAACACTTATCTCATTAAATAATTTCTTAACAAATTTTTATTCAATCAAAAAAGGTTCGAGCAAAGGTCAAAATATTATATGTGGAAAGGTTGAGTAAACCTCAAAGAATATGGACCTTTGTCGATAAACTTATATTTATAAAATACTTTGAATAAACAAGAAACAAAATTTTGTTTAAATGATTATTTTTTTTTTACTTAAAAACTTAAAAAAACAACCGTATCCTTTAGGATTTACTATCTAATCTCTTGCCCAAATATGTAAATTTTAATTTAAAATTATGCAAACAAGCAAATATTTCCATCGGTAAAATTATCGCTTTCTTTTCACCATTGGTCAATTTTTATTTTCAATTTAAATACAAACACTTGCAAAAAGCTACGTGGAAAATTCATGTTAAATAAATGAATATATAGATTTGTAGAGTAGAAGGAATTTGAAAGTGAATGAATTGGAAATAAAACAATTGCAGATAAAATTACTCAAATTAGTCTTCTGTTGCGCTTGTTTACAAGTTTTCATATCGGGAGGAAAAAATGTATGGAAATGGTACCCAACCAAATATTTATACAAATACAAATTTTATCACTAGTTTTTTATAAAAATAAAAAAAAAATATAAAGAAAAATATGTAGATTTAATAATAATATTTACAGTTCTACAATAATTTGCGTATCAACGAAATCTTTCAGACTTGAATTTTTCATGTCAAAAACAGTTTTACACGAAAATTAAAAGATTTCCACTTCTTGTTTTGACTGATTGTAATTCTCAAATGCTTTTTTGGAATTCATATATATCAACTATAATTTCTCTGGCTGGTTTCCTAATTTGGCTAATAAACTGGCGCCATGTTTTTTACAATACACATTAATAACATTTTTGATATCAATATAATACATAAACACCACGCTAATAATAATAATAATAATAATAATAATAATAATAATAATAATAATAATAATAATAAATAATAATAATAATAATAAAAAAAATAATAATAAAAAAAAATAATAATAATAATAATAAAAAAAAAAAAAAAAAAAAAAAAAATAATAATAATAATAATAATAATAATAATAATAATAATAATAATAATAATAATAATAATAATAATAATAATAATAATAATAATAATAATAATAATAATAATAATAATAATAATAATAATAATAATAATATAATAATAATAATAATAATAATAATAAATAATAATAATAATAATAATAATAATAATAATAATAATAATAATAATAATAATAATAATAATAATATAATAATAATAATAATAATATAATAATAATAATAATAATAATAATAATATAATAATAATAATAATAATAATAATAATATAATAATAATAATAATAATAATAATAATAATAATAATAATAATAATAATAATAATAATAATAATAATAATAATAATAATAATATATAATAATAATAATAATAATAATAATAATAATAATAATAAAATAAAAAAAAAAAAAAAAAAAAAAAAAAAAAAAAAATAATAATAATAATAATAATAATAATAATTAATAATAATAATAATAATAATAATAATAATAATAATAATAATAATAATAATAATAATAATAATAATAATAATAATAATAATATAATAATAATAATAATAATAATAATAATAATAATAATAATAATAATAATAATAATAATAATAATAATAATAATAATAATAATAATAATAATAATAATAATAATAATAATAATAATAATAATAATAATAATAATAATAATAATAATAATAATAATTTATTAACCGCATATAGTATATAAGTAAGATATATTTGCTTGGCTGCAAATTTAATAATATGAGAATTTTTTTAATTATGAAATTATCATTTTCAAAGCTTCTCAAAATGTTTCTGATGTTGTGATATTTCCAATATAATATTCAAGAAACCAAAGTTTCAACTTTTAAGAAAAAAAAACTTATTAAGAAAGAATAAACATAGTGAAAGAAGAACGATAAAAGAAAAGATAATTCAGATGAAGCATTTGACTTATTACCAATATGTATTTTAACATATTTATTTTGACATACTTTAATAGACAAATCAATAAATTATTTTTCTATTTATATTCATTCTTTCTACTTGAGAACCTGTAATTTAGGAGCCGTCCATAAATGACACCACGCGATTTTGACCGATTTTTTATCCCCTAAAAAGACGTTAGACCCCTTCAAATATGACGTCACAAATTTTTGTTCCCCCTAAAAAGCCTTATTTCATATTTGAAAATGAACATGTTTCAAATCACTTTACTGACATTTTAGTATGTATTTAGTGTAATGCTGCAATATCGTTGACAAAACATGTTTTAAAAAGGAGGCCCTGAAAAGCTGAAATTAGTATCAAATTATGTTGAAAAAATACAAAAGTTAAGATGTGATGTCATGGTTATTCCTCTCATCACACATCGTCCCAAATGTGTGACCTCCTCCCGTAGGTGTGTGACTTCATTTATGGACGCCCCATTACGAAAACAAATGTCGAATAAAACTATTAAATTAAACTTTATTAAATTAAACTTAGAATATTTATAACTTTTTAATTAACAAACTAAATTATTTGAAAAAATTATTTGTAAAAAAATATTTTTAAATAAAAAACTGAAAATGTTTATTTATTTACTGATTGTAGGACTTGGTCAACTTAGTTTCAAAGAAAACCCAATTAAATATTCTAACATAAATATTGAAAGTGTACCCAATATTTAGCGAAATGTTAAATAAATTTTCTCAAGCTATTTTCGAGATCTTTTAATGTTGTCAGTGACAATATTTTTCAAAAATATTTTTTTAAAAAATATATGTTATTTATTATTATTATTATTATTATTATTATTATTAATATTTATTATTATTATTATTTTATTATTATTATGATTATTAATATTATTATTATTATTATTATTATTTTTATTATTATTATTATTAATATTTATTATTATTATTATTATTATTATTATTATTATTATTATTATTATTATTATTATTATTATTATTATTATTATTATTATTATTATTATTATTATTATTATTATTATTATTATTATTATTATTATTATTATTATAATTCAACACAATAAAAGAAAATTTTACCCATCCTTGTAGAATAATATCTCATTGAATACTGGCAGCTGGATATGTCCCCTCCATCATTAATATAAACCACTTCTAACTTATTGAAAGCTTGAATAACGTTTTTAGATATGATCTTTCCACAATAAGACATTGTAGATTGACCATCCTGTCTGATTTCTAGCCTTCGATGAGGACAATTTCTTTTGTTAAATTGAAAAATAGAAATCAAATTCATTTAAATAAAACAAAAAGATAAAATTAACTCATAAATATAATAAATTTAAATTCCCGTTTGGTCTAAAAGACTATAAACCGAAGGAGGGAAGTAAGCACCCGTAAAATCAAATTTGCACTACTATTGTAGCATACTAATTCCTATTGTATTCCTATATTTTCTACCCTTTATCCGATTATCTTCTCCCGAAATGTCTGATATATTATTATAATGGATTTGCGGACAGTTTCCTCCCCCAATCGGCAACTATACATTTATACAATTATAACCCGTCTCAGTAATTTCTATTGAATTCAAATGGCTTTTTGAAAGAAAGTAGATGAATTTATAAATGTTTTTTGTTCAAATTGCAAATATTGGAAATGTTTCTTTTTTCTAGCTCTTTCGCTGAAATATGTTCAAATTTGGATCAGAATTTAAAAATTTGAATTTCATTATGCACTTAAGTTGGAATGATGTGCTATGCACATTGACTGCTATCTGTACCAAATCTTAATATGGCATGCATAGCAGGTTGTGTGATGTTGCTGACTTAGCAGTTATATCAACAAGTTATATATTAGATATCGCACGACTCATATAAGTCAAAATAACATGCTAACTAGCTTCGAATTGCTTTGAACGAGTTCTATTCTGAAATTATTCTGAAGTCCTTAGCTAAATATAACCAAATGATCAACCGCTACGCATTTCCAATTTTTGTTTGATTTTCTTTCCTGAATTTGTTTTTATATTTTGCAATAAATTATCTACAATCACCTAAAATTCTTCTTTCAATACCTTTTCATTTGTAAAAGTTTTTTCTGCAGTACACACAGAAATGGTGTCCTTTCAATTATTCTTCCTAACGATACTGGAGAAAGATTTCGGCAAAAAGGTTCATGTTCAACAATGAGATTCATAATGAATAAGAAAAGTTTTGTTTTTGATTTTTTAAACAAATCTTTTAGATGTTTTAGGTGGTTTTATATGCACTAATGAGATCGGCTTAAAAACCTTCGTGGTGAATAGGCTGGACATTCATGGTACAAAGAATAACAATTTATTAGTGTTAAATGTGAAAATAAATTAAATAAAAATATTATAAAACGGAATTTTTTAAATAAGCATTAATAAAAGTCACCATTTGGAATTTAACATTTTAGCATTTACTATATTTAAATAAGTAAATGAGATGTTAATTGGATTAATCATAGTATAAGGTTTCCATCTATTAGTATGACCTTTGCATTTAATAGTGTTAATAATTCATTTTTCCATATTAATCACTTATTAGCCTTTTAATATTATTATGATTTATTTATAATTATAGTTTAGAATCTAAACTTGAGATGAATTATAATTCAAATGTACAAATTTAGTTCCCTATCCTTCACTCATGTTACAAGTGAGACTGACATATTTTAGCATTTCATTTATCTTCATTTAAGTTTTGGCACTGTCTTGTTTTCTTGATTTAGGTACATATGAAATTTTGCTTTAAATAAGGAAAATAAATCAAATGTGACCATATTAAAATGATTTAAATTATTATCTAATTTTAATCTAATTTTTATATTATCCTATTATTGTTACAATAAATAAATTGTATTATTTAAGAATTAATGTAGATAAAATGACAATAAAGTGACATATAATAATCATTTTATTATTTGTTTTGTAGTCAATAAGAAATGTATGTAATAATAATAATAATAATAATAATAATAATACATATAGTTCTGCCTTCATTTATTTATTAATGATTTAATAAACACTCAATGAAAAGTAAATTACTGTAATGAATAAGATAGAGGTAAATTCAAATAGAGTAATTCCAAAAAAATAACTATTCCAGAGCCCCTGAAATAATAGAAAATAGAATTAACATTTGAGCACCGATTAAAAATTTCCGAGCTGACAATCGTTCCATTTGGATGTTTGTTTAAATCAACGGTCACGCTGTATTCTCGTGAGATTTCGACTGTTTCAGTAGCGAGATTAATCAAGTTTAATAAATCTGACAATACCAACCTTTGTAAAACATCACTGTGGTCATGATTTGGAAAAAGGCTGTGAACCTGACATTCATGTCATAATAAATTTCTAAACCATTTGATAATTATAATAGGGAATTCAGCCGACCAATAGCAATTCGCTGGGAAACATTTTTCATCAAATTAGGTAATCATATCATAGGGAAATTGCATAATGAATAAGACTGGAAGCTTTGGTTAAAATATATAATGTTTTTATTTAGGTAAGGAGAGACACCCCCAAAAAACAAATGTTTACGTTTTTTTTTAAAATTGTGATATATTCATGAAGGATTGTCAAACCAAGTCTTTCATTTCTAGTTTTGATATGGATAAATTTGTATTATATTGTCCCACACACACACATATATATATATGTATATATATATTTGTTTCTACTTTATTATTCAAATTAATTTATTATTAAATTTTGGTTTAAGAGGTAGTTTTAACTCGAACTCGCTCGGCGATTAATGTAATAATAGCTTGTAGACAATATCAAAAATATAAAATTTAAAATAATTATTAAACAAACACACAAGGAAAAGAAAAATTATTTTGGATTATTGAAAAAACAAACAAGTATACTGTAAAAACTAATAAGAACAAATTAATTAATTTAAAGTCGAAAAACACAAAACAAAAGTCAATATTAATTAATTACCATATATTTTTTACAAAATGTATTAAAAAAAATTAAAATATTTTTAATCAATTTATTTGTCTATGATCTGTTTTATTTTCTTTTATTTGCATTTTAATTATTTGCATTACGACTTTAGATCAAAGTTTCATTTTTCATCAATCATTTAACATCAATTTTAAATCTATAATTGTAGTAAAAATAAATGAAATGTTAAAATTTTATTATTTAAATAATTTTTAAAACTTTTACATATTAAGTATCACCAAAAATGGAAATAGCAACACTAAGCTGTCTTAATATAGTATTATTATAGGAACTATTGCCACCGCTTTCCATTTTATTATTCGTCTTGTAAAATCCTGATAAAACTTCACCGTCCGTTGGTTTCCGTCATGCTTCAAATTCTCCATAAATGGCTTGTTAATCAACACACCGGGAGGCTATCATTGACATATAATATCGCCTTCGATGATGTTAACTATTTTTGGCTTCTATTTTTCAAACACAAACAACGCAAGGGTTCTTTAATAACACATTTAGATGGTTTACTTTTTTCTCCATTGAACCTTTAACTTGATTGTGGTTAAAAGTTCCATGGGAAATGTCATTTATCGGCAATGGTGCTCTTTTCAAGGTTACCATTTGGAGTTATTTTCCTCTATTAGTACAATTAAAAAAAATGCAACAAATAATTTTAAATTGATTAATAATAAATCAAATTAAAAATAATTAATTAATTAAGAAATGAATACCCTCAGATAAAATTGTCCAGGAGAAAACAAAATTCAATTTCGACTTTTAAGGAATTTAAAACAGTTTTATTATAAAAACGAAACTCGGAGAAAGAGAAAAATAATATTGAAATAAAATGAAAACATCTGATTTAATTGTTCTGACATATTTAAAAAAGAAGCAACATAAATGAAGATTTTCTTCACGAAGTTAGGAATCGATTGTAAATGTGCTGATCAATATATTTCATTACAATGTTGAGAATTTGCAATTATTATTAGAGCATGTTTGGAGTCAGATCAATAATTGTTAATATTCTAATCACCGACAAACACCACAAAATTTATTTATTGACAGAAATTAATGTTTATAGAAGTTTGGCCAAATAAATTTTCATAGATAATAAACAATTTCAAAATTAAACTTATTATTATAATAATAACTTCTAGGGTCAAGAATGTTAGGATATGAATATGAATTCCGAGAGTAAAAATATTGTTAAATTCATTTATTATGTTAATACTTCATTATCAATGTAAAAGGAATAAAAAAATACATTCGCAAAATAAAATCACTTTCTATTTAAAAGCTATATGTATTGTTATTTATTATTATTATTATTATTATTATTATTATTTTTATTATAAATGAATTAATTAAGAATATACAATAACAATTTAATGGGGTATTTCGATTTATAAATTGAGTTTCATCCACTCTTTCAATAAAATTAATTTTTATTTAATTTAAACAAAATTTATAAATTATTCACTGATTTCCAAATTAGAGATTTAATGTTTCACAAATAAATTTTTAATCAATTTTTAATTGTTTCCTGCAAACAATTTTTAATATTTAATTACTCAGATTTGAAAATTACGCCTAACAGCTTTCTTTGTTAGATGTTTCTGTTCAATAACTTTTTAAAAAATTAATTAAATTATATATTTTTTATTAACACTCAAGAATAACAAATGAAATTTGATTTATGATTAATAATAAACCTGTCCTACAATAAGTCTTTTCGTTGCAAAAATGTATTTTTATACTGATGACTTTGAAAACTACTTCAATTTTATCGAATTGGCTATAGTTTGTCAGATAATAACTGCCTTACATATCAATGGTTTGTATTGTATGATAGCTAAAATATTAATAATTTTATGTGCATTATAAATAAATAATTAAATAAATTTGGCAACGATTTAATTAAAAGATAACGCCAATAAAAAACTTTTCGTACGATATATTTCGATATAATAACTATCATCTTCAGGTACTCAAAACCAACTAAAAATATTATGAATTAACATTTAATTTAAACAAATTATTTTTTATTAATTTAATTTTGTAAAAAAATAAATATTTATAAAATATATTCAAATAACTTTTAATTAATTTTCAATTTCATTTATATTAGAACTCGAGTACAGAGATGACCGGAAGTCTCTCCAATGTATGTGGCATTACACCCATTACATGTAAATTGATAAACAAAATCAGAACACAATCCAATCTGAGTTTTTGATTTATTAATAAACATATTGCGTACCTTACACGAATTAGAGACGATCGATTGAAGGGTTTGACCAATATTAGTGAGCACTGTAAAAGTGAAATAGGAATGTCTGATTTTAGAATTTTGTTGAAAAGTTTGAATAATTATTAGGAACGCGTGATATGTGAAGAATTGTTGATAAAGTCATTGGATCCAAAGATTAATGTGCAAAGTGCTGTGACTACGAATGTCTTGAATATTTTTAAATAGTCTACGTATATTAAATCATGTTTATGTATTGTTTTTTTAAAAAAACTTTTTTTTTAATATTATTAAAATAATTGAAACTTTAAATTACATTAATTTTTTTAAAAGTTATAATATAAATGAAATTTTAAATTAATTAAAAGTTATTTGAATATATTTTATAAATATTTATTTTTTACAAAATTAAATTAATAAAAAATAGTTTGTTTAAATTAAATGTTAATTCATAATATTTTTAGTTGGTTTTGAGTACCTGAAAATGATAGTTATGCTATCAAAATATATCGTACGAAAAGTTTTTTATTGGCGTTATCTTTTATGTGCATTGTGTGTCATTCGTTGGAAACTAAAAATTATAGCAGTTAATAAAATACTATTATTATTAAATTATTGTTACAATAAATAAATTGTATTAATTAGGAATAATTATAGATAAAATGAATGTGAAATGACTTATAACCAGCATTTTTTAATAGTTTTATCGACAGTATGAAATTCATGGTTCCCTGACACCTCATCATATGAGGCATTTCATCATTATAGCAATTCATCATTGCACATTTGAACATTATAGCAATTCATCATTATAGTATTTCATCACCATAACATTTCATCACTAAGATGCCTGTGATCTTAAGATCACAGAAAAACTGGCCTTGCAAAGAAATTTCTTATCAGATTATGCTTTGATATACCCTCGGTGCATAGGAGCAGTGCCCGCATTTTATGCTGACTGTCGAACTGATAGCATCTCTCGTAGAGCTCTTTCAGGTAAAGTGATATTAAAGCTAAATTTATATAATAATAAGTTATAGTAATTAATCTAATTATTTTTTAATTAAAAAGTAAAAGTTAATATATTTAATACTTACTTATTACTTTAAATACTGCTGTTTTAAATCCATGTACATTTTTTTATTATTTATAGATATTTCAGAGAAACTCTTCACAAAACTGGAGTTTTATTTTCAAAAAGTGATTTGAAACAGTTTTGTGTGTTTTGGCATTAAATTTGTTTTGTGTGTAATGCCTTGTGTTTTACTGTAATGAATTCTGTTGTAGGATAATAGATAAATGCACTTCATCCAATGATGAAATGTTATGGTGATGAAATACTATAATGATAAAATGTCTCGTATAATGAGGTGTCTGGTCACCGAAATTCATTTAATAATAATAATAATAATATTAATAATAATAATAATAATAATAATAATAATAATAATAATAATAATAATAATAATCATATTTATAAATAAATAATTAAATAAATTTGGCAACGATTTAATTAAAAGATAACTAATATTATTAGTAAACTCAGTTTACAATATACAAATAAAATCAATAATTTTATATCATAGAAACAGATAAACTTACCTGTGTGTTGAATTTTAATTTTGCAGTGAATAAAATCATTCATTACAGAAAACGAGAAGTGGTAAAAAATAAAAATGAACACAATGCATAATAAAAAACGTATTTAAACTTATTGTAATGAATAAACACATTCTAAAATTTAATTAAATAAATTTTTAAAAATAAAATATCATGGAAAGATTTTGACCAGTCTGGTATACAATACAGTAGAACACAATCTAATTATCATCATTTCAGCGTCTAGCATTCGTCACAAAACATACAGCTAGATATTTGTACTGAAAAGGTGTACATCTTTTCAGTTTATTGAGAACAAAGTTACTCAGGTTTTATATATGAAGTTAAATAAGTTAGTATTAATACGTATGAAACATCACTAATGCATCTTAACGTGAGTCTAATGTATTAATACGAGATTTTAGTTTATCAAAGGTGGAATACAAAGTTTTATCTTCAATGTTGACCAAAAAGAATTTCCTTAAACTTAAAGTTAAAATAACAGCTTGTCAGATCAGAAAACGATTAAGAGGAAAATTTTTTCAATTGTCATGGGACCTCTGGGTTTCTTCATCTCAGAGGAATGGAACATGTTCATTGATGGATCAGCAATGAATCTTAAGTGAGAAGTATGTACACTGCTTGACGTTTCCTTTTAGATTTAAAGATGGTGTAACTTCTACTTGGACACCAAAGTGAATATACCAAGTTTAATATGCTTTAGGATAGCAAGGATCAAAAAGACCATTAGATTACAGATGTTTGGCTTACAAAGTGAAAATTTTGTATCGTCATAGCGAATATGAATCACACATTGACAAAACAAACGATCATTTTGCCGCAGCTTCACATCAAATTTGGTTTGGTTAAGCAGTTTGTAAAGGCGTTGAAAAAAGGTGATGACTTTAATAAATAAATATGTAAAACATTACCTGGAATGAACAATGACAAATTGGAGGTTTGAGTATTTAATGGTTCTCAAATTTTTCAATTCATCAATTATCTTGGTTTTATCACTTACATAAATGTTGGCGAGGCCTCTGCTTGGCACAGTTACATAGCAAATGTGAATAAGTCACTGAGAAATGGTCAAGCTGATAAATATGATGAATTGGTGAAAGCAACATATCTCACTGTTAAAATCTCAGAAGCAATATATGTATAAAGATAAACTTGTTTCACAGTCATTTAAAGTGGTTTACAAAGAATCAAGCTTACTACTGCGAAGGATAAGGAGAAAAATTCCATTAAAAAAATGTAGTCTACTAGAATCATCTTCTAAAGCACAGAACATAAAATTATAGAAACTACCTTTTTAATGCCATGAATATTTTCTGGGTTCTTTCCCGTCTTTTCATAATACTTTCATCTTATTACTTGACACTGTTAAAATTGGAAAATCTTAAAACAAATTTCTTTTTTTGACATTTTCCGAACCAATCTAGGAACTCAATGTCTTTCTTGATAAAGCTGTAAAAATGGTTTCAATCTAAATCACAGTTGAACTGATAGTAAGAAGAGCCTTAAGTGTTCCGATTTCCAATCGACTTTTCAGATAATCCCAAATCCAATTCATTAGCAAGAATATACGCTCAACATTTGTCGATGTTCCAGATAGAGGGAAAGCATATTATACTAACCTTTCCAAGTTGGGAAGCTTAGTGGACTCATTTCAAAATTTTGACTTTAAATGAGTTAAAGCTTTAACTCATTTAAAGTCAAAAATTTTAATTCAATTAAAGAGTTCTTGAATTTCCTCATGCCATCAAAATATTATTCAATGAAGCAAAATTTAAAACTTTTATTGCTAGTAAAATGTTTTATTTGAATTAATTAAGGTTAAAGATGGTCTGACTTACTAGTTTAAACATAATTGTATTGTAGCAATACTTTATGGTACCTTATTTCTGAAAAACATAAAATTTGGTTCACAATTTCGATCAAATTAATAATTCCGGTACAAATAGCGTCCTTGCCAGGACCCGGGACAATTTCTGAAAATCCGTGACTGTCCAGGCAAATTTCTCGCAGATAGCCAGCCTAACTATAGGTAATGAAGAAATAAACACAAGCAACAAAATTAAAAAATAACAATTTGAAAATTAAAAAAATTATGAATGTTTATGGAAGATCATCAATTGATATTTTTCAAAGGTTTTATCTTTTATTGTTGTAATTATTTCTAAATTTTTCTCCTAAATTTTGCTTATAAATAAATTTGTGTTAAATAAGATGGTTATTTTGTTATTATAAAAGTTTGTGGTACATTACATAAAACACCCCAGACCGTCCCGTAACCTTCTTTTTACAGTAAACTCGGTTGAAATTAATTATATAATAAATACAACAAATAATTTAATTAATAGCATAACAGACCCCAATATTTGCATAATTTAATGTGAAGTGATTCTATGCTTAATAACGACTTAATAACGACTATTGTTTTCCTTTCATAATAATATACGCACGTGCGAACACACACTTATTAGTCAAATGCAGTCAAAACCACGGGGTAAATTCAAAATATGTTTACAAAAGTGACAAACTAGTAAACAAGCTTGGGTTAATTGAGCACTAGAGTATTTTCTATAAGGCCAAAATTATATCACTTGAGTGCGACTTACAAATTCACTGCCTATACCAGATTGAATCTGAAAAAATTTATAACTGAATTCACGAAGAAATTTTGAAACACTAATTAAATAATTTGATTAAATATTTATTTTTTCAGACTAAATACTTATATATAGGGTAGCAAATCTTATGTTTTGGCGTTTTTAAGGAATTATATTTGAAGTAATTATATGCTAATATCTGACAAAAAAATATATTCGTTATTTTGAAGAAGTTAGATAAGGAGAACCGCTTTTCTTGAATAATTTTCAGTGCAACTTTTACAGACTATCCCTTTGACGCAAAGAAACGGAGATCAAAATAAAATCGGGACATAATCTGCAAGATCAATTTTCAAAGAAAAAAAAGTTCCTAAAGTATTTTTTAGAACAAATTGAATTAATATATAAAATTTCAAAACTTTCAAGATTTTTTTAAAAAAAATTCAATTCAAACAATAAAATAAATCAAAAAAAAATATTTAAACATTCAAATTAATTTTAATAAATATCACATAATAATTTAAACAGTAATTTCAATAAGTTATTGTTTTAATATTAATTGTATTGGAATGAATTTTGAATTTAGTAGTACCCTAATTTTTCATAGATAGTCCGCACCATTAAAAGTTTTGTTTATATCTATTAAAGCAGTGTTTTTTCAAGCTTTTTTTAACCATCGCCCCTTTAAGACACAATTTGATTTTCCACCACTCCCTAAAGATTATTTAATTGTATAATGTACAAAATGTATTACATGTAAATACATTTTAATGGTACAGAACAATTGCTACCGGATTGCTCCAATAGCGTTATTTAACAGAAACTTGTTACAACTTGATTGAGTACAGAGTGCGGGCTATCCTACAAAATCTATGTTAAGTATTTTAAGTTATTATACAATCATACAGAGTAGAAATATAAACTAATTATTCGTTATTGTGTAGTCGGTAGGTTTTAGTTTTAGTGAAATTTAAAATAAAAAGTAAATGAAATTATAAATCTACCATCGCCCTCTTAACCCACGTCAATGCCCCCCATTTTTTTTCCGGGCCCTTTAACGCCCCTCTCTAGGTCTCAAACGCCCACAAGGGAGCGTTCTCGCCCACCTTGAGAAAGGCTGTATTAAAGGGTTGTTTACTTATATATTTAAATTCAAAAGTTTTCCAAAACATGTGAAATCATTAAACTGTGTTTGAATTGAATTTAAATTAAATTCAAATATCAATTTTTCAAATATCTTTTTTATTCATCCAATTGTCGAAAACAAGAAAGTTGTACACTCTGGATAAAAAACTCGAGATCATAGAATATGCAGAAAAAATTGGCAAAAGATCTGCGACAAAGGCCTTCGAAACCGATGAGAAAAATGTTTGCAATTGAATAAGAAATAAGTCGATACCTTTAGCAGTGAAACCAATCAAAAGTGCTAGAAGATTTCGTAAAACATTTTGGCTCAAACTCGAATCAGTCTTGAAGGATTTGATTCTTTCTGAACGCCGAAATAAATCACGTGTCTCGGTGGTTAGAATACATTTAAAAGCTCAAGAATGGGCCATAAATTTAATTTATATAAATAAGCTTCACTTCATGTATAAGCCGCTGCAATTATTTTTTCTAACTTTTCTCTTTTTCATAGATAGTCCGCGGACAATGTATGAAAATTAAGGGTAAATTGTATCATTTATTATTTATAACTAGTATAAAAAAGATAACTAACAATCACGCCACAAATTTTTATGCAATAACTAGATTCCAATTCATACATTCATACTATATAGCGCTTAATTACACACACACACACACACACACATATATATATATATATATATATATATATATATATATATAGACATACTATCAAAATACACTCAAAGATGTTTTATTTCAAAAATGGGAAGCACAACAGAAGCAGAAACATCCATAAAGCAAGAAAAAGTGGTGACTTTCTACACATTTCCAAACCTTTGAATAAGTAAAGGTCAGTTTTTTAACTCACTTCCTAGTTATTGACCTCCTAGCCCAATCATAATAATTTTGTAAAACTTTTCGTGCGTTTAAAATCTTTTTAAATACATTTATCGGGAAACTGAAATTTTTCTAAGAAAAAAATCTTTGAGATTTGTGAAAATCTTTTATACAAAATCATCGACTTGCTTATATTTGATTTAACTGTTGTTTTAAAATTTTTGAAATTTTCTTTTTGCAAATTTATTTTACTTTACGAGACAAGTCATTTTGATGACCAGGACAGGAGTCGAATCCAGAAAAAAATGTATCATTATAAATACAAAGAAATTATTAAAATTTGATTAAAATTAAGAATGAATTATTGCAGGTAAAACAGATACGTATGAATAGCAAATGAGGAGACGAGTACAAATAATATAAAACAATGGGGGTCACCAGAAAAAGAAATCTGATTAATAAAAAATAAACTCGAGTCATATGGAGAGCCCGAATAGATAATTAGTTCTATTCTCTCATAAAATCAATAAACCTAAATTAGTTTCCGAGGTTATTAGAAAGACAAGAAGTCACTGAAAACAAAATAATTATGATTAATTCATTGGACCAATACTTTTAATAGCAAAGGTGAATTTGAAAGCGAGTAAAACCTAATATTAGCCAATTAAAACTAACCTGCATACAAGATAGAGTAATCTACCGTGGGTGAATTTGATATTGTATTGACGATTGCGTTTATTATGGTAAATTTACGAATAAAGGTTTTTGTGTTGGTTTCTCTTAAATTTATTTGAAAGAGAGAACATGAGGAGTGATAGAGCAAACCGATTATTAATATATAAGCCCAACAAACGAAAAAGATTTTAAACTTGCCCTAGATGCTTCAATGAGCTAAATTTGTAATTAAAAATGTTGTCAAATTTTAATCAAAATAGACAAAGAAAATAATATATTGCATAATGTTAAAAGTTGCAAATTGGTTCCGGATAACTATAATCAGCATAAATATTTGAGCAAATGATGTTCGAAAAACTGTAATGTTTTGAGTATCAGAAAATTCTACAAATTCGGATAAAGGTCTTTCTGTATATTATTGCATTATCACGCAAATGTGAAGGAAAATACGAGAAATTTAAGAAAAGTTAAAAAAAGAGACTCGATATGAACACCTTGCGACTTATAAAATGGTGATAAATTAACAGTTACAATGAATTAATGCTAAAAAAATGTTTATTAAATTAAGTCAAAAGACAATTATAATATTAATAATAAAATCACAGATTTTTTGTGAACTAAGCTTAGACAGGGCAAAAATTTCATTTAAAAAATCTTTTTTCCAAATTTCATTTCATTTGCATTTCTGTGATTTTGTGAAAAAAATAATTAAAAATTGTTGATCTAGATTGTAAAATTTAAAAGTTTTACTTGGGAATAATTGGAACTCTAAATTCAAATTTGCACTTTGAGAAATGTATTTTTTAAACAAATATTTATTATAATAAAATAAATGATAAAACTTTGAAAATTAGTAATTCATTGAAATATGTAAATGTTACAATTTAAATTATATTTTATCGGAAAAATGATTGCCATTATTAATAAAAATACTCAAAAACAAATATATGAAATATATTTATCCTCATATACAGTCTGCTATCTCAATCTTTGCAAAATGTTATATATATGAAAACAATAATGATATTATTGATTTAAATAAATAATCTCAATAAATTTCTTGCTGATTGAAGTTTATTTTAGGGAATTGTCATTATTACCAAAGCCGCACATAAAATTCTTTCCTACTTATAAATGAAGTTTTAAATAAAATTTTAAAATCTTTTAAATTAGTTGTTCCTTTGCACATTTTTCTACGTTCAATAATAATACTCAGGCCTCTCAATCGGCTATGTTTCTGAGCACGTGTGTGAAGATAACGGGAAGACTCTCTAATTTATGTGGCATTGCTCCCATTACATGAAAATTTATACACTAGATCAGAAACTAAACCTATTGGGGTTTGAGATTTATTACTAAACATATCTATTGATTTTAAGGATTTCGATACTATTTTAAATAAATTCAAATTGCCTAATAATTTTGTGACAGACAATTTGAAATTTTAAAACTTTCCGAATATGGAATTACTAAAAAAATGAGATTTTATGGGTTCAACATCATTAGGTGAACTATAATTTCCATTGTTTTCATCAGACGCAATCTTAAGCCGATTAATGGTTTACTTAGTCAGTCTTTCTACAAACGCCTTAAAATATCCATTTTTATTAAAAAGAGAAATCAGATTTAGTATACTTTTGTTAGACTTTTCAACCGTAGAAGATAATGAACAAAATCTATAAATCAAATCCCTAATCATATTTCTATTATATTTAAAGTCACAAAATTTATTCAAAGTATAATTCTGTTTCAAAACTCTTAATATTATTGAGCATAGAAAATTGTATAAAAAGAAACTTATTTAAAAGATTTTAAATTTTTTTATAAAAACTTTAATAATATGTTGGAATATGTGGGTTATTTAATTAAACAATTAAATCATCATTGTTTCCGTGTGTAACATTTGACAGATTAAGATAGCAGACTGTATATGAGGATAATTTCCTTGAAATATATTTTGTTTATTTGGGTTCTCATGTTTTAATTATTTTTTATATACTTTTTCTTTGAAAAAAATCTATCGTTTTTTTGAAATATGTATATGATATAATAAGGAGATAAATAGGATATATTTGGGCGGTAAATAAAGTTTGAACGGAATTCTAGAACATTTGTATTAAGATTTATTTTAAAAGTCTCATCGAGAGTCTAATCCCGATAAGATTATGTTCGGATTTCGTTGATAAATTAACATGTAATGGACGCAATGCTACATATACTGGATAGACTTTCCGTAATCCATGAACTTGCATTTTAGAAGATTGTCGATTTAAGAGATTGGCCAATATTAATAAATACAATCAAAATTACATGAGTAAAATAGGTATGTCTGGTTTAAAAATTTTCATAATTATAAATAAAGCAAGTTTTGTTAATGCCGAAGGATCCGAATATTAATTTGCAAAATGCTTAAAGCATATCAGCTTAGAATATTTAAAAAAGTACTTAAAATATTAAAATATGTATTGTTTTAATTTTCAAATTTGTATATTAAATAACATTTTTTATTAAGTTGATTTGGCTGTGAACAAAATATAAGATTTTAAGATTTTTTAATCCTATATAAAAATAAATAATTATTTATGTAATGAATAAAAATCCAATTTAAAAAAATAATTAAAAATTTTGTTTTATTATTCTAAAATAAATAATTGGCAATATCTATTTTTAATTATTATTATTATTTTTATTTATTTTATTATTATAAAACTTAAACTTTTTTATGCTTTCTTAACAATTGGTATTAACAATGAATTTGTCAGTAAAATATTTTATCTAATGGAAAATGAAATTTATTTGCCAGTAACTAGTTAATGATAAAAATTTGCATTATTTCCAGGTCTGGAGATTATAGCCGGCCTACAAAATATTAAATGATTTAATTATGCCTCCTAATTATTGTTATGAGAATATGATACTTGAATTTAATATGTCATTCAGCTTATTAAAATCAATTTACACTTCTAAAATATTCTGTTTATTATTATTATTATTATTATTATTATTATTATTATTATTATTATATTATTATTATTATTATTATTATTATTATTATTATTATTATTATTATTATTATTATTATTATTATTATTATTATTATTATTATTATTATTATTATTATTATTATTATTATTATTATTATTATTATTATTATTATTTTTATTATTATTATTATTATTATTATTATTATTATTATTATTATTATTATTATTATTATTATTATTATTATTAGGAATAATAATAATATTATAAATAATAAATAACTTCTTGATTGATATTCCATCGCAATGTGGTTATCAATTTTTGTTTAAAATTTAGAAAATAAATAATTTACAAATAAATAAAACATAATTTTAACAATACGCTAATTTTTAATTTCATTTTGACTTAATTTGTAAAATATTGTATAACTTTTATATTTTAAAAATTTCTTTCTTTTCAAATTTGTGAAAAAAATGTAATAATTATCCAACTAATTAATAGAATATTGTAAATAAATAATATCCTTATGTAGTATTTATAAATAATGTATTTAATTATCTACTTTTACATAACATCAACCCCCCCCCTATTGATATAGCGGTAATTACTGCATTATCCGATGAAATTAAATCAAGTTCAAATAAATGTAATAATTTTTTTGTTTTTAATTTATATATTCTATTATTTATTTTTTCTTTAGATAAAATTCAGTAATTAATAAATTTATGGTTTCTTGGTGCTTGTGAAAGGTTTCCTTGGAGAATTTATCAATGGATAAATATACAAAAATTGGCACCCAAACCATATAATATTTATTAATAATTCCAAATCAAATTAAATAAAACATTTGAATAATATTTATTAAAATTCAACTTGAATATACAATCAAAATACTATTTATACTAATTTTATTGTTATTGGTTTAGGTTTTGCATTGATACAGATCATTCCTACATAAGCTTGCTTACTTCAGTAGTAAAATGCGAGAAGTCTAGTTTATGAGTGACACTTTTTTGCGAGTTGTCAAAATGAACAGCTTTAGAAAAAACCTGTGGAAAACTGCTTTTTAAGTTAAATGAGTGATTATACTGTATTTTAGATCAAAACATATACGTTACTTAATTATGGTCAAATGAGGTTTTTATTCACATTTTTCACAAGTTATATTCTTAAATGGATTAAAATAAATTTATCACAAATTTTAATACGTTATTTCTGAACAAACATTTTTAAACAATGAGAATTTTGTTGTCATTGAAACTTTGAACAGAGAAATAAAGAGTATTAATTTTAAATAAGTAAATTTTAGACAGAATTATTGTGGTTTTAGATATTTTAAACGAAGGTTGATCAAACATAATTTTGATACGATTTCAATGGAATAAGGATTGGAAAATGAACAATGACTGAATAATGAACGAAGTTTGTTTAAATAATATAATTATTAAAAAAAATAGTAAAATATAGAAAATAATGAAAGATATGAGGTTTAAATACGCAATATTTAAATAGAATACAATTAAGAAAATTAAAACCAGATAAGATGTAAGAATTGGAAAAATTAGAAAAGACTTACTTATATATATATATATTATATATATATATATATATATATATATATATTGCAGCAAAAGTTTGTTTCATCATATTTTTACTTGTTTAACATTTAATTTATGCGTCTACTACTATTACTACTACTACTACTTATATTTATAAAAATAATATTAATGACATTATGAATCAGTAAAGATCGAGATTTTTTGATATTCACGAATTTTTGGCATAGCCTTTTTAAATCTATATAAAAAGTTTTTATTTGGATCTATTCAACTTTTAATGGCAAATAAGGAAAGCAGTTGAAGGAAAAGAATAATCAAAGACTTATTACATTTTGTTTTGTGAGTGATCAGAACCTATTTAAAGTCGAAATATTTTATTGCTATTATTGTATTGCTATTATTTCTTATGGTGCAAATCAATGAAAAACGTGCTAAAACTAGTCTTACGTGGAAGTTGTATGTATATATTAACAACTATGTCGAATTTCTAAATGTACTATGATTTTGCACTTTTTGCATTATTTGAAATAAAATACATAAAATTTTGAAAATTCACTCAGAAAATTCTATAAGTAGAGAATAGATGGGCTTATAAAATAATAATAAAATATTTCCTGTTTTATATATATTTATACGGCAAATAAATCAAAATTCCCATGCGCTTCTTTTAGATATATTCACATCATTGTACTCGCTTGAGAAAAATAATCAAACATTTTTTAAAAAAATTTTATGACGGTAATGTGATAAAAAAATAAACAAATATTACAATAATGATAAAAACTTTCGTATTTTCCACCCTATAAGTTGCTACGACGCACTTACCGTAACAACGTCTTTGATACCGCCGGCCATTGCATGCGACTTGGTAATTTCCAACTTTGTGTAAGAAATATTATACAATTGTTTAAGAGTTATATTAAAATAGAAATAGAAAATAAAAGAAAATAAAATTTATAAGCAATATTTATTTTTTATTGATTAATAACAACAAATTTTAACACATATAACTAAATATTATTTGATGATTTAATTTGATAATCTTATAGTCTGTTATTTACGTGTACCTTATGAAAGTTTCCAGCAATTGGCTTGCCAATAAAGCGATAAATGCATTTCACTAAAGCACATAATCTCTACACATCAGTCACAGTCGTTAAAAAAATCTATCTATCGTATTTATCGTATATATTAGCATAGCTTGGGTTTCAATCCCGGCAGTGTCGAATTTCCTAAGGTTAGTTACTGATGGGAATATGGCAAGGTCTGTCGGCCTGCAAGATAACAAAAATCCATGAAAAATCCCACATAATTTTATGTAATTAAAATGATAATTGTTTTGAAAAATTTACAATTTATTAAAAATTGAATTTTATTTGTTTTAATTATCTGACTTAGTGTTTAGAATTTAAACTATTTAAATTGTTCGATCGGCTCATGTTAATTCTTTGTCATTTAATTAATTAATTCCATTTATTAAATTGGAAAAGATTTGATGAAGATTTTTCAGAGATAAAAATATCTTTAATAATAATTATTTGTTTGACTAAATAATTAAACCTATCAATAGACCGATGAAATTGCGCTGACTTTTCTTCTTTTGTTGTAGCAGTAAATAGTTTCAAATGTAGGATATTTTGGCTTTTCTTAAGCGGAAGATTTCTGTTGGAAAAAAGAGAAAAAGACTCCTAAATTGTTTATTTAATAATAAAATTTGCTTTATAAAAGTTTAAAATAAGATATCATATAACAGAAGGAAAATTATTCAAAATAAATTACGTTTTCTATTCTTTAGGAAACTCACTCCTTTCTAACGTATTAAATGACCAGTGTTTTTTCTTAGTACTATTCTTGGCGACGGCTTTCCGACACGGAAATCTAAAAGTCTAAAACCATTATTAATTTTTTAATTATCTTTCATGATAAGGTTTAAAACCTATCAAAGGTTGGGTAATTAATTTAGGAATAAACCAACTATAAAGAAGGGAAAAGGACCTTCTGGTTAGTCTGTTCCCTTAGCCCCATGTAGTTTAGTAACTTGGAGAATGGATTCAAAATTTGAGTCTTTTCTCAAAGTAACAACAATAATTAAAATTAAGGCTGGGAAAAAATAAAAATAGAATTTGTGAAAAGATGAAAATAAAAAAAAGACTTTTATTTGGAAATTTGGTTTTTTTGTAATGGAATAATAATAGTTTAAAAATATTGTAAATTTTAAATGTTTGTTTAAAATGTAAATAGTAAATGTAGAATTTATAAAAAAATGAATTTGTATAAAAATTGTAATATGAGTAAACTTTAATTTTGAAAGTGTTTATGTCTAAATAAAGGATTTTGGCTCTTTAAAAACGTTTAAATATTCTTAAAATGTCATTGATACGTTCGATTTCTAATGAAATTCCTGAATTTCCAGTTCTTAATAGATTTTCAGGGCATGCTTATGGAAGAAGGTTAATTGATGAATACTTAACAACCAGTGATTTAAATCCAGTCACTGGGGTACAGTTTTCTCGAGATGATTTGATTGAAATTAGAGTTCTAATGCCCAGTTTTACACCCATTCCAGCCTTATTGAAATCTTTTCAGGATGAATTGGATGCTATGATGCTTCAACAATTTATCATGAAACAAGAGAACCAGACTCTTAAATGTGAATTGTCTCACACTCTTTATCAATACGATGTTTCGCATAGAGTTGTGACTCGTCTAGTCAAAGAGGCTAACACAGCTTGAGAAGCTTTGTCTACTCTTAAACCACAAGTTGGAATTATATCTCATTATTATTTCTCCTCAAGCTGCACAATTCGATAAAAGTGAAGCAGGAAAAACTCTTCGATGGATTGAAATGCTAAACTTTACGGTTCCAAGTCGTATTACGACTGCACTTGATAAAATCCCAACAAATATTCAAGAATGCTTTATGGATGAATATCACAACTTTCTGTTTGATGGTCTAGTTTTGGGATATTTGATGACAGCGTTGGACCTGTCGATCAGGGTTCGTCCACAGCTGCGATGTCTCGGTATTCTCGTGGGCCTAATTAATAAATTAATTAAAAAGATGATGGAATTCACCAGACCTTATAACAGATAATATTAATAAAGAGACTCTAAATTGAAAAAGTAAAAGTAAAAACAATATAACGAAAAAGAATGAAAAGAAAAAGCATAATCAATTGGATAACAAATAGTAAGTTTATTAACATACATTATTAACTCATTATAAAATTGCATTATCGCATTACACCGTAATACTTACGGTAATACCATTAACACAGTAATTCGCAAACTGTTTAGCTCGCTGCACACAAAATATTGAAAAAATATTTTAAAGTACAACTAAAAAGAGAGTTTATAACCTGATGAAACTCATGGAAAATCTCAATAGAAAGATTCAAGGAAATAAAATGTCAGTTTTTATCAAATGTTACATCTGGAAAAATTTTGAAATAATTTTTTATTGCCCATTAAAAAAATAATTTTAATTTAAAATTTCATAGTCACACACTTAATTTGCTTGCAACGCATAGTTTGCGTTATATTAATCAACAACTTTGAAAAAGGAGTTTGCAAGAAGATTTGCTGAATTTAGATCTCTTGAAAATTAATTTAATTTGCTTACATGCCCATTTCAAACCAACTCTGAAACTGCAGCAAATGAACTTCAACTTAAATTGATAAATATTCAAAGTGACAACACTGTGAAGGAACTATTTCGAATTTTGACACTGACAGAATTCTATTCAGCTTTAAATGCCAGTAAATTTAGCAAGATAAAATATTTTGCTAGCAGACTTTTCTCAATTTTTGGATCAACTTACATATGTGAACAAACATTCTCGTTCAAGTCCAAATCCAGGTCGCAGCTTACATATGTGAATTTGCAATCTGTGCTATGAATATCAACAAGTAAATAACAGCTTGGCTATGAAGAACTTGTAGGAAAAGTTTTGTCAAATACATATATCTCCTTGAAATTAATTAAATTAAAATCCTCTTAATTTTCATGTATTTATTTCATCAAAAGTTACTAAAGACATATCTAATTTATATTATCGTTATTCTCATGTTAAAATTACAAATGCTGCTAAAAATAATCAAAGAATAAATAGAACCTTTTAATTTTAATTAATAGCCATCACTACCGATTTCCTTAGCCTTCCAGAAAGTTTTAAAACCGTATTCGTTGTTATATTGATGAAAACCTGCTTGCAAAAAAGACATTTAATAATGAGACCCACAATGTATTGTGTTGATGCAAATTTGGCCCACCATCAAAAAAGTTTGCGGACCACTGATATAGGATTTTATAGTTGTAATACATTGAAAATTAGGCTTGTTTCTTTACTTAATAGTTTCTCACCATTCTGTACGGTTATCAATTCCTAACTGTGGAGTCATTCCATTGAGAATTTTATTTACTAAATCCCAATCTGCATCTTTTATTATTGCATATATGCTTAAAAAACGAGTGTTGTTCGACTATTTTGAATGTACTATATTTCTGGTTCAAAATAAAATTTACATACTTTGATAAATCATACAAATTTACATTTGATTTAATATCTATAGTAACTGTAATTGATTGAATTTGTAAATCCTTGATTGTAAATCTTCATCACTTATTGATGTACGAAAATGTTCGATGTTGAAATTTAGAAATGTTTGTTAAGATTGAAGATATCAAAATTATTTTTTGTCACGAAAATATTTGTTTCAGTTATCGTGATTGTGAGATTATTAAATTAAATTTCGAATTATTTGATTGAAATAAATTCTTTGGAAGTTCTTTGCTTATTAATAAGTAATGTTTAAGTCTTTAAGTAGCATATAAACTGGTTTACGGAATTTCAGTAATATCTACTGTTTATAAGTCATTTGTCCCGTGGTGAAATATTCATTAGTTTTATTAAAATAAATTTTATGTAATTTATCTATAATTTATTTAGACCTCTTTTTCAGTGAAGTAAACATTAGTTTCTCTTTTTTAAATGGCAAAATCAAGCTCTTCAATTGTGACCGTGTGATGGAAGATCTTATATAAGTTTTTAAAAATGTTTAAGGAAAGCCCTTTGTCTATTAGGTACCCTTGTTGCTATCTATTATCCTGATGGTAAGATAAAACCTTGGAAAAGAACCAGCATTACCACTAATAGGAAAATCGGAAAAAGCTAAATTTTTCAACAGCAAAGATGTTTAACTTAGTTGAATTAAAAATTTATTTTTACATTTTATGCAATTATTATTGGTTCAAGTATTTAAAATAATTATTTTGACAAAATTCTAGTTCGGTCAATCGAGAACCCGGCCAATGGGATGCCAGGAATTGTCAAAATCCCCGGCTTATCTATTTGTTGAGGGGAAAACAAAAATAAAAAAACCCTTTTTTTCCAAAACTGAATTTAAATTACTTTCTTGCCAAACTAAAATTAAAGTATTTGATTTAATAGACTTAGCATATAATTAAATTTACCCAGGCTGTAATTATCCCCATGAGCTGAGATAAACAAACAGATTTAACGGAGAAGTCGTTTATAATTATAGATAAAATTGTAAATCTTTTGACAAATTTTAGAAACTTTTGAGCTCAATTTTGATTTTGTTGACAATGTAAAAATAGAAATAATAGTATTTTGATTTTGACTTCCAAACGTTTTCCTCAATCAAAGACGTTCTCACCAAAGTTCTGTAAATCATATCTTGGCATACAAATGTCTTGGGGTTACTTAAATGAGTACAAATAAATTGAGATGTGCAAAGATTTGGCTAAGCGATAAAAACGTGGAAAAATCAATATTTATCAAGGAAATATAAATATAAATTATAAATTATAAATTATAAATATACAAACTTAATAATTAATTAATTGAGTAGGAAGATATAATCCCTAAACTGGCAGACATAATGCAAGCTTGGCAAGCGTTGAAATAATTTGAAAAATATTGATATGGTTTGCAGATGAATTTCAGCTCTATATAATTGTTGGGGTCTAACAAAATTTACAAAAGCAAAAAGGAAAATCAATAAAAATATTGATGTTTAGAATATTAATTAAAATTGCAAAATTAATTAAAATTTTTAAATAAATTATTTAGTGGAGGAAACTAGAATGGGAGGATGCCAAATGACAAGAAAAATCCAAATATAATAAAATCGAATCGATTGAGGGTACCCAGAAGGAAATATTAAATAAAAAAATGAAATTAATTAAAAATTAATTGACCAATGGAAAACCCGAGCTAATGGGAAGTCCCAGCCAACTGAAAACCCGAGCAGTGCGAGAAACCCGGACCGTCAACAAAATTATTTAATTAGGGCAACGAGACTGGGTGATGGTGGAAACCCGAGATAAAAAGGAACCCAACATCAATGCAATTATCGTAAATAAATGGATTATATGGTAACCCCGGGAGCTCTGAAGTAATATCCAACTTAGTTATAGAGAGAAATGTCAAAAAATGCCAAAATCAATTTGATTTGCAAATAATATAATTATGATAGGGGCATAAAAGGAGAAAGAAAAACAACAAAATCGCCAATGTGGTCGAAGAGAACACTTTATCAAAGTTTAACGAATGTAATAAATTGAGAATGGATATCAGAATGGATATTTAGTGCCCGCCAAACTAATTAAAGTCTTGATCACCAGCCAGGGATATCGCTAATTGGAAGACGTATCCATAAGAATTGGTTGTGTTAATTTGTGCAGAGTAAAATAGTGCTAACTGAATCTATTTTTTGAAAGTTGTGAATACAACTTTCAAGTGTAATTGTAATATATATATATATATATATATATATATATATATATATATTGGAAATAAACTTTATTTTGTTGGGTTAATTGAATTGATTAAATAAGGACACCAAGGAGTCAGACCTAAGCACCGACTTTCGACAAAAACCCAATATAATGGATCAAAGGTTTAACCAACATAATTTTTCATTTCTGTTTTAAAAAAAGAGTATAAACATTTTTAAAGGATTGTTACATTATCAGTGATTGCTTCAGAGCACTTAGTCATTACAAATTGTGTTGAGAATTATTATTATCATTATTATTATGATAAGGACGTTTTTTGTGTTTTACCTCTGATTTCTTTATAAGTGACAGTATATTTTCTACAAAATTATTATATCAGATTGATTAAGGTTCAATTTTCGCACAGTTTTTTTTATGTCGCCACTTAAAAAGCTTACGAAAATCCAGTAATACCTTAAATCAATCTGATTCATAGTCAAATTTTGTAGAAAATATCATGTCCATTATTATTATTATTATTATTATTATTATTATTATTATTATTATTATTATTATTATTATTATTATTATTATTATTATTATTATTATTATTATTATTATTATTATTATTATTATTATTATTATTATTATTATTATTATTATTATTATTATTATTATTATTATTATTATTATTATTATTATTATATCCACCTGAGTTTGTAATTATTGACAGTTAGACGATTATGTCTTTGAAATTTCTATGCTGACAATTTAAACTTCACTGTCCAAGTATTTTTGTTTTCATGAGAAGGCGTAATGGAGTCAGGTTACGATTTGTTTCGTAACAAATTTTTTTTATTAATCCGACATATAAAAATAAAAATAATTTCAACGAGTCCAAATTCAAAAATCAGTTAATTGACATTAAATATATGTTTATGTTTATTATTAACTAACAAAACAGTTGACTTCCTTGAGGATATTGGAAAGGAGAATAAACCCTCTCCTCAATGAATTCTCCTGGGAACAAATCAAACCTAAATAACATATTGGTGGAATAGATATTTATTATTCATTATCAATGGCAACAGTAGAATGATAGATAGTTCTATTAGGGCTACAGTTCGGCTATTCCTTTGGAATGGAGATTAAGATGTCATAATTGGATTTCACCAGAGCTGGCTGATTTCGCGATTGTTAGCGCTGTTCATTAACAGGATTCCGTAAACATTTTATTCTTATAATAACAAAAAATTATTATTTATAATAAATTGAAAATAAATTAATTTACTCATAAATGAACAAGTATTTTATTATTATTATTATTATTATTATTATTATTATTATTATTATTATTATTATTATTATTATTATTATTATTATTATTATTATTATTATTATTATTATTATTATTATTATTATTATAATCAGACATAGTGATTAATAAAAATTATTTTTACAATTAAATTTGGTAGTCTGATAGGCTGTTACCAGTTTCTGTGTTGTATGAAGTATGATTGTATCTACCATAGTTTCAAGTGAAAGGAGGTTCAAGATAAAGATTCGTCTTATTGTCTTGCCTTAAAACCAAACTTATTTGATGTCCAGTGCATCAGGATAAGTGTATAACAGTGTTTATTAGACACTGTTTTTACACTTACCTGGAGCGAAGAGAAATCTGAGCGCCTCCCGGCATAGTACTGATGAGAGCCATTAGCTCGAAACTAGTATACTATTTCGAAATGTACTGGATATCACTCAATGTATCGTAGATTATTATTATTATTATTAAAGTTTATTAGAGTTAATTAATTTTTTATTTTTATCTCAAAGTCAACAACGTATCAGATTGGCGATTTTAATGATTTTTTATCTCTTTAAATCTGATATTTTTTTGGATCTTGTCACTACAATTTCGATTGAAATAATATTTTTTTTCTTTCTTAGCTAATATTATTGTAGATGTATTTATACCGAGGATTTTTTTAGCAGTTTTTATTTCATTGGTGTAAGTTTCTGAGGTACTTCTGATATATATAGCACGCAATGGAGTAAACAATGTTTTATAGAAGCCTATTTTTTATGTCTTGCAGTTTTCTTTTCGTTAAATGTTTTCTTTTTTGTATTGTTTGCCAACACCTACCTCAATGTCTAAGACTTGTGTGATATACGGATTTCATGTTATTTCACTTTGCATTTTGTGTATTTACACTTTAAATTTTATTTCTTAAAATTTATTGTATTTTACTAATTTCAATTTAATTAAAACTGATTTTAAAATTTTAAACCAATTAGAAAGTAGAAAATGAATTTTAAAAAGATTTGAAAATTAAACAAGAAAGTGAAAAGAATTATTTAATAATAAATTTTTTTTAATAAAATTTAGTTTAATAGATAAATTGATTTATTTTTTATCATTTACTTGTTTATTACTATTATTATTATTATTATTATTATTATTATTATTATTATTATTATTATTATTATTATTATTATTATTATTATTATTATTATTAATATTATATCTAATTATTCACTTTTCCATAATTAAGTTTTAATTATAATTTCATTTATATTTCATCTCACTGATATAATTTCAATTTTAAAACAAAATAATAAATTATTTTTGACGTACATATTTTACTTGGTTGCACTATATTTCATATTTCAATTTAAACAAATGTATTTTGGTGAAATGAAGATTTATATTTATCTAAAAAATAAAAACAAATAAAACAAAAGTTTTTTAATATATTATTCACGTGATATTTATAAACAAGCGGAAAATTGTGGTCCAAAACTCACTGTGAATATTAATTTTATTTTTAGAGTTGATGCTGCACGTGTGCCAATTAACCGCTCTGTCATTGGCTAATTTTACTCATCAATTACAGAAATCAATAAATGAGCACCGCAACCTACCTGCACCACTCGTTTTCATTATTTTATTCTATTGTTATCAATGCTGAATTTTCTGGTTGTTTTTCTACTTCATGGAATCTTTTTTACAGATTCTTTTTTTGTTATAAGTAAGGCTTGTATTATTTTAGTTTCATTTTTAAATTCTAACATGTAATTATTATTCCATAGATGAAGAGAAATTCAATGAAAATCCGATGGACAATTTCATTCCAAAAGACATGAAACCGCGAGAAAAACCTTCTTTGATTTCACAAAAAAACAATAACTTTATGTTGCTGCCGTAAGTTTTTAAATCGAATATATTTTGTTTAAAAAATTAAACAATTTAAACAAAAGTCAATGAAAATAATTTTTTTTTGTTTATTTTCATCAATAATTTATCGTAACGAATTTTTGAAAAAGATCAGAAAATTGTTACAAATTTTAGATTTCAGTCTCACCGAAATTTTTAAATTTTCTTTTAAATTTTGCCGCTTCAAGTTGTGATTTGTTTTAATTATTTATTCATGTTAAAACTGGCATATTTACATATTTGGAAAAAATAATTTTTTTAATTGTACTGACTGTTTAAGTCACTATTATTTGGAATTATAACCTTATACGCAACGCTCTTTTTTCAACCATGCTTTATATTTTAATAAAGGGGTTTAAAAAAACATGCAGCTTATTATAAATTGTATGATATAAACAAATAAAGGCCGCGGTGTCTAATTTTATGCGGAGTCTCTGTACTAAGAATTATACGGAACCTTGAAAATAACTATCAGAATTTTCATTTTCAAAAATAAAAAACAAGAAAAAAAGAAAGATTAAACTTTTTTCGTTTTAATAAAAAAATTTTTTTTCAATAACATTAATAAATATTAACTTAATTTAACACTAGAACTACCGAGCCCGTCAAAATGACGGATTTTTATATGGTAGAACTAGGTATATCAAATATGCTGGTAAATCTAGTGTTAAATAAATAGATAATTAAGAAGGCCAATTTCCGCAAAGTTTATTCATAAAATGAAAAATGAAATATTTTTACCAAAAATAGATCCTAAAAATATTTCAACAATTTTTTCGATTTCTGATTCTTTTTTGACTTTATTTTGATCGTTTTCAAACTAGATTGTACTTTCAAATTGACGTTTTAATTTTACAGAATTTTAACAATAAATTTAATATTTACAATGATATGTTTACTGGACAAGGAGAAAAATATATTTAAATCTGGTGCAGTTTGAATATTTTTTTTACATGAATTTATTTATAAAACAATGAAAAATATATTTTACTCACATTTTTAAGAAATTAATCATGCATGAATAAATCCCTTAGAAGAAGTTATTGGTTTTGTTCATAATTTAATAATTTGTTAAAGTAGCTACTACATTCAGATATTTTCTATCTACCTGATGATGACTGTGAGAGTGTCGAAATATATTGTAAATAAAAATAAATCTCACTGTAAGACCAAAATTAATGAGAATTAAATGAAAATTAATATTAAAATGAATAAAAACATATTTAAAGGAAAAAATAATTTCATTGGCAAAATCCGTCGTGCCATTGAATTATATCGCTGTGATATTGTTGATATTGGCCATCTTGTTCACATTGTGATATTATTGTATTGTATATTTTGTATCAATAATTTATTTTTCTAAAAATAATTCTACAGTGGTTTCATTAGTAAATTTAATCATATAAATGTTATGAGACTATAAGCCTCACGGTGTTTATGAAAAGGTATAATATAATCTTGAGATATGTGAAAGATAAACAAAAACAAACGATACGCAAATAAAACTGTTACACGATAACAATTCTATAAATGATTAAAGGAAAAATTGAAAGACGACATTTTATTCAAATAATATACAAATAATACAACGTGTTTTCCAAAACGATTTCTTCTTTTTACAAACTAATCTTGCATTGCAGTATTATACTGAATATAAAACCATATTTTTCTTAAAGAGTTATCATTAGAAAACAAGGGTCATCCTATATCCGCTCATATTAGTATAACCATTTTCGTCCATGAATAAACACAGAATCAAGATTACCATATTTACCCTGCAAAATGACGACTCTTGCTCTTGAATGATATTTCTGGGGAGAACGTATCTACAAGTTAAAGGACATATGATAAAAGGTATATATATATATATATATATATATATATATACAATATTGAGTATATGAAAAAATAATGAAAAATTGAGTATATAATTATGTTTAAGTAACCCTTTCCTAAATACCATTACGGTCAATAAAATTAGGAAGCTCCTAGTATTTATCACTTTGTGCACATTTTGAAATCACAACTTTGGAAATCTCCAAAATCCATTGTCTCTCACCGTAATCGACTTTACTTCCTTGTTTAGAACTTTCCACACATGACTTTATAGACACCATAAAAACCCAAATAGCAATCATCACTAACATTGAAATAGTGCCATTGACACCACCTTATATTGAATTACTTAGAAAAATTATTATCCAAAATCCCCCCCCAGAATTATAACTTCATTTATATTGATATTTCCATTTCTTTTTTTTCTGTTTCCTATCTTTTATTTGTCTTAATTTAATTTAAATTACATTAAATTATCGTCCAATAAAATTCATTTAAATTGTAAAATATTTTCTCATTTCTACTAGCAGTGCCGAAAATTTGAGTTGAATAGAAAACAAAATATTGATCTGGAAAGAAATACAGATAAACAAAATAAATATTAAAATTGGTTTTGTATTTTCTAATTCCTAACCTAATAAAATTATAAACAATTTGTTTTCTGCCATTTAAATGTCAGAAATAAAGATCGAGAATTTCCTGTACAAAATAGACTGACATTAACACGATTCATAATTGATGAATTCAATGAGTATTTGTTTATTTTGTTTTAATAAATATATAATATTTATTAGAAAGAAAACATTCATAATTTTATTTTATGATAATTATTTGTTTTTTAAATTGTTATTAAATTCCATAATTTTATTTTAGGCTAATTGTTCGTCTTTTTTACTTAAAAATAAATATCAGATTATTCTAATAATATATATCATAATCATGTTCAAGTCTACAGAACAAATGAAGTTCACTTTTAGTATCAGAGCATAATTGCGAATTTAAATTAATTTAGCTAATGCGAAAAAACTGGCCTGCGGCCTGCATTAGTCACTCCATGATCACTGATAATCAGGTCCTAGAACAGTGATTCTCAACCTTTTTTGGATTGTGTACCTCTTGGCAGTTCATTATCCTTAATTGTAGTCCTTATATTAGAAAAGTGTTTATAATTTAAATATTCGCAGTTGTTATTATTTTAAACTTATTCTAACACTAAATAAATAGCAATAACGTGACAAAAAGTATGCCAAGAATGTTTATTGATGAGAACTAAAAGATTTTTTATAGATTACATAATCTTTTAATAAAAAACAACATACAACAAATAACTTAAAACAATATTTTATTTGTAAATAGTGAGCGTTTGAACAAAATTTTGTCCACTAATTATCACCGCTCTGAAAATGGATCGAGACGAAAGGAGAATAGTATATTTTTAACATCTAAGCGTACGCGTACCACGGGTTGAAAATCATCGTCCTAGAAAATATGGGTACAAGAGGGTTGATTAGCATGTACATTTAACATATATGTGGGTTCACTATTGAAAACTATGCAAAACAATTAAAACGTTCATTTTGAACTTTTATGAAGGGCACAACAAAGATTTCCTATAACAAAATCTAATTTAACTATGAAAAGCACTTAAATTTGACATAATTTAACTTTCGATTTACGTCAGATTTTATTTTTTGCTAAGCACAACTAACTTCCGACACAAATTTGATTTATTTTATTTAGGATTAATTTTTTTATCGTATCGTACAAAATCATACAATTCTTTTCACTAATTAGGAGTCCATAATTATGTTACCTGACATAGCCTTCTGAGTGACTGTTACAGGCCTTATTGGTTATACCGGGTTCACTGAGTAGTGACTACAATGTTGTAATCTCTCGACATTTTATATATCAACTTGTAGAGAGAATTTAGTTATTTGTCAAACAACCAGAATTTTATTGAAAACAGTTAAAATCATTGCTAAAGTGTAAAAATCTACATTACAACGCCAATTTTCAAATATTTAAACTACCCACAAACACCAATAAAATAATCCAATCATAACTTATTATCAGACCATTTTTGGTTAATTTTTTCAAATTGCTTCAAACCAGCTCCTCACTAATTTTAGCTAGTGACATTTTCCTAAATAATCCGACATTTAATGTTTATAAATATAATTGTTTTTATCAAAATCTTACAAATCTCTGTCCATTTAAACAAAAATGCAACTCAGACACAAATTACAGTTAGTGAGTTAATGCATTTCAGAAAAAGGTGTCATATTTCAGCTTATCTTTTTATATATAGAATAAATATATAGAAAAAATTATGGCTTATTATTAATAAAAACTCGAAAACGCCAAATATAAGAAATATCGAGGAAATTATCCTCATCTTCAGTCTGCCATCATAATCTTTGTTAAATGTTATATAAAGAAACAATAATGATGTAATAGTTACGATTTAATGATTTAATTAAATAATCTCAATAAATTTGTTGATAATTGAAAGTTTATTTTCTCGAAATATATTTCTTATAGTTGGCGTTTTCGAGTTTTTATTAATAAATATATATTTAAACGTTTTTAATGCATAAAAATATAAATATATGTACAACAAAATGGTAGCAGAATATAGCAAGTTTAAACAAAAATAAATGCGTAATAAAAAAATTAAATCATAAATAATTAATTAATGATATTAAAAATTAATAGTTTTCGTAATCTAGTTTTTAAAGCAATATTAAATACAATTTCTATTGACAGACTAGTTTTGAACTTACTTAGCTCTGGTCGATATTATGTAAGAAACTTAATCTTACGCGGGATCTAATTCCGTAACATTTTTCACAAAACCACTTCAAGCTTTATCAGAGATCACAATTATTTGTACTGCCCTTAAAAAACTAGGCTTTTGAGAAACTCATAATTAATGATATTAATAGACTTTAAGCAGCTAATGTGGACTACGTTTTTTCACAATTAGCCCTCTAATGCGGGTGACATAGTACTACGTTTTTGGTACGTAATTATATTGTGTATAGTTTATATTATATATATATATTTCAAAATTTCGTTTAAAAATATTAGGTAGTTTTTAAGTTATAGCAATTTTACGAGCTATTTACCGCTTAAAATGTGTTAATATATCAAATACAACATTAAAAAATAAATATAAATTTAAAACCTCTTAAAAAAATCTTGTATTGTAAGATTAATATATAAAATATATTATATATTAAAACATATATTCCGAAGAAATTTGAGAGATTTTAAAATTTGTTATAAATCTTTAATAATTAGTGGGGGAAAATTATATGTGGGACATTGGTGATTAAATCACAATCCTCTACAATTAACATTCAATCAGCATATAATTTATTGAGATTATTTAATTAAATCAATAAATCATAATTATTATAACATTATTGTTTCTGTATATATTATTTGACATAGATTGATGAAGTAGATAATTGTAAATTGGATAATAGTAAAAAACGTATTTGGATTGATTGACCTTTTCATGTTTTTATTAAAAATGGACCATCATATTTTCAATAATCTAAATTTTTATTAACTTATGCTTTAACAATTTTTTAAAAAAACAGAATAAAATACTTCTTAAATAAATATTTCATAAACTGATCTTGAAAATCTAGAATGTTTATCAAAATAAGGTATTGTAAGTTTGATTAAATTATTTTTCGGCAGGTTCCTACTAATAAGGATAAACATTTATTTAATAAGAATAAATATGTTTATATAAATAATAAAAATAATTGGAATAAAAGGATCTAGCTGCAATTTAAAGTACCGCAAAACCTAGCTATATGGCCAATGAAAATCACATAACTATTTAGATTTCGTTGTTTTACTATTCTCACTTTATATTTAAATCATTTATTCAACTTTGCTGTTTTCGGATTCCACAACACAATATTCTTTCCACTTAAATGTCATTTTCAAGAGCGATTCAAATTCGCATTCGCCAGATTTCGTTTAGGATTTTTACGGGGAAATCTTGAGAAACTCCATTAGTAGAAAGTTGGATATATTTCTGTTGATAGTTTTGATCAAAGTAAAATCTAAACTTTAAAATCTTTTTTTCTGAATTTTATATTTCTTATTTCCTGCTAATAATTCAGTCACAAATATGCAAATAAATCTTATTATAAAATCAGGAATGCGATATGTGGTTAACAAAAAAATTAGTTCATTTAAACAAAATATATATTTTATAAAATATATGAAATGAGTTTGAATTAATTATTAAAAATTTATTTATTTACTTGGAAGAAACTATAATTTGGTTGAAACGGAAATTATAGTAGAACTCGGAAAATGAAAATCTACAGGACAATATACGCAACACCTTTTGTTTTAATTATCAACAAGATTAAATCTCTCTTTTCATTGTAGTGATAAACTCACTGCAAACATATGGCAAAATGAAATATGTGAAAATGAAATAAATTTAAATATTTTTTTTAATATTTAATTAAAAAATTACTTTTTCAACTTTCGGGATTTAATGTTAATAGTAACAAATTTTGTTTAAATTTACTCATTAAATATATTTTTAATTTTACGAATTTAAAATCGTATATAGCGAAATACCTTTTACTTGAGGTTAAGGTTATTATTTAGGATAAAAATGCAATATAACGTTCTCCTCGCTATCTAAATTAATTTTTATTATATTTTTCTGGTACATGCAAAATGGATAAAAGAACGAAATAAATAAGTTTTTTTCATAATTAAATGTTTTTGAAATTTTAGTTTTATTTTTCTTCTGGATACTCTAGTTGAGAGAAAGATTAAGCTAAGAAAATTTATAAAGGTTGAGAAATGCATGCAGATCACCAAACGAATCTTTCAAATCTAGATTTTACAAATTATTTTAACAAGACAATTAAAAAGTGAAATTTAAAATTGTCGTTTTTTAACTATATTTTTAATTATAATTTCTCATAAAAATGAAAAAAAATGTATTTAATCACAAAGGCTCCTTACTACTACTACTTCTTTTTCAAGTATTTTATGGTTTAAAGTTTAATGTTTAAAAGACTTGAAAAAGATCTGTCTAAAAAGATAGCATAAAAGTAAAAATTCTTTAACAACAGCATCGAAAAAAAGTTTCACTAATAATTTAATAATTTTCATTCAGGGCCAAAATATATTTTATGAAAAGTTTAGTGATATCAAGTCAATAATATTAAATGTTATTTTTTTCAAGATCCACACACTTTTTGATACATTATTGTTTGTTTATGTATCAATTTAGACTATTATTGTGGATGTTGAAAAATTTATCGTTGTTTTCATTATTTTATTTTACGAAGTTATGTGTGATTAAGAAAATCTGAAAATTGTTATTATTATTATTATTATTATTATTAACTATTATTATAACAAAATTTGAATGAAAATATGAAAATTTAAACAAATTAATCAATAATAATCGTATTCAACTCGTATTACAAAAATTAATTTTAATTTAAAAAATAAAAATCAAACATTCGTTAAAGAATTTTTTTTAATAAAATTCAAATAAAAAAATAAGTTTAAAATCCCAAACATCACAAACGAATTACATCAAATACGTCATACACAACTTACATTCAATTACCTATATACATTCAAAATACATGTAGACTGAACATTTTGAACATTAATTATAAGATTTAAAGATGTTATCAACAAAGCCTCGTAAGTTATTCTTTCCCAATAATCTTGATTTTTTCCAATTATCTTGAAGTCAGAAATACCTATTTCCTTAATAGTACATTTCAGTAAACAAAACTCAAGAACTCGAGTGCAGAAATGACGAGCAATCTCTCCAGTGTATGTGGCATTACACCCATTACATGAAATATGATAAACGAACTCAGAACAGAGACCGACTGAAGTTGGAGACTTATTAGTGAACATACATGTAACTTTGCAAGACGTTGAAACAATCCTAAACTGATTTTTACCTACATGTTTAAAATTAATTTTTGTGATACGAATTGATTACGATTATTATTGATTAACCCTTTGAGGACCGGCTTTTTTTAAAATTTATTTAAATTTTTAAATTTTATTTTTTTTATAAATATTTATTTATTTCATTAAAAACCGGAAAAAAAATTAATTTTATAATTTTTAATATAAAATTTATTTACATGAATATAAATATTTTATAATATATTTTTTATAAAATATTGTTCAATATTCACATAGGTTTATTTCATTCATTCATTCATTCATTCATTCGAATCATTCAAACAAATGTCTGATCCGAGGCGAGTAGGAAGACCACGCAAAAGAATTCCACCTTCAAGGGGCTGGTTTTACTTTGGTGTGTCCTGATAAAGGTTGCTATCACCCTCCTACAAGAGAAGTGTATCCTCCTTATTTGGAAAATGCACCATCTTTATGCAAATCAAAGGAAGAGAAAGCGATGTGGGTAAGTATGGCCCGACATTTGCCTCCTTTCAGAGATTGCAAAGATGAAAAAAGTAGAAAATATATATGCGCAAAGGATACCCCATGCTTGCCATATTTATTTCAGGAGGTAAAAATCATTACGATTTTAGTTACCTAAATCCTGAAGAATGGACAAATTCAATAAAACCTGATTTTATGTCTGATGATGATTGGAATCATTTTATTGAATCATCATCAAGAAAAGGAAGAGATTCTCAAACCGGGCCAGCTGGCGAAGGTTTGAAAAGAGGTCTTGACCAACAAGAAACAAAAAAGAAACGAAATAGGCAAATATAAATCCTTTTAGATATGAAAGGTAGGTCAAACCAGCTTCGAAATGGTAATCCTTTCAGATATGAGAGGTAGGTCTAACCAGCCTAGAATTGGTACCATTCTTCTGGAAAGGCCTTGTCGTGGCAGAATGGCTTTTCACTAACTTACCAAATCATTTTTTGTTAAAAATTAATTCAACGTTTTTTGAATTATCTCACAACTGAGAATTTTATGACAAAAACTATTATGATTTTCAGAACCAGCATAAAAAACTCTATAAAATAGGTATTTTGTTTTTTCTAATTTTCCAAATTTTTCACATATCTTTTTTATATTCAACAAAAGTCGCATACGGATCACGTCCGATTTTTTTCCGATTATCTTCTAAACTACGCTATTTAGAGGTGAGTTGATATTTTTTATGAATATAATATACGAAAATAAAGATTTTGACATCAAAAAAATTGAATTACGTAAAGGATTAGAAAAGTTAGCAAATTTATTTTATTTTTTATACATTTTTATAGAGAAATGTCAAACGAAATCGCTGATTATGAATTATTAGCAGATGAAGGATCAGATATTGGAAGTGATGATGAAATTGAAGATTTCGACATCATAAACGATCGAGCTGGGGAAAGAATTTGGTCAAAAGAAGGAAACTTTATGCCAAAACTTCATCAATTTCAAGAAAAAATTGGTCCAAAAACCATCCGTGTCGAAAATGAACAGCCAATTGACTATTTTGAATGGTTTATTGATTCCGAATTCATGGATTATGTAGTAAAAGAAACAAATCTCTATCAACAACAACATCCTTTACCATCACAAAAGAAAATGGCGAAGTGGTTTGATGTAACATCAAACGAATTATCAGTATTTTTTGCGATTGTGATGCTTACAGGTTTGGTTAGCAAAAATGAGTTGAAAGACTATTGGAGCGTTGATCCTCTACTGAACACTCCAATATTTCCAAAGACATTCACAAGAAACAGATTTCTTCAGATTATGAGATTCCTTCACTTTGCAAATAATGAACAAAAAACCAATGACAAGCTTTTCAAAATTGGAAACGTTGTAAATATGGTCAAAGAAAAATTCAAAAATGCCATCATACCCAATAGAAACATTTGTATAGATGAAAGCCTAATGCTGTGGAAAGGAAGATTGAGCTTCAAACAATATATTCCATCAAAACGCCATTGATTTGGAATAAAACTATTTGAAATGGTGGACTGTACCACACAATGCATTCTCAATTTCATCATTTATACTGGTAAATCTACAAAGTTTAGATTTCATGAATTACTTGGTATAGGTGGATCGATTGTAATGGAACTTATGAATATGCATCTGGATAAGGGAAACGTTTTATATGTTGACAATTGGTATTCAAGCCCACCATTGTTCGAAATACTTCATTACAAGAAAACTGGAGCTTGTGGAACATTACGAAAAAATCGCAAAGGTCTTCCGAAATATTCTGGAAAAATGAAAAAAGGTGAACTTGAAAGCTACAATACTGATAAATTATTGTTTCAAAGATGGATGGATAAACGCGAAGTATTCATGTTGTCCACAATTCATAGAAATGGACTAGTTGAATCAACAAAGACCAATTTCCAATCATTTGAAAAAATAATGAAGCCAAAAACAGTTATAGATTACAGTTTATTCATGGGTGATGTGGATTATTCTGATATGAAATGTCATTTTCAGAATGCGTTAGAAAGACTACCAAATGGTACAAAAAGTTCTTTTTTCACATCATTGATATGGTAGTACATAACGCTTATTGTATATACAGAGCAAAGAACAAGTCAAGAATCCAATTGGCTGATTTTAGACTGATATTGGTTAGACAATTGATAGAAAAATATGGATCTCAAAGAAGCGAACGAGTTGGAAGACCACCACTAAGCGAAAACCCACTTCGTTTACAAGGAAGACACTTTCCTGATAAAATTCCAATAAATTCTGGTGATAATGGAAAGAAATGCTGTGTTGTTTGTTCAACTTCAAGTGATCGAAAAAGAACCACAATAATGTGTCAACTATGTGATGTTCCATTATGCATTGTACCATGTTTCAAAGATTATCACACAAAACTAAATTTATAATAACCATATTTATTGATAAAAATAAAATAGTTTATTTTTCGATTGAATTTTTTGTCTTTTCTTATTTTTACATATTGATTCGTAGTTTTTAGAAAAAAAATTTCTTGCAAAAATCATTCGTTTTGTTTAGTTTTATAAAAATACATACAGAAATGTGATTTTCATTATAGTTTGATTTATTTTAGTTTTTAGCTAATATTATGTAAACAGTGTGTTTTATGAAATTTTTTTATTTGAAAAACATTTTCTTTTTTAATTTTATATAAGAAAAACCACATTTGATATTTTTAGAACTAGTTTGCCACTATAGTGGCGGCCGGCCCTCAAAGGGTTAATTTGTTTAAATTTTCATATTTTCATTCAGATTTTGTTAATGTAATATCTAACCCAATGGTGGCCAACCCAAATCAATCGAAGGGCCAAATTTTTGGAAAAATAATTATCACGGGCCACAATAAATTCATTCAGTATTTTCAGTAAATATATTCATTATTTTCAGTAAATAGTACATAGTAAATAGTATGCAGTAAACAGTACATAGTATTTAAACAGTTTTAATGCGATTGCTGCTTCTCAATTTCCTCCGAGAGTTTGGACAAGTTGATCTCACATTTTGTTGAAGAAATTAATGTATAGGAGAGATGAAACAACAAAAGCTAGTTTCATATTTTTGTTTCATCTCACCTATTGTAGTGTGTAATTGCAGATTACACAAAGAAAGCACTAATTAATGTACTTGAAAAATTACTTTATTTTGACGGATTTTGTAACACAGTCGATCCCGGTTGATATCATGTCTTTCGTGCATGAAAAAAGTCGATATTGAGCATAACGTGATATTATCTGATATAAAATAATTTTATTTGGCTATTAAAATAAATATAACTCGTTTTAACGATTCAAGTAAACTTTGAATCAATTTTTTAAATTAAAAATATGCTTAATTCGATTATAAATTCTAAAAAGACAATTATTGATCTGATGTTTAAAATTGCTTCGCGGGCCACTGGTTGGCCATGGCTGATCTAGCCTGAAGTAGATTGATAAACAGTTGAAATATATCGTGAAATGTTATATAGAATATACAGAAAGCGTTTTTCCATTATTAAAACCATGCCTTCTTTTTTTGATTAATTATTATTATTATTAATTATAATAATAATAATAATAATAATAATAATAATAATAATAATAAAAAATAACTTTTAGTAATTTACAAATCATAGAGAAATTTTAGTTTCTTGAAATCTAAGCCAGTTTTTGTTTGGTAAATTAAAAAAAAAATTATATTTTCAATTTATTTATTTAGGCATTCATTAAAGTGGAGTCCATTGAATAGTGCATTTGATTGCCCATTTGGATGTCCTCTTTCTCCTCTCGTCTGAGGAGAATTATCTTATAAAATATTAATGTCACTCGTCACGTTACCGCATTCTCATGAATCCAATTGTTTGAATGAAATTAATTATGGGAATTTTTTGCGAAATTCAAATTTACATTTCACTGAAATTTCAATTTGAATATATTTTTCAACATAAAAATTTTTTAGGAACTCAACATGAATTGTTTTAATGAAATCCATTAAATATTCATCAACACGGCTTTCTAAAGCATACATTGCCCTATGACGCTACGGATTTCCCGAGCGTGCTGGCGGTGGTTGCGTACGGTTTATAAAGCCGTCCGAATTTCATGACATTGAATTTATTAATATTTGAGAAAAGAAATTAGCTTTTGGTACCCCATTTTTCTTATAAAATACGGAAAAAAAAATATTGCAAAAATATGAGATCAAAATTTGATCTCTGGCAGATTAATGGATCCAACATATCAGTTTGAATCAAATATAGTTCACGTCTGGGAGGGGGAAATAATCATTATCTCCACGGTAGATTAACTGTGCACGATCAGTTTGGATCAATATTCAGATCAACATATAATTTTATTTGATAATTAATATATAAGTTATAGGAATATATCTTGCAATTCTCTAATAATAATAATAATAATAATAATAATAATAATAATAATAATAATAATAATAATAATAATAATAATAATAATAATAATAATAATAATAATAATAATAATAATAATAATAATAATAATAATAATAATAATAATAATAATAATAATAATAATAATAATAATAATAATAATAATAATAATAATAATAATAATAATAATAATAATAATAATAATAATAATAATAATAATAATAATAATAATAATAATAATAATAATAATAATAATAATAATAATAATAATAATAATAATAATAATAATAATAATAATAATAATAATAATAATTAATTTATAGGTTTAATTTAAAGGTTTAATTTAAAGGTTTCATAAACAATTATAATTGTATTTTATTAAAAAAAATTATAGAATCATTTTATTTGCTTACAGATTTGTCTAGATAATTATTTATTTAAATTTAATAATTTTTTATCAGATTTATACAGTATTAAGGTTTTATTTTGTTGTTTTTGGATTGTGAAAAATATAATTAAATGAAATATTTTCAAATATTATCATTTTATACGCTTTATATCTATTAAAAAAGGACATTTTAAGAAATATACGAATCTTTTCATAAGAAATTTTTTAATTCATGCAAGAAAAAACATTTAAAAAAAAATTTAAACTTGTATTATTTACTTTGACAATATATATTTATGTTTAGAATGACAAAAAGGGAATGAATTATAAATAAATATTTAAAATAAATATTTCTAATCATATTATTAATTAAATATGCCTTTGTAATTAGAATTTTAATTTATTTAACAATTATTAACTCTATTAATTTGAGAAAAAAAATCACAATTTTTGATTAATGTAAAATATATTACTAAATTTTTACTCGGCCAGGATCGAATATATATATTTTAAAAATGTAACTTTATTTAAAATCAAATTTTAAATATTTTCAGACTTATCCCGGAAATCCCTTTTCTTTAATTTAAATTAGAAATTTTAAATTTTTGTTTTATTTTCGCCAAAAACATTTCAGTTGGAAATCGATATTTTATAGAAATTTAGAATTTTCTCTAATTCTTTTGAATATTGAATCAATAAATTAGCAGTAAATTTTATCGATTTCTGTTTCATAGACATCTAACATATCAATCTATTATTTAATCTTTTTTGTTGATTTGCAAATATATTTGATATAATCGACTGTTAAAAATTTTATAATTTATCAAAAATAATAATATTTAAATTAAAAAATGTATTGTAGAAAATGTAATCAGTCAACCCTCCTATAACGCGGTACTCTTACTGCGCGGTTTCCGTTCACAACATCCCATGAGTTCTTTCGGCGCAGCTTATGAATGACTCTAGTAACGAGATATTGTACACCAAGCAAAGTTGAGATAAATCAACTATAATATAAAAAGAAAATCAATAAATTTATAGCATATAAACACACCAACTCACCTTGAGGTTGCTTGTAAAATAGTCAATGAGACAAACCCTACACTATAGAAACCGAAAATGTGAGAGAGAAATAAAATAATGCACATTAACACAACCCATAATAAAACATGCATGTAAAATTTTAATATGTAGCCATCCGAAGTTGAAAAAACCCCTATAATAAATAATTTTATAAACATTTTTGAGATAATTTTAGAAAGAAAAATGGCGGAAAAAAATTTTAATTTAAATTTTGAGGTTTTTGCAAAGAAAATTTCGAGTGAATGAGGATGTATCTTCATAAGATTTACCCTTAAAACTAAAATTAATTTAATATTTCAGATATTTCTGTTGAAAAAAAGCAAAACCTGAAATCCGAAAAAAAGCATCAATTTTAAAATTATATTGGTAAGTTTTAAAAAATAATCATAAACCAAATTATTTTGTGTACATAATCGATGATTTTTTACAAAATATCTATAAAAAATATAATTATTTAATGCAAATAATAAATTTTATAACTTCAAAAATAATTTAACTCACATTTTTTGAATAATATCTGAAAAAAAATACATATTTTTGGAGATTAGTTATTGTTACTTAATTTCATAAATATTATCTATAATAATATATATGAAATAGTTGATCAAAGTTATATTTAAGAACTTGAATTATGATCATATTTCCTTATGAAATCATAATTCTACTCTTAAAATTTAACTTTAAGTTATATAACTATATAAAAAATAACTTACTTAGCAGCCATTTAAAAAATGGCTGAAATGCATTTATTTTTTCACAAAATAAATTCCGCCAAGTTGATTTGTGTATCAACTTGAATTATAGCGGAATTTATCTCAATTGGGCTTGGTGTAAGAGGTTTTAATATAAGTTTATATTCGACGCAAAAGCACAGCCGAGATACATAAACAATATGTTTATATAAACATGCCAGCTTATCTCATAACGGTCTACGACATCGATTTCATTCGTCTCAGAGCTCTTTCACAGTACATATATTTTGTTGGTGACCAAGTCTTTCTAAAAACTTTTCTACACCGTCCGTTCGTTCAGCTTTTTGCTGCTTAATTTGAGGCATATAATTGGACAACGTTACACAATACTGTAAGTAATTGTTTTAATTTGTTCGAATATAATAATAACAAATTAATTAATTTTACTAAAGTAATTAATTGCCCTAGATTTGCATCATGTCAAACACAAAGGAAACAAAGAAAGGATTAAAAAAAAGTTTATATCGCTTGACGATAAAATCCAATTTTTAAATCGTTTAGAAGGCGGGGAAAAATATTTTCTGTTGCAAAATCAACAAATTTGAATGAATCTACAATTCGAACCTTAAAGAAAAATGCAGATAATATAAGGAAAACTGTGGCAGATAGCTGTCCGTTAGGTGTAAAATGTTTTACTCGCACACGAAATTCTAATATTGTTTAAATGGAACGGGCGCTAATGATCTGGTTGGAAGACTGTACAGCCTAAAGGATTCTTATCAGTGGAAATTTTATCAAGCAGAAAGCACTTAAAATCTATCGTTTGTCGCGAGTAAAGGATGGTTTGAAAAACAAAACTAAAAAACGTACACATTGCACAATATTAGTTTCAAGGAGAACAGGCTAGAATTATCTATGAATGAGGTTATTCACCTGATCAGATTATTAACGTTGATGAGACGGCATTATATTGAAAAAATTACCATCTAGGACCTTCATTCTGAAAAATCAAAGGCGTGCTCAGGGTTTTAAACTTTCAAAAGAACGTATCAGCCTTCATGTGTGCAGCGATCTATCAAGTAGCCTGATGATAAATAGTAAAAGGAAGCACTTTATTCCCAGAAGCAACAGAAATGAAAACCGAAAATCTTTAGTCAATATTATTGTTATTTTTATTATTTTTTCTTCGTTTTTATTATTAAATTAACCATATTTAGGCAAAATAATTTAATTGTTTTTTGATTTTTGCGCTTCATTGCTTTCCTCAATTTTACCCTAATTAAACAGATTTCTCCATTCTAAAAGTTATTTAAATAATCAAAAATAATTCTTTCGAATTCTTTTTTTTGATTTTGAGAAATGCGTTAATTTTTCTTCGATTAATTTACTGGACCTACCTTAATTAATTGTTTTGACTGAACCAGCGAAATAAACTTTTTTTTATTTAATTTTTTAAAATTTTTTATAATATTGATCAGTAATGCTTTTAATTAAGCTAAGTTAAAGAAACTTATAAATAAATTAAAAAAGTGTTTTGATTTTATTTAATCAAGTTAGAATCAAATTAAATATTTTGAAAATAAATCTGATTTAAAATTTAAACAAAATTAAAAATTTTAGAAGTTTATAATATTTTAAAAAGACAAAAAAAACCTTTAAAAAGATTTTAGGATATTTTGAAATCTACAAATACATTCATATTTATTTAATAACAATAAAATGAAATAATAATAATAATAATAATAAATGTATAGTCACAAAATAAGTTATTACTTAGTATGCCTATTTTATATTTATTATTAAATTAATTTAATCTAATTTTCTAAAATTATTAAACGTATTTTAATTATAAAAATTTATTAATTAAAAAGAAAATCAAATTAAAAATACTTTTCAAAATAAGTTTCAGTGATGTTTAAACAAATATTTGAATAGTTAAACAGTTTCAAGTGAATTTATCAAACTGAAATTCATTAAATAAGAGAACAATATTTACATCAACTGTTAGACTTTTTCATTTTTAATATATTTAATATATTTTTTATTTCTTTTGATTATTCATAAAAATTATTATATTTTGGTTATTTATAACGGACAAGCTAGTCGTGAACTAGTGCTGAAAGTGTCAGAAGATTCATATTTATCCTTAACATTAAATAAATATTTAACATAATTTTTTAATACTGGAAATAAAGTGAAAAATATTTAAAACTCACTTTAAAGTATAAGTGTTTATAATATATAATACTGAATTATAAAATATAAAAATTATAAGAATAAATATTTTTTTTGGGAGGGGGTGGGGTTAGATTAGATTTTATATTTAAGGTAAAATCTAATAAAGTAAACAAACATATTAAACAGGCATCATATTTCATATTTCTCGTAATGTCCGAAGCACATAGATGGTCCTTGAAAATCGGATAGAGCAGTTACCAATTTCGTTTCAAACCGTAAAAATATCCGCATCAGGTGTCCTTTGTGAGCAAATATATTTTTGATGCATATATTAGTTACTAATATACTTATAAATTTATAGCATATAAACACACCAATTCACCTTGAAGTTGTTTGTAAAATAATCACTGAGACAAGCCCAACACTATAGAAACACAAAAAGTGATAGAGGAATAAAATAGTCCACATTAAAATAACCCATAATAAAACATGCATATAAACTTTTTAGATGAAGCCTTCAGAAGTTGAAAAAACTCCCATAAAAAATTAATTTACCGACATTTTTGAGATATTTTTAGAATGAAAAATGGCAAAAAAACTTTTTAATTTAAATTTTGAGGTTTTTGCTAGGAATTTTCGAGTAAATGAGGATGTATCTTCATATGACTTACCCTTAAAACTAAAATTAATTTAACTTTTCAGACATTTCTGTCGAAAAAAACAAAACCTGAAATCCGAAATATAGAACAAATTGTAAATTATATTAATAAGTTTTAAAAAATAATCATAAACCCAATTATTTTTGTGTATATATTCGATGATTTTTTTCAAAAGATGCATAAAAAATATAATTATTTAATGCAATTAATAATTTTCATAACTTCAAAAATAATTTAACTCACTTTTTTTGAATAATTTAGAAAAATAAGTTATCATAAAATAAATCATTTCCTGAATATTCATAATCATTATTAATAATAATATACATGAGCTTGTAGATCAAAAGTTATAATTATAAGTTTGAATAATGATTTAATTTCCTTGTAAAATCATAATTCAACTCTTAAAATTTTATAACTTTAAGCTTATAACTTTAAAATATAACTTACTTTGCAGCCATTTCAGAAATGGCTGAAATCCATTGATTATTCACAAAAATTAAATTCCAATAAGTTGATTTATGTTTCAACTTGTATTATAGCGGAATTTATCTGAATTTTGCTTGGTGATTAAACTGCAATAATGTATGTTTGTTTGTGATTTTGTGTTTGTGAACGAAAGATAAATAATAGATTAATATAAATAACTTTATTACAATTTATAATGGTACTTCATAACGGTTCAACATAATGGTTCGTTTATTATATATACCATGTTCTCCTATTAAAATCCCTATCAACATTTTATTGCTATTTCCATACAATGTATAAATAAACACCCAACATTTAATATAAGTCTTATATAAATTTTTATTGTCTTATATAATGATTTATTGGTCTATGTATTAAAAGAATTCGGGCGAAATAAATATAAACCCTTGTTTATAATAAGGGCCACTGATATTATTAATATCTTTTTGTTTTTATAAGTATCAAAATATCTTATATGATTTTACAATGGGGCATAGCTTTATTTTACATATTTAAAAAACATAAAAAAATTGGGAATTTGTTAGAAAGAGAACGTTTAATTTCCGTTTTGACAATAATAAAAATGAACATGGTAACGATTAAAACAAAAAAAGAAAAACACCCAGTTAAATTGCAGGTTTGATAGCGAATTTTGTAAAATGATTTTTCTTAATTATTCTAAAATCTTGGGAATATTTGACTATATTTGGCTTATTCACCGATTTTAAGATATTGGCACATCGAAAGCTGTAAAAATAATATTAGTAAAAATGGAAATTGCTAAAAATTAATAAGGAACTAATTAAACATGCAAATATATAAAAAACCAAAATTTTTTTAGTGTGGTAGAAACAGTGACAAATGAAAACTTAAAAACGTATAGAATAATTTTTTAATGATGATGAATAGAACCAATAAAACTAATTAATTATTAAATAGTCACATTAATATTTCAAGAAAACCCACAAATCATTGAATAATTTCGAGAAATGACAGAATAATTGCAAAAATAAATTAAGTTGGGAAGGTTTCCTTATTTGCGTGGCCATCTCAGCGTATACGGATTTCCGATTTTTCACATTTCTAATTAAATTATTATAATTAATTTATTATCAATTCATTCAATTTTGTAGAATTTCAGTTTTTAATTGTATTTTACATAATTTTCGTGCATTTAATTTTCTATCCTTCTTCTCTCTCTCTCAATCCCAGCATAACATTGGAATTTGAAAAGTTTAGCAAGTTAGGATCTTGACTCTTGAATGTTTACACAGTGGAACAAGTATTTTAGTGTCAATGATATAAGAACTCATTCTGAACAATTCTGATATGCTGAAATTAAAAATGATGTTTATTTTGCACAATTAGATCTAATTTTTATACAATTTTAATTTTTAAAATTTCAATAATTTTAATTTTTAAAATTTCAATAATTTTAAATTCACCTTTATGTAAAATATTTTTTATTAAATATGAAAAAAATATAATTATTAAATTTGCTTAACAAATTTATAATTTTGAAGATATTTTTAAGGTATAATAATACTTAAATTTACAAAATTATAATTTAAAACCGTAGATTACTGATTTGCGTTTGGACAATTAAACGTGGTGACAGTCCGAACTCCCAGCACCAAGGAAAAAGCAAAATGTTTAAATTTTTACCGAACCATTAACAATTTTCAATTTGTTGTTATAACAATTTATAATTATAACTGGATAAAAGCTATTCTTGTCGTATTATTTTGTTGTCTTTCAAAAAATTTCTTTCCTAGGTAGGGTAATCGTAGCAAGAAAACCGGACCTGGTTCATAAAATCTGATGTTAGTTTCAAATTTAGCGCATCACAATTATACAAAATCTAATCTGATATCTCAAACCCCTTTGAAATGAATTTAAATGAAATGATTTAATTTTAATTTCTTCTAACAATAAAACATGTTATTTTAAGAATCATTTATGTCATCTTTCATAGGTGGTACAAAACCAACTTCAAAGTGCTATGTAACCCACGACCATTGTGCAAAAAGGATGAGAACTCGAACATGCTCCGGTGCTCCCGATACTGCTCGCATTGCAGAATACATTGGCAGCCGAAAAGAAATCTCAACAGTGAGGAAGAAAAGGTAACTTATTACATCAGAAAGAAGTATTGCACCTCGTGCTATATCCGAAGTATATGTGAAATAAATGATCTTTCTTGTCAAAATGTTAATCGCACTTGTAATCCAAATTGACGAGTATTTTATTTTAAATAATTTTATTAAATAATAAAAAGAATTTTCTTTTACTTACAATTTGGTAGTAGTTGTAATAATAAAAAAATATTATATTTTAATGTATTATTTTACATTTATTATTATTATTATTTATTATTATTAATATTATTACATGAAACTGTTAAAGCTATTAGAATATAAACATAAAATGTAGAACAATCTTGGTTGAACACAACCGAGTCACAATCAAAATCTATCTTAGGATTTAGTAAAGTCATTATTAAGAGTTTTGAATAATTTCAAGTTCAATCAAAGTAAGCAACTAAATCTACTTTACCAAATGTTAAAACCAGAAGCAAAAGTGTATTAGAAAGTGCTATTCATCCTGAAGAGTGTTAATATGCACGTAATACGTATTTTTGTGAATTTGATTTATTTACGCTATCGTAATTTGGCAAACAGCTGTATTAGTCAATATTTTCTGAAATTCGTCGTTATTATTAACACGCCCTGGAGTTATATCAATAATTATTAATTTCATATTCCACCAAGTCACTGAAAGTTTATTGAAGAAAGATATTATTCCAACGTGACTCAAAGTAAATTTTAGAATGTGCAAACTATTATTTGAGAGAGAAGCAAAAGTAAAATATTTGTTGTATTAATAAATTTGAAGTTTAGATTTATGTGTTTCGAGAAAATACATAATATTAAAGTGAATCGATAAAATTTAGGAAGCAAGAATAAATGAGAACCCATAATGAATAGCGAAAATATATAAGTTTTAATTGCTAAAAAAAATAATAATTAAGCCAAGTGTCAAAGATTACCAATTCAACATTATGGAGACGATACGGTTATGTTTGTTGAGTTTGGATCGTCCTAAGCAATTATGATCCAAAGATTACCTTTATACCTGGAAGGAGGAGCGAGATAGGTTTGGCAGCAAATATCACTAGAAAGCAGAAAGTGCAAAGTTTAAAGATGCTCTGTCGCTAAATTCATTAGATAAGATATAAAAAAATTAAAGCGAAAAAGGTTTATAGCCGAGTTCAACATCAAATAAAACAGTAAGTTAATTCTCCTTATCATTTATCAACATTATCAAATGAATCGTTTGAAGACGATTTAAACAACAAGGTCTAGTTAAAAAGGTGCAGGATTTAGTAAGGAAATAAAAAACAGTATTATGTTGCGTAGATTGTGATAATTTCGATGAAATCGTTAAAAAGGAATTGAAAAGTAAATTAAATTTAAAGAGTATTAGAGATACATCTCATTTATTTGCAATACTTCCCGTTAAAAGCGACAGATCAATCACATTACCACAAAGCATTTGTGAGTCAGCGAATACACTCCAGCGATCAAAAGGTCCATAGCAAAAATAAAGAAATGAGACCAGTATAAAAAAGTCAAGTGGTAATCTACAAAGCAATAAAAAATAGAGAGTTTTTCAATATGAAAACAGTTATAAAGCTGGGTACTATGTAAGTTGGTGTTTGTGCAAAAGTGATTGTGAAAGAGTTCTAAGGAGAGTAATATCCGATTGGTAGAGAAACGAAATGAGAAAAAAATATTGAAGTATAGCTTCTGATAGCAAAACTAATTTTAATGATGTTCAGTGCTATTGCTGTAGGAAAAAGGGCAATTTTTTGAGAACATATTTTTAAAATAAAGAGAGATAATGTGAGTATAAATGAACAAATTCAATGTCACGCATGTAAAGGTTATGAGCTAGATCTTACCCAAGAAATTCGTATAAATTTCCAGTAACGAAGAGAAACGTAAGATGTCAGGATGAGAGTCGTTAGTCCAGTAATATAGCATTTGTTCAACAAAACTTAAGAGAAAAAGCTAAAGTTGATATTGAAAAAATTAATAAGAAACTATCAGAATTTGAATCAGATGATAAAGTTGCTACTCATGTCATGAATGGAGAAGAATTATCCAAAATTGAATCTGGAATAATTTTCAATTCCCAAGAAGTAAAATTATTCAAACCGTACTTAAAAACATTATTGGGATCATGCGTTAATAATTTTAACGTTAACATAAAAAGTTAAGATATTTAAATTATCTTGCATTTAAAAAATTGCAATTTTATAAAATTAATCTTGATGGAAATTAATTCATTTAAAAATGGGTTGGATGTAACTGGCGACCACGCCGAAAATAAGAATATCAACACAGTTTCAAAAACAACAAAATCATTAATGGAATGTCTACCAAAATCATGTCAAGACATGCTTACATTAAAAATTCGACCATATGATGGATAAGGATCAAAAGAAGTGTAAGAATGGATCAGAGATATAGAAGAATGGCTGTTGAGAAATGAACAGTGATTGACATGATTTGATATGAATCCGAAAATACAGATACCAAAGCCAAAACATATTCTTAAATACGTTAACAATTACAATGATTGACTAAATCAGAGAGTTGTTAATAATATTTGTTTTCAAATTAAAATTTCAAATCAATATATACGATTTTTAAAGAGGTAAGATTTATTACATTTTCATTTAAATATATATTTTTAAATTTATTCTAATATGTTTTCATTCCTAAATAATTTTGTGAAAGTATTTTTAAGAGATTGAGGTAATTTTTTCACCCATTTCGTGACTTCGATCAATCTTTTTGGTCACTTTCTGAATACTTGAGTCGCCAATTCGAGTACTCGATACTCGAGTATACTAGTACATTTTCATGCATTCAATAACCGAGTATGTTTCCAAATACTCGAGTAATACTTGTAAATTATAGATGATGACATTTTTCAAAAAGAATAATAGCTTTATTATCACCTTGATCTTAAAGTTTATGCTCGAAGCCCCGAGTTAGAGCTGTAACTATCAGATAATAATTTTTTCGTGTAGTTTCGGTCATCGGCTATGGTTAATGGGTTCGACCGTGAACAAACTATTATTCGATTGGTGATCAGATCTGTTACGGAAAATATTAAAAAAAAACATAATTCATTCGATTTTTAACTTATTCATTGTTATCGGTTAAAATCATCTGATTTCTAAATGTGTAATTACATATGAGTATTTAGAAAAATTTATAAAAAAAAATAGGTTTTGTAAAAATTTACTTGCATGTTTTCTGGCTTGTTTAAATACGCTATGTAAACGTTTACTTTTAAGAAATACCTGGAATTAAAATAAATATTTCCTAGTTAATAATTTAAGAGTTTTGATTTAGATTCCTATAAAATTAACATTAAAGCAACGTTATGAAAGCCTAATTAAAGAATTTCTACTAAATCATGAATTATCTGCGCCACATTCAGTTGAATCCGATCATATTTAAAAAAAACGATCCTCCCACGACCACCAAAATATGGCATTTACGTGAATAGTATCACTCAACTTTGCCATAACCATGCATTACATTTGGCTTTAATTCGATGATTGTGTAATTCCGTAGTTTGGTTTAAATTATCGATTACATAATTATAAAAATTATTTTATGGAAATATCTGTTTTGTTTTAATGAACGATTTCATAATGTCAAAATTAGTTCAAATCGATGATTATTTAACTTTAAAAATTTTTAAAATCATTGATTACGTCACCAATTTTGATATTCGTCAAAAATTGTTGATTCCTATATGAGTCAAATTAAATCCCTGTTTTAATGCGTCTATACATATCATGGACAATTGGTCATTTAAAAAGTTACGTTTTGCATTAAATTAACAATTTTCATAATGTTTTAAATATCATTTATCTTATTTGTTATGAATTCCATATGTTTTATATTAAATATTTATTTAAATAAATATTTTCAAATATCTTTACCAAAATGATTTTCTCTCTTTAATAACTTTCTCTTCTATTCAAGAGGCTTTTGTAGACTTTTTTTATAATATATTCATAACCTAAACCAGTGTTTCTCAAACTTTCTGGTTCTTCAAAACCCTATCAGTTTTTTTTCGTTTTCACGGAACCGCTTCGGAATTTTTATAGCCAGATGAGTATTATCAACTTATGTTATAGTCTTCCATTTTGACATATTTTTCGATAAAAAGGGGTGAATTTATTTTAAGCAATTTAAAAAGAGGAAATGTCATATTAATGAATTTTTATTGTAATTTATTTGAAAAAACTGCCACAATGAAAATAAAAATAAAGTTTTACACTAAATTGTTTAGGTATTTTGATGCACACTGATATATATATATATATATATATATATATATATATATATATATAATATATATATATATATACATATGTGTGTGTGTATTAAAAATAAATATATGTAAAAAAGGCCATGAAATTTTAAAAAAATCCACCGAACTGTTTTAATGTTAAAAAATGTATTGAAATTCTAACTGAAACTATCAGAAAAAAAATCTATGTTTCTCCAATATTTTTTACATTAAAATTCAAATTCGAATGGAATTTTTCGAAGAAAGCCAAAAATTTATTCACAGAACCCTAGAGTTCCGCGGAACATAGTTTGAGAAACACTGAAACATTATCCTTATTTCAATTATATATACTTTTTCAATAATGTAAATTATTTATATCTTATATTATACTTTAATTTGTAGTTTTTAGTCATAATTGTTGTAGAACAGAATCGAGTGTGACATTTTTTCTGCTTCAATTTATTTTGTGTGGTATAGTTAAAGCATACATTTGAGTCAATTTATACAATTACTAGTTTGTGTATACAATTAATTACACTTGACATTATTATTATTCTATTAAATTATATAAACTTTACATCTTTATTAAATACTAAATAGCAAACTCAAATTCAAATTTATGTTTTAATTGTAACATATATAAGTTCCTTAAATTGTATTGGGTGTATTTATGCCTTGATGTGTGTGTATGTGTTTAATCGGTCTTTGCTGTGTTTACACCAAGCGAAGTTGAGATAAATTCCGCTATAATACAAGTTGAAACATAAATCAACTTATTGGAATTTAATTTTTGTGAAAAATCAATGGATTTCAGCCATTTCTGAAATGGCTGCAAAGTAAGTTATTTTTTAAAGTTATAAGCTTAAAGTTATAAAGTTTTAAGAGTTGAATTATGATTTTACAACGAAATTAAATCATTATTCAAACTTATAATTATAACTTTTGATCTACAAGCTCATGTATATTATTATTAATAATGATTATGAATATTCAGGAAATGATTTATTTTATGATAACTTATTTTTCTAAATTATTCAAAAAAAGTGAGTTAAATTATTTTTGAAGTTATAAAAATTATTAATTGCATTAAATAATTATATTTTTTATGCATCTTTTGAAAAAAATCATCGAATATGTACACAAAAATAATTGGGTTTATGATTATTTTTTAAAACTTATTAATATAATTTACAATTTGTTCAATATTTCGGATTTCAGGTTTTGTTTTTTTTCCACAGAAATGTCTGAAAAGTTAAATTAATTTTAGTTTTAAGGGTAAATCATATGAAGATACATCCTCATTTACTCGAAATTTCCTAGCAAAAACCTCAAAATTTAAATTAAAAAATTTTTCTGCCATTTTTCATTCTAAAAATATCTCAAAAATGTCGGTAAATTAATTTTTTATAGGAGTTTTTTCAACTTCTGAAGGCTTCATCTAAAAAGTTTATATGCATGTTTTATTATGGGTTGTGTTAATGTGCATTATTTTATTCCTCTATCATTTTTGTGTTTCTATAGTGTTGGGTTTGTCTCAGTGACTATTTTACAAACAAGTGAGTTGGTGTGTTTATTTGCTATAAATATATTGATTTTTGTTTTATATTATATGTGATTTATCTCAACTTCGCTTGGTGTATATGGTGCGTGTATAGGTTTATATATGTGTACGTGAATTGGAATATGTAAATTTTAACAATTAAAAAATATTCTTCGATAGCGTTCATTTTATTAAAGTTAATTTAATTTTATGTCGCGAAACATGAATTTAGAAGCAAAAATTATTATTGAATACATTGATTATGAACATATTGAAAGCTTCTCACCAAAAGCGCAGAAGGAAATCCTTATGAATGAGGTTGAATGAAATATTGTATGTGAAGATGATCTAGTTTGCAAAGTAAACACATTTATGGTATTCACATTCTATATACGAAACCTCCAAAATTTCCGAAAGAGGTAAATAAATTTTGATTGTTTCGACGATTTTTTAAAAAACCCAAGTTGAAATAAGCAAATCCCTAAAAACTGCGCATATATTAATACTCCGATAAATAAATTTAAAAATTTAAAGATTCTAAAAATTCAAAAAATCATTCACTATTTATTAATAAAAAAAAATAAAAACCTGAATATAAAATATATATTTTCAAATTAAATTATGTTTCATAAGTTTAAAAAATTAAAACAAATTAATAAAATAATTTAATATAGCAGTGAGTTACCTGTCAAACAATTTCAATGTAATGGCAAGTTCCGTTTGGAAATTTCCATATCGCATTGCGCTTTACGAAGTTCCGTTCTCATAAAAGAACAAAGGTCATTTGTTGGTCGGTAAGTATAGTTGACAAAAAGATGTTTAGTTGGTATGTTGATATTTACATTGTTAATAAACATTTGGCTTTTAAGTTTTATCAATGAAACATTTTTTTATTGTTAAAATTTAAATATAATACCAGGCCGTGGCGAAATGAGAAGTCTAGATTGACGTCTCTAATAATATGGATGTTAGAATCAAGGATACTGGAGAGCTTCTGTGTTTTCCTTTTGCTGCGAAGGTGATGGGAGAGGGATACACAATAATAAAAATAAATAGGAATTACATAACAAATACAATAAATAAGGTTTTCTATAATATTTTAAATGGCATTATTCTACAAAGACAGCGATTTTAAATTAATTTAAAAAATTCAATGTAGCAATGCAAAGCGTTAGAAATATAGCATTTTTTGAATAAAATTTTATTTCCCACAAATCCCCTTTCAATTAAGTCGTTTCAAGCAACTCCATTTTTGGTTATTAAATACTAAATTTTTAATGATTTGCGTTTCAAAAAATTTTAAAATATTGATAAACTATAGCAGCCAACTTTTTGTGTGTTTTGTAGTTATAGGTAATGCAAATTTATTATATAATAATGTTTATTAACGGTGATTCTATTAACCAAATCTTCCCAAATATTTACATAGGATTACGTTATATGAATCGAGATGGCATTGTTGTTAACCATGTAAACGATTGCATTGAAATTAAAGGTATAGAAATACCATTTGTCTCAAAGACGTCCACTAAGACTTTAAACTCAATCGAACCGTTTTGTTGTTCTATGAATGTTGGGCTTGAATGCAATGATTGCTAGGTTTCATTTGAAAAATTGTCCAGGTGGATTGTTAATTTATTTAATATATTATTTAGAATATAAAAATATTGTTTGTCGTTTTTGTTTTTGTTTTCTCTTAACAATTTCTCGCTTTTCTTAGTAATAGACTAATTGCATGCCTTTATTAATAGAAATAGTTTCCTCATTGTATTGCTGAATATAAAAATTTTATTATTATATATAATTGCTTTTGGAATGAAATATAAGCAATTCAGGAGTTCAAAAGCCCCTCGAGTTCTTATTTTCTCCTAGATTGTCCACAATATCGTTTATCTAATTATTTAAATTTTTAATCAAAGTAATTCTTATTTTTTTTTAAAAAAATTTTTATTTTTGAGAACGACCTAGAAATGATGGATTTTTTCAGCCATAATTTCAAAGAGTGACTATCCAAGAATGACTTTTCTTCTACAATGTTCCCTTGATAGATATAAATTATATAACCTTATTACATCAGAAATTACATAATTCTCGAAATTGTTTTTGGAATATCACTAGTATGGATAGGAAGGTTTTGGTCAAGATGGATCATATATGATTTCATTGAAAATATGGTACGATTATTATAACTCTTGATCTTAATCTTTCGGATAATAACTTTGTTGAGGTCATGTAAAATAACTGTGAAGATTAAGAATCATTTTGTGTAAAACAAATACAATATAAAAAATAACATAAAACGCAAAAAAGCTAAAAAATTCATATTTTTGCTAGAAACAAATATGAGCAGGTGGTAAATAATGAGACAAATACAAATATAGTAATATAAAATAGATTTAAAATTTTTTAGAGTTATTTTGGAAATACAAATTAATAAATTATTCAATTTCTGAAAATAAATAAATTCTATTAAAAAGATCTAAAATCAAAATGATCAAATTTAGAAAAATCTTTACGTCGTTCATGAGGAAATAATTTAATTTGGAAGGAAATGACGAGAGGGAAGTCATTAAAGAAAACAAAAATCGCGGAAAATTGAACCAGAGTTAAAGCGTTACTAAAGAACATAAATTTCAATTAAGCTTAATCGGTTGTTTTTTTGCTTGAGAAATATTTACAATTGTATTTTGCTTGTTAATATTGTAAAGCAAAGACCGATAACATCGGCTGAAATTTTTAGTATTGTATTTTGTAGTAATAATAAAAATCTATTCTGTTGAGTTATTATTCTGATCGAGACCAGAAGGAGGTAGATTTACAGCTCTAATAATTCTAACTCAAATCAGTGATCTAAAAGTATGTAGCAGAACAGAATTATTATATAGTACGGTAAAACAAATTTTTTTCACGACCGTCTAAACGTTTTAAAATTTTGTCGAACCATTGCGAAACTAATTAAATAGATGAATAAATATTTATCAAATTTTTCAATAAAAATTTACAGAATAATTTGCAAAAATCATGTTTATACCGCAGTAAATTTAAATGCAAAAAGGGTATTCTCATTTTTGATGTTTTTTTAAAATTCAGATTAGAATTTGAAATGAATTCCAAGAAAAATTTTAATCTGGTATTAAAGATTTTTAAGTTTCTGTAGAAAATGAAATATATTTAACAATTACATATTCTAATTTTGAAAATATTTAATTTTAAGTAATTAAATTCAATAATCTTCAAAGTGTTTTGTTTAAATTTATCAAAATATATGTCCTTCCATGAGAACATTTGTAATATTTATCTTCATATTAGGAGTAAAAAGATAATATTTTATTTGTGTGTTTCAAAAATATATAAGATAATTGATGGTATTTTTGATTAATCATGTCTATTATGTTTTATGCAAATAGCATATATCAGGGGTGTCCAACCTGCGACTCGCGAGCAGCATCTGGTCCACCTTGACACTTTATGTTTCAATTTTTGAGGAGTTAAAATTGAAACATAAATGGTCAAGGTGGAGTACATGCGACTTGCGAGCCGCCGGTTGGCTACCCTCGGTATATACACCAATCTGAGCCCAAATAGATTTTCTATAATATAAAATAAAAATCAATAATCTTATAACATAAACATATATAAACATATACCTTGATGTTATAATTTATTTGTAAATAAAATTAAAAACATTAAAGTAAAGTCGCCTGATAAAATAGCCGAATAACATAAATGAGTTCTACTGGACTGTAGTAATCTATTTTGTTGTTTTAAGTATTAGAATATTTTGAATTAACATTAATATTATTTACATCATTTTTTACGGAATTAATAAATATGGCAAGCAGTTGATCAATGTCATTTTAAACTATTCCAGTCATATTTGAAAAATCAACAATTTTCATAATCAAATCAAAATCTTCAAATAAAATCGTCACAATTTCCAAATTTTTTGTTGACTTTATTTTGTCCAGCTAAATAAACTAGTGTAACTATTTTGAATGAAAATGTTTCCAGCTTATTAAATTTAATTATTGTTATTACCAGAAATAGTAAGCATTTCAGAAATAACATTTTAGATACGTGGTTAGCAGAAGTGAATAGCAGTCTCGATAGCAATATTTTAATTACCAAATATTTCTACAAAATAAAGATTAACGACATTTATTTGGTAGACTTTGTATTTCATATTTTATTAGCTTTTAGATTTTTCAATAATTATTAACTAATTAGTCCATCTTTCACAATTAAAACAAAAGGGGAAAATTTATTTTAAAATTTAATAAATGAGATAAGACTTTTGTTTAAATAAGTCATAAAGTATTTTACAAATTATATTGGCCATATTTTTATTATAAATTAATGAATGTCACACCATACAATATTTTATAATCCATGTCTAAGCAAATTGCAACATACAACAAAAATGTATTGTATTTGTTCTATTGTATATATTTGTTAACAATATATGACAAATGAGATTTATTTGTTTTAAATTAAATTAAAAATAATAAAATGAGATTCCTTTAATATTTTTAAAGCCTTGATTTTGAATAAAACTTAGAGCAGGATTGGAAATCCTGCGGCATATGAAGCTAATAAGGCTTGGAAAAATAAATATTTTACTTCACTGTAAATATTCGAATTTACATAGTGTTGGGCTCATAGCCGCAATTTAAACAAAAATGTTAATAAAAACTAAAACAAAAACTAAAGGTAATGAAATAAGTCAATGTAAATAAGCACGCACCACAAGAAGGTACTAAAAATTAATAAAAAAATATTAATTAAAACAAATTAAAAATATATCAAAATTAAATAAAAACAAATAATTAATTAAAATCATTAGAAAAGCCTACAGCTGCAGAGAGAGACATATGAAAAATAAAATAAACTGCCAAAACCTTGCAAAATAAGGTTTAGAAAAAACACAGGCAGAAGTGGCGACCAGAAAACAAATAATAAGGGCTAAAAATAATATTATAAGAAAATAATAATAAAAATAAAATTCAACTATAATATAAAGTATATATCAGAAAATAGAGGAAAATGCACAACAAATAATAAAAATAATTTAAAATTAATAAAATAATTAAAAAGCCATAAAAATGGCGAAAAATCGCTTATTGGTCGCACACACGCTTGAAAATAGTATATATACAGTGACAAATTTCATTATTTTTAACTTTTTAAAAACACACTTTAACTTTAACAAAAAACTAACTCATATTTTTACAACTTTGAAATCATTCAGGACGAATTTTTGGAAGTAAGGATCTTTTTATGTGTAAATTTCCTTTTATGTTAATGTAATTTTATATGTTTATAAAAGTTTGTTCATAATGTTTTGCTTAATTCTCTTTTAATTTTATACATATATATTATCTTATTTATAATATACGAGGCCCCTTAAAATCAGTATTTATATATAGTATTTAAATAGTACTCGATGAGGCAGATCTAGAGCCGGCTGGAGGATTAGGTTCCACAGTTGTGCTCGCGGGTCGCGCCCCACCGAAACCTCGGTAGTACGCAGTAGGGTCTGGCAATAGCACAGGAGTCAGCGAGTTCTGATAAAAGAACATTCCGGGCTCGCATTCCTGGGAGTATCTGGGCCCGGAATCTAAACATCATTCCGGCGCAACATCTCCCCCTAGAGGTACCTCTCCCTGTTTATTCAGTACCGGCTTCTGCGGTCACGGAACATTCGCAAACTCCGATGGTCGAACCACGTACAGGAGCAGCCAGACGACGGCCCAATCGAAATCGTCGCCGTCGCTAACGACGCCGTAGAGAAACCAACCTCTTCAGCCCGACGGAGCCAATGAGTGCTCCTTATTCTATCCAGGATCTTCCGCCTCCGTATCAGGAGTTCGAGTTCCCTGATCTTGAGGCAGATGTGCTTTATGCCCCCATTGTCACATTTCACTCGCCGGCCAGATCCATCCACATTAACTTAGTGGATGATGAAAACGAAGCTCCAATGGCAAACCAATCTCTAGAGCGGTTGGGTCTAGATCCCAGCAAAATTGCTACTCTAACGGGCAGGGTACCTGGGTGTCTACCTCTTCCCGATGAACCAGGACCCTCCACTCGTGTGGACTTTAACATCACTGTCAATCCACCTCCGTATCGACCCGCAAAACGTCGATGTTTTCCAACGGACATCGATGCGGATGAGTGAAGCCCATTTCCTAGCCAATCGGACCCCATCTTCACACCAGTTATCCAAATACTATCATCGAAGTGATGACATTTTTTCCGAAATTTGCGTTAATCAATGTATAGCCCCTCTCTATTCTGGCCTAGTTTTGTGTTCTCAACTATCTTATATATGTCTCTTTAACTATATCAATAAATCTTAGAATTTTGAAATTTCTTTTACCATCATTATTTCATTGTAATTATTGTTAATTAACGTTAGTGAGATAATAGTAATAATCCAGAGAAGGGGTTGTAAGAAACGGTGTAGTACGGATGATAGAAGGGATTACAAAAGGAACTCTCACGATTGTCGGCTCCGCTGAGAGGTAAGACCTGGGTTCACGGATGTTGCGACTTCAGAGTAAAATGCGTAAGACCTTCCATCGGCAGCAAGTGACTGGGAAACGAAGGTCATTCGAGGAGTAGTACTAGTGATAGTGCTCACCTGCTCGAATGGCGTTCGGCTGTTGCGTACAGTTCCAACATGATTTCGGTCATGGGTACGTGGCAGTTTATCCAAATCGTGCGTTGCATGGGGGGAGAAACAACCCTAGGAACTAGAGCGGATAGATACATCACCATGGCATGAATATTCTGAAAAATATGTTCCCCCGTACGACCAACAATAGCTATTTTGTATAGTAATATTTGAACTTGTCATTTTTACCAAAAAAAATTATATTTTTTATTAATTTTTGAATTTTTAATTTTGGGAATAAATGCAAGAATTTTTATAGTAATATTTAAACAAATATTGTTGTGTTGCCCAGGTCCGGTTTCAAATTAAAGGAAAGGGAAAGTTCTCAAAGTATTTTAAATAACTTTAAATTTTAAATTTGACCTTTTTCTAAGCTCTTTTCAACGTTTTTGGATTTGAATCGTTTAACATCTTACAACTTCTTGAAACAAAGTATGTCAGCTTGCTTAGCATCCCCGAAGGAGGATTTTGGGTTCTATGATACATATTATCAAACGACGGATAATTACAGAGTCATAAAAGAAAACAATAATTATTATTATTTGTATAGTATTTTATAATTTCAGTCATTAATAATAGACTAATTGATGCTAGTTGTTTTATTATAAAAATGGCCGCTGTCCTTCTAAAGCATTTTTAAAACTATAATAATAATTTGAAATGTAATAAAATATTTTAATGTACTAAATATAATGCAGTAAAAATTTGCATTAATCCAAGAAAAGAATTCAAAAAGTAAACCAGTAACAATTTAATGCAATATACTGTTACAAAAATAATAAAATGATTATATCGGTCTATTGGTATTATTCAACCGTCAACAGTTTGTTCAAATGTGGAGTTTGCAAAAGTAACGAAAAAATAAAACGTTTAAAAATTATTTTTATAGAATTTTAGAAGTAGACAAAATCTGAATCATCAATTCCATGGAAAATGTAGAAGATTTTTATAGATTAGGAAAATTACTGAGAATTTCCAAAACTCCAGTAAAATCAATTATTTATAAATATCAAAAATTATTTTAATAAACTTTAGTTTTAAATTTATCTGACTTAAAGAGAAAAATATATCCATTAATATAAATTGATATAAATTCCTAAAAACCTCAAAAAAAATACTAATAAATTTTAAATAAATGTCGATAAAAAGTACAATTTATGAGTTTCAATAATGATCTCATAATTTTGCCAGATCACAATTCAAGCCATAAATTTACTTTTTAAAATAATTTGCTTACCCGCCATTTTTAAAATTGCTAATACGTATCGGTATAATAACTGTATTTCGATTTACATACAAATTTCTATTATAGAAGTTACTAAAGACCTGAAGCAGTTATAACCGACACTAAAGTCTGAACTAGCTGTGATTATCTTCCCTTGTAATTATCTGTTTGTGTTTAAGAATCCTGTGATTATCTTTTGCGTGATTAAATATTTGCGCGTCGTTTTTTAAGTTAAAAAACAATATATTATCTTATAGGAAAAGGTTTTTAGTTTTAAATCGCTCCAATAAAACTTAGATTTGTCATATAAATTAATGCCACAATATGGTTAAAATATACGATACATTAAGTGATACCCAGTACATTTCTTAATAGTATTCTAGTTTCGAGCTAATGGCTCTCCTCAGTACTATCAGTAGTTTTGGTAGTCTGATAGCTTGTTACCAGTTTCTGTGTTGAACTTGTAATCCACAGAGGTATGATGGTATCTACCATGGTTTCAAGTGAAAGGAGGTTCAAGATAAAGATTCGTCTCATTGTCTTGCCTTAAAACCAAAATTTGCAAACTTATTTGATGTCCACTGCGTAAGGATAAGTGTATAACAGTGTTAATTTTAAATTTAGGAAAAGATTTTCAATTTTCTGCCAATTAAATGCGCAACAAAAAGTACCATTGTGTCATTTTGGGTTTATTTGTTTTAATTAAACTAATAAGTATTATATTATTAATTCCATTGCTGTAGAAAGATGTAATTTATCATAAATGTTTAATTCAGACAATTGCATATTAAAAAGGATAATTTATTACCCAGTTGTTATGGGGCGAATTTCTCATAAATTATCTGTGAACTTTCCATGGCAGAAATAATTCTATTATTAGACCATAAAGGAGAATTCTGTCTGTCTTAATAATACGTCTATTATTATAAGCAATTCATCAGTCGACTTGAGCACGACCACCGGAAATATGGATTGTCAAATGGGATTTGCACAAATACCTAATAAAGGGAAAAAACCTTTTTTTGAAACATGATCCCTATTGGTTGGGTTGCAAACAAATGGCTTAATTTTCATCCAATCCCATCTTTGGAATAGTTATTTTAAATCCGTGTGTGTATGTGTGCATTGTGTGTGTGTGTCACATTGAATATACAGGCCGTTGACAATTGGATATGATTTTATAAGGATTGAATTTGATATATCGATTTGGACTGTATTGTTTAAATTGAAAAATTTACATGCTTTGCAAATCGCGAATGATTTGATTTTTTCGATTCAGGTGAGATTTTTTTTTAATAATAATATCGTTAATTTTCATTTGTTAATTTTGATTTAAAAATAAATTAAATAAAACATTGTTTTGAAAAGGGGATTTTCTAATACTTTAACAATTTTTTGTAATTTAATAACTTACAGCTTTTTCGATGTTATCTATAGCTATGAATGTTTTAATATCTCTTGTCATGATAATATTATTAATAAAAATATACAAATTTCATTTCATTTAAAATTCCATTTTTTTAAAATGTTAAAAATATAATAAATTAAATTAGATTAAAATATTTAAAAATTTTGTTAAGGAATTGAAATTAAAATATTTTATTTTTAAGTTTAAAATTACTCGAAAAGATTTATTTTTTTTGTTTATTATTTATTTTATCTTAAAGCTTATTTGTTTAATATCTAATTTATGCTGGTTCAGAAATTATCATCTTTGGGACATTCATAAATTACGTCAACAAAATAATGGAGAGGGTTTGAAGAAGTTTGAAAAATGTTGACATGGGGGAGGGGGAGTTAAAAATAAATTGACGTCAACAATGTTGCTTTTTACAATAAATTTAATAAAATAAAAAAGAGGAAATAAATAGGAAACATCTATAATCCTGCATTTGCCTCGCAGACAAATATAAATTCCACCTTCATGTAATCATCGAATCTCGGTCAAAACAGTTAATAAAAATTGATATATTTTAAGTTAAATTGAGTGGGAAATTTTGAAATATAAATGGCATTAATATGTGAGAAATTATGTGGGCATAGCTCACAGGATATATGCAAGAAAAGACAGTAATATTTGTACCCTGAGTCTGGGAGTGTCTACGTGGAAAACCTTTGACTCATGGGGTCAAAAATTCTTACTGTTAATTATTTGCTTGCGATTACCATTTTTCTCGAACAGGGCCACCCCTATATTGTATTATGTGAAGTATTTAAAAAACATAATTAGTAAACGTATTTATGAAAATTAATTGAAAGGAATAATTTAAAGTTATTGTAGGTATTGTTTTAGAAAAGTCTAAATGTTTCGTCAAAACCAATTAAACTGAGGGTCAACACCTGACTTTGCTCTTGTGGCGAGGGGCCAATGTAAGTCCTTCTTTGTTAAAACAATATTAAGGCATAAATTTCATTATTCAAAGTTATTGGAGCCGTTAATTTTAATCTAAATAATTATAAATATTTTTCACTTACAGTTTATTATAATAAACAGTAAAATTCAAGAGTAAAAATAATAAATTTTATATACAAAATCATTCGTTTTACATGTTTCCTGACAACGTCTATGATATCAATCGCTAGGCTAGGGAAAAATATTAACATCAAAAACATATATTGTGTTGAACATTTTATAATAACAATAATTTCATTAACTATAAATTAGAAATTATTCACAGATTTTGTAAGACAGGAAATGGAATAAAAAATATTTTGAAAATTTGACAAAAATCTTTTAATAATTGAATTTAAAAACTACGGTTATTATTATTATTATTATTATTATTATCATTATTATTATTATTATTGTTATTATTATTATTATTATTATTATTATTATTATTATTATTATTATTATTATTATTATTATTATTATTATTATTGTTATTATTATTATCATTATTATTATTATTATTATTATTATCATTATTATTATTATTTTTACTTTTATAATTATTTTTATTAAATTAGCTGCAGGGTAATTCAGTAAAATTAAAAGGAGTTTGGGTGGAGTCAATGTTTTCTGTTAAGTTTTCACTAAAGATTCTGTAATTAAAACTCATTTAGATGTAATTCAGTAAATAAAATCTTTTTTATTATTTGGATACTTAAACTCTCCTAATAAATAAAGTAAAATAATATGTAAAGCATATATAGTTTTCTAGATTTTCTTATAAATAATGATATTAACTCATTTGCATTATTTTTCAGAATAATCCTCAAACAAATACTGTATGAGAAAAATAAATAATTTTAATAATCTTGAATTCGTATTTCTAATTAAGATCAGGCAGTTAAAGTCTTGCCGTTGCATGTTGTATGCGCAGACGTTTAGTTGAGCTTGTCTGATTTTTGAAGTACAACGTGCATTTCGAGCGAACATGTAAATGGCTAAATGCAATTGTTTGAAACTGTAGAAATTTTAAACCGCAATAAAAAAAATATATATACAAATCTTCAGAAAAGCGCAATCTCAAATAACTTTATTCATTTTTTACTAACTGGTAGTCTCACTTTGTTTTGTTGAATCATAAACTCATTTCGAAATGTTTTTTTAAAGTATTCGAACCGCTTTAGTTGTTTTCTAATTCTGATAACTTCCGATTTTAAAGTACTATAGATTCATAAAATGAAAAATAAATAATTTACTTTTAATGTGGATTATAGAAATAATTATTCATCATTTACAATTTAAGCCATTTTAAATATTATTTTGCCATTAATATATTTATAGTGCTGTGACACAAAAATAACTATATTGGCAATAACTTTAAAATCAGGCGTGTCATTATGTGCCAGTTTTATTTATAATTTACTTATTTTGTTTGAATTGTATCCATTTTTACACTTATTTTGCAAAACTTTCAAATGAAACGATTAAATACATAAATTAATTTGTGATCAAAATTTTTTTCATATACTTTTACTCAATTAGATCCCGCGGATTAGTGTTCTAATTGAAATTTTATAAGGGCTAATAAAACCAGCATAAATTTTGCAATCATAATTACAGTGTAAAACAATCTTATCATTTAATCGTTATTCTGAATAAAATTATTATTATTATTATTATTTTTATTATTATTATTATTATTATTATTATTATTATTATTATTATTACTATTATTATTATTATTATTATTATTATTATTATTATTATTATTATTATTATTATTATTATTATTATTATTATTATTATTATTATTATTATTATTATTATTATTATTATTATTATTATTATTATTATTATTATTATTATTTAAGTTAAATAAGCATTGTGATATTATTACATATACTTTTCTAATTTTTATTTAGATTTTAGATAATTTTTAATCAAGTTTTTGTAGAAGTTTTTTTATAATTTTTTTTTAATAAAATAAAATTAATATTTCAGTTATATTTCTATAGTTGATTTTTAATATATTTATTTTTATAGTTAGAAAGATAGGTAAATCATTTTCATTAATCAAATTATATTTATAATTTATTTATTATGGCAATAATTTATGTCTATAATTATTATTTATATTCCCTAGCCTAGGAACATTATAAAAAAGTAAATAATAATAAATTTACTCTATTTAAATTTGGGTTGGTTATCATTTTCAATTTTATAGATGGGCTCCATTATATCGATAGTTTTATTATTTTATTATTATTCATTTTATTATATTTTCCTTGGGTAAAATGACATAAAATTGAGAGGTGAATATTCAACGAAAAGGTAATTTACAAATTTTATAAAAACCTTATACACAATTTTCAACAACAAAAAAGTTTTATTATTAATATCATTATTGTTTTAAAGATAATAAGTAAAAATACTGTAAAATTCCTAGTATAAGCTTTATGCTAGTTCGTGCACTAAGTCACACACAACGTTTTGGTAATGAATAAAATAAAAAAAATACAATTTTCATTAAATTTCACTGTAGGAAAACACTACGAACAAACTCGGAAAGTATATTGCAATTTTGCAATCATCAACTTGTTATTGAACAATAAATTTGACAATAATAATATGAAAAACCATTTAGCAGAAGTATTGGTTGAGTTGTTGATAAAGAATGGGTATTCTAAATCATTTTTATTGTTGATGATAAAAGAGACTGTTGACAAATTGATTAAAAATCCTAAGGATCCATGTTTTGGAAAGTCTGAGTGTAATTTGTCAAATGGGTGTGAATTGAGTGTTGATTTAAATAATAGTAAAAATCCATATAAAAAATTGAGCCTAAATATGTGTTGGTATTGCCGTACTCTGAATGTTTTAAAAATTATAAAAGGAAGTTAAATAAACACATGGGAAATTTAGAGTATAAGATCGTCTCTAATTCGTGTAAGGTACGCAATATGTTTATTAATAAATCAAAAACTCCGGTTGGGTTGTATTCTGATCTCGTTTATCAATTTACATGTAATGAGTGTAATGCCACATACATTGGAGAGACCTCCAGTCATCTCTGTACTCGAGTTCTTGAGCATTGTCGATTGAAGGGTTTAACCAATATTAGTGAGCACAATAGAGGCTGTAAAAGTGAAATAGGAATGTCTGATTTTAGAATTTTGTTGAAAAGTTTTAATAATTATTGGGAACTCATGATATGTGAAGCATTGCTGATAAGGTCATTGGATCCAAAGATTAATGTGTAAAGTGCTACGAATGTCTTGAATGTTTTCAAATAGTTTGAGTATGTAAAATCAAGTTTGTGTATTGTTTTTAAAAAACTTTTAAATTTTAATATTATTAAAATAATTTAATTTAATTTATAAAATATTAAATTATTTTTAAAATTATAATATATATAAAAGATTATAACATTATAAGAACTTTTTTTGTTTTTCACATCTGAAATCACTTGAAAAAGGCTGTGCCAAAAATTCGTGAATACCTTAAATAAATCTGATTCATAGTCAAATTTTGTAGAAAATACCATGGCAAAAATTATAATATTTATATATAAATTTTTTAAACAATTAGTCAAAAGTATTTAAATATTTTTAAGTGTTTATTTATAAGAAAATTAAATTAATATAAATAAAATAATTTGTTTAAATTATAAGTTAATTCATAATTTTTTAGTTGGTTTTTGTATTATTATTATTATTATTATTATTATTATTATTATTATTATTATTATTATTATTATTATTATTATTATTATTATTATTATTATTAATATTATTATTATATGAAAAAAACGGATAAATTCTGAAAGAATATTTTATAATTGCTAAAAAAAACAGTTTATAAATATATCGAATTTAAATTTGGCGGAGCAAATTGTGAATAACAGCGAACAAATATTTTCAAAACAAACTTTGAAAAATATGAAAACTAAAGGAAATTAATATTTAATTTATTTTATGAAAACGGAAAGGGTTGAATTAAATTTTATTCAATAATTAATATAGTTTTTACATAAAGCAAATGTTATTTTCATAAAGATTTATTTTATTTGGAGGAATTGAATTATCTTAATTAAAAATTTTCGTTGCTCTTTATAGGAAATTTGTTTCCCTAAGTAGTCAATTCCTTTCTTTTTACAAAGTTATATTAAAATTATAAGTTGACAATTTATAACAAAACAAAGGAATTATAAAACAATTATTAAAATTTGTTTAAATTTATTCATTCATTAATCAACAAGATTGAGACTTTCGTGAATTTTGATTATATAAGATCATTAAAGACAAAGAGTTCTAAGTATGTATAACTGTAATGGCTAATTTTATTTACAAATTCAAGATGAAATTTCTGGTCTCACTGATATATTTGTATACGTCTTTACATTAAAATCGTCGAATTAATTGTAAAAATTCATTATGGAGTTTTGTTTCCTGACAAGGAAATTTCTACTGGAAATAATTTGTTTTATTATTATATTTACGTATAAAATTTGTCTTTTTATGCTGCCATCACTATTTATTCGTTCACTACGGACCTCTGATACCTGACTATTCAATAGTTGACATGGGAAATTATATTTATGTCATTGTGCAAAAAATAAAATATTATTTTTTTTGTAATATTTTCAACATTCCTATAAAGTTTCAGATTTTTTTCATTTGTACGAGAGATTAATTTTTTTCTATATAGAACACAAATTTTAGGCTGTGCTTTTTTCAAGTGTTATATTCATCTTTGATTTGTCTTTTTACTATTTCTATTTAATTTATCAACTTAATGTGTTTTTCTTTTAACACTAATTCTCGCTGAAAATAAACAAAAGCTTTATCAAAAATCATTCAAAATCTTCATATAGACCAGGGATAGCGAATTTATAAAAATAATTTTATAAAAATAATTTTTATTGGAACTTAGTTACAAAGAAACGGTTCTTCATCTCTGATATAGATTAAAGATCAATATTTTTGATCTTTAGTCGATGTGAAGATAAATGAAATTTTAAAAGAAAAAAAACAGATCGAAGCTAAATAGAAAATAAATTCCCGCTTAATTACATTTATTTATACAGAGTGGGGGGGGGGGTAGAAGTAGGTAAACACATTTGACTTGCAGTTGCTATAGACTAATTAATTAAATTCTTACAAGTTTAAGATAGTATATTTTAGACAAAATAAGAATTATGAAATATTTTATTGCCTAAAATGAAAAATAATTCTTGTGCCAAATTAGATTTTTGAATATTTTATGAATTACGAATTTCATCTAATTGTATTGAACATATAGGGTTTTAGACAAAAATTAAGCTAAGAGAAATTCCTAAATAAAAGAAACCACAGTTACCAGAATTTCACAGTTGCTCTTTTGTTGTAAAATCTCTTTTTCAGTGTTGTCAATTTTGATAAATAATGCCCCCCCTTAAAACTGGGAGTAGAAAATGACAGATTATGCAATTATTATTTTATTATAATTATTAACAAAAAATACTTTTATTCATTATAGAGCAGTGTAGATACATTTGAGGTTTATTGGAAAATAATGAAATGTTTATTAAAATTTTTATGTTAAAATTTATTATCTTCAGTGTCCCCTACCTTTATTCGATAAATCTAGAGAAGTCTAATAATAAAAATAATAATAATAATAATAATAATAATAATAATAATAAAAAAATAATAATAATAATAAAAATAATAATAATAATAATAATAATAATAATAAAAAAAAATAATAATAATAATAAAAATAATAATAATAATAATAGTAATAATAATAATAATAATAATAATAATAATAATAATAAATAATGTGGGGATAAAAATAAAGTATCGGTAGAAAAACAATTCTCAACATGAATTTTCATGTTCAATAGAAATTTATTTGAACCCATAGCAAAATATAACTTCTTTATTGAATCACAAACAAATACACTTAGTCCTATTATGACTTTTTCAATAAATAAACAATAAAATTAATTAATTGACTAATTTAAATATTTAATTAGTTTTAATTAATTTATAGCAATTAGTAGTTTGTTTTGAATTTATTTTGTACATTTTTATTTGACTCATAATAATAATAATAATAATAATAATAATAATAATAATAATTCACTATAATTACCAATAGAGAATCAAAAGTTCCAGAATTACGAATGCTGATTAGAAACTTATTTTAACAATTTAATTCTAAAATTAAACAAATGACTGATAAAATAAGCAAAATGTTTATTTAATGAAAATTTCTGTTTATAAAATAATATGTATATATATATATATGAATATATAAATCTTCTTAATTATTCAAACAAACTTTTGTTTGTTTTTTATTATTCATTTGACATTTTGAATATATATAAAAACTTTTTTAAATATATGACGACAAGCATACACATCTCTAAAAGAATACTGATTCTGTCCCAAATTTCGGTATACATTTGTATAGCATAATGATATACCAAATGTATATCATAATTTGTGACAGAGGGAGTATCATTATAGTTATTTATAACCAACTCTTGTTTTCTTAACACTTTCACGCCGGCGCATACCATGGGTGACTCGCACTAACTTTTCATAAAGTAGGCTCCGTTGTGATGGGTTAATTATATCGTTTTGACATTAGGAATCACGGAATTTTATTTGTTTAATTATATATAAACAAAATTTTGACTTCATAGTAGTATTTCTAAAGATATATAAATTAATAGTAACTTTTAAAATAACGTTTTTTAGAAAGTACTGAAAAGATGCTAGCTAAGAACTGAAACTGGAGAAGATTTCATTGGGCAAATGCTGAGTTTAATCCTTTATATAAATATTAATATTGCTCTAATATATCATGTTAGTGAAAAACTATTTAAGTTTTGTTTATGAGTGCTACTGGAAAATATTTCTACAGAAAATATCTTTTATCAAAAAAACATTACTATTCTTACAAAATTTAGCTTTCATAGATTAAGAGTTGTAGCTATGATACTGGCAACGGAGGATAGAATAATAGAAACGCAATAAATTTTCTGCTTTAGTGAATATAAACAAAGACATTTTCATTTTACCATAATTGTTTTTTTGAAATCCATTTTCCGTATAATTTCTAGTTTGTCTAATTCTTTATTTAATCATCTGTAGAATATCTACAGCACTTATACGTATATAGTAAGCAGCCGATTTAAAGACACATAGATGCACTACCTTAATTTATTTTATATTCATATAGTTAAATTAAAGAAATTTTTATTTAAATAAAACGAATCTAAAGATTAAAATCAGCAGATAAACTATATAGCACGAGTCTTGAATGCTAATGCTCTGTAGAATTCAAAAAACATTTCAACTGCAATCAGACTTTTGTCAAATGGAGGAATCAGTTTTTGTAAATAATGTTATCAAAATGAAATTTTGAAAAAGGACATCCCCCATTGCTTTTATTAATTGTGTTCAATTGAATATATCCTAAGATGTGTCCAAGATAGAAGCAATCCTTATAGAACTATGCTACATATTTGGTTTTATTTATTCTTAATTATATAAAGTCAGTATTGTTTTTCGCCAATTTGAAACTACCGGTTTCTAACAAGCAACTACTGTAGGTTGATGATGTTTAATCTGACCGCCTCAAAATCCCATTACACCACTGCATTAAGGGGTTTTGTGGATTTTAAAAGTATTAATTTGCCAGACGCATATAATTTTCAAGTTCATTTTCAAAGCTGAAATGATATTTAATATGATTCAATCTGATAATTTCGGTTAAATGTTTCATAACAAAGTGTTGCAAAACCTATATTTATAATTTTATGAGTTTTATTCAACCTTCATGGAATGGCTTAGTTTACTAGTAGTTTTTAAACTTCATGTATAATTGATATTTGCTTAACAAAATATTTAAAAATTTATTCAATTTAAGTCACAAATTTAATTAATGATTTAAAAAATGTCATAGTTAATTTAATGGAAATTTTATTGTCGATTTCGGAATCACAAAAAATTTTTAATTATTTAATTTCAATAATTCCCAATGAGTTTTTACAATTGTCATAAAATAAGAATTATCAATCAGAAAGATTAAATTTTTGTAAAAAAATTGAAAAATTTCTATTTCTCGGGTTTGACAAAAGTTAAATACACGAATGAACACGAATAAATACAACTTTAGGTATTTGTTTATTGTTTTTAACTCAAAATATGTCAGTAACTACCTCGTTTATTTTTATCACTTTTAACAAGTTAAACTTATGTTTCACAAGAAATCAAAGAAAACTTATTTCTCTATAATAAAAGTTTTTTTTTATTTATATATTAAAAAATTATACAATTTTTACAAATGATATTGATAACGAATGTCTGTGAACAGTATCACTTCATATACACACATACATACATTTGTATATAAACCAACGCATAATTGATAGGTCCGATTCTGACATTTAATTTCATCCTATCAAAAGCGATCTTTATATGTATAGATATTTTTTTTATTTTATAAGATTTGTTTTTATAATAAAATGTTAATTTTTAAGAAATTTGAAAATTAGTTAAAATATTCTTTTGAATAAATGTGTAATACGTCTTTCTACAAAAACTTTATAAATTTGGAAATAAATTTTCTTTCCATAATCAACTTGAAATTTTCATATTTTAAGTTTTTGAAAATTCATAATTCCCAGATGCTTTATCTGAAAAATCTTTCCTCTTTTCAAAATTTTTAAATATCGCTTTACCATTTTTATATTCCTTTTTTAAATATCTTGATTTTATTTCATATTTTTCTCTTTATCGTTACTTTATCCTCTCTTCAAACTTCGCAATATGTCTGTTTTTCTGTGAATTCAAGCATGTTTCTAAAATTCGAAAAAATGTTTTATGTAAGAAAAAAAAGATTTATCTTAATTCCTACGTTTATGACAAGTTACGGGGATAATATATTCATAAGAAAAATTTAATACACTTATGTCATGTCACAGGTCTTAGTTAATTCTGTATTATGTAATATTAAATTAACCGTTATATATACAATTTTTAATAGTGTCAAAATATGCTTATTAATATAATAAGCACTTAACTATATCATGTGATATTTATTAGTAACCTGTTTTTTGAATTTTGACATTAACAAAATTTAACAAATTTTATATTACTATTTGTAGGACTATAGATCAAAACAATATTTTAGCTACACGGATACATTAAAATGCCAATTTGTCAAATAAAATTTTCATAACTGGCACTTCTGAAAAACAATATATTTATAATATTGTTCATTATAAATTCTGAAAAGGAACTTACTCAATCAGATATTATAAATATTCTAATTTTTGTTTATAATAATAATAATAATAATAATAATAATAATAATAGTAGTAATAATAATAATAATAATAATAATAATAATTAATAATAATTAATAATAATAAGATACAATGTTATCTTGGGATGCATTTTATCTTACGCGACAGATTAATTGCTAAAATGTTTTTATTTTCGAGATTTCCGGGGATTTGGTTTGAGTTGACTTTTTCTAGCATAATAGACAATGTTTATCAATATTTAAGCAGTAGCTATTGTGTTTTTAACACCAAAAACAATTTTTCTTTAGAATAATTACATAATTGATAGGGTAGCTAGTTTATCGTAAAATAAACAATAAAAAGTAGAATGCAATTCAAAAGGTTCTTAGTGATCTATAGATAAAAAGTAACTGTAGATAAACGAAATTCTAAATGAACAATAAACTGGACATAGGTAAATGTTTTCTTTATAAAGTAAGTTTGTCATATTTTCTTTTGGCTTGTTAACTGTATGTGTTGCATTATATATGACTTATTTGTAAAAGAGAACTTTTCGCAATAAAATTAATTAATTTTTAATTAAGATAATTTTAATTTTCAACCAAAACCAATTTCAAAAGATTTACAGCTTATTAATAGTTTTATTTTGTGAACTGACTCTTAATGTCGCAAATACGCATCATTCCATGGAGTCAGTGAAGCGCGCACAGCAACGAACAATAAAATAAACCTCATTGAAATATTTTACTTTATATAATAATGTATATAATAGTATATAATATAATAAAGGTTTTCCGTCTGTGAAATTCTTTATAACGGATATTGAAGAGACAGTTATCTACCAGTCGGTAGTAGACCTCTATTCTAAAATATTTTTATCCAAAAAAAATTTTCATTTTTACGTCTTCTGCCACAATCATGATGAATACTTCGTTTTGTTATATATATATAACCTAAATAAAATGTACATGATCTAAAAATCAGAAGGGACTTGAAATTCGTGGTTTATATTTAAACAAAAGATCTCATGAATATATTACCCCAGTAACACGTCATAAACGTTGGAATTAAGATAAATCTTTTTTTCTTTTATATGAATTTTTATTCGAATTTTAGAAAAATACTTGAATACACAGAAAAACAGACATATTATGAAGTTAAAAGAGATGATAAAGTAAGGATAAAAAGAAAACCATGAAATAAAATCAAGATATTTAAAAAAACGAATATAAAAAAGGTAAAGCGATATTTCGAAATATTGAAAAGAGGAAAGATTTTTCACAAAATTGATTTGAGAATTATGAATTTTAGAAAACTAAAAACTTAATATAGGAAAATTTCAAGCTGATTATGGAAAGAAAATTTATTTACAAATAATTCAGAAAATAGTAATTGGGGAATTACCGTATGTCCGAATTAAAATGTATTTTAAATGTGTAGAATCCTAATTTTTATCTACAGAATTAAAAAACGTCTCAAATATGAAATAGTTGTCTTAATAATACTGAATTAAAACCTTACTGATATTTTCGGTTGTTTATATTATTGATTTAGTATTTATGGATTCAGAAAATTTAAATAAAATTGAAACTAATAGCGTACAATATATTCAGTGCATAAAAATGAAGATTGTAAAACTGTTCCAAAAACTTTACATTGTATTTTCAAAAAGAAAAGAAAAAAGAAAAAGGAAAAAAAAATTTTAATTGAAATTTTTGGAAATTTTTTATTAACAGGTGTTTACTTTCTTTTGGGCGGAGCTGGAATTTAATATTAAAAAATAATTGTTAAAATCCTGGATTTATTTTGTATTTATGAGTTACTATGAATTTCTATTAACAGATTGTTAATGAAGTATATTAAGGAATTTTATACTACTCGTCAGAGTAAATAATTGTTTAGTGAGTAATTTGTAAATTGTGATAAAGAAAAAATACATACCAGGGAAAATTAAGGCGAAACATAATAAAATTAATAAATTTATATAATTGTTAAATTAATATCTTTTATGTCGTAATTTTTATCGATTATTTCTTTATTTTTTTAATTTTATTAAACTTTATTAAATTATTTTAAAATTAATTAAATGGAAATTTTTTTGGCTTTCAAGTTGGTAAAATGAAGATGTACGTTTAGTGTGAAAATATGTAAGCCAAAGATTATCTTTAAAATATTTAATAATATTTTTTTAATAATATTTTAAATATTTAATTTTAATTTAATAATTAAAAATTTATATGATTTATTGAAAATTATTTTGTCAACAACAATTAATATTATATCATATTATGATGTATTCAATTTAAAGGAGCTCGAAGCTTTAGGGTGCCAATTTACAAAAAGCTTTTTATTTATTATTATATTTAATTCTATAGAATTGCGCCATGAAAAATAATCCAATATCGTTAAATCAAAAATGTTTATATAAACAATCTTGCAAAACTAATAGACCTCCTACATTTCCTATTTTCATAAATGTAAGCATTTTTCCTCACAGAAAATGAATATTATATTATATTTTGATTAATTAGTCATAACATTAAAGTTACATAATTTTCCGAATGATTAGAAAATTTTAAATATATATCTTTTCTGCACTGATTTGCATATACTCCAAAAGTATTGAAACTTTTAAAAATATTTGAACATAAAGATCAATGGAAAAAGTCAAAATAAAAATTAAAAAAAGTTGAGTTGGAAAATTATTTAAATTTCGATTTATATTAGTGGAAAATTGAATAAATTTAATTAATATTTGTTTAAATATTATTGAAATAAAAATTAATGTACTTATTGTGCTTTTAAAATATTTTAGGAACTACTAATTCGGAAAACCCAAATGGTAAAATGTTTAACTCAAATAAATATTGGGATGATTTTTGTTGTGTTTCTTTTTTTTATTTTTGACAATAATCTCTATTATTTTATTTAAAAACTATTGTTTGTATTGTTATGACCCTTAACAGTAAAAAATATTTTAATATTTTAACTTAATTCCTTTGTTATATGTAATAATATATTATTATTATTACTAATTAATATGTCAAAAATAAAATTATTGAATTAAAAAAAATTATTATTATTTTTTAACGAAACTAAATATAGACATTACTATAGTGTGATCATTATGCTGAAATGTAAAAAAAAGTTTTTTTTAATTATGTAAACAAAAAAATTTCAAAAATTCACTTCATTTAAACAAAAAAAATTTTTTACCCCCTCGGAGTTGGCTTCATTTAAACAAAAAATTTTAAAAAATTTTTTACCTCTTCCTACCAGGGTTATGGGTGGGTCACCGTTTTGTCACTAATTATGAAATCGTAAATTTTATTGCTGTATTGTTTGCTATTATAGAATCAAGTGATAAAAGCTTCATATGCCGGAAATATGTTCCGAAGGATTAAACCATACCCTTTCAAATTTCTGTGTTAATAACGCTAATTATTTATGATATTTTTTATTATTAAAACAATTTAAACACGGACTTTCCAACCATTTCCAACACAACAAATCAGAAACATTCATGAATTTATCAAAAACAGTGCTACTCGATTTATACAGTGCATTTATAAAATATTAACAATTATTTAAAATTTGAAATCAATTTTGAAAATTATATAAAAGGTTTATAAATAAATAAATAAATAAATAATCAAAAACTATATTTGTATGATCCATGGGTATTTATAATTAATTGTTTTTGTTATTATATTTTGTAAATGACTAAATAATACAGTAATATTTATTTATTTTCCCTCATTTTATTAAATTATCACAATTCATTTTACTTTTAATATTTTACTTTTCAAACAATAATAATAATAATAATAATAATAATAATAATAATAATAATAATAATGAGACTTAATTAAAAATTATTGAGATTTTTCAGAATGATATGTATTAATAACATATAATAAAGAAAATAATTTTGAAAATTTGAATCATAGATATTATCGAAATATATTTTTGTTTATTTTTTTTGTTTTTAGAAAGAAATTCTGGGGATTTAAAAATAAATTAAATTAAATTCAAACTCTGATCATGAGACATTGCGTTTCAATTTGTTGCTCACCTAAATTCCATTAGAGAAATTCTTCACTTAAAAAAAGTAACCGCTCAAAAAATAAATGTATCAATTACTAAAAGGTTTTTAATAATCATAAAACATCATAAAATGTTTCGCGAATAGTACAATATAAATTTAATTAATTAATTAATAATTTTATTTCAATAAATAAATAGAATATATAGTTCAATTTGATAATACATTTTGAAAATTCAGTGCAGGAAAATTTCTTTGATAAAAAATATTTGAGATATAAATTACGAAATTAATTATTAATATTAGTATTCTAAGTTAATATATTCATATAAACAAAAATTTTAATAATTTAAACTACTTAAAGATCATAATAAAAAAACATGGAGGCTTTTACAAATAAATTGGGTTTGAGAAATATTAATTATTACGTTATTTTAAAATCCAATTTAATCAAATTAAATAATAATAATAATCATTATATTTTCTACAAAATTTGACTATGAATCAGATTTATTTAAGATTTATTCACCTTAAATAAATCTGATTCATAGTAAAATTTTGTAGGAAATGTTATGTCACTTATAAAGAAATCAGAGATGAAAGATAAAAAGAGTCCTTATAATAATAATAATAATAATAATAATAATAATAATAATAATAATAATAATAATAATAATAATAATAATAATAATAATAATAATAATAGTTTTACGAGAATTTGCGATGAACAACTTGTGGCGAATTTCAGAGAAATAAATCCTTATGGTGAGCTAATGTCAAAACTAAAGCCCACAGAATAATTTGAGATAAAATGAATAGTTTCAGATCGATGAGTATTTTAATCTCGTCTGCAAGTTGGCTTAGATTTAAACGAAGATTAATCCTGTTATTTACCTCTCGATATGTTAGTTTTCCGGACTAAATAGTACTAGCTTCGTGTGACGAGTCGGCTTATTAATTCTACAATGATCAGATTCACTAGTGATGGATATGGTTTGTAATCCAAATTTAGACATATGTTCGTAATCGCGAAATGATATTTTAAAGGGAACATGTGGACAAACAATCATTAAAGTTTCATAATTTTCAATGAATATATCAACATCTGGAGTATATTTAGAATTTAAAATTTCTAAGATTTTATTTTCATTATTTATTTTCAAGTATTTAGTTTCTTCATGCGATTTTTTGAACTTATAAATGCATCCATGAATTGCTATAGTACGTAAAATGATTATACACAAATGTAAATTCCATCAAAGCCACTTCCCACTTACCATTCAAATAAACTGGATTTTCAAATTCAACCACAAAATTACTAAGATTATTATCAGGATAAATAAGAGAACAACTATTACTAGGTAAAATCATATAAAACTGGTCTTCTTCCATAATATTTATTTAATCAATTGATTTTCAGATATCCAACTAGGAGTTTTATAACCATGCCATTTGAAATAGTATTGTTTATATTTCCCTCCTGATTTGGTTTTTAAAATATTTTGAATTCTGAATACAGTTTGGGTCTGGAATGACTTGTAGTTTTTGCTCATAGAATTTAGCACTGACTTGATTGTTTTCATAATTTTTAATAAAGTACATAACTGGATTCTGATTAGTGTCTTTTTTAAAAATTTGAAAGACTTCGTCATTCCAATTATTATCAAAATTCTTTATGAACGGAGAAGCACTAATTTTACTTATTCTAACATGGTATCCTACTTTATATTCTGGCTTTTTTGTTTTTGAATTTTCTTGTTGAGTTATCCAATTATCAATATTATTTGTTGAATAAACATTAATAGGTCTCATTTCATTTATTCCTCTATGGGGTGAATAATTGTAACTGTAAATTATTTTGGACAAAACATTTATGCAAGTTTTATCACCCCAATCAACAAAATATCTTTTCAGACGATCTCTTAAAGTTCGATTAAATCTTTCAACGTGTGCTGCTTTATATTGGGAAAATACTAAATAATGATTAATTCCTTTGATAATTTCTTTTACTTTACTATTATAAAATTCTTTACCTAAATATTATATTTATTTAAATTAACTTACTTTAATTATATACCCAAATCCGTTTGTAAATTAAGAGGCTTTCCGTCATCAAATAGGGCTTTTATGGCATCAGCCATTTCATTACCTGATTTAGTTTTAGTTGGTATAGTACGGGCATATCTACTAAATACATCAATACAAATCAAAATATATTTGTATCCTTTATTGATTTTTGAAAATGGAATCATTTCCATTAAATCCATTTGCCATAAATCATTAGCACCAAATATTTTATAAGACCTCGTTGGAAATCTTTTTAACATTGGTTTATTAAGGGTATATGCTAATTGATTAGATAACCAATTTTGAGTTTCTTTCTTTGAAATAATTACTCTTTTTGCAAGTTTTCCTATTCTACCAAAACCATCTGGATCTTTTGGGTTCGTCCAAATTGTTTTGAGATTTTTCTCCAATCATTTCTTTGATTTTACATTTTTGTCATTGTTTGCTTCATTATTACAACAAGCTGTTAATATATTTAAATCTAAATTATGTTTATCCGGTAATGAATTCTTGGCGCCCATTATACTCTATTTAATTAAATATTTTTAAGATGAATTTAATGACAAAATTGCACTTATCACCGATAATACAATTGAAATAATTGTTCCTAAAAATCCACCCTGTTGTTTATATATTATTTTTCTCATTAAATTTCGATTTTTTGTGTTAACTAATGATAAAAACGATCTTTTATGTCTTTGTAATACAAGCTTTTTAGCATTACTAATATTTATATTTCCATGAAATATGTCAACTATAACTTCAAGTAAATCATCAATAACAAATGAAGGAAAAGCTTGTAATATATTCATTGTTTTATTATTTGGAGCCTTTAACAAGGCGTTAAAATATGGTAAGCTACGTTCTAGTTTCATTTTTAATGTCACATTTAAATATGCAGTTTTTTTATAATTTAATCCAACTTTTATTTTTTATTGATATTTTACTATTATTTGAAAGTTTTACATTAGGTCTAGCCTTTCTTTTCTTTGTATGTTTTTCCTTTATATTATTTTTCTTTACATCTACTTTCTTTGTATCTTTCGTATTTACTTTTTCATGTTGAACTATTACTTTATTAAATGGCATTTTAATTATTACATGATTTCATTTTGTTTATAAATCGTAACACCATTTTATTTGAAAATATCTGTTCTAATACGTAAATCATCAGAACATTGTTGAGTAAAATCAAAGAATAAATATCCATGGGGTATCTTTGTGGCATCTTGGAACGAATCTATTAAAAACCTTCTATCGTTAGGATACGCTTGTCTTGCGAGAAAATCAATAATTGTTGCATCTCTAGGGTTTTTAAATATAACCGAGTATTGTACGTTCAGATTACGGGTTCGATGACTTCCACCTTGATGAAACAAATTTTGAGTTATAAAAATTACCGTTACTCCAATATGTCTACTGATTTTTGTAAATAAATTATTCAAATCTTTTTCTTAATTTGCCTCGTGATGTAAATCATCGATTATAATAACATCACCTTTACGTAATCTAGATGAACAATTTTTATCAAATCCCTTGATTATATTCATTTTTAATTTACAAAACTGATCTTGAGTCACACCATGCTCATCGTCAGCTCTCTTATGCCAATATATTTTATTAAATTTTGATTTAAACATATTTGACTGTATTAAGTTACAAACAAATAAAGTTTTTCCATTACCACTAGGACCTACAATTGGATACACAGTGTCATTTTTTATTTCCATTTTATTAAAATTAATGTTAATAATATAATTGTTTATATTTGTTTTAATTAATTGTTATACACAAATATATATTATTTAAATTTTATTACATTCATTAATGTTAAGAAATATAAATTATAAAGGCAAATGTTTTTAAAAAACATGAAATTTCCAAGTGGAAAATATTCAATTATATTTTTCAAATCGGGTAAATGTCGCATCATGGGTTGTAAGCAACCTCTTAAATTAGGTGATTTAAAATATAAGATACATGATTTACAAATCCAATACATTTCAGTAATATTAGATATCGGAAAATTTATAAATTTATATGAATTATCACGTAATGGTAAATGTATATTTGAACCAGAAATATTTTCGTCATTACGAATTATAAAATATGATGCAGTTTGTGTAAATATCTTTTCAAGTGGGAAGGTTGTAATACTTGGGATAAAAACTTTAGATTATAATGCATATGTTGAAAATATTATATCAGAAGTTAAAATGTTAATTAATTAAATTTGTTTGTATTAGTTTTAATTTTAGTAATTTGAAATATGTCGAAAAGTAAGAATATATTTTTTAATTTTAATATCCTAATAATCATATTTAGTTTACTTATTTTAAAAAAGATACAAGAAATATTCCCAGGAATTAAAAATACTCTGGATTATTGTGCACCAGAGTTGTTCGTTTCAAAAATATATCGTTTTACCGGTATCAATATAGAGCAACTTTTAGAGATGCATTACGACATGATATTAGGGTCTAGCAATAAATGCGTTGAAAATTGTATTGTTTGTAAAGATTCAATGAGAGTCTCATGTTCCAATGGATCTCCATGTTGTCATGATTTCAAAAGAGATCAAATAGTAAATATCCTAATTGCTGAAATGCATAAAACATATTATACCGATGTCTTTGATTTGAAATAAATTTTATAATCGAATGATTATTATTATTATTATTATTGATATTATTATTATTAATATAATTGTTATTATTATTTATTTTTTTAACGAATCTAAATATAAACCTTACTATAGTGTGACCATTATGCTTACATGTAAAAAAATTTAAATTTATGCATTTAAACAAAAAAAATTTAATTTTTTTTATTCATTTAAACAAAACCAAAAATTCACTTCATTTAGACAAAAAAAATTTTTTTGACCCCCCTTGGAGTTGGTTTTATTTAAACAAAATAAATTTTTAAATTTTGACTACCCCCCCGCAGTGCGCCGTTTTATCACTACTTTCATATATCTTTTTAACAAACTATTTTTGCTATTATACTTTCTGTGAATTTTCCTAAGATTCGTATTATAATAAATACTTCAAGATAATTTTTTTATGAAAATGATACAAATATATTTACACATACTAAACAATACCAATTTTTTTCATAATACTGTTGAAGCAAGTCTCTTTTGTTGAATGCCTTGTCAATCAGTTCCTTGTTAAAATTCATCAAAGGTAGAGAGTGTGGGTCTTAAAGGTCAAATTAACGTACACTAGTTTATTACAGGCAATAGTTTTGATCGGAAATTTACAAACTCCTCTCGTATCCGCAGAGATGCTCTCACCCTAGGTTAAAAACTTTTGCCAAAAAGTTAATAAAACGTTTAAATTAACATACAAATATCCAAGCAGTGATGTCTCGGTCTTCCCCATATACTTTTAATCTTTCAAATGTGAATGTCATCAATAAAATAGTGAAAACTTTTTCTGCAATTAGTTTCTTTATTTGTCACATTTATGCAAATCATTCATCAGTTCCTGAATAAATAATTACAATTATTTCACTTTTTATCTCATATTTCGAATAAGTGTTTATAGGGGAGAGATTGATAATTATATTTTTTTACAATAAAATTAAACAACAAGCGAAATTCTGAAATAATTTTTGATTTCCTTTATTCATAGTTAGTTTGTTATAAAATAAATAAAATGGAATATTTCTGGGTGGAAGAGCGATTATTAGAATGATATTTTATGAACTTTTATTTATATTTTGTACGGAAGGTTTTTAAATTGCCAATAAAATTTCTATATCAATTTTATGACTTTAAATAGTTTCATTAAAATAAGTTTCATTAGTAATAAATTTTTGATAGATTTTTAGCATTTGAAATGTTTAAACTGTTTATATGATTGCAATTATTATTATTATTATTATTATTATTATTATTGTTATTAATATTATTATTTATAAGAATGCGATAATCCAATATATATATTATACTGCAATATAATTCGACAAACTTACTGTCATCGTTAGGTAGATTTGAAATTGAAACTCAATAGAATTAAATTACTTTTTTCGAAAAATTTCTTCATTAATCTTTTATATTTTAAAAATATATTAAAAAATTATAAATTCTGTTTTAAAAAATGTTATCCAGCTGAAATTTTAACAAAATTTTAATAGTTTTAATAAAATATTTTTAAATATTTAAACAAACTATTTTACATTTATTTTCATCATGCAGCACAAAATTGGGTTTACTAATATCAATCAATAATCTAAGTCGGCTGTGATCAAGAACTTGAGAGCAGAAATGGCAGGGCAGTCATTCCAATGTATGCGGCATTGCACTCATGACATAAATATTCATAGCCAAGATCCGAACACAATCTAAGTAGGATCTGAAATCCACTAATAAACACAAATTTCAGACAACAATTGTGGTCACTGATATTAATCAATTCTTTAAGTCGACAATTATCAAGGAAAAAAAATCTCGCTTATACATGCATATAGTGTACAATTCAAATGCATCAATTTGATTATATCGAATGATATGAATATAAGTATATTATAAGTAAATATACATACAGTGTCTTATCATCATATATTTTAGAAAAATTGTTTCAGTTCAAATTTATAATTCAATTAAATCGCACAATACTTAATTTTCATCTCTATGTAAAATAATATTTTAATTTAGTAAACAAAGTTCTCGATATATAATATCCAAAGTTAAGAACCGATAACATTATAATCTTGAAGATACAAATGCAAAGTTGTACTCAGCTTACAAAGAATTAAAATTTAATTAAAACTTAAAATGGTTTCACCGACAGTATTATTCAAAAATATTAATTTGATATAAATGATTATGCTTGTCTTACATGAGCATTGTATTTGCAATACAAATGCATGAATTTGATTGGTTACACATTTGATTTTTCAACTATAAAAGACGCATTATATATTCAAATACAGTACAATAAGAATGTTTTTGGCTAGAAATTATTCAAAGAAATAAGCTCAGTTAAGAAATTAATTGAAGAATCAAAAAAACGAAACCTTAAGACAAATTTCCATATCATTCACAAATTTGGTCAAATTATTCAAGTCACAATATTCAAGTTTCGCTGCTTAAATTATGTTGCTGCAGTAAATAAAATGTTCATGAAAATAAATAAGAATCTAACTTACAATGAAAATATATTCATAAATTATCGGAATTCCCGTTTTCATGATGCCTTTAAAGAAATTGAATTTAAAAATAATGAAAGATAGTTTGACGATTTTTCAATACAGGGATTATAAATCGATTTCAAAGATATCACAGAATTTTAATTGTTTTATGTAATAAATGATTAATATTCTAATAAATCAGAGAATGAACAAGATTTCCTAGATCCACCATTACAAACTGATGATGATTATTGCATTGTGGTATACTACTGCTGTTATTATTGCTATTGCCTTTATTATTATTATTATTATTATTATTATTATTATTATTATTATTATTATTATTATTATTATTATTATTATTATTATTATTATTATTATTATTATTATTATTATTATTATTATTATTATTTATTATTATTATTTAACATAAAAATACCAATTTAAATAAATTAGTATTTATAATAACATGAATAAAAAATTCTTATAGTAAGTCACCAACCTTCTAACTATGCGTAGAAATTAAAAATATAAAAAATATCGTTATTTGCAAGATAAAAGTGTTTATGGGATAGTAAAAAGTTTTTGGGAACTGAAACTCGATACGATTCCTCGAGCTCAACCAACTAAATAAATTATTGAAATCTCTCAACACAATATTTTTTATTTTCACAATTTTCAATTAAGCCAATTGTTACACTTTTGGTAAACACCCGATGGGTATCACTTCTTTAAATCAAATACAATATGATTTATCGCTTTCATCGGTACTCTCTCGTTTCCTTTTCAATAAAATTATTTCAAATTTCTTTGTTGACCAGTTTGCGGCTTTTTATCTCTTGTTCTCTGGTTTTATAGCAATTTCTTGCCCATCAGTTATGCCCAAAGAAAATATGAACATTTCTGAGGCGGATGGCAATTTATAGACAATTAACCTTATTCTCGGTAACCCATAATCCTGACATTCGACTGGATGTCTATTGATTAAAGAACTCCTAACACTTTTATATACCTCTATTTCCCCCATCCTAAAGGTTTTAAAAATTAATTAATTTTTACTTTTTTTAATTAATTTTAATTGTTTTTTTTAATTTCGAAATCTTTTATTTTTATTTCTTGTAACTTGTATAACCCTAATAGTCAGGGCCGGCTTTAGTACAGGCAGAGCAGGTGGCCGCCTGTAGCGGCCGTTTTATGAGGCGGCCGAATGCGTCCCTTGTAATTTTAATACTTGCATGTAAAAATTGTAAAACAATATTCGAATTTTAAAAAAAATATCGTGTGAAAAAATAATAAAAATAATAATCTCGGAACATCAAAGAGGACTAGAGGAGGCTTGTTCGCGCTTATTTGGTTTGGACAGGAAAAAGGGATTTGCTTAAACGCTCACAGTACGATATAGCTAATTGATAAACTATACTGGATAACTGTAGTATTTATGAATGTTCCGGTCACAAACCCATAAAATTTAAAGTTGTTGATACTATTATTATTCCTTATTTTTTTATTTAATTATGATTACTGTTTGAGGTAATTTTTTTATTTCAAATTTGCATTTTTGTGTTATATTTACAAATGAATAATTAGCAAATTTGTGTTTTTTGTTATTTTACTTAATTCTACTCGTGTTAGGGGCGGCCAAAAAAAATCTTGCCTGTAGCAGCAAAAAGTCTAGGGCCGGCCCTCTTAATAGTTTATATTAATAAATATTATCGTTATATTGTTTTTTATAAAATTAAAAACACCATCCAACATTAATCATCAACCACACAACACTCACCCCAGTTATCCTGACAAAAGTTTTGTCGGATTTATATTAATTTATATACATTTATATTGCATTTTTATACATTTTTTATACTCGTGTGTTTGATTTTTGTTAGTAATTCATTTTAGATAAATACACTATTTTTAATAATTATTTAAAACCAATGATAATATTTTAAGGTGTTAATTTTTACGCTGTTAAGTTTTATTTATTATTGTTAATGTAACAAATCGAGATTATAAAATGTCTTCAAACACTACTTTGACCTTAAAATTTGATCTTAAAACAACCTTGACCTTAAAGTTTTCAAAAAAGGGGGGGTTCGGTGCTGTGAACATGACACTTGTTACTACTTTCTATGTAAAAGAAACATAATCATAAACATGCGGTTTCGACAAATGAGAAAGAGCGACTAATAGTAGGTTAAATGTTTCTCAATTGGTTTATTGTAATTTTGATATTTTCAATAGTAAAAAAATATGTTATGCTTCTTTATTTTGTTTGTTATGGTTGTTTTTCCTATAATACAATTGACTTTAATAAATGTATTTTGTATTACTTTGGAGTCAGTAAATAATCTTTTGGAAATTAAATAGAATTTATATATTTAATTAAATAATATATATTTTTAATCGGTTAAAAAACAGACAAAACTTATTAGAAAAAAAGTTTTAAATCAGCAAATAAATTCATTGTGATTAATATATCATTATAATATTCAAAACATTAAGCGCATCGATTTAAATAAAAGTAAAATTAACTTAATTAATTATTAAATTAATTTTTAATTGGTTAAATTGTACCGGAAATTGAATTTTTTGCAATTAAATTTTTAGTGTAATTAATGAAACAAATTCTTTCTGTTTCATTGTGATAAATTATTGTATTTTGTTTATATTTAGTTTAATTGATCAAAATTTATATAATATTTATATAATGTTTATTTATCGTTTTTGTGAGGTAGACATAATCCATCAAAATAATTTACTAGAACAAATATTTCCCAGTCATAATTATTTATATTAAATATAAATCACATCTTTCGATTGAGTTTGAAGGGGGAAAAGATTTTATGATAACATTGGGACTAAATGAATATTGTTATGACAATAATTTATTCACAATACTCTGGCTTGGTGCGCAATATCCTAGGATATTCTACATTGATAGCATGGATGAATGGAGTTGACACACATAACTTCTACTGGGCATCATGCTAATAAAGGCATTCACAACCGGCACGGTTACCATTGTATGATATCAGTAGAAAGCAATTCAGCTCTCTTATTTTCTTTTGTTTTTATAAACAATTATTCCAAATCGATTTATTTATTTTTCGATTGATTTATTTGAAAGTGTTTACAACTGGAAATTAGTGATGGTGAACCTTTTCGGTTGAGTGTGTCAAAATTCTTGGGAAACATCTTGTTGAACTTTGGGGCCATGTCACATTTAGAAATATCCATAGTTTCCTTCTTTATTTACAGCCCTAGTAAAACAAGAGTCGTATTTTTGATGCATTTATTTAATAAGTAAAACAAATACAAATAATTCTAGCCCAACCAAGCGCTAATAATTTTATCTGTCAGTCGATTTTTTGTTTTAGTTTTAATATTATTTAACTTTGAGATTAAGGCCTCACAAAGTCGGTTGTTGGATAAGTTGTGAGTAAAGCCATCGCTAAACTTTTCACAAGCCTAAAATTTTTAATACGATTCAAGACATGGGTTGAGTTTGACAAGCCTAACTTACCTGGTTTAATAATTCGCTCCAATGGTGAGTTGATGCTATGAAAAAGTTACAAATGCCTTGAACTTTGTGAAAGAATGTATTTGATACGTTTATCAATATTTAGTTGAGCGATATTTAGTAGTGTCTTGTAATTCTAGAAACTTTGTGAAGTGTTCAAAAACTTTGAATTCGGCTGCTTTTTTCGAAAAAAATTCAGTTGCACTGATAATCCTAAAACCTTTCCTCTACTTCTTGCCGCTTATATCCTGAGTACAACCTAAAATAGTTGAGAAGTACTTTGCCATTTCATTTAAATTTTTTTTCATAAATAAGTGAGGTGAAATTCGCATGTTGATATTAATCGAATATGTTTAATTATAATCGTATCTTAATGCTGAATTTCGTCCGTCAAAGTCCTAATTAACGTTTTTATCCTTTCAAGAACTTGTAAATGAAAACCGGAAATTTTCAACGTTGTTCATTTTCGAAAGGTGATTTTGGCATTTTTTGAATCGGGTCTAAATTTAGCAGTAAGCCAGTTTTCTAGATTATTAAAATTAAGAAACAAGTCCTTTCTTTTGAGTACTTTACCCTTTGATCTTTATTATTTTTCTTTTGTCCTATATCATTGATGTTCTCTACAACATCGTCATCTTGAATTAAAAATAACTTATACTTGATCTAAATTTTTGGTGCTTTTGCTGTATTTGCGTTTTAAGAATCTCTATGTTCGAAATTGTTCTTCGTATAACCCAGTGGCGCCCACTATTTTTTTTAGCAGATCTACTTATGAAATGTATGAAATATTGCGATCGATTTGAATAAATTAACGGTATATGTGTCATAATAATAATAAAAAACAAAATTGTTCTAATTTATTTTGTTATTTTAGCTATAAAAATACAAAAAAAAAGAAATCAATCAAAAGATTAGATTTATTTTTTAAATTCGGCCGCGTTTGATGTTCTACATTGCATTCCATCTACTATTTTTTTGTAATTTGGAGTATATGTATTAATACAATTTCTTAAACATGAATCCAAGTGTTCATCCGTTAAGTTATTGCGATATTTTGTATTGATTATTTTTAGCTGCGAAAATGCTGATTCGCATAAATAAGTGGATCCAAAACATGCATACAATTTTTCAGAACATTTTCGCAAGAATGGGAACTTTTTTGTCGACACATATTTCCAAATATTTTCCTCATATGATCTTGATTTAATAATTACATCGTTTTCAATATCTATTTCAAATAGCACTGACAACTTTTCTGCTGTTTCTTCTACCCAAATGTGTATAGAAAATGGATTTGTCATAAATAAAAGCACTCCGTCGAATTTTTTGAAATCCTGAAAATGTCTATCAAAATCTGTATTGATAATTTTATTTCAGTTATGTATCTGTTGGCATCGTAATTTATATCTGCAGAACTGTTTAGTTGTGCCATCAAATTGGGAAAATAATTCAAGTTGTTTTTTTCAAGCTTACCCACTAAGAGGCTGAGTTTCTGTTTAAAGGCTTTTACGGAACTCACCATTTGAAATATTGTTTTATCCTTGCCTTGCAATTCAACGTTTAGATCGTTTAGTTTGGGTGTGAAGTCTGTCAAAAATGCTAGATCTAATAGCCATTTTTCATCCTCCAATTGTTTGTATTCTTCCCTTCCAGAAATTAAAAAAACCTTAATTTCTTTTATCAAGTCTCTGAATCGTTGAAGAAATTTTCCCCTGCTTAACCACCTGACATCTGTGTGCATAAGTAGTTCGGTATACCCATCGTGATAACTTTCTTCGACTTGTAATTTAAAAAGTCTCCTTTGTAAACTTCTTGCTCGAATTGAGTTTGCAATTTTAAAGGTTGTGGTCATAATATCAGCCAAATTGAGAACTTTAGCACACAAGGTTTGTTGATGAATGATGCAATGATATGACAGAAAATCTGGAAAATTATCGTCAGCTCGACAAAGATTAATAAAACCGTTATACCGGCCTAACATTGCAGGTGCTCCGTCTGTGGTTATTGATACTAATTTAAAAAAGGGGATTTGAACGCTATTCAAAGATGTCTTAAAACTGGAAAATATGTCTTCTCCGCAGGTTTTTCCTTTGAGAGGTATAATTGCTTATAATTCCTCTTTGGTTGAAAAATCTTTGAAAATCTTTTTAATGAATATGATTAGCTGTGATATGTCAACTACATCAGTAGATTCATCTACTTGTAAAAAAAAGCTGAACAGTCTTCAAGATCTTTTTTTAACTGTTGTTTTAAATCTAAGCTAATTTCATCTACTCTCCGTGTAAAACTATTTTGCGATTACTGCAAATCATTAATAGTAGAAAGAATTTCCGCTTTATTACTAAAACACTAAACAAAGAATCAACATCCTCAAGAAATGCGTTTTTAAACATTACACCATCACTAAAAGGTTTTTTGGCTTTGGCTATAATTCTACTTACTCGAACAGAAGCAATGGTAGCTGCTTTTGATTTTAATGTTTGTTTTATAAAAACTGACTGCTGGGCTGCAAGACCTGTTTTTAATTCCATAATCTTTACTTTACGCAACTCACTGTTTTGTGGGTAGTCAATTTCATATTTCTTGTGTAGTGTTCTAAAGTGTCTTTCAATATTTCCTTTTTTTGGCAGCGCTAGACTAGTGTTGCAAATTAAGCAACAACACTTGTTTTTAACCATTATGAAGAAATAATCATTTTCCCACTTTTTATGATATTGATACTTTTTAACTTTTTTTGTATTAATTATTTCACAGTTTTCTAAAATATTTTTTAAAATGATGCAATTTAATTTTTAATAAAATATTCAAAAATTTGTCTAATCAACTTATTAATAACCTTAATAATTTTAAATGAAAAAAATTAAACTGCTATTAATTTTTGCAGCCTTCACTCAAAAACCTAGCAAATTATAAATAATTAGTAGTGGGATATGTCACCGTTAAATCATGTCACCGCTGGATCACCCCCGGGGGTAAAACGTTTATTTTTCTAAGTCTAAAAGTACAAAAAAATTTTAAGACAAAGATAATGACTCATTCAAGGTCATTGAAACAAAGACCATGAGTTATTCAAGGTCATTGAATGAGTCATAATAATTTTTCAATGGCATTGAAACAAAGAACACGACTCATCAAAAAATTTCGCAAGGTCATTTAAAATTTTTCAATGTCATTCAAAACCTTTTCAAGGTCATTGGATGAGTCATCATATTTTTCATTGTCGTTGAAACAAAGACCGTGACTCATCAACATTTTCTCAAGGTCATTCAAAATTTCTCAAGGTCATAGTATTTTTTTTAAAAATTTAACTTAAGTTTACTACTTATTTTTATAAATAGTGTTTTAATTATTAATATATTTTTTTATTCTATTACTTATTATTATTATTATTATTGTTATTATTATTATTGTACTATAATTAATATATAATAAAAACAAATTCATTAACAACAAAAACTTTTATTAAAACGAAATATTCGACTATAGTAACATTGTTGAAGAGCTTTATTCAAAGCCCATTCCACATACTTCCGATATCGGGCAGCGCAGCAATGACATCCATCACCACATGGATATTCGGGTTCCATATCCTTTAACATTTTGTTTTGTTCGATGTCCCATAGGAACTCATTGATTACAGAAAATATTCATATAGATGCATAATTAAACACCAAGTCTGGAATCATTGATGCTGACTTATCTTTCAATATCTTCATGTATATATCTTCATCATTAACAATTTCTTCATAATCATCACTCTGACATTCTGAATAATTACATGAATTTTCTTTACCCAATGCTTCAACTAGAGTCAACATATCTCTAATTTTTACACCGGTTATTTCTTCGAGTTTATTAAACAAAAAGTTTATTAAATATTCTAAACAAAAATTAATTAATTATTTTATATTTTATATTTTACCTTTTTCAGACATCATTTTTTAAGCTATTTTAAAATTAATCATAATTTTGTTTATAGAATATGTTGTAAAAAAAACAAAATCTGTTTAAATACATTTATTAACATCCACAATCAACACTAAAATATACATTAAAATAATTTTGAAAGTCTAGCAGTAAAGATTTTCCGGATTGGAGAAAGCACATCATTTTGATCAGCTTTATATCCTTGTATTGTTATTGTTAAATACAAGTTTTCCTGTTCTTTAAACCTATTTCTGCAAATGAATCATAATATCTGGTATATTGACTGGTAAAGAATGCATTTTCATTGCATTTTAAATTCGAATTGATCTTGTTGAAAACCGTTTCAATATCCTTGATATCTATCATTGAGAGTGTCCCAGCGAGAGATTGAAATTGTGTTCGATGGAGTTTGGCTGGATTTACCAATCGCATATTGATAGGCTCCTTTCAAAAATACATTTTATAATTGTGGAACACCTAAACTGGTTGGACATTGATAGCAGAGCTCACTATTTTCTTGGTCATGTTTGATTTATGATTAACAATCAGAATCATGCATGAATATTGCATGGTTATTGCATTTTATGTGTGCCTCGATTATTATTATTTCTATATATGTTTTAATGTGCCAAATTATTATTGTTATTACTATATTATTGTAACCACTAATATTATTACTATTTAAAAAATAATACTATTGAAACCAAATAAATACTAATATTATTACTATTTAAAAGATTTCTACTATTAAAATCATACTATTAAAAATATTACTAATCAAACCAAAACAAACAAATAAACAATAAAACAATTATTTTTTAAAAAGTTTAATTTAAAGTTAAATCACAACAGCTGCAATCCAGAATACACGGGTATTCGGGTTCCATATCCTTCATTGTTCGATTTAACTTTACATCCCATAAAGCTTGATCGATTATATTGAATATCCAGATATTTGTCTCGGTGTATACGAGATCGGGAATCATTGATGCTGGTTGATCTTTCAGAATTGTTCGCATTTGAGAATAGAAGAAGAACAAACGCTCTAATATTACTTCTTGATATTTATCTGTAAACAATGATAATAATAATAAATAATAAATTTACCATAATTTTCAATTTCGTTTTTTGATTTTACTGAACTTGTCATCGGCGTAGTATTTTCCATTTTAAAAATGAAATAAAATGAATAAGCAAGTTGTTTTAATCAATCATTAGCCAATCAGATATCGACCAATCCCGTGATTTCATTGTGTATGTCAGTAAAAATATTTTTATACTCTAGATTTCGCAACCCTATTATGACTGTTTTCCCACTGGCAAACACGTTAACACACATTGAGTTGTATTTTAAAAGCCTCAGTGCATGAAATAATTCTGGCTCGAACATACAAAGAAATTTTGTTGACATGTTGTATAGATTCATAGAATGTCCCATATTCATGGTAACCGTAATTGACTGTATTTTAATATCCTTTATTCTATATTGTAATTTATTGACATCTAAATGTTTCTTGCATCCCATGATTCTGGATTTGCCGGATTTTAAAAATATTATAGGGTATTCTTCACTCCTATCAACAATTTGCTGGGGTCATTTTTTTACACGTCGAAAGTTCCTTTATAATTTATATTTGATAACATAATTAAACAATAAAGAAATATTAATCTATATATATGATTCTTAGAAAGAGTTAAATTATATAATATAAACAAAAACCTATAGTTGTACAAATTAACAATGTAATTAAGAAATGATGCAGTATATCAAATCGTCAGCCCAAGTGGTAGTGGTAATACTTTGTTTGTGTGTAAATTACTAAAATCTAAATTATTCCAAACAAAATTCAACAAGATTTATTGGCATAGAGGTGCAGATGAAGAACATGGATTAACTCAAGATAATTTCTGTAAATTGAAAAACATGAAAATAGTAAAGGGTTTCGATAAAAACTGGTCAAGTCGATTAAGGAAAGGTGATGTCATCATTATGGATGATTTGTATCAGGAAGCTAATAAAGAAAAGGATTTTAATAATTTATTCACAAAAATCAGTCGACATGTTGGTGTTACGGTGATCTTTATTACTCAAAATCTATTTCATCAGGGTGGCGCACATCGAACAAGGAATTTAAATGTACAATTTTTAGTTATTTTCAAGAATCCTAGAGATGCAACAGTTATTGATTTTCTTGCTAGACAATACTAAAAATACCTATAAAAATACCTAAAAATACATATAATTACCCTAATAATCGTAATTTTCTTATCAGTGCATTTCAAGATGCTACAAAATCACAACATGAATATATATTTCTTGATTTCACACAACAATGCAATGATGATTTACGGGTAAAAACAGATATTTTCAATAAAGAAGGTACCGTGGTTTATACACAAAGTTGAAAACATTAACATGTAAAAAAGTTTATGAAATACAGGCTTAAAAATGTCCGAAAACTTAGATAAAGTATTAAAAAGAAAATAAAGACTGAAAAAGTTCCACCAAAAACTAGTTATACACAATCTAAAAAATTAATAACCGAGAATTTCGCCGCAATGAATCTAATTTCGAAAAACCCTATTAAAAGAAGTAATAAAAAGAGTCAAAAAGTTAAAATTGTAAAAAATCATAAGAGTCTTCCGTATTTTAATGCATTGTTAAAGACATCGAGTATGAAAAGAATGTCTATTTTACAATCATTTCAAAATTTTGTTGTCGATCATTTACTCAAAATCTACTAAAAGTTGTCAGAGATAAAATTAAAATCAGTAAATCTAAAAAACTAGTATTGAATAAACATCGTAAGCCTTTGTTATCGCTAATAAATAATAAAAATCGTAAGCAAATGAGAAAATTCATATATAAATAACAAGGCGGTTTTATTAGCGCTATATTACCATTAGCAATATAACTATTAGGTGGTTTACAATAAACGATGAGGCAAACATTACCTAATTTCAAATTAAAATTTAAATCATCTTGTTGTAATGGAAAAGATTTGGAAGAACCCAGAAGACGAAGCAGGTTTAGTTGGAGGGGCAAAGTTAAAGAAAAAACTCCCAAATTCGAAAAAGAAAACGTAAAAGTTGTTGTCAGATCAGCTTGCGTACAGTTTAAACAAACCGATACGGAAAAGATTTCCAACAAGAGCTTATAAGATATTCGGTAATAATGATTTATGGCAAATGAATTTGATGGAGATGATACCGTATTCGAGGATTAAGAAGGGTTATAAACATATTTTAACGTGTATTGATGTTTTCAGTCGTTTTGCCCGCTGAGTACCAACAAAGACAAAATCTGCAGAGGAAATATCTAAAGCAATTAATAATATATTTAAAAATGGGCATCCGGTAATAAAATGTGTATAAATTTATTGCCGAAAATACTTGTTAGTTATAATAGTTCATCACATCGAGGTCTGAATGGTTTGAAATCCGTAGATATCAGCTCGAAAACATTAGCTAAATCAGTAGGGTCTAAAAAAGTTGTAAAAATTACAAAACCAAAATATAAAGTTGGTAATCATGTTAGAATTAGTAAAATATCTGCTTCACCTTTCATCAAAACTTTCGATAGTAATTGGGTGATGAGGTATTTCGAATTACTAAAATTAATACTAAACAGAGTCCTGTAATGTATGTTTTTAAAGACAGTGACAACAATGTAATACAAGGGAAATTATATGAACAGGAATTACAAGTTATTTCCAAACCTACTGTGTTCAGAATTCAGAAAATATTGAAAACTAAAATGATGGGTAAGGGATAAACAATACTATGTCAAATGGCATGGATATCAAAAACCCTCATGGATATCATCAAAAGACCTAATAAAGTGAGTTTCTATACAATTTTACCGAGCAATAGTTGCCCACTAATCCATCCGGAAAATCAAGCAAGTAAATTTATGGTTGATCTTCAAAATCCCATTTATTTACATGAAAATTTGGAAGTTGCTTTGCAAGACTTTACAAATTAATTACAAGAAGCGTGTTCCCAAAACATGTAGTGGTATTTTCTCAATCAATAATGTTGAACAATGTTGTCATATTCCGAATCAGATTTTAGATGAAAATAGTGGCATGTTTTTCAAAGATGGATTGAATGTTAGATGTAATTTTAGTCCATTTACAATAAAATTTGAAAGTATTGATGATGCCAAGTGAATGGGTAGTGATAAGCTTAACATTATAGGTCCTGGTACTGAATACCTAATACGTTTCAAAACTTTTATTGATGTCGGCTCTATGAATGAACACATCAAAATATCTGTATCATATATTAATGAAGTTAAAGATACATTTACGTTTACTAATGATGTATATATTGAAACACTTGAAGAGTTACATAAATATATTTCATTCAATTGTTTACATGTATTTAAAACTATTGAAATTGTTAAAAATTGATTATGCAAATTCAGTCTGAATAATAACATTTGTGAAGTTATATTTGATAAAAATTTGGCTAATACATTGGGATTAGATAAGCAAACATATCGGGCAAGTGCCTTTGGTGTACGCAAACCAAGAATAATAAAACTTAATAGACAAATGTTCATATATACTAACATCATCGATCAATAATTTTTGGTGATTCTTTGGTTCCTCTATTGAAATCTATTTGGGTTGATAAACATAACCAGGATGAAGTTGTCAATATATATATCGATAATCCCATGTACTTACCGGTATCAACATCATGTAAAAACAATATAGAAATAAATATTCGTGATGATAGCAGTAAATTTATTGAATTTAGTAAAGATACAAAAACTCATTTGACATTAAATTGTCGTAAATTAGATGGCCAATAACGATATTATTAGTATGTATAGTGGTAGCCAAAGTGGTGGCGAATTACCATATTTTATTGGTAAACAGTATGGATCAGGATGGTTGAGAACTATTGGTAGATTTGCACTTCCTATTCTTAAACGCATTGGTAGTTTTGGTATGAAAATCACTAAAGGTGTGATAATGAATAAGCAAAAAATATTACCATCTCTGATATCAAATGCATTATCCGAGTTAGGGAAAGTTCTACCGGGTGTTGCGGGTATGTTTCAAAAACAGGCATCGGCACCAGAACCAACACCGGCTCAAAAACGTAAACGACATCATAAACATATAAACAAACGATGAAAGGATATAGAACTATATTTCAAAAATGATTTGCAGTAAATCGGAATTGTGTTTATTTGATAGACCATCTCCCCAGGCAGTAATTGAAATGGGTGCCTTTGAAGAAGTATTTCCGATGAATTCTATTATGGATAGTAGAACTGATATTGAATTTTATATTGACGGTTCACAAACTGAATATTTAGATTTGAACGATACATTGTTAACTGTTCAGATCAAAGCTGTAGATAAAGATAGAAAACCGTTGGGTGAACCTAGTGATGTATTACCAAACAATTTCTTGTTTCATACACTTTTTAAAGATGCGATTCTCGGATTTAATAATATCAAGATTGAGGGTGGTAACAGTACATATATTCACAAAGATCTAATAGAAACTATTATAAATTACAATAGCGATAATAACATCGTTAGCTTTATCGAAAAATAGTGATTATAGAGAAACATACTCAGGATTTCGATAATGATAATTATTGTGCTACATATATGCATAGTATAATGAGAAATATGGGTAATTTGGATAAAAACCTTAATTGTGGTATAACTCTTGATGATTTTTAAAGCAAATATCCATTCTTTACATTTATTTTGGCACCCGATTTTGATTTAAATCAGAGTCAATTACCTCAAAATGAAAATTTTCGATTAGGTATAAAGTTTGCTAAAGCTACAACTGAACCGGTGCATGTTGTAATATATGAAGTATTTGAAAATGAGGTTCAAATAACTGCAAACAGAACTGTGTTGGTTTGAACAAACATTGTTGGTTTGAAAATATTGTTATAAATGTATAGATAATTTATTATAATAAGTCATTGAGTAAGTTTTTCATATATTATTAATATTATTGATGTAGTTCTGTTCTGGTCTATCGAATTGGAAAACAAATACTAGGACATGAATTTTTAGGGGTTTTCCTCTTGATAAAATTCCATATTTACTTAAAAATCAAGCTATAATCGTAAATAATCAATCGTCTCATCTCGGTGGAGAACATTGGTTAGCAATATATATGAAACCTAGCAAGATATTTGTATTTGATCCTATGGGTTTCTATTATCCGGCTTTAATGGTTTCGAAACTGCAAACAATGGGTAAACCTATTGTGTATAATAAAACTATGTATCGAAAACCATGGACCTTAACATGTGGTCAACATTGTTTAGCTTGGTTATTATCCAAGCGATTTAATGTTTAATAAATGTATTAATGTTTTGTTATGTTTTATTATTATTATTGTTATGTTTTATTATTATTATTATTATTATTATTATTGTTTTATTATTATTATAATTGTTATCATTATTATTATTATTATTATTAATATTGAGTTTAATTAATATTTAATTAATGTTAACAAAGCTAGTACATGATAAGTGCATGGTTTACAAAGACAGTGCATGATCATCACATGATTTACAAAGCCTGTGCATGATAAGTGCGTGATTAGTAACAAGGAACACATGCATACACACTCAAGACTGTATGTAATTTACAAAGAAATCACATACATACTTTTGTTTGTATGTGAATTACAAATAAAACGCATACATACTTTTGTTTGTATGTGATTTACAAAGAAAACATGCCTACACAATATAGGCTGCATGAGTAAAAATCTCTCACCTATATGTGTGTATTGCTAAAATGTGATTGGTTAAATCCTGAAAATAATATTCTCTTTATAAACATATGCAAATCCAAAATCTGTCACAATTAATTCACAAATTTCTATATGGCAGGACAAAATAATATTTTAAGAAGTCTTCTGACTTCATCCATTGGTAATTTTTATTTATTATTTATTATTTATTACTATTAATTTTTTAGTAAATTTTGACTGGTTCGATGTAACCGAAAATGAGGATCTTTTGGATTTGGATGACGTTTTTGGTAAAAATTTATTTGTTTATAAAATGATTTTATTAATATTCTTTTAGCTCGTAATAATAATGTAGAAACAATTATTATTGAAGATACTCCCACTTCTATTAATGAAGATGTTTATGAGGTTATATTTATCGTAAGTTTAATATTTATTTATTTTCAAAATATAAAAACATTCTAGATGATGATGATATGATTCCGGCAACTTACCCAATAATTATTTTGGATGATATAGTGGATAATGCCCCCACTTTTATTGATGATGACGATTCATCTGATGTGACATTGATGCGGATTTATGTTAATAATTTATTTATTTTTAAACTTTTTTTAAATATATTAATTTACATTAATTATAATTTTAAAAATTTAACGAATTTAAATAAAATTCTAGTGAAGTTATTATTTTTTTTGAAAATTATGAAAAGTAGAAGATTTTATGAAGAGTTGATTATTGAAGATTTTATGGAAATTATTTAATAGCGAAGAATTTATGAAGAATTTATGAAATCATGCAGAGTTGATTATTAACTATTTAAAAACATTCGTAGTCACAGCACTTTGCACATTAATCTTTGGATCCAATGACCTTGTCAGCAATGCTTCACATATCACGCGTTCCCAATAATTATTAAAACTTTTCAACAAAATTCTAAAATCAGACATTCCTGTTTCACTTTTACAGCCTCTATTGTGCTCACTAATATTGGTCAAACCCTTCAATCGACAATGGTCTAGAACTCGAGTATAGAGATGACGGGAAGTCTCTCCAATGTATGGCATTACACCCATTACATGTAAATTGAGTTTTTGATTTATTAATAAACATATTGCGTACCTTACACTAATTAGAGACGATCTTATACTCTAAATTTCAGATCTGTTTACTTAACTTCCTTTTATAATTTGTAAAACCTTCAGAGTAAAATTGAGCCTAAGTATGTGTTAGTATTGCTGTTAGTATCTAGATCTATCAAAATTACTGATGTATCAGTTGCAGTACATAGAGCTGCAAAAGTATAGAACTATTTATAATTGTGATATAAATTTAATTGCCGGTGATACGGACAGCTTCTTTTTGGAGATTAAAAATTAGATATTTTATTAAAAGCGATGATTTCGGATGACATTTTAGATACATCTAATTATGACCCCTCTCATCCGTTATATGAAAGTTTAAGGATGAGAGTAAAAGGGAATGGTATAGTGAGTGGGTTTCCTTACGCCCTTAATGCTATAGTTTATTGGTAAATAAGTCGACTATGAAGGCTAAGGGCGTAAAATTAGCAGGTAAAAATATAAATCATCAATCATATTTAGATTGTTACAATAATAACGAGATTATATCTGTACCTCAGACTAGAATACGGTCCCGGAATCATCAGCTTTTCACTTTTAAAAATAGTAAAATAGCTTTAAACAACCACAATGATAAGAGGACATGGGTTGATAAAAATGTTAGTATTACAAGAACACAGCAATTTCAAGATATATTCAACGAAATTCTGGCTCCTGAATGAACATCAATTTATCAGACGAACAATTATGTGAATTTTGTATATAACAGAAAAAATAAAGTTGTACATTTACTTATTTTATTATGTTTTTGATTATTTTATTATTAGTTGCTTTTTATATAAAAGGTTATAAAACATGTTCATAATAGTTAAAAGTAACTTGAATAATATTTCTTTAGAAACAAAATAGCATTTATTACATATACACAAAATGATACTCATCATTAATTATACCACAACTGTCACACCTATTAGAGTTTTTAAAACACGATGAACAAATAATAATATGACCACATGGCAAATATAAAATATTGACTTTATTAATTAAACAACTTGAACATATAATATATTGCTTTTGTATTTCATCCAGTTTATCCTTGATTTTTATTTCGATTTTATCTGCATTATCAATGTAGGATTGAATAACATCTCGATATTTGCAAAACCTGAAATCCATTTTAGAATACATTAAGCATTTTAATTTCTGTAGGATTTATGTTATTTAGAAATATTATGCAACTAAATAATTTCATTATTGACTTGTTGAAACCGAATAATTTTCCGAGAATTTGAATATTGTGATGTTTAAAGATTTATTTATTTTTGGTAGTAATAAATAATCATAGGTTTCTGTCAATAGTCTATCGATTATTATAAAGGTCTGATTCTATTTAATTCTGAATTCCGGTATCTTAATTTAGAAGATTAATATAATTAATAATAATAAAATAAAACCTCTGTATGATTTAAGGGTGATTCGAAAATATCTAATGCCATTTTATGAGAGTAAATATTATTTAACACTATTTATATATATATATATATATATATATATATATATATATGTGTGTTATCAATGTCTTTGTTACAAATCAATAATACTATTAAACATTACACACACATGTCTTATAAAGATATGGCAATAGGAGTGCATAAGTAACAAGGACATGTGCAAGAGGAGTTTGTTATAAAAAACTTCTAATAATAATATTAATAATAATATTAATAATAATATTAATAATAATAATAAAAAGTTGTAATAATAAAAAAGTTTTAATAATAAGTTGTAATAATACAAATTAATATTAAAAATTAAAACACTACTTATTAAAATAAGTAGTAAATTTAAATTAAAAATTTTTTAAAAATACTATGACCTTGAGAAATTTTGAGCGACCTTCAGAAAAATTTTGATGAATTGTGGTCTTTGTTTCAATGACCTTGGAAAATATGATGATTCATTCAATGACCTTGAAAAATTATGATGACTCATCTAATGACCTTGAATGAGTCATGGTATTTGTTTCAATGAACTTGAATGAGTCATTGTCTAAAATTTTTTGTACTTTTAGAGTTAGAAAAAACGTTTTACACCCCCCCGGGGGGGGTGATCCAGTGGTGACATGATTTGACGGTGACACATCCCACTACTGTATTTATTAATTAATAACAAAAATTCCAATTGCAGAACTTATTTAAAATGCGAAATAAAAATATTTTATATCTAAAAATAGCATTGTTCAGCTAATTCAAACAATATACTTGAATTTTTAAACAGTTCTTAGCAAAACAAAAATATTTTCGACAACGATTTTAAAATATAGTTTGAAAATACTATAGCCTATTCCTCCAACATCGATATTAATTTCGTGTTCATTTTAGTCTGAGGTTACTATAGGTGCCTGTGCTTTAACGCTTGATTTATTTTTCAGAAACGGTAATAAACCATTCTTCTTTTAAGCACAATTTTATTCTCGTTGAATTTTAATTTTCTTGTATTGTAACCCAGACAAGCGTTCTCTTACTTCAGTTTATTAATATGTATCGATTTAGTCAGGGATGCCGAACCTTTTTTCGACTGCGTCCCAAATTAAAATTATTTTTATAAAATGAAAATACATACGTGTCGTGCCTTATTGAAAAATAATATATACTATATATACAATGAAGATGTATTTGAGCGCTTACCATAAGTTCGCCATTTCTGGGTTAACCAATTTAAACTTTAATTAAAATAAGTTGTGTTACGCCTGAACATTTCAGAATTAAACAGAATTTTTCTATTTTGTGATGGAATTGTAAATGTTTTTTAATGTTTTTACGACTTTTTATTAAATATTTATATAAACGCTTCTATTACAATTTATTACAATGTGAAAAAATTATGTATATAATTGGAGAACTTTTTATTTTTCTTGTAAAAACTGACTAAAAATATTAAGACATTACCGCTCTAGAAAGGCGGGTCTGTCTAGAATTTATTTACGAATTGCCACAAATTTGGGATCAAGTTATAACAGATAAAAGTCAAAAACCATTGAGAAAAATAAAACATTGATAAAACAAACTGAAAGAAAGTGTATTTGAAAGTAAATGTTTTCTCAAAAATAAGTAAACTAAAGTAATTAATAAAAATAATTAAACGAAATTAATTAAAGGCTATTTGATTGTTTTAATTGGAGAAAGGAATTTCCAAATAATTTTGTAATAGCATTTCAAAGTATTCTCAGCAAATATTTTCTAATAACAGAGTTTATTAATTTTATATATATTTGTGATTTCTATTGTAAATATTAAATTATAAATTTTGTTAATTGTAAATTTTAAATTAAAACGTTTGCCGTGGTCTACTAGTGATGAAAAGTTCAAAATTAAATTGACGAAAAATTGAAATTATTTTCATATTTGAAAAATCTGAATAAAATAATTATTATTTTTAAAAAATTTATCAAAATTGTATTATATATTTGAGATATTTGTAATATTAAATAGTTATATATTTAAATCTTATACCTAGTAATTGTTGAATTTAAGAATTTATTTTATGTTGAATTTGTATTTAAAATTGAATAAAATAAATATGTTGTTTGTCATTCCTTTATGCAAAGTTGAAATTTTATTTGGTAACCCGCAGATTTTAATTTTTACACGTTAATAACCGTTGCCGTAGAAATTTTATTTTTATTATATTCTGTTCGGATTGTCTAATAACAAATTTCAGGATAATAATAAAACAAAAAAAATATATTATTCTTATTTTTAATTTATTAAATACTTTTTTGAATTTAAATAAATATTTTTAAAAAAATCTTTTTTAACATTTGTTTCTGTATTATTATTTTTGTGCTAATATCTATTCTATACTTGTCTCCCAATTTTATGTGAATGTTAATAATTTATTTATTTTCAAATAAATAACTAATGTAATTTAAATATATTACATATTTTGATTTTAGATGGATTCTGAAAATAGAGTAATTTTGAATATAGGAGGATTTAGACATGAAACCTATAAAGCGACACTGAAAAAAATTCCTGCAACAAGATTGTCGAAATTAACAGAAGCGTTAGCAAATTACGATCCGGTTTTAAATGAATACTTTTTTGATCGTCATCCTGGAGTGTTCAGTCAAGTTCTTAATTATTATAGAACTGGTAAGTTGCATTATCCAACCGATGTCTGTGGACCTTTATACGAAGAAGAACTGGAATTCTGGGGACTTGATTCCAATCAAGTAATGCATTAGATAAAATTTTATTCATAGTTTTCTTCAAAGTTGTATTATTATAAAGTAACTAAATTTTAACGTTGGTGAAGCTAGATACCATTGAAGTGGTAGAGGTGGATTGATGGGTTTGTTTAAAGAAAATGCACTAAAGCAACAAACTTTTATTGGCATGAAACACAAAAATTATTTTGTAATATATTTATTTTAGTAGATTGATGTCTTTGTTTACAACGTCAGAAAATAAATTATATTTCACACATAATATGACTTTCATAGTCTTAACACTCAATTAGTCACAGTATTAGTTCATATTGTAACCAAAATAAACCACATCCATAATTATTGAACTACCATGTGTTTAATCTCGCTAATCGCTAGCTTTAAGTCGTATTCACTGAGACTCAATTGCCGTCGGTGACAATATATCAACCAATCACAGTTGATTTACCGTCCACTTACCTCGCCGTTTGGACAGTCTATGGACACGGCATCTCATTCTTTTTGAAACACTGCGGAATGTGGAACAAATTGTTAAAAATCGGGACTGTCCCGCCAACTTTATATCATTACCATTTATTATTGTATATATATTATTGAGTACGAAATATTATTATTGTTAAGTTAAAATATTTCCATTGCGATTTTGTTATGAATTAATAGATTAATGTTATCCTAAATTAGAAATTAAAGCTAAAAACATTACTACCTCAGTCCCACAATAGTTGTCACGTTTGGATATTTTTCGTCCGATTATTGAAAATGTATGCTATTTGACTAATTTTGTTAAAGATTTGCTAAATTTGTACTGTTAATTATTTTCTAAAAGTGCAAATTTAAGGAAAAAAAATTAGTAGCATTTAGTTAAAAAATTAAAGAAATAAAGTGCTAGTAGTATTACAGTGTGAATGTGCCTTGTTTAAAATTTGTACGTGCGCACACGCAGGACCAAGATGAGGTTCATCTAAAAAACGAATATTTCGATGGAAAATTGAAATCTGGCCATTCACTTTCAAAGAAAATGCCTAAAGGAACTCTAAAAATCGTCTACGGGTAACTTCGGTAACGAAAGTTATGGAATAGATCGGCAAAGAATAAATTCGAAATATGATGATTAAAAATGTCTTGACAGCTATACGAGAAAAACTTCCAAAAAGTGAAAAATCACGTACTGTTTACATACAGCAACACAATGCCAAGCCTCATTTTAACATATAATGATTCGACTTTACAAGAAGAACTTGTAAAAGAAGGTTGGAGTCTGCAATTGAAATCTCAACCTCCGAATAGTCCAGACCTAAATGTTTTGGATACAAGCATTGCAACATCATATGGTCACTAAAAATATTGATGATTTAATTAGTGCAGTAGAAACAGCTTTCCAACAATTGGATCGAGACACACTTGATAGTGTATTCTTAACACTACAAACATGTATGGAAAATATCATGATATAAACGGAAACAACTTTTAAAAGATTACTGATATAAATAAAAACTTCGAAGAGAAAGTCGACTCTCCATAAATTTAAAATGTAATGCCGAAGTCGCGGAAAATACAAAAAGTTTTTTAAATATTGAATAACTGAAATAAATGTTACTACTATAAAATTAATAAAGAACTTATTTCTGACTCGCAATATGATCACCTATTGATCACCTATTTTTAAGTACTCAAGCTTGTTTGAAAGCCGTGAGTAACCCTTTTCAACAAGCTATTACAAGCGAAGCTATAGCTATAAAAGTTTAATCAAATGGGACAAGTATTATGGAACAAAATTTATGCATCGAATGTAACAATTGTGGAACAGAGGTAGTATAAATTAATCTTTCATTTTAACAAGCTACAATGTCAATACTAACAATATTTATTGTTTAAATAGGTAACTGACATTTAAAATATATGAAATAGAGTAATAATTTTACATATCGAATATATTGTTTACGTTTATTTAAAAATATATTCTCATTCTGTTTGTCAAGAATGGATTTTTAAATATTATATTTGTTAAATTATTTTTCAATTTTTTTAATATGGGTAAATTTTGAGACTCTTAATACCCTATTATTGAAATTAAATGTAGTTATTTAAATTTTATTATCTATATTTTAAATTTTAAATATTTTTTTATAACATACATTTTCGTCAGTATTTCTAGTTTTAAATGAATTTTTGTCTTTATTGATTTTGCTGATTAAAGTTATTAAAGAATTTGTCTAAATATATATTTTCATTAAAATCTCATTTTATTACAATCAATGATTTTTTTAAAACTAAACAATTTATATCTACCGTATTTTCTCGTAAATAAACCACAGGCTATACCGGCATATTTTCCGGTCAATCATTATATGCTATATATAGATATATATATTTCAAATTTTTCTATCAGACTTAACTTGTCCTATATCAAGATAAGTTAAATCCAGTAAAGAAATTTGAAATATATATGGGGTATAACCTGCGGTTTATACGTGATGAATGTAACTTTTATTGATTAATAATTCTCGATAAACGCGATTTATACTAAAATATTGTAATAAGTTATTTTTATTAATTTATCAACATTTAGATGATATTAACAGTGTTAAAATGTCATAAACTATGATATTTAAATATACTATATTATTCATAAAAATCTTATTTTAATTATAAGAAAACGTCACTGAAATATGCATTTTAATATATTTTTTCGACAGGTGTTCTAGCATCAGATGGGATAGAAAAAACTGTAAATAATATAGTAATAATAAGCAAAATACACAAATTTTCATTTGTTTAATTAAATCTATAATATCTATAGTTCATTTTATCCCACCTGTTGACAACAAGACAACTGATGAAATATATCGTAAAAATTGTGTTTGGTTGGTGCTTTCATATTATTAAGCCATTGTCATGCTTATTTAAATAATTATTTAAAAGCCATTTTTTAAAAGATTGTTGCTTTTAATCAGAGATTTAACGAATACTTTTGAATAAAAAATATAATTTTGTAAAAACACTATAGTATATCAAATAATGCATGTAGATTAATATACGAAACTCAGCTTAGAAATGAAAATTAAGAAATTAAATATACATTTACCACTATTACAATTCAAGATTGCTCTAGTTGAGAAATTTTAAATAATATTATATTTATCATAATTTTAATTAGGAAGTCTGCCTGCGCTGAGTCTATGGCAAGGCTTATGCGTTATCATTGTGTCTTTGTCGATTACTTGAATCCCTTATTTATCTCTTATTCAATGGGAAAAATTATCAAAAAAGAAATATTTCAATAAGTTTAAGGAGAATGATCTAATGAGTTTGCAATTGTTGCATAGTAAAAGGACGACAGATGTCGTGATACACAGCATCATTCCTCTGATAAAAGTCTCATACCGTTGTTTCCTTTATAAAATTTTACTTTTTATTGCTGTTTTCCATTGAAATGAAATAAATAATTTACTAATATGACAATTTATGTTAGCAACTATTGTGACAATGTCATAATATTTTCTTTTATAATTTTATAATATAAAGTTCTTTATTTAATTTTAAAATAAATATTGTTTTAATATTAAAATAATGTCAATTTTGATGAAATAACTGTATTACATCATTAATATAACAACAACTAACACTCATATGGATCTAGTGGGGTTTTTTTGTGAACCGGTTCCGAAATGTCGGTTTCCCCACAGTGCGACCGCGTATGTTTTAAATTCATTCACACAATAGTTATCGAATTCCGCGCACTGAAGAATTCTAGAAAAGGTAACGTAACGAGATTTTTTAAATACTTAACCTTTTTTGGAAATCTTAGTTAAAATATTAAAATTATTATGAAAAAAGTAATAAACCATCATAAATAGGTTTCTACGTAAGGTACAGAAAGAAAAAAAAGAATGAACTATAAAATAATATTTATGTATAATATATTTGGAATTTATTATTTGAAGAAACGGCTAGACTAAACCGAACCCCAAACAGGCTCCAATACACAACTGTAAGCATTCAATAAAACAAAAATTTATAAAACTTCAAATAAAGTCAATGAAGTTATACTAAGGAAAAACATGTAAACTAGAAATTCATATCTTTTCCCGTTTTTAAAATAGGGAAGTCTTTCTTCTAAGGTCTGTTCAATGAAAGGATTTTATTATTGTTTAACTCAAAGTATTTATTCGTTCGAATTAAATACATTTTATTAATTTTGTCAAAAATGTGTCACAAATTACTTTTGTATTGTTTGTTTATTTTTTGGAAAGAAAATATCGTTTTCAAAACAAAAGAAATCAAAACTCGGGCTATTTATTGCCGAATTTATTTTTGACACCAAAACGTTTATTTTGCTTCAATTGAAGTTGAAAGAGCGCTAAACAATTCAACAGAATTTTATCTCTATTTTTATGTTCTAATAGGCTAATAGTGTTGTCATAAATGACTGTTTTCTAATTAGTGGTTTTATTCAACTCTACATATGCTATTGTCATTTAAAACCAATAGTCACATGAAGTCATATATTCATTTGTAGTTTTACAGAACTATGTAATGAATGGATTATTAATAATGACCAAGTTTGTATTTCTTAATTTTCAAGTGATGTTTATGATATAATTGATGAATAAATCAAATCGATTTCATTTTATTTTTATATGCATAATTGAATTTATTAATCTTATAGTGAATAAAAATTTAAAGCTTTTAACTTGTATAGTGACTTATGACTATATAATTTAGTTTTCATTTTATTTAGTTATGGTTCATAGAGTAAGCAAGTGTTCAAATTGAAAATTAAAATTTCAACAAAGTTCTTATTTATTATAATAAAAAGACCCACAAGTTTATGTTTAGTTTACCTGATAGCCATCGACAGTTTGCGTTAAATATAAAGCAAAATATTGATTTTCAGTCTGAAAGAAATGAAGATAAATGGAAATGAAATTAATCGACTAACACCAATTATCCTGCAACATTACATTTCCCAGCTATAACAAATACTCTGTCACAATTATCTTGTTTCAATTGCTATCAAAAACAACAAAAATAAATAAATAAACATTCCCGTTCAACTGAAATTCTATATGGAATTCAAACAGTTGAAATCAATTCGAAATCAGGCGCCCAAACAAACAAAAAATGTGAAATTCGAACATGTGAATTTACATTGCTTTTTTGAAATAATACATTAATTTGGTGAGTAAATAAATGGGAGATTAGTTGAAAGCTAGTCCGCGCTTAGAAAAGGTGGAGAAAGTAAATTTAGGAGACATTTTATTAGTTTAGATTGTTTTAAAAGTAGAATTTGGGTCTGTGTACGTGTGTGTGTTTGCGAGTCTGTGGGAAACTTACTTTTATTATAATTCCATTTGATGCTGGTTTCATTTCTATATTGATTATAATATTCATTATTGAATAATTTTGAATAATCAGTAGTTATAAATTATTTGTCAAATTATATTACTTAGACAAAAGAAGCCTATGTGACCCTCAGTAAATTTTATTAATTTTTAATTAAAGAATTTAAAATTGTCGATTTGCAGATTAAAAGGAAAATTAACTGTTATAGTAAAATTCAACCAAGGGATAACCTCAAATACCGTAGTTATTTAACATAATGTGGTTCTACTAAAATCTTTTGACTATACTATTTAATAGTATAGCCATTTGTAGTTTTAATGAACTAAATAATGAATGGCTCACTAGTGATGTCAAAGTGAATTTTTCTGAATGTTCAAGTGGTGTTTTGTTGCAACTGATCAAACCAAAAGTAATCAAACCAAATTCATTTAATTTTAGATGTGTAACTGAATTTATTAATTTAGTTTTAAAAACCTAAAAACTTTGAAATTTTGTTAGTCATATTAATGGCGTTAAAATGATTTGACTATACTATTCAACAATAAATTCTATACTATTTGAGGATATCTGTTAATTTCTAGATACAGTAATGAGTATTTTTTTAACTTGCCAATGTTTTCAGGAAAAAGTAAAACAGACCTGTACCATCACTTTGGAATTTTGATATAAACTTATTTATTTAGATGGTAAAATGTTTGTGTTGAAAACATATTACAAAGCAATGACGTTTACTCATTTATTCCGAATGTACGTTATAAAACTTGAAACGCGTCGACTATGTCACAGGATTCCTTAGCGTTCTAAGAAAAATGAATGAGATTGTTAACCTTGATGACTAGAAATATTGAAAATATCGAAAACTATAAATTATCTTTTTGATGCTTTTCTCCTACATTTTCCATAACTTCCGGTGATATATATTATAATATGTGACTCTTGCCATGATACTCAGACAATATCATATCAGCGACAGCACGATGAGATAAGCTGATATCAGGTACTGTAGCGGTGTTCTTATAGGAAATATCTCTATTGCAAATACTCACACCAATCGCAAGATGAAGACTATTCTTTGAAGCTTTTCTAGATCGGTTTGAAGGGCTTATATTGCTTTATTACAAATCTAATTTTGAACCTGATAATACTTTCATACATTGTGATATGTTGGCCAAGTGAATGATGTCCACTAAATACGTCAGTCAAGAAAATTTATATTCATAAAATTTAACACGTGTTTATTTATAACTACCAGAATGTATTTTGCAACGAGACGAAAATGCAAAAAGAAAAAGAACTACATGATAAGTATAGGTTCTGTTTTATGAATGTTGCAAGTTAAAAGTTGCTTGTTACTCTGCTGCTGTAGGCCTTGTGTTTGCTAGTCAATGCATTATGTGAACGGCACAGTGCTCATGTTGCTTGTAAATTTAAAACAATCGTCCCTAAAATATTATTACAAAATATTAATATTTAAATATAATACATATTTATACTTGTGATTTTTAATTTCAGGTAGTTTAGTGATGTTTGTAATGCATAAAAATATACCAATATATACATCATTTCCTAATTCAATCTGCTAAAGACAAAAAATGTGAACACGTGATTAATAGTAGCATAAGTCAGAATCATTGAGCAAATGCATCTGAACCTATTTACACCCAATAAAATTATAATATTGCACATATTTCTTTTGATATAAATACTCATATTGAATAGCAGAATACTTACGAACAAATTGTCTCATAGCAGTTTAAATTATTTTCAATCGTCACAAAAACCTCTATCATTTTCAAAAAAAGATTTATAATTTTGAAATTTACACTGAATCCATCACTTATTCCAACAGTTCTGCCTGCAGTTAATATATGTCAATTTCGCTAGTTTTTTCAAATATATAATAATGAAAATTAGAATTTAATAATTGTTAAGGTAGAACCGTGCTGTTGGATGACTTACACCCGTCATCGAAGTACCGAGGAAACCCTTCAAATTTTAAATGACATCGATATTGATACGGACAAAGTCTCAAAAGATGATCTTTATGCGAAATTTGGTCTAGAAGAAAAACATCAATCTGGCGACATTCAATGGTGGGAAAAATTGCAAGTTAAAATTTGGGCTATATTTGAAGATCCATATTCTTCGACTTCTTCAAAGGTGTGAAATTATTATTATTATTATTATTATTATTATTATTATTATTATTATTATTATTATTATTATTATTATTATTATTATTATTTTATTATTGAGATGTAATTGAATTGATGTGGATTGAATTGGATTTCCCAGTTCCATTTAATCTGCTATGTTAACCCTTATAATTTGTCCAAATAAATGTCTGTATGTTTGATTGATTATCTTGATCGTCTGGGTCATCAGATTATTTCATTGTTTAATATTTATTCCTATGGTACTCGTGTTGTAATCATTTTATGAAGTATATATACATATATTGTCTGTTTTTTCATAAATATCTTATCGTATTTATTATTATTATTATTATTATAATTATTATTATTATTATAATTATTATTATTATTATTATTATTATTATTATTATTATTATTATATATGATTTAGTTTAAATAAAGTGTCTAAGTAGAAGAGCAATTTTGATAGAAAAATCGATTATTCAGTTTTTTATAGAAAGTAATTTTTGAAAAAAAGAATTTTTTGTAAACATTTATTGATAAACATTTTATACAATCGATTTGAGATAGCTCTGTTACTTTCAATTATTGTTTAAATGGAATACACCAAATGCATTAAACATTATTATCATTTATTTCAAAAATAATAGTTTAGCGAAATATTATTTAATAATATTTAATGTCTCACTGAGAACGCTGTTTTTGTAGTTGTTGACATATTAGAGATATAATAGAGAAGTATAATACGATTAAAATAAGTAATGTTTAACTTTATTGTCATCTTCATAATTCTAAATATTTTTTTACAATTTTGTATTATATTAATTCAATAATATATGTATTATTTTAAAAATCTCAATAATTTTAAATGCATCAAAATTTAAAGAATAAAATTTAAAGGCTTACATGATTAAACTTTCTACAAGTTTTTTAGTATGTTATTATTATTATATATGTTAGTGTTCTTTCATAAAAAGGTTAATGTGAATAGAACATAGTTTTCTGCATTAAGTCGGTTACTTGTTGAATAAGGTCATTGATAAGGTAATATCACTGGATTCAAAGATTAAGGTGCAAATGATATAAAATGATGTCGTTTGTTAAAAATTTAAATTTAATTTTTATAAGTTATAATTTATTTTAAGTGTTTGAATGATTTAAACTTTTAACATTAATTTAAAATTTTTATAGCATTTCGTGAGCGTAGCATAATTAAGCATAGCAATAAATACTAGCATACTTAAATTATACACTAACATTCTCATGATTTTTTTTTTTCATACATTTTTTTTATTTTTTTTTATAGCATTTCGTGAGCGTAGCATAATTAAGCATAGCAATAAATACTGGCATACTTAAATTATACACTAACATTCTCATGATAATTGTCAATGTAAATTGTGTCAGTACATCACACGATATTTCATAAGTTAGAGCTAGTTTGATATATGAATTATAGCTTAAATAAATTACTTTACAGTTATTATATTTATACAAGCCAGTGACAGGTAGAATTACCACAAATTAAAATATTTTTGTAAACTAATCATGCTTTTGTATTTTTCATAACTTTTTGTTAAATAAGAGTGGTTAGGAGAGAAAACGATAATTAATATATTATATCAACATTAATATAAAACGGTGATTTCTTGGAAGTAGCATAAATTAAAAGTAAATAATATGCCCTTATATTTACTTTGTTACACACACACACACATATATATATATATATTATATATATATATATATATTATATATATATTAATGTAATTTCAATTTTATTTTACGATTCCTTTTTCAGAAAAGTTAATGACAAAACTATTAAAATTGGTCTAGAGATATAGTGAAATGAAAGTGAATGCGTTTTTTAATCACGAATCCTTTGAGCCTTCAAGCCTGTTGTAGTGGACGGATAATCAAGCATTTAACTTTCATCGACTGTATTTTCGTAACTCACCGTTATTTATGGGCTACTTCGAATTCCTTAGTCGTTCAAGCTTAAAAACATTAATGAAGTTAATTTAGATTAAAACTATTTTAACCCAATCATTGTGGATTTGTTTAAAAAATATTAGCTAAAATAAAATAACAGAAATATAATTATTTCAAAAAACTAAATTTCTGTAATTTTAATTTCAAACAATAGATCAATATTTTTATTTATTTCACAGAATTTTATGTACATAAAATTTTTAATTAATCTCTATTTAGCTTTTTCGGTATTTGCAACAACTTTATGTTTATTATTATCACTTTACAAATCATGAATATATTCATTTACATTTTTTAAACTGTGAATTTATTAGTTAGCGATTTTTCTAACCTTGGAGATGACAGAGAAATTGTCGAAATATAGTGTAAAACAGATGTTTGAGTGCCGCGTTCTGATAATTAACTCATTGCCATTGTTTATTAACTTCTATAATTTTATATAGAAATGATTGTATTAAATTGTATTTTACCGCTTTTTATGAACATTTTTGAAACTGACAAGATTTACTATACAATAAAGGGGATATTGAATTACACAATAAGAAAATGTAAAACAGATCTATTAAAATAATGAAAAGTCCAAAAGTGCTTTCTAGTAAGGCGTGCCTCGTATGTTTTGTACGGAGGTTACTCTCAAGTAATCATTGGATCAAGTTTCCTAAAAGAAATATGACGGAAAAGACTTCGAAATATGACACTAATGAAGTTTTCTAATGAATATTTTTATAAATCGTCGATAATATATTATTCAGGTATGATGATCCTTTTACGTTTGTATAGATAAAACCTTATAGGTTTTAACGTTCATCGGATTATTCTTCCATGTTTTTTATTCTCCATTTTAGGTGTTCTGCCATAGGATTTCCTTAATCTGAACATCTTTGTCAAATTTTTTCTTCAGAGTAATATAAATTGTATTTCTAGTTGTTCTAAATTGTCTCTCAATTACACCATTTAGAAATAGGTATAGATTACTATAACTTGATGCATGTCCAATAGTTCCAAATGAAACTAACAATTAAACAAAAACAAATAAATTAAATTAGCGGAAAATTCTCCAATTTTAATAAATTTAATTATGTAGGAACTAATTATTCCCAAATTGAATTTGAGTCGAAAACTTCTCCCGGGGAACGGCCAAAGCGGCTGAAAGATAAAACAAATTAGTCCACTAGTTCTCCGGGAGTTAAATCAAAATCTGAATTAATCCTACTAGTTGTTGAGGAGATGTTTCAGGAAATCTCAAATCAACAACTTGACCACAAATTGAGTCAAAAATAATTGGAAAAAAGTTACAAAATTTTACGAAAGTGAAAAGAAAAATATATAACGAAGAGAGCTTGAGCAGAAGTGAATCAGACTTGTTCTAAGAACATTTTGAGAGTTTTAGCGTATCGTAAATTTAAAAGTGGCTTCCCATGGGGATCTCTGCCAGTGATAATTCATTTGAAATTGTGAACTGTTGTGAAACTTTTGTATCAATAAAGATTCTTTCTGTATTGAATTACTTCAGTGGTGTTCAAAGAGCATGTGGAGTCAGAGAAGTAGTTCCTCCCAAGTAATTACAAATAATAACTCAGCAGTTTAATTTTTTTTTAATATTAGCTTTAAATCCAAATTAAATGACAATTTCACAAAAGAAAATAACATAATAGACTTTAAGAATTAGCAGATAATTTATAATATTGGGGCTCTGTTGATAAGACACAAAGATATTCAAAAGAATATAAAAACAAATAGATATATTCTGGTTGGAATATAATGAAAATTTAAATGAAATTGATAACAAATAATAAATAAAAAATTTATTTAATAAGAAAAATATTTTAATAAAAAACAATAATTAACATATTACTCTTATTAATAACAGCAAAATTAAAACAAAAATTTCTAAGTATATATATAAAAAAAAATACGGCACTTGAAATTACAGTTGATTTTTGACTTCAAAAATGCAACGATTTGAATTACGATTGAATTCGCAATTGAAATATTAAAATCCTTTACCACCTAAATTTGAATTCAATCGAGCACACAATCTCAGACCTATTTCATTATTTGGAACTTCATTAATTGAAAAAAAAGTTTTAAAAGATGAGTGTAGGAACACAAAAATAATATTTAAGATATATTTGTAATAAATCCAATAAGTTGATTTGATCAGCTGAACATTGTATTCATTTCTTGACCAGTAAAACACTAAGCATTAGACATCAAAACTTTGCGTTTCTTCAAGTCTGATGGTATTGTGAGTAGAATCGAGTGGAGAAATAACAATGCGAGGTACATTCTTCAAGTATAATTCTCGAGTTTCAGATTTGATGACATTGTAGTGTGCTCATCGTTTATCAATGATATGTCTTATATGTTATTTTAATCAATTCAAACAGTTTCGATTTTGAAATGAGTTGGTTTTGTTTCAAGCTGACATAGATATGTGAAAACGAGCATTAAATAACACAGCAATTTCCATGATTAAATTTTGATATGAAAAATTGTCGATAAATGGATGTTGATCGTCAAGAATTGTTGATACATTTTTAAATTGAAAAAAGCAGCGATCATGTTTATAAAAAGTGAAAATATTAAAACAAAAATTAAATATTTGTTATTTTAAAAACGCATTTGTAATTTAGTTAAAATTTAATAAAATTAATTAAGAATTAAATGTGAATTCCTAATAGTTACCAGTTTATGGGATAAAGGTGATAAATTCGGTCAAATTAATTACTTTGACCTTTTCATAAGGTTAATATTAATAATTAATGGTTATCATTAATATTAATCAATAAATTAATTTAAAAGTAATATATATATATATATATATATGTGTGTGTGTGTGTGTGTGTAATAATTACTTATAAGTATATTTTAATTATGTTATAATATATTTTCTTTGCCATATAGATTTTATTTATTTACAAAATTTATTTTCAAAATTTATTTTGCCTCTCCTTGAATCTCCACAATGTTTATAAATAAAAAACTGTTAATCTAGAAACGCCAATTTTTAATTTCTAATTCAAACATTCTCAAAAACAATATTTGTTTTGTCGAGAGAATAAATGGATTTATTGATTGATTTATGATTGATTTATGATTGATTTATAATTGATTTTGTGTTTAGGATAAATTTTTCATCAAGGTCATTTTCACAAAAAAAGTGATAAAAATGCCAAGATTTTGTATATATTTCATTTACTATAGTTCTTAGTTTCATGCTAGGGCAAATTTTTCCGCACTTTTTCAATACCAGAAATGGAATTTAATTAATTAAAATTAACGTTTAAATTAAGAATTAAATTAGTGTTTTAAATTGGTGTTTTTAAATCTAATGCTGAAAATACTGTGGTTAATTTTATAAAAATATCTTTATTCTGACAAAATTAACGTTTTGAAATTTGGACCTAAACACGGTATAAGATATAGTTATATAAATAAGATTTAGTATTGATGACCATTGGTTTATGGCTAAGATAGAATCTTATTTTGGTTACTTCGCAAATTCTTCATAAAGGACATTTATTAATATAGATAAACTTAAGTACAGCTTACAATCAAGTGCTGTTGAGTATCTTAGGAAAAATAAATTACAAAATATTAGTGATTTTGCTGTTTAAAAGGAACCTTTCTATAAAACAAGTGAAAGTTTGTAAGTTTGATAAAGAAAATGGAGTTTTAGTTTTGAATGAGGTTAATTATTTTGACAAATTGTATAAAGTACTCAAACTTCCACAGTTTACGCAAAAACCTCAAACATCCTACTCAAAAAGATGAAGAAATTCTTAATAAATTTGTTTTCCGTTTGATGAAAGATAAACACTTAGATTGTGATCTTGGTAAACAACTATATGCGGTTGGGTCTCAACCTGCAAAATTATATGGTCTACCAAACTCACAAAAAGAATGTTCCAATGCGCCCGGTTGTTTTCGTAATGGGTTTAGCACAGTAAAATTTTGCTTAGGTTCTTGATTCATTGTTAAAACCTTTGATTTCTAAGGATATGAGTGTCGAGATTTTTTTGGAATTTGTTGATTTATATAACAAACCAAGCTGTTGAGTCTTCTGATTGTATGGTGTCTGCGATATAACTGGTTTGTTTACAAATATTCTATTAAATGAGACTATTGTTCTTTGTTGTGATTTGTCTAGAGAGAATATGGTGGATAAAGTTTCATTTCGTGAATTTTTGAGGATTGTCACATCTAATGGTGCATTTCCTTTCATTGATAATTGGTATCAACAAGTTGATGGAGTAGTTATGGGATCATTTTTAACTCAATCTTTCTTTCCAAATTTGAGAAAAAGATTTCTGATTTTCCTTTTGTTAAGCCTAAGATATATTTTAATGATATCTTTTTAGTATTTTCTAATTCTGATGATGTTGTTCCCTTTTTTAAATTATATGGATGTGTTTCACTATAACATTAGGTCCACAGTGACAGAAGTTAATTCATTTCTTCTATTTTTAGATTTATTAGTAGAAAGAACGGGTAAAGGTTTCGAAACATAAGTATATAGAAAGCCAACAGATACAAGCCTATACAGTACTTCGAATAACTTTTGTGATTTTAATTATAGTATAAAGATGATTAACGGTTGATTTTTAGATCATGGTCATTATCTTCTACTTTTAAAACATCTAAAAAAATATACGAATGTTGATTTCTCTTTTGAATAAAAACGATATAAAAATGGATAGCGTGAGTAATATTATTGAGCATAGAACAATGTGCAAAGGAATAATTGCTTTTAAAGATCTTAAAATTTTATATAAAAACTTCAATAATAAGTCAAAAAGAATTTTATGTGAGGATTTAGCGATTATATCACAATCCACTAAAATAAACGTTCGATCAGCAACAAATTTATTGAGATTTTTTAATTAACTCATTATATCATTATTATTATCTCTGTATATAACATTTCGCAAAGATTATGATAGCAGAATGATGATAAGGATAATTTCCTCAAAATATATTTCATTTATTTGGTTTTCTTGTTTTTAATATTATTATTATTATTATTATTATTATTATTATTATTATTATTATTATTATTATTATTATTATTATTATTATTATTATTATTATTATTATTATTATTATTATTATTATTATTATTATTATTATTATTATTATTATTATTATTATTATTTATTTATTATTTATTGTTATTATTATAAATGTGTTGGGTTATTATTCTTGAAAATTGGTTTCCCTCTGACTCCACGTGTCCTTTTCGAATCAAATAAGTAAATCCAACACAGAATAATTTTATTTGCACTTTACCACAGTTACAACTCAATCCGATATATTTCAATGTTTTGTCATTACAATTTGTGATTTATTTGCACCCTTCAACCACCGAATAAATTTGATCACCTTAAGGTAGGTTATCCAATGGATAATCACCTTTACTGATAGATAACTTTTGACTTTACTTGGGTTTAAACTCTTTTACTGACCTGAATAGACTACTCGTTTGCTACGACCACTGGCCCTTTCGTGTTTTCCCCTTTTCCTTTTATAATTCTACTCAGACTGTTTTCAGACAATTGTCGACAATATTTGCTGCCATACTAAATTATTAAAAATAATTACTTTATTATACAAATTTGTTTAAATGTTTTCATTTATTAAAAACATTCGTGGGAAAGAAAGATTAATCAGAGATGGAACAGAAAGAGAAAGACTTTGTGAATTTTGTTTTATTCAGAGAAAAATAATAGACTATTCCTGAGTTTTGAAGAGTTTAAGGAAAGTGTACAAAAAGCTTTACTCTTTTAAAAAATGAAAAGAAAAAAGCCCCCAAACAACCCTTTACAAACAACTTCAAGACATAAATACCAGACTCCTCTGATTTTCATTCTTAAAGGTTTTCCTTTTTGTTATAAAATTTTTTTAAATTTATAAATCAAAGTATCAGAGTCATCAACAAATCTGACTTGCGATTTCAATGATTTCTTCTTTGGGGTTTATTGATGGATGCTTATCTAAGATAAGAATTGTCTTTTTTGGGTCTCCGGCCCAAATTTAGATTGAAATACTTTTGTTCCTCCCTTGGTTACAATTGTTGGAGATGCCTGTATACCGAAAATTTCCCGGTAAGGTCCAGGTGTTCTTTAATTCTTTGGTGTAAGTTTCTGAGTGTAATTACAATGTATATTTCTTTGCATACATTGCACGTGATTTTGTAGACATCGATTTTTCTGAAAGATATTTTCTAAGGTGTCCGATAATTTCCCATTGTGTAAATGTTTTCTCTTTTTAAGTTGTTTCCAGTGCTTTGTTCAGTGTCCAAGACTTATGTGATATACAAATTGGAAGGTCAGTGTTATTAAGCTCTTCCCGGATCTTGAAGTCAAGCGTGTCACTGATGAATGGAATGTTTAGAATCTAAACATTATCTACTTTATCGAAATTTAATTGTTTTTATAATTCTAGTTTCCTTTAGTACATCGATTGCCTATCCTCTGCTTCTCGTTACTTTTAACATTCACTTTCTGTAAATATGAAAGTGCTTATCTTTCATTGCGAGCGGATTTTTTGTAGAATCCGTAAGTTGGTGTCTATATCTATTTTGATTCTTAAATCTAGTAAATTGAGAGATGCATTTTCATCCGTATATTCTATTTCAAACTTGATATCGAATAAGCCGCATTGTATATATGAAATATTTCTTTCGATTCTTTCTTGCTCTTGGTCATGATAAATATTTGATGGATTGTTTTGTCCTCGGTATCTGTCGTTCGAGGTTATCTATAAATATGATTGTTAGTAAGCCTGAAATGATAATGCCCATCGGCAGACCTTAAATTGTTTATATATATTTTTTCAAAGGTAAAATATGTGTTTTCGAGGATAACAGTAAGAGGTTTGGTGATATTCTCGTTATTCATTTCCTTTATTAACAAATTGCCTTCGAATCTTTTTTCTAATCATTTTATATAGCGTTTCTTGTATCGATAGATGTGTATTCGACATCAAGGCTGAAGGAGTATCTGAATTCTCTATGATTGGTTTTGTTTAATTTGCCATTAGGTAGTCATTACTCTGAAGATGATACTGAACATTGTTATGTAATGGTTTTAGGATTTTCGAAAGGAGCCAACTTGTTTTTGTTTCTGGTCCGTTTATATTTGATGCAATTGGTCTAACTTTAATGGAAGGCCCATTTTTGTGAATTTTTATTTAATTGTAAAAATTCGGAAGGTCGTAGTTTTTATGTTAGTAATTAATAATAATAATAATAATAATAATAATAATAATAATAATAATAATAATAATAATAATAATAATAATAATAATAATAATAATAATAATTATAATAATAATAATAATAATAATAATAATTATTATTATTATTATTATTTTACAATTTTTATTATTATTTTTATTAATTAATTAAAAATGAAAAACATGACAATGATTAATTCATTATAAATCATAACTTAAACATTCGTTTATCGATATATTTTGACAGTTTTATTATCATTGTTAAGGGAGGTTTTTTTATCAAATGTGTGTGTAATAAGAAAAATGTAAGAACGCAGCCGAGTCTCTAGTAAAAATATATTGGGACAGTCTGGAGTATTTGTTTGTATCAAATTAATAGGTTAAAATTCACAATATTAGAATAAAACAATATGTTAATAATAGATAAAAATATATTCTAACACAAAGTATTCAAATTATAATAAATGTCATTTGATTTTTGGTCTTCTCTTGCAGGTGAATGACGAAAGTGATTTGTTGATTAATTGTGAAATAATCCTTGCTGGAATTGAAAGAATGCGATTGTCCAATATAACAAAATTTTATGCTTCTTTTGGTTGATATTGAGATTTTCCCTCTTTTCTTAAAGAGATAATAAACAATGGATTTGGTCTCTTCTGCTTTCAACGAATTTCGAAATCTATCAAATTTTCTTATTCTACCTTCGGAGATTTTAATTTGATTCTTCAATATTTCTTTTTTGATTTTTTTATCTTATTTTTTCTTCCCTATAGTAATTTATAATTACTATAGGGTTATGGATTTTGTTTATGACGAATAATAATAAAAATAAATAAGACACATGAACGGGTAGCAAACATAAATGTATGTCAAACACCCACAATTCACAACGTTTATAAATAAAACTACCTATCATAGTCATCATATACTTGTAATGTTATGTCAAAATTGTAGTTTTAAGATCAGAGGTTGGTTATGATGTTTCATTATTGTGTTCGAATGTTGGCATGTTTGTGTATTCTGTATCAGTAATTAGAAAACCAATAAACTCCTTTGCAGATGTTAGCAACGAAGAGCTCACACATGTCAATGCTAGCACTGTGTAATATAGAATGAGTGCAATGCGGACTTATTTTTATGTTACTTGTCGGTTGCTACCTTGATATGGGACTTGCGATTATTATTATTAGACTCGTGTGTTAACTGATTGAGGTTAGGCAGTGCAATTTTTAATAGTTTATTAAATTTCTTAACATTTTTTTAAAAAATTAGATAATCTATCGAAAGTAATTTGAAACGAGAAAGAACAAAGCTGAACATGTGAACCGGCAATTCAAGAGTAAATGGAACGATTTTTAATTTCTAGTTCATTATAAGAACAATGCTATGAAATTACTTTGTCATAATCTTAGATAAATTTTAAAATCATACAACTTGTCATACAGACGTGGTGAAATGACTAAACTTACTATTGGCAAACGGAAAGCTAATTTACAGATACGAAAGATCAAGCTGACAACTCTGAAAAACGTATTTCATAATCAAACTGCACAATAAAAAGCGCCGACGGGAAAATGAAATTCCTTACGGTGGTAACTACATCAAAGATTACATTATCTTAGCAATTGAAGAATTTTATCCAGAAAAATATCCGACATGCAGTACAATTTGTCTCTCGTGCTAGACTGTACACAAAGTATTAATGATATTTCGACTGAAATTTATTTGTCAATGAGCATAATTTCAAGGAACTTTATGTATTTTCCTCTTTTCTTTGGTGAAGCAACAGATATCAAAGGTACTTATCAGCATGACATTATCATCAGAGTTCGCTACTCAACTTAATATAGCAGAAGAACTTTTATGTCTTGAGGGTTTGAAAGATACAACCACTATTTATTTCTATTTGTCTCAATGCAATCAAGTATTAAAATGATATCCATGTTTGAAAGGACTGAAATACACGAATTTTATCAGAAATATATCCTTGATGATAAAGTCCCAAAATAAAGGCAAATGAAAATGTGCATTACAAATGCATTTGGCACCGCAAATCGTTTTGATTAAAACTAAAAATGATAAAATCGAAGTATCAAAACATGATAACCAATCAAGTGCGAAATAATGAAAAACAAATGTTTCGTGAATTTTGCAAAGAAATAAAATATTTCGAATGTATGTTGTTTGTTTATTTTTAATATGAAAAACGACATCCTATTATTCAGTTATAAAATATTCTATTTTGCACCCCCCAATGATTTAAATTACAAAACAATAATAATGATAATATCATTATTTAATAAAAATATTATATTTATAACATTATTTTATTTTACATTATTATTATTATTATTATTATTATTATTATTATTATTATTATTATTATTATTATTATTATTATTATTATTATAATTATTATTATAATTATTATTATTATTATTATTATTATTATTATCATTATTATTATTATTTTATTATTATTATTATTATTATAATTATTATTATAATTATTATTATAATTATTATTATTATTATTATTATTATTATTATTATTATTATTATTATTATTATCATTATTATTATTATTATTAATGTTATTATTATTATTATTATTATTATTATTATTATTATTATAATTATTTCTAGGTTTCATTATAATTGTTTTATAACAGGCTCATATGTTAATTTTAAATGTTAATTAAAATTTTTTAAAAATTGAACTCAGGAAATTCAAATTTCTAAAATTTCCAAAAATATTTAATCTATAATTAGAATTTGTCCCATAAAATGGAAGAATTTTGTTTTTATTTTTTACCAATTTTTATGATGTCTCAAAGGCAACTTGGTTGTAAAGTCCGCTCTGATTAATCTGTCAATTTTCTCTTAAATTTAATTATGAATTTTTTTTTAATTTTCAGATCGTCGCAGTGATCACAGTGTTTTTCATCGTCATATCTATTCTGTCATTTTGTTTGAAAACTGCCAGCCACTTCCGCATTCCAAATCTACATAACATTTCTGTGTCGGACAATTCCAGTTGGGCCATCTCAAAGAGCAGTCCGCAAACTCATCAGATTTTCAGTTACGTGGAATACATTTGCAATTTATGGTTCACAATCGAGATAATCATCAGATCTTTGGTGGCGCCGTCGAAATTTATCTTTTTAAAATCTCCAGTAAATATAATTGACTTTCTAGCGCTCTTGTCTTTTTATCTTGACATAATTCTTTCAAACATGTGGGAGTCGGGTCAAATGGAGAATTTAGAAATGTTAGAATTTTTCAGCATCATTAGGATTATGCGTTTGTTTAAACTGACCCGGCATATTGCCGGATTGAATATATTGGTTCACACTTTTCGCGCATCCCTTAAAGAATTGGTGTTATTGGTGTTTTTTCTTTGCGTTTTTATTGTAATATTTGCCGCTTTGATGTATTATGCTGAGAGATTCCAACATAATTCGAAAAACCATTTCAATTCAATTCCACAAGGTCTATGGTGGGCTATTGTCACGATGACCACGGTTGGGTATGGAGACATGGTTCCTCATACTTATATAGGTAAATAAATATATTTCATGTATCCTTCTCTATCATACTTTCCAGGAATGACAGTTGGAGCATTATGTGCAATCACCGGGGTTTTGACTATTTCTCTGCCAGTCCCTGTAATAGTTAGTAATTTTTCCATGTTCTATTCGCACACTCAGGCTAGATCTAAGCTGCCTAAAAAACGGCGCCGGGTTTTACCAGTAGAATCTGTTAGACCAAAGACTCCAGCTGGATTGACTCCTTTGCTCAGTAATCCTCCATTTTCTTTAAAGAATCATCCATTAAATACGATTCCATCGTTTACTGTTGGAAGTAAGAAACCTTTTAGATTTTTACCATTTTTATCTAAACAATTATGTCATTTTCGGTATATCTTATATAATTTTAATTTTTTATGATTTTGATTAAATTTAAAAAGCTTATTTTGAAAATTTTACTGGATTTTTTCTATATCAGTATGTTGCCACGCGCATTAGTCTGCATTCTCTATGCATGGTGATTGCACTGGATTGGTACAAAATATCTGTTTTGTTTTAATTAATAAAATATTCATAAAATTACATCGGATTTCTTTCTTTTTTATGATTAATATATTGTCTTGTCTTACTTTCCTAATTATGTTTCCTTATTTAACCACATGTAAGCCATTTGACTAGGATTAACTCAATCTTTTAACAATTCAAGTTCTGTTGTTATTAATTTAGATTGAGAAGGATTTCGAATACAGACTGTACTACAGTCATACAGTAACTGTATGATACGCCAGAGTGATGTATGGACTAGACTAAAGGTTATCATGGATATAGCAAAAAGTGGTCAATTTTACAAAAATTGATTAATGGCTACTAAAACGTCATCTAAAGTTTTGTAAAATTTATATTGTTTTAAGTGTTTGAAATATATTTATTTATCAATTTCTGTCAAAAATTTGGAAAAGTGAGTTTGTATCACATTTTTCAATTATCTGGCTAACGCTCACTGTAACATAAGTCTGTTATTGGCAATAGAGTCCGATATGTCCTGACTAAACCTTTCCGTGTCCGTCAATAAAGAAAACCAGTGAAATAAGGATATGAGTGCTTGTAGTGCGGCATGAGTGACATTCTGCAGTGTTAACCTTGGTAATCCAAGCTCGTTGAATTAAAAAATGTTGAAAATATTTTAGTCTTCCTAAAATACATTTTTACTTTTTTCCTTTGAATTCTTCACTTTTACTTTGTTATTTCAAAATATGTAACCTAAAATAGAGTCCATATTTTTGGTTTCGGAGTATTGTGTTTTCCTTCTACTAAAAGTATTTTGTCACTTTAAATATAAATTTTAAATACTGTCAACAAACATTTTCCAGTGAAGACATTTCTAAACGTTTCTATCAAAATATATTATCAATTTCATATTTATTTTTTTAAATGATTCCATTTATATTTAATTTTATATTTTTGGGTTTGATCTAAGCGTGTCTTGAAATATTAATAACAATGACAAGTTCTCAATATTTTCAATATGTATTAACTACTACAATTACAATCGATTTAAAGTTTTTGCTAACACAACTACAAACAATATTCACCACTCAAAATTTGATATTCAGGACTTATTACGTCACAGAGTGAGTAAAAGTTCAATAATAACTACCGAACTACTTTTTATATCAAACTCATCGATATACTAGTTTCACTCGACTGGAAAACTTTATCTCTGTTGCATTCTCTTCATTGCAATACTGTCTTTATACTTTATAGTTACTCCAAAGGTTCAATTTATGTTTTTTCTTGTCTCTCTCCTGTTTAGGTTTTATCTTGGTTTTCACAATCGATTTTCTTCTGATTTTCTTTTGATTTTCTTCTGATTTTTCCATTTGTGTCTGTCTTTTATGGGTTGTTATTTGAAGGTACATCAGATAATTTCAATTTAATTTGCGTTCTCTTTATTAGACAAACCGTCATTTGTATTCATTTTTGACATCTCTAACAACTGTCACGATATGCAACGTTTTTTTCGTTTTTCATTTTCTTACTGCTGTAGTAATCTTTGTAATATCCGGATCAAACTTTTAAAATAAAGGAATTCGATTCCCAAATTGTTTTTGTTTTTATTTTGCCCTTTTTGTATTAATTAAGAACAACGTTGTCGTATTTCTTTGTTTAACCTTATTAGTTTGAGATGTCTCTTCTCAATTTTCATTTCTTGTCCTCCATCTTTCTTTTCAGAGTTTCGGAACAACATACACTCCGATTTATACATTTTCCCCCAAAATATTTTACATAATATTTGCCAAATCCTTTTATTGTTTAGGTATCCTTAACAATATTATTTTAATAAATTTTAAATACTATATTTAAAGGGTTATTAATGGAACTGGTTTTCTGAGTGATTAGCAAATTATTACAATCCCGACTATCGGGAATTCAAAAACAGCCAAAACAGTAACCTTCTTATTCTAATAATCTGGATAATTATCCCCTAGCTCATAATAAAATAAATAATTAACAAATATCTCAAATGTGAATGTTTGTATTTCACAAAAAAATAAACATAGTTCAGATATATTTTTTACACTCAATGTTTACGTCACAATGTCGTTCACTAGCTGCTCTTCACGACTAAGCAATCGGTGAGATATTAGCTACCCCATGCCATTTAGCATTCCAATGATTTGGCATGAGCCACAAAATCATTTTATCTTAGCGCCATTTATCATATCCAAATGTTCAATTTGCTTCTTGTCCATCAACACACTCAGATTTTTCCCAGTACTTGCTTGAAGACTTAGAAACAGGCGCTGAGGACTGATATGTTGACCTGTGAATTTTTACATAAAGATACTGAAACTGTAATTAAGTGATTTGATCTGAGAACTAAATCTAATCGAACGAATTTATAGTTCCAAGATTAAAAGCGAAAGACTTCTTTTAAAAATGTAGTAGAATATAATTTTATCAAAAACTTTTACAAATTTTATTTTTATTTTTCCAATGGAAAAATAACTCTGATATTACTGTGACATTGAATGGCGTCTTTTATTGAACCTGAGTATGAAACTGGTAGATAGTCACTCCTATCTATGTTTGTTGGGTTAAACAAAGAACATGAAATAAAATAAAAAAATTACAAATTATTAAAGTCAATTGAAAATTAGTTACAAATTCGAAAAAAGTAAAAATCAATATTCTTCGTGGAGGAAAGTGATAAGTGGTGACAAGTGAGATTTTGAAGACTAATAAAATAATTATAAATAGATTAGAGGTTTATAGAAGAGTCAAGAACATAAAAATTAATTAACTAAATTATTTTAACATAGGTCCATAAGTCAGGGAGTCATATTAATGAATAGATTGATTTTATTTTAATTGACAGGATATCAGTAATGGAGCAATAAATTGTTCGCACATTACTAACTCAGGAGTTAGAGGAAAACTGATGTGCAGAAAATACTATAAAAGTGCCGTCAAACAAAACAAGGAGAGCTAGAGTTAAAGATTTGATATTAAAAATAGAAAATTAAATTTTGTCATATCCCAAAGAATTTGTGTAGCGACTTTAATGAAGTGATTGAGCATGTTTACCTTTGATTCATAAATTGTGTGAAACCAAGTGCGGTTTATTGTGTTAGAAATAAAATAGTGATGACATTAGCCATTTGGTTTTTTTAGAACTAGCTAACAGATCTTCTAAGTTATCTTGAATAACATTTGTATTAAAAGAACTCATTTCCCAAAAATTTATTTCTAATTTAATATTGTTTAATATTTAAACAAACTTTCAAGCATTGAACCAAATAATTTAAAATAATTTATCAGATTCAATAATAAATTATTTATAAAAGTTGAAAAATTTCATATTTAAATTTTAAACAAAGCTAATTATACCAATCTATTTTAAAAAATTATAAATTGTAAGTTAAAGATTTTACTAATAAAAACTCATTTTATCTTTTTTAAATTAATTTAAATCTCTCTGAAAAATAATCCGAAATATTCAATATTCTGTGAAAACATCTCACAGGGTTGATAAAATGGGTGACACAGTAATGGGTATGGTCACATTGGATGAATTTGGTAATACAATTATTCATCACAGTTTCCTGGACGCAGATCATTATATGAACTTCTCCGACGAAAACAATTATCCATATATACATCTTCATTTTTCAGATAAAAATTAATTGAAATAAAAACTATTATTTAAATTTAAGTTTTGGGTTTTTTAATTTTTTAATTTTAAGCTTTTTATTGCGAAGTTATTTTGAAATTATTTTGTTGTTGAATTAGTTTAAGTTTCTATTATGAAGTAGCCTATTATTATTATTATTATTATTATTATTATTATTATTATTATTATTATTATTATTATTATTATTATTATTATTATTATTATTATTATTATTATTATTATTATTATTATTATTATTTGTTATTATTTGTTATTATTATTATTATTATTATTATTATTATTATTATTATTATTATTATTATTATTATTATTATTAATATTATTATTAAATTCTCCTTTGTATTAATCAACATCTCATATCATAATTAATCTCTCTCTTCATTTAAACAAAACATAATTTTAAACTATATCGGGGGAGAGGGATTGTTATTTATAAATTATTAGATAATACTGTATACTATATATTTTTAGGGATTATTAATTTTTAGGCTTTATAATTTAGCCTGTATAATTATTGCGTTCAGCCACTAATTAATTATATATCGTTTTTAAAATTTTATTTAAATATTTTTTGAAAAGAATTTCTTAAATTTCTTAATAATTTTTAGATGTTAAAAAGAATTTATTTATCAAAAAAATTTTGTTTTTTACTTTCATATTTAGTTAAAAAATTGTTTCAAGTTCAATTGAGTGAAAAAAACTTTATAATTATTTTTTTTTCTTTTCCAGATCGAAATGAATTGCTTCCCATACTTAATCCAACTGGAGACACAATATCGACATTAAGGAGCTCTCCAAAGAAATATAAAGCAAACTCATTTTTCAATATGGAAGGAAATAAACGGAGACAGAATTCGACTTGTTCAGAAAATCACAGTTTCGACAACACAGAGCTAGACCGGTCACACTCTATAGGTTTCTTATTTGCTGATATTTCAGAGGATTTAATTAATCTAGATATACATTTAAATCCCGCTATCGCCATCAGGCCGCTTCTATTAAAACAAAGATCACCGTCACAACAATCAAACAAATCATGTATTTTTTGAATTTATTTTTTTATGGGATTTTGCTAAAGATAAAATTATTTCTCCTAAATTACTAGTCAATTAATTAAAATTAATAATTAAATTTAATTAGGAAAGATTGTTGTTAAATTTTGTAAATTATTAATTATAATTATTCGAGTTTTTTAAAAGATGATTAATTACTAAATTTTGATTCTTATCACTTTTGTGGAATTAATTGTTTTAATGGTCACCCCGTGGTAATTTACAATATTTACAGAAACCATTTTTATTGTTGATTCTTTCTGAGAACAATATTTTTTAGATAATTTTTTATTAAAAATATTTAATGTCATTTAATATAATTTTATTTATGCATATCTGGAAATTGAAATTATATTTTGTAGATATTCATATTTATAAGCAAATATTTACTAATTAAATTTTATCATAACCTGTAATTTTAAATAATAATATTATATTTATGTTTCTATGTTATCTGAAAATCAACTTTTCTTCACAAATTAACAGATATTATTAAGTGACTGTAATTTTTAAAGATTTAAAGTTTTTTATTTAATATAAAATTTATAAATTCAATTGTACATCTAAAAATAAAATAAATGGAATTTGGATCGATTTTTTCATGGATTACATTCAAAGCATCACTTGAACATTTAATAATACGCGTTTACTCATTATTAATAAGCCATTCATTACATAGTTTGTTAAAACTACAAATTACTATATTATTTAAAGTGACTACTATATAAGATAACTATAGTAATGAATTAATAATTAAATAAATTTGGCAACGATTTAATTAAAAGATCACGCCAATGAAAAACTTTTCGTACGACATATTTTGACAGCATAACTGTCATCTTCAGGTACACAAAACTAACTGAAAATATTATGAATTAACATTTAATTTAAACAAATTATTTTTTTATATTAATTTAATTTTGTAATAAATAAACATTTAAAAAATATATTCAAATACTTTTAACTAACTTAAAATGTTATGTATATAAATATTATAATTTTTATTTATATTATAATTTTTTAAAAAATAATTTAATTTAAAAATTCAATTATTTTAATAATATTAAAAAAATACATACACATGATTTAACATACTTATACTTCCCGTCATCTCTGTACTCGAGTTCTAGAGAATTGTCGATTGAAGGGTTTTTCCTATATTAGTGAGCACAATAGAGGCTGTAAAAGGGGTTTTGTGTACCTAAAGATAACAGTTATGCTGTCGAAATATATCGTACGAAAAGTTTATCTTTTAATAGTAATAAATTATACGTATTTTCAAGTTATATTTTATTCTTTTCAATGAAATAGTAAATTTTGCATGATTTTTAATAAAGCAAAATATTCAAATTATTATTTTGTGGTTAGATATTATCAAGAATCATAGATAAAAAGGAACACAAAAACAAAAGGTATGCAATGGCTAACTATACTTATAATAACACTACACGAATTTTACTACACGAATAATTTACATAATAATTTAAAGTTTACTTTTGAAGAGGAAATTAATCCTAAGATTTTATTCTTGATATACTAATTTGTACCCTCTCCTAAAAACGTTCTTAAAAATCTTCTAGTAGTTATTATAAATATTCCCAGATACATATTAATGTTTTTGAACCATTAAGTTGATAGTTAGTCATGAAGGGACAGACAAGCTTCAAAAATGAATAATTTATGAACATCGAATGTTGGCATTTCAGATTTTAGAAAAGTAGACATTTCAATAAGTTGTCACTCTTCAATCAAAGTCAAATTTGTCAAATTTTCTTTTTTGTTTTAATAAAGTAAAATTTCCAATAATTAAGAAATAAATACCAATTCTTTGGAACAGATCCAGAAGAAAAAACTTAACATGGATTTTAATTAAAAACTCAATCAGTAAACAAAATTCTGAAAGTTTTTTCTAACAAAATATAAATTTAAACTACATAGAAACACTGGATTTTTTTTGAAAAAATTCTGTAGGAATATGCATTCATGATTGAAAAGGTTTATTTAAACCTTAATCAACTGTAAAAATCAAATGTAAATAGGGCTTCTGATTTTAATATTGTCTAAATCAATTTGTTGGGTTGTCGCAGTGGTGACATAAACATTTATTGCTCAAATTCCAAGTGGCACACTTTGATGACAACAATGTATTCCAGATATTGTATTATATTTATTGATTAGCACAATTGCAATATAATTTTCGTTTTTTTGATAACTGAATGAAAAATAAATTTAAAAGTAATTATATTTAACGCTTTCATTAAAGCCTAAAAATATATTTTAATATTTAAAATAATAATAAATCAATATGCTGTGTTGAATGAATGATTAAAATCTTTGATGAGAATATATATATTTAAATAAATGTTTAAATACTTTTAAAATTTTGAAAAATTTTAAAATACAATAAAACTTTAAAATCAGACATCCTTATTTTACTTTTACAGCCTCTATTGTGCTCACTAATATTGGTTTAACCTTTCAATCGACAATGTTCTGGAAATCGAGTACAGAGATAACAAGAAGTCTCTCCAATGTATGTGACATTACACCCATTACATGTAAATTGATACACGAGATCATAACACAATCCAACCGGAGTTTTTAATTGACACATTGTGTACACGAATTAGAAACGATCTAAATTAATCTAATCTCTTTATCTAAAGTTACCATCTGTTTACTAAACTGCCTCTTGTTACTTGTAAAACCTTCCGAATACGGCAATACTAACACAAATTTAGTCTCATTATTCTTATATACAGTTTTATAACTATTAAAAAAACACTCAATTTACATTTCTTTGCCAAATTACACTCAGACTTTCCAAAACATGGATCCTTAGGATTTTTAATCAATTTGTCTACAGTTTCTTTTATCATCAACAATAAAAATGATTTAGAATATCCATTCTTTATCAACAACTCAACCAATTTATCAACAATTTTCACTGAATTAGCAAAAGTACAAGATAAAGACCATGAACGATAAATCAATCCCTTCACCATATTTATGTTATACTTAAATTCATAAAAGCTTTCTGGAGAAGTATAAAGACCAGTATCAGTTGGTTTTCTATAAATCTCTGTCTCATAATGTTTATCTTTGCGTTGAATTAACAAATCCAAAAACGCAATTGATGACTTTCTCTCCGTTTCACATGTGAATACAATGTTCTTATGTAAACTGTTCATAAAATGCAAAAACGGCTCTACATGTTTCTGATTTTCAAATACAAGAAAATTATCATCCAAATACCTTTTATACACAAAAGGTTTCTCAAATTGGAAAGAAGCAATTTTCCTTTCTAAACTAGCCAAAGATATTGATGCCATTGTCGATGTTAAAGGGAAATTAAAGGGGAACTAAAGAAGTGTGTTTTTGTACGTCATATTTCTTTGTTTATAATTTCATAGAAGTTGATTTGAATTTTTTCCAAAAATAATATTTTGACTATCAAATAAAATAATTTTTCAGTATATTCCAAGATTTTATTTTTTACACAATTATTTGAGGTGTTTATTTTGAAATTGGATGAGCCAAATTTTTGTCATAACGAGATATATAAGGAGTTGCATTTCAATATCTTTAGCAGTATTCATGATATCCAGTAACCAATTTTGTGCTTTGCAGTTATATATAATGTAAATTTATTATCCAAAAATATTTATTAAAGATGTCTGAAGAAAATGCAAAATGTCCTATAAGCAAATGGGCAATGTCTCGCATTCAAATTAAACTGATCAATTCAATTATTACGTAAGATACAATTTGCTTTTTTTGTTTAGATTCCAAAGATGACTGCTAGTGATAATAAGTTTTGTCATTTGGAATACGATTAGGGTGTTTAGTGTTGAAATCACGTTTTAGTTTACTCCAGCAGAAAATGGACTTTTTAGTTATAACGTCAAGGTAGCTTGTAGTTGTGGAGTTTGTCAGTTGAAAGGGCATATTCTCAATTTGGTATCATGCCACTAAACCTTTTCAGACCCACTACTAAGCGCACTGGTTGAGTCTTTACTCAATGCAACGGGACTTGTAAAATTGTTAATGATAAGTAAATATTCAGCTTAGTGTGCCAAGCTAAATAATTATCGAAAATATTCAAAATTATCGTTGTGTTACGGTAATATAAAATCAAAATGAATGTACATACTTATGTGCAAATCTATTGAAATATAAAAGTTAACACTAAAACGCTACAGAAACGAAATAAAGTGCAAAAATAAATTTAAAACTTTAAAAAAGTAAAAATCAATATTTCTCGAGAGACTTAAATGTCAGCAGTTTGCAAAGAATGAAACAAATAAGAATATATTATTAAAAAATCAATTTGAATGCCTAGTCAAGGTTATTCATGATATACATACTAATCAATTAGTTAATTAATTGTGGAATACACATAAATTTAATTAAGATCTAAAATCAAAATAATCAAATCTAGGAGAATTTTTCCGCTCTTTGTGAGTAAGTAATTTAATTTAGAATTTTATCGATGAGAAACAAAAATATTAAACAAGTCCCTATAAATGGTCCAAGAAAATTTAGCGAATTTAAATTTTAATTGAATTCGTTTTTATTTGCTTGATGTCGTTTTTCTTAGTGTCACTTTCCCCTATTATCAAGCAATTGTAAATTGTGGTAATAAAAAAATGTATTATGTTGAGTTATTATTCTGATCGAGAACAAGTTAGATTTCCAGCTCTATCCTGCTGAATAATAATTGCAACTCGACAATTGTATAATTCAAGTGCATGACGTTGTTATGGGTGTTTTTATGGTATGGTTTTTTCTCCTTTCTGGGACACCTTCCTAGAAATACCAAGTCTAAGTGAAACTGTCAAGCCGTTTTATTAAATAGAAACTCCATGTCGGTTGTTTATGGTGATTTGTTTAGGAAGATCTCAGTGACATAATAATTTAAATAATCGCTTTCAAACAAAAATTTTCTCTTGTGAACTGCATTCCCCTCGCTATTCAATGGCTTAATGAGGAACTGATTCTGTTTGCTACAACACATTTAATTAACGAAGCATTATTATTTTTGTAAACATCTCATTAAACGATCTCTCATAGACTTGTGGAAATGGAATTCTCCCCGATGAATTTTGTTGACAGTGGGCAATCCCAGAATATTCATAGAATGACAATTGAGAATGTTTTAGATTTTTTTTTCCTTTTTATTAATTTTACTCCATTGTTTTGCAGGCACTCTAATATTTTCGTTTGTTTTAATTTATAATTCTGAGAAGTAATTTTTTATAATGAAGTTTTTAATTGAATTTTTTATAATTGCTCTTTTTAGAAAAGTACTGAAATGGACATCTGAGCGAAATTTTTGGACAGCCCATAGGTCGAAATTGTTTAAACAAAAAAAATCAAAAAAGCGTTTATTTTATTCAAATAATCTAATCTTGACGTTAAAATTCTGAGGTTAATATAAATGCTGATAGATGGTTGAAATAAAAATGATGAAAAATAGTAAAAAATAATAAAAAAAAATATGAAAATTTTATTTTTCATCATAGGAAAAAAGGACAAAAAGAAAACAACTGAAAATGACAGCAGGATGTTGGCAAATAATAAAACAAATTAATAAATGAAAAAAGAAAGAAATATTGTTTCTATTTAATTTGTGGATAAATTTACAAATTCGGAACTGTAAATCAAAAGCATATTTGTTCACAAAAATTTTCAATTTAAAAATATTCATTTTAAGTCTTGGATATGTTTTTGTTGTTTTAATGATTTACAACTGTCATAATGACAACTGTCATAATATAATGACGAAATATTATCAGATCAAATATTATTATATATGTCTTGTATACCTGACCCAGACTTCTGACCCTTATCTAAAATTTTATAATGATCATAGTGTACATTTCACACAATTTAATGCTTATTTAAAAGACGTGTATAAAGAAAAGGTATCATGAGTTGTGAGATATTTGAAAAAATAATTATTATTATAATTGCTGAACCGGAGATTGAGTATGTTCACAACAAATTATAAAAGTGAACATCGATTGCTAGAATGTTAAGGAAAAGCAATTTTCCCCTCTTTTGGAAAAATTAAAAATAACATTAATCGAAATGAAACAATCAAAAGTTCAATTTGGAATCCTTGGAATTTAAAAATGATTAAATCAAAGTACCTTAAATATCGAATCATGCTGCTTCTAATACTAATGCTTTTCTTGAAGATGTTATAAGAAAATTAAATGAAAAGATCGTTGAACATACAGGATTAGGAAGTTGTTGGAATTAATAAATGAATCTAATGATATGCCAAAAAACTGTGTGATATTCCAATATCTTGATTTATGTTGATTTTGTGTCAATCTAATGGATAGTGGTGATATTGTCATGAAACACCCATATTTGGATATAATTCATCGAACCAAAATAACTGGAGTCGATCCGATTTCTTTATTATTGATAAAATAGGTTAACAGTATTATTATAGTGCAGTGATAAATTGCAATTCAAATAAATTGTGTAAAGTTTGAATTTGTTGTCAGTGTTGTTAAATTTGTTTAAAAGGATTTCAAAAGCCAATAACATTTGAAAAACATCAATAATTATGTAAGAAAAATCAATTTGTTTACAACATTATATACCTTACCCGAAGATAAACATTTGGTATGTTTAAAAATAAAAAAATTAAAATATATAAAAATAAAATAATTAAAATAAATAATTAAATAAAAATACATAATGAAATGAAATTAAAAGTAATTAATTAAAATTGTAAGTTGAAATTAAATAATAAATAATTTGACCTAATATCACGCTTTATTAATAATCTAAAATACTTAGTAACTAGTATAGAGAGGAGGTACCAAAAAGTGAGTTAGGGGGCATACATTCTTTTACTCTATGCCAGAAACAGATTGGTGTGATTTAGCATTGATATGATAACATTGCTAGTTCGTTGTTACAAAATCTCGCCACCTAGAATTGGATTAGTAATTTTTAATATCCGAACTCAACCACAGTCCAACAAATGGATATAGAAAATATTAAAATGAGAAGTTCAATTTACAGTTCATTTTGACATTTGATTAAGAGTTAAAGTAAAGTTTAATGAATGTGTTTTTAAAAATCATGAACATGTCTTTTCAGAGTTGTTATAAAAGATAAATGTACCTAAGTTTTTTAAATATATATTTTATGGGAAATAATTTTCAGAATTTTTTGACTGATTGAGTTCTTGTTTTAAATTTATATAAATATTTTTTTTATAAATTTAATTTATATTTTTTTTAATTTAATTTGTCCCTAGCGAGTTTATTTCTAAAAGATGAGTGTTCCCAAGTTGTTTAAGTTTATATTTTATGTGAAATTATTTTTAGAATTTTGTTGACGGATTGAATTTGTTTAAATTTATATGAATTTTTTTCTTCGATTCACTTGATTTTTTAAATTTTAATTTCGTGATAATTATGAGGAATTCTGAAGTTAAAATCGATTGGGATAATATTTACTTGAAAGTGTTATTAAACATTTTAAAACTGAAGAAATATCTAATTTGAAAAAGAATATTAGAATTTTGTGAAATTTTTAAATATAATTAATAATTTTTGGCAGTTGAAATTTAAAAAAATTTAATTTAATTTAATGGCGTATTAAAATAAAATGGAAATTATGATTTTGTAAAATATTATATCAGTTAAAATAATGTTATTTTAAATTCACTGATAAAATCGAAAATGTAAAAGGAAATAATTGAATAATTGTATTCAGTTAATGTAACATAAAAATTAGAAGGCATCACTCAAACATTCGTTTTACGATATACTTCGACAGCTTCCTTGTCACCATTAGGTTGAATAGGAAACAAATATAGATATTATCGATTTATTAAACATATTACAAAATAATTATTTTTATTTTAAAAATTTTTAATTTAATTTTTATTTAAATAATCAACTATTTTTTTAAATTAAATATTTTTCAAAAAAGTTGCTTGTAAGAATTAAAATTATTTGATGTGTGAATTGAAAATTAATTATAATTTAAATATTTTTTCGAAAATAGTTTCATTTAAAGAGTGTTTAAGTTGAAATTAAATTAAATTAAAAATAATTTTGCAATTTTTTAAAGAAATAGACAATGTCTATAGGTTTTTTCCCATCTATACTGATGATTACAGTGAAATTGTTCAATTTTTTTGTAAAACCGATGCTTAATAAGCATTTTTTAATAATTTAATAATTTCTGTTTATTTCATTATTTTTAAAATAGATAGTTTTAAAAAAATTTGTTTTTTGAATTAAATAACTAGCCAGCCGATTAGTGAGTAAACTGTAGTATAGGCATTCTTGAACCTTAATAAATTATAGTTTTACAAATATTATTGTTTTTGATAATATTTTAATGAAAGAAAAATATAAAACAGGCCTATCCAATTGAATGCCACATTCATATATTTTATGAGGTTCATAGAGGCGATACTCAATATATTCTAGTGGTTGAGTTCCAAGGATTTGGATCTGGTTGTAAAAAATGTTTAAGAAATTTTTAAAAATTAAACTTTCTTTTTGAAAAATTCTGCATTCCAGAAAAACATATGATTTCTCTTATTAACTAAATGAAATTATGATTTTAATTGAAACACGTTTCAGCAGCTTTGTATACCTTTTTGTTGATTCTTTCAAACCATCATTGCTGATAGTTCATTTAAACAAATCTCTCATCAAACGGTGGCATTTTTTTCTTATCTAATATCTCAGGTAAGTAGTGCATAATGAGAAATATGCATCATGATATATTTGGCTTAAACCTTTTTCACCAACGTAAAACATTTGCCCATGGGATATTGGGCTTGTATATTGCTTCATAGTGCATACTTTCACAAACGACCTCACTATAGTGTAATCTTCACATTGACAATAACACCATAGTGAGAGTCTAGAGTTTTTAGTAAGAGTCAAAATCCATGTGTTTTTTAAACATAAATAAAAATGAGCTAAAACTCACTTCATTTAAACAAATAAATTAATTAAAAATAAATTTCAGTTTATTTAAATAAAATAAAATAATAAAATAATACATAATCAATATACACTACTCAGATACTTTCATGAAATTTATTTAAGTTGATTATAAAATATAAAATAATATTTTTGTTATTTAAGGATATTTTTATGATTTATTTGGACTTAAATTTAACAATGCTACTGTGCATCTCTTGAAATAATGCGCTGGGCCAGCTGGAAGCCAGACTCGTTTGGTTCTGTCAGTAATTTATTAAGGATATATCCGGTTTTACTTTGATTTATATTTAAATTCCTTTCCACCAAAATTTTTTCCAAAACTAAAACACCATATAAGGATTTTTTGTTTTAATTAACACCTTTATTATCGATTTTGACATTTTATCTTTCATGAAATTGTTATTATTAGTTGACAAATATTTATTATGTAATCTTGGATGCGTTCAGCTGCAATTCGGTCAACATTGATAATTATTCCATTATATTAGACGAAATTTGGATGGGATTTTTATTTATATTTTCATTAAGACAAACAAAATAATATTTAACTGAATGAGAGAAACTTCGTAATCAAGACTTTAATAGACATTTATTTTGGTTTGTTCTAATGAGGCTGATTTTTTTTCAGATTAATGTTTATAATTACCAACATTGATAATAACTGGTGATTATTATTTCATTTATTTCTATAATATCATAATGATCTCATTGACAATTATTATCTTACCAGAAAATTCAAAAGGATTCATAAATAATCTTATTAATTATAGCTCATTAAAAGCAAATTAGACCATATCAAATATTAATGATAGTTAATGATTTTAATAATAATAATAATAATAATAATAATAATAATAATAATAATAATAATAATAATAATAATAATAATAATAATAATAATAAATATATTGGAAATATTATTTTTTGATAATTTAAAAATAAATTTAGTCATTAATTTATCTTGACATTCTGTGCTTTCTCGCTTTAATATAATAAAAGGAAAAACAAAACAATTTATTTATTAGTGAAAGAAAGATAAATTCATTTCAGTTGATTTCAATGAATTTTTCAGTTAAAGAAATTTAATTTTGCCGGAATTATCTGATTGTAAAAATAAAACTAGGAAGTACTAGTGGAATTAATTATGTTTATATATATATATATATAGAGATATATTACTCACTCTCAATTTATAAGTGGTAAAATATATAGAAAGCTATTGTAATATTTTTAAAAACTTAAACGGGTTTTTTTATTGATTGACTATGAATCAGATGATTTATTGATATTCGCAAATTTATAATAATAACAATATTATTAATAATAATAATAATAATAATAATAATAATAATAATAATAATAATAATAATAATAATAATAATGATAATAATAATAATTGTTTGGTAGCAGTTTAGTCCGAATCAGCATCCATTAATTTATTCAGATCTTCATCATTGCCGATAGCAAATTGCCAATGTCGAGGAATAATACGACTTTTCTTGTTATTTCTTGTAGCATTACCAGCCAATACAAGTAATTCACAGCATTGGTAATTTGTAATTCAAAGTATTACAAAACTGCTGCTAAATAAACTGTTGCTCCAGCTCCAACACTTGCACAAAAGTTTCCTTTTCGCAATTTTTGATGAATTTTACCTACAGGAAACTGAAGACCAGCTCTTGAACTACTAATTTTACTTTGAGATTTAGTTATTTTTCCAGCTTTACCTTTCGCAAACATATTAAAACAAATAATATATGTTCAATAATATTAAAAATTCCAATCAACTTTAAACTTTCTTTATTTCAATAATTTAATTTCTGTCTTTTTAAACAACGATACATTATAAGTAACCGGGCTAAATTATTGTTTTTCATTTAATTTTAGTGAATTTTAATTGTAAGATCTTCTATAATTTATTTTAACATAATTTAATGTAATTTATATGCTGACTATCCAATAATAATAATAATAATAATAATAATAATAATAATAATAATAATAATAAAACGAATTAGTTTCTATAATATTTACATTTTCCGTATTCATAAAAATTAGATTTTAATTAAGTTTTTAATTAACATAAATTTTAAAATTACACAAATTGATAATTCCTCAATCTTTAAAATTATTTTATTTTATTTTTTCTTTTGATTTCCTTTGATAATTTTTATAAATATTCGTTTTTTTACATTTAAAAATTAAAATTAGTTTTTCTAAAATTCTAAATCCTCACAATAATAATTTTGAAGTAGTTGTAATATGGTTATTTTGAGACGAAGGTATTTCGTGATTCACTACAAAGAATGCTTGTTTTAGTATTTCGTTTATTTGTTTGATATTGCGATGTATATTTTAGTTAATAGTTATTAGTATAATTATTCGTCAATGCCATAAAAACTGAGAACTATAGGATTACCAATACTTATGAAAGAATAAATAGGATTTGATGATCACTGATTCTGAGTTTCAACGGCTGTGAACCCAGAATAAGTTTTGCAACTTTCTGGGCAGCATGGGAGATTATAAACAGAATTATGCTGTTCACAGGCCGCGTATACTCGCTATCTTTGTAAAAATTTCGATATATATATATATATCAACTTTTATGAATAAAAATGTAGTAACCCCACAAATAAGGTCTACGATAAGAAATTATTAAATTATATATAGAAAAATATGCTCTTTGAAATAACAATAAAAAATAATCGACATCGGTGTAAATTAAGTAAATTTACCATAAAAAGGAGGAAAATATTTTTATTGAGAAATTTAAAAAACCAACACGCCTACACTATATACAACAACCCTATAATAAAATCAAACATACAAAAGCATAAATTATAAATAGAAATCTTTTATTATGAGTATTTTTAATTATTAAAGTTTAAAACCTACGTTTCACATTCCACTTTTTATCACATTCCAAAAGAAGCTAAGAGAAATGTAAATTCCATTTAATTAGTAAAATTCCAATTTTAAACATTTATATAAATTTGGAAAATGATGATAGATTACCGGAAATTATGGTAAATGTAAAAGAAAAGCATTTAAAACGTAAAGTATAAATGAAATGATATATAGTAGGTAGTTAGGAGCACATTGCAATACAAAAAAATAGGGTGGGGGGGCGGGTTTAATTGCAGATTAAATTTCGGATTATCTTGATTACATAATGATGTAATCAACTTAATTAATTTTGTGTGTATTTTTTTTCGAAATTTTTGTGTGTATTTTTTTTTCGAAATTTTTTTCGAGTTTTTGGCGCGATTTTTTTTTGAATTCAAATTTTTGGAACATTTTTTTAAATTCAAATTTTGGCGAATTTTTGAAATAAAATTGAAATATTTTTTTTGAATAAATTTTTTTTTAATCACACTATAGTCAGGGGGTATTTTTGAAAAAGACTAAAATAAATTGGCTTGAATTGCCTAACGATAAAAAAGCATAAAATTAAAATTGGCTCAAATCGCCTAAAATGGTCAGAGAGGGTATTTTCATTCACAAAATTTTTTTTTAATCACACTATAGTCAGGGGGTATTTTTGAAAAAGACTAAAATAAATTGGCTGGAATCGCCAAACGATAAAAAAGCATAAAAAAAAATTGGCTCAAATCGCCTAAGATGTGATATAGTCAGGGATATTTTTAATTCGTAATAAAAACTAATGCAATATTTGGTCTCAATACTTTTTATAGGTAAATATAGGCATAAAATAAAATTGGCTTGAATCGCCTACTGATAAAAAAAGCATAAAATTAAAATTGGCTCAAATCACCTAAGATGTGATATAGTCAGGGATATTTTTAATTCGTAATAAAAACTAATGCAATATTTGGTCTCAATACTTTCTATAGGTAAATATAGGCATAAAATAAAAATGGCTTGAATCGCCTACTGATAAAAAAAAAGCATAAAATTAAAATTGGCTCAAATCACCTAAGATGTGATATAGTCAGGGATATTTTTAATTCGTAATAAAAACTAATGCAATATTTGGTCTCAATACTTTCTATAGGTAAATATAGGCATAAAATAAAAATGGCTTGAATCGCCTACTGATAAAAAATGCATAAAATTAAAATTGGCTCAAATCACCTAAGATGTGATATAGTCAGGGATATTTTTAATTCGTAATAAAAACTAATGCAATATTTGTTCTACATACTTTCTATAGGTAAATATAGGCATAGAATAAAAATGGCTTGAATCGCCTACTGATAAAAAAAGCATAAAATTAAAATTGGCTCAAATCGCCTAAGATAAGATATAGTCAGCGATATTTTTAATTCGTAATAAAAAGTAATGCAATATTTGGTCTCAATACTTTCTATAGGTAAATATAGGCATAAAATAAAAATGGCTTGAATCGCCTACTGATAAAAAAAAGCATAAAATTAAAATTGGCTCAAATCACCTAAGATGTGATATAGTCAGGGATATTTTTAATTTGTAATAAAAACTAATGCAATATTTGGTCTCAATACTTTCTATAGGTAAATATAGGCATAAAATAAAAATGGCTTGAATCGCCTACTGATAAAAAAAAGCATAAAATTAAAATTGGCTCAAATCACCTAAGATGTGATATAGTCAGGGATATTTTTAATTCGTAATAAAAACTAATGCAATATTTGGTCTCAATACTTTCTATAGGTAAATATAGGCATAGAATAAAAATGGCTTGAATCGCCTACTGATAAAAAAAAGCATAAAATTAAAATTGGCTCAAATCGCCTAAGATGTGATATAGTCAAGGATATTTTTAATTCGTAATAAAAAGTAATGCAATATTTGGTCTCAATACTTTCTATAGGTAAATATAGGCATAAAATAAAAATGGCTTGAATCGCCTACTGATAAAAAAAAGCATAAAATTAAAATTGGCTCAAATCGCCTAAGATGTGATATAGTCAGGGATATTTTTAATTCGTAATAAAAACTAATGCAATATTTGGTCTCAATACTTTCTATAGGTAAATATAGGCATAAAATAAAAATGGCTTGAATTGCCTACTGATAAAAAAAAGCATAAAATTAAAATTGGCTCAAATCGCCTAAGATGTGATATAGTCAGGGATATTTTTAATTCGTAATAAAAACTAATGCAATATTTGGTCTCAATACTTTCTATAGGTAAATATAGGCATAAAATAAAAATGGCTTGAATCGCCTACTGATAAAAAATTGACAGGGGTATTTTATAGGCTTGTTAAAAAAAAACACTTGAAATATTTGTTCACACAATTTTCTTAGGCAAATTTAGGCTCTAGATAAAAATAATTTAAAATACCTAAAGTAAATTAAGATAAATTAAAGTACATTAGGATACATTAAAGTATATTAAAGGAAATTTAGATAAATTAAAGTACATTAGAATACATTTAAGTATATTAGAGTATATTAAGGTTCCTCAAGTAAATTAAGATACATTAGAGTACATTAAGGTAAATTAAAGGGTCGAAAGTCAATTTAAGTACATTAGGGTACATTTAAGTAAATTATGGTTCATAAAGTAAATTAAGGTACATCAGAGTAATTTAAAGTACGTTAGAATAAATTTAAGTAAATTAAGGTACTTAAAGTAATTTAAGGTGCCTAGAGTAAAGTGTGGTAAGTTAGGTAAGAATTTTTTTAAAATTAAATAGAGTCAACAGTTAAGTTACATAAGGGTAATTTTTAAAGCTGAAAATTTTAAAAGCAGTTATAGTAGGCAAATTACATAAGGTAAGAATTTTTAAAGTTAAAGAGTCGACAATATTGCATGATAAAATTTATTAAATAAAATTTTTAGTATAGTTTTATCGATCAATTTTTATACATATTTTTAAATGATAAAATTTTTAACATAATTTTACAATGGAATTTTTTATACATGATTTTTAAAGATGAAATTTTTAGGATAATTTTACAATGAAATTTTTACACATGTTTTTAATTGAAAAATTTTTAATGTAATCTTACAATCAAATTTTTAGTATAATTTTTACTATTACTTTTTTATACATGTTGATAACGATCAAATTTTCAAAGAAATTTTTCAAAAACTTTTTTCAAAGAATTTTATTAAATTAAATAATTGAGTTTCAGTGTTACATAGTATTGCCTAAGGTATGTAGTAGTCATTCGCAAGAGCAACCCATCTCCTCCACTCTGCAGCAACCCATCCTTAATAAAAAAAAAAATAAAATAATAATAATAAAAAAAAATAATAAAATAATAATAATAAATAATAATATTAATAAAATAATAATATTAATAAAATAATAATAATAATGATAATAATAATAATAATACTTTCAGAAAACATAAAAAGTTAACTTACTTGGTATCAACTTCTGAACACTGATAACCCATACACAGTGAATAATTCATTAATAACTGAACAACAATCACTAGGTACTGTATACAAATAATCGAGTACTTTACAGCTCTCTATATACATATTAGGCATTGAATAATTTACTTATTCATTAAAATGACATATTTAAATAATATTTACTCTTTCAACACAGATATTGAATCAACTCAACCCACTTAAAAAATAAAGTTTTCTCTCAATCATTTCCCTTTAAAATACTTGGTTATTCACACACTCACAATATGTTATCAATAACTAGTTACTGAACAAATCAATATCAAAAACTAATTACTGAACCAATAAATATTAATGATCGGTTACTGACCAACTAATTTTGAAATAAATCACATAAAAGGTTAACAAAAAGAAATACAAGTTGAAATTTTATTAACTTTTTCACTATTTTATCGATCATTGATGTGTCCAAATTTTTTGGTTGCTTAGTTACCTTGTCGTTATCAGGTGATAATTAATCAAATTCATTGAAACCAAATCCATTGCTATATTTACTTGGTATCAACTTCTGAATACTGATAACCCATACACAGTGAATAATTCATTAATAACTGAACAACAATCACTAGGTACTGTATACAAATAACCGAGTACTGTACAGCTCTCTATACATACTAGGCATTCAATAATTTACTTATTCATTAAAATGACATATTTAAATAATATTTACTCTTTGAACACCGATATTCAACCAACTTAACCCATTTAAAAAATAAAATTTTCACCGGTATATTCACTGGATTGGAATATTCGCCGGATTGGTATATTCGCCGGATTGGTATAGTCGCCGGATTTGTTGAATATACGCCGGATTTGAATATATACGCCGCATTTGAATATATTCGCCGGATTTGTTGAATATTCGTTGGATTAATATACGCGCGCGCGTTTTTTTTAATAACTATTCATCCGCGCACCCATCAACAATATATATCCCTATTTAAATATAATTAACCGACAAAATCTACTCAATTGTTAATAATTTTTAATTGAATTTTTAATTCATCCACTCTTAAAGTACAATTCATTTTCAGTGAATATTTTCATCTTTTAAGTATATTTGTTGAACAGTGAATAATACAGACTCCATTTATTTCAAGTATTTTCCAATATTTAATTGATATTTCATCTCATCATTGAGAAATTTTACCGTCTAATTTATTATATGCAATTCTCGATTCACTGAATATTTTTTAGCTTCTATCAATATTTTACGTTATTCAATGATTTTTTTCCCTCTTCAAAAAATATTTTTTCTCTCCAATGAATAATTTCTCTTAATGAATATTTTCCTCTTCAATGAATAATTTCTCACTTTAATTAATATTTTCTCACTTTAATGAATATTTTTCCTCTTCGATGTATATTTTCTTCATTCAAAGTATATTACCCTTGTAAGGTTTTAACATATCAATTGATATTTCATCTATTTAGTAGATATCTTTAGCTATCCCACTTTTTCCAGTAATTTCAACGATTTTAGTCACTTAATGTACTCTCCCACCAATATTACTTCTTCACTGGAAATTTTCTTTATAGAATATAATCTCTACTAATTAAAATTCCATTTGTTGATTTGTTATTGACTTGTCATTTTCAATGAAAATTTAATTAACTTTTAATAAATTTAATTACACACTTAAATAGATTAGGTTGTAATCGACAAAAATAAAATATTTTTAGGCTATGTAAATCAATTAGAGATTTTAGGGAAATTTTATGATAATTTAAGTGATATCTAGTTTTACGAGGTATTTATTTTAGTAAATTTTAATCATTTATGTGAATTTTATGGTTTTCATTTGAATGTTAATGGATTTGGGGACTATTATGTTTTTAATGAAATTATTGAAGAAATTAGGTTAAATCTATAATTTAGAAACACTTAATTTCTTGATAATTTCTTAGATTTGACTTGATTTTAGGATTATTTTAAATAAAAGTTAAATTTATGATAAATGTTTATGAAGCATCTATTTAAGATAATTATTTAAGAATTAGAATCAAATTGACTGATAGATTTTGAATAGTAAATGATATTTTAATTATAATTTTATGTTATATTTAAATAGTTGATTAAATCAGTTAATTTTTAAAAATATTTTAGTGAAACCTAAGATTTAAATTGATTTTACAATGTAAAAAAGGAGATCAATAATTATTATCATTTTCCATTTATTGATTTCGTGGATATCAATCACAAAAGTAGTATATTGTAGAGATTTTTAAGAGGATGCTCAGTGTGGTTAACAATATACATATGAAAATCGTTGAATTATATCTATGGGTTGACTGGTAATTTTTATTGAATTTATACTTGATTTACTGATTAATTTTAATTATTTGAGCAACATGATATATATTTTATGATTTTACATTAATTTAGTGAAATTAAATTTATGTGGGAAACATAGACTTTATTCGATTTTAGTCATTTTTGATAAATTTTTTATTTCATTGAATTTGTTGTCAGAATCAAATTGTGGTGATTTTCGACGGACAATGTTAGGTATCGATAACAATTATGCAATACTTTAAAGAAAATTTATTTTTATTGGTAAAATTCAGATTTTTATTTTAAGGGGAATTTGATTGGTTGAATACATATAGTAAATATGATCCGAATGATGGATTTTTAAGGATCTTATTCGGTTAAATATAGATTTCTAAAGAAAATTTACAAAAAAATATGTATTTTGTTGGTGCATTAAGGGAAAATGTCATTTCAAGGGAAATGATTGGTTAAGATGAAATTTTATGATATTTTAAGGGGAAATAATCGATTAAGAACAAGTTTGTTGTCATTTTTAAGGGGGTTGAGTTGGTTGAATATCTGTGTTCAAAGAATAAATATTTTATAAATGGAGAATATAGAGGAGGACTTTATAATATTTTTAGGGGGCTTTGTTCAGATAGATATCAATATGTGTGTAAATCTTTTGAGAGAGTGGAAATATTGTCATTTAAAAGAGAAATGATTGTTTAAGAAGAGAATATATGATCTTTTAAGGGGAAATAATTGGTCACGAGATGGATTTCAAGAAATTTATCCTGTTGAATATCGATATGTTGGTGATTTTTATGAAAATAATGAATATAGCGGGGATTATTGTAATTTAAAGAGAAATGATTGGTTGAGAGGCGAATTTATAATATTTTTAAGGGGATTTGATTGGTCAAGAGAGGAATTTTATTTTAAGGTGATTTCAAGAGATTTATTCGGTTGAATATCGATATGTCGGTGATTTTTGATGAAAATAATGAATATAACTGGGATTAATGTCATTTAAAGAGAAATGATTGGTTGAGAGTAAATTTTATTTTAGGGAAAAACAATTGGCTAAGAAGAGAATTTATGATATTTTAAAGGGAAATAATCGATTAACAGCAAATTTGTTGATATTTTTAAGGTGTTGAGTCGGTTAAGTATCGATATTTAATAGGTGATTTTTATAAAAGAATGAATATAGTTGGTAGAGTAGGGGAAAGTGTTATTTGATGGGAAAAGATTAGTCAAGAGTGGAATTTATTTAGTGAAAAATAGTCGATTAAGGACAAGTTTGTTGTCATTTTTAAGGGGCTTGAGTTAGTTAAATATTGTTATTTAAAGGGTAAATATTATAGAAATGGGTATTGTTATGATTTTTATGAAAAATATTGAATATGGCTTGAAATATTGTTATTCGTTGGAAAATGATTGGTCAAGAGATGAATTTATAATATTTTTAAAGGAATTTACTGGAATGAATATTAGTGTTCAAAGGGTAAATATTATCTACTTGATAGGTTTTTATGAAAAGTATGAATATAGTTGATATAATGGAGTGAAAAATGACATTTGAAGAGAAATGATTGGTTGAGAGGTGAATTTATAGTATTTTTAAGGAGATTGAGTTGGTTGAATTTATAAGATACTTAGGAAAATTGTTACTTTTTTCATTGATTTAAGGTTAATCAGGATATATCGATAAGATTTCAGTTCTAATAAATTGTTTGATTTATGTAACTATTTATTTGATTTTATTAAAATATTTGTAACTCAATTAAATTAAAAACTAAAATTGACTAGTATTTAAAACTTTTTTGTTACCCATTATTTAGGTTTTTTTTGAAAATTTTCTGAATAATTTAAATATTTACGATTATTTCCAGGAATCAAGAATTTAATAATTATTTATCCGGAAATTGTAGAATTAAATACTATGAGCAGTTGATAACATACACTAATTTTCATTCAACAAGTACCTAGAATAATTACCTAACAACCTTATAAAATTTTAAAAAATGATCTAATAAATTTTTCAATTATCTTACAACTTAGTTAATTTAATTTAATTTTTAATTGATAAGTACTATTCTCTTTAAAATTTGCTACTATGTTGAAGCTTTCTTTAAAAGATTTTATTTAAAGAATTAACAAATTTAATCAAATTTATTTAAAATTTACATCTTTCCCACTACTTTAATCAAATTCTATTCACCAGCTAACCACAATTTAATAAAAATAATTTCTACAAAGACTAATAGACAATCACATACATTTTTCCTATATGTTTGGGTTTTCAGTAAGTGATATTAGTACACAAGAACCTATGTATGTATTGAAGCATGGTATCAGAAATTATAGTTATTATTATTATTTTATTATTATTATTATTATTTTATTAATATTATTATTTTATTAATATTATTATTTATTATTATTATTTTATTATTTTTTTTTTATTATTATTATTTTATTATTTTTTTTTATTAAGGATGGGTTGCTCTTGCGAATGACTACTACATACCTTAGGCAATACTATGTAACACTGAAACTCAATTATTTAATTTAATAAAATTCTTTGAAAAAAGTTTTTGAAAAATTTCTTTGAAAATTTGATCGTTATCAACATGTATAAAAAAGTAATAGTAAAAATTATACTAAAAATTTGATTGTAAGATTACATTAAAAATTTTTTCAATTAAAAACTATATACCAATCCGGCGAATATTCCAATCCAGTGAATATACCGGTGAAAATTTTATTTTTTAAATGGGTTAAGTTGGTTGAATATCGGTGTTCAAAGAGTAAATATTATTTAAATATGTCATTTTAATGAATAAGTAAATTATTGAATGCCTAGTATGTATAGAGAGCTGTACAGTACTCGGTTATTTGTATACAGTACCTAGTGATTGTTGTTCAGTTATTAATGAATTATTCACTGTGTATGGGTTATCAGTATTCAGAAGTTGATACCAAGTAAATATAGCAATGGATTTGGTTTCAATGAATTTGATTAATTATCACCTGATAACGACAAGGTAACTAAGCAACCAAAAAATTTGGACACATCAATGATCGATAAAATAGTGAAAAAGTTAATAAAATTTCAACTTGTATTTCTTTTTGTTAACCTTTTATGTGATTTATTTCAAAATTAGTTGGTCAGTAACCGATCATTAATATTTATTGGTTCAGTAATTAGTTTTTGATATTGATTTGTTCAGTAACTAGTTATTGATAACATATTGTGAGTGTGTGAATAACCAAGTATTTTAAAGGGAAATGATTGAGAGAAAACTTTATTTTTTAAGTGGGTTGAGTTGATTCAATATCTGTGTTGAAAGAGTAAATATTATTTAAATATGTCATTTTAATGAATAAGTAAATTATTCAATGCCTAATATGTATATAGAGAGCTGTAAAGTACTCGATTATTTGTATACAGTACCTAGTGATTGTTGTTCAGTTATTAATGAATTATTCACTGTGTATGGGTTATCAGTGTTCAGAAGTTGATACCAAGTAAGTTAACTTTTTATGTTTTCTGAAAGTATTATTATTATTATTATCATTATTATTATTATTTTATTAATATTATTATTTTATTAATATTATTATTTATTATTATTATTTTATTATTTTTTTTTATTATTATTATTTTATTATTTTTTTTTATTAAGGATGGGTTGCTGCAGAGTGGAGGAGATGGGTTGCTCTTGCGAATGACTACTACATACCTTAGGCAATACTATGTAACACTGAAACTCAATTATTTAATTTAATAAAATTCTTTGAAAAAAGTTTTTGAAAAATTTCTTTGAAAATTTGATCGTTATCAACATGTATAAAAAAGTAATAGTAAAAATTATACTAAAAATTTGATTGTAAGATTACATTAAAAATTTTTTCAATTAAAAACATGTGTAAAAATTTCATTGTAAAATTATCCTAAAAATTTCATCTTTAAAAATCATGTATAAAAAATTCCATTGTAAAATTATGTTAAAAATTTTATCATTTAAAAATATGTATAAAAATTGATCGATAAAACTATACTAAAAATTTTATTTAATAAATTTTATCATGCAATATTGTCGACTCTTTAACTTTAAAAATTCTTACCTTATGTAATTTGCCTACTATAACTGCTTTTAAAATTTTCAGCTTTAAAAATTACCCTTATGTAACTTAACTGTTGACTCTATTTAATTTTAAAAAAATTCTTACCTAACTTACCACACTTTACTCTAGGCACCTTAAATTACTTTAAGTACCTTAATTTACTTAAATTTATTCTAACGTACTTTAAATTACTCTGATGTACCTTAATTTACTTTATGAACCATAATTTACTTAAATGTACCCTAATGTACTTAAATTGACTTTCGACCCTTTAATTTACCTTAATGTACTCTAATGTATCTTAATTTACTTGAGGAACCTTAATATACTCTAATATACTTAAATGTATTCTAATGTACTTTAATTTATCTAAATTTCCTTTAATATACTTTAATGTATCCTAATGTACTTTAATTTATCTTAATTTACTTTAGGTATTTTAAATTATTTTTATCTAGAGCCTAAATTTGCCTAAGAAAATTGTGTGAACAAATATTTCAAGTGTTTTTTTTTTAACAAGCCTATAAAATACCCTGTCAATTTTTTATCAGTAGCGATTCAAGCCATTTTTATTTTATGCTATATTTACCTATAGAAAGTATTGAGACCAAATATTGCATTAGTTTTATTACGAATTAAAAATATCCCTGACTATATCACATCTTAGGCGATTTGAGCCAATTTTAATTTTATGCTTTTTTTTATCAGTAGGCAATTCAAGCCATTTTTATTTTATGCCTATATTTACCTATAGAAAGTATTGAGACCAAATATTGCATTAGTTTTTATTACGAATTAAAAATATCCCTGACTATATCACATCTTAGGCGATTTGAGCCAATTTTAATTTTATGCTTTTTTTTATCAGTAGGCGATTCAAGCCATTTTTATTTTATGCCTATATTTACCTATAGAAAGTATTGAGACCAAATATTGCATTACTTTTTATTACGAATTAAAAATATCCTTGACTATATCACATCTTAGGCGATTTGAGCCAATTTTAATTTTATGCTTTTTTTTATCAGTAGGCGATTCAAGCCATTTTTATTCTATGCCTATATTTACCTATAGAAAGTATTGAGACCAAATATTGCATTAGTTTTTATTACGAATTAAAAATATCCCTGACTATATCACATCTTAGGTGATTTGAGCCAATTTTAATTTTATGCTTTTTTTTATCAGTAGGCGATTCAAGCCATTTTTATTTTATGCCTATATTTACCTATAGAAAGTATTGAGACCAAATATTGCATTAGTTTTTATTACAAATTAAAAATATCCCTGACTATATCACATCTTAGGTGATTTGAGCCAATTTTAATTTTATGCTTTTTTTTATCAGTAGGCGATTCAAGCCATTTTTATTTTATGCCTATATTTACCTATAGAAAGTATTGAGACCAAATATTGCATTACTTTTTATTACGAATTAAAAATATCGCTGACTATATCTTATCTTAGGCGATTTGAGCCAATTTTAATTTTATGCTTTTTTTTATCAGTAGGCGATTCAAGCCATTTTTATTCTATGCCTATATTTACCTATAGAAAGTATGTAGAACAAATATTGCATTAGTTTTTATTACGAATTAAAAATATCCCTGACTATATCACATCTTAGGTGATTTGAGCCAATTTTAATTTTATGCATTTTTTATCAGTAGGCGATTCAAGCCATTTTTATTTTATGCCTATATTTACCTATAGAAAGTATTGAGACCAAATATTGCATTAGTTTTTATTACGAATTAAAAATATCCCTGACTATATCACATCTTAGGTGATTTGAGCCAATTTTAATTTTATGCTTTTTTTTATCAGTAGGCGATTCAAGCCATTTTTATTTTATGCCTATATTTACCTATAGAAAGTATGTAGAACAAATATTGCATTAGTTTTTATTACGAATTAAAAATATCCCTGACTATATCACATCTTAGGTGATTTGAGCCAATTTTAATTTTATGCTTTTTTTTATCAGTAGGCGATTCAAGCCAATTTTATTTTATGCCTATATTTACCTATAAAAAGTATTGAGACCAAATATTGCATTAGTTTTTATTACGAATTAAAAATATCCCTGACTATATCACATCTTAGGCGATTTGAGCCAATTTTTTTTTATGCTTTTTTATCGTTTGGCGATTCCAGCCAATTTATTTTAGTCTTTTTCAAAAATACCCCCTGACTATAGTGTGATTAAAAAAAAAATTTTGTGAATGAAAATACCCTCTCTGACCATTTTAGGCGATTTGAGCCAATTTTAATTTTATGCTTTTTATCGTTAGGCAATTCAAGCCAATTTATTTTAGTCTTTTTCAAAAATACCCCCTGACTATAGTGTGATTAAAAAAAAATTTATTCAAAAAAAATATTTCAATTTTATTTCAAAAATTCGCCAAAATTTGAATTTAAAAAAATGTTCCAAAAATTTGAATTCAAAAAAAAATCGCGCCAAAAACTCGAAAAAAATTTCGAAAAAAAAATACACACAAAAATTTCGAAAAAAAATACACACAAAATTAATTAAGTTGATTACATCATTATGTAATCAAGATAATCCGAAATTTAATCTGCAATTAAACCCGCCCCCCCACCCTATTTTTTTTGTATTTCAGTGTGCTCCTAACTACCTACTATATATTTAAATTAAAAGATAACGCCAATAAAAAACTCTTTGTACGATATATTTCGACAGCATAACTGTCACATTCTGGTACAAAAAACCAACTAAAAATATTATGAATTAACTTATTATATAAACAAATTATTTTTTTTAATATTAATTTAATTTTCTAATAAATAAACACTTAAAAAAATATTTAAATACTTTTAACTTATTTTAAAATGTTATTTATATAAATATTATAATTTTTTTTTAAAAAATCAATACACAAACATGATTTAACATACTTAAACTATTTAAAAACATTCAAAACATTCGTAGTCATAGCAGTTTGCACATTAAACTTTGGATCCAATCACCTTATCAGCAATGCTTCACATATCCCGCGTTCCCAATAATGATTAATAACAGATTGATAGCTCTTTCTTGATTCGGTGAGTGGTGGTGCATGGCCGTTCTTATTTGGTGGAGAGATTTGTCAGGTTAATTCCGATAACGAACAAGACTCTGACTTACTAAATAGTGAAGTATTCTTAGTGAAATATTTTTAAGTATTCAGAAATTGATTAAAAATGATTGATCAAAATCTCGGGACGAGAAAGCAATTACTGCAATCACATCAAAAAATTTGTGAATGAAAACATTTTAGACAATATTTTAAAATCTGTCTTTAAATGAAAATTTTATAAATCTTTCATTTTGATAGGTATAGAATAAATTGACATGACATTCATAAACTTGAATATAAATTTAATTATAAACATTAAAAATATTTTTAAAAATATTTTTAAAAATTTTTAAATGTAGATTTAATGAGAAATTTAGCTTATTACAAGCTTATAATATTTTTCATTTCTGCGGATAATTTATGAAAGCTGGCATAGGAAAATTTAATACGAGAAACATAAATTCATTTACACAAAATTTCTATAATAAAAATGACATACAATTGCTTAATAAGTGAATGCCTAAAAATATAAAGGAAATTACGAATGTTTGATTTATACGATAAGTATTTATTTATTTAAGTTAATAAGTAAAAAGATCCTAGATTCTTTAAAATATAAAAATAAATAATATTAGCACATAAGCAAAGTTTTAGCTTTTATTTAGTACAACGGGTGCTTTCGGATACGCGTCATGCACTTGCGCATTTGTGTAAAACAGGCATGAATTTTTCAGTGTTTCTAAACAATTTCTTTGGAATATAATGATAATCTGCCTAAACGTGTTTCTTTTGAAAAGCAATAAAGCCCAATAAAATGTTATTCTCAACAAAACAACTTTTCACTATTTTTTCAATTTAGACACAATAATATGATCAGATATTACGCGTAGGGAATCCGATAGAAATTCATTTTAAGGTATATTTTATATAGGAAAATACTTGCAAATCTATTAAGCAATATTTAGCTTAATCCTTGACTTTTTCTGTAATTTGTTTGATGAACTTTATCTTCTATCGTATTGGCAAATTTAGTTGAGTTAATTTTCCTTTTATATTGTATTTTTAACAGTAATCAGAATTAAATCGCAAATCTGACAAGTCTTGTTTATAAATCGAATTTAATTAATAAATCACAGTTTGATAGAAACATGTCACGCCTGTCAAACTCAGAGATTGTGTTTAATACTTAAATGTTGTCCATAGATATTTCAATTAATTATTTTGTAATGATGGAATTATGTTGTCTGAGAACTCCATCAATTTGAAATTATTATAGTTGTATTTTAAAAGTTGTTTTCGCTACCGATCCATTTCTACTAAAATATTGATTTTTCAAATTTTTAATTAATTTTTGCACTTGAATATTTTTATCGAATTTTTTGTATTTAATTTTGTATTTACCGCGAATTTTTGATGTATTTAATTTGAATTTGAATCTTATTTTTAGATTTTTCTATTTATTGGAATGACCCGGTTATTTGATAGTGTTAATTTCTAATTTAATAGTGTTTTTTATTATGCTTATATGAAAAATATTAGCGAAAATTTTATTTCGTCTTTTTTCTGAAACAAATTTGGAGGCGCTTAGTTAATAATTGTTACAGTTTGTCATTTTGTCATAATTTTTCTTGAAACATTTTTTTTAAATTCATAATGATCAAATTATTCTACAACATTATTAATGCGATTATCTCGTCAACCACTGCATGGCATTGCGTGTTTGCCTTTGCTTCATTCGTATGTATTTATTCGGCAACTGGGATTGGATTTGAATTCCAAATTGAGGGGGAAAGAATAAATCTCAAGTACTCCATTACCTGCTATTGCGAGACCTCGTGCCAAGTTTCGAAGTCCGAATTTTCCTGTAGATAAAATAAATTATTGAAAAATTCAAATTAATTAACAACAAAAAATGTTTCGTTTCTCGAAAATTAATAGAGCTAGCATCGGGACAAAAGTTAATGCATTCAATGCGAAATGGGTTTGGGAGATCGTCTAGACTTCTAGCACGTAATTGTTGCAGTTTTTATGGTTAATACTTGGGGAAATATTTTTCTTGGACTGTGAATATTTTTTCTTATTGCAAAAAATTATCTACATTATTTATTTAAGTTTTCATAACAAGTTTTGTGCGCTCAAATCGAGAGCGAATTTCGCAATATCTCGCTTTCTTTTTAGTTTGGAATGAACATAATTTATAATTGCATTTTTTCCTCTCACTTTATGCGTTTTGGTTGATTTAATTTATTTTTTAATTCATAAAATTATGTTTTATTTATTATTATTATTTGAACGGGAAAATGTACTCGTAAAATACTCGTAAAACAATTTTACAAAATGTTTTTTATTATAAAATAATAATAATGTCAGTTTAGTTATTGCATTTATTTTCTTCAATTCTTTATAACATTTATTGTTCGCTTTTATTATTAAGTCAGTTTAATAATTAATATATTTCAAAAGACATAAGTAGTTAATACTTTATCAATTCCTCGAATGAGATTTCCGTGGGTTTTGCACAATAATTATAAACTTATTTCATTGGTGAAATATTTTAATGTTCTGAACCAATCATATTGATTCGTATTTTACAAAATTGACGCACTTTCAAAGTCTAGTTTTTTTGGAATTAAGATAAAGTGCTTCCAAATCGTTCGAATCAGTCATTTATATTTATAATATATATTAGAGAGTAGGCCCTTTATAATAACGGTTTGAAAAGAATTCAATGTTTTCTTACATAAATCGAAAATATCTTTTTTGTTTCAATTTTTAAAAAAATTATCCAAATCTTCCAATTGTCAATTTTTGACCTGCAAGATTAACACAATTTCACAAAACTATTTTACGATATTATTATGACTTTATGGCAATGCAATCGTGATGAAAATCAGCAACATGAACTACAACGGACTAATAGAGGTATTGATATCGATTTGAAAAAGTGATATATATATATATATATATATATATATATATACACTAGAGCCTCGAGTTGCGTCGTTAATGCGTTACAATAAATCGCGATGCATCTCGAAACAGCGCAATTCGAATTTTAATTTTGTATACATTTGTACCTGTTTTTATATAATAGGTTCCGATAAAATCTGAAATCCATGTTTTTTAAAAAAAATGAGTTATATTGCTAGATATTTAAATAAAAAATAGGTATGAATAGATTAACTATTATTTAATAAGCTTTATTAAACCAAAAACTAATGCAAACATTAATAGAATTTTACAATAATGTAAAATAATGAAACAACATAAATTTATAGAATTTATTCAGATTCTAATTCATACGTTGGTTCAGGATTTGGCGTTTGCTTCTCTTTTGGTTGTTTTATTATAAAATGATTCAGAGTTATTTGAACAGCCTTTAGTTTTTTATCCAAGTAAATTTTTTTATAACAGCTGATGGAGGCCTCTACAGCTTGAGTAACCTTTGCACTTTGATCAGCATCTGGATCTAGTTTCGGTTTAAATTTTAATTTTTGAATATAGACGTTATGCTATTTTTTGATTAAATTTTATTTTAAAACTTTTTTTCGACGCATTTCGAAAATTAGCAACGCAACTCAAAATTAGGTCATCAAAATTTTTGTGGTGCAACTCAAAAGGACGCAAGTTGGAACAACGCAACTCGAGGCTCTAGTGTATATATATATATATATATATATATATATATATATATATAATTATAGTTTAATTGTTTAATTATTCAAAATCATTTGGGTTTGCTAGGCTTGATCTTGAACGTCTTTTTTAATACAGCTCTCGTGGAGACTTTAAGAAATATTTATTTTCTTCCAAGATGTAATAAAATTAGTTGTTTAAGATGTAAATCTTGAAAAATTAAACTTTTATTTTCCAGCTGTTTTCATGTGTTTTGTTTTAGTGGTTTGAATTTGAATAATAAATTCTTTCGCCATATTACTCACATTTTGAAGAATTTTTATAGGAAATCATAGAAAATATACATATTTTCGTGAAGTATTATCTTTCTATTGTGTTACGTTTTTGTAATTTTATTACAAATAAAACAATGAAGATTGCTAAGAATTTATGAAAAAATGCGGAAAACTTGAAAATTTGTTATTTGATTTCCTAATTGGTAAAACATCCCATTGAAATTCCAGTCCCATCGCAATAATTTCCCCATTCTCGGTTTCTAATTTCAAACAACTGCTTTGAGTGTTTTGTTTAAAACGAATAAATTAATATTCATAATGGACTGGGATCAAATGGAAAATATATAAACAAAATTTTCAATTGGCATGGCGACATAAATATTTCTGACACGAAAAAATAACAAAAGGTAAAATTTTCCATTGTTGAATTTTTAAGTTGGTGAATTATTTTTCTGTAAAACCGGCAAAGGGAAACTTATTTTTAGGTATGTAAACATAATTGTAATTAGGAATATGTATATTTTATAATTATTTTAATGGGAAAATGTTAAATGGTTCAATTAATTTGGTATAGTTAACTGTTTAAAACAAAATTCTATTATATTTATTGTGTGAGGATTTTATAAATCAAGAAAATTTTAGAATTGAGGAAATATTTTGGCTAAAAATATTTTACAGGTGAAATTTTTTTAATCGAAAAAACTAAACCTATTTAAACTTTATTCAACATGAATTTAGTTTTTTAAGAAAAATTTTCATTTCATTTGGTATTTTGATTTTGAAAATCCAATTGTCTCAAATGTTTGTTTGAATAACAACGATTTAACAAATAATTTTGTATTTGTGATTATATAAAATTTAGTTAACTGGATAATAAATGAATTAAATTTTGGTTTAACTATTTTTTTAAAAATTACTTTCATATAAAATTGCCCCTGACCAGCTACGAGTATAAGAAATCTCATCTTACAAGATTTTTATTAAAGACCAAAAATGTCTGCCGATCACTGTGCTAATGTTTATTTAAAACAGAAATGTGATAAATTCAGTGCACAATAGTAAAAATAAATAAAAAAACAACAAAACCAACACTTAATATCTTAACTGCTATCAGTAGGTGAAGTCAATGGCTTCCTTGATACTGAACTGTTGAAGTTAATTTGGATAAGTCTTTGGATAATTTTTATATAAAAGAAATAGTTAAACTTACGATTTTTTATGTCCTTTTCAAATAAAATTAATTTTGAGCAGAAACTCTTCCATTCTTAAATGGTTCATTATATCAGTTAAGAACAGAAGTTTTAAGAATCATTTCTTATTATCAAGCTTGGGATAATTTTCTCCCATTTCAACCAGAAATATTTGTATTGTATCAAAGCAAGCTACAAATTTATTATCGAACTTCAGAGTGTAACAGTAAACTTCCATACTTTACTTCAATTTCCTCTAAATAAGTTTTTAAGCGTCTGCGCGTTTAAGCAAAACTTGCTGTGATTACGTTAACAATTTTAACAACTGTCTTCATTACATCATTAAGATCTTTCTTCTTGTGTATAATACAATGAAAAGATAACAGAGAGCGGCTGAGTTGATTTTCTAACAATTTTACAAAACCAATATTTTTCCCTCTCATAGAGAGGAGCACCATCAGTTGTTATGAAAAACAGTTTCTTTTTTAAATTCAAAAATTTCTCATGTCCAAACTGGGTGAACTCCTGTATTTTACTGAGAATATCAGAACCTTTCGTTGTACCATTCATTGAAGCAATAACGCACAATTCCTCCTGAACTTTATCGTAATTTATCGATGTAAACCGAGCAATAATTGCAAGTCTTGCAATATTATTTATGTCACTGCTCTCGTCATGGAAAATACTAATAACCTGGTTTGATAATAAATCGTTTTTGATCTGAATGTCAATGTCTTCAGCCAAATCTTTTATACGTTGCTGGACAGTTCTTGCTTACAACGGAAATTTTTAATTCTGGCCAAGATTTCTCTTTTATTTTTGAAATCATTAAAAAGATGTTCGGAACATTGAATAAATGCAGTCTTTCAATATTCATCTTCTGAAAATGGTTTTCCGTTGCGTCCAATCGCAAGAGCTGCTGAAAGGTTAGCAGTTGTTGAGTGATTATGTTGCGTTATGATATTCTGTAAAGCCCCTTTTTGATTTCCAAAATTCTTTACGGACTTCTTGATATTTTCCAATTTTCATCATTTGGCATCTAACTTACAGCTTTATGTTTGAACAAAAACTACCTCTGAGCATTATAGGTTCGACCAGTAATAATATCCTCACATAAGCAACACACCACACGGTTACCACACTCAATACATCCATAGTGCTCTTTCCATATAGGTTGAAAAAATCTCATTTTTTGCCTTTGGTTCGGTCATGGTTAAAAATCACAAAAAAGAATTATATTCACCACTATATAATTATTATAATTATATATTATAATATATTTATTTACCAAATAAGTTCAATAAAAATAATTATTAGAATATTACTTCTTATGTCTACTTCAACTTTGCGCTTGAAATGAAAATTAAAAATTAAAACATAACTTGATATTTATTTTGAGCAAAGCAACATAAAATTTATCAATTCTTCTAAGAATTTAAAAAGTTCGAAAATCGTTACAAAAACAATTGCTGGGAAATGTTTTAATTTTATATGGAATTGTTGTAACCAAAATATATATTTATTGTTTTGGAAACTACTTTACCATTTCGAAGTGGGTAACATGAAATGATGCTTTGTGTCATAGTTTGCTGAGTGCTAAGGCTTTGCATGTAAATCATTTAATATGACTTTGAATACAAAAAAATACAATGTTATTGCTAATAACGGATAACCTCAAATACTATAGTCATTTAAAATATATATTCACTTGAAATAATGAAGTCATTTTTGATGAATTATATAATGAATGACTCATTAATAATCATTAAGTGTGTATTTCTGAATGTTTAAGGGATGTTTTTGATGCAATTTATGAATAAATCAAAGTTATCAAAATGATTTAATTTTAGTATTTAATACTATAGCTCAGTAATGAGGGAACTTATCAGTGAAAGGACCATATAAAACGCGGCAAAAACTTAACGATGATCCAGGAAAGTGATTTAGATAAAATAATTTCGACTTTAGAAATATAAAATAAAAATAAAATACAACTAAAAGTTATGATTAACTATCTACTAATTTATTTATTACAATAGTTGTAAATAAAAGTTATTAAAAAATTTGTAAGACTTCGCGTGGATTGCGGCTCACAGTTCCTCGTCATATTATATCGTAAATATGCAAAATAATAATATTATTTCTAAATATTAGTGGGTTTATATTAAATTTATGAAAATATTACATTCTTAAAGATGCATTTAAAATTATATAATTTATTTAATTAATTTTATAAATTGTCAGTAAATAAGTTCCGGATTGAATACAATTTAAATGTGTAAATTATGAAACCTTTAATTTTAATTTCATTTAAAAATTAATCTTTTTATTTTTGAAATATATATTTATAAATTATGTATGTTGGTTATTGTTAATAGAAATGGTTATTTATTATTTATATAAATCTTTCGTGTTTATTTACGGGGAAGGAGTATTTGTTATTTGCTAAATTATCTGTGACTTTGTTTTCCTATAGATCTCTCGATAACCGGAGCTATCAATTCCGTGACGGCGATGGAAGTGAGCAATATCACATCGCCCATTCAACGGTTCGTTTGTGTTTCAACAGAGAAATTATCCTCAAATAATTCATCTTTTGATCATTGACAATTTCTATAATAAAATATTTCGTCTTTTAGTTTTCAAATATTTGCATAAATAATCGAATATCTTTTTTTTTATGCAATTTTTTATACAATTTTTTTTTATATATTTCTATTTCTTTTATCTTCGTTTTTTTCTCAGATGACAATCGATGAATATATTTCATGAAATTTGTTGATCATTTATAATCCAAATAAGCAAGAAGAAAAGAAGTAGTAAATTTTATATTCGGTTATTGGTGAACCAGATTAAAGATTTTTAATAAAGCACAACTGATTTAAAAGATTTTAAAAAAATTTAAAATAAAAACTTCAATAAAAAGTGGAAAGAATTTTATGTGAGACGTTGGTGATTAATTCACAATCCCCTAAAATAAATATTCAATCAGCAATAAATTTATTGAGACTTTTTAATTGAATCATTAAATCATAACTATTACATCATTTTTGTTTCCGTATATAGTATTTAACAAAGATTATTATGGCAGACTGAAGATCAGGATAATTTCATCGAAATATATTTCATATATTTGGCGGGTTCGATTTTTTTTCGATATATATATATATATGTGTGTGTCTGTGTGTGATCTCCATTAGAATGATAACTCAACTTCTATTAATATCACAATTAATAATCTTTCAAATTATATCCAAGAGGCAAGTATCCAGTGTCATATTTTCAATTATGGGATTACTTTACCCCAGACCCGGGATCCCGTGGTTAGCATTTTACCATTTATGGAAAAAATTACATAATTGCATTGTTGAAAAGACATAATAAAATAGAGTATATTAATAAAAAAATGGTTTTATTGAAAATAACGAAAATTAACTCATTAAAATAAAATAACAAATGCAATGTATTTAATACATAGTAAAAGAGAAATTAAGAAAGAAATTTTATCTTCATTTTTTGTTTTTTGTTGTAAATAAATTTTTAGAAAGCATAGCATGTTCAGCGTTTCAACGTTCAAAAGACTTTTTATTTTTGTTATGAATTGTTCTGCCGGGAAAATTGCTTGTTCAGACTCCACTAATAGGCTTTATGGTCTTTAAATGGGAATTAGTTCTTTCTAAGTAATCACCACGTCCTCTTCTATTGTCAAATAGAGATATCTATTTTTAAATTTTTGATGGCATTGGCTTAAATCTTATGGGCTGCATCGGGCATATCTTCTCTTTAATAGCTTTATTTAGTTCTTCTGTTACACTTAATAGATTTTGTGTAGAAATAGATTCAGTGATTGAATAAGAATCTGAATCAATTTCAAAATTTGCCTCATTTAAAATAGAAGATCCAGTTGTGTGATCTGTTAAAACTTCAGTTAGATTTGAATCGTCTAGTATTTTAAGCAAGTCCACTATTAACATAAGAACATAAGCAGATAAATAAAACAGATAAACTAAACAATCTTTATTTCAATAATAAGAACAAACGGTGCATAAGAACATAATTATACAGTTGATATTTTTTCATAGAATCCTTTTGTTCTTATGTAGCGTTTTTTCTTATAGGTCAAAAACAAGTTGTTACCAAACATGTTATATTCAATAATTATACTGCATAGTTGGTATTTTTTCACGGTTGGTATTTTTTCTCAATTGGTATTATTTCCCAAACCCAAAAATTACACAAACAACTTCATGTGACTCGTCAGTAGCAGTTTGACGACCGCTGTTCTAAAAGACTTAGAAATAAAAATGCATTATTTTATACCCTTTAATAAGAAGGTTTTCGTAGTGTAAACTTAATTAGTAATTCATTTACAGGATAGGTGACGAATAAATTGTCGATATTATTGAATTTCAACTTTTTTTAAATTATACTATACATTAAATGATATCCAGTACATTTCGCAATAGTAAACTAGTTTCGAGCTAATGGCTCTCATCAGTACTACGCCGGGAGGCGCTCAGATTTCTCTTCGCGAGCAGTAAATGTAAAAACATTGCCAAGTTAACATTGTTACACACTTATCCTGATGCACTGGATATCAAATAAGTTTGCAAAGTTTGGATTTAAGGCAAGACAATAAGATGAATCTTTATCTTTGATTAATAAAATTAAATTTTTCAAGTGGTTTGGTAGACTGATAGCTTGTTACCAGTTTCTGTGTTGAACTTGTAGTTTACAGAGGTATGATGGTATCTACCGTGGTTTCAAGTGAAAGGAGGTTCCAAGATTAAATACAATGTTTGTTGTCATCGCTGCATTTTGATGGCATGCGATAACCGTGCAGGAAGATCACCAATCACGGTTTTTTTTAAAACAACACTACTTATGAAGAGTAGCAAATGTCAGAGATTCGGTAGAAGAAAAGAAAATTATTTGAACTACAGATTATGAAGTTCTTATAATATTCGGTATAACCGGTTTATTTATTTCATTATTATTATCATTACTCTTATCACATTTTCTTCTTCATTGCCTTCAACTGCATTATTATTATTATTATTATTATTATTATTATTATTATTATTATTATTATTATTATTATTATTATTATTATTATTATTATTATTATTATTATTATTATTATTACTATCAATATTATCATTACCTCTTGTATCATTATCATATATCTATATACAAGTTCAAAGAAATGATACTAACTTTATTGCACTTAATCCCCAATGTTTTGCTATATGGGAATTTTCATGAAGCAGAATAATTCTCCTTGAATCCGCAAGAAGCCTAGATGGAACTCGGTATAGTGTCATGTATATTTTTGCAAGGTCCTCACTCATCGGATCGGATTATAGTGACTTAATAAATCTACAAAAGACTAATTGCGATAAAAATGTGTTTTATTTTGTTATTTACTGGTCGGGAGTTTCCCGTTAAAAAAATGAACTATGCCATTTTGGAACTTTCCCTTAAAAGTCATTTTATTAAATTTTAATTATGATCGTAATAGGAGGTTGATTGGACATCGGTAAGCTACAGAACTCGTATCCGACGTGTTAGCAACGCTGATCCAAGTTTAGATAAGTATAAAGATGGTAAAACCCTGGCGGTAAAACCCTCCGAAATTTCCCTACGTACGGCGAATCCTTGATTTTAGTGAGGTAATAACTCGTAATGTCGAGGTTTAAGGTTTTCAATGTTAATCTTATTCAATTTATATGGGGTTCATAGTAGTTAAATGATTGTAAAATCTGATTATTAATTTGAAGAGTCAAAGTATTCAATGATGGATCCCCATCGAGCCGCAATCAGTATTCCTGCAGCCGAGGCAGCCAAGTTTAAACAGATCGTTTGGAACAAAAGGTGCCGTGTTATCTCCCACGGTGATCCAAAGTGACCCAACGGGAATGTACCGACAGTGAATGACATGGAGCAACTAAGCGTAGTCATCAAGAGAGAGATGTGCTACAATCCAACACGAAAAGATTGACAGTGGGTTTAAATTGATGTTTACAACACTAAGCTGACAACACTAAACATAAAAAACTAAAATCCACCAAAAAATGCCTCACACTTCACACTTTACACCTTCCCAATTCTGGAGCTCCAGCGACTGCCTTCGGAGGAGATTTACAAACTGTAAGTTTTAAATTACCAGATTTTCGATTGGCAAAATATCCAGGGAACATCATCTTCCAAAATATAATTATTTGGGTTGACGGGGGCGCAAGTGTGTTTTAAAAAAGAGCATGCTAGTGTTTGCTAAATTCATTATAAAATAATTAAACAAAAAATGGATTTAAAAATTTGTAATAAATGTAATATTGAAAAATCAAATGAATCTTTTAAAATTATTAAGAGGAAAGGAAAATCCTATTTTCTTGGTATGTGTAGAGAATGCGAAAGCATAAAAAATAAGATAAGAAAACAAAAATATAAAGAGAAACGTTTATTAGGAATGAGAAATTTGAAAACTACTTTACCAATAAAAGTATGTACAAAGTGTAATATTGAAAAATCTATAAGTGAATTTAGAAGTAGATTAAAGAGGGATTTTTATGTTTATAATTCAGAATGTAAAGGATGTCAACGAGATTATGCACAAAATAATAAGGAAAAAAATAATAAACAGCATATAAAACGATATAATGAAAATCTCAAACTTAAATTAACTCATCATTTATATGGAGGTATTAGAAGAGCATTAAAACAAAACAAAGAAAGTCGAACATTAATGAAGTTATTAGGATGCTCAATAAATGATTTTTATCAATGGATAGAATTTCAATTTTATGATTAAATGACTTGGGAAAATCAAGGTTCTTCTAATGACTGATCCCAATGGAAAAACGAAAAAGAATAAAACAATGGACAATCTACAGCACGTCTCCTAAGTTCGTTATGATTAGAATATGGAGATTTTTCAGAAACTAAACTCTGGTGGGGATGAAAGGTCTAATAAGCTTTGATGATTCCTTAAGATATAGTCCGGCTCCCTTGGAAACTTGAAAGATGTTCCGCCAGGAACTCGTTTAGATATAAGACTTGATGAAAATGATAATCCTAAACCCGGAGAAGAATCAGTTAACAGAGTTGATGCAAAGGCTTTAAAACATGACATAGCGTATCGTCAAGAAGATATTTGTTCTCGTCAAAAAGCAGATATTAATTTGATTCAAGATTTAAATGATATTCAAAATCCAACATTTTGTGAAAGATTTTCAAGAGCAATAGGAAAAATAGCAATGAAAACAAAGATAATGTTAGGTGGGGAAATACTAACAAACTCAGACAATCAAAATACTGCTCTAGCGAATGAGTTGCACCAGCAAGAAGCATTTGCAACAGAGTTACACAAAGAATATAGAAAACCTAAATATATTTAAAAATAAGTTTTCAATAAAGATGATATTTGGTCAGCAGATTTAATTGAAACCGTAAATCCTAAAAATAATAAAAATTATAGATATATTCTAACAATTATTGATTTATATACTCGATATGCTTGGGTTCTACCATTAAAAAATAAAACAGCAAATTCAATTAAAGAAGGATTTAAGTTTTTATTTGAAGAAACCCCAGATAGAATTCCAAAAAAATTATATGTTGATAATGGTAAAGAGTTTTATAATAAAATATTTGAAGAATTTAGACAAGAAAATAATATTGAAATTTATTCAACTTTTAATTCACCTGATGATAGATCAAATTATGGTTCACATAATTCTATAATTGAAAGATTTAATAGAACATTGAAAAATTGGATGTATAAAAAATTTACAGAACAAGGAAATAGAATTTGGATAAATGTATTACCAGAATTAATTAATAAATATAATAATAAAATTCATAGAATAATAGGAGTTTCACCAACAGAAGCAAGTGATCTAATCAAAGAAATTGCCCATGATGATAATTATGCTAATGAAGATTTACAAGAAAAACAAAAATTTAATATTGGCGATCGAGTTCAAATATTCAAATGGAAAAATAAATTTGAAAAAGGTTCAACACAAAAATGGTCTAAAGAAATTTTTATCATTTCAGAAAGGCATGTTGGCTCAAAACCAATAACTTATGAAATTAGAGATTCAACCGGTGAAGAAATTCTATGTAAATTTTATCAAAATGAACTCCAGAAAACTATATTTTAATAATTTTTATTAAAAATGGTGGATGAAATTATTAATACAGACTGTTGATAATTTAGAAAAAAAATAAGAAAAATAATAGAAACAAACAAACCTGCAGCTATTGAATATGATAGTAAAAATTCATACATTGGTAAAAAGAAAATAGCATAAATTAAGCAAAAAGAATCTGAAAATTCTGGAGGAAATTTACCTTTAGCAGCTTTATTATCATTAATATTTGGAGGAACTACAACTGCAGTAGGAGCAGCATGTGGAATAACAACTGCTGTTAAAAATATTAAGGAAGCGCAATTAGCTGATGCTTCAAAGGCGAAATTTCTTAATTCCTCGGAAGGAAAATCTTCACAAGAAAAATCTCCAGAAGGAAAAGGAATTTATTTAGATCCATATCAAGGTCATGGAATTTGTGATTTTATAAAATATATTAATAAAAAGAGTCCTTCTAAAAATAAAAAATTAAAACAAGTTTTGAAAAAATTAAATAAAGGAAATATTCAAATAGAAGTTGATGGTGATGGAATTTTTCTTTCTCCTTATAAAAAATAAATAGTTTTTCATTATTAAAAATTTTACTATTAAAAATGTCTTCGTTTACACCAACTTGGAATAAAAATATTATGAAATTCAATCACAATCCTATTTTACCAAACTCTTTTAGAATGTTGATAATTGGAAGTTCTGGTTCTGGAAAAATAGTTTTGTTGTTAAAAATGATTCTAACTCCTGATTTTATAGACTATGATAATTTAATAAGTTTTTCTAAAACAATTGATCAACCTGAAATGCAAATATTTTTTCATGGATTAAACTCTGGTTTATCAAAACAGGATATTGTGGGATTATTTGAAAATCAAGATGCAATTCCTGATAACACATCTATTAGAGATTTATGTGAAGAATTATATGAAGAATTATATGTTGGGAATTAAACTCTATAACTTCTTCTGCAGAATGGTCGGCCGTATGCCTCCTCAAAAATCGGAGTATCAATGAGTAATAATTATCATGAAATAATTCCATATGAAAAATTAGATCGAGCGAAGAAGTTAATAATTTTTGATGATTGTGTCAACATGAAAAATCAAGAAATTATGGAATCTTATTTTACTCGAGGTAGACATAATAATTGTAATGTAATTTATTTAGCTCAAAATTATTATGATTTACCATCTAGAAGTATTCGTGGTAATTCTAATTTTTTCATATTCTTTAAATTAGGAAAAAGAAATAATGATAGTATTTTTAATGATTTGTTTAGTGATACTTTAGACAAGGAAGAATTTAATAGTTTTGAAAATCACCTATCTTTAAAATATAATTACATTGCATTGGATAAAGAAAAAAATCAAGTATATGGAAAAATAATTAGTTAATTAATTAGAATTATTTTATTAGAGAATTATTTAATTTTCTTGAATAAAAATGGTTAGAAATGTAAATGGTTTTAATATTAATAAATATATTCAAGATTGTAAATTATTAAATATTCAACAAAATATTTGGAATGAAGATTTAATGTTTAGAAAACTTCAAGATAAAAATTTTAATTTCCTGGCTACAAAAATTGAAAAACCAATAATTGATGTTATTAAAGAATCAAAAACTGAATTAATTTCAAATCAAAATAAACCTTCTAGAGAAGTAAACATTTTTCAGGAAGCAAACATTTTCCAAGAAGAAAATCCTTTTAAAAATATAAATCTTTCATGGGATGAAGATGCTTTTAAGGATAGAAAACTTTTTGAGACCTCCAGTCGACCAATTGAGGATGCAAAGCTCTTTAAGGATAAAAAAACATAGATTAATCAAGAAATCATAAAACAAATTGATCCAATATAATTAGAATTGAATGTAAATTATGATGTTATAAAAGGTAAAACAATCATGCCTCATCTTACAGATATAAACCTTCATGAAAAAGAAGAAACTATATTATCTGTTGGTGATAAAAAATTTGTATTAACCAAGAAAGAGAAGAACATATGCATAACATCAAATAATAATGAGAAAAGGTTTTTACTGATGGATTGAAAAAAACAATTGAAGGAAATGCATTTAATTCTGAAGTGGAATTAAATGTTCCAATAAGTGATATTAAAAATTTATGAGAATATAACAAAAGACATTAATTCTATTTCAAAAAATAATTATTATATAAAAATTAAATCACCACCATCATATGAAGAAGAAATTGAAAAAGTTAAAGTTGAAAAAGTTAATGAATTTGGTGATGAAAAATTAACTAAAGAAAAACCAATCAATGAGTGCGAGTAACTACCCAAGTAAGCAACAGGTGAGGGATTTTATTTTTTATCTATTTATTTTTTTACTAAGCCTACAACTAAGTCTACAACTAATCCTACAACTAAGTCTACAAATAAGTCTTCGACTAAGCATACAACTAAGTCTTCAACTAAGCATATGACTAAGTTCAACTCAGTCTACGACTAAGTCCTCAACTAAGCCTACTAATAAGTAGAGTTTGCAAAATATCCGCTATTTCAGTATCCGCGAATACCGGTTTTCATGTTTTGAAAATCCAGGTTAACCGTCAGATACGGATATTTTAAAAATAGTTAAATAAAATAGAAAATAAAATATTATACTTCAAAACTTTTGGTTTAAGTTGAAAATGTTTTATTCATTTTCTTTTATTTATATAAAAAATATTTTAGTAAAACTAAGTGATTTAATGAATAATCCGATAAAAGGGTTCGAAGTTTACTACAAAAGTTGGGGAAAAAATAGATCATCTTTACAGCTTCAGTTGATGATGGTTTTATTGTTGCTAACGTTTTTGCTGGCCTTTGACCTATTTTGTTAAATATTATAAAATCATCTTTGATGTTTAAGTTGGATATATTAATATTTTCACAACAGACATTATTAATTGCAGCATATAGTTCTGCTTCCAACGTAGTTTGTGTATCTGCATTTAAATATACATGCTCCGACAAAGATGAAGCCAGTAAATATGAAGAAGATTTAAAATGTCTACCAAACAGCGCAGATAAAAATTTCAAAACAACTTTTGATGGTTTTATAGAGGTATTGGTAAGACATAACAGTGTATCGATAATGGTAGTGTTTTCCCGTTCTTTCACCCGTCGTTCAATATTTGATTTTAATTTAGTACTAATCTCATCATTACATTCATCTTATTTGCTTTACAGAAAATTCATCGCTCATTTTGCTGTTAATAAATTGGCGTCCTGTTTCCACAATGTTTCAACTGCTAAGGGTTAATCGTTTTCGCTAAGCTAGATAGTTTGTTGAAATCCATTCTAGATACTAGATGAATTGCATTTAATTCAATGAGCACGTTTTGAATTGGAACTCGAACTCTGATTAGTTTTTCTAACATAAAGTGAATAGAGTTCCATCTGTGTTTTACATCCAGTTGAAGTTAAAGTTCGTGTTCAATTTCATCCACAATTTTCTTTTGTAAAATTGAATTTCTAAAACTAGATTTTTTAAAAAACTTGATTTTTGTATGTCCACATCCACGAATTCGTCTTCTTCATTCAAATCTAAGAAAAATTTGCCATCTTGGTAGTCGTCATCATCATCGTCGTCAGTAATACCAGAATCGTGAATTCTCGATTTATAAAAAGTTTCAACTACTGCCAATTACAGTCCGTGGCACAAACATAATAGTGATTCGGAAGGACAATCTCTTCCATACTTAACCGTCATTTGTGGTACAAACAATGTCGGTTTGGAAAAACAAATTAAAGATTTCTAAATGTTTGATCACAATTTCTAAGATAACAACTGAAACTTTGCGGTATAACGAATTTCATTATAGTTTTTTCTTTGATTTTTTGAAGCTTGACTTCCCAAAAATAGATTCATTAGTATCCCGTTTACAATTGATTTCGCTTACCAGTTTCAGATGGTTTAACATTGTAATAGTGCTTCCATCACTATTTGAAATAAAAACCAGACACTTTAAATACTGCGCCATAGCAATATTTCTATTGGTTGACGGGATTTTTTTTTAATATTCCCAAACAGGAGCTAACAGTGTCATGGTCTAAATTTACGGAAAAATAATACATTTTTTAACGAAAAAAAATACTGGAATAAATTTACTGATCAATTACCTTTGATATTGTTCAATTTCCTGATTTCAAGGTTAAATATATCAATTTCTAATAACAAAATTAATACGTATTATATTATATAAATACAAATTACTCAATTTTTTACAAAATAATGATTAATGAATAAATAATACTGATGAAATCTGTTAAGTTAAATATATAAACTCTTCTTGGCATAAAAATAAATTAAGCAATAAACTTATATTGAACATCAAATATTTTACTGTTTATTTAGAATTTTCAAAGATAAAATCCTTTTTTCTAAGCCTACTTAGAATGTTTTTTCTTATGAGTAAGAAAATTTTATTTTTAAATTCGATAACCGCGAGTATTTTTGAGCGGATACCGAATACGGATATGAGTCCGAATATTCGCGGATATCGGATACTGATAATCCGAACCGTCAAACTCTACTAATAAGTCTAAGACTAAGCCTACGACTAAGCTACAATTAAGCCTACAATTAAGTCTACAATTAAGTCTGCAATTAAGCCTACAATTAAGTCTACAACTAAGCCTACAATTAAGTCTACAATTAAGTCTGCAATTAAGCCTACAATTAAGTCTACAACTAAGCCTACAATTAAGTCTACAATTAAGTCTGCAATTAAGTCTACAACTAAGCCTACAATTAAGTCTGCAATTAAGTCTGCAATTAAGCCTACAATTAAGCCTATAATTAAGTCTACAATTAAGTCTGCCACTAAGTCTACAATTAAGTCTACAATTAAGTCTACAATTAAGTCTACAATTAAGTCTACAATTAAGTCTACAATTAAGTCTACAATTAAGTCTACAATTAAGTCTAGCAATTAAGTCTACAATTAAGTCTACAATTAAGTCTGCGACTAAGCCTACGACTAATTCTAAAAAATCACTCACTAGTACTATTTAAAATTTTATTAAATATAACAAGTTTGTTTCACAGGGAAAAGAATATTCTCAACATGAAGCATGCAATTCATACTGCAATTGTAGTAGAGAAGGATGAATTCAAATGTAAGTTATCAAGTATTTGATCAATCAGTCTCTTCTGTAATTGGCGTCTTCTGAATTTTCTTTTGCTTGATTTGATGTGATGATTCATCGGCGTCGTCATCCGGCATTGCAAATATAAATTTTGCAGTAATAAATACTACGAACTAAGCTCTGATTTCATTTTCTAAGTTTTCTAAATTCAATTACGATTTTTATAAAGGTAAAAGTCAGGTTAATAATATTGAATTTAAAGATAAATTACGAATGTAGTCTGAATCATTTCAAATAAAAAAAATAATTCTGATGTCAGTGAAACGTTTAAGTTAGTTTAAATATCCATAATTTTAAATTAATGGCAGAAGTCTGGTAGGATGCCGTGCACATGGTAATACCATATTTTAGCTGAGTGCAGGATATTTCTCATTGCACATTCTTTAAGCAGACCTTTAGTTTGAAGTGGTTCAATGCCAAGTTTACAAATCAGGTCATAAGTTGATGGAGGAATCGAACCTAATTCTCCAATAATACAAGTGTAAAGCTCTACCATATAATCAGGTTTGGCGACTTGTAATTCACTCTTAAGCAAGTTATATTTCTCAATATTTGCCTTATCAGTCAAGTCAAAATTTGAAACAGAATCCATTGAACACTTAATGTCAATCATGAATATTCTTTATCTTTCAGTATCAGTTATTATAAGATCGACATTTTGTTTTGAATTCAGGACAAGAAACAAAAATGGTCAACCACGACAATAAAATTAGGATTTTTTAAATTACTCGTTATTATCTTTAAGCAGTCATTGTGTCTCTCTAATTTTAGTATTTGGTGAATCTTAAATGACTGTAAAGCATGAGACATAGTTTCATCCTTTTTCTCACAACGTCTACAAAGTCTAGAATCCCCTTTTCTACTAAGCTTTGCATTGATGTTAAGTGTATTAGTTCGCGCTCAATGTATAAAGTTCCATGCAAATTCGCCAAGTTTGCTTTTAAAATTTGCTTTATTTATTTGTGGAAATAATTTTATAGCCGGTGCAATCATGTTGCTTTTATTGCTCAGTTGCCACTAGAGTTTGAGGGCAACTTGCCACTTTTGCATATATGAGTTGTGCAATGCAGAGTGAAATATATTAGAAATTGCTTTTTGAAACTTAGTCGTAAGTATGAAAGTTCCATGACTCTTTGTTATCAGATATAAAAAACCTTTCCCTTTAACAATTTGAAAAGATATGGAAGTTGAGTGTTCTCTTTTAAAGTAAATTATTGAAGTACCTGCAACTTTGAAATCTCGTTTTCTTTCCACCATGGTTCAACTTAGTTTCAGTACCATTAATCGAATCAAAACTTTGTTGTAATGTAGGCTCTTTGATTCCAAGACGAGGACCCGTTACAAACTTTAGAGAGTCAATATTAACTTTTATCGAGTAATCGCAATTGGAAGTAAAGAGTCGGAAAAAGTGCACAATTGTTTGAGTATGATATTCATCAAGCCAATTGACACACGAAGCTCCACCATTTTCAGTTGAGTTGTATAAATAAACTGTCTCAGAATTTTGCGGCAAGTTCAAAATTATTCTCAGATGGCCACGCAATTTACTTGAGTTATTGCCACAAATATTAGTATTTCCTTGAGAAGCTGATAAAGCACTAGTTTTAATTTCACGTGTTTGGAATGCAAGTGTCAGTCGAGAATGAATAAAAATCTTGTAGGCCTTGAGTTTTTGCCATCCAAATAAACCGGAATCTGCAATTTTATTTGTGTCACTAACAACTTTATCAAGAATTGCATAGGAACTTTGATCATTGTTTCTCCTACTGGAACACCAAGATATTGGTAAAATTCTTTTGACAACAACTTTTTGATCTCCTTGTCATTAATCAAGATCTCACCATAGAGGTTAACACTGGGAACCTTTATGTAGCCACACTTCTCCGATCTGTATTCAAATCCTATTTCAACAGCAACATCAACAATTTTTTGAAGGTTATTGGCATTTTTTGCAACAAGTGCAATGTCATCTGCATAAGCTAGAACTTTAACGGATAAATCACCAATCATAAAAGGTTCAATACATGATCTACTTATTGCTTCAAGAACAGGATTAATGGCTATCGAGAAAAAAATCATTGAAAGAGGAAATCCTTGTTTAACTCCTTTTTTGATTGAAAGATTAGGTGTTACAATTGTAGAAAGATTGAGTGTCAGTGTAAAGTAATTTGACAATAGTAATAAACTCTCCGCTAACGCCAGTAGTTTTCAGAACATTCGAAAAATAGTGATGAGGAACACTTCCAAATGCGTCCTTAATATCTAACCAAGCAATACCTAATGGGGAATTCTTGCTATATTTCGAATGCGCAAGGGCAGCTGAAAGTATTGATTTGTGCTTGATACAACCTTCATAGACATAACCACCTTTTTGCCTAATATGTAAAATATCGTTACAAATCACCCATGATGTTAGACGTGTAGTTAAAATAGACGCAAAGACTTTATAAATAACAGACAGCAGAGCTATTGGTCTCCAAGATGAAACTTTATCGTAATTATCTGTCTTATCAGGTTTTTGAATTAATATAGTCTTGAAAGTTTTCCAGCTAGTCGAAATGATTTGACTACTGATAATTTTATTAAACAGGAAACTTATCAAGATACATTCAGGGTCAAGAGGAGCAAGATCTTTGTATTGAATACCATCAATACCGGGTGAAGTGTTATCAGCTCTCTTTAATTCGTAAATAACTTCAAACGATAAAATATTTACAAGATTGAGAACATTTGTCGTGATTCGACAATCTTTAAGAATTTTATTCCATGAATTCGATACTGGGTCCTCTTGGCTAAATTAGTTCAGAATATCTTGAATTTCAGGCCTGACAGTGACTGTTAGGTCATCAATAATTTGATAAAAAGGTTATTTCATATTAATTAAAAATTCTGATCTACTTTTATATTTACTTATTATATTTGAGTTTTGTTTACTTCCTAGGTATGGTTCGTGGGATTTAATTTCAGTGAAATTATTTAAGTGAGGAATTTATCGAATAATGCTTTCAACTATTTGGTTAACATCAGCATTTTCAAAACTAATAATTAATTCAACGACTTTATTTTTGCGCTGTTGTAAGTCAAATTAAATTGTTTCTTGTGCTTTTGTTAAAATTTTCTCTTTATCTTTGTTATTGATCTCAGAAACAATTGGAAGAACAGAGTTGAAACTACTTGCTATTTCTATCAAGTTAATGTTTTCACGGGACATATCATGCGCATAGTTGTTGATGAAAGCACATGTGAAATAGATAGAATTCACAACATCATTTCTCCGCCAACAATAAACAGCGTGAATAGTTTCTTCGATTTGTTAGACAAAACATTTACTGAAAAGTCTAACCAGATACAGTTACTATGCGAAATAAGTAATAAAATCAATAATTGGAATTCTGACTCTAGCAATGTAGATGAGATAAAAGCAAAACGCTTGATTTACTTCGCTATTAGAGACAAGAAGAAATTTCTCTCTTCAAAGAAACAATCATATCGAATACATCAAACTTGTCGGAAAATCTGCACAAGTAAAATGAGTGGATTCATTTCTCAAATTATAGACTCACTTGTGTTGTTTATCCAAGAAAAAGTAGACGTTAACCAAGTAGAACAATTTACAACTATAAATGTACAAACTTCTACTAAATCTACGGCTCATGTTGTACAAACCTCGCTCTGCTTTATCAATGAAAGTAAAAACTTAATTGTTGAGACGCCTATAGTAAATATAGATAATAAAGTTACTGGGGCAACAAATAATCTAACTACTGATGTTGATGAGGAACCTTCACATACTTTAACGATAAAAAATATAGATGTTAAAAAGATGACGACACGAAAGGATGTAAAGCTGTTAAAGACAACATCCAAATGAAGGTACGTGCCTGCACCAGTCTCAACACCTGCTGCACTGTCTGATGAGACTGATGCAGATTGCACTTTTGAAAATTTTGATTTTGAATTCTGGTTTACTGATGATCACATAGATTATTATTTTGAAAGTCACATTAAAAATCCAAAGTTCGCTTTCCTTAAATGTTTTGTTGTGAGTATTTTATGCTCAAATAATTCCAAGGAAATTTTTCCAATTCCTAGCAATATATATGAGGCTCGAGTTATCTTATGTCCAATTAACATTAACAACTGCCACTGGATTTTATTTGTATACTGTAAAGTCTCTTGTAACTCTTACTTTATTGACCCTGTTTTTAAAAATAACAGAACGTTTGAAAATAATGAAAGAGCTCATATAATTAATTCTGAATTAAATAATAAATTTGACCTTCAAAATAAAATAATTGATCATCCCTATAAAAATCTGCAATATCAAAATAATAATTTTGATTGTGGACCTTACATTTGCGCTTATGCGATGATTGTGTGTAAAGAATGGTACTATTTTCCCGTTGATTTCATTTTGAATATTAGGAAAGAGATTTACGAAATTCAAAGTTTTCATTTAATTCATAATACAAAACTATCGGGGGGTGGAATTTCTAAAGATCACTTCCTAAATAAAATTAACTTTAAAAAAGCATTAGCACTTAAAAATAAAAACCCAACCCTCAAAGCGATAGAAACTATAACGCTGACTCAAGAAAAAGCTTGTGTCTCAACTCTCTTAAAAAATGGTTTGAAAATAATCTTGAGGTGATGGTTCTTTCTCCAGAGCTAACAATTAACTTGATTGCTCAAAACAATATTTATATAGTCGATCATGTTGCTTTTAAACAATTTAAGGGTATTAAAATAATCATTAGTATTATCTCCAACGATAATTATTGGTGTCTATTTCTTTGTTCAGTTTGTCTTGGCTTTAGTTACATCTTTGACGTCCGATCTTCTCAAAATATCAACGGAAGGCTGTTAGGAATAGGAGAGAATATAACAGATTACTTGAATAAATTTATTCTTGAAAAAACAATTATATTTAAGAAATCTCATACTCTCTTTCGCTTTGCAATGTTCTCTGATGACCCTATACATCACGCTACTATTTTTAGAAGAATTTATTTCTGGAAATGTTGTCAATAGAGATAAAGTAATTGAAAAGCTTGTAAATATGCAATCCAAGATGTGCGATGAAGTAGTAGTAAATTTGAATTTAATAAATTGTAAGATTACAGAAAACATTTTAACAAACTTTTTCATCAATTTGAACTTATCCGAAAATTTCATTTTTTTAAATTATACAATGATCACAGCAATACTGGATGATTGCACTCAATACTTAAATGAATTTTTAAATATTGAAAATTTAATGAAAGCAAAAACTGTATTTGCCATTATTGCTCCTCCTAAAGCTCGGCAAATATTGATGATCATCGACTACAACTCTGATGAACATTATCTACTTAATCCTTCATTTTTACTTCCACACTTTCTTTATCTTTGTACAGCAAACTCTTTATTGACTAAAATCAATGAAATCAAAGAAACTCCGGAACTTTGTAAACTACTTGGTAACTGTTCTCATGATATTCGTGGCTCTGGTCTTGTTAGTAGGATTCTCATATGTGCGTTTATCAAACACTATGCCTTAGATTTGTCTTTGGGAAATATTAATCTCCGTGATATTGGAAATGTCATAAAGTCTTTATTACCGACTGTACAAGACATTATAAAGATTCGATAAAGCATTTATCTGATAATAAAACAAATGTAAAGCTAAAATTAGATCAACGCATACTTTTGATAAATGAGAATCTGTTGACCCTACAAAACGCAAGTGTAAACGAAATCAGTAACTTTATTATTAATGAAATACGTATTCGTAAAGAAACAAGTGTAACTAAAATCAGTAGACCATATTTAGGAAATAAAATCAGTAAAGTTCCACCACCAAAAACTAACTTCAAATCATTATTTAATCTAAATATGAAAACGACGGTATACAACATTTTAGTTAACGATGAAATAAACGAGAGGCCAACAATTAAAGATCACATTGGTAATTTTAGCCATCAAGATCCGCTAATTAAAAGTTATGATAATGTTTTAAACTTTCGTCTAAAATCTCAAAATACTCTTTTACTTTACCAATTATAGATAAAGAGGTTATTTTTGAACTGAAAAGAGCTGATAATACATCTCCTGGAATTGATGGAATTATATATAACGATATTGCTATTCTTGATCCAGAAGGTAAATTGTTGACTCTTCTTTACAACAAAATCATCACGGAAAATACTATGCCTGACGTTTGGAAATATTTTAAAACTCTAATGATTCCTAAACCTGATAAAGGTGATAAATATAATCTGATCTCTTCTTGGCGACCAATTACTTTGTTATCCGTTGTTTATAAAATATTTGCGTCAATATTAGCTAGACGCTTAACATCGTGGGTAAATCGAAACAATCTACTTCATATCGGACAAAAAGGGGGTTCTGTGCACGATGGTTGTGTAGAACACAATTCTGTACTTTTATCTTGTCTTGAGCACTCGAAATATAGTAAAGATACACCTATCATAATTGCATTTCTTGACATCAAAGACGCTTTTGGCAGTGTACCCCATGATTACATGTGGAAGATCTTACGACACATTGGAGTTGGTGAAAAATTCACAAACACTTTGAAACTTCTATACACTGAAACTAGCTCATACTATACATGTGGTCCAATTGTTATTCCGAATATTCCTATAAAGCAGGGTGTCAAAAAGGATGCCCTCTTTCAATGATTTTGTTTGCCATTGCAATAAATTCTGTCCTTCAAGCTGTTACTCTTTCTAAAGTAAAACCTTTCAAAATTGGTGAATCTTCAATCCAAGTTCTTGCTTACGCTGATGATATCGCTCTTATTGCTAATAATACTCATGATTTGCAAAATATCTTAAACATTGCTTTTGATGTAGCTCGTGAAATTGGATTTGAATATCGACCTGAAAAGTGTGCATATATTCAACTGCCAAATGTCGACACGATTAGTGAAATTTCAATTATTAATATAAAAATAAAAAAGTTATTGAGTAAAGAATTTTATCAATATCTTGGAGTTCCAATAGGTGAGCAACCTAACCAAAGTCCTTATGAAATATTGAATAAGGTTGTCAGTGATGCGAAAAAGCTAGCGGATTCCGATTTGTGCGGTTGGCAAAAGTTGAAAGCTTATAAGACCTTCCTTCACTCTCGCCTAACCTTCCCATTTAGAACGAGAGAAATTAAAATTAGTGCTCTTTCTGCAAATGTTTGTAATAATACTACAAAACTTCGTAGTCATTTGAGAAAAATGATGAGTTTACCTAACAATTCTGAAATCAGTTACTTTTATAACTCGATTGAAAATTGAGGCGCATCTTGCACTGATCTTTTGGATGAATATCACACGCAAATTATAAGCCACTTTTTTAGACTTTTTACTGCTAATTGTGAATTTACAAAACGTATTAATATAGATTCTTTAAAATTTGTCACTGGACCTAGGCTTGGGAATAATAACTCATCGCTCCAAGACAGTTTCAATTGGATTAATAAAGCTGATATTATTCAAAAGCACTCTGGAAAAAAAGCTCTTTTCTTTCGAGCTAGAACAGCGATTCGGTTTTTTGAAAAAACTCATAATATTACAATATCCTTTGAAGTGTTGGATGATAAGCCAATTCTTCGCCTGACAACACCTATGAAAGGAACAATAATATTGACTGAGTTCGATCGTCGTTTGGTTTCGAAAGTTCTTCATCTTGCTCTTTATGATTCATATTTTACTAAATGGAAAAACAGTAACATTAGTAATTCATCAACATTTTATCTGTCCCCTAATATTAATAGAGCAATATTTAAAGGAGAATTACGAGAGGATCATTGGAAATTTATTCATCATGCCCGAACAAACACATTGGCTAATTTTGCAAAATCCTATTTAAAAGGTGAGAATAGATTGTGTAGGCGTTGCCATAACTAAGATGAAACGTTGCCACATGTTTTGCAAAATTGCAATGTTCATCTTACTCTTGCACTTAATCGTCACAACGATTGCCTTCAACAAATAGTACATCATTTGAAAAGTCCTTCACTGATTGTTGTTGTGGACCACACTTGCTCCTTGGTATCAAACTCTAAAGAACGAGTCGATTTGATTATAACTAATAATGAGAAAAAGACAATTCTTATGGTTGATATTAAATGTCCTTTTGATTCTTTGGTCACGTTTGAAACTGTTAATAAGGAAAATTTGGCAAAATATGATTCTTTAAAAAAACAAATACAGGCTGCCAGACCTAGCTTTACTGTTGAAATCTTTACTTGTATAATCGGTTCTATGGGATCTGTTCCCCCAGCATCTTATGATCTACTTGGTAAGATGGGAGCTCTTTTTGAAAATGTCGCTGGTCTGGTAAAAGCATGCGCAATGAGTAACATCGGAAATTCTTCAAGAAAATGGCATTATCATGTCACTGGTGTTCTAAAAAGCCAATAAATTGATTTTTAATTTGATTAAAAATTATTTTTATAATATTCTCAATTAAAGTTTTATTATAAATAATTTTAAATTCAAAATAAAACAATAGAATAGTTTTATTTTGTTTTAAAAATATTATATTTAAAATAAAATGAAAAACCAAACAATTTCAAATGATGCTCTTTCGAGCCAATTAGATCCGCTGGAGAAACATTTCGATTTTCAGCAATCGAGTTGTAAAAGATTGATGGATCTTCTCAAATCCCAAATTGTCTCCTCTGAAGCAATTATGTATTTTATTTCAAATATCTGCCAATCTGCTCTTTATGCAAACCCTCGAATATGACTTATAGCGCAAAGCCGGATCAGATAACCGATGAAAATCAGTAAAGCCAGAGAAATATCGAGGAGTGGAACTCTATTGAGACAAAACTTTTCTCAAAATTAAATGATAATAAACCGAAAATTTTATCTCGATCGTTCAACCTCCTCGATTGGCTGATTCCAAGCAGAATCACTTCAATTCATATGAATCAAGAACTTGTTGTATTAATAAAATTTTAAATAGTACTAATGAGTGATTTCGTTGACGTAGTTTTAGGCGTTTTAGGTGATGATGGGTGTGAATCGGTGTGCGTTGGTTGGTGTATGTGTGAACGGTTTAAGAACGGTAGATTCCAGGAGGTAGGTGTGTGGAAGGTTATAGAAGGTAGGTGTGTTGGTTCACAACTGCGTGACATAATAAGTATGAATTATGTAATCGGTGTGATAAGTGTCTTCGGGTAGTGGCTGAATAGTGGGCACGTGACATAATCGTGCGGTCACCTGGTGACAATGTCAAAAGTCAATTACTAGGTAGTAACATTGTCGACAGAGGTCAGATATTACATAATGTTATGTAAGCCAAAGGGTTGTATCTGACGGGCTCACATCCTACTACTATTATAAATTTAAAATACTGGTGTTGATGCAGCTGATGATATAACTCTTGAAAATAATTGGTTTTTAAATTTATTTAACCAGATATCAATAACTTTAGGATCAACAGAAATTGAAAATATAAGATATCCTGGTGAAATGAGTTCATTAGTACAATTTGTTATGACTGATTCTTATTTTAAAAATCAACATGGTCAATCAAGTTGATGGATTCCAGATACTGGAGATGGTGATGTAAAAAGTGAATGATATAAAACTAGAAAAGGTTTGTATTCAACCAAAACATTTGAAGGAAAGTATCCTTTAAAAAATATATTTGGATTCTTCCAACAATATAATAGAATAATTTATTTAATACCATTTGAATTGAAAATGGAAAGGAATAATAATTATGAAAAATGTTTTTATGGAAAATTTTTGAAAAGCAGAATCTAAACCAAAAATTAAATTTGAAATAATGATGTTGATGGTTCCATCAATAACTTGTAATTCATATTTAGAAACTCAAATTCTTGAAAGATTAAACATGATTTCAAAACTAATCAATGTAAATTTTCTTCAAAGAATACCAGCTTGCGTAGATATTTTAGAAGGAAGTACATTTTCATGGAAACCAACAATGTTAAATACGAGACCTCGATTTATTTTGATTGGAATTAAAGATTCAACAATTAATTATACAACTAATAATTCAAAATTTATTCAATCAAACGCCAATGATAAACAATTAAGATCTTAAAGCGTTCAATTAAATACAAGTTATCCTGCAAAAGCAATAACATTCAACAAAGCAAAAAAGTATGAGTTGATGCTATACGAAAATTATATTTTAATGTGTAATGAATTTTTAGTTGAACCACAATTAAGCATGTTAGATTTTAAAAATTTATATACTATATTTTGTGTTGATGTTAGTGAACAGGATGATAAACTAGCAATTAATGGAGTAAGTGTAACAATAGAAATGACAAAAGATGATGGGTTTAAAGAAAAATGTTTTTGTTGTGTTTTGGTTGAAAAAGAATTAAATATTGAAACAGGTAATGGAACGATGATAAATATAAATTAATATATATATATATATATATATATATATATATATATATATATAAAATGCCTGGGTTTAATAAAGTTTTTAAATTTATGGAGCGCCAGCCACTACCTTCGGAAGCTCGACCAATAAATGTTGAAGAAAATATTAAAGAAGAAAACATTAAAAGAGCAAGCGATCTAATACAGGTTTAATTCTTTAAATTATAAAATGGTTTCATTAAAAGGAGTTTCACTCGTAAAAGAACTAAATAACTTTCTGCATAAATATGGTCGAGATACTACAACTAATTTTTATTTGCGGGATATTTTAAAAGATCTAGAAATAAAATCTAAACTAATTATGAGATGAAATTAAAAATTATTTAAATTCTGATAATATTATTTTTAATCTTCAAACAACAAAATAACATAGATCTCATTGGGTTCTTTGTTCTAAAAAATATAAAATTTAATTTGATTCATATGGAATTATTCCAAAAAAAGATATGAAATTATGTTTAATTGATTGTTATATTTATAATACTTTGCAAGTTCAAAAGGAGAATACAAAAATATGTGGACAATTATGTATTTTTATTTTATTGAATTTTAAAAGTGTATTGTCTTTCAAAGAAATTATTCTAGATCTTTTATAATAAAATAAAATTTAAAAATGAGTATTGTAATCCCTGAAAATATTGGTGGTGGAACACTGGCATTAAATAACAAGGCAATTTTGGAACAAGTTGAAAGTAAATTTGTAAATGAAAATGGTGATAGGATGAAAGGCGAATTAAACATGAATAACAATACAATTTCAAATCTTTCATATCCTCAAAATGATTTAGATGCAGTTAATAAAAGATTTGTAAAGGAATTGAATCGAGAATCGAATACAAAACAAATTGTTCAAATTAATAAAATTGGTGAACGTATAGATGAAGAAATTGAAAGATATATTATGCTTTTAGAAACAGGATTAATAACAAATTATTAAATTAACAATTAGTATTAGTAGAATAAATTTTGAAATGAGTGAAATGAATAACCAATCATCCAAGATGAAAAGTAAGCAAAACCTAACGGGTGATGAAATCTCTTCAACTAAAAATACTTTGAGTGCAATTGATGACCGGATGAAGGTAACTGATACTTTCAAGAATGAAATAAGTCATTATAAAATTGAATCTTCACAACTCTTGAATTATTTTGAAACATTCAAAACAGATGTTGCTAAAAATATACAAACATCAAACCTCAAGGATATAAAATATAATAACAAAGTGTTTTATTATTATGCTATTGAAGAACAGTCATCCATGATTTCTTTTATAATATAAAATAATCCAACTACGCTTTTTGGTGATAAGGATCATACTTTTAATTTATTCCGCCATTATGATGATTTCTTTGTTATGTTTGTTTATAATGGTCAAAATATTGAAATTAATAAAATTATGATTCAAAAGGAACATTTATTAGAGCAACGATTGGAAATAAACGAAAAACTTTACATCTTAGACGCAATTCATTTTCAGTATCTGAACCAATGTCTAAATTAACTATTGGTGGCAGTGGAATAATTCTAGATCTTTTAATCAATTAAGGTTATAGGGAATTTGAAAAAATAGAATTTATATATAGAAAATTAGCAAGTATGAATAATATAAAATTAGATGATTTATTTTCAACCACAGGATCAAATCCAATACTTTTTGGTAAGAAATTTAAACATTTAGAAGATTTTATATATAAAAATATAGAAACCGTCAAAATAGAGAATTAAAAATGGAGCGCACGCGACTGCCTTCGGAAATAAGAGAGATTAATGAAGAAATAATTTATCAAACTTTCCAAGAAAGAAAGATTTATCCATCTTTGAATGAACAAAATGTTTTTAATTATATAGAAAATCTTCCAATTGAAAAAATAAAAGCTCCTATGAATAATACTTTTACGAATAAAGATTCTATGAATAATCCTTCGATTAATAAAATAAACGAATTCCTATTAGAAAAGAAAAAGCTTGATGAAAGAATAATACATTATAAGAAAATAAAATCTCGATGAACTAAAGCAGATACATGAATTAAAATTGCTTGTCTTTCAATCACTGGAATCTTGACAATTTCAACCAGTATATTTTCTGGTATAAGTTTAATAGGTATAGGCCTTTTGTTTCAATTATAATGTCTTCAATATTTGGAGGATCAAATGCTTTGTTACTTTTTCTCGGTGAAGGAATTTCAATCGGTTTAAATTCAAAAAAGAAAAAGATTTATCCTGAAGTATGCGAAGAATTAAATCATCGAATAAATAAGTTATATTTATATCAAGTTAAAGCTTTGGATGATGGATTAGTATCACCTACTGAAATTGAGTCAAGTAATAAACTAATAGATGAAATAAATGAAAATATTGACAAGATAAAATATTCCAAAGAAGTTGAACATGAAATTAAAAAAGAAATGACCAAACAATTAAAACAAGAATATAAAATGAAGATCAAGAATTTATAATTTTGAATAAAATTATTGCAAATATAAATTTATAAAAAAGTAAAACCTGCATCTGAGAGGGTAGAGGTTATTGTTTTTTAATGATCTAGATCTTTTTTTAACGTCTTTCGGTTATCAAATCAAAGCTGGCCGGACTTGCACACTGAAATCCCCAACTATAAATAGAAATGGCTTACACCGTAAAAAAGAATTTTCTTCAAGAAGTCGTTCCCTGGAGAATAAAGTTGGGGATCATGACCATTTTATAAAATGTAATAATTATCGTGGTGCAGCTTATAAATCTTGTAATATTAAACCATCAAAGATCCCAGTAATTTTTCATAATTTATTCAATTATGACATCCATTTATTTATAAAAAGTTTGGCAATAGATTGGCAATTCTTTTAACATTATAGGAAAAACTAATGAAAAATATAAATGTGTAGAATATGGATGTTTGAAATGTATTGATTCTTTAAATTTTCTAAGTGCAAATTTAGATCAAATATCCAAAGCTATAAAACTTGAAGATTTTAAATATACAATTGGAAATATTTTAATTCCTAAAAATATTCCAGTTGAAAAATATAAAACTTATTTACCATTTGATTATATCGATTCCTTTGAAAAATATGAAGAAAGTAATATTATTGAAAAAGATTACTCTTATTCAATTCTAAATGATTGTGGTATTAATGATGAAGACTATTCAAGATATTTAGAAATGTATCAATTATTTCAATATAAAAATTTAGGAGAATATACAGATTTATATTTAAGATTTGATACATTTATATTAACTGATTGTTTTGAAAATTTTATAAAGAAATTTGAGTGGAATCCTTGTAATTATATTTCAACACCTTCATTATCTTGGGAATTAATGTTTAAAAAAAGTGGTGTAGTTTTAGATTTATTAAATAATGTTGGCATGTTTAATATTATAAAAAATAATATTCGTGGAGGAGTAAGTTCTGTGATGGGAAATAGATTGATTACTTCTTGGAATGAAAAATATCTTTATGATAAATATCCTGAACCTGTAACAGAAATTAAAGATGATGAATATGAACAAGTGTTGAAATGTTTGAATGATAAATATGATTTAATTTATATTGATACAACTGCATATATTCTGAAATCATGACTCAACATCTTCCAAATGGTAATGTTAAATGGAAGCCGATATCTGAAGGACTCATAGATAAAATATTATCAACTCCGAAAGATTCATCAACTGGATATTTTTTAGAAGTTGATTTGGAATATCCTAAAGAAATTCATGATAAAACAATTTCCATTGGCACCAGTAAAAACAAAAATAAAATGTGAAGAATTATCACCATGGCAAAAATCAAAAAATTTAGAAAAGAAAGATTCAGCTATTAAATTATTATGCACTCAACATGATAAAGAAAAATATTTATGTCATTACAGAAATTTACAATTTTATCTTCAACATGGAATGAAATTAAAAAAAGTTTATAATATTATTAGTTTTGTACAAAAACCATTTATGAAAAGTTTTATTGAGGATAATAGTAAAAATATAAAAGAATCAACATCAAACAAGGATGAATTTGGTAAAATGTTGTATAAATTATTAAATAATTCAGTCTTTGGTAAAACTATAGATAAATATAGGTAAATGTGTAAATATAACTTTGTTAACAAATAATGCTCAAGATTTAATAAAATATTCTAAAATGCTTTCAAGACCAACATTTAAAAATTGTGAAAGATTTTCAAATGAATTAGTTGCTGTTGAGATTGGAAATTATACAAAAACTTATAATAAACTAATGTATGTTGGATTCAGTATTCTAGAATTATCAAAATTACAAATGTATGAAATGTATTATGATATATTACAACCACATTTTATGGATAGAATTTCTTTACATTTAATGGATACTGATTCAATTTTTTTAGAAATTAAAAGAGATAAAAATTCTGACATTTATGAAGATTTATATGGAGAAATCAAAAAAGATGTAAAATTAAATAATTTAATAAATGAATCTGGTTCATTATTCATATTTAAAGATGAAAACCCTGGAAATCCAATATTAAGTGTTGTTGCTTTTAGATCAAAACAATATGCATTAAACAAGATTAAAGGTGAAGAAAATAAAAATAAAGGGGTTTAAAAATCTGTGAGTAAAAAAATAAAATTTAATGATTTTAAAAATTGTGTTGAGGGTAAATGTGGGAAACAAGTTGAAATAGTTCATAATCTTAGATCAAAAAGTCATGAAATTTATCTTGAGAAATCTTTAAAAACAACATTGTATAATTATGCTGATAAAAGAATCAAGTTGATAGAATCAATCTCGAATTTTTTGTAAGTGGACGAATTTTTGGAGAACCTTCTCCATGTGTCACACCAACCATCTCAAGAGAGCTCTGTTTGGATGTTCGCATGAGGAAGGGATAATATGTATTGAGTGATTCGAATGATATTCTTCAATATGAACTTATTTGTAGTACAGCAATAAACGTTTTAAATACCATAACTTATTACGTCGAAATTTCTCCGGCCCACAGTCGACACATCACCGCAAGACAGTAAAATATACACACCCCAACCGAACTGTGTAGGTGCGGTGTAAGTCCGCCAATAGTTCGTGCCCGTGAAGGCTACGGCGTGAGAACGCAGTAGCTGGAACGTCAACATTATCCATCTATAGGGGAAATTGGAAGGTAGGGAGATAGTCTTTTGGCTGCCCCTCCGCAATCCATTTCCTGAAAATTCGACCTTAACTTTCTGATGACAGTCGGCTTAAAATCACCACACCGAGTAGTCCGGTGGACACTTGTAATTTTCTAATATTGACATAAATGGTCTTGAGGTCAAATAAAGGGAATAACTGGGAATGGCGCTGTAAATCGTTGCTATGATCACGATTAATAAACAAGTGTTAAAATCAATAAAAGTAATAATTATCTAATATCACAGGAATTAGATTGTCAGAGAAAGTAATGTTAGATATAAAATTTTAGTTGTTATGATCACGATTAATAAACAAGTGCTAAAATCAGTAAAAGTAATAATTAATTAATATCACAGGAATTAGATTGTCAGAGAAAGTAATGTTAGATATAAAATTTTAGTTGTTATGATCACAATTAATAAGAAGTACTAAAATCGGTAAAAGTAACAATAAATTGATATCATAGGGATTAGATTATCATAGAAAGTAATGCTAGGAAAAATTTAATTGCTATAATTAATCTCCGATTCACAAACGAGCGCTAAAATCTACAAAACGCAATAAATAATGTAATAAGAATTTAACAATTAGAGAATTAATCATAGATACAAACTTTAGCGACTATAATAAATTAACTGCGGATTAAGGAATGAGTATTAAAATTAACAACCAGGAGGGAGGGATCGGAAGATTATTGGAGGAATAATAATAGCTATAAACCTAAGCGCTAAAATGAGATTAATAGACATAAATTAATGAGTAATAAGTTCGGTAAAGTTAACAAAAATGATAAATAGTTACCATAAGGTAAAGTTTAAAAATTCGAAATTTAAATTAGATATGAAAATCCGGTTGCCCTCATGGAAATTTAACACCCTTGAGTATAATGGACGAGGTTAAGGAGTAAGGAGACCCCAGAAAATAATATTAAAAGATTAATGGAAATTTTAGCATTGGCAATAATAACATTAATTTCTGAAGTTCCCTCGAGGAAGGCCCAATATTAATAATAGGGTTAATTTGCTAACCCGGTAAAATAGTAAGATGCGTCAAACATTTCACGTCGCTGTAATACCAGCCCAACACTAGGAATTGTCATACAATTAGAATAATAAATGCCTAATAGGACTAAATACAAATATGACAAAAACGTTTTGAGTAAAGTAATTAGGATCAGCATGACGATAGGATAAGTCCATCACAATGACGGATGAATAAGTTTACTACCAGAGTGGATGCCATCGTTAACATAACATAGTGATCACAGAAACCTCTTCTTCGGGGATAAGAAATTCCATGCCGAAATTTTGGGTTCGTCCAATTTGAGGTTAATGATGAAGAGAACAAATGTCCATCGTATAAATTGACGCGTCATCTTTAGGAGAAATCACGGAGGGTAGCATACCCACGACGGATTGTGAAAAGTTAGGCCTGTGACATAGTGTAACTTCAAAGAGAAATAAATAATTATTATACTCACCAAAATTTACTGACTACCAGAGCAATAAATCCCAGAGGAGTCCAGAGAAATAAAATCAAATGAACGCGATAGCGGGAGTTCTGAAAACGAGGACACATTAAATGGAAATCCTGAAACAAACATATATTGCCACGAGTACAATTAAATTGGGGTAGGAAAAGTAGTAGAGGACTCAAATCGATTGAACCATTAATTGCATAACCGGCCTAATTGACATTTAGAATGGTGCAACAACACACTAGCTAGAAGGCCAGAGAAATATCGATATGAAATATCGATAAGAAATATCGAATCCTATGTTGACTCCGCCATTTTCTAAACTGTGACAACAAAAATTATGAACTTTTTCAATGAATATCGGAGAAACGGAGGGACTAATAACGCTCGGAAGGAGGCTAGCAATGCATCTAGAAGAGAACCAGCAACACCGCGAGACGGTAACTTTTATCTCTTATAAAAAAATGTTTTCATCGTGTAAATTTATACGAGGATCAAACCTTTGAGATGTCACAGTTCGAAATAAATCCGCCTATTGACCAACCGCAGACAATTTTCCAGCGAAGCCGACTAGGGATTTTCGACAAACAGTCGACAATGTTATGAATAATGAATAAAAATTTAGCTATGAAATCCTGTGAATTATTTTCTTGTTGTCTGATATGGATGAAATCGATGAGACCATGAACTCTCAATTCTTTAATACTTAATAGTTAACCACGCCACCAACTACCCTGACTAAAGCGACCTGAGACAATGTGACTCTAACTTGGAAACCGAGATAACTGTTGTGTTCTAGTCCAAGGCTAACGATTATAGTGACAGCGTCATCACATCACGACGAAACTAAACTAAACAACCAAGTGATCTCCAATGATGTAAATGGCCAACCGAATTGCATTTTCCAATGACAAAAATGAAAACCAATAAAATTATGGCATCGAATTATTGCAAAAATGAGCCCAAACGAAAGCAAATTCCCATCACAGGTTTACGAATTATGGCCATAAGAATTACAATTAAATGACGAAACCAAATAATTATGACGGCAAATACCGATGAGATAAAACCGATCAGGAAGATAGAATGAATCGTTCGAGATAGGATAGATTTCCATAGAGCATGAAGTAAATCCTTGTTATGAAAGTAATAAACTCGTCACAACTACGACGAATCAACGGCACCCATTATAGTATCCATCCTGTAACCCCGATGGACTTCTCTAACACCAACTCGTTGTTCCATATACCTCTACTCACCAATTGATAAAACCACCCAAACGACGCCGTATTTAATAAGATAAGCTACATAAAGAATAATCACGGTTTAATAATTGCAAAATTTCTAGATAACTCGTGGATCGGCGCGTCCTGCGTCACAGTGCGATTCCCCACACATTCCGCTGCCAGGTGCCGGCAAGCAATGTGGGACGCGGGATTTTCAATCTCGTCGATATGAGAATATCATGCCGGAAGTCAAGGAGATTTCGGGGAAGTCTACCTTACTTTTGTCGCCATCAAAAAGAAGCCCAGTCGAATCCAACCCGGGAGATCCAAGGGCAAGCTGAATTCCTCCTAGCTCGCTTTGAGGAGCATCAGTGCCAAACCAACAAACAAGTGGAAAGAGCTAGGCAACACTTAGCCGAAATCAACAAGGCCATCGCTACGGGAAGTATTTCAAGTACGGACTGGTACGCTCCTCTGTACAACACGTCCTTCAACCTTGACGATCCGAACTTGGATGAGGAGTCCGCGGCAATTAACGTGGTGGTCCCCCGGAAAATCCTTACAAGAGAAATGCGGGACGGAGAAAGACGTCCCAACGGCAACTACGAGCATCCATATGCCCGCGAGTGTCCCAGGCGAGACAAGGATCAAGGCCGTCCAAGGCCTGAGTGATATCATTGTACGATACAAATAAATCTTTGGTTTCATTTTTGCTTTCTTACTTACAATAATTAATAATATAGAATCATAATGTACTTAGGATAAGATTTTAAATTTAGAAATGTAAATGACATAAGTGATCTTTGTGAAGAAATATATAAATTAATGACGATTCTTTTTTTTGTAGATATGGAACCATACAGGATTTTACAAAGCGAATTAGATAAAGCCCAAAGATTGAATGGAGAGCTGCACCAACAAATTATGCAGCTAACGAGAGAAATCCAACAGATAAAATCTAGCTGGATAGAGCCGAAGAGGGTAAAGGCTCTATATCAAAAAATGACAGCCGCCAAACGGGGTTGGGCTGAAAAGAAGCAACTAAATCAGAACCAGAAAACTCAGATTCGCGGACTAGAGGTAGCGTTATTGGCGTGCCAGGATGGCAACGCGGTAACCTACCCGTTGGTTTTTGCACCGGCCCAACTGGCCTATAAAGAAACAACAGCAGCCACAAAACCAACGAGTAAACCACCCAGACATCGACCCGCAAGGAACGAGCGCGCCAAGCGTCGGGCCACTCGACCAACAGAATAAAATGTGTTCATAGTTATTGTTTAATAAATGTTTTCTTTTCTACTGATCTTCCCAATAAGTCTTTTAATACCGAGATTAAAGGTTATCAGGCCTATGGACCACCAAAACTTAAGTTTTTTTATGCAAACTTTATTATGAGAACAGTTTTCATCTTTTATTTTAAACATTATTTTTATGCCATTAAGAAGTCACATCAAAGTAATTTAATTCGATATTACATCAATAAAGGAATCTTATAGAAAAAAAATAAAAAATTTCAAGTTATTAAATATTTATTATTTATCTAAAGATTTTAAAAAGTTATTCAATTATGAAAATTTTAGAGCAAAAATTAAACAATTTATCAAAATCTAAAAATTACACAAATCATAAATTTAAGATTTATAATTTATTTGGTTGTCAATTTTTAATTATCTAATTTTGTTTAAATATTCAACATATTTTTTAAATTTCTCGTTTTTATTTATGTCTCGTTGGTTCGAACATCCTGTAAGTATTAAATACGATAAAATTATATAATTTTTAAAATAGATTACAAGTAAAACTCTTGAGGATGATCAAGTTTTAAATGTTTTATCATTAATAAACGAAGCTAAAAAAATATTTAATATTCATTTCGGTGACCCGAATTCTAACGTTTCTCCTCTTGATGACATTTTAAAGTTATGGCCTGTAAAAACTCATGTCAAAAAAGAATGGTTACGTAGAGTGCTCGATAATGGTCCCATGACTGACATGATCCAGTCAATGGGAGTCGTAATTTCTGAATTTCCAATGCATTCATTGTATTATATAGATCGTTTGATATCATTAGTAAATTTAAATAAAAAGCGTTTTGCGATAACTTCATCAGGTATATTGTAACGAAATTTCAACTATAACTCATTTCGATTATTAGAATTATTAACTAACATATTTGACAAATTCTTGTTACCAAAAACAAGACCATTGATAAATTTTAATGAAAGACCACTAAAAATATTGAATACACTGAAAATCAAAAGCGAAAAAGATAAAAAAGAACTTCCTCCGAAAGACAGAATTTTATCATTTTGGTATTTTGAAGAACAATTGAAAACTCGATATATTCGCTTTTTAAAAGCTCTAGAGGTATTTAATTAATTGATATTTTTTAAAGTTATTTAAAATGTTAATAACTTTAATAATGCAAATGCTTTTTGTACATGTAATAATTCGGTTCCTCAATATTCAATGGATTTTATTCAGGAGCTAATTAAAAACGAGCCCGATGGAACGAATAAAATCAAAATAGTGAACTTGCTACACAGGCTGTGCAAACACAAGGAATCTCAAACTGTAATTCTCGGCATTCTGGTGAATAAGTTGGGAGATAAAAATAAAAAAGTCGCCGGCTCGGCGTTTTCCAAGCTGACCGATCTAGGTAAATCTTAAGTAAATTCGTTAAGTAACTTCCCCACGTGGCCGTTCAGGATATGAGAACAACAATCTCTTGTCTAAAATAGTCCGATCCGTGCGCAGGTTCGTTTTCCGGCCAAATCTCTCCAAGAAAGCCCAATATTACGCGGTCCAGTTGCTGACGCGCAGTAAAATCAATAAGCACAACATGATTGCTGAACCGGACGTTGCCGATGAGGCCGACACGAGCGGCATAGTCACCGATAACATTGCCGTTGAGCTAGTCCAGATCTACATTGGAGTATTCAAGCGTCTCGTCGATAACTCCAAGTCAAAATGCGACAAACTCTATTCAGCACTGATGGCCGGCCTGTCGAGAGCGCTGAGATTCACCGATGGCGTCGACATACAGAAATATATCGACAGCGTTTTCAAGCTGATCCATTCGAGCAATTTGAACCTGTCGATTCAATGCCTGAAAGTCCTGCTGGTGATTGCCGTGCCGAAACCCGACGGAAGCGCGCTTTCCACCAGTGACAGCCCCAATTTCGAGCGCTTCCTGCGACTGGTCTATCAAACCACTCTCGATTCGGCTTTGTTTTTCAATTCGCAAAAAATCGCATTCATAGATATCCTATTCAAGAGCATTGCCATTGATACGGAGACAATTCGAGTGAAGGCTATGGTGAAACGGCTGTTGCAGCTGTGCTTGCATCACCCTGAGCCGGGATTCGTTTGCGTCTGTCTGTTGTTCCTGTCCCGCTTGACCGACAGCAAGCACAAGTCGATTTTCACCAGAAACCAATCAGTGGACTCGGTTGAGAGAGCTGGGAAAATGCCCGTCATTGCTACGGCAACGATGCCGCAGTTGCAGTGGATTCGGACGATGAAAACGAGTCGATTGATGATATCGTGTCGGATAGCGAGCAACCGAAACCGAGTGAGGAAACCGCTGAGACACCAACTGGCATTGCCTCGACATCGTGGGCTCATTATGACAACGCTAAAACATCCACCGCATCCGTTACGATCAGTTACGATGCTGCGGCACGGAATCCCCTGTACGCCAATGCCGACATGACAACCCTTGTGGAGCTCGATATGCTAGCCAATCATTACCATCCGTCGGTGAAGATTTTCGCTGAGAAAATATTGAATGTAAGCCTTGAATTTGGATTTATATTTCCTATGAAAATTCCTGGGAAATAATATTAATTGTCAGCAGTAAATATTATTGATCACGAATATTTAATTATATGGATTAACGGATTATTAATTACAAAATAATTATTATTATTGCCATTTAGCAGAAATATTTCCCTCATTTCACCATTCAGAACTTGCAAATTCCAGCGCGTATATCGGATATAGTCAGCCAGTTTATAATGGATTTCATTTTGTCCGCCTAATGATGCATAATATATTGATTTGGTAATTCCCTGTGACGGCGGTGGCTGTGACGGCAGCGGCGGTGGCTGTGACGGCTTAATTTGGTTTTTAAATCGACATTGAATCTAGATTAGTAAATCATTTTGACAATAATTCAATTATTGATCATAAATATTCATTACTAAGAATTAATTGTATAAAGCCATAAAAATGTTTATATTAAAAATTTAGCTTATTTAAAAAGTCCCGTGAGCATATTTATTGTCATAAAATTTCCTAGGAGGTTTTAACATCTGCTATGAATTGAAACGTGTTGAGTGTGCATTAGCGCAAGCCTGCCAGACTCCATCAATGTCCTGGGCCGCATTAACAATTTTAGACTTTTGAAGGGACACACGAAAACTACATATGAGTGAATGTTAAAGATTATACAATAATTATAGACAAATAGAATCTTACTTTTTAATTTTATTTAATATTTTTGATTTAAAATCGATCATAAATATTTATTTATGAATGATTTTTAATTGGTATTGATTATGGTATTGGAAATGAAAATAAATTCTAACTCGTCTCGAATTAGATGGAGAAAATCAAGTACAAAAGTGATCCAAGTGAAGATATGTCACTTGCTAGATTCCTCGACAGATTTGCCTACAAGAATCCGAAGAAAATCGAAGATCGGCGGAAATATTTACAGAAATCAGCAACAACAGCCAAGGATGAGGTGCGTTTGATGCCCGTCAACGCAAAAGAGTTTGCCAACCTGAAAAAGGAACGAGTACCGGGTGACGAGTTGTTCTTTCACAAATATTTCAATCACGCCAAGCAAAATAAAATCGGCCGAGTTTCTGAGAAAATCGATCCGAATTTCTCGGATTCCGACACGGAATTTGATAAGTTTTTGATGCGCGAGAACGGTGGAAATATGGACGAGTACAATATGTCCGGCTCTGAGATGGGAGATATCGATGACGATGACATTGAGTTCTCTGATTTCTCTGAGGACGATTTCAGTGCGGATGGGGAATGCGTCGGTGAGGCGCAAGAAGGTCCTGGGATAGCGGAGGATGAGATAATGTCAGTGGATGGGGTTGAGAGCGAGCAGGAGGAGCACAATGAGAAATATAGTTCTGATCTCGATGTTGACCAATCGATGGATGAGGCCGGTGGAGATGAGCAGCAGGAGGAAAGCGAAGAGGAAACCATTCACAGTTCTAAGCGCAAGCGACTCGGACCTGAATTGGCGAATATCACAACTGGAGCGCTCACTTTGGGCAAAAAGTTGGAAAATATTAAAGAGAAAGCTTGTAAGAATTTTTATGATTATTTCCCCCTCCTATTTAATCGGATTTTCAGTTCACAAGATAAAGTTTGACAGGAAGCACCGGAGGAGGCAGAAGAACAAGGGACCAGATCGTAAAATTAATCCCAAATCAAAAGTGGGAAATAAGAAATTTAAAAAATAAATATTGATTCTTAAGTGTTATTGATTTTTTTGATTATTGGATTTATTTTCTTGAAATCGTTTGAATAATATCAAAGTTATTGATTTGAAATCCATAAATCAATAATGCGAGTGAGGAAACTATTCGCCAGATCGAAACATTGGTGATATGTTATAAGAGTTAAATGCAGACGAATTGATAGCACAAATTAAGGTCTACTATATGAAATAATTAAAACCAAAATTATTGGTCTACTGCATTAGTGTAAATTAATTGAATTTAACAGAAAAAAAATGTGTATTTTTAATTATAAAGCACGTGCATTTTGAGTACATATCACATTCCATCTGTCCACGAGTAAGGGAGGAGCAATATTTTATAAAATTCCAATTTAAATTTTTTTAGAAAAAAAATGATCATGAAAACATAGAAGAAAAGCTGTTAAAATCGTATAAATAATTTTAAAGTTAAATTGATAAAAATTATTGATCAAAGTCATGAACTGGGAGAAAATTAATGAAATCGCATAAATATTTTTATTTGTATAAAAATTATTTTTGAAATAAAATACAGTAATCCATCGCTGTGTGCGGTATTTATGTTCCAAAAATGAAGCGCGTATTGCAAATCCACTTTGGCATTGAATTTGGGGAATACGTTCCAAATACTAAATAATTCAAAGGAAATAAAATAAAGCAAAGGAAGATGTTCAAAGGAAACACTGGTTTTAAAGATGTTAAAATTTTATATAAAAAACTTCAATAATAAGTGAGAAAGAATTTTATGTGAGGCTTTGATTATTAAATCACAATCCCCTAAAATAAAAGTTCAATGAGCAAAAAAATTTATTGAGATTATTTAATCAAATCATTACATCGTAACTATTACATTGAAAACAAAATAATCACATTTACCTATATACAATCAAAATACTAGAAAAATTCGCCTAATATTTAAAAAGTATCAGTAAAATGACCGTCCAATACAATTTTAAAGTTTATTGATAATACCACTATCGACTGAGTTAAAAAACATTGAAGCAAGTGTTATGAACACCAATAACCGTTGAAGAAAATTTTTGTAAATCTATTATTTCAGAGTAAATTCGTCTAATAATAAGTTTTTGACATTTTCCGACTTGCTAACATGCAAATTCTACTGTATTTTAAAATTCATTTTAAAAGTTTTATTTGACATTATTTCCAATTGCTTTTTTTAAAAAGAAAGAAAAAATGGTTTTCCAAAAGTTATAAGGAATAAAATATAATTTTTCAAAATTTTTAACTGTTTAAATTTTGACCATCCTTTATTAATTACTTACAAATTATAAGCAACGTAGATAATGTTTGTTTTGGATGAATTTAATTAAATCTTCGAGATGGTTGATTAAGTTAATTACAATGCTTGAAATAACTGCTTAATCTAATATTATCGCTGATTTGACCATAAAAGCAATTTGACAAACGAATCTCAATCAGTGCCGGAGTGAGGGAGTGAAAGAGAGAGGGAGAGCGAGAAAGAGAGTTGGGGCAATAAAATTTGTCGATGGAATCGCGTTGCCTTGAATCAGGAGTAATATTGCAGTTAACACTTAGCATTGGTTGATATCGGCTGTGCGCTGTCAAGGATGTAGAGATAAATATTGTTGGTGTTGAGGCTGTGGACTAGGACGGCCGTGTAGCTGATTTGTGTGTCAAGTTTTATTAATGTATTAATATTAGGGATTTCTCAGCATTTTGTCTTCATTCTTTGGCTATTTCTTGCATTGTTTATTCTCTAATTGTATTTTATTGGAAGTCTTTTATGATTCTGGGTTGGGAATTCTGACCTATGCAAGTACAAATATTTCTCAAATTCTCTCTATTCTAACCAAACCCATTTGCAACATGCATACATTCGTCATGTCAATTTTTTAGGTATAAAAAGGTCTTTGGAGACTAAAATACAAAAAGAGTTCTTGTCTCCCTTTATCCTATGTTAAAGGAAAACGCATCCGATGTCTCTCTCCCGAAACTATGTCTCTTGGATAAATTTATAAATTATTGTTAACAAAAATTCTAGCTATATTAATTTAAATTAAAAAGAATTTTTTAAATCCTAAACATATAGTTTACCTACATAGTTTGTTTAAATATAATACAGATTGCTTACAGTCTTTTGGAACTTTTTTGAAAAATATATTGGGCGGTAAAATTTTTGCCGTAGAACTGACATAAAAAGAAATTATTCAACAACTTTAAAAAGCATGGCTAAAAGATTCTATTTCCAAGACATTATTCATGACAGGATGTGGGAGTTGTCGTTTGGGGAAATGAAAGTTTTCAGACATCCACGAGTGTTGGAGACCCATGGAATTTAGTTCAGAAAAATTTCGCATTTTAAGGAGGTTGTGAATGAGGAGAGGAAAATTTTCTTACTGCAGTTTTACGCACCTCTAAATTTGGGAATAGGACATCACTTCTTAGGTTGGAATTACTGCGAATAAGGATCTATATATGAGTTCATTTAATGTTTCATACGGTTGTGACAAGGGACAAGTTATAAAGTGACTTTGGAAACAATTAATATTTTTTTGATGACATAAGGGCCAACTTTCTGGTAAATATTATGATTTTAAGTACGTATCACTATTTATAAGAGAATATAAGAAGTGAGTGTGACACGCAGAGAGGCTCCCAGTGGGTTTCTGAGTATCTTTATGGAGGATAACATAAATTATCGTTTTGAAAATTGATGTAAATTAGTGCAATTAAAATTCAATTCACTAAAAGTTGGATTGAAAAGTAATTAGAATATATTTTTAAAATTTAAATTGGAAAATCAATATTTTTCGGAGGAAAAGGGTTTGAGCGGGTAGCAAATAGAACGTTAAATACGAATATACTGATTATGAATCGACCGGTGTCATAGGTAACGGAATTGAAAAATGCAAATTAATTAATTCAAATTTGTTGGCAACATAAATAGTTTTATTAGGAAGAGAAAATCTCCCACTTGGCATGCATAATAGTGGCCCGTCAAGCGAAAAGAAAATATTTTAAATTTACTTTGTTTATTCAGATTAAAGATTTGGAAAAACGAAGATATTGCTTGCAGATGGATTTTTAAGCTTTCAAAAGACCTATAGTCGTGCAAAGAAAGATAAAAGCAAGCATAAATCTTTGTCTCAAAACCAATGACATCTCTCTGTCTGTCTTCTATTGCATGGCAAACCGTTTCAAAATAAGTCCCAAAAATTCCAACTCTACGCTCAAAGTATGTATAGAATCAAATTCTGTGAAAGAAAGTAATAATAAACACCAGTTAGAACAAAAAAATCTAGAACAAAACGTAGGCCGACCTAGAAAGCAGGCTCATCGTATGATGGACTGCATAGCTAACTCATTCGCTTATTCCAAAGAGTTACCAAGAGGGGCTATCAAATTAGCCATTTTTGTTCGAAAAGAAGAAATTTTAAAATTTCACAAAACTGTTAGTTTCAGTGATTTCTACTGATTACCTTGTTATTACAGAGTGAAAATACTTTTAATAAATTGTGCCAGTCCTGTTTCACGGGAGAAGAGTTTTTAGGCGGTTTTCCTTAGTACCATCTGTCCAAGTTCAAACTATTTATTCTTCATCAAGCGTAATAAAGAATATTAATCAAATTGAACCTTTGAAATTGCTTCAGTAAAAATTGAATTTAATTGTGTTGGATCTGATTGTTTTAATATTAGGAAACACGGCATCAGGTTACAATTTGTTTCCCGCCAAAATTATTTAATTACCTAAATGAATTTAATTATCAATTAATTATTAATTCCATTAGACAGGATTATCAAGCAGAAAATTGGAACAAAGTTGTATAGATTGCAGTATTTCTTCTTAGGAACTGAAAAATTGCTCGAAATCAAAAATTTCTGACAAAAAAGTTCTTCTAACATCAAAATTCCACAGAACCCTTAGAAGCAAGGTCAGTCATTTCTGCTCGAACGAAGACATAATTACACGCATTATTGTCGACATTTGTAAAAGTGAACCCAAATTTTGTATGGCTTATAAATTATTATAAGTTATAATAAAACGGCCTAAGTGAAATATAAAGCTCTTACCAATTTCTAAAAATGATGATATTAATAAACATTAAAAATAGAATATTAGTGCTACTTTTCCATGGTTTCAGATTCCTTCTGTTGGAAACTTAGCTCTACCAATGGATATTTATAAGACATATATGTTTAATAATCGACATAAATGAGAAAAGAACATTGGATAACGAATGTCGAAATTGTTAATAGTAAATTCTCTCACATATTATTGTTTTGCGCAGGATTTTTCAGTTAAATAATAACTAAAAATTTTTAATCAGACTCCAAAGGTATTTTAATTTATATTAATAACGAATTCCGAACAATATATACTTTTATTGATTAGCAACGTTTCAGTCTAGTTTTCACTTTCCTAATTACAGCCACACAGAAGGATTAAATAATTAAACAGTTTTTATTGGCTGCTTATTTTCAACACTGCGTGAGGAATAGCACGTCTTCAACGAAAACTTAAAATTCACAATTTCTTACCCGTTTGTTTTAATTTGAATATTTCGGTATAATTGATCTAATCGCTTCCTTACACTAAACTTGAAATCACTTTCCGGTTATAGTTTTTCCCAAAAACTTTCTTCAGTTTAATTTTTTCTAATAAGAAGTATTTGTTTAATTGTGCTCTCGATTCTCGTTTAAATAGCTTCATTTGACATCAGGAAATTGGTGAAGGAAAAACCCAATTAGTATCAAACGCGGTTGGCTTTTGTTGTAGTGTATTGATCGAGGGTGAAGGAAAATACTGAATGAAATACATATCATACATTTGGAGAGCTAGCTGAATATAACAGTGGCCATTTACATTTATTTGATTTGGGCCATATATGTTAAATAATGAATGAAATACATATCATACATTTGGAGAGCTAGCTGAATATAACAGTGGCCATTTACATTTATTTGATTTGGGCCATATATGTTAAATAATCGGCAGAAAATTTGAGGTGTGCTTCTCCCTTACCTGCAAAGAACTTTTCACGTTCCGACCACGTAATAGGTGTCATTAAAAAACTGATTGTTTACAGAAAAGTAATCAGAAAATGGAGAGATATTAGAAAAGAGGAAAAAACTCTGAAATTGCTAAATTCGATATCTATCAAAATCTGCCTGAGCCAGAAAGTTCTTGTACATCCTTTATATTTATCTCATATAGCTTGGTCTGTTAAAGATAAATGATGAATTTATTTTCATTAGTTTTTGAGGAGATGACCCCTAATTTGTCATCAGTAACAATATTCCGGAGCCCACCACGAAAATTCCATAACATTGTTAATAAAAGATTTATTTCTCAATTCTTCTTTTTCCGTTTTTTTTATCTCAAATGGCATTAAATTATGCCGAACATATTTTGTTTAAATTAAATAAAAATAAATTTCATCCTTATCCTAATTCCGAAATGTTTCAATTATCTAAACTTTTCAGGAATTATCAACTCAAAATTTGTCGAAAATATTTCCCTTTTTAGTGAATTTTTTGTTTAAATCGGTGTGTTTTATAGATGAAGTTGATTCCGAAATTCGGAATTGAAACAAAACTGAATAATCAAAGCAAATAAATAAATTGAATTTAACAATAAATGAAATTTCAGTGAACAAAAATCAGTACCCGGATTGATGGTGAGTAAAATGTCCCAAAAATCGGCTGAACTGTAACATCGAAACCTGCCGCTTTAATTCCACACGAAAATGGAAATATTTCCCCCAGCAGTCAGACGAAAAATGCAACTTGAAAATTTTAATAAATTCTATTTTAATTGATTTAAAAATTAAAAATTTTAATTTAATGGAATTTTTAAAAACATCCTTTAATGTATTTTGTTGTTCAAGTTACATTTTGCTAGCCTATTGGAGCTTATTGCGACATTGCCCATTCACCTGATTGGTTGACCTCATTTCTAAGGGGTTTCCAACTTTATTGACTATACGTATAGTCACATGAAATAGGGTACCTTAAAAGAATTTTCAGATTGAACCAAGCCCATTTTGCTATCTGAGGAATGGAGCCTAATTCTAAGAAACTTACTCCACGATTTTAACAGTAGATTAGCTTCTGAGAACCGGTAATATATCGAAGATTTGTTTCAACAAAATAATAAACAACTATTTCGATGCCATAAGCTCATAGAAAATCACAGTTCAGTTCTAAAAATTTTGTATGTGATAGAATACTTTGAAGTGAATTTATTTCAAGACCTAATACTTTATTTACTGGAATTAAAACAAAAAATAAATTTTTAATTAAAATAATTTTCTTTACGAAATTTTAGTCAATATCAATGTTTTTAGACGTTGTGGGTTCCTGTTGTTACGATTTGATACAAATTATTATTATTATTATTATTATTATTATTATTATTATTATTATTATTATTATTATTATTATTATTATTATTATTATTATTATTATTATTATTATTATTATTATTATTATTATTATTATTATTATTATTATTATTATTATTATTATTATTATTATTATTATTATTATTATTATTATTATTATTATTATTATTATTATTATTATTATTATTATTATTATTATTATTATTATTATTATTATTATTATTATTATTATTATTATTATTATTATTATTATTAATATTAATATTATATATTATTATTATTATTATTATTATTATTATTATTATTATTATTATTATTATTATTATTATTATTATTATTATTATTATTATTATTATTATTATTATTATTATTATTATTATTATTATTATTATTATTATTATTATTATTATTATTATTATTATTATTATTATTATTATTATTATTATTATTATTATTATTATTATTATTATTATTATTATTATTTATATTAAATATTTTAACCTAGTTTCTTTGTTATATTTAATAATATATTATTGTTATTACTAATTAATTTGTCAAAAATAAAATTCTTAAATTAATTTATTTAATCAAAATAAATTAAATAAATTATTATTATTAATATTATTATTAAGTTGTGTCTCATTTTAAAATTTTATTAAAAATCCATATAAGTTCACTGTCATTCTATCTTTTTTCCATGAGATTTATAATTATGACAATAATTTTTTTTATAAAAAAATTTAAAAAGTGTAGTGAAACACATAAAAGCCATTTTCAATTACTATAATTCTTTGTTTAAATTTTTTGCTTCAAGTTGAAATCTCCCTTTTCTCATTATACTCTCTTTATCTTTCTTCATTACTTGAAACTCCTCCTTATCAATTACCTGGAACTTTGCAATGGAACTCGATTTATAATTAGAGATTTAAAACCAAATTTAATTATCGCAGAAATTTTAAATGAGGCTAGTGGAAATTAAATTTTATTTATTCCTAAAATAAAATTACCCTCAACGAACACAGGACTTCTTCTGGTTCTCAGAAGAAGACATTTTCCAGTTAAACTGGCGTTTGCCATGACAATTAACAAATCACAAGGTCAAACCTTAAATATTGTTGGTATTTATTTATCATAGCCTGGTTTTAGTCATGGGCAGCTATATGTTGCTATTTCTCGAACCCAGCGTGCTTGCAACGTCAAAATAAAAATTTTTGACAGAATAGATGAAGGACATCTGGCAAGAGGTGTCTAGCACCGTGAAATTTTGGGCACCCGAAAGACACTTCTTTGACTTTATGTATTTTATAATATTTAACCGCTGCTTGGAAGTCTCAAAAGTTTTGTAGTCGATATTCAGACACACAATAAGGACATTATTAACAATATCAGGGTAATATTTTGATAAAGTTTTTAACTCTACCCCTTTGTAATATGATGACTCAATAGACAATCTATTAATTCTAAAGGATGCAGAATCTCATCACTGAATCTGCTTTTCAAAGCTGAAAGCATCAGATCCATGGTGGCTCTATAAAATATAACTTTAAAAATACGTTTATCAGATATATGCAAATACTATACAACCCATCTGCATCTGATAAAAATAGTTGATGCTGTTTTTACAAAAAAATTAGTTTATAAGGAAATATTTACTTTGTAGTTGATAATAAAAACGAATTTTTAGATTTAAATATTTATTTTCATTAAAAATTATTTGACTATGAATCAATAAAGGTATCGATGTTTTTTGATATTCACAAAACAAAATATCAAGAAACATCGATATCTTTACTGATTGATAGTCAAATATTTTTTAATAAAACCAATGTCATTTGAAAATGCAAAGAAATCAGTGGTGAAAATTAGAAAATGTTCTTACATTAAGTATTTGTGTTTTAACTTTTTATGCTTGCCATCCGACAGACTTTACTGCTAGTTTTTACTAATTATTACATATGAATAGTTGTTTAATATTAGTTTAATGTTGGTGTTTTGAATGTTTTTAAATAGTTGGCGTGGTAAATTGTTGGCATTTGAATTGTTGTTGTTGTTTTCCAATGTATTGAATAATTAAGTTAAATAATTTGTAATTCTTATTTAAAATAATTTTACAGATTCTTTGTTTAAATGTGGATTATAAAATTATAAAAATGTTAAACTATAAAAAATACAATTATAATAATATATTTGTTGAAAATAGTCAAAAATCAAAAAAATTGTATAAATTATATCAAAAAAATATATTTTTAAAATTAATAAAAATTTTTCTAAATTTTCTAAATAATCTACAACATTTTTCTTTTCCAATAATAATAATAATAATATTAATAATTATAATTAACTCTAAAAATAATGGAAATATTGATTTTGTCTTCTGAAGTATTTAAAGATTTTTGTATAAATTTTCCGCTCGAAAACCTCGGCCAATTCTGCACAGATTCGGTGAAGATTTCTCCTCAGTTTTGTCAGAATCTCCATTTGCAATCAGTTTTCAATAAATAATGGGAATTGTTGTAAAAATAACTAGAAATCATCAATAAAATAACCGTTATTACACAGGGCGAATCGAAGCATCAAATATTGCCACAGTTTTATGGGAGCAATCAGTGCAATATAGTAGGGATTCCAGAGCAGTTAATAAGTTGAAATGATTTATCAAATGTTCGCGTTCCCAACCGATGATGGCGATGGTAATTGCCAAAACCGGGCTCACGAAATGAGCAGGCCTGTGTATTCGGAATTGAGATAATTTATTATTTCTCAATTTTGTTGTCACTTGTCAAGTGGGCAACGAAATTCTGGGAGGGTATCAAATGAAAAACGATGAGAAAATCTCTCGGTTTTTGAAGTAAGCAGGACTGTGGGTTTCGGTATACAATATGATGTTGCAGCAAATTTGGAATTGATGTTGAGAACCAGCGGAGCCGAGAGAAGAAATTGTTGAAATCAACTCCACCACAACACACTGATCAGTGGATATTAGCGACTCGACTGATTTATGGCTCGCTCTAGAGTGATTTCGTTTAGTGAACTGGGGTACTGTAGTTCCCAAGGGCCAGTAACGACTGGGGGTCGGATTTGACACGTGTCTGAGAGAGTGTAGTGGCTATCGCTCGTTTACCGCGCGGTAGAGATTTGTTGATGTTCTTGCTATGCTGGTAATTGGCCGCCCCTCCCTTGATAGAGAACGTCAGAGATGCAACAGAGTTCACGCCTCAACGCTCCAAGAAGCAGCTCTCATAATTATTATTGTTTTTTAATAAGCACAATTATCTTACTCACTAGCACGGTAGTCTCTAAAGACTTATTCGAGGCCGCCTGTATCAGTAATCTTTCTCTGAATGATTGCTGTTTTGGGACTACCCGAATTCCAACGGTATCTGGTCCAGTTGTCATGAGATCTGGCACTTGTTGGGTGGAGGATGAGAGTAGATTATGTGATTGAGTGGATGAGTAAATCGTTTTACTATCTTCTCAAATCGAGCTCGTGATTTTGGTAGGCATGGTTTGTTTTCTAGTTGGACTCGGTGGCTGAGTAATTCCACGAGAAATGTAGATTTCTCTATTAAAGTGATACATCTATGATAGCTACTGTAGCTCTGTTGAGACCATTCTCTGATTTATTCATGTATTTCCGACTAATCTAGTTTAAATTTATCTGTTATTGATTTTCTTAGAATACTCTTTGAAATCCAATAATTGTGGATAACGTATATCGATGCCATTTTATTTCCTTTCAAAATATTATTGCTCGATACTTGGTCAATACCGAGTATTGATTAATTATTGTCAATATAGCACTATTGAGTATTGGCTGGTACTGATCAGAATCGAGAATTGTTAATTATTCGTCAATATCGAGTATTAATTATACTCGAAAGTATCGGGGTATTGACCGATGCTCATTAGTTTCAGGTATTGGTTACCCGATAATTAATAAATCACTTGAATTGAAATTATTAATGATTATTAATTACTTAATGATCAATATGATATCGTTTTGTTTTTATCTTTTTTTATTATTTTTTTTTATTTTATCATTTTTTTATTATTAGATGCAACATTGATTTGAGAGAAAAAAATTTTGAGTCATTTATATATTCGAAATTAATCAATTATTTTACTTGTAATATTAACCAATTAATATTATTAATAAAAATAATAATAATAATAATAATTATAATTATAATAATAATAATAACAATAATAATAATAATAATAATAATAATAACAATAATAATAATAATAATAATAATAATAATAATAATAATAATAATAATAATAATAATAATAATAATAATAATAATAATAATAATAATAATAATAATAATAATAATAATAATAATAATAATAATAATAATAATAATAATAATAATAATTATAATAATAATAATAATAATAATAATAATAATTTAGAAAGAAAGGATTTAAAGATTTTATTATTATTATTTCCTCTTTATGATAAGTCATTTTAATACTTCTTCTTTTAGTTCTATGTTTTATTTTTCATATCTAATCTTATGTTTCTTTTCACTCATCTTGTATTTGCCTGTCTCACAAAGGTATTTATTAAATTAAATTGAATTAAAATAAGATTCCCTAATTAAAGTTGCCAGAGCTTTAATTTGAAACAAATAAAGCAATTTCATTTTGGTGCTAAAAATACCATCTTCATGAATTATTTACAATTTCTTTTAATTAAAAGAAACAATTAAAGATCAATTATATTTTGTAGTTTGAGATATTTGAAGAAACCTTCTACAAGGTACGAGTCGAGGGACTTTTGAAGGATTGAAAAATATAAAGGGGTTTACAGAAAAGTTTTTGGGTATGCGTTGAAAATTCTTTCTGCTATTTTGAAATCTGCTGAAGGCTTATCTTTCTGGTTAATGTAAAGCTTCCCTAATTTGTAGTCTTCACATGTTCCACATAATGTGAAATTTACTTTGTCAGATTTTTTTAATAAGAAAATTCTTTTGTCTATTTGTTTGGTGTTTATTTAGATTAGTGATTCCAAAAGATGTCTTTATCGAGCCTTATGGGTCAATTCCAAACTGCAAGGTATCCATGAGAGTGAGAACAAAAATTATGGGTCTATGAGATGTAAATGGGGGTCCGAGAGAATGAAGCAAATTTAAGCAAGCCGTGAACGAAATTTTGGCTTTCTCTAAATGAAATAATTCACATAATACAGATAGTGTTTTTGTACTTACATAATACTTTCTTATAATAAGCATATAAATTACCTGTGAAGTAAAAAATATAATGTTACAAGAAGAGCTAATTGGAATAAGTAAAAATGAAGAACTTAAGGTGGAGTTCGAAAAAGATTTTAGAAATTCAGTCTTCAAAAAGATATACCAAAAACGTATCCTAAATTATGGAATATTGCAAGAAAGCTTTTGATAGCTTTTCTATCTTGATATGTCATGGAAACGGGTCTCAGTTTGGTTGTAATCTCAATCCAAAAGAAGAAACCGGTTAAAAATTACTCTACGAAGAGATTTAGAGTTGAATTTAACTAAATTGAAGCCACAAATTTACCGTTTGCAATCATGTTTCTCCATCTCATAAAAAGAATTGATTTTTCAGTATATCTTTTTTTATGATATTGGTTATCTATTTCCACTTTATGTCGTTTTAGTTGATTTAAAACTATAAAATTACACATATTTTCAATTTACAGTTTCATTCAATAGAAAATATTTTAAAATTGAAAGTTTCCGTGTAGCTTATTTTTGATGCTTTTGTAAATGATCTATTTAAGGAAATCAGCGGTCTACCAAAAGCAGAAAATCTGGTCAAGGGGTCTACAAGACAAAAGGAGTTGGGAACATTTGATTTAGACAATACACTGATATAAATTTTCTGTAAAGTTAGATTGAAACGTGACTTTCCTAAGGAAATGTGATCACCTTGTAGACTATTACATCATAAATCTAGTTCAGCATAATAAATAATAATAATAGTAAGAATAATAATAAAGATATACTAATTAACAATAATGCTAAGAAAATATTAGGCATTCTATATTTATCAGGCGTTCTGTAACAGCACATGTGCAGTATTGATTCTATAAATCGAATTGACAAATCATCAGAAACATTAAATCAAAGGTGTGCAATAAAATCACTAAAATGGCGCCAATCGCAACTGAGCTAGTGTAGGTTAAATTAGATTAAATTGAGCAAGAATCAATCAAATTCTACGCTAAAGTCACATAGAGAATGAGCTTGATTAATTGAACGCAAATGCCTAAGTTGTCCGCGATTCGAATCATCGAATACTCGACATAGTTTTGATGGCATTTTAAGTACGTTTGAAAAAATAAAATGTCTCGATTTCAACACAGAGCAAAAAACTGACAAATGTACAATGCCGTCGGTCTTTTTTGATCTTTCTAATCATTGATTTTATTATTATAATATATATTATCATTTTTATGTATTATTATTATTATTATATATTATTATTATTAATAATATTGTTATTATTAATATTATTATTATTATTTACAAATAGATTATTTGCCCGATAAATAAATTGTTTTTTTTATATTAAATTTTAAATACAAATAATTTAATTATAAAAAATATACTTATATATCTATTCTGGTGACCTTTATTTCAATCGAACTGAAATCTCTTCAATCTGATTCGTTGGTTTTAAAGTAGCGAATTTGATCTGAATTTTTGATTCGTTGCTGTTGGAACGAAAATTTCTAAATCCACTGACCAATGAGATTTTAGTATAATTTTTAATCGAGTCAAACTGAGATTTATTTAAACAATTTATTGATAAAATTTATTTATTATTTATTTTAATTTTGTCACTATTGATTGATTCAATGATGAATATTTGTGAAAAGTCTGCCAGTGTGACAGGTGTTGACGGTTTGTTTCGAGAATATGTGTCACCGAATTCTCGAGAAAAAGACTCGATTACATCCGGAAATCTGTCACCGAATTTACCGGAACCGACAAATGATCGACTGTTTTTCGATGAGATCAACACGAAACGACTAATGTCAGCGAAAGCCACCGCGTTTTCAATTGATTCAATAATTCGAAAACGAGCATTCAATCAGCACAATGAACTCGATGACGACGACATCAATTCTCAATGCTCTCGAAACAGTAAGTCGGTTTGTTTAAATTATGAGTTGATTTTTTTTTCTTCAAATTTTCTTTTTTTCTTGGTTTTGAAATGGTGACGTTGAAAAATTCCGATCGACTGCTATAGTTTTCAGTTGTTGATAAATATTTGATACAAGTTTGGAGTTAATTTGTTACATTAATTCGAATAAAGAGAGATGAGTATGTTGAAGATATTTGCTCCATCACGTATTGAGAGAAAAACAGCTCATCTGAAACAGAAGAATGGATAATTTTATAGATGGATAATCGAATTAGCTTGATATTGAAGCCCCGGACGCTTGTGAGTAGTGTTAGAAACTGCGTATTAGACGTGATTATGATTTATGGTTTGAACCAAATGATTGTAGAAACCAAATTGATGATTGATGATGAGATTTGGTTTTTATAGGATAAAGTTTTGTTGATAATTTTGTCGCTGAGACGAAAATTTGCCCATTTATATCAATCAATCTGTACATGATAATTAGTTGAATTCTTTGTTAGAATTAATCCGAATGAGAAACTGTTATCAGTGCGTGTGTGTGTGTGTTGCGTATGTGTGTTGTGTGCCCCCCCCAACTTTTTCACCCGATTTTTTTGTTCATATTAATTTTTGATATTTTATTTTAATAGAAATTCGGATTTTCAAAACGATTGATCGAATTTCACCGCTTCAAATCGATACCGGAATCGATGGATCTGAGAATGGATCGATTTCGTTGAATTCCGACGACAACGATTCCTCGAATAAGCCGACAGATTGGGGAAAAACAACGAACCTGAATTCCTTTCAATCGGTTCAGTCGACCTTTTCAATTCCGGGTTTATCGGAAATTTCCTGCCAGTTGGAAACGAAAGATTTGTGGGAGAAATTTTCCGAACTGGGCACTGAAATGATTATTACAAAATCTGGAAGGTAGGATTTTGGTTTTTGGTTTTTTTTTCTCAAAAATACTGAATTGTTTTTCTTTTTTAATGACAGACGAATGTTTCCGGTCATTAGGATTTCCATCAATGGATTGCAGCCGAATTTTAAATATTTTGTCGCAATGGACATCATCCCAGTGGATAATAAACGTTATCGGTACGCATATCACAGATCGTCTTGGTTGGTTGCTGGTAAAGCCGATCCTGAAGTTCATTGTCGAACGTATTTCCATCCCGATTCTCCGTTTTCTGGAGAAAATCTTTCAAAACAAACCGTTTCCTTTGAAAAACTTAAACTGACAAACAACGTCATGGACCGCCATGGATATGTTAGTACTTTTGTGTTTTTTGTTTGTTCATTTTCCTTTGACTGTAGATAATTCTTAATTCGATGCACAAATACCAACCAAGAATCCACATCCTTTTGAAAGACACGATGGAAAAATACTCGAATTTTGAAAACTTCAACATCCGAGATATTCCCGATGGTCACTATCGAAGTTTTATGTTTCCGGAAACGATTTTCATCGCCGTTACCGCTTATCAAAATCAACTGGTAAGTTATTTGAATTGGCTTTTGGAAAAATTTTAATTAAAATTTTGTTTCAATTAAGTAAGCATCTTAATTAGTATTTTTGTTTTAATGGTTATTTTTAATTTATGCGCTTTGATTTTGATTATCAAAACGAATTTTCTGTTATCTTTGAGGGGATAAAATTTATTCTTGTTAGGTTGAGCCCAATCAACTTCTATCTCACTTTTGATGAAAAAGGCGCCAAATTTATTTTTATCAAATTTTTGATAAAATTGCCATCAGTATAATTCCTGGTTCATTAATAAATTTCCTTGCACTAGCCTCAAATTTGGTGATTTGTCAGTCTGATGATAATTCTCCTACGGAAAGGCTTTCCTTTAAATTCATTCGTAACTGAATGATTTCTCCCATTGTTGATACCCTACTTTTACCGATCATTTTTAAATACAATTTCACTATTTTATTGATTTTTTCACACTGGTTTTAATTGATAAAATTAAACATGAATGTCATTTATATCGATTTTGTGAAATGTAATCAAAAATTTCAACAAAATCGTAATTTTTATTATTGCCTTCGTTGTTGGGACTTTAGTTCGATTGTGAGGGGGGAGGATAAAATTTAGTATTAAGAACCCAAATCATTTTTCACACCGGGAAATCTGAATTTAGTCGGGTGAGGTCAGTAATTAAAAGAAGAAATTAAAAGTTTTTATAAATAAATTACAGGTAGGCATTTAATGTAAGGTCAAACGTAATAATCACAACTTAATCACATAATATTGTAATGATAAATTACATTAAATGTAGATACATAATACACCGGTAAATTTCCTATATCCCACCGGTTCAATCTGGCCCTGACTTTGGATATTGCATCAGAAAAAAGAAAATAATTAATGCATTTAAATATAAGCGAGGGATTTGAGTCTTGTCTATTAGGGAGGGGGCATTAAACGGTGACGGAAAAATAAAGTTATGAAAAATGATTTATGAAATAACTATATATAATTTTTTATTCATTATCAAATACAAATATAGTCTTCGACAAAACATTTTCTGTCTCTTGAGACCTTTACTGTTTCATAAAGTTTATTTAAAAATCAGAATTATTTGTTTAAATAAACCTAAAGGTGATTTTTGGCTATAAATTAACAAATTTTTTAAAATATTTTAATAAGCCCTTATACTAAACCGATAATAATAATAATAATAATAATAATAATAATAATAATAATAATAATAATAATAATAATAATAATAATAATAATAAAATAATAATAATAAAAATTATAATAATAATAATAATAATAATAATAATAATAATAATAATAATAATAATAATAATATTAATATTAATATTAATAATAATAATAATAATAATAATAATAATAATAATAATATTAATAATAATAATAATAATAATAATAATAATAATAATAATAATAATAATTATAATAATTTTTATAATAATTTTCTTTTACATCAAAAATTAAACTTTTTTTGTTCACTTTCTTCAAGATGAGTTTTATCTGCAAAATGTATTAATGCTTATGTATACATCTATTCTGATCTAAAATGTGACATTATGATAAATATCTTCTAACTAATTATCCCTTTAATGTCTTTCTATCCCCTCCTTAAACGTCAATTGTACACTAGAATGTCAAATTTGACCCAATTGAGAAATTTTACTTTAACCGATTATTTGATTTATTTCAATTCTAATCATCAAAAATTAATTAATTAAAATTAACAAATTCAGATTACTAAATTAAAAATCGACTGCAATCCATTCGCTAAAGGATTTCGAGATTCTTCAAGGTTAACAGATTTTGAAAGGTAACAAAATGTCTCATGATATCTAATGCATTATTTTCTATTATTATTTGTTTAAATGAATTACCCGAAATATTTAATCAGTTAATTATGATCACAATAATTTGAAGACATCAAATTAAAAAAAATGTAAAATTCATTAAACGACAAACAAATAAAATCGCGCATAATTTGATACAAACTGCTGATCGAGTCAGCCAATCACGATTGTATTGATAATCTAAACATATCTCCCCCCTCCGCAACATGTGAAAAAAAACTGAATTGAAGTCCAGTCTGATAAACGAACTCATCAAGTGTTTAATTAACTTCCTCTAGAAAATCGAGATCAGCACTCGCTCGTTCTAGTATAAACATAATAAACTTCACACCAACCCACCGGCAATCAGAAGGCAATCAGGATTCTGTCGATATTCGCACCAAACACCCACCATAGAAGCCGCTGAGGTTTGTAGAGAGAGAGAGAATGAGAGAGGGGTAAAAGATTGAGACTGATAGAGATAGAGAAAGAGAGATAGAGAGAATAATAAAGAGGTAGAGAAAAATGAAAGTGACGAATTATGTGTTGCCATTTATTTCTCCGAAGTGTCAGCAGGAAAAATAATTTGCCAGTGAAAAATAAAAAAAAAATCAGTTTATAGAAATATACGGTATTAGCCTCACACTTGTTCAAGTGTGGCATATTTATACATATACATATATATAATGTGTCCTTATCTCTTTCGCTGAAGATATTCCTTACTGATGACGGAGCATCGGATGCGAGCATCAGCAGGTTGACTGTTTATTCCAACTTTACCAAAACCAGTGAAGGTGATAAAAATAATGACCATTTTATCGCGAAATTAAGATAAATAGGGAATTTGACATAAATGTAATCTCCGGCATGCTTTCTACTTCACGGTTGGCGGATTGTGGCTAATTTGCCCAAGTTAGTTTACATTATTATCAGTACTACTTCGGCCATTACATTGCAGTGATTATTTTATGCAGAGTTTTTCATATCAATAAACATTTGCTACTGACCGTGAAGGATTTTCCTGGGGTTAATGGGGGGCAGTGGAAAAGTTTTCTTCTTCCTTTTTTTTATTTTATATTCAAATGGTTTATGATTATGTGAGCTGTCATTAACTTAAATACAATTTATCAACATTGCCAGTCAGGCTAATTAAATAATCAGCATAATCGGTTTGATTATGTCACAGTTGTTAAGGTGCACCGTGCTGTTATATAAATAATTTTTTGAACAAAAAACTCTTGAAAGAAAAGGTCGAATTCAAGAAATTCGAAAATTAATTTTTCTGTGGTTTAAAACTTCAAACGAGAGAGACTCGATTTTTTTTATTTATTTTTTGCTTTGAAATCAACTATTAGGAAGGGGGAACTTGTTCTAGAAAAGGTTTTAGTAGGTCTGTAAACTGTGGAAATGAAAAGTGAAAAATTAGTATAATTGCCCCCCCCCTCATCTTTATGATCTAAGAAATTAGAAAGCAGATTGGTAAAATAAAAGTAAATCCTAAAACTATTAAATTAGAATTTTTTATTTTGACATTAATTTTTTTACTTTTTCCGACATTTTCCATTTTTTTAATAAACCTCTAAAGGACCTATGGCTACGATATGCTATCAAAGGGAGTATATGTAATCCTTTTTCATTTAAAATACAACCTCTTTCATCAACCTTAAATGTAATTTTTGACTTTTTAGTTGATAAAAAAAATAATGGACTAAGAAGCTAAATAGATTTCAGATGCAGTCTGAGTAAGCCCTATTATCCGCACGCGCTGGAATTTCATAGTTAATAGTTCAATGGCGATGTCCAAGACCTCTTGAAGACCTTCGTTGGACTCTTGCGCATTTACTTTTTCCCCAAACAGGAAGGGAACTAATTAAAAATATTTTAATCTAATCTATTTTTATGTTTTCAATGAAAAATCAGATTGGTTTTGGCGATAATTTTCAATTTATTTTTCATGAAAAATATTTTTGTCCCTTTTTATTCAATAAAATTTAATAAATACTCAGTTTGAGGCCGCAAAATATCTAATGAAAGAAAAAAATTAAGACTGAAAACATACAAAAATATTCCTTGAAGTCAAACGCGACCAAACCTTTTAATAATTAAAATATATTCCTTGTTTATAAAAACTGAAATTTTTTTTAAATATATAATAATTAAAATTCTTTATTTTTATTGCAATTTTAAATTATTGATCAATATTTATTTTAATTATACACAAATAATGATCGATAGCCTAAAAAGAATTGAAGATAAATGAATTGGATAAAAGATCAATAGTGAAAAATATTAAAACATTTACTGATAATAAATAATATTTATATATTTATTTTCATATTACATAACGGAGAGTGATTTTGTTTGATGAAGAGATTAGGGCCCTTGTCAATAATTCACAATTGACACATGTGACATGTATTAATTGAAACAGTAATAATAAATTAAATTATTATTTTATTGAGGCTCTTTGTAATTGTATAACAAAAACTGGCCGTTACAGAGGAAGTTGGCTCACTGCTGCTTTAAATGCATACTACAATAAAACAAATCAAATTTATTTTTAATTTTTTTAAAATGTAAATAATTGCAACATTATATTTGTAAAATTATTTATGCATTAGGCGCAGGGCTTCTAGCATTTATATAATTCATAAAATACGCCTTGTTCAAATTACGTTTAATTTAAGTACAGCAATAAATTAAAAAATTGTAAATTTTTCTGAGGAGGTTTTTGAAAATATAATAATTGATGAATAATTAAGGATTTTAATATACAGTCATACATGTTAATAAATTATTGCAATAATAATTTAATATGATTTATTTAACCACTAGCGCTGAAACTTAATTAGCATAAGTAATGTATAACGTCTTGATAGAACTACCACCTTAGCAAAGGTCACATGATATGAAATGCATGTCATATCGACATTTGATACAGATAGCCGTCGATGTCTATTGAACGATATGCCAGTGAAAGTTATTAAAACTCCTCACATATATTTAATGTTATTGTAGAATCTTTAATCACTGAAAATTATATTTTAAATTTATTAAATTTTACAGAGAGTCAATGGAATCTTTACTATCCCAACAATCTCCAGTCGTGTCTGGGCTGCGAATTTGTCCTCCGGAAGTCAGTGGTAGTGGTGAATGTAATGGAAAACGAAGTTTTTCAACTCACAAAAACTACCAGACAATGTTTAACGATTCAGTGTCCGCTATTCAAAGATTTCTACCTCCAAAGCATAGTCTACCAGCAACGGATCAACTGAAAAAAGATTTCGAAATCCAAAAACTCGTCAAGAGTTTCGTTAATGAGACAAACATGTTTCCAGAAATTTTCGATTCGAAAAGTTATGATTCCATAAAGTTAAATAGTTGTTTCTCTGCCTCACATTTATCATCAGTTTTGCCACCACATTTTATCCGGTCTGGACTGACACATAACTTTCAGAATCCTAAAATCCCAATCACATCCTCTCCAATGTTTTCTTCTCATCCTTCACAAGTTAATGGGCACAATTTTCCACCTTTACCTTCATCAATCAATGGACTTCTTGCCCAAATTGCGAGATCGTCAAGAGACGATCTGACCCAGTCTATTTCTTCAAATCCTTCGGACATGCTCAAAAATTTTCTCTTCATGCATAGAATAGCGTCGAATCCGAATTACTTGAATAAGAAAAAGATCTGAAAACCTAAGAAAAAACGACTTTTAATTATTATTTTTATTTTCGATTTACTTTCAATTATTTTTTTGTATGAAGTTGTCTTAATATTTACGATGTATGCAGTTTAGCAGTGGGACAATCTTGTGTAAATGGTAGAGATTGGTTATAACTGACTTTTTTTGATCAAACATTATGTTTGACATAAAAATATGAAGTAATAAAAAAAATAAAAGAGAAGGGCAATAAAGGTGCTACATTGCATATTGTAAATCCCAACCTTGCAACGTCATAGCTTGGTTTTATTATATTTACACAGTCAGTAACTCAGAAAATCTTAATAGACAAAGGGGTATTTAAGCAATACTTAATAATAGTGAAAGAATGGATATCGCCTGGAGGGATCGTAAGAATATAAAGGATTGAATATCATAGAGCCTTGGTGTTACAATATGAACATTTTTTATGTCTGATACCTGTGGTTAGGTGCCAATCATGACCTCTTTCCGATTGCGATCCATATAACATCGTTAAACAGCTTCACAGAATTAGTTTGAATATCTTCATAATGTTTTTTGGATTTCAATATCTTAATAAGGGAGGTTATGAAACTCTATAATTTATTTCTTTATTTGGAGTCGTCAAAAGATTCCGTTTTAGACTACTTCAACCCCTTCCCTTTTATTTCTCATTCCAAGTTATTCAATATGTATTTCTTCACTTTCAAAGGTCTCACATAATATAATTTCATATGATATATTTTTAAAAATTATATTCTTCGGTCATCGAGTTTCCATATTTTATCATCTTGTATCCATATTTTAAGGTTCATATTCTTAAGGTTCTCTGTAATTTCTTGAATATCTATTAAGTTGTATTACCATTCTTGTACAGGACTTTCTGTCATAATTGGCTAAAAACTTAGCTTTGAATTTCCTGATGTTGAATAACCACGAATCGTTTGACATTAGATGCATTTAGTACATTCGCTTCTTGAAAATGCTTCCGAATTGGAATGATATTCTCTTTTCCGATATTGAAAACCTATTATAGGCTGCGTAAATAGTTTATTCGCGTCTGAAATTGTAGAGTTATTGACTTTATTTGTTTTCATAATATGTGTAATTGCAATGTGATCAGTGTGAATATTTTCCCATAAAAATGTTTAAAATAATTTGTGAATTTATAAATTGCTAAAAGTTCTTTCATTATTACGCAATAGTCAGCTTCAAAATTTAGACAGAATTTTTCTAAAATATTTGAAATTTCTGTAAACTTTTTTATAAATTTTCTATAATAGTTAATTAATCCTAAAAGCTTCTTTTTTTATAAACCTTTTACCTCTAAAATTTTATCTTCATCCGTTTTAAGATAATTTTTTATTACATTCTGAAGCACACTCAAAATTTTAACACTGTTCACCTAATTCCTTCGAATATATTAGAATGTCATCTAAATATACAATCGTTAACTTCAATTGCTATTCCAAATGGCATTCAGTTAAAACAATATTGTCTATTTTAAGTAAAAAAAATGCGGTTTTCATCTTTGGTTATTTATCCAATTCAACTGGATAATAAGCATTTATCAGGTAAATTGTACTGCAATATATCGTAGTTCAATAGTATTCGGAATCTAAGATATTGATTGTTCTGTTACATTGTTAAAAGCTCTAAAGTAAATTTTATCATTCTTTTTTTAAATATAAAGGAGTATTCCATTGGTTAACAGGGGCGGCGCAAACTGCTTTGGCGCTCCTATGCAAACCTAAAATATGTTCCCCTTTCAAAATAAGGTATAACTTTCGTAACAACTAACAATACATGTATTATACAATTTTAAATCAAGTAATTAATATTAACAATTATATTTATAACATTAATTGTAATACAATTTAATCCTAAGTGAAAATAAAGGTAATAAAAACTTAGTATATGTAAAGTTAAACAAAAAATCAAACAAATGTAAAATTTTATTTCTAAGTGTTCGATACATTAATTTTATATATAGGAAATATTCCTTAAAGCTTCACTCTATGTGCTTTTGCTGCCGCAAAATCGTTAATTATTTTGTTGTTATCGATATCGTCACAAACGTCATTCTCAATTGAAATTAAGGCAAGTCCGACTAATAATTTTTAAAATCCGTCTTAACGTTGGCGCCCCATCCTAGTATGTCCCCCATGCGATGCTTAATATGCTTATCGCTTTGCCCCGCCCCTGATGGTTAATTACATTTTCGATCATAAGTAAAAGATTGTCACACCTCAACTATTTTAAAAATTTCTCAGGTCCATTAACAAATCATGTTTCAAAATAATCTTCATGATTTTTGACGCGACGTTAAGACCAAACTCGAGTCTTGTGAGTACTAAAACGTCTTTCCCTTAAAATTGACTGCTTGGAAAGCCCAAAAAATTCTTCAAATCATAATTGTAGATATGCTGATTTCATATTAACGACAGCAAGGTCCTCAACCCATCTAAGCCATTTCCTCAATTTCTTCTGACAAGCATCTACTTGCGACTTGTGACTTGAGACATATTCGTTGATTTTTTGATAGTCCAAGACTGGTCTCATCTTTGCTTTATTTTGTTAAATTACCGTTCTGAGAATATAATTAAATTAATTTATTAAATAAATAATAACTAAATAAATATTAATTTAATAAATAATTAAATGAATGTATGTTGTGGATTGATGTGATATATTAATTTCTTGTGTTTACATTACTTTACGTTCAATTCAAATTTTACGTTTTGTTTGAATTTTAGAAACTAATTTATTGGTATTAGAATTTAATAAATATTTCGTTAAATATGGATGTTATAAATATAAAACGGATTTTAGCTAACAACCTCCATCAGGAGAAGCACCACTTTGATCTATCCGCTAAAATGATGCAACCATCCGTTCTTGATCTAACTTTTTACAGCCTCATTAAACTTGTATTCGACTTTGCGAGGAACTTTATACTGAGATACTAAAGTCATTAGCGCTTCTTGAGCGTTTTCGATCCAATTCCGCTTCACCGTCCTTGCCTTACCATCAAACCGTGCCACGATGGCCAATTTTATTAAGCCTCCAGAGAATTACGAAAGATTTTATGTAAGAATGTGAAAGATTTTTCGAGCTTATGGGCATCTCAGACGAATACAGAGGAAAACTTGTCAAAGGATTTTTATAAGCAAATGCTACAAAGAAATATGAAGCAACTCGCGAGGAGAGCAACTATTTGGATCGTCTCAAAGAAGCTTTCAAAAAGCCAATTAATTTTATGGATGATATTCAAGAAGCTCTCAAATACCGCCAAACAAATGATTCAGCCAATGAATTCTGTACAGAAAATAGAAACGTTTGCCAAACAAATGTTGCTACACAAATTTAATGAAAAAGAAAGGCAGAAATTTCTAATTTTCGGTAAAAGACAATGAAATGAAGAAAGATCATAAAATGAACGAATTTAAAACTGTGGAAGAAATAAAAGAAAGAATCAAGAAACATGAAAAAGTGAATAATGAAATTTACCAGATCAACAACCAAATTACAGTAATGGAAACAAATATTAAATACGCAGATAAAGTAAAAAATTCTAGCAACTTTCAAATGAAACCATTTAGAAGAAACTACGCTTCACGTAAAGAGAAATCAATGATCCGAAATCCCATAATTTTTATCAAAGATCTCGTCAAAGATTTAATTATTTTTGATTTCAAGGGAAAAGTAGGGAAAGATCAGAATGTTAAGTTCAATCAATCTGCTAAAAATCAGCACACTTTCGTATCCAGTGCTTTGAACTTAGATCAAACAAAGAACGACAATGTCAAGAGAAAGTGGTCCAGCAAGTTGATGATGAAAATGAAAGTCAATGCCCAAACGGATATTCTCCACCACAAAAAGAGATGATCGAAGAGCTATTTAAGCATTATTTATATGGTAAAAAGTTCACACTTTGTATGGATCATAAAGCTATAACTATAAGCTATTCCAGACATCGATCAACTACTTAAGCAGTTTAGAAATGGATTATTAATATATAAAAGGAGAAGATAATTCTAATGCAATAGTATTATCAAGGAGTGAATGTTTCAAATGCATTCAATGTCAAACAATTCATAATGATCCAAAAATTAAACTGTAAATTGTTAGCAACTATGACAGAAAATCAATGGAAAATAATTAGACCGAAATTCAAGAGATTATACAAAGCATAAATTCAAAAGACAAAACCAAATTCAAAGTAAAAGGGGTAGTTCTAACCAAAGATAATAATATATTGATGCCGATAGTTAAAATATCATATAAAACTGTGTCATGATGGACCAATGGAAGTAGAAATAACTTTGAAATGAGAAATATGAGACAAGCAAAGTTGTAAAAATTGTCAGAAGCGTAAAGTCATAATAACTCCAACAAAAGAAATAAATTGTAAAATCCTGGAACCCAGATTATTCGAAATAATATATCATATAATGAAATATATTTTCGGAATCATCGACCAGCGTGATAAATGTACCCCTTCATGACGTTAAATCGCAAAGATACCGTTGTTACAATTTTTAAAAAATAGTTGGATATTAAACATGATGCTCTAGAGATTATACATTTTGATAGAGAGAACTCATTTGAAGGTATATGTATGGAAAATCTAGTGAAAGCTCATAATATTAAAGTAGTTTATTCAAGTTCTTACCATCATTCTACAAACGGACAAATCAAAAGACAATTAGAGACGCAATTCAATTTCATTAAAGGATAAATGCTATAAAAACTGGGCTGAAATTGAGTTAATGATAAACTCTACCTACCAAAAACGATTGGTCAAGTTCATTGTGAAAGAGTATTTGAAAAACATATTTACAAAGAATGCTTATTGAATATGCCAGATAGAAACAAGACAATTGATTTAATTAGGAAAAAGAAATTTGAAATAGGAGATTGTGTTTAAATTAAAAGCAATACGAAAAACAAGTGTCAGATATTTTAGACTGCAGAAGTCATGAAACGAATGCATGAAAGGAGCTGTGAAATAAATCTTGACAACGGAAACCGATTGATAAGAAACGTTGAGTGGGTAAAGCCATTTAAGCGAAGGGGATGTGAGAATATAATTAAATGAATTATTTAAATAAATAATAATAATTAAATGAATGAAAGTGGTTTCAATATTGACACCGAAAAACAGTGCTCATTCACCAATTCCAAGTTGGTTCCTCGAACAATTACACATTTTAGAGGGGATATCACATCCATTGCTAACAGAACCTCACATCGCGGAGCGACAATTATAACACGTTGACAGATAATTCGTCCTTTTAACCAATTGTGCATGAGAGATTGAAAGAACATCCAGGTTGGCACTTACATGGGCTGATAGATCCTGTTGTAGACTACTTATAAAAATTGCTTAAACAAGCTATTTGGTTCTTTCCCAGTGAGGTGCACTTCTAGATTTTCATTAAATTTCCACTGCATTTTCTTCAATTAGGCTAATGTTATCCAAGGCGTTTTACCAAAATGTTATCTTAATGTTGAGAGCACATCTTCTGATGACATCTTGTTTTCTAAATTCTCTTCTAGCATGTCTAGTGTTGAATATGCATTACAAGTCAAAACCGACGGTAGAATAGTCAAAACTTCTGCTTCAATAAACAGCCTAGCCGCTCTTCTGCTTTTCTAAATGAATTCTCTGGAATTTGCTTCATCATTCCCATTGCAAATCCCGAGAAGATTGATCAACTTTAGTGGGCGCGATAGCTTGTGGTTTTCTATAAAAACAACTAGAAAGTAAAGTTTATTAAATTAAATCTTTCAATTTAAAATCTATCAATTTGATTCAAACTACCTATTAAAACAATATTCTTTTAAATAACTATAAAATAATAATAATTGAAATTGAATTGCAAAAAACATGAAAAACGCCTATAAGTTGTCACAAATAAAATGTATACACAAAATACACAGCTATGATGACAAAAAATTAAGTACATAAAATACAGCAAAAATATTAGGTCATGTAAAAAGTTGCCGGGTAGCAGCAGCAAGTAAATTTACAAAGCACTTTGCATACATGAAAGTTATAAGTTAATAAACTGTTGTTATAGATAATGGAGGACTTTACTTTGACGAATAAAACCGTTGGTTAATCATGTTTGCTTTCATTGTCATTCTATATGTGGAAATTGTAATCCAAAACTGCCCGAGAACTTTTTACACAACCTAGTAAATGTATTTTTTTCAAAATAGAATAAAATAAGCACGTCAACAGTGGCGCAAGTTTGCTTGGTGAATTATTTCCATTTCCCAACAAAATACTTTTAATGAGCACTAATTATAATTACTATTATCATTTTAATAAATGCTGAAATACGGAGGAATACGTAAAATTTGAGCTCAGAATCTTTTTTATTTTTAAAGATATAAAATTATTAGAAACAATATAAACTAAAATAAGATTAAAGCAGTTTCATATTTATGTTTTCTATATAATATATGAAATTAATTAAAATTCTTGCGAAAATACTTGTTCTTTCAAATCAAAATTTGTTAAGGATATTTATAGGGACCCTAAGCGGCTTACTGTGTTGCCTCTGTCCAACCGGCCTTGGGTATTCAAAAGAATATTTCATCGAAGTCAATTTATAAAAAAATGAATAAAAAAGAAATATTGCAATAAATTCGATGTATTCAAACAAAATATGCGATGATTTCATTTTAATTGTAAAAAATCCGGAATTTTCAGCGGCAATATTTGTGTTGGGAAAAAAATCACATAAAATCGTATTCTTTATTTTTATACCGCATTTTTGTAGCTTGTTTTAACATAAAGAGTTACAAATAAGGCGCCTAATGGAATCTAATGACGATGCAGATGGGGGGGAACCAGAAGATACATAATATTTCCATAAGTGAATAAATTAACCAACATGCGTCAGCACACTTTTGCATTATCTTGATTCCGGGCCACCGCTGGCCTGACCCTCCCATAAATGTAACGAGCGCCGTAAAACTAGATACAGAGAGTCAGCTCGCAATCAAATATTAAAGTAAGTATTCTTCGGCATATCATTAAAAGCTGCTAGGTAAATCTCAGTTGCATATGCTGTGTGATGGCGTAAATAGAACTGAGCGATCAGCGCTAGAAAGATGTACCGAATCAGCATTCGATGTGAATTGATCATAGCCAGTAAACAGGTCGTTGGAAATTGCTTCATTGGAACATGTAACGACTCCAGAAAGTCGGCTCCCCTGAAGTTCGGTTTAGTTCTCAAACAATTGTTAATCGAATATTTAACAAGAAATTATCGATATTATGTGCAATTTATTGACCATCACTTTGACATATCTTTGTGCGATGACATTTTCACATAGACGTCATTGTTACTATTATTATTGTTATTATTATTATTATTATTATTATTATTATTATTATTATTATTATTATTATTATTATTATTATTATTATTATTATTATTATTATTATTATTATTATTATTATTATTATTATTATTATTATTATTATTATTATTATTATTATTATTATTATTATTATTTCCTTATTGTTAGATATTATTTAAAATTCAACCACTATAGTTGTAATTAAAATAAATTTAAATAAAAACTAATTTATTTATCAGTATTATATTTTATTTATAAAATATTTAGGCGAAAAATTATTTCTATTATTAAATTATTTAAATTAATTATTAGGCAACATTCTAATTTTGTTATAATTGAATCTTTATACGTATGACATAATTTTGAAATTAAATAAAAATTCCCTTAATTCAATTCGTTTGTATAATTATGGCGACCTTGGTGCTTACAAAACGGAAGATTTGAAATGCATTATTCCATCAATTTGTCATGGACATGAAGAATTTATGATTTGTGTGGATTCGATGAATCAAATAGAGGTAATATGGTGAAATACCTTATAAAAAGAGGGATAAATTCAAAGATTTGATAAAAAATAGTGTGAAGAATTTTTAAAATCGTCATCGTTTTTTCAAGATTTTTTAGAAAATTACTACTTTGAGAAAAATACGGATTAACTTTAAATTTTGTTTGGCAAAGTGAAAAGAATCGTGGAGAACTTGATGATGCACAAGTCGAATGAAAAAGGAAATGGTAGAATATTTATTACTTCATTGTGTTAAGGAAAAAGGAAAGTAAATGAGAAATAGATATACAACACTGGTGAAGAACTGGTGAAGAAACTAAAGTCTTCATTCAAAAATCAGATTCAATTAAAGTGAAAATTTTGAAAATTGCACGAGTACAGGAAAAAGAAATATTTGCAAATAGATGAGCGTATCAAAGACAACATTTTATTCAAAAACCGAAAAATTAAGGATGAACGCTTAAGAAAACAAATCACACGTTGGAATGGCAAAGATTCTACTGGGCAAGAAGAAACTATTATTCGAGAGTGTACAAGCTAAAATCGCCTTCAACCAATTTTTGGGCATGTAAAGAAGACCAAGAAAAAATGAATGTCCAAATATACTGTTTTCTTATTGCTGGAAGGCTTATATCTAAAATACTGATGCAGAGACACGGGAACATGTGATTTTTTTAGTTAATTAATTTTTTGATAGAAGAGAAATTTATTACATTAAATTCGAAGAATTAAAACACACATTTGAAGAAAGTATCACATTAGTCATCGATAGATAGAAGCCTGATGACACATTATATCTTTTTATACATGACAATGCATCTATTCACAATCTATTCAGTTGATGAAGAGCTTCAAAAACCAGAATATCGTAATTTAAGAAATTATTATCATCATATCAAGAAAATCGGGTCTGGTAAAAATATGCGCGTGGGCTTTGTTCTTCTTTGAAATGTACTAAATACATAAAAACACTTAGTATCAGAAATGGATCTTTTTTCAAACATTTGAATGTGATAGAATTTAAAAGTCGAGGGGCCGTTCTCCACTGAACATAACATATCTTTATTTACTGTTGAATTATTATTTACTGCTCGTAATATTAAATTTGCATGGGCTGAGGTCGTAAATGATAAACGTGCGTTGACCTTCTACCAGTATTTTCTGAACATGTTGTTTCAGAAGGTATGATAAAGATATACAGAGTTACTTTGCTCTATTGAATAATGGTTTTATTCATAGATTTATGTGTCACAAATGCAACTTTGTTTATCAAGAAAATGATTTACGTGCGCAGAACTTTGAATCTTTACAAATAAATTAAAAAACGTTAAAAAAATATTATTATTAAAAAAAAGAAGCGAGTTTCTTACTGAGTTTGTTTAAATTAGGAGATACATAAATATTTTGTTTGATTCTTTAATAAATTTAATTAAAGTTTAAGAAATATATTAATTTTTCTTTTTTGTTTTTTAATATCATATTAATAAAATTTATATTATTCCTATATTTATTTTAATATTTTACTTTTCAATATTTTTAATTTGATTGGGAATTATTCTTTACTAGATTCAAAAATTATTTTTTTTAAAAAATTCAACAAAATTTCTAAAAAATATTTTAAATTATTTTAAAATAGAAAAATGATCATAAGATAGCTATTATATTTAAATAAATTACAGTAAAAAGAAATTTCGAATATTAATTAGCATTAAATTGCCACAGGCCTTTATATATTATGTCATCTAGGCCCTCATCTGTTAAGCTTTGATGTAAAAGTAGTCATAATAATATTAACACAAAAGGGTGCATAATAAACTAACCTAAACCAATTTTGTGAAACTGATTTAGTCTTTGAAGTAGTGCTCCAGTCATATTCTGTGCTACAGTCCTATAATGGCCAAAGGCGCCAAACTCTTGGGAATTCTCCTGGTTCATAACAACAGAAATTAGAGCTATTTCATTTTCACTATTATTCGACGAAGTTTTAAGTGATCAGAATTAATTGAATATTTTAGTAAAAGTAAAAAATATTTAATCTTTTAAATTAATTTTATTATAAAAACCAATAATATATCTAACTGACCCTTTTATTACTTAAGTAATTAAAAAGTTTAATATAAAGTGCAGGTATCCATCATAAAACACGGTATACTTTAACATGATTTCACCGTAACACGATAAAAAAAATTCCCGAAAACCTCTTATAACACGGTACTTCTAGAACACGATTTTTATTTTTTTAGAACATTATATTATTGACATAAAATACAATTCCTGGAATACCCAGATTTTATTATTTCAAGAATACTAGTCTTATTTATTTTTTGTATATATATGTTGTCATTTTGTGAAGACCATTTTTCTGAAGTCTGCTGACCACATTTTTTTGTGAAATAGAAAAAAAATATTGTGTAAACTTGTGAAATAGTAAACAAAAAATATTTAAATACTTTTTATTTACAAGATATCGATTGTATTAATTTTTTTCAGGAAAGATAATAAAGTAAGACTATTTTTTGAAAAATAATTTTCAGGCCCAAAAAATAATGTCTGGTGAGAATAAAAAAACAACTTGGTGCAGAAAGTTTATTTCTTTAGAAATAATTTTTAGAAACAAATTTTAGATCGGTTGTTAAAAGGAGAAAAAGCATCACACATTGCAAAAACACTAAATTTAAATGAGGCGACAGTCCGTACAATTAAGAAAAAAGAAAAGGAAATTCGATGTGCTGTTGCTGCAGGATGTTCGCTATCCTCAAAGTATTCATCTCGTCTTCGTGTGCCAATAATTGAAAAAATGGAGAAAGCACTTAGCATTTGGATTAATGATAGCTGTCAGGAAAGGATTCGATTGGATAGTAATATAATTAGACAAAAAGCTCTTAAAACCTATAACTATCTTAAACAAAATCGAGAATCTTCTGTGAACCCAGATTTTCTAGCCAGTAAAGGCTGGCTTGAGAGAGTCAAAAAGTGGTTTACACTTCACAAAATAAAAATTCAAGGTGAAATTGCATCGGCATATCATGCAGCTGCCATATCATATCCAGAAAAAATTTTAAAAATAATTGAAGACCAAGGATACACATGGAAACAAGTTTTCAATGCCGATGAAATTGGGCTTCGGTGGCAAAAATGTCCAATAGGACATTTATATCAAGAAAACAAAACAGCACCCGATTTAAGGTATCAAAAGATCGTGTAACGTTACTTTTATGCTACAATGTAATGTTCGGGGCATTATATGACAAAACCCATGCTAAATTATAAATTTTTGAATCCCCTTACGCTTAAAGGCATAAATAAAAACGCTTTACCAGTATATTGGAAAGCAAATTGGTTTTTAAATTGTTTTGTTCCAGAGGTAAAAATTTATTTAAAGCACAATAATTTAGGCGCTATTACTAGTAGCCAATACGCCAGGTCACCCGCAAGATTTGAGTCATCCTAACATCCAAATAGTGTTTCTACCTCCTAATACCACTTTATTGCTCCAATCATTATTTCAAGGTATTATTTATACCTTTAAGACTTATTATATAAGAAGACAATTACAATGGATTTTGCACATAACTGATTCAAAACTCCATTGATGTAAAGGAAGCTTGGAAGCAATTTTCAATTAAGCACTGCATGACATCATATCCTTATCGTTGAAAGAACTGAAAATTGTAACATTAAATGAATGTTGGAAAACAATTTGGTCAGCAGTAGTTGAGATAGAAAACGTGCATGAAATAGGAGAAAATGAAATTGGTTGGATATTAGAAATTGCTAGGCCAATCGGAGGAGAAGGGTTTGTGGATATGCTATTTGGGGTGTTTATGACTTATAAGTAGAAGAAGAAGTTAGTGAAGCAGATTTGCTAGAAATTGTATCCCTGTCCAAACTGGATGAAATCGATTCCAGCTTTGATCAAGAAAGTAAATTAATAATTTTACACTAAACAAATTACAGGAAGCATTAAGCTTTGCTGAAAAATTGGAATTATTTTTCTTGAATGCAGACCCTTGTGCCGAAAGAAGCAGAAAATTCAAAAAGGAATTGCAAAATTGCTTATCACCATATCAAGAAATTAACAACAACCTTTCAGAACAAGGTAACAAAGCAAGATTTGAAAATCAGAAATATGTAGAGCCGTTTTTACATTTTATGAACAGTTTACAAAGAACGTTGTTTTCATGTGAAACGGAGAGAAATTCATTAATTGCGTTTGTGGATTTGTTAATTCAACGCAAAGATAAACATAATGAGACAGAGATTTATAGAAAACCAACTGATAATGGTCTTTATACTTCTCCAGAAAGCTTTTGTGAATTTAAGTATAAGAGAAATATGGTGAAGGATTGATTTATCGTTCATGGTTTTTATCTTCTACTTTTGCTAATTCGGTAAAAAGTGTCGATAAATTGGTTGAGTTGTTGATGAAGAATGGGTATTCTAAATCATTTTTATTGTTGATGATAAAAGAGACTGTTGACAAATTGATTAAAAATCCTAAGGATCCATGTTTTGGAAAGTCTGAGTTTAATTTGTCAAATGAGTGTGAATTGAGTGTTGATCTAAATAATAGTAAAAATGGATATAAAAAATTGAGCCTAAATTTGTGTTAGTATTGCAGTACTCGGAAGATTTTACAAATTATAAAAGGAAGTTAAGTAAACAGATAAGTTTATTAATAAATCAAAAACTCCGGTTGGATTATGTTCTGATCTTGTTTATCAATTTACATGTAATTGGTGTAATGATACGTACATTGGAGAGACTTCCCGTCATCTCTGTACTCGAGTTCTAGTGCATTGTCAATTGAAGGGTTTGACCAATATTGGTGAGCACAATAGAGGCTGTAAAAGTGAAATAGGTATGTCTGATTTTAGAATTTTGTTGAAAAGTTTTAATAATTATTGGGAACGCGTGATATGTAAAGCATTGCTGATCCAAAAATTATGTGCAAAGTGTTGTGATTACGAATGTTTTGAGTGTTTTTAAATAGTTTAAGTACGTTAAATCATATTTATGTATTGTTTTTATAAAAAAACTTTTTTAATATTATTAAAATAATTTAATTTATAAATTACATTATTTTTAAAATTAAAATATAAATAAAAATTAAAATATTTATGTAAATAACATTTTAAAATTAGTTAAACGTATTTGAATATTTTTTAAATGTTTATTTATTACAAAACTAAATTAATATAAAAAAAATAATTTGTTTAAATTATAAGTTAATTCATAATATTTTTAGTAGGTTTTTTTACATGAAGATGACAGTTATGCTGTTGAAATATATCATACGAATATTTTTTTGGTGTTATCTTTTAATATTTATTAAATCTTATATTTTGATTTGATTATTATTTAGGAATAAGTTAATTTTAATTTAAATAAGACACTGAATTTGAAAAATAAATAAGTGTGTAATATTAAAAATAATATGCTGTCAAAATATTTAGTACGAAAAGTTTTTTATTGGCATTATCTTTTAATGTATTTATACAATCAATTCTTTTTATGCGTTTTTGAAGTTATGTGGGTTCACCCCTTTTGGTCCAGAAAATGACTTATCTTGTTGAACTGCAACCAACCGAATATTTTTAAATAGAGAATCATTCAAATCACCAGGTTCTGTTTTAAATATATTAAAAGCAAAAAAAGTTATAAAACTTTTTATTTATTGTTTTTTTACAATTTCTTGTAATTTATTTTACAGGTAGTCCCCGACTTACGACCGAGATAGGTTCCTAGTCATCGGTCGTAAGTCGAGTATTTGCTTTTAGAAAATTATGGATCGTATCTACTGCACATAAGAATTGATATGTTGAATAATATTTGTATGATTGCTTAATGTTGACATAGTTACATAGTAAATTGACATGTCAAACCAAGTTATAAATGAAGTGTTTAGTTATTTTTAAGGAATAGTTTTTATTATATTTAATTGTTTAATGTTTTCATACCAATAACATAAAATAATAATAATCACAAGAATCACAGTTTGCTATAAATCAATAATAATAGGTCATAGGTTCAAATTACAATCCAAATCATAGTCAGTCCGACGAGAATAAGAAATTTATCGGCAAAATTGATATCAGTCCCATCATTAGATTGAAAGTGCATTAGATTGAAAGTCAATATTTAATATACAAAAAAAATCAAAATTTAAAACTATTCGAAAACTGTATTTGATAAATATTAAATTAACGTGGTAACACTATAAATATCGTCTCGCTCTTGTTTCCGTATGGGAATCATTGACCGAACTTCATCAACAACATTCAAGTCCACAGAAAATTCTAGAATTCCTTCCTACATGATAATTAACATTATCTTATGCAATAGTCGAGATGCATTTTCATAATGAATTCGGCATATTTCAAAATGGATTTGTCAAATAAGAAATCAAATGTCTTCGCATATTAGACAACTTATTATTGAAATATGTGCCCAATCTAAACTAGTAACCACCCACCCCGCCAGATTAATCTTGATTTCATAATTATGTAATCAAGATAATTGATTTCGAACAAAGAAATGAGTCATCGATATGCCATAAAAAGTTTTCGAAAATTTTTCTGTAAGAAAAAAGACTTCCTCTAGTCAAAAATCTTTTACTTTTTTCAAAAACTTCCCGAAGTCCAAACCCCCCATAGCTTCCGCAAATTGAATTTTTCAAAATTTTTTTAAGTCCGTTTAAGAAAGAACTTTTCAAAAAAATTTTTAATCCGAAACCCCCACCTCCGACCAAAAAATATTATGACTCATACTTTTTTTCCAAACCCCCCACTAGCTGCCGTCCGTTTTACAAAGAACTTAATGATTTCCTCAAAATCAAAATGTTTCAATGGTCACAATTCTTGGTGGGTTACTAGAGTCACGTGTGATGTACCTTTTGGTGGTACTTAATTGATTTTGATAGACTAAAATTATTTTATTTTTGCTCATTACAACTCAATCTATTGAATTTTGTAATTAAATTTATTAAAGTTATTTATTAAATTTTCATTGAAAATGACAAATCAATAAAAAGTCAGCAAATGAAATTTTAATTAGTAGGGATTATATTCTATAAAGAAAATTTTCAGTGAAGTAATATTGGTGAGAGAGTACTAAAATCGTTGAAATTACTCAAAAAAAGTGGGATAGCTAAACATATCTACTAAATAGATGAAATATATTAGATAATTTATATATTAAAAACTTACAAGGGTAATATACTTTGAATGGAGAAAATATACATAAAAGAGGAAAATAATCATTGAAGAGAGAAAATATTTATTGAAGAGGGAAAACAAATAGAATATACTGTAAAATACATTAATCACTACCCAATAAACCTCTGAAAAGCTTTACATAATTTCAACGAATAAATATAATACAATTTCAACTTTTTTAAATAGATCATAAAATTATAATTAAAATATCATTTACTATTCAAAATCTATCAGTCAAATTGGATTCTATTTGGTAAATAATTATCTTAAATAGATGTTTCATAAACATTTATTTAAAATAATCCTGAAATCAAGTTAAATCTAATAAATTATCATTTCTTCAATAATTTCTACAAAAACATAATAATCTCCAAATCCATTAAAATTCAACAGAATACCATAAAATTCACAAAATAAAAATGATTCAAAATTTAATAGTAAATGTTAAATATCATCTAATACTTGATATTTCATTACTAAAAATTATCATAAAATTTCCCAAAAAGCTCTAATTGATTTACACAGCCTAAAATTATTTTATTTTTGTCCATTACAACCTAATCTATTGAAGGCTGTAATTAAATTTATTAAAAGTTAATTAAATTTTCATTGAAAATGACAAGTCAACAAATGAAATTTTAATTAGTAGAGAATATATTGTATAAAGAAAATTTTCAGTGAAGTAATATTGGTGGGAGAGTATATTAAGTGCGGAAAAGTCGTTGAAATTACTGAAAAAATGGGATAACTAAAGATATCTACTATATAGATGAAATATCAATTGATACATTAATAACTTAAAATGGTAATATACTTTGAATGGAGAAAATATTCATTGAATATGGAAAACAATGACTGAACTTAAAAAACATCCATTGAAAAATTAAAAATATGAATTGAAGATAACAAATATTAATTGAATCAAAAATTGATTTTAAGAAATATGAATGGATAGAGTAACTTAATGAAGAGGTGAAATATCAATTAATGATACATTGGAATTATTCAAATTATGATTAAGAAATATTAACAATCAATTAACAATTATTAACAATTCAGTAGATTTCATTAGTAAATTATATTTAATAGGATGGGATGTTTGGATGGATGTGGAAGAATAAAATTATTAAAAACAATACAATCTAATACAATATAACAAGTAGTAAGAATATAGAAAAATTTCAACAAATAGAAGGAATATGATACAATATTACTAATTAAAGGATTGCAGTTAGAAGACTTAAATAAAATTAGAAAATATATTTGTGTTTTATATTCAATAAAAAATTATTCTAAATATAATAATCTTGAAAGTTAAAATATAACTTAAAATAAGAGAATAATTTAAGAATATAAATCAATGTGTTGTCAATAGTTACAATTGAATAAATTATTTAAATTATATGTTTTACCGAAATTAATTACATTTAGATAATTATTCATAATACCAATAAAATTCTTTATTGTTATTCATTCAGTGTTTTTTATTTAGTATTGTAAGAGACCTAGATTTGTTTTCTAATATCACTGAATATTTGATGAAAAATAATTCTTTAATATTACAATCATTCACTTAAAATAATAACTTATTCCTCCATTTGCAGATTTTTTAAAAATATTTTCCATTTAAAATATTGTATTAGATCAGCCGATATTTATTGTATATTCGCCCTATTTGTTGTACACTCGAGCACATTTATTGTATTGTTTTAAATAATTATATTTAAAATTATTAAAATTATCTTTAAAATGACATTTAAACTTATATAACTTAAAAAATTATAACTTAAATAAAATACATTGAAAATTATTTCATAACATTTTATATCGAAAAATAATTCGAAAAATTATTTGAAAATTTAAATTCAAAAATTTGTTTAAATAAATTGCGCCAAAAAATAATTTCAAAATAAACATACACACAAAAAAAAACTATCTTGATAACATAATTATGTAATCAAGATTAATTACATAATTTAATCATTCGCCGGCGGGGGGCGGGTACTAGTGTGCTATGGTGCAGGAAGCTCCTAACTACCTACAACTGGAATAATGAAAAGTGTTCGAGGGAAACCTAAAAAATTGATACTTTGATTGGGGAAAAAGGATTTAGTTGAAGTAATACAACATGCTTTGTCTGAAATAACTCCTGATGATTGTTCTGCTTGATTTAGAGTGATCAGAAGGAATTGTGCTTTTGTGATGCATAGCTATTAATTTTAAATAGTGAATTTTTAGTGATATCCTATTATATGCAATAATAAAAAAAATCGATTTAAAATATTTTTAAACCTCATGCCACGACAATAATAAAGGAAATCTTTTATCAATAATTGGCGGGAAAATTTTACCGGGTACTTGAATACTAAGTGATGGATGGGTCCGACTACTGTGATGTAGCACTATCGGGTGACTTTATCCAAAATGCAGTAATTCATTTGCAGAACTTTGTCTACTCAGATGATCCAACTTTGTATACACAGTACATTGAAAATACTTGGATGCATGCGAATAAGAAATTAATTTGGGTCGAGAGTAGAGTATGTAGAAGGATATCTTGCTGAGTTTTTATTTGGGAGAAAGTTTGACAAGCTTAAAATTTTATATAATATGTGATTCTTGCGATAAGTAATCTGGAATTTAAGTAAATCGATTTTTTTTGTTATTGTATAATATTTTTATTATTGTATATAAATAGGATGTAACCGAATATTTTTACAAAAAATAGTTAATAAATATTCAATTAAAAGTTTTTAATTATTGACGAATCCATTTTAAAAATGTAATTTTTATAAAGCCGTTTTTTTAATTGGAATATATTTTTAATGTAAATTATTTTTAAAATTTAAATGAAGAAATTTGATTGAATAAATCATTTTAAGTCAATATAGTTTTAAGTTCAAAACTATTTGCCGATGACAGTGAGGATTTCGAAATATATTGTTAAGGAATAAATATTTAAAATATTAAATTCATTCACCCGATTTTTTTTCTCAACCAAAGTAAAATTATATGGAAGATAACTTTATGATAATCATTTTACACATTTACATGTTTTCTCTGAAATCCTTCATTTTTGGCAAAACAAATCTTTTATGAACAATAACAACTGGAATATGAAAGTTTGACAAGAATTACTTTAATAGAATATTGAAGAAAGCACTGAATAAAAATTCGCTTATTACAAATTCAAATACCTTTTATTTATTGATTATTACCAATAAAATGATTTATTTGGTGGCTATTTATATCAAATAATTTCTTCTAAAACATTCTAAATTTTTCTAGTAGATTCTGGAATGTTACATAATTTTCTTGATGATTCCAGACCTAACAAGATTTTCTAGAAAATCTAGAAAAGCTAAATTTTGTATTTTTCATCTTGTAAAGATGAAATACCGTGGTTGAGAGATTTCTAAATATTTCAAATTTATAAGAAAAAGGCCTGCTTTCAAAATTCAATTATCTGAGGATCCGAATATGATAAAAATTTGTTTTATATCTCAAAATGTTCGTTATTATAAGTTCGAAATAGTGATGTAAAAATTTTTAATCTGTGCTTTATACATTCGGAGAAAATTGTTCTGGACCTTTAGGTCACACGTGTATCCTAAGGGTTAAATGATATTATATTTAATATATTAAAAATTTTCTTCAAAAATGTAAAATAAAATAATATTTTAAATAACTTATTTTCATTTCCTATTAGATCAAGAATTGAAAAATCAAGCTGTCACCAGTTGTTGTTTGAGGCCTTTGTAAAGAATTTCCTAACAAGCCTAAACAGGAAGAAAGAGGATAATTTTACAGCACAAGTAGAATCCATAGTACAGAAAAAAAGCAAAATTGATGATTTAGTTTCTGGGTACTGAAGAATGAAGATGCACAAGAAGTTGCACATCAAACACAAACGATGCCAGAATGAAATCGACCCAAAAACTGGCTTATCCAATAATTCTTGTGAAACGAAATGTGTCACGTACAAAAAATCCCAAGACGAGTCGCAGACTCAAATTAACACCATAAAGAACAACTTGATTGGCTAGTATAAGAAAGGGTAGTAGTATTTTAAATTTAGACCAGAGTGATATTTACCACAGTATCAGAACTCTCGATGAATTGGCATAACAGCTAAAGAATGAAGGTTTTCAATTATGTATAAGTTCAGTTTATACTCGGCTTATTCCAAAACGAAGTTTATCATAGGAAGGCTAACGTCACATAATTATCTCCAGTGAAGTTATTTCGAGCACAAAATAACTCACACTCAAACCACATTGATGATCGGTTTTGTACATCTACTCGACTCGATGTTGGCACCGCGAGAAGTATGCTAAATCAGTCAATATGACAAACCCAGACTCCCTATTGGATTGACATGCATCCACCTTTAATACATGTTGAATATCGCGTTATTTTGCCAGATCACGACGGGGTTGTAGAATCCAGACAAAAAATCATTACGTTTTCTGTTTATACTGCCTTAATCATAAAGCATGGTCTGCCTAAGCCTGAAGCTATAACTTATTAAGGTCCAACGTACATAGCCATTTTGCCAGGCAACCATTGCTTCATCGTCAGTCTGTGCCCATGGACGAAACGAAAATCTTCTTGAATTTGAAGAGTTTGACATTATCACAAATGATCAAAGCAACAAGTTTGTCAATCCTATTTTTATTATGTCTGTGGATGGTGGACCGGATGAAAATTCGAGGTATCAAAATGTTATTGTTGCAATTCATTTTTTGTTGAAGCAAAACCTCGATACGTTGCAAAAAATGCGGCTGATAGGAGTGTAATAAATCGAGTAGAAAGGCGAATGGCTCCTCTGAGTCAAGAATTGTCAGGCCTAATTTTACCACATTGGGATTTTGGAAGCTGCCTTGACTCACAAGGTCGAAAAATTGATCAAGATTTAGAAAAATTAAATTTCAAATATGCTGGAGAAACATTGTCAGAAGTATGGACACAAATGTCCATAGACAATTTTCCAATGGAAGAGAGTTTATATTGTTCCTTAATTTTCTGCGCTTGAGGCAGAAAATTGTTAACTTAGGAACAAGATTAGTGAAAAAACCATGTAAGAACGGTGAGCCGACATTTAAACATACGACAGATTAACATGCAACAGATTAACATGCAACAGATTAACACTGTGACAGCTTAACACGGACGCACTTTAACATACGACAGATAATCACACATTCTAATTTTTGAAGATAAAAATAGGCTAAATAAAGTTGAAATTTCTTACATATATGCATTTAAAAACGTTACCAACTCGAAGTTTTCAAATAATTGTACATAGGTACATATTGCATGATACAACATATTTTAAGTAACAATAATATGAATGAAAATAAAATTATATAGTTTGAGAATTTCAACGAAAAGGCAAGTAGGCAAACAACGGCGATACTTTTTACAAATCGTGAAATGCCATGATATAAATTTTTGCCAACCGATTAGAAGCTCAATACCCACTTAACAATTCCCGTCTGCCAAACTAGTGAAGGCTTGAAAGCACCAGATAAATCTCTGATCGAATTGTACAGATTTCCCTCGAATAATTTTGAGTGAAAGAAAATATCAGACAAGAGAAAGCAAAAGTCTAAGTAAATTTTGGTTATGAGTGATCAGGGCCATTTATCGGTCGAAATATTTCATATTTTATGAATAAACATTGCGGAAATTGGCTACCATTGTTATTTATTTAAATTTTAATGATAAATAATTATATAATAATATTTATTTAACACCCTCTAGGGGCTAATTATATATTTTTGGATGTTAAACAACCCCAAATTTTCAAAATAATAGTATAAAATAGTGATTTAAACAAAGGGTGAAGAGTGATCAATAAGAAATTGTTCAGCAACCAATCAAAGATCGATCAATAAATGTATTGTTTTCAGAAAATAGTGAGTTAGTTTGATAATTTCTTTTAACCAACACTTAGATTTCCAACGAATTTGATAATTGTTTCTAAATAAATGACTTTGCATTTCTAACTAGAATATCAAATAATTGGAAATAATAAATCATAAATAACCATACATTCCTAACAAATATTCATAAATTATCCAAGATTTTGTTTAATTTTACGATAAACATCATTATATTTCGAAATAAAATGTCAATAAATTTATTTATCAATACTCAAAATTATCTAATATTTTTTATAAATGTTATTCCAATTAGCCGGTTATTATATTAGATTAAAATTCATATAACTTTTTTAAATGTTGTCTGTAAATGAATTTCATGTTAAGGTGTAAATTTTGAATAAAACTATCAAAATATGCGTTTACAATCACATAAAATGCTTATAAGTTATTTAAAACCTAAATATACAAAATATAGGCCTGATTAACAAAGTTAGACCAGTATAAATGCAAAATAACAAAGACAGTGGCATGATTGCCAAAGACAAAATAACTATATATCTTTTTCTATGACTAAGTACTTGACTATTAATAGTTTATAAAATAATGCAAATATTCTTACGGCTAATGTTAAATTTTGATCATGCATTTTAATATTTATTTAGAAAAGTTAATGTCAATTCCGATTAGCAAAATAGAGTAACTTTATCAGGAAATCTTATCAAAATCATATGGTGAACTCTGGGTATCATTCCATTTATAATATTGCTCTCTACAGGGATGGATCTCTAAGAAATTCTTCAGAGACATCTCAATACGATTTTTTAATTTAATCCATTTTAATTTTAAGTAGTTTTGTGGAGAAAACAAAATTGTGAGAAAAAAAATAATATTAATAATAATAATAATTTAAGGTACTTTTAATCATTACTCTAATATCTATATCTCATTTAGTTATTATGTCGAATTTGTAATATACCATTTCTCATATGTGCATGATCAATAAATGTTTTCTTTAAAGTATAGTGTCATAATGACTTATGTAATTTAAACTGTTTTATTTTTCAAAGTATAAGTACAAAGTTTTGTGAAGAAAAAAAATAATATATTTGTGAGATAATAATAATTTGGATGAACTTTATCAAAAAATCTTATCGAAATCATATGCTGCACTCTGAGTATCATTCCATTTATAATATTGCTAGCTACGTGGATGGATCTCGAAGAAATTCTTCAGAGACACCTAAATACGATATTGTAATTTACTTAGTTATATTTTTAAAAGTATAAGTACAAAGTTTTGGGAAGAAAAAAATTAAAAACCCAATGTTCAATCAAGTTTAGATGATACTTCATTGTATCAAAAATAGGCAGAAAAAATTTCAAATCTTACAACTCAATTTTAAAAATAAGATTTAAAGATTTTAATTCTTTGAAAGAAAATTTTTTTTTCTTCGATTTTCTCAATAAATATGGGCTTAGTACCCAGCCATATTCAAATGAAAGTGATCGAGATTCTGTGCGACTCAAATTTGAAGGCTGAATTCATTGAAATGGGTTTATGGACTTTACAAATATTTACTAGTCAAGTTTGAAAATACTCGAAAATTCACACATGAAATTATTTCCAAAAACAAGAAAATCGAAGAACTAATTTTTATGAAAAGCAAATCTCCAATCATGTTAGATATTCCGATAAAGCGAAAAATTTTAAATTATTACCATGTAAGATTGATATTTCATCATTGTTATTTTGTGATTGATATTTTATTTGATTGTTATTATTTATTATTTTAAGATTAAGAATATTTTATTCAGAACATTACTATAAAAATTAATTTTTCGATGTTTAATCTATTGATGATTAATAATCATTGTCATTTAAAAAATTAAGTGTTTATCATTTTATTCGAAAAAATTTTACTGAAATCACTATCAAAAATATGAATTTTTATACTGTGGGTCAGCAATAATTCATAAATGTTGTCATTTATATTTAGTTAATTGTCATTATTTTATTATGAAAATCATTGAAATCATTAAAAATATTTTATTCATAATTTTTATGCTGTGAAATGTGGTAATTTATAATTTAGATATTTTTTTATTATTATATTTTGACAAATTGGATATATAGATGAAAATATTTTGATGACGGTAAACAGAAAATATATTTTGATGAAATTATTTTGCTTAAAGTGAACAGAATATTGATGAAAACAATCTGTCGGTTTACTGCTTAAGTTGATTTTGAAATTCCCTAATCAATTCACAACCATTTAAATTATTTTAAGGTTGCAACTGTTTCAATTATTTTGTAATTTATAAGAACGGATATTAAATTAATATTAAAATTTCTTATCATTACCTAAAATCTCAATAACCAGAATCTAATTTCGATATATCAGTAATTCCAATGCAACACTAATTTGTCAAAATGTAAACATTGTAAACATGGCCATGAATGGTCAGACAAATTTTATGTTATAGTTATGATTTAATTTGATTTGTTTATTCAGGTTTAATTTTTAGTTTAATGTGATTTGATTTTGTGGGTTCTTTTGATCTATTTAAAATTAAAATAAGCTTTTTTTTGTAAATTACATTGTTATTTATTGGCTCAAATTCAGACTTGAGTCAACTTATGTCCATTATTTATTTTAATTTATTATGTGATAAAATTTATTTTAGATGGATAAATATGTACCTGGGTTGAAAAGAAAATTGAATGAGGCAGAGGAAGCCAGAGTGAGTAAAGATTATGTAAAAAGCGAGCATACATCTACTCAAAACATTAAACCCAAACAGAAAATCTATTCCAAATTATTTGTCATTTGTATTTATATGTAAGATTATTAATGATCAAAGACCATTGTGTTTGCTCTATTAATATTTGAGTCACTGATAGCATAAAGTCAAATAAATTAAAACATCTTAAAATAGTACATGCAGATCACGTTTGCAAGACAAGAGAATTTTTTGAAAGAAAATTAAACAACAAAAAAACATTTCCAAAGCCCATGTTTGAAAAATAATAATTTTGACATGTTTAGCAACTTTAAAGCTACCTGTCTGTCGATGAAATAAAAGTAAAGTAATTATTAATGATCACTTGACTAGTCTGTGGAAGCAATTCTAATGTTACTTTCAAGATCTAGGCATATCGAAATACAAATGGATACGAAAACCCGTTTTTGATTGAAAATTTTGATCTTTCGACAACAGAGCAAAACATGATAATTGACTTATCTTGTGGCAGAACATTAAACCAGATGTTTCAACAAGAAAATAATATTATTACGTGTTGTCTACGAGTAAAAAAGATGTTTCTCTTTTAAGAAATAATGCTCTAGACATTTTATTACTATTTGTAATATAATACTTATGTGAAACCGGTTTTACCACAGTAGTTGTTTTTGAGACGAAGTATCGATCATATTTAATGATTGAAAAGTAAATGAAATCTTAATTTATATATAAACATCGATAACCATTTCCTTTCGAATAGAATCTATCGTTATAATTTGGAGATTTGTATGAAATGCAACGAGTCGATTCTCAATAGCAAAGAATTGTTATCAGAATTAATAGAATTGAGTGGAATAATTACATAAAAGATTGCCGCAACACTGTCGGTTTCAAATGGTAGTGGATAAGAAGAATTACTCATTGTTTCGGACAATTAAAATGTAGATTTATTAATTTGTGAAAAGTTTTTTTGTAAAATTTTTATGAAGTGTGGCTGTTTTGCTGGATTAATGTTGGTCTTTTTTGAGTTTAACTTGAATTTTTTTGGGAATAAATAAATTTTTGAATCTTTGAAAATTTCTTTGGTTCTTCGATTTTATGTATTTAGTGGAGCTTATGAGTTTATCAAACAGGACTGTGCCGTATCTTGTTCTTACACAACAATTACAATATGGTGGATATAAAACTCCAGACCTTGATTGAATTTTAAGATTAGATTTATTTTTAAACGTCTGGCGATTATAAGCATTATTATCTGAAATAGATTTGGATATGGTTGTAAAAGTTGCCAAATGATTGTAAATTGTTATTATTTTGGCCAACCCCCACACAAATACACGAAAATCCTCTAACATTTGCTCTGTACTCTTATAATTGTTGAGGTAAAATTCCTCAAAGTATTTTTAAGAATAGTGGAAATAAATCCGAATTTAACACATGAAAAAAATTGTTAATTTTTCGTTTTATTTTTTTCCAATTTCGTGAAAAATTCAAATCCTCTGGAAGCTAAATGTATAACAAAAGTGCAATAAGTCAATATAAAATGCATTATACATATTAGCATATATAAATTTAGAATTTTAAAAAAATTAATAAAATAATTTTTAATCTAGGAATCGGTCCCATTTTTACATTTCGCTTTCAATAATAGAAAGAAAAAGAGATATTGACAAGTTCTTTTTAGATTATATTTTGTAAGTTATGATTTAATTTGATTTGTTTATTAAGGTTTAATTTTTAGTTTAACAATTTTGAATTGTGAAAATTATTTTTTTATTATAAATAAATTTGAATATGATTTGATTTTGTGGGTTCTTTTTGGTCTATTGATCTATTTAAAATTGAAATATACATTTTTTGGAAATTACATTGTTATTTATTGAGTTTCAAAGCTTTTTTAACTTCTAAAGAAACTGAATGGTTTAAAAATTTAGATAAAAAAATTCTGGTGATTACGAAATCAATCAACAATTAAAACGTTAAAATGATTTTAATTTATGTAAAATCTTTGTTTATAAACAATGGCAAATTAAATGCAATTTTCCGACTTAGCATATTCGGAAATTATGACGAGAATCATTTGCGAGTATAAACTGCCAAACAATTTTGCGAAGGAAATCATAAATTTTTATCGGAAATATTTGCCTATTTATAAAAATACGAAAGAATGTTTAGTTTACCCCAAAAATAAAAAAATACTTTTATAATTAAAAAATTATGAAACTACAGAACTTTCATTTTCCGTTATAATTCTGCTGTTGAAAGAAGTCGACAGAAAATTCATATATTTAGTTCCATCAGAAATGACTTTAAGAAGAAAAAATTGTCATTTTCAGAAAGTTTTGAAAAATTTCACCGAAAATCACCCGATTACTTTGAGTGAATTAGGAAATTTAGTATTTTTATTGGAACAGGAATTTGTGTATTATTTGTATGTATTATAAAATTAGATTTCGATAAAATTTTAGATAGAATTTAATTTGGATGAAAATATTTTGCTGACAAATTGCATTTAGTTGAAAATGTTTTTGACGGTAAACAGAAAATATAAAGGTTACGATAGTATTATTTTGTAATTAAATGAGAATTATTTAATAATAATTAGTATGAGAAATTTATGTATAAAACTTAATCTGATGTTGTTATTATAGAATGATTCTAAATTTAGTAAACCAAACTATGCCACATCAAAATAATATTATTATATAATAAATTTAGTATATAAATGTAAATTATATGTATGAATAATAAATCTGTCCTTCTGAAAATGCCAATAGTTTACATTAAAGAAAAACTCCTCAAAAATATTTTGTGTTTTTGAATTTCTTGAGATAAATTTTTTTTCGTAGTTATTAATGGATGTTATAAATACGAAAGCTGCAGTAGTCAATATGGTGGCTAATTTTATTAAAGCACCAAAAAAATTTTGAAATTGGATCAGATATTGAAGATTTATTAAAGAATCCTGGTGTCTATTACAAAAGAATTCAGAGGAAAATTCCTGAAGGCATTTTTATCGAACGAGAAACAGAACAGTAATAGACTGAGAGAAGCTGTTATAAGAACAATGAATTTAGTAGATTTGAATGAAACAAAGAAACGATACCGCTAGTTATTTCTGTGTGAAATTGAAAAACTAGCCAAAAAGATTTTACGACACCGGTTATATAAAGAAGAATTGCAAATATTTTTAATTTTCAACGCAATAAAAGATCACGATTTAAAAAAAGATTTATAATGAATGACTATAAATCTGTGGAAGTTAACTTATTGGTTAAAATTCGAGGTATAAAAGAATCAAAGATGATTGAATTTATTGTTGCTCAGGAAATATAACCAAAATTAATTGGAGGAATATGTTTTTTAAAAGCTTTTGGTATAAAACTAAAAATTGAAAACAATTTTTCTAATTGTGGAGTCAGAGATGAACCGTGTTACTGAGATTGCAGAAATACGATTTGAAAGTGTTGATGCTGATTTTAGCAAATGTGAAGACAGAAATATTACTGAACTATTGGTTAAATATGATACCACTTTTATGAAGCATAAATGGGATTTGAGAAAGACTAATTTAATAAAGCATGAAATGATAACTTCAGGAAGGCCTATCATTATAAATTCAAAACGACAACCTGTTCACTTAATGGAAAAGATAGAAGATAATATAAAAGAAATGGAAAATTTGGAATAATAAGAGTTTCACTCTCCATGGCATACACCACTAGTTTGTGTAAAGAAAAGATAAAGACATAAGAATTTGTCTAGACTTTAGAGCACTTACTGTCACAGAGCGACCAATATTTTCGATTCCAAACACCAATAAATTATTAGATACATTAAGAGCTACATTTTATAGTACGATTGAATTGGGAAATGCATACTATCAGGTTGAGCTGGACGAAGAATCGAAACTTATGACTGTATTTTCAACCAAAAATAAACAATATTGTTTCAACCGAATGCCTTTTGGAGTAGCAGCGGCTCCAGTAACTTTCAAAAACTAATGAATAAGGTGAACTCAGTTGGAACATAGCAGTAGTATATCCTCATATCAAAATGAAAAAGGGGAATATAATAATATCATAAAAATATGTATTTTTTTAATAATAAACATAACTGTTTTTGTTTTCAGTATTGGAATATCCTTAAAAAGGAAAAATATCTTTAATTATTTCTTTTAGTATCTGTCAAGAAAAATAAGAAAGACTTGTAATCTGATTCTTCGTGTTCAATAATCTAATACCCAATAATAATATAAATTAACAAATATTTACCATCTTAAAATATCGAACATAAAGATGAATGTTATTTGTACTTTTGAATTAGATTTCTGAAGTTATCAAATGATGACAGAAAAATTATTTTATCAAAAGCAATTTTTTAAACATTAATCATGGAAACATTATCATGAACTCCAACTGATTTTATTGCCCGGTTATTTATCAAATTTGAAAATTCCCCAAATTCATCTGACTTTGCATTTACATTTCTGAGGTTTTTTTAATTTGTAACTGATTTGTAATGAACTTGGTGTATATATATAAACCAACATTTAATATTGATTTTTTGTCCATTTCTCCTTTGTGTGAGATACGTAGTTCTGCGATTATCTCTGTCGTATTTATCATGGTTGTAATCATAGTGCGTGCTTCAAGCGACATCAACTCCACCTTCATGACCCATAGCACCTTTGTCAATATCGATGTCCATTTCTTCACAATCAGCTAACGAAGTTGCATTTGTTGTGGCAATAGATTTAAATTAAACAAATACATTTTTATCGTTGTGTTCATTGTCAACACTAATGAAACCGTATCCATTTTTTGAGCTAAATCATTTAACATGTCCAAACACTTAACATTGAGTCATGATTAATTTTTGAAATTATAAAAAACAAAGTCTTCGAAAAGAAAAACTATATTAAATTCCAAATAAATTTTAACCAATTCGACGAAAATTTAAAATACCCAAAATTTCAACGTGTGAAAACAAGAACAAATAAATCACATAAAATTGCCAAATATTTCAAAAAATCACTCAAAAAGAAATAGAATTCGACGAAAACCTAACATAATTCGATAAACTGGTAATTTTGACAACTTGGCAAAAAGCTAAATGCCTCGCACACACAATTCACAAAATCCAAACAAAATACAATGGCGCAAACAGACGCGATAAAATACAAGATTTTGCAATTCTTTATTATTTGAATTTCGAAATTTTTAGAACCAGCTATTACAGAAATCCATAGAAAATTTTAGATTTAGCATCTGTTAATTGCAATTTTAATCGAAAAATTGGTTATATCCTGTCCATAATATTTAAAATATTCATATTTTGAAATATGTTCTTAATGGCAGATTAAAATCTTTAAATTTAAACCTTAGATAGCAGATAACAAATATAGGGTTAATATCTATGTAGATCGAACAATGGATTGCTATAATTAGTGATGGCAATTCAATGATCTTATTCTGATGATAGAAGCAATTTATGACAAGTCATAACAATTAAAGATCACTCCATTTATTTAGACAATCTGTGTTAATTTATGTTAATTTCATCATTTTGAACAAACTGTGATCGGTTTTGACAATTTATTAATTTATGGTAACGTTTGATGAGAATATTATTGATAATAGTATTAATGTGTTTATTTTTCATATTATAAATATGAAAAGTTGATAGTGAAGATAAATTGAAAACAATGGATAGTTTCAACCCATCAAAAAAATATAATTTTAATTAAAACGTCGTCTAAGGACTAATTAATTATAAAAAAAATTAAGTTTAGGAGCAAGGCATCAATCATAATTTTCAATAACAGGCGCAAGGCGTCAATAGTTGTAAAAAAGCAATAATAATAAAAATAATAATTTACGTGAGGCATCTTTTAAGTGAACGAGACAAAGAATTTTACTATATAAACTAAGAGAATTCTCAATCAAATCACCCAAAAATTATTAACTTAAAATTGTTGCAAATTCAATAATTTATATGCAACATTTTTTAATACAGATAAATTTCAGTCTGCTTTTTGTGTTTTAGTGTATTTATAATGTATTTTAATGTTTTATTGATCTAGTTTCTTATAATGCAGATTATTTTGTATCTGCATTGTTATTGTAAATAGTATATTGATGTTTTACAAAAAAATATCGTTACCATAAAGAATGAATAACTAAAACTAAAACTATTTAATAAATTGAGTCTACTAATTATTTCAAGTTTAAATTATCATATGTAACATTTAAGATTAGAATGTTGGATTACGAAAAAATATCATTACCATACAGAATGAACAACTAAAACTAAAAAACTATACAATAAAATTATTTTATTTTCTATTTTAGCATGCATCATGAATACTGATGCTGTGAAAACTGAAATTTACACCTTCCCTCTACGAACAGGTCTAGCTGGGGGTCGGATCATAGGTTGTATGAGAAAATCTTAAATGGTTTTATTATCCTCATTGGTTGGGTTTGAAATTGACGTTTAATTCAGTTGGATGATTACTTGAAGTTTATTTGAACAAATGGGGAAGTACAAATTGTATTTAACAGCATAATAGATTCATCAAATTCTAGGTCAACATTGCCTTCGGGGTCCGTGTGTATCCATCTGTGTTAAATTCATGTAGCTAGGCCTCGGAAGTTTGACGTCGCGAAGTGTTAGCCATTAGTACGATTAAAATGAATACCCGGGATGTATCGTCTGCTTATATTGGAGTAAGTGTGCCTGTCTGGGTAGGCAGGCACAATTCGCATTTGCTGTCGACACACCTGCTACTGTTAAAGGTCGCTTGTCGGTGTGTACTCTCCGAAATGGTGAATGCGAATTAATTTCTAAATCGATCGGCATTTTAGATGAATGTCAGGTCAATTTTCCTGTCAGGTAGATCATGCGTGCCAGTAATTTATTCCCAAATTTTCCTGGTTAATTTAGTGTTAGTGAAAGTTCCATTAAATCTATATACCGGTAATTTTGGTGTATTTTCCTTTTCGTCAACCGATTAATTAGGTTTCTAGAATAATGTCACTCTTGGGATAGGAATATTTTCGTGGGCTATCGATGAAATTCTGATGCTGCTTATTTCGTCAGCTACTCGGGAGGTTCTAATGGTTGTTATTCTTGGAGGGTTATAGAATTTTAGGTCCGTTTTTGGTCGCAATTTCTTCTTCGATTCTGGTTTAGATGAATCGCCGGGCCTGTCCCACATGAATCGCTACTCTCGGGGCGTTTATGCCTTGCCAATGTCTCATACGGGAGACTTCGTTGGAATATTATTTATTGTGACATTTATCCCATGTACTATTTTCTTCTTGTGGTAGTACATGGGTATTCATTTGAGGTATTTTATTTGTTATATTCGCTTTTATTACCATTTATGTCGGATGGCGGTTTTTTTGTCCGTAATTAAATTATTAATCAAGGACGTGAAATTTCGTGTCACTATGTCCGTTTACGAGACCTTTACGGTCGTTCTGATTCCTCCTTGTATTTTATTCTTAACGATTATGTTTACCCCGGTTGATTAATTTTAAGATTTTGTTTTAACGTTCCCTTAATACGTGCAATAAATTCCGTAGCTACGGTGGTTGGCGTATCGGTCTTCTATCTTTTATAAAGATTTTATTGATGAGACGTACAATTTTCCATGATTAGTTAACAGTAGGTCGGGGCGGAGGTTTTAAATGTTTCCTTTTAGTTATTTGTCAAATAGTGGTGGCAATTCCGAGATTTACCGCTAATCTACTGCTACATGTATGGGGTGATATTATTTTTATGATGAAAGCCGTTAGCAAATTTAAATGGGTTTACTGAACTGAGTTTTAGAATCATTTATTTTAGCCTTTTAATATTATGGAATCATGTTATTTTTACTATGACGATGTTACGAGTTTATGAGCGCCCACTGGACTACTCAGTGTTTTGATTTTGAGCCGATATGTTTTAATCATAATTTAGGTCGAATTTTCAGATAAAGGGTGATGATGGACTAGCCTCTTCAACCCATTTCCCCCTATACTGAATAATATTGACGTTCCGGCTCCTGCGTTCTCATGCCGTAGCCTTCACGGGCACAAACTGTTGGCGGACTTACACCGCACTTACACAGGTTGGTTGGGGTATGTTGATTTTGCTATCTTGTAGTGATGTGTCGGCTGTGGGCCGGAAAATTTTCGACATAAATCATTCAGTTTTAAAACTTTTATTTGCATATAATTGGCATAACATATTACATCATAGTTGGCATACGACATTCTTTAAAACCTCAGTACAAACCTTTCCACACGCCGACGCCCAAACAGAGCTCATATGAGGTTGTTTGTGCGCGACGTGGAGAAAGTTTTCGAACATTCCTCCACTTACATTATATTAGGGTTTAGGGTTAGGGTTTAGGGTTAGGATTTAGGGTTATGGGTTCAAATTAAACTCAAAAAATGTCTGGTAAATGAATGTGTTAATCCTATTAGGAGTGTTTTATCGATTGGCATTTAAGAAATGTCGATTTACATGCGGACTAGTATTTATGTGTCTTGTCCTCGTGATTTCTCCGATCATAGTGTTGTTCAATTGCGATTTAGAGATTTAAGACGAATACATTTTTATGCGGCTTACCGTCATTGAACGTTTCTTTGTTTTATTTAGTAAGTCTTTATTCATGTATAGGTTTATCGATTATATTTCCTATTACTAGGTTTGGTCTTCTAATTCACTTACAGGGTGGCCTATCCATCGAGTGGCGTGGTTCGATTTTTCCACTATTATTTCTGCTGCGACCTCAGCTAACGGGAGTGGTTTTTTCGAATTGGCGGGATCGGGTTATGGCAGTAGTGGATTCGTATATCGTTCATCTATCCGGAACACTATACTGTCGGACTATCTGCGATTTATTTGGGTTCATTACCTGTGGTTTTTACTCAACTTTATTATGTAATCACTCTACCTGTATGTTTATTATCGGTGAGCGGTTATTCGTTCTGTTATGTAATCTATTTTTTGCGGTTGGCAGTTTATTTCAGGTGTCGTAATAGTTGGTTAATGCATGTACTATCCGTGGTCTCGTATTTAACCAATAGGTTTATTATCAGCAATTTAGTCTGAGACTTTTAGGTGGCCTATTTACTGTTGAAATTTATTCCAATCGTCTCAGTATTTCACTGGTATATTTACTAGTGCGATTTAATTTACTTATTATCCCATTTCCTTAGTATCTAATTATTTCATACTTAATCTAATCTATTTTTAATTACGATTTATCCTATCTATTTTGTGGTTAATTAGTAAATTTGCTATTACGATTTGCTTTAGTTATTTTATATTTAATTTAATCTAGTTTCAATTATGAATTATCCTATCTATTTTGTGGATAATTAGTAAATTTGCTATTACGATTTGCTTTAGTTATTTTATATTTGATTAATCTATTTTCTATGGCGATCTATTCTAATCATTTTATATTTGATTTAATCTAGTTTCAATTATGAATTATCCTATCTATTTTGTGGTTAATTAGTAAATTTGCTATTACGAATTGCTTTAGTTATTTTATATTTGATTAATCTATTTTCTATGGCGATCTATTCTAATCATTTTATATTTGATTTAATCTAGTTTCAATTATGAATTATCCTATCTATTTTGCGGTTAATTAGTAAATTTGCTATTACGAATTGCTTTAGTTATTTTATATTTGATTAATCTATTTTCTATGGCTATCTATTCTAATCATTTTATATTTAATTAGTGCATTTACTATTTCTAATAATTTCAGGGATTTTCTCCTGATCTGACCCCCACTGATTGATCTTCGATGCTGCCTGAGCTGGTCGTGTTTATTCGTCAAGCATCTCTCCATCTATTCGTGGCAGACCTTCAACTTGAGACCTGAATGCCTGTAATGTTCAGACTATAATCCCTGCTCATCGCCTGACACGACTACCTCTTATATTTATGTGGATTTTTATTAATGAATAGTTTTTGCCTTTTTTTGTAATACGATTTCCCACGATACTTGTTCACGTTCTTTCACAAAATTAGATTCGAGTATCCTATTGCTTACACTCCCATATAAAGTAGTTTGATTAGGGGTGGTTCATTTATGAATCAATTTTTCGTGATTTTATAAGTATTCCAATATTCTTTTAAGATACATTATGTTAACGGATCGTGTTTTGTTGTCTAATAATTATCGTTGGATGTAAATTAGTTAAGCGGGTTAATCCTATTTCAGAGAGCTATAGTTGGGGTTTAATTCTATTAGAGCGTGATATTAGGGTTTCACTTTATTTAACACTACTATGATTTAATACACGTTTGATTTATTCGTATTAGAGTGGGTTTTAATGTTAAACTTTTGCATTTTGAACGGTTTAAAGCAATGGTACCCGAATAACGTTTTCTCGTTTAGAAATCCTCACAAAAGTGTTGTATTATCGACAATTTAAAGGGCATATTTTTAATTCATTGGATTTTTTATGCGCTTTAGAAATTTGGGAGTAATCAGTATATATTTTTGAGTGGGCGATTATGGAGATTTTAAACATTAACTTAAATTAAGATCGACTTTCTAATTATCATTTATGACTTTGAATACATCACTAATCGATAGTGTTACTTTTCAAAATTTTGTTTAAGATCATAGCAACAATTTAATGACATCGCTTTCCCCGTACCTTTCCTTAAATTGATCCTAAGACAAGCTTGTATTGATATTAATAGTTTAAGATTACCCACTGGACTACTCGGTGTGGTTATTTTGAGCCGTGAGTTGTAAATAATATTTAGGTCGAGTTTATAGGAAATGAGTCCCGACGAAACAGCCAAAAGACTATTTCCCCTTCACCCTTTTCCCCTATACGGAATGATATTGACGTTTCAGCTCCTGCGTTCTCACGCCGGAGCCTTCACGGGCACGAACTATTGGCGATTGTACACGCACTTACACAATTCGGTTGTGTGTTTGATTTTAATGACTTGTAAAATGTTTCGGCTGTGGGCCGGAAAATTTCGACAGAAAAGTCTATTCGTTTAAATACACATATATTTTTGCCATATACTCATACATCATAACTTTCTATCCCCACGCCGAAATCCAAGAAGAGCTCATTCGAGGTTGCAAGGATGCGACGTGGAGAGTGTCGAATAATCTCTCACTCACGTCAAAATTTCAAGATCTCCACTGGTTAAACGAGTTGTTAGAACTGTTGTCAAAACTGATTCAGGTTAAAAACCGATTTTCAAGTTTCGTAAAACTGATTAAAATTCTGTGAAAATGAATCGGTATATATACGTATTATACGACCCTAACCTTGCGCGTTAAAACAAAATTTGACCTTGTGATTTTCTTGTATATTCTAATCTTAATTTTATTATTTTCGTGATTTAATTTCACAATTTTATTTTTTGGCTTTTAATTGAATTGTTTCAAATTCAAATTATTTAATTTTAGTTCCAACTTTCGTGAAATCTTTCTTTTTTAGTGAATTGTCAAATTTTTTTGTTCTCTTGTTATTTCTGTGTTTATTTCGTGCGGGGATCTTGTTGCACTTTGTTGTTATTTTAATTTACTTTTGTGTTTTTCGATTTTATATTTTTATTGTTTCTTTCTCGTATTTTAGCATGGTTAATTGTTGTTTTATGGGTCTGATTTTAAATCTGCGTTTTGTATTTGCGTGCTGTTACCGATTCATTTAAACAAAATTGTGTATTGGCCCAACATACGGATAATGGGATTTTACATTTCTTTATTAATTGAATTTCGAAAGTTTAGACCCAGCACAAAGTGAACAGTTGGCGAACGTTTTAACTAGATTTGTATTATCTCAATTAAGCTCTAATTTGGAACCATCTACTTCTCAGAAGAGAGCTTAATTTCAGAGTTAACAGAGTTTTAAAGTTCCTGTTCAATGTTGAATTGTATATGGACTGTATTTGTTAATAAATTATGAAACCTCTAAATCACCATAGGATCAATTTTTACTCACCTTGGACTAACCAGTATCCATATTGTACGAATTAGTTTAAATTACTTTTATTAAATTAATAGCCATCATTTTAAATTAATAACCATTATTTATAAATTTTAGATAAAGATACAGAAAGTATATTTTAATGAAAATCTTTGATGAAGAAAAATTTAAATGTATAAGATTTTTGAAAAAGATAGTGATAAGGTATGTGTGCTGGTCATATAAAGTATAAATTATAAAAGAATTTGTCAATTTTATATTAATTATTTATATAAAATTATTAAAAATTAGAAAAACAAAAATATTATTGTTTAAAAAAGGATGAAAATAAAAATGTTAAACAAAATAAGAGCAAAGATAATTAATACAAAAATCAAGCAAATTGTCTAATGCCGAAAGTTTCTAAAAGCCAATTTCAATGAAGATTTTTGAGATCATCGAACACCTCAAGGATCTTAAACTAATCCGACCCTAAGAGAACCGTTGGAGGGCCTTTAAGTAAGGCCAGTCAGAGTACCAATCCAGAACATCAGGAGCCTACGATAAAGCAGAATGTATCGACAATCACTTTGTGACGCTGAATACAGTTTGGCTGCGGTCGGAGATAACAGCTGGCCAATCTGTACAAGTTTGAGAGATTGGGCTTTCGAGTCTCGTCATAAAACACAAGCACGGCCGGAACCCGGCGCGTCAAAACGCAGACGAACTGGAACGCAAATTCCACTGGAATGTGATCATAGCCAGAAGTATCCAGAAGTATGTTTTAAATATGTAACATTACAGTATGAAACTGATGAAGAAAATTATGAAATTAATTACAAAATGCTAATTATGAAGATGCATGACATGCTGAATAAATTTTTGATGACGAAGATGATAATTGTGAAGAAAATGAATGATGGTTATATATTTATCTGTAAATATATTAACAAAACAATAGCAAAGATAATTATTACAAAAATCAAACCAATTGTCTAATGCCGAGCGTTTCAAAAAGCCAATTTCAATTCAGATTTATTAAATAAAATTTTATCCAAACGAATTATGTTTTAAATGTATAACTTAACAGCACGAAACTGATGAAGATAATTATGACCTTAATTGCAAAATGCTAATTATGAATAAACTTTTGATGACGAAGACGATAATAATGAAGAAAATGAATGATGGTAATATCTTTATTGATTAATTAAAGTGCAAATTAATTTAAATTTCTGTAAAGTATTTAATAATAGTGTATAATAATTTTTATAAATATTATTATACTGATAACTGTTTGATGTAAATAATTAATAGATAAATATGGAGACAAAAATTACTGCAAATTGTGATGATCATTAAATTGAACATGCTTATGATGAATTAATTTTTAATGAAAATTGATAGCTAAATTATTTTTGAATAAGATTTATGATTGATGATTTATGATTTGATGACAAAAAAAGAAATCACACAAATTAATATTTAAATTTTAATAATCGATAATACAATTTTTATTACTTGGTCGAATGACGTTTTATAAAACTCCTATATCTTAATATATAAAAATGGAATCTTAAATGTATGTGGGTATATACACAAAGAAGAAAGCAGCAGTGTGAGTGTTAGCGCGCAGTGCGCAAGTTTGCATGTGTAGAATAAAAGCCAGGCGCGTGATTATGATTATTTTCGAGTCTTGTTTAAGACTCTGTAAAATGAAGTGCTTTCTTGTTTTAAAGTTAAAAATTTTAAACGTATAAATTTATTGTATTAAAAAGGTTGGGAAAATAAAAATAAGTAATATTTTATTTAAATATCAGTCCTACAAAAATTTATTCGTTTCTTTAATTATTCCAGAATAAATAAAATTGTCCATTGACGTGCGATGTCGGATAAAACAGAAGAACTCATTGATCTTATGAGTCTGAAGGATACAACAACGGTCAAAGATATTAAAGATGCTGTTCTAAAATGCGCGGAAGATCATAGGAAAAAACATAGGAGCAGTTAGTTTAATTTGCAAACATATTGAAAGCTTGAGTAAAAATACATCATTTTTGGATTTATTTATTTGTCATTGTTTTTTACATATAGAAAATCTATGTGCTCAGTCAAATAAATATCTTACGTGATGTCAGTTGTCATTAATATTATTAACAAAATAAAAAATAATTCATTAAGACACCGCCAGTTTCAAGAATACCTTCGCGAACTGGAGTCCGAGTACTGTGACCTAATATATAGCGCCAAAATACGATGGTTGAGTCGTGGAAAATGTTTATTAAGATTTTGGAACCTCAGGGAAGAAATTAGAATTTTCATGAATGAGAACGGCGAAGACATTCCACAATTATACGATGAAAGATGGTTGTTGGATTAGTGTTTCTTGATAGATATCACAACTAAATTAAATGAACTAAATCAGAATCTTCAATGAGAAAATAAATTAATTACGAATTCCTATCAAGACATGTTCAATATTTTTAATTGTCCATTTAATATTGATGTGAATTCAGCTCCAGATTATTTATAACTGGAACTTGTCAATCTGCAGTCCAACTCAGATATGAAATTGAGGTTTGAGGACATCAATATAGTCGACTTTTATGGAAAATATATACAGGAAGATAAATTTCCTAATTTGAAAAAATTAGCTATGTGTATTGTGGCAGCGAGCGGCACAACAAAATTAGAAGTTGATATTAAAAAAATTTCAAAAATAAATAAACAAGTTTCACATTAAATATCTGTTGTAATTTACTAAAATACCTATATATTATTGTGTATATCTGTGTACATGCTAATTTGTGTGTACGTATCTCATTTAAGCGCGAGTGTGCGCTACGATTGGAATTTTTTGTTCAAGAGAATTTCAGCCCAGTGCCTTGTACATTCCTAAATTTTGGCCCGAAGAGTAATTTGGGTTGGACATGGCTGATTTAAACTATTATTTTTAACCATATTATTCTCAGTACCGGAAAATATTTAGAGTAAGTCAATATTGCTAGTGTCTTTTATTACCCTTTTCAAATAATATCACGATGCATTTCTAGTAATTTCCAAATTTGCCGTTTCACCTCAATTTAAGTGTATAAAATATATATTATGTTGGAATAGGCTTAGAGTAGTCCAAAATAAAACCGATTCCAATTGAATATCTCATTTAATTTCTATGATGTTTGGAATATATCAAAACTGATTCATGTTTTCACTTGATATTTTTCAATTTTCTACGATTGGTAAAGCAAAAAAATTGGCATATTTCGTGGGGAAAAGGTACTCATGGCAAATAATGAGATAAATACAATAACAGAAAGAGCCATTGAAAAAATGCAAATAAATTTCATTATTACAAGAAGATCCTGAGTTGTCAAGAAAATTGTTGACAGCGGTGGAACATTAGATTTTGTCCTTGAGCTGAGATACCGCTTGCATAATTTAATTATTTTTTTTTGGAATATGAAAAAATTACATTTAATGTCGGTCCGTTGTTCGTCTAAAATGGTAAAACGGAGTAGAGTCGAGAAAGAATTAGGATCAATCAAATCAGTTAGATTATCTAAAGGCGGCTACCAATTTTGCAAATAAATTTTAAAAGTGCAGATATCGAAATTGTTTTGAAATTCAATAAATTTATTGTGTTGGGTCTTATTTGATTATTTGAAACAAAGATCACGAGTTAGAGAATCAGTAGTGAATTTACAATCGTAAACCAACAATCTTACTGAGAAAATAACTTTACAAAAATTGCAAAATAGATATGTTCAAATGTTTAAAATCCTTCGTATTAACTTTCTCAGTTTATTATTCTGTCTAGGATTATGTTTGAGGATACAAATCAATCTCCAAAATGGTATATCTCATTAAGTTATTGTGAAAATTATAGTTATTAAATATATACGTTATACTTCGATATAGATCTGCATATGGTGGAATCCACCATCACCCGTTTCTTCATGTCCGACCACGAAACGGGTAAAGGAACTGTCCTTGAAAGTTTGCGATAGACTACTTTCCAACTGGCGATATTTGCTGAGAGATATGTTAAACTGGAAGCTGTTATATCTTCGGCTTCCTGGGTAATCGAGTTTGTCAACATGTTGAACGATTTCAGATTGAATATCGTCCTCTGGAGGCAGCGAACAATTTCCATGAGGAGAATCGGATCCTGGTAAGTATTCAGAATGTGTTTGTAACTCCCGCTCAGCCAATCGAGGGATTTTATGTAACTGTTCACGCGATGGACTAATTCGCAGATCGGACATGTGTCGAATGCACATCGGCACAATTCGTGTCTGTGCTTCTTTTGTTGCGAATATTACTGTTGGAGCTCGATTCCCCATTCTTTACAAGTTGTCTATTTTCTCTATTAGAACTTGTATCTCTGATCCTCCTATGTGTTGTCTGAACTGAGGTGTCAGATTCATCAGATTCATGTGGACTTGGCACACGTACTGATCTCAGATTGGATGCTGAGAAGAAACCAGTTCCAACTAGTTTGCCAGTTAATGCCATCGACTAGTTGTGTGTCGCACACGACATAGATTACAATGATAAGAACAGACTTGTACGTTACTACTCTGATTTGCGTTTAATTAACGCACTTGAAAATATGAACACTACAAACTTGTCTAAACAAGATAAAATTGTTAGACGATTAATCATTTACGTTTTCAGATTAAAATCTAACTTTGAAATAATGGCCGGTCTGATTAAAGGAATAAACAACGAAAATAAAGAAATTAAATTAAATATAACCGATATCGAATTAATTAAACGTTTTTCGGAAAATATAAAAGTGGCACAAGATTTGAGGTTATTTATGAAAGCACACTTTGATCAACAAGGGAATGTGGGATTCGCCGAGCGAGATCGATTAAATGCAATAAATGCTACAGCACAATTATTTAATGTGTTTGCGATGACTACATTTGGTAAGGTTCAAGGCGTCTTGAGACAGTCAAATGCAAAAACGACTTTCAAATCAACCCCTTATCAGCAACTACTGTTGTCTAATTCATTAAAATCGTTAAGTAGCGACTTATTTAAGCCTCTGAAAATGAATCAAACGTTTAAAAACAATATTTTAAATTATACAGTTCGTAACATACTTCGCCCAGGCATGAAAGGCTTCGTAAAAAAAATTGGTGGTGTAAGACAGAACGTACACGACTTAGCTGCTGTCGCTGGATTTACAATTGGGTTTTATCTTAGCGCATATATTAGAAGTCATTATGTTCAGCCACTTGAATTGTATGTGAAAAACCATATAAAGCCTTATGCTAATAAACATTTGCTACAAGCATTTAACGAAATATCTAATCACGACGGGTTTGTTGATGTAACCGAACTATTCGGGAATGATTTAAAGCTAAACGATTATCGCTTAATCGAAAACAAAGACTTCGAAGAAATATACCAACCTAATAGACAAAAAGAGTTTAAAGACTTACTTACTTTATTTGATACCAAAATGGCTGAAATTTCAATTTATAATGGCATCAAACTATTAGAAAGTAGATTATTACACGATTACAATGAAGGAGACGACATTTATGATTTAATTAGAAAGGATGATGGCATGAAACGTTTACTAGATGATAACGTTGGTTTGTATGAGCAATTAATTGAAGGTAGTAAAACATTCAAAAACCAAAGTTTTTGGGTTTAATAAATCAATATGAACGTCATTGGGGGCCAGATGTAGGTAAACCAGGTGAACTACATAAATATGTTAACTTCTACACTAACATGTGGTATCATTATCATTATTCCCAGGGCACATTAAATGACCCTAAACATCTACCACCTGAATACAAAGGAAAGCGTCGATTAGAAGAAATAATTTCTAGGTTTCCATACGATGTTATTCGAAAAAGAAATGTTAATTTCAGAGCACATTCTCGGCTGGAATTAAATAAAAAATTCGATGATTATTTAAAATTAAATTTAAAAAACTACCATAAAGCACCTTTATTAAAGGTAAAAGGTATACCAGATGAATACCCTAGAAGACTCAGTGCTATTCAACTAAATGTGTTACGTTATTACTATCACAATAATCATCACAAATCTGCGACACACGAGGAATGGAAGAAGATAGTCGATGAAAAAATTAAAAAATATGACACACATACTGAATCTCTCGAATTGGATATCGATGACAGAAATAAACTACATCATTGGTTTTTGAGTGAACATCTTTTACAAACACACGAAGACGGAGTAACAAAATATCGAGGCACACTTCCAGCTATAAATGCGTTTAATAATATGTTTTTGGGCATTAATATGACAACTCATGCACCTAATACAACTACGGCGCCAGTGGTTCCACCCTCTGCTAACCCCGGCAGTGGGGGAGGTAATGGAATACTTAGATTTCAACAGGGAGATTTCAGACCAGGATTGGACAACAACAGCCTTACCTTCACCAGTATCAATTGCGGAGCTTCTTGCATTGAAACCACCGCCACTGGAGAATGGTATAACTTTCCATTCGAATATTATTACCCACATACGATGTATGGTAACCCGGATATATGGGTTTCAATGGAAAGATATCTTTGGTTTAAACCTATCGCAATGGAATTTGAAATGTTTTATAGTCATATATGGAATTTGAAATGTTTATAGTCATATATACCCTCTGCTAACCCCGGCAGTGGGGGAGGTAATGGAATACTTAGATTTCAACAGGGAGATTTCAGACCAGGATTGGACAACAACAGCCTTACCTTCACCAGTATCAATTGCGGAGCTTCTTGCATTGAAACCACCGCCACTGGAGAATGGTATAACTTTCCATTCGAATATTATTACCCACATACGATGTATGGTAACCCGGATATATGGGTTTCAATGGAAAGATATCTTTGGTTTAAACCTATCGCAATGGAATTTGAAATGTTTTATAGTCATATATGGAATTTGAAATGTTTATAGTCATATATACCCCTACCTACTTCTCTTTATAAGCATTCTCTGTCAAAATTAATTCAAAATGGAAAATTATAGTAACATAATTGAATTATTGACCGACGGTAAATTTTATTTTATTATTATTAAAAATGATGATACTCCGCTGAAAGTCATTGAAGATACTCCGATGGAAGTTGTCGTTATTAACGATATCAAAGATGATGATGATGGTAAATTATTATTATTAATATTATTCTTTGAAAACATTTTAGTAGATCATGAAGATTTTTCTGTGGATGATTTAAACACTATGCCGAAGAAAAATATGTACGAATTACCGATGAATAGTGACATTCGAAACGGTAAATTTATTTAATTATTTTATATTTCATTTTTTATATTTTATTTAGACACATATGTCCCTATGGTGATTGAAAGAATAATTTATTATTACCCTCAAATGAAGGAAATTTTGAAGGATAAGCCAGCAATAATGTTTCCAGAGCTCATATATAATGAGACGAGAATACAGATCAATCAGCTGATAAATCGTGCTCTATGTGATTTATAATAGAAATATGAATTGAAATATTTGATTTATTTTTATAATAGAAATATGTGATTTATAATACGAATAGGAATATATGATTTATAATAAGAATATAAATTTTTATAAATTATTTTATGAAATGTTATTCAAACATGTGATTTATAATAGAAATATGAATTGAAATATTTGATTTATTTTTATAATAGAAATATGTGATTTTTTTTATAATAGAAATATATGATTTATAATACGAATAGGAATATATGATTTATAATAAGAATATTAATTTTTATAAATTATTTTACGAAATGTTATTCAAACATGTGATTTATAATAGAAATAACGGATTTATAATACGAATTGAAATATTAATTTTTTTAAATATTTACATAATTATCATCATTTATATATTATTATTTGATTCATATATGATTTAAATAATAATAAACATTGAATAATAATTACATATTTATAAGGTCGCTTGTATAAAAACTATTGCCAATCTGGAATTGGTCATAACTCGAAATGCCATACGACTATGGAAAGTTACTATGTTCATAGATTCTATGGCATCGACTTTTTTATTTGCACTAAATGCGATACCGCCCAAGACATTGAATATCTTGAGTTTTATAAGAAACACTCTAGCCATTTAAATCAATTTAAAATTAATAAAAAGGCATTATTTCAAATGATTAATGCGAAAAACGTTATTAATAATAATAATAACACAAATAATACAAAGATTACTAAAAACATAAACAATAATACAACTGTTACTAAAAATAATAAAAAATCAAAAAGACCTGCTGATAAAATCGTGTCGTGTATCCCTGCTAAAATTAAAAAAATAGAAATCATCATTTGTGATGACGAAACTGAATATAATCAAATAGGGGGTTCTGTAAATAATGAAATAAACGATGAACCTGAAATAGAGGTTGACTTAAGGGGTTCCCGTAAAAATATTCGATTTGATTTAGAAAATCAAAACATTGTTCAAATCGCATTAACGGATAAACTTGTAAATAAATTACAAAATGAAATAAAGAAAATGGGATCTGTAAAAGTCCAGTTTACAGCTCTCATTCAATTTGAAAAAGATGGGGAAATAAAAGATAATTTCTTTTCAAATAGCGCGAGTGTCTTTTCCGATAGTTTTCTTGCTGATGGTGTGAGTCGGTTAAATGAGAAAATCGAAAAATTCACATATTTAGGAAGTGGGTGGCGCGTAGTTAAGATTCGCGAAATCGATTTTATTTTAACCGCGTATTATCCTGTAAGTCGATTAGCTGGACATAGTTTTATCCCTACACCGGAATCTCTAGTATGTAAAAAGGCTATTGTAAATGTTAAAAACACAGATCATTCGTGTTTTATATAGTGTTTTATCGATTTTAAAGCGTGATATAGTTTTAAAGAATAGGGAGCGTGTTTTTTCATACACTAGTTTTATGGATGAATTGAATTACGATCCAATTACTGATTGTCCAATGAGACTCTGTAACATACCCAAATTTGAGGGAAACTATAGCGATTTAAATTTGGCAATCAATGTCTTTGAATATAACAACACCCCTTCTAAACAATTGAATGACATTGATTATGTACCTCATAATCCTCAACTTGACTTAATTCATCGAACAAAGGTTATCGGTGGTAACCCGATTAATCTTTTATTATTACAAGACGGTGATAATTATCATTATACCACCATTTTTAATTTAAATAAACTGCTGAATTGTCATTCTAGTAGTGAATGTAACACCAGAATTCGCGTAAAATGGTGTCCCCATTGTTTAAACGGTTTTTATTATGATAAAACCTTTAAGGCACATGTTGATTTGTGCGCTAAAAATCAAATAGGATCAACCCTATACACGCTCCCTGAATGATTACCCCACCATTCGTAATTTATGCGGATTTTGAGGCTGTTTTGCCTAAAGATGTAAAACATCATCAAATACACATGCCGATATCAGCAGGCTTATTATTAATAAATAATTACACAAATACTACACAATATTTCAATTTTATAGGCTTGGAATGTGTATTGGAATTTTTAAAGAAAGTAGAGGAAATTGCTGTCACAATTGTCCTACCATATTATGAAAATCATGGTAAAAAACCTATGAATAATCTTACTTCTAATGAGGAACAACAGTTCATCGCATGAAGAACTTGCTATCTCTGTAAAAAACTTATTAGAAATAAGGTTAAGGACCATGATCATTTTACAGGTCAGTATCTTGGTGCTGCCTGTCGTAACTGTAATATAAATAGGAAAATAAGCAAACAGTTACCTATTGTCTTTCATAATTTGAGAGGGTATGACCTTCATCATATTTTAAAGTATGGATTGAATGAATTTCCATCTTGGAAATTAAATATCATTCCTACAACAACTGAGAAATTCATATCTTTGATTGTAAATATTAACAAATTGGCTGTTAGATTTATAGATAGTATGCAATTTGTAAATTGCTCTTTAGCCAAGGCTGCGAAAACTCTTACGGATCTACCTCTAACTTGTTCTGCTTTTGATGGTCTTATAGTTAAGGCAAAGGGTATCTTTCGTTATAATTTTGCAGTATCACTAGAGGTTCTTGAATCGACTTATGAACTACCTCCAAAATGGGATTCTGTATCTGATGATGAATACGCTACCGCCCAACTAATTTGGACACAGCAAAATTGCACTACAATCTTAGACTATATGTTAACTTACCTAAAATTAGACGTATTCCTCCTTGCAAACTATTTTCAGCAATTTCACGCAAAGGCTATTTCTTACAATGGTTTAGAACCTCTGAATTTTTAAGGAATTCCTGGAATGTCATGGGCGTCCGCTCTCATGACAACTCTCAGGAACCCATAGAACTTCTGCAGGACATGGAAATGTTTAATTTCTATGAGGGTGGAATACGGGGTGGGTTAACATTTGTTAACAAACATCATGTTGCAAGTTCTGAAGATACAGAACTCTTGTATATTGATATTAATAATTTATATGGTTGGGCACTTAGCCAAAACCTTCCGTATGGTGATTTTGTTTGGGTGCATGATAATCTGAATGATGTGCTAAGTGAATGTGTGAATGCGAATATTGAATTCCTTCCGTATGGCTATACAATGGAAGTTGACATCAATAAATCTGAGCGTGTGCATCAGTATTTGAATGACTTTCCGCTTGCCCCGGAAAAAATGTGCCCGCCCAATTCAAAAGTTGAGAAGTTAATGCTCACTCATTACAGTAAGAAGAACCATGTTCTTCACTGGAGACTTCTCAAGCTGTATATAGAATTGGGTGCAGAAGTTGAGTGTATTCATAGAGCAATTAAGTTTAAACAAGCACCTATTTTTAAAGAATATATACAAAGAAATACTGATTTACGCTCAAACTCAAAGTGCGAGCTTCATAGAGATTTGTATAAATTATTTAATAACAGTTTATATGGTAAATCCATTGAGAATTTGAAAAAAAGGATGAATTTGAGGCTATGCAATTCAGCTGAAACGATGATTGTATATGCTTCAAAAACGACTTTCAAAAAGTCCATTAAAATAGTGGATGATTTGATTGCTGCTCATCTGAACAAAGATTCTATATGTTTAGACAGGCCTAGCTACATTGGCCAATCAGTACTAGACCTGTCTAAGCTGCGGATGTACCAATTACAATATAATGAATTGGCAAAATATAGATCAGAATTTAACTGTGATATTAATATCGTTGCCAGCAACACTGATTCGTTTTTTCTTGAGGTTAAGCACTGTAAGCTTGACATTCTTTTGCCTGCAATGATAAGAGACAACCTTTTAGATACCTCAAATTATGACCCGGCACATCCTTTATACTCGAGGAAATTAGATTCTGTGATAGGAAAATTTAAAGATGAAAGTAAAGGTCTCGGGTATAAAGAGTGGGTTTTCTTAAGACCCAAGTCCTATAGTTTATTAGGCAAATCTGATACAATGAGGGCTAAGGGGGTGAAGTTGTTGGGGACTGACATCAAAAATCAGTCGTATTTAGATTGCTACAATAAAAACGTAGTTTTCACAGTACCTCAAAGTAGGATAGGGACGCGGAACCATCAGCTGTACACATTTAGAAACAGTAAAATCGCTTTGAGTAATAACGATAAGCGATTATGGGTGGGGGAAAATACCAGTTTCGCATTTGGGCATTATTTTGGGGTTGATGCAATAGATAGTGACCAAGTTAATTTCTTGGATGAGCCGATTTTCGGTGGTTCGAGCCCCAGTTTTACAGAAATCAGCGATAATGGACAGCTTTTCAATGGTTTTAACGAAGATAACATTGATATTGATGACATGTTGTTATCTGATTAATAAATGATTTTAAAAAACAGTTTTTGATAATTTGCAAACTTATTTATTTGGAAAACTTGTAATAGTTTTCAATTTTTATTATGAAATTTAGATGCAATTTTTAAAATTTTAATTTTTTATAATTTACATTTTTATAATATTATTATTATTTCATGCAAAAGCCGCAGCGTGACGAAACGCGAAATACAACTAAATAGATGTTTTACATATAAAAAACAATATATATATTTTAATGTATTTATTAATAATTCATTGTTTTTTTTTATGTTGTTTTTGTTTTATGTAGTTGTTTTTGTTTTTATGTAGTTGTTTTTTATATAGTTGTTTATTTTTATATATATATATATATATATATATATATTATTAATAATAAAAATTAATAATAATATTAATAATAAAAGTTTTTATAAGTATTTATAAGTATTAATATTAATCAAAGTTTTTAAAAGTATTAATAATAATAATAAAATTTTATAAGTAATAAGCATATTAATAATATTAATAATAATAAAAATATTAATAATAATAATAAATTTTATAAGTAATAAGTATATTAATAATAATAATATTAATAAAAGTTTTTAAAAGTATTAATAATAATAATAATAATTAAAGTTTTTATAAGTATTAATAAAATTTTTATAAGTAATAATAGAATAATAAAAAGTAATAATCATATTAATAATGTTAATAATAATAATATTAATAATAATAATAATAATATTAATAATAATAATAAAATAAATTTACAAAATATATACTTATTTTTATAAGTAGTAAATTAAAATTAAAAAATGTTTAAAAATAATATGACCTTGACCTACTTTTGAATGACCTTGAAAAAATTTTTTGATGACACCCAATGACCTTGAGAAAATTTAATGACTCATCCGATGCCCCTTTGAATGAGTCATGGTCTTTGTTTAAATGTCCTTGGGAAATTGTGATGGGTCATGGTCTTTGTTTAAATAGCCTTGAATGAGTCATTATTTTTGTTCTAAAATTTTGTACTTTTAAACTTAGAAAAAATTTTTGGGGGGGTATGTGAGCTAGAGGGCTGATATCCCACTACTGTGGTCAACTTTATGTTCTGGCTTTATTGCTATTGGATCAAGTTAAAGAAGGTATGACATACATTCGGAAATATATTCATCCTGGTGCTGAAGATTTAGTAGTATATTTTGGCAATATGGTCACTTTCGAAAACGCAAGATGATAGGTATAAGATTTGGTTTCAAATTACAACGGATGCTACCAGCTTATCCGCCAAACACGTGGAATTGTTTTGATACAACAATGGTGCTCGTAAAAACAATATTTGCGAAGGTTGGAACGATGGATTTGCAAATCTCGTTGAACCGGACCATCCGTCAATATGGAAGTTAATCGAAAATTCTCAGAAGGAAGAACACGCGTCCACATCAAAGTTCTAAAGAATAAACGTCAACACAAGCGCAAGCGACGATGCTAACAAGAAATGCAGAAACGTCTCAAGAATCTCCTGTGAGACCTCAACAATGACCGAAAAGACATTCCTCAGTTTCTTCGCGGTGTCAGTCATAACATCAGATTTGGTGTAAAGAATAGTAATAAAAGTAATAGTTATGAAAATTTGTCTACTTCATTTACAATTTTAATTTACTTTTTTATGGTTTTGCTTAACTTACATATTAATTAAATGAATTTACATTATCTAATTTGTTTTTGGCTTTTTTCACATAGATTCGATTCCTTGTGGTTGTATCGAACATATTCGTGCAAGATAAATTTATGGTACAGAGCAATTTAAAAACTCAAATTTGCATAATCATTCTATTGAAAGTGTAGGGAAGAAATTTTGTAAAAAATAATTTCATTATTCAAAAAAAGTGAGTATCATATCATGTACATTAAGATCGAATTGTAAAGGTATCCAAATTGTAAGAATAATAAACTTGTAAATGATAAGTATAGAAATTAAATTAAATACATTTAAGAAATAGTTAATTCGAATGATAGGAATACTCTATATAATGTTCATTATAAATTATAATCAAATATCCTTCATGAAATTAAGCTTTATATATATATATAAAAAAATTAATATGCCCTTTTAAAAATTACTATATACACATAGTTCAAAATCCAATTATTTCAAAGAAACTTAATATATGGATTTATATATAGTTAATAAATTGTAAGTAAAACAAACTTTTTCATCCAGTGAACATATTACTTTGCCCCAAGGATCAGTAGCTAGTGAGTGACCATAGCTTATATGATAAGCTTCATAATCACGAGCTATACTGCATAAGCCAACATAACATTGATTGTCTAACGCGATTCCTCTACCAAGTAATTCCCAGTATGCAGGTCCTGTAGCCATATTGAATGCTGCGGGATATAATAGTAAATTGCATTTTTTATTTCTAGTATAGATTCCAGCAACTTCAGGAAATCGAAGATCATGGCAAATACCAATACCAACCGTAATATTTTTTTCTTTGCATAGAGGAATATTAAATGTAAATAATCCATTTCCAGGTACGGATGTTTCAGACTCTTTATAGACTAAGAAAATTACAAGTGTTATATAGGAAGTAATATATGTTGAAAAGAATGAATTACTTATTATAATATTAGATATTTTAAAAAAATGTAATCTGCCATTTTATTTATATCATTTGGATAATTATTATACACATATTTAAACAAAAATATAGGATATAATAAAAATGTCATTTATTTTAAAATTTTCAAAGTTAAAAAAAAATTTTAAAAGATTTATTGATTTTATTAATGGGACTAAATAGGCATAAATAATTTCACATTTTAGAAATAAATAAATGTAGAGTGCAGTAGTGAAGGTTCACTGGAACCAGTATGATAACATGTCCTTAAATTTTTTTAATCGCAACAAATAATTAAAGGCATGTTAAATTAATAAAATAAACAGAAATATTCATTTATATAGTAGGAGATGTTTATTAATTGTCACCATTTTTAGGCAATTTTTAACCCACATCCCCTTTTTTACAATTGTTAACTTCCAGAGACCCACTTATTATAATTATATCAGTAAAAGATGAGCCATGTTACTATGACTACTAATAACCTGGTAAACCTTTGGGTCCAAGAGCTACCGTAGAATTTGTTTGCTTATTTTATTAATAATATTATTTGTGAAAACTGCTGAAATTAAAATTTTTAATAATTTCTTAATACATTTATTTAATGTTTTAATGTGTTGGGCCAGAACGTAAACGGCCTTGAAAAATGTTTTAATGGATCAGTAACACACACGCAAATATAACATGCAATTTAAATAAACCTATTGAAACATCAATTAAACCCTATCAAATATGAGAAAAAAAGAGAATTAAATATAAAATAATAAACAAAAAAAAATTAAAATAATAACAAAACGCACCAAGATCCGCACGATACCAACACAAATATAACAAGAAAACACAACAAACTCGACCAAAAATTGAAAAATTGATAAAAGTTCATGAAAATGAAACTTAAATCAAAAAATTTGAATTAGTAATAAGTCAATAAAAATTCTAAATGAAAAATTATTAAAATAAATCAAAAAATAATAAAATTAAAGAATAGAATTCACTAGAAAATAACAAGGTCGAATTTTGTTTTACTGCATCAAATTTAACATGCGAGGTTAGGGACAGAAAATAGGTATAAATACTGATCCATTTTCACATTAAAAACACACCATTGGTAAAACAAAGACTGTTTTTCAAACTATTTCGAATTTTGATTAAAAATCTATTATTCTTAAGTGAGAATTTGTTTTATTTGGAACTCTTTCTCCACGTCACATCCTCGCAACCTCGGTAGAGCTCTGCTTGGATGTCGGCGTGGGGGAAGATGTATTTTTATGAAATTTTGATTGAATGGGTCAAGTAATTCTGTATTTTATTTTTAATCTATATTAATATATATTTATGATGTTTAAAATTTTGTTTTTCTTAAAAATTAATTAAACATTTGTCGAAATTTTTCCGGCCCACAGCCGACACCTATCGCAAGTAAATAAACTCTACACGCAAGTCAGATTCGTGCAAGTGCGTGGAATATCGCCAATGATCTGTGCCGTGAAAACCCGGCGTGCGGAACGCAGGGTTGGAACGTCAATATTATCCCGTATAGAAGAAATGAGGAGTAAGGAAGAAGTCTCTTGGCTGCTTCCTCGTTTCTCATTTCTGTAAAATCGACCTAAAATCATACTACACACGGCTCAAAATCATCACACCGAGTAGTCCAGTGGGCACTCAGTAAATATAATGTAAACACAATATGCGCTTAAGGCTTATTAAAGGGAAATGGTACGGGGAATAAATTAAATGGAAATCGTTGTAATAACTAATTTAGATTAATATTTTGAAATAAATTAAATTTACAATTCGAATAAATTAGTAGTGATCATTAAATAAGTAATTCCTTGATTTAATTAAAAGTAAAGTAGCTATGGTTTGAAAATAAAGAAAGATTAAAGTAATTCACTAAATCATTATAATTAAAAGTAGAATTTTATTGAGTAAAATTTCGTAATCCAATAAATTAATTTATTGTAAATTATTGAGTATCAGTAAATGAATTTTGAGTAAAACTACCATCAATTAAAATCCAGTAATTAAAGAAGTATTAAGCCAAATTAATGTATCTCATTGATTTAATCAACAAAGTTTCTTTAATGTAATGGTAGATTTAAACTAATTAACCTAAATTCCCCGTTTTACAATAAATCAACCCCAAAAAGTTGTGTAACAGTGAATTAGAATTCGAACCAACTCACCTAACATTGAACGATCATAGGATTGATTGCATCTCTAAAGTAATCATAACTGGAAACTCCTTATTAATGCGCATAGATATGATAAACTGATTACTTTAACATATTAAAAAACGAAGGAAAAATCATATAAAATTTATTTCGGTAAATTAAAACATTCGCTTACTCGAAGTCAACATAAAAATAATACTAATGAAATCCAGGAGATAAACAGATTAAGTTGATATTAAGCTCCCAGCAGAAGTTGAACAAATTTTCAATATTAAGCATGAGAATGGAATGAATAAATCCATAATTTTGCGACGAAGAAAATCCCTTAAAATGTGTACTAAAATGAAGTAATTAAACAAAATAAATTACCGAATGATCCGATAGCAACTTCTAACAAACCATTGACCATCGATAAGAAAATCCATTGACCAAAAATTACGAGAGATAATAGAGTAGCCCCGAATTCCTAAAACACTGTATTCTATAAAATTCATTATAACAAAAGTTGATCTATGAAACTCACCGAATAGTCTACGATCGCACGACTTGAAAAGTTCATTCACCTGAAATAAATGTTGTAAATTATCAATTGAAAAATCAACCATCTTACTAGTCGACATTTCCGGCGACATAAACATCCGCTGCCGTAGCCGAATTATAAGTGGCATGCACTTCCTGCCTGTCTGAATTTCAACTGTACATTTTCTTTATAATTAACGTTGACAATAGGCTATACATCCTTTTCGTTATCAAATCATGTATTCACCGAACATTCCGGACGAGGACTTAGAGTTGCGATCTCCGACTGTTATAGAAGCTCCTTCAAGTAAATTTTCAATTAACTTCTATAACAAAATTATATTCATATTTGAGGCACAGGAATAATCTAGATTCAACTCCATAGAATTAGTAAATAAACTCTCCAGGTTGACGGCCACGAATCAATAAGTCACATCTATTGACGAATCTTAGTAGTCTCACAACCGACGAACTCCCAAAACCCTGTCGTTTCACCATTAGGCATGACAAATCAATTTTGGCTACGCATTTTTCGGCAACCCAATAGAACAGCAGCATCGCAAAATGTTTAAGTGGGAATTATTAAACAAAAATTCCGTCTTGGTCGTATTAGAAAATTGTCAACGATTTATATTTCCTTTTTTGGAGAAACGCATTCCTCGAATAATTACCCAGGTATTTTAATTGATCAAAGGATCAGACCCTAAGTGTGAATTTTGTAACTTTTATAACTGACTTGTTTTTTCAAATAATTAAATGATAATTATTAAAATTATTTTAGTTTAACCTACATGAATGTTTAATTATCAAGTTATCGCTTCGCAAAAGTTAACTAATTTAAGTTTGTTCTATTCAAAAATTCATAAATACCCAAAGAATATTCGACAAGGTTTTCCTAACGATTTATTTATTTAATTATCTTATATTAATATTTAAAACACGTCTGATTGAACATTTTGAACATACACCAACCCTAATACTAGGAATGAATAAACCACTTGTGATCGAAATAAGGTAAAGTTACATATGATTTGTATTTTTGATTTCGTTAATATCCATAAGGGATTCTGGAACCGACCCTTAAGGTATGAGAACGAGGAACCCAGTAGCGTTGAGGTATCGTTCTTCCTTTTTCTAATACATTGCCGGACCAGCTAGTAAAAAACGCGTTCCACTTCGAGTTCCGCGAGCCGTAGCACTTTGAAATTAAGATAACCCAGTCTTCTTAAAACGACGAGAAATGTTATCTAATTACGTACCCCAGATCACGGAATAAAAACAATTTTTCCATTCAGGACAAACCGGAGCTATGATTGAACTCCCTGCTCACGTCGTGGAACAATGGAGGCAGGCATGGAATCGGGTGTATCGAGAGCGATGCCCTGACGCGCCTGAAGACGGCCCGCAAGAAGACATATCGCCGGAAGAATTCATGCGGCAGTTCCGGAAGCCGTCCGACGAGCCAAACCCATCCCAGGACATCTTAACCCAGGCCCAAGAGCTCCTGGAGGGCCTCTTCCAACACCAGCGCCAAGTCGAGGCAGATGTGGCAAGAGCAACAGAATACCTGGCCAACGTCAGAGATGACCTGGTGGCAGGACGTCTGGCCAGCAGATACCCACCTTCACCGAGACCAGTCCGGAACCTCAAAAGGCCAGTGTTTGTGATCCCTGGTTATTCCCCAGAAGAAGGGATCAAGCGATTCCTCGCAGATGATTGATCATTGTATTAATGATTTGAACCTCTTGTTATAATATTGGTATTATAGATCTAAAAATTCTTTCTCTTCTTTTATTATTATTGTAGTTTTATTTCATAACTATGTTTAAGTTTAAATACAATTATCATTAATAGCCATCATAAAAACTCAACCCTTATTATTCCAGGGATGGACCCCATGCAGTTACTCCAAAATGAATTAACCCAGGCGAGACAAACCAATAGGAAACTACACGATCAACTCGTTCAATTAGTTCGAGAAACGCAGCAAATTAAAGCGACATGGATCGAGCCCACTAGAATCAAACGACTGTACCAAAAACTAACCACGGCCCAGAAGGGATGGGCAGAAGAAAAACAGTTAGTACAGGGCCTAAAAACTCAAATCAGGGGGCTCGAGGTAGCGTTATCCGCCTGTCAGGAGGGAGCAGCGGTGACCTACCCTCTAGTCTTCGCCCTGCTCAATTGGCCTATCGCGAAGCGAACTCTACTTCATCTGCAACCTCAACTACTCCAATCACCCCGTCAACAGCCAGTCGACGACCTGGACGTAAGGAGCGGGCTAAGCGCCGAGCCGCTCGATCTTCCAACCCGTCGGAAATCGTATAATCTTTAGATAAATAAAACATCATTTATATATATTGTGGTTTTCGTATACATCTTATAATCTTTATATCATCTTGAGGTTTGAGGCAACACTGTAGGAAGGTGAAATAAGCAGTACCACCTATTTCATGGTTAAACTAATGTCGGTAAAATAAATAGATAAACAATAGAAACTAAAACGCAAGGGGACCAAATAATTTTAAAGCGAGCACAGGTCTTCTATCGACAGCTCGTGAACCCGAAGATTGTCCGAGCAATTACAGTACTAGTGATAATACTCAATTTTTGCGGACAATCCACCACTTGAACACATTACCAACGTTGCCTAGCAACGGGTGCCAAGTGGCAGTTAGCATCATTTTGTATGGCGTTACTGGGACAACCATAAAGATAAGCAAGATTTGAAACCCTGTAACCCACCAAATGTTTGCAAATTTGCTTTAATATACTTGCGTCTTTTAGCCTCCGTCTTGCTTTTTAAGCTTGCCCTGGTCGATTTCGTTGATTTTTCTAGTCAAGTAGTTCGATTTTGATTGGATGAGCTTTCGACTTTCGACATGCCAATCAACGTGGTTGGATCTTCCTTTATAATCTTTATTATTCATTTTATTTCTTCATTTTTTAAATGATGTATATATATTTATATATATTGACTAAAAAATTGATATTTATTTAAATGATTTTCAATTTTACCATGAACTTTTTGAAACTGGGCTACTTATTACCACCAAATTTTCTTCATTTGGATCCAGATACATTTCAGTTACCATTTTAAACTGATCAGTTGGAGTTTAGTTGTCTAGTTCTATGTCGTCTGGCAATGTGAGATCGATTTCCCATGGCATTGTCACACTCTTCGAGAATATCAACAGTTCCTTTGGATGTTGTTGCTATCGTTGACATTGTTTCATTTCCATGAAATCTTCGATATTCCTCGAACGAATATTTCTTTGCATGTAGCTTCTTTGGTATCTTCACATCGTCCACCCATTGATTTTCAATTTTAAAATATATTCTGCGTATACATTTCACATCTTCCAAGGCGGAATGGATCCCAACCTGCATTTTCTCATTACTTGTGGGCTCAAAGCCAAAAAACTTAAACAAAAATAAAAATAAAAAGTAAAGACAAAGAGTGAAGATAATGGAACGAATCACTGTACATAAGCACTCACCGCAAGAAGAAACCAAAATTTAATGAAAAACGTATTAATTAATACAAATTAAAAATATAACAAAAATTAAATAAAAACAAATAATTAATAAAAATCATGAAAAAAAGCAAGACAGCTGCAGAAAGAAACATACAAAAAATAAAATAAACTGCCAAAACCTTGCAAAATAAGGTTTAGAAAAAACATAGGCAGAAGTGGCGACCAGAAAAACAAATAAAGGGCTAAAAATAATATTATCAGAAAACAATAATAAAAGTAAAACTTAAACATAAAATAAATTATATATCAAAAAAATTAAGAAAATATACGAAAAATAATAAAAATAATTTTAAAGTAATAAAACAATTAAAAAGCCCTAAAAATGGCGAAAAAACCGCCTATTGGTCGCACACATGCACAAAAATAGTATAAATACGGTGATGAATTTCATTATTTTTAACTTTTATGCCATTCAAACTTTACGATTTTTTAAGATAAAGAAAACTCTTCAAACGTAAGGAATTTATTTTATGTATAAGTTTTGTCTTAACTTTTATATGTTTTCTTTATAATGCCAATATGAACTCAATAAATGTCTCATTCACTTCTGTGCTAATTATATTATCTTTATATTTATCGTCCGACCCTTTAAATTTCTATATATATATCGTATAGTAATAGATGGTCCATGTGACGGATCTCGGGCCGGCTAGTAGGTTAAAACCCTTAGTTGAGCTCGTGGGTCATGCCTCGTGGACCACTCGGCAGTCCGCAGTCGGGTCTGGCGATTATGCACAGGACCGCTACGCAGGGCGCCGTTGTATACTCGGGGCGGCTACTGAAAAGTGGCCGGAACGAGTCGAATTAAAATTAGGGAAGATGCGACAGCAGAACTAAGGGGAATTTAAGAAGGATCACGAATGGATCATACCGAATTTTTTGTTGTCGGACTAATTAGTAAGGGAATGGGCAGCAGGGTTAAGTGTAAGGACAATCAAGTGTAATAAGTGTCGTATGAATAAAATCCAAGTAAGAAAAAGCATTTAACGTAACCAGACCGCATAAAACGTCATGGAGGGTAAACTTACCGAGTGTATCGCCTATGAGAGTAACAGCACGCGAGAATGCCGAGTTTCCGACCAACGGATCTAAGATAGGTGTCCCCCAAAATCGAAAATTTACTCAAAAATAGAAAATCCATACATATAACGCATCAGCATACTATAAAAAAAATCGATGCAGGCAGACCTACACATAATGATAACCGTCACGCATAAATGCTCCGTAGTTATTTTTATATTGATTTTAGACATAAAGTACACAACTCGGGTTGGATTCGCCATAGAGATAAACTGACTCACTTAGATAAGAAAACCATCCGATCCAACCGAGATTTAAATTACGATATTAAGTGGGAATCGATTTCCACTCAAATTAAATAAAAATAATTAATTAAACTTAATATACGTAAATAATAACCCTAAAAAGATAATAAACGACTGGTAAATTCTAATATTTGTACAAATACCGCATTCATAAATCCGTAGGACCCTACGTAGTTAATCAATCTTAACAATAAACTAAATGAAAACACTAGTAGTGTAATGTAATAATGATAAATGGTTGCCATTTAATAAGATAAATGGAAATAATAGTCGTCTAAGGTGAAATTAATTAATGGTTGTAAATTTTTTTTTAGATAAGTAAAAATACTAGTAGTTTGATGTAATAATAAGTAATGCTTGCATTTTTATAATGAAATAATAAAATATTCGAAGGTAATTGCGATGCTGCAGAGCTGATTAAGATTGATCGCTACAGGAATAAAACTCAAAACCGTCATAGACGTCCCGCCACGAGAACCAACGTGATAATAACTATGATAGGAGCAAACCCATAAAAACGCCATCTGGACCCCTCCCTAATGTGTCCGTATTTCGTTACCACCCCACCTCTCAGAGGACCTTGTTTTATTTCTCTTATTTTTACCTTCAGAATGAATAGCAATGACAAACCCGAATTGAGCGGTTTACCGAAAATACCCCGACTTCCACCTTCTATCGTGGCTGTTCGCCGTCAATATGATGAACTTAAACAGGAGTACAATACGCTCAGCGCAAAATATGACCGGATAAAGGGCACTTGGGCCCCGCCCAATGTCGTCAAGATACTAAGGCAGAAAATCGAACGGCTCACTCGGGCACGAGATGAGCTGATCACGGAATCTCGTACTCAGCGACTGCTTATCAAAGAGCAATCGACCGCTCTACGACGTGCTTTTACGGACGTTGAGCTTCAGGCTCACGTCCCGGGAAGTGTCAGGGCCAGTCAACTAAATATAATACCAGCCCATCATCTTCCCGTTACCAATGTTTCTTCTTCTCTTCCAGCCTCTATCAATCCGATTCCCGAAGCCCCCGTCCTATCTGTCGAGCCAGTGGTTCCTCAACCGTCTGCCGAGGTTGCAGGAAATTCTGTTGGGAGCCGGATACGGCAGCGGCCAAATCGAAACCGGCGACGTCGCGATCGACGCCGTCGAGAAGAAGAATCGCTTAGAGAGGCGGGACCCGCTGAGACCCCCTGTCAGGTCAGTGGCCTACCTCCGCCCTATCAAGAGTTTGAATTCCCGGAGCTTGACCCAGACATCCTTTATGCTCCCGATATAATCTTCCGATCTCCTGCCCAGTCCATTCACATAAACCTGATAGACGAGGATCCGGAGTCGTTCCCGGTCACCCAAATCCTCGATGAATTAGGGCTCGGAACTGAAGACATAGCCATTCTCTCGGGCGAAGTACCTAACACCATCACTGTGCAAGAGATAGCAGGTCCTTCTACTCGGAGAGAGGATAATCGTCCGGCGAAGAGAAGGTATTTCCCGACGGACATCGATGAGGAGGACTAACGCGGAAATTGAATTGACTGCAGTAGGGCAGACAACTGGTTTGAATTGTTCTTGCCTAACAAACTCGTGATCGATGACTGTGGATTTATTATCCGTTGACAATCTATTTTAAATCCCCTGTAATACGATGTTATTCTGTTTCTTTTCTTTTTCGTTGAAATAAATTTAACTAAAGTAGCTCATGAGAAGTGTGGTGTAAATGAAAGGGACAAACTTTGGTGAACTGGTACCGAGGCTTAATGATCGTTCATAATTTTCTCTCTGGGGTTGAGATGTAATGTCAGTCAACGTATGAGAGCGTAAGCCCTTCTATCGGCAGCTAACAACTTGGGAAAGACGAAGGTCCTTCGAGGAGTAGTGCTAGTAATGGCGCTCACATGCTCGAATGGCATTCGGCCATTGTGTACAGTACCAACGTGATTTCGGTCACGGGTACATGATGGTTACTAAATCGTGCGGCGCATCAGGTGATTCTCCCTAGTCACTAATAGTGAAGGCCACATCAGTAAGATGAGTAACTTCGGTAATTTAATACTCCTGTGCGTCCAACATTACACATTTCCTGGATAACCGTTTTCAACTTGAAGTATTCTCCTTTTTCGATATTCCAATGATCTGCAGAGCTTGTGCTGTTGCCAAGTTTTGTATATCACAAATTTGATTCGTCCAGATCTTCAAATATTGCAATTCCGCATGCAGATCATGCCCAATCACTATTTTCCCGACCAACACATTTTGGATTTTCATCTCTTTGATTCTGACGGGCACACTCTGTAATGCTATGAATTCGGGGAAATATCTCAGCTTTCCTCGAGGAGTTAAATACACATATTTGATCACCGTCTCATAGTAATTCATAATGGCTATTGATAATGGTTCCAATGGTTCTGATTTGTTTCCGAGGCACCATATTTCGAATGAATGAAAATTATTCTCTTCTTATTTCTTCCAATTCCATTTCCTTTCTTATAAACTATCTCTTTCGCTTCAACATTTCCTCTGTAATTTGCAACAATGCTGTATCAGTTGATGATTTTGAACCGCTTTGTGGGGTTTCCTGCTCCTTTTCTAGTGCATCTTCGTTGGCTGTTTTTAATTTCGTCTTAAATGCTTTTTCATGCACTCTTCACAAGGAACCTTGGTGCCGTTTCACCATCTTTTGTAATTTCCTTCGATCATTTCCACTTTTCCTTTTACCACATGCAATGTAATTTCTCCTGCGTTTTCCCCTTTCAAAATTTCTGTCAATTCCAACCCAGATTTTCTGTTTACTTTCATGACCCGTGTTTTTATGCATTTGTCATCAGTACGTAAATAATTTGAAATTTTGTTCTCTTCAGTGTAAACTGGATCCTGTCCAACATGATTTCCATGTAGTTTCTTAAAACTGTCGTAGATTGTTCGCGTCCATTGCATTTGTTCCATCACTGAAATATTCACAGATTTTATTTTGCGCCTTTGTTGGCCATCAACCAATCACATTTATTCCTGATCAAAAAGTGCAAATTTTACAATAAAATAATAATAAAAAGTTAATACCACTACTGTACTACTATATCATAGTAATTGCATGCAAAATAAATGTATCTCACTACACGAATGTTTCCTCATAGACAATCCAAGGTTTTGATGTCTTTGATTGTTGTACCAAATAGTTGTTCAGTTTTGGAACGCGGAGTAATAGCGTGAGAAGAAAAATGACAAAGATTGTTACCACGCCGATGGTGATGATTGATAATGTTACACATAGTTTCATTGTCATTAGATGAAGATGATATTGTATTGTTTTTTTGAATATGACCATTGGATTCATGGTCATTGTACAAAAATGATACTGTTTTATTCACCTGAATTTTAACGTTAGTGATATGAGAGTATTTTGTGTTGTTCTTGGGTATTGTTGTCACAGTTTTAGATAGATTATAATTGTTGTCAGAATGTTTTGTGTCTATTGTATCATACACAACTCGAACAAATTTATCTTCAACAAAAACGATTTTCCATTTCCATTTAGTTCATAATATTTGATTTTCATCATCACAATTTTTGAATTTGATTTAAATCACAATTGCTGAAAATTTAAAATTTTAAAAGTAAGGTTACTTGTCAATGTGGCTTGAATTTTCCCACAATAATAAATCATAACTCTTTTATTATCATCCGCTTGTCGCGACACGTTTAACCTATGGTTGATAAATTTGAATTGAACTCGATTTCATTCTTCAATTGAATGACGATGCAACATGCAATGCGTTATTATAACTTCAGGTAATTCTCTTTTCATATGTGAAAAAAATCCTGAATTTTTGCCTAACATTGCTGGGAACCTATCAGTGCATATTGAGCTAATCACATAAATTGGTAATTGATATTTAGTAAAAAAATCTTTGATGCGATTGAAAACATCAATTCCTTTCGTATTCACCTTCAGTGACTCACAAAATAGAAATTCTTCTGTCACCTCTTTTTTCTTCACATACCTGACAAATACCAAAAGTTGGCTGCAATTATCGATATCAGTTGACTCATACAGTTGCATGCTTATTTTTAGTGGACTGATTTTGAATTTGTGATCGTATAATATCATTCGATAATGGAATCTGTTGGATTTTTTTATGTGCTTCCGAATCTTATACGGTTTTAGCGATAATTAAAGCAGAAGGTTTAATCAACTCTTCAGCGATCGTTTGAGGTTTCTTTTTTTGTTGCACATAAATATGCCACTTGATATGAGGTTTCTAACAAAGGTTTTTGAATTGCTGGTCCGCACAACTTTGGAATAGTTCCACTGGTATCCAACCGAGCCTTCTTTGACTTCAAGCTGTTCATGCTATGCGCTCTTTCGCCACCATACAGATTGTTGAAATGCTCTAATAACTTTGATGGTTTGAGATTGCTGTTTGAAAATATCTTGGAACACAAGATGCATTGCGGTTGTTGCGTGCCATCTTTTTCGGTTGTGTAGGTAAATCCATAACCGGCATAGATATCGTTCCATTGCCGTTTTTTGGCATAGTTGAGTTCAATATAATCGATTTAATTATTTAGAAATAATGTTATATATATTATATATATATATATATATATATATATATATATATAATGTTCTTACGTTTGTAATATACTGAATCTTATTCGGCTTTAATGGGCAATTAAATATGTCCAAGCTCGCGTTTGATAGCGAGGCTTGTGTGTAATAATCTGTTGGTTCTCTACCACATGATTTATCGAAATTTGCTGAGACTGCATCATCTAAAACTGAACCCTAATTTTATTTTTACTTCCCAAATAATTTTAACCAATCTTTTCTACTTTAATTAGTATATTTAAATTTTGTTAAATCATGCCTTTTTTATTATTTGCATAGGCTACTTTTCAACGCTAGTTCTAAATCTCGACAACAATCCAAACTACAGAGTATTTTGAAACCTCAATCGTCTTGCAGTGACAGAGCGACATAACATTTGGCTTCAAGCAAATCACGTCATTGTTTATTATAATTTCGATGTGCTGACATACGTGTGTAGAGCCGTATTTCTCACACCGGTCCAACGGAGGAGCCCTGGTACGTCTTTGCCTCGAAGAACTTATTGACTATATAATAAAAAACAGCGGAAATGGAAAGGATAAAGTTAAAAATCCTAAATTAAATTATTAACACTTCTTTATTCACCTAATGAAAATCTCTTCACTACTATCCCAAACTCAATTAACTAAAGGTGAAAGCTAAAGGTGAAAGATGAATATAACTAATCACTAGTCTATTTCAATTATATGGGGACCAAACAAAACCGCGCAAATAAAGATACGAAATAAAAATAAGTAAAAAGTATATTTATTTATTGGTATTATAATATTGAAATGAAACAAATATAGCATTAAACAAGCATAATATTATCAGATAATAATCACATTTAAATTTCTAAGTTATGTGACAACCTTCTTAAATACTCTAATTTATCCATATCACCATATAAAGGTATTAATAATGCCTGTAGTCTTTTATTTAATTTAATGTATTTACGTTTGAAGAATTTGGTCGCATGAATATTATATTTATTCATAATAAATTTGGACCAGCCTGTTATTGTAATTATATTACTATTGATGGAGCTGTATACAAAACAAATTACATGCAATTAAAAAAAATTCTTTTGTTTTATTATCTTGATTCCATGCGTGATTGTTTTAAATGGCAATGTCTTGCGCGCTTTAATAAGGATGCCCAATTATACATAAAACACATTGTTAATCGTTTAATAACAACGTTATTTGTTCAGGGCGACTCAGGCACAGGCTTGCCAGACCTCCCGATTTCACCTGGAGTCTCCCGATATGGAACGCATATTCCCGTCTCCCGATATGGAACGCATATTCCCGTCTCCCGATATTGAACAGTTTTAGATTTTGAATAGATTTTACCCATCTTCAAAGGATTTTTTTTTTAAAAAAAACCATAAAATTTAACGAAACTAAGAAAAATAGAGAAATTATATTTCTATCTTACTTATTGCTCGCTATTTTTTACCATAGTGATTTGTGATTTCACCTTTTCCTTATGGATTGGTGTTACATTTAATTTCAAAATGACGTGCAATGAGTTTCAGGCATTCTTAAAAACAGAAAATGCACAAGGAATACTTAAAAAAGCAGCAAATGCTGATCAATATTAATAAATAAAATTAATTGTTACTGTTTTTTTTAAGTTAACAAAACTGAAGACTTATTTTTTGTTATTTTTTCACAAAATATAATTGATTTTTTTTTGTTTTTTATTCCCGACAGGCTTGTCAGACCTCCCGATTTCATCAGGAATTTCCCGATATGATTTTTCGAAAATCTGGCATCCCTGCTCAAAAATACATTCAACAATTTTATTATATAAATTATTTATTTTTCAAGCCATTAAGTGAAATATCTGATAATCGATAAAATAAAAACTTTATTCCATGCTCACAAGAAAGAATTACAGTAAAAATTGCCAATGGACTTTTATAGTATCGGGGAACTTTTGCACTTTATTGATTTTTATATTGATTTTTAAATGAAAAATGTGATGAAATAATGTAATTTTTATGTTTTGTTTTATCGCGCTCTCAAATCAGACTTTCAACCTTATTAGCCACGATTTGCTCGAAATTTTTATTGGAATACGGTTAAAAATATGAAAAACCTGATTTATTGAGTCAAATCTGGTCCCAGTTCAGTGCGAAGGTCTCTGAGATTTTTGAAGACAACTTTGTCATATGTCTTCGAGAACGTCTTTAAAGTCATAAACCGCTTAAACTATTGAGTTTTACAATTTATAATAAAGTTTTACTAATAAAATAATAAATAAATATGACAAAAAATTATAATAAATAGCATTAAAGATGTGGATAAATAAGTGCCAGCATTTGAGGGAAATATTAGAAAGTTATCATAATCTCACTTGGTCTATTGCTATCAAATAAATGCATTTTCGAATAGGTCCCGATTAGCTGGCCATTTGGATTGAAAATCATTGATGAATTGTAAATCTTATTTGCCCTAAGTTCAGGAATAGACCCCCCAACTATCCATATGGCGCATTCCCTACGATTGATTGGAAAATACATTTCACATTAAAAAATGTTACTTTGAAACTTTTGACAGCATTTGATAGGTTTCTCCATTAGGAATATTTTCACTTTGTTTCAATAAATCTTCACTACCAAATGGACAGTTAAAGTATTCTGGCAAGCAGACTAATTTTACTCCACTTTTAGTGGCTAATTTAATTTTCGATTCAACTTGAGACAGGTTAGTAGCTTTGCAAGAAGAAACGATATTTTGAATTAAAGCTACTTTAAGCATCTGAATTCTTCAAATAAAAATTATTAAATATCAAAATGAAATTTGTTTGAAATATTTTCAAATTTTAGAAATAAAGTGTCAACGTTAAAATTATTTTATAATTTAATAACCATATGACCTTCAAAAATCATTTACCAAAACAGCAGATAATTTTTTTAAAGAAAAATAATAATTTTTTAAATTTAAATAGACAATAATTTCTAATTAAATTTATTTATTCTCAAATATTTTTTCTTTTCTAGTGTTTATAAATTGTCAATTTTCCGGACGAATTCGGTGTTTATTTGTAATTTATAAATCAGTTCTTGCTGGTATTGGTGCAATTTGTAGTTTGCTTATTTTATTTTTAGGTTTTCTTTTTTTTCTGTTTTCCTCTCGATTTTATAGCGTTTATTTAGTGTGTGAGTTCAATTTTAAATTATTTTGGTTTTAGGTACAGATGATATCAAACTTTTAATAGGGACTTCAAATGTTTGCGATAATGATTTAATGTATGTATTAAGGTTAGTAAAATTTGTATTTCATGTTTATTGATAGATTTTAAGCCTTACTATGATGTTATTCATACATTGATCATAAATATTTATGTCATGAGTGCAATGTCGCATGCATTGGAATGATTGCCCCTCATTTTTGCTCTCAAGTTCTCGAGTAAATTCGACTTAGCGAATTGATTGATATTATTAACGCAATTTTGTGCTCAGTGGTGAAAATAAATGTAAAATATTTTTGTTTAAAAATATTTTTGAGAATTTATATTGTGTTGGGCCAGAACACAAATGGCCTTGGAAAATGTTTAAATGGATCGGTAACACACATGCAAGCATAACAAGCAAATTTAAAATAAACCTATTAAAACACCAATTAAACCCTACCAAATATGAGGAAAAAGAGAATTAAATATAGAATAATAAACATAAAAATAAATTAAAATAATAACAAAATGCAACAAGATTCGCACGATACAAACACAAACATAACAAGAAAACCCAACAAATTCGACAAAATTTGATAAATTAATAAAAGTTCATGAAAATGAAACTTAAATCAAAAAATTTGAATTAGAAATAATTCAATAAAAATTCTAAATAAAAAATTATTAAAATAAATTGAAAAAAAATAAAATTAAAGATTAGAATACACTAGAAAATAACAAGGTCGAATTTTGTTTTACTACATCAAATTTAACACGCGAGGTTAGGGACAGAAAATAGGTATAAATACCGATTCATTTTCACATTAAATTTAACCATTTTTCAAACCAAAAATTACTTTTGAGTTTTGTTTAAAAATCTACTACGAAATTTTTAGGTGAGAATTAGTTTTATTTGGAACTCTCTCTCCACGTCACATCCTCGCAACCTCGGTAGAGCTCTGCTTGGATGTCGGCGTGGTAGGAGAGGTATTTTATTTTTGCTATGAAAATTCTATTATGAAAATCTTTATGAAATGGAATGTATGGTAATTTTATATGTTATATACATTAATAAATATTTAAAATATTTAAACCTTGTTTTATGCATTTAATAAAATTAATTAATCTGTCGAAATTTTTCCGGCCCACAGCCAACACATATCGCAAGTTAGTAAAATATATACAGTGCAGATTCATGTAAGCGCGTGGAAAATCGCCAATGATATATACCCGTGAAGACCCAGCGTGCGGAACGCAGGGGTCGTAACGTCAATATTAATCCATATAGAAGAGACGAGAAATAAGGAAGTGGTCTTTTGGCTGCTTCCTCGTTTCTCATCTCTGTAAATTCGACCTAAATTATTCTACACACGGCTAAAAATCATCACACCGAGTAGTCCAGTGGGCACTCATTGAATGTGACATAAACACAATACGCGCCTAGGGCTCATTAAAGGGTAATGGTACGGGGAATAAATTAATTCATTGATTAAACTAAAGTAATTTGTTGATTAAGATAAAGTAGTTCATTGATTAAACGAACGTAATTTATTGATTAAGATAAAGTAGTCCATTGATTAACGATAAAGTAATTCATTGATTAAAATTAAAGTAATTATTGAGTAAAAATAAGTAATTCCTTGATTAAATTAATATAATTCATTGAATAAAATTAAAGTAACTATTGATTAAAACTAAGTAATTCATTGATTAAACCTAAAATAATTCATTGATTAAAGTGATTATTGATTAAATTCATTGGTTAAAAATAAAGTAATGGTTGATTAAAAGTGAGTAATTTATTGGTCAAAAATAGAGTAATTCATTGAGAAAAAATAAAGTAATTAAACTAATTGAGGATAGAAATAAATTAATTAATCTGTGAATGGAAAGTAAGCACAACACCGTTGCTTAAAAATAACTTGACAATTCATTAACCCGAGATCATTGCTATAAAAATTTAAATCCTGATTGTAAAGAAAATTAATATCATTATAAAAGGAAAAAATGAAATCGATGTTAACATGAATTCGTTGTTAGGAAATAAAATAAAATCGTTGATAATAAATTAATATGAAATCGATAAATTCAACTTAATGATAACTTCTAGTTTCTAATTGTTATCAAATAAATCGTTCGAACCCCTTATAAAGTGAAGAATTTAAGTTCGAGATTAGACACGCCTTGCTGAACCCCCGACGAATCTAAAATCATGGCCATATGAATCAAAATAATCGTTTTGTTTTCGGAATTTAAATTTGATTCGGGAATCCCCAACCATAGATTAAGGTTAGTAGTGAAATATTATTGAAAAATCTGATAAGAGCCTAATGATATTAATAATTATAAAAATTAACCACCTTCCAGCATCACGACAATATCTCCCACCTGAAAAATTAATAATCAATTCGTCAAATCCTTCATCATTAAAGTACATATGTTTAGATATTTCCAAGCACAATCCAAATTATCTTGAAAAACGAAAAACGACGAAGTATTATAATAAAAATCCAACAAATCATTTGCGTTTCGATGATAGACACATAAAAGCATAAATTTTAGAGTAAATAGAAAAACTGGAATGTTGTGTCAATGAAATTCAAGAGCACCCAGAAAATCAACGCACAAGCTATTATTGCAAAGCACGGATGTAAGAGTTCCTATTTCATAATATGATGTATACAAGATACGAAACAAGCAATTCTATCCCCCTTAAAGTCTACTGGTGATGCGATCACGAGTCATGAAAGATATACTTAAAGGAGTCGGTATGGATCTTAAAAACTGTCGAGTAGCATGCTTTGACATAACAGCATTCTTTTTTGGACAGTAATCGTGTGTAGCGATGCGCCTTCAACAAGGACTAAAAATTCTTATTCTTGTGATATGCCTTCTGTCTATCTTGCTTTTCAAGATTCCATCCAAGAAGCTCCAATTCTTTGCAAATGTAAAAACCTTGTGATGAATATCATTTACTTTTTTCCGTAATTCTCATAAAAATGTGCCCTTGTGGAAAGCGTGACTAAATCTCGTGAATGCTTCAAATGTAGCATGCGAATTCTTTGCCGAACTCATTTTCTGTTTGCTGACTTCTCACAGTGTACTCGAATGCACAGATCGTCTGAATTAACAACTGCAAAAGTAAAATATCTCTAATGGGCAAGGAATTTAATTATCTAAGGTGATCATTTTGGAGTTGGCTAAGATGAGGTCAGACGAAATTTTCCAGAAAATTTGGGAGAAAGAATACGCACTTCCAAAAGAAAACAAGAAGTCTGGCTCATGAATTCCTTTCAGACAAGCATCAGCTCGAAAATGTTTTCAAGCTGGTCAACACACGTCTGGCACATTGGAAGAACGTTGTTTTTAGCTGTTTGGAAAATTGATTACCTTGCAAACAAGTACCAGCCGGTTTATATTTCGATTGAAGGGTCTTTTAAATAAAGCTTGGGGTAGAAATTTCTCACCAGACGGCAACATGCAAGTTCTGCGCAACCAATTTGGTGATGATTTTGAGCCATGCAGATTGTCTGCTCGGATTGAGTGTCTTTAGACCCCCGAACACTTTAACTGCCCTAGACAGCACCCAATAATGTGACATCCATTCAGAATATTATTGAATCTATTATAGCAATGTGAAACCAATGGTACTCCAATTTAGGAAGTTACTAAATTATTTTATTAGCCCATTTAAAAAAAAATTTGTCGATAGCAGGATCACTTTTATAGAAATAAATTAAATAAATAACTATGTAAGCCAGTATACAGTTTCTACTATTTTAAAGTTTATCTAAACAAGCCCAAGCCAGGCAAAATGTCAAAAATCCAAAATTTCGTAAAATAATATTAAAGCTTTTAAATATTTATTTAAAAATTTTATAGCATGTAAATTGAATTTTAAAATATTTAAAAATTTGCCTAGATCTGTATAAATAATTTTTAATAGAATTTATTTAATTTTTAATATTGGTAAATAAAATTTGAAAAATTGTTTAAATAAATATATTTTGAAAACAGTTGAGTGAAAGAAAAGATCAATCAGAGAAGAATCAGAAAGCGAAAGTCATGTTAAATTGTGTTTATGATTGATTAAGGACATAGTGTTGGTCGAAATATTTCATTTTACGAATAAATATTGTGGAAATTAGCTTACATAGTTATTTATTTGACAATTATTGAATTAGTTTTTTAAACATTTTTATCTACCTTCCTAATTACGCCTTCCTTTATCCTATCATTATTTTGGTAGTTTTCGTTCTAACAAATATTTTCGACCTTCTATTGGTTTGGGACCCACATAAGAAAAACGCTGCATCATACATTCTCTGTGATTTTACTCGAATATGGAAAATTTAGACTTTCATTATTTATTACGTAAAATAACAGCAGTTTGTTAATATATGTCTATTATAGATTCTCAACAAATTGAGGTCATTATCAAGTCAAAATAAAACACCTCTCCAATTGTGAATTTCTCTAACAACTATGCCGGTGGAACAAATAAATTGAATGTTCAATCATATTTTAATCTGACAACGAAGTTAAATTTTACTGATAAAATTAAATTCATAACCGTGGGAATTTGAAAAGTTCTAAATGACGACTAAAAGAAAAATAATATTTATAAACATTCTATAAAACCAATATTTGATTCAAAAACCATTATAAAAGTAATGTTTGAAAAATTTTTATTTATTAAAGTTTCATTAAAAAAACTATTGAAATTTATTTTACTAAAAATTGCATTTGAAAAATCACTAATGTTTCTCAGTGGCCACCGTATAGATATCCTCGCGTCTCTGCCTTCCGATCGGGATCATTGATCTAACATTATCAACTTCATCGAGGTTCACAGTGAATTCCAGAATATCATCCTATACCAATTATTGATAACCAATAATTTTGAATTTATTTATTGTCTATTAATTATATTAAATCCAGTAAAATTTGAAATTGATTTTATTGGATATTTTAATTGTTCTTTATTTTATTGCTAATACTACAATTATCATTATTTTAAATTTCCCAGGTCCAAAAGAACCAAAAATATTTTTAGAAATCGACAGAAAATTGAAACTTACTAACCAATCCAGGATTTTGAAAAAAAACTATTGATTTCAATTTTAAATATATAACTGAAAATACCATGTTTATAAAAAAATTTAATCCTAATTCATTACATTACGATTAAAACTCTTAGAAACGTTGAAAATTTAAATAGGAATGTTTATAAAATTTTAATTATTATCATTTTTCAGAACGTTTTAGTATTTCTTATGTATTTGTTTTGACTAATAAATTCAGTATACAAATTAAAATACCATTTTATTCCAAAACTTTAAAAAATTCTAATTTTATTCTAATTTGTTTTACAAAAAAATTCTAAGGCAACCACAATCGTTATTTTATTTACTGACAAATTTATAATGGATGCATATAAAAAGTGAGCTATCAACTATCTACGTTATCTCGAACATGCCGAAAATATAGGTTGATAGTGGGTTAAAAAAATATGTTGGAAAAGCATAACAATGCGGCATCTAAACCACAATTCAATGACAATAACTATCAATTTGGACTTTGAAGATGATAATCTGATCGCAAGACAGATTTTTGTTTTATTAGTTAACAAAGATATATATACATTATTTCAAAATTCAGTTATTTAATGTTATAGACACACATGTGTCTTGAAATATGTGGTTTCTTTATTGTCTGATTTATCTAAAACAAATGGAGTTGTCAGATTTGAACATCAGTAAGTTGTTAAAAATCAAGATCCTTGATTTAATTTTCTAGGGTAGCTGATAGATTTGTTATTATTCCTCTCGTATGGTTATTATCATTCTGATCCAATTTATAAAATATTAATTATTGTCTATTTAAAAAATTGAGCATCTTATTTCTAGATTTTATAAACTGATTTAGACCAATATGGAAATTTAGATCTTCCAATTAACAAATGTGTTGGTTGCTTTTGATGAGTACTTGTAGAGAATTACACCACCATAAGGAAATAAAATAACAACATTGCAAGATTATAACATGAAAATGCTTTTGTACGAAAACAGGAAATATTTTTTTAAAAATCAAACCGGCAACATAAATAAAATAAAACATAAATCATTAAAAATAAATAATAGAAATTGATTACTTTTTAGGGACAAGGATATAGATGAATCTTTTATAATTTAAAAGTAATCATTTTTTATTGATTGAATAAAGTAATATCGATAGACTTGCTTTTATATATATAATTATATTTATATATATCGAATAACCAGTGCACGTTGAGATTTCAATTAATAATTTTGGACCTCAACAATAATAAATGATTTTTAATAATGACGGAGCACTGTTATTCATTTCATGATTGCATTTTTAGGCAAGACCTTTATTTTAATTTAATCTAGAGGACATTCAACAATCACATGATTTATTAATTTTAAATGATTTTAATTTTTGTTTATATTAATGATTATAATATTTAATATTTCTCTTTTGACTAATCCTGTCTCGAAAGAATAATTTTATTAAAAAAAATAGTAAATTACATACATTCAAGTAAATTTATTGCTGACCAACCTTGTAGAGGTCAACTAACTGTTAGATAGATAAACAGAACAATTGAAATATCTGCCCGTGGAAATTCCATCACTAAATCTCCATCGAATTGCTGTATAATCCAGGAAAAGGTTTAAATATGTAACATATAACGAAAAATATTAAGTTCAGAACCAGAAAGAAGAGAAGGTGAACGAACATCATGAACAAATATGAAAATGGCTTAATACGTTTCGAATCATAATAATAGATTAACTGAAAAAAAAGAAAGTCAAATTGATACATGAAAGTCGACTCAAAAATGAATGTAAAGATTGTTAAAGACAAAAGTAAAAATAATTGGAAATTCTTATAAAGTACTTTGATAAAAACTAAATGTCTGAGCAGTTAAAATGAAATTTTAAAAACCGGAAAATTATTACCTAAGTGAGATTATATGGTCCTCATGAGTAAATTAACATAATGATGAATAATATTTTAATGTTAATTATTTTAATTTGAGTTATTGATATTTAATTATATTCGAAATAAATTAAAAGATAAACATAATTTTCATTAAAATCAAAATCAAAAACAAATTTAGTATGAAGATCATATACATTCGATTTAAAACCAAAAACGACAAACTGATGGAAACATAATTATTCAAAATTCTGAAAAAAATATATTTTCTATGTAGTTTCTTGCTGTTCTTCACAAATTTTATTTAAATATTTTGTTATTTTAATGCAGTTTATTCATTTTCGTTATAAAGAAATTTCTTGATCAATTGTGCTATTACTATCGATATAAATCTATTAATTTGATTCCATTTCGATATTTTATAAGCTAAATCATATGTTCAATATATCGACATCTTGGATATGAGTTGAATCAGGGATATGTTTTGATATTATCTTTGGAACATCTATTTATTATTACCACTTTGGTACATAACATTGATACTTCATAAATAAATGTTGTAACTATAAATAAAACTTAGTCAACATCATAACTCAACTATCTTAAAATACAGATTAATCTGAAATAATTAAATAATTGCTAAAATTATGCTTGTTTCAAATTAGTCTCAACCCAATTTTCAAATTTTGAAGGAAAGTAGCGAGATATCATGACGAAACATTAAAACAATCGAAGCGAGCAGAGTCCAATGGTCAGTAGACATGCGTAACTGCCAAATTAAAAACCCAATGCTACATAAAGGCAAATTTGAGTGCTCAACCAACCTATACACTGCCATCGAAATCACTACAACCTCATCAGAGATCAGAGAACGCATAGTACTGATGAACTAGTGATTACCACCAGAAAACCTTCACGTCTCAAATCTAGTCTCGAAAAGCACTAAAGAGCGGATACAGATATTAAAAGATGCTTGACTGTTGGATCAGCTAAAGAAAACTTAAAAAAATCAAAATAAACTGAAATTAAATACCCAAACACCTACATTTGGTTTAATAACTAAGTGTTATATTTATTGATAAATTATTGTAATTCGTACTCCGTAGTTCTTTTGTTTAATTTTCTTAGAAATCAATTATTTTTATATTTATCGTAAAACAGGACCTTACTATTATAAGAACGCGAAATCTGCTATGGTAATCTATGGGCCCATAGGAAAGTTTGGAAATTCGCAGTATTGCCAGAACAACTCACCTTTTGCTAACATTTCACTCACTAGAACACATTACCAACACCACTTGTGTCAGAAGTATAGTGGTAACGTCATTGTTATGCTTGTACTGGATATGGAAATATCAACTATTATTATTTAAATCAAATTATATTGTCACCTTATATCGTTACCCAGAATCATATAATTTTAAAATGTTTATTACTTTTATCAGTTACATTGAAATTAAATATTACTAAATTTACGTTTTAAGAATTTCTCAACGTATGAAGATCCAATAGCAAACAGATTCTTGCTAAGCCAGTAATGTTATTTTTGTTTAAATAAAATGTCATTTATTCCATGGTCTTATTTGAAACTCATGGAGCGAATATAGGAAAACATTCTTATAAGTAAAATATAGTACTAAATGTCTATATTGCAGATTTTGGGAATTTTATTTTATTTTTTCTAATGACAAAAAATGGTATCCAATAAAACAAATCTTGAAAAACATTATTTAATCGTAAAAATTATAAAAAAACTTTAAAAAATATTATTTCGATACCATTCTTCATGAATACATTGCTCAGAACAAATGAAATAATCTCCAACAATTCGGAACAATTGTTATTAAAATTTAGAGTTGGTAGTATGTTTTCGAACATAGATAAGTTCTTGCAACTATTTTCAAAATCAGCCATACTTAAAAGAGTACCATATATTGTTCACTGGCGCAACAAGAAACATGTAACGCTTAGTTGTAAATCACTTTATTGCGATTTTAAAATATCCGCTTACAAAAAGATAGTTCTTGATTAGTGTATAGTCAGCGTTATGCATCCATTTCATACAACTGATTGCAGTTATTCAAAATTGTCAAAGTGCATGCTATTAAAATTATTATTTCTGAATCTACTCTTTTATCAGCAAAGACTTCGGAGATTTTTGAATTGGTGAGACTGAAAACTGGAACCTAATTGAGATATATTACGGCGCGTACAAGGCATTCGAAAGTTACAAATCCAAAACACAAATAGTGCTCAAAAATTAATATTCGTTTATTAATAGCTTAATATCTTCAATAAATCCATTAGACACATTCACTAATTTAGAGCTGGAGAATTCAGGATTTAAACGGTTTTTCATGAGTTTGCGAGTCACTAAACATTTTTATTCGCTAAATAGGAAATGTATTACAATTGACGGAACTTTTCTGCCTGGTGTTAATAAGGGAACATTATTAGTCAATGTTGCACAAGATGGCAAAGATCAACTTGTTCTATTAGCCTATGCTATAGTTGAATCTGAAAATTGAAGCAGCTGGTTATATTTTTTAGAAAACCTAAATAGGCGTTTTGACAAATGATTCTTCTACGATAATAGTGGCCCCACGCGCAATCAAATGCAATTGCGTTAGACATATTGCAACGAATTTTAAATCGAGGTTTCATAACATATTGTTAATGTAAAAATATTGGTATCTTGTCTACACATATGATGAAATTGTTTTTGAAAGAGGTATGCGAGAACTACAAGTTCTAAATGAAGAATTTTATCATGAACTTGTTAATATGGGGATTTCTAGTTGGGTTAATTCAAAATGTCCAATTGCTAAGTATGGAAAAACTTTTCAAACGCCGCGGAGTCAATGAATTCAGCCATCAAAAAATTCATTAAGCAAGATATAACAAACCATGAAAATATTTAGCCGAAGAAGAGAAAGAATTATAGGGAATTCGATTTTTGCTAAGCAATTAGCTAGTGTTAAAATTAACACTACTATTGGGCGGTTATATACGATTACAGAATCTAATGCAAATGTATTTCTAGTGGAAAGAGAATTTATAGTAGATTTTAGTTCTAAAAAATGTAGTTGCAATAGATCTTTTGAGTTCGGATATCCATGTTCGTATTTATGTGCAGTAATAGCATATCTAAGACAAGACCCTAAAGCATTTGTTGAGATATACTTTACATCTTCTAATTACGATGGCTCGTACGTAGATTCAATTGCGCTTCTTTCGGCCATTAGCTTGCAAAGAGATAACACTGCACATAAATGCGAACAGCTTTTATGTCTAATAAATATTTTCTAGGCAAAGCTTTTTATGATGCTATTTTTTAAATTTTATTATTTTAAGATGCCATTTTTTAAATTTAAAAATTTGATATGCCATTTTTTAAATTACCTACAAAATATGGTATTTTTTATATTGCATTAAAAATTAAATTAAAGCCGTCTTTAGCAATACTGTTAGAAGCACTATAAAAATTTGAAAAATCATATTCGTTTCATTATAAAACGAATTTAGTACATTTTAACGTTCAGTCATTCAATTTAAATTATATAAGATAAAAATTTCTTTGATTTTACATGCTTTTCATAAATTTTTATTGATTGTTACAAAATTTGTGTCCTTAAATTTACACAATACATTCTATTTCCATTAACTTTACAAACTTGTAATCACAATTTTTTTATTAAAAATATTGATGAATTTGACCATTTTTGCATTTAAATGTTTTCGATAGCAGTTTCTAATACAAGGTCTGTATCATATACAATAATTTTGGTACTTTTACATTTTTCCATCCCCCTAATTTAATAATTAAAATATAATTGAATTTTAAATAATACAATCAATATTAAAATTAATAATAAAATTATTATATATCTACTGAATCAAGAACTCCTCTCAAAGCTATGAATGCAAAACACTTACATAGAACAATTACAAGATAAGGCGGGTACATTAAAATTTTATGTGGATTACAACTTAATCAAGAAAGAGAAAATTTGTGGATCTTATGGAAATTTTATGATACGAAAAAAATGGATTTGGCAATATGATCCAACATATAAGTGAATTTTATGTAGGTTAATAAAAAATAATAGATGAAGTTTTTACTTTATAATAGATATAAAATATTAATAATTTCTATTGGTGAAGAACAAAGCTATTGTACATTTCCTTATGAGAATCGACAAATGTGTGGTATGCAAGATATATTCTTCAAGGACTGAAATAAAAACTGGATGTTCTAAATATTTAGGTCCTCTATGTTTGTTTGGATATTTCAAAGAGTATCATAATGGGCCCTATAAATAAAAATTATCTAGTTGAATGTTTTTACAAAAAAATTGAATTTTTTGGTGGTTTGTTTTTGCACATACTGTAAAAAATTTTATAAAGAATTTTAAAATTAACAATTCATTTGATAATATTTTTCGGATATTTTAAAAAACATTTTTTAATTAATTTTAAAATAACTTTTGATTTTAAAACAAAGAGTTCAGTCCCTCAATTTTTAGCAAAAACCGTAATTAGGATGTAGGTGTCGACTTGATGTAAACCGGAATCTGGTAACTACAAACCTAAATCAACAATAATTGATAAGGTAGATACAGAGGTTTACGAACGTCTCTGTTTACGAACAAAAATTTTTGAAAAATCTTAACTAATTTTGTCTCGATTTACGAACCTCAAAATATAAAATGACAAAGCGTAGATATTTAAAATTTTTAGTGTTTTAATAAACAATTTTATATGAAATATTTTAAAACATATTGCATAACTTTAAATAAATAAAAACCATAATTGTTAAAGTAGATACAGTGGTACCTCAGTTTACGAACGAAAATTTTTGAAAATCTTAACCAATTTTGTCTTGATTTACAAACATGCTTCGGTTTATTTTGTAATTGATAGAAGCTTTTGAAATTTATTTGGAATTGGTAATTTTTATTATTAAATATAAATTATATATCTTAAAAAATTGTGTTATTTATTTAAGAAACAAAAGGTTGAGGTTTTAGAAAATTGAGACCTCAACGAACATCAAAATACAAAATGACAAAGCGTAGATATTTAAAATTTTTAGTGTTTTAATAAACAATTTTATATGAAATATTTTAAAACATATTGCATAACTTTAAATAAATAAAAACCATAATTGTTAAAGTAGATACAGTCGTACCTCGGTTAACGAACATCAAAATATAAAATGACAAAGCGTAGATATTTAAAATTTTTAGTGTTTAAATAAACAATTTTAATATAAATCAAAAAGATAAATCAAAAACAGCTTTGTGTTGATAGTATTAGTGAATTGATAATACGTAAAAAAAGCTAACTAAATATATAAAAATTTATTTAAGCAAATCTCCGAAATCAATGACATTGATAATGGACTTTTTAAGGTTAGTAGGGGATGGTTCGAAAAGTTTAGTAAAAAGAAATAGTATTCATAGTGTGGTTAGACATGAAGAAGCTTCGAGTTCAGATCTCCAAGCCGCGGAAATATTTAAAAAAGGATTTTATAGAGTTTATTGCAAATGAGGGTTGTTTCACAACAAGTTTTTAATTGTGCTGAGACTAGACTTTTTTGAAAGCAAATGCCCAACAGAACCTTTATTACACAGGAAGAAAAATCAATGCCTGGACATAAGCCGATGAAAGAAAGGCTACATTGGAACGAACATTTTAATATCCTTCATTGCATAAATTTTATTGATAAAGCATGAATTGGTGTAACTTGTCGTACCTTGAACAAGGCGTGGGGAAAACCTTGGCCGGATTGTTTGATAGAAATATGTGTTGGCCCTTATGAAGTCATTTCCGAAGTTGATGCAGTAAAATATATCGTGTCAATGGCCCAAAACATGGGTTTAGAAGTAAACAATGTTGATGTAGAGGAGATAGTATTAGACTCAGACGAAAATAATAACACAGAAGACGTTCGAATGCATTTGTGAGGAGCAGGATGTGTTTAAAAAAGGATATGTTATTTGAGGCTGAACAAGAAGAATATTTCATAAGTGCTACCACCAAAGATATTTGCAATAACAGGACCGAAGCACTTAAATTCGTATAAAAGTATCATCCAAACAAATTTGATGTAAACCGAGCAATTAATATTATGAACGATAATGCAATATCATATTATCAAGAGACTCTAAAAAGAAGAAAAATACAGACTACTCTCGATACATTTTTGAAGAAAATCTCAGAAGAAAAAGAACCCAAGAATCCAAGAAAAACCACTGATGAAATTAATGTTGTATTGACCTAAATAAAACTGTTTCTTTTTAAAACCTATGATTTATAAAAATATATAACATTACAATATTTTTTACACACTAAATTAAAAATAATTTATAGCAAAACTGCGGTTTGCGAACGTTAAAGTTTAAAAAAGTTCGGTTTACGAACAAAAAATTATATATTGGAACGAATTAATTGCATTTCCATACAATTTCTATTAACGAACATTTCGGTTTATGAACACAATCTTGGAACGAATTAAGTTCGTAAACCGAGGTACCACTGTAAATCGTTCTAAAACCTCTACATATTGGCAGACGTGAATTTTCCTACACACCATTTTTAGACGAGAAAGACCTACAATACAAGCTACTTATCACTAAGGGTTATCTCTCCTCGCTCACACTGACGTAAATTCCAATAGTATGAGAGCATGTGCACTGATTTAGGTATAATGTCTGAAAAAACTAAACCAAATTTAATAATCGAAAATTCTGTTTGATTGGAATATTTTGGATAAATAAATTAAATTTCAATTCGAGTAATTAAATTTTTATAAAATTGTTTTTAGGAGGAATTTTCATAATTTAGGAGAAATATGAAATATTCAAAGATCCAGAAAATTGTGCCAAAACCGGTAACTATACCATTTGCAGATCCTCGCACCCCGCTGGAAACACAATTCATTCAATTACAAAAGAAATACAACAAGCGTAGAGGACGTCGAGTCCCATAGCGTTTGTCGCGTTGCCGGGACAACCTGATCGTTGAGTACCCCCGGCGCGTCTTGATAAGTGAACAGAATGCAGTTCTCAGAAAAGTTTTCACAAAGAAGGAACTCTAGGCTCGTATGCCTCGGACAATCTCTCTGTTTCTCAAGCCGATACACGTCTAATGCTACTTCTCGGAATACCAATCCAAGTGCTCTATCATCTCATCCACACGTGAGACACAACCCAAATAAGAACCCGAGGCGCAGAAAACGTCGTCGCGCCGATCAAGCGGCACTGCGAGAAAATTTGGAGTTATTCAAAGAATAGGTGCCGGGCTTTCATGCGGACCTCAAGAATGCTTATTTTTAAGCTTCGCGATCCCTTTTCAAATAGATCTCGTGTCTTGCATCGTTCATGCCCCGCACCTCATTCAACCTATTCGAAATGAAAGCCAAGCGGTTGACCTGAATGTACTTGTGAACCAATTAGACGTCCAACTACCGTCTAGATTACAATTGGCAATCAAGTCAACATCATCTTCTTGCTCGATTCAGATCATGAGTCTGCACTCCTCAGATGACTCCACTTCCTACCAACGATCCGCTTAAGAATCTCATCACCGGACGCGCCTCCCAAGCCGACTTACACCGGCACTGAAGGCGGTAAAAGCGAAAACCTCTTCTTGTGGACATAGCGGAAAGCATGTGAGAAGGCCATAATCATCCAAAACTCTTCACCTAGCCATGATTAATAACTGTTCTGTTTTTATTGTAGTAAAAATTCTTTTAGTTTGTGCAGTTGCATGTGTTGGACTGGTCAAAATAAAAATTTTAAATCTTTCTGATACTTTTAATTAGTGCAAATTGGAAGACTTGAATGTGATGTTACTGAAAAATTGTTGCATTTAAATAACAATGATAGAGAAAGGTTCTAGGTTTTAAAATAAAAAAAATAATCACAACGTCACAAATCAATGACCGGTTAATTCGAGTAGGTAGATGTAAATATAACGTAATAAACAGTGTCGGGGGTTCGACTATTTCAGAGAATGTTGCTATGGCCCCCAGAAAAAAAGTGATAATCTTTCCGGGCGGCATTTGAGGGACGGAAAGACCTTATCAGAGTCTAAAGTTCAGCTCGAATCGACGTGTTATGGAAAGAGAAGCATCAAGAGAACGTCAACAGAAGACGCTAAAATTTAATATATCACAATAGAAGATTTCAAAAGTCAAAGCTAACGAGATCCTTCACTAAGCGGACAAAGATCTTTCAATGGAAGATTTGAAAGAAGAAAGTACGAAGAAACATTTGACGTACAAAAAGAATGGATCGAGTTAAGGATTTTAGTTGATGATATAATGAACAAGAAATAGTCACGCGTTTTAAGGAAGAGTTAAATGCAATTAGTAGTATACCATGAACTGTCCAGTCCGTACCCTACCCCTTACCCCACTCAATGTCAAGTTTTCTAGTTCAAATAAGTAGATAAAGGTCATATGGCGTAATAGGTCAAGACGTATTGGCATAATCGCTATTTTAATTTTATTTTCAATGAAGTGGCCTTCTTTTGAATTATTGTTTAAATGGTTGGATTTTAGTCAAACGACAACATTTTTATGTTAATTATGGACGAAAAAGCCGAATATGGTCTCTAAATGAAATATTTCATGGTACTTTTGGAGGTTTTGTGGTTGAAAACGATATGATTTGATCTTTACTTATTTTTTAAATACGAACACTACGCAACTGACTGTGCTATTTAAACGTATATTTTAATATTTACAGTTATATTTTTATCTATTTCAAGGATTTATTACATAATTACATTCGATTGTGCGTCCGTAAGTCGTTCACACATTTATTATTAAAACAATAAAACTTGACGATCTACTGTTGGGCCAGAACGCAAACGGCCTTCAAAATGTTTAAATGGATCAGAAACACACACGCAAACACAACACGCAATTTAAATAAACCCCAAAACACCAATTAAACCATATAAAATCTGAGAAATAAAGAATTAAATATAAATTAAGAAACATAAAAATAAATTAAAATAATAACAAAATGCACCAAGATCCGCACGATACCTACACAAATATGGCAAGAAAACACGACAAATTCGACGAAATTGGAAAAATCAGTTAAAGTTCATTAAAGCAAGATTTAAATCGAAAAATTTGAATTAGCAATAATTCAATAAAAATTCTAAATAAAAAATTACAAAAATAAATCGAAAAATAATAAAAATAAATAATAGAATTTGCTAGAAAACAACAAGGTCGAATTTTGTTTTACTACATCAAATTTTACACACCAAAAATTTAGGTATATATACTGATCCATTTTCACATTAAAGTTAACCATTTTTTGAAAAACACACCGTGTTTCGAAACATTTCAAATTATTTGAATCTTGTTTAAATATTTTAAATCTATTTGAGATCGTGCTTTTGAATTTTCAGAATTTTAGGTGAGGATCATTGATTTTGGAACCCTCTTTCCACGCCCGTACCTTGCATCTCTATAGAGCTCTGCTCGGACGTTGGCGTGGGAAGAGAGGCATTTGGTTTATTGTATGAATTTATGCTATTTTTATGAATTGGAATGGTAACTTGTTGTTTTTTCTTATAATTAATAAACATTATTATGCATAAATTGCTTCATATATATATATAATTTGTTAATTAAATCTGTCGAAATTTTTCCGGCCCACAGCCGAAACCTAATGCAAGTAAATAAAATCTACACACAATTCAGATTCGTGTAAGCGCGTGGAATATCTCCAATGATCTGTGCCCGAGTTGGATCGTCAATATCATCCCTATAGATGAGAGGAGGAATAAGGAAGAAGTCATTTGATTGCTTCCTCGTTCCTCGTTTCTGTAAAATCGACTTAACTCATACTACACATGGCTAAAAATCATCACACCGAGTAGTCCAGTGGGCACTCAGTAAATATAATGTGAACACAAAATGCGCTTAAGGCTTATTAAAAGGGATTGGAACTGGGGTGAATAAAATGGAAATCGTTGTTATAATTCAAATTAATATTTCAAGCACAATTAAATTTACGAATCAAATAAATTGATAGAGATCATTTTAATAAATAATTCACTGATTTTAACTTAATTATTGCTTAAAGTAAACTCATTAAAGTATTCATTGTATAAGTAATTCATTGATTTTAAATTGATTATTAACTCATTAAAATATTCATTTGATAAATAACTCATTTAGTATTGTTGAAAGTAAAGAAAATTAATTCATTAAGTATTCATTTAATAATTCATCAATTATTAATTGATCAATATAAAGAAATTTAACTCACTAAAGTATGATATCGTAAATTAAATATTCATTTAATAAATAATCAATTGATTTTCACTCAACCATTTAAAGTAAAATATTGTACCGTAAAGAAACAAAGAATTAGGTAAAGATATTTGACCCGTTAATTTATTAAACTAAGTAGTCACTTAATAGATAATCATTGCTTAATGTAATGGAGATCTAAATCCTTAACTCATTTCACCATAATGGCAAGTGTTCGAACCAGATAAGTAATTACAAGGTATGTATACCGAAAAATAAATATCTGAATAAAAGAAATTATGAATTACCAAAACTGTTAACTAGGCGTATCGTATTAAACAAAATGATTTCTAAATCGAATCAATTTCGTGATCAGCAGGCAAGGTCCTCCTTGATGAAATTTCAGAACTAAAATCAACCCATGTGGATTAGCGATTATTGTAAGTTCGGGGAGTGACATACAGAGAATTATGTGTGTAACCAAGTAATCCATTGATGAACGTCCGATTTCGCTTGAGTAATAAGAAATTCATATTTAAATGAATCCAACGAATCCACGAAGTGAAAAAGAGGGACCTTTGACTTGTTGATCACGGAATTGAGACATGGATTGAACAAAATGGGTAACCAGGAATTATCCGAACAAAACATCTAGGTTATTTGCTTAACGAGATCAGCCATAGATAAAAACTACCACGATTGACTACTTCGAAACCAAATAATCAAAGAAATTTATTAACAAAATTGATTAAAATAAAAATCAGCAAATGAAACGATTTTAATTCCTCACGTAAAACATTAAAATCATCGTCGGATAAGGAAACAGAGCGATCACAAGAACTGCGTCGAATTCAGCATTAACAGAGTGGCAATCACCCAAAAAATGTGTGTCGATAAAATCGAACCCTAAAAATAAAGCGATTAATAACTAGCTAGGCAGAACTTAACAATGAGAAATACTTACCACTGATTTTGTTTTGACCATGGTAACGAGATGACCGCGTCCCCCGAGGAACGCTGAGAGAGCTTCCAGAATATAGTGTTCATGACCCAAAGATTCCAATCTGCAACCCCGATATAACTAGTGATCCTTAAACGATAAAATTAGATGATAACCAAGCATAATAAAGTATTTCGCCTACTTGAAAAGTTCATGATCATACGAGAATTCATATAATGACCATAATAATTGTGAACGGACCGGATAAACAAATTTATCCGCTTGAAATAAACATTCTAGAAAATGAATGGCATAACGAAATTAAACAAATCCTTGTCACATCCGGCAATTCACCATGATCGATGAACCGAATTTGACATCCGGTTCCTGCCGCCTGACTAGAATTCGCCAAATCACCGCCGAGAATCAAATCACTTCGTTTCCCGCTTCGCAATTTGACAACCAAGAATCCCGTCAACGATTTCGACGAGAAGCTAAAGCCCAAATGTAATAATCGCTTACGAAATATTTCGATACATCGTCCATTTTATTTTTGTTTGCATTAAAAAATACTTTAAGTTGATGTGATAGAATTATTACATTTATTAAATGAACGGATACATATGTGAATTTTACGCTGTTAATAGACCCACCCATATAAGACAGACGCAGTCATAAATGTAATACCATATTATTTTACTGAGCCGCAAAACTCTTTTGGCCTAACGCACGACACAAGATTATCAGCATTACCGACTACCGTACTCACAAGGTACTCAGACACCTAATGCAGGTAAATTCAAGCTAGCGAGTTCTCTCGTACAGGACGAGAGCGATTTCATTTTTGGCGAACTATTAAATATACGGAGAAAGATGGAGTAAACATATATTTTTAATTCAGGACACACTAGAACCATGATTGATATGCCCGCTCACACTGTGGAACAATGGAGGCAAGCCTGGAGTCGGGTATACCAGGAACGATATCCTGAGGTGCCTACAAATAACCAAACGGAGGAAATATCGCCGGAAAAGTTCATGAAGCGATTTCGGAAGACGGCGGACGAACCCAATCCGTCACGAGATATTTTAATGCAGGCCCAAGAGCTCCTGGAAGGCCTTATACAGCATCAGCGACAAATCGAGGCTGATGTGGCATGGGCCACATCCTACCTGGCCAATGTCAAAGATGACATAGCGGCCGGACGACTGGCCGACAGCTACCCGCCTTCTCCAAGACCGATCAGAAACCTTAAGCGACCGGTGCTCGTGGTCTCGGGATACGCTCCGGAAGAGGGGATCAAGCGATTCTTCGCGGAGGAGTAAACTCTATTGATGTGGACATTTATTATTGCTATAGTGACATTGTGATCGATTCAAAGAACAAAGTTTTTTCTGTCTCATCTTTTCTATCATTATCATAATTTTCATTTTAAAAAATTGTCTAAGTGAAACTGCTCATATTTGTATTAGTCGTCATCCAATTCACTCGTACTATTTTAGACATGGATCCCGTAAAGTTATTACAAAACGAGTTAACTCGAGCACGACAGACAAACAAGGATCTCCACGATCAACTCATACGTATGGTCCGAGAAATGCAACAACTCAAGGCGACGTGGGTAAACCCCACGAGGGTCAAGCCACTGTATCAAAAGTTAGCCGCGGCCCAGAAGGGGTGGGCCGAAGAAAGACAATTGGTGACAAGCCTGAAGACCCAAATCAGGGGGCTAGAGGTAGCGTTGTCCGCCAGTCAAGAGGGGGCAGCGGTAACCTACCCTCTAGTTTTCGCCCCGGCTCAATTAGCATACCGTGAGTCGAATCCGACCCCATCCGCAATGCCAACCCCTGTCGAAAACCCTACTCCAACAATTCCTTCAACATCCAGTCGACGACCGGGTCGCAAGGAGCGAGCTAAGCGCCGGGCCGCTCGACTCTCCAATCAATGCGTTTCGTAGAGAAATAGACTATTGTTAAATATATCGTTTCCCGTACATCTCTCATTACATTTACGTACTAATAAGGTTTTAAAAAATAAATAAAATAACATTGTGAGGGATTAAATAAAACCACCAATTATTTTGTCTTCTCAAACTAACGCCGATAAACCAGCTGGATAGACGAAAGAAATTTAAATGCAAGGGGACCAAATAATTAAAAGCGAGCACAGGTCTTCTATCGACAGCTCGTGAACCCGAGGATTGTCCGAGCAACTATAGTATTAGCTAATGATACTCAATTTTTGCGGACAGTCCACCACTTGAACACATCACCAACGTTGCCTAGCAACGGGTGCCAAGTGGCAGTTAGCATTTTTTCTGTATGGCGTTACGGGGCAACCATGGAGTAATTTAAAACAAATGACGAAACCCTGTAACCCACCACTACTTACAATACGTAAAAAGACAATATTTAAATATTTTAATTTAATTTTATAAAATTTGTACATACATACCTCGCTATACGGCTATATATACGGATTTTCTCTATAACGGCCTTCGTTAAATATGGCACTGTTTCGATTTATGGCTAGAATGTTTCGTTATACGGGAACAACAAAAAATTGACAATTAAATTTAATTTTATCAAAATTCAAATCCAAATTAAATTTATTTAGATGGAAGTTATTGAAAATGCATTAGAATTCTTAGAAGAACAATTTGTAGAAGACAATCTAGGACAAGAAAATATACAAAATTCTAATATATCCCAAGATTCTGATTCAAGTGATGATGAATCAGAAGAAACCGGTGAAGATCTGAGCGCTGAGAAAAAATGGTTTTGAATCCAGATGAAGAATTCGTATACAGATGAAGAATTCGTATACACCGCCACGTTAATTCCCACGATGATTTTATAACATATATATACATGACGAAAATTAAATTTGGTGAAATCATAAAAAATATAAATTGAACCGAAATTTATTAAAAATTTTAATAAACAATCATAGTATTACAAATTAGATGAATTGTGAAATTATATAAATTATTTTAAAAAATGCTATCTCATGATGTAGAGATTCAGATGTCATTAAACAAAAAATAAGAAAACTACAAAATTTGCTATTTGAAAACTAATTGATTTTGGAAACATCAATAAACATACAATAAAACAAGCTTATAAATTATTGCATTTTTAGCGGTTAGTGTCGAAATAAAATAATTCTTGTTTGTTTTCTGAATTTATAAATTTGAAAAATTGAAAACCTTTCGAACCATTTTTGGTACGAAATAAAAAGGGGTAAACGAAAATTTTGTTTTAAAACTTAAATATTTCTTTTTATATAATTCTTTTTAAAGACCAAATGCCACCGAAACGTTCATCGAATTTGGAGACCGATAAATTTACAAAGAGAAGCCAAAAATCTAAACTAGAAGTTTAATGTCGTATTGAAATTGGTGAGAAAATTTTTCAAATTAGTAACTCATTTGGACTGGCGAACTCTACCGTTGAAACTACTAGCGATAAAAGCGTAACAAATTAAAGCACAATCGCAATATATTGCATATTTAAGTGTCTCAAAATTAACTTACATAAGATGCAGCATTATGGAATAAAGAGAAAACTTATTAGAAATGAATTGAAGACAACACTCACAGGAGGACGCCAATTAGCCAAACAAAATCTGTATTGACCACATGCGCTAAATATAATTTTAATGAAATCGTTTATATTCAAAATATTCAACTCAAAAAAATATGGACTAGTGGGGAAATAAAATAAAATTCATCGGACAATTTAACTTCAAAGTGTTGGGCTATAAGCCACCATAATAAACAAAAGTATAAATCTTGGTCATTATAACAAAATGATCAATGATTTCTGAAATTTGTCAATATGGCTAAAACAATATGCACTCGCACTGCAATCCAATATTAAAAATCAACTAAAACAATCAATTATAACAAATTAGAAAAATAGCAAAAATAATTAATATAAATATATAACCAGTCAGACTCGTCATGAGATTATTTATTGCATTAATTAACATACATGATAATTATAATATTTTTTAATTAATAAGCAAAAATGCTTTTATCTATAATGTCAATAATTTAATTTATTTTCACATTGGTTCGGTTTGTAATTACCATTAAATAATAGTATGACAAAGGGTTAAATTAAATTTATAAATTTTAATCAAATAAATTTATATTAAAAAAAACATAAATTTCTTTACTAAAATATATTATATATTTAATATATTAATATATAATTAATAAACGATAAATTTTAATATTTTTATTCTAACAAATCAAGTATGATTAAATTTTTTAAATACAATCAAATAATTCACATTTTTCATTTTTAAATTCAATATTATAAAAAATTATATTTAATCTAAATCATTTTTTTATTTTTTAAATATATTAATAATAACTTAAAAAATTCCTACAATATCCTCACTATTGTAACTCAAGCATCATAACATATAAAACTGTCATAAAAAATAAAACCTATTACAAGAAAGAATTCAACAAACAAAAATATTATATTTGTCCATCGTGTCAAACCATTCAATATCTAACTTTTATAACTTGTTATACACATCTTAGATAATTTACTAAGACAATTATTTTAGCTACTAACAAAATATATAATAATAAAATAATTCACCATAGAAAAGAAAAATACAACAAACGATAATAATAAATGACTCTGATGAAGAATAATCAAAAAGATTAATAATCTACAAAATGATTTTATAATAATTGAAGATGAACAAAATTCAGGAAATGATTGTAGTTATAGCGAAACGGAATTTTTCTTCTCCCATTTAAGATTGACTTAAAATGGCAACTAATTATTCGGTCAGTAACTAATTCGATTATATGGTCAATAACTATTTAATGAATGGTCAATAAATATCCATAAACAGTAAGTTATTAGAAGAAAGTAAAAGCAAAAGGTACATATGTAATTATTTCTTTTTAATAGATTATATGCTTTTGCTTGTTATAATTGATATAATCTTGGTATTATTATATACGAAAACGTGCAACTGTGTTAGTGTTTTCAATTTAATATTATGCTCTTTCATTCTGGTAAACTAGTGTATTTAATGTTAAATTTTATACTAATAAAATAAAAGTATATAACTTTAAATTTAAATTCGTAGATAATGTAAATTCAATTTTATTTTCATAATAATAGGATTAGTCAATAAATAAAGTAACCTAGAACTATTTTTCGTACATTATAGGTATTTTCGGTAAATAGGTACAATCATATGTGGTTAAATGTGTTATTCCTTGTGAATTCAGGGGAATAATAGTGAAGTACTTCTGACCGTCAATGGTCTATAGGCGTATTTGATTAAAAATGAAATGATTTTATTATGTCTGATCCGCAAGGGAGTAAGTTAACTAGTTTAGAGCACAAACACCCTCGAACAATAATAGGTAATGTTATATATGTCGAATTGATAGGTATGTCTGCTCACAGATGCAGTCACCTTGTAAACCTTGACAAATATATTAGATTGATAATAACCTGCGCTTCGATAGTTTTTGAACCCTTATGCATTTTCAGAACGAGCCAGTGAATAGAGTAATTTCGTTTTGTAAACTTCCATACATATTCATCTAACCATGGAGTGTTTCCATTTGGTGAACGAACGGTTGGGATCCTGTAATTATAATATTGCATGTTAAAAATACGAATAATATTTATTTTGCCAACAGCAGGAAATTCTCGTGAATGTTGGAATGACGACAGTAGAACCACGCTAACGATCCCTAGCAGATTCGCCGGAAGATATCGTCAAGCGCTATGAGATCGGGGTTATTAATTCGCTACATACGGAACTCCAGAGTTGCCCCATCGAAAATTAGAATTCAACCAAGATATCGAGATACACAGCGTGGCTATCAAAAGGGAGCCCGGAAGGAATTCGGCCCGAGAGATAAGGCACGAGGCCGAATATCAACTCCAGCAATACGAGTATTTTGAACGGAAATACCACTGGAAAGCCGCCAACCAGCGCCGAAGACTGGCGAGGATCAATGCCGACATCGCTAGCGGCAGGATCCCGAGTTCAGATGGCCATCTTCCCAATTATCCAGTAGCTTTTGATCCGAAGGACCCGAGGTTACTCGAGTTGAACGCACCGGTACACCTAGTCATGCCGAAGAAAATATTGCAACCAGAAATTCTACGAAATTTGACTGAACGAGATGATAAACATGCATATGCTCGACACCCTCTACGGAAAGGAACCCAACCTACAAATTACCACGAGAAAAGACGTCGCTAAATGTGTAAACGAAAAACTAAACTCCTTGTCATGAAATAAATGTTTTAACCCAAACATGCGATACTCTTGTTTCTGAAAATTTTTTAAGATTGTAAATTTAGTTGTATTAATCTATTTTCCTATAACTAAAGAGTTATCCAAATAAATAGGAAAATCAATGAAACTATGGATTAAGTCTTTTTGCCAATTAAATTAAAATTATAGTATTTTGGTTAACACTCAATTCGACAATAGAAATAAAGAGGGTTAGCCGAAGGAAAATAGGATGGGTTATTGTGAATAAAGTGGGGTAAGATAAAGTTGGGATTATTATCAAATCATAAAAATTTAAGATTAATGATTGCTCTGAACGTTGAGATCGAATTCTGATGATTAGAAAACATGCATTGAAATAAATTATTCACTCTAATTTCGATTTAGCAATGGAAGCGATAAAAGATATCAGTAATGAACTGAAGTTGAGTAAAGAGAACATTAGCCTCCACCAACAGTGCATTTAGCTCAGTCGAGAGCTGCAACAGACAAAGGCAACCTGCGTAGAGCCCACACGGATGAAGAAACTCTATCAAAGATTGACGGCGGCTCAGAAAGGCTGACAAGAAGAGAAGATCTTGAACCAGGCCCTGAAAGTATCCAAATTCGGAGATTGGAAACAGCCGTCGTAGCAAGATAAGAGGGGAGTGCCGTCACCTACCCTTTGGTGTTTGCACCCGCACAAGTAGTATATTAGGGACAGTACCAGCTTTAGACCGGGTCTTAGCAGTTTTGGTAACAAAGCTCACCTTTGACGGTCTCAGACCCATTGGTTACAGTATCAACGTTGCTTAGCAATGGGTAACCAGTGGCAGTTAGCAGCATAATTGTATGTAAGGGGTCAAGGTTAAAATACACACAAACCCCCACAAAATGAAAAATTTAAAGAAAAATAAAATAATTAAAAAATTAAAAAAAAATTTTATACAAAATGTAAATTTTTTGATAAATTCAAAGGAATTAAAAAATTATGTTTTAAGAATATTCTGGAAATATAAGGCAATGCTGGTCGAGCAGAAATCACTCACTCTTACTCTGTTTTTACACTATTTTACTCTTAGTATTCAATTATTTATATATTTACCAATCTTTATCACCATTTTATTTACGTTTTGAAATTTGGAATCAAGATTTTTGGACGAATTGATTTGAGTCGAAATTTTAAAGGAAACAAAAGTAAATATTTTTTTTATTATTACCCTTTATTATTATTGGAAATTTTTTTTTATTTTTTACTACGAGTATGACAGTCACTATAGGATTTTATTATTTATCCAGGAAATATTTTTTATGAAAAAAAATTTGATCTTAAATATTTTATCATTTTTCTTGAAATAATTTTGTTTATTCTATTGTCGAGCCTCCATCACGAGGAATAAACTTCAAGAATTGTATTTAAATTTTATTTCTTTTACTATATATCATAATCTACAAGCACACAAACTAATAAAATGAAATTTTGTTACCCAGGATCCGGTGGTTAGCGGGGAACCCGTGGTGAAGGCAGTAGCTAGAACCGCTCAGTATTTATTCTCCCTTCCTAAATCCTATCGCCCAACCCTCGAAAGAGTAGTGTTGAGGTCCTGGGAAAGGTCTAAATATAAAGGTCAACAAATGGCAATGAAAGACAAAAGAAGTTAATGTAGGCGAAGTAAACTAACAACCGAGCGTAGGATGACTTGACAAAATGAATAGAAATACTAGTTTACATAAATTACAATTAAAGAGACCCGAATAATTGTGATTTTTCGAAGAAATTCGTAATTAATACCTCACAACCGATCATAAACAGCCATATTTGATAAAATCATCTCAAAGTAAGACTTAGGATATATAATTGTCTATAATCATATTCAGATTTTTATATTATTTTTATTGTCACTATTATCATTTTTCTCCTGATACTACGACCATAAGTTATTGAACTTAATGTTAAAGTTGATTAGTTACATAAATTAAACCCACCTTATTTTAGTTTATATTAGCTATTGAACTTTGCCTTAATTTTCATAAGTTATTATTATTATTATTGTTATTTCTATCATTGCATAATTATTAATATTATTATTACTATTGTTGGCGTACTGGGTAGAATCAATTTTGTTTTAATCGATGCGCATTTATTAACTCTACTTCTCGATCACTCTTGCCTCTCTAGGGTTTCCTTCCCAGACGCCCCACAATTTTGACCTCACCATTGTATACCCATGAGCAAGCCCATGTTGGTACTGTATACAGCAGCTGAGAGTCCACAAGCAGGTGAGCCCCGTTTCCAAGACTACTCCTTGTGATAATCTCGCTTTCGGGTTCCTAACGGCCGATAGAAGGACTTACGTCTATGTCATGTATCTATTCCTCTCGATATTGGCATACACTTTCCCATCCGTTATCGTCGATTTCATGTTTGTGTTCTGCGACTAACTGATCATATTTTTTCCGACATTCTTGGTGGGAGTTATCATTGTAGTTGGGAATTAATGGATTGGACTTTCCAGATTTCTGTGGCGTTAATTTTGGGATTTTATATCCTGTCTGCATGCTGTCAAAGGTTTTCTTTATAACAAAAGAGACTGAATGAGAAGAAATTGTTACTATAAATTTATATCAGTTTAATAAAAAGTATAATAAAGATAATAATTAGTTGGAACTTTCACACGGCACAATCCTGCATCAAACTCACATTTAATATTAGTTTTCACAGTAACGAATTTAGTGTAAAAATCTATTGTTGGTCTGCTGACCATAATTCTTCATAGAAAAACGAAAAATATTGATGCTCCGGTCATTATCCGAGTTGCGTTAGTTTTTAAATCTTTTCCTTTCGTTATACTGATTTTCGGTTTAATACGTTATACATTTATTCCTATACTTAACCCTAGTCGTTCCCATTGTTGTAACCAATTTCTCGACAGGCATTTAAAGAAAAAAAAATATTGTTTCCTTACTTAGACATTTACTAATGTCAACCTCCTAGGTGTAGCGATCTACCCGCATTTTACTCATACCGCTCCGGCCAACATTAAAAATGGCCGCCTCGGTGAATTACGACGGTGTCCTACCCCGTGATCAATGTAACGAGACCTGAACAAACTAGGCAGACACCGAAGGGTGGTTTGTGACAAAGCAACACGTCGACGTCCTGCCAACTTAACGGCCTGAATCGAATATTGCTTTGCCATTCTCCACAATTAAAGAATCAATATATAAAAGTAAAATTAGGGGGACCTGTCGCAGATACTAAAAAGCATCGCGGCCATCCATGATAATGAAAAACAATTAAAACGAATTTCAAAAATATATTTAGCATAAAAATAAAATAAACAAAAGTACCTACGGTTTAGTGCAAATTAATTTCGAATTCAAAATAAAATTTTTATAAGTTTTTAAAGGTTAATAATTGTGACAATGGCTATTGTATTTATACTGTTTTCGTGCGTGTGTGCGACCAATCAGAGTATTTTGAGCCTTTTTGGCTATTTTTCGGGGTTTTTTATTGTTTTAATTTTTATTTTCAATCTTTTATTTTTCTCCTTATTTTTTCTCTATTTTTTGATATTGTTTTCTTAATATTTCGTAAATATTTATTTTTATTTTTTTTTATTGTTTAATCATTCTTTTGGTTGTTTCTCCTTTTAATCCTTTGATATTTAAATTTTTTGGTCGCCGCTTCCGCCTGTGTATTTTCTAAACCTTCTTTTGCAAGGTTTTGGCGGTTTTATATTTTTACTTTATTTTTCCATGTATATTGCATGCGGAATTTATTAATTATTTGTTTTACTTAATTATGTTATTATTTATTTTGTTTTATTTAATGTTTTTATTATATTTTTAATTTCTGTTTGCGAGGCGTGCTTGTGTTATAATAGCCATTCTCATAATTTTTCGACATGACTTTTTTCCTAGTCATTTTATTTTGTTTTAATGATGGCTTATAGCCCAACACTATTATTATTGTTGTTTCTGACTTTACATAATTTTTTTGCCATCAAAGCAGTACTCAACTATCTGCCGAGCAAGAGGCGATAGTAATCCGCAATGTTATGGGAAAAGATATTGGAGTGAAGATACTCACTCCAGGAACCTCACGCCAGACAGAAGTGCCGAAAAGAAACCGAATGAGAAATCGGCCTGGCAAAAAAGAGCGTGAAAGGCTGTTCAAGTTACACTAGGCTCGTATTGTGGGCCATATACTCAATGCAAACGGTTTTGAGTGCCTATACTAACAACTTGACACTGTTTTGTCATATTTTCAACAATTTTTGACGATTTTCTGATCAATATGATTGTAACAGAAACAAAAAGATTCACCCAACAACGACAGGACCATCATCACCATCGGTCACCCGTTATCGTCGAAGAAATGAACATTTTTCTTACAATGAAAATTCTGGAAGGTATTTTGAGAAAACTGGATGAGATGATGTGCTGGTCAACATCAGAAATTTTTGAAACGCCTATTTTCTCCAAACTTATTAGTTATCGACGGTGTTGGATGATGAGGGCAGGCCAATCGCCATATTTGTAATAAACAAATATTACAGAACTGGGTCAAAGAGTTACAGGATAAATATATGCGCAGAGTGATCAAATCAAGACAATCCGAATCCCAATGCAAACCCTAAAGAACTTTATATTTCGATCGGGCTGATTTTAAATACGTTATTCATTTATGTGGCTATGACTATTTTCATTTTGAATTTTTTATTTATTTTATTGTTTAGTTCATATGATAAATTCTGTATACTTTTATCTGGAACTCTTATTGATTATGGTTATAAATTTTATATTTTTAACGACCGTATATCTTAGTTATTTTATGTAAATAACAATATTTTATTTCTCTATAATCTTTTTACATAAAAACGATATAAAGGGAAATTAATTCTATTATAAGATTAATTAATCTTTATAATTACTTGTAATAATAAAATAAATATTTGCAAAAACAGCCGTAATAAATAACTCAAGAATATAATAAAAATAATTAGTTATTTTAAGTAAAACCAATAAATTTTAATATAAATAGCGACGCAAAAGTAATGTTCGCCCAAATTTTTACCACAAAAAGAGGTTTAGCTAATGGAAACCTTTAGATAGGCTATAAAATACAACAGGACAAAAACTTTGAACATATAAGGATTTTATCTGCATAGGAACTACACCAGTGTTTCTCAAGCTTTCTGGTACCTAGGAACCCTATCAAATTTTTCCGCTTTCGCGGAAACGTTTTCGGAAATTTTTATAGGCAAATGAGTATTATCCACTTATATTATAATGTTTTTTTTGACATATTTGTCGATCAAAAAGGGGTCAATGTATTTTAAGCAATTTAAAAGGAGAAAATTTTATATTAATGAACTTTCATAGTAAGTATAAATTTTCTTTTACATTTTTCAATGTCAAATCTTCTTCGACTATAGACAGGACATTTCTTGTATTTGTGAAGTTGAATGGATCTATAACCCACAATGTGTCTGTTCTCAAGTCTTGGTTTACTAGAAAATATTCCTCAAATTTGATTGATAAAATTTTTAAATGATTAACTATAATTATAAATAATTTATTAGAATCGTAATATTGGTTTCTATTTTTAGCTTCAATCATTTGATCCATTAAGAAGCTGAACATATCGACGTGGTTGTTTTCAACTCTCTGAATCCATAATTTAATTTTTTTCTTTTATCCTATTTTATTAAACTATCAAACATTGTTTTGTATGTTCCTTGTATTGATAAGTTCAGTTTGTTCAACAGTTAAAAAATATCTGCAAGATAACATAATTTCATGTTTCACTCTATGCCTTTGAAGGACTGAACTAGATCACTATTTTTACTTGATAGAAATGCAGTTATTGATTCTCTCAGTTAATGTTCTTTTTAATATCCGACCCCTGGATAACCAGCGAAATTCCGCGTGTAATATTTTATGAGAAGATCCCATTTCCTTGCACAACCTTTCAAATAATCTTGAATTAAGTGCACTTGATTTTATATAATTTACTGTTTTAATAGCTGTTGTTAATACGTGATTTAAATCAGCACTAATATTTTTACTCACTAGCTTTTCTCTGTGTATCATACATTGTGTACCTATTACATTCGGAGATACTTCTTTAATTTTGCGACTAATCCTAAATTTTTACCAGTCATATTAGCTGCACCATCGGTACAATCTGAAATACAATCTATCATTTTTCTGGACACCTGATGGGTAAAAGATATAAGCTTTTCGAGACCATTTTCAAGGGATTCCCACCAGATGCGCGCACGAGATGTAACTATTGGATAGCCGTTAAAATGACGTTGGAAATGTATTCAAATGGGCGGTTTCTAGTAAAAGGTTAGCCATATTGCCATGACTGTTAATACCCTAGAAAACCTTTGGGTCCAAGGTATTCGTGCTCATTTTATTTGTGTCCCTCTATTATCAAAACAATATCGAAGATGTTAAACGAGATCCTGCAATGATTTAATTTTATAATTGTTCGAGAAGGTTTGAAAATGTGTTGAAAATAAAATTATTTTTTTCGTGCAGATTCCTTGTTGGTAGTGTTAATTTGATGTTTACATTTCTGCAGTAATATTGAAATTAACGTTTTATGCATTTAGATATGTACTTCGGTAGTTAAATTTAATTTCAACACTACCTGAAATTTATCTTTTTCTGTTTTTAAGACATTGTTTTCATTGGATTAATATAAAATTATAAATTATTCTGGGCGAAAATGCATTATCATGATCTTTTTCCATTGACATTTGATTTAATACTTCTTTTTTCTAGTTATATTATTTTCTTTTTTCTCTTTATTAGTAATATATTCTTCTTTTCTCTTGTGTAAGATTTAATCCTTCCTCGTGACCAGTCGCATTCTACTGAAGGTCTAGTGTTGAGGTTCTTGGAGAGGAGAACAGACCCGGCGAACTGCCATTCGCTACGCGTACCTTCCAACCGAAATACTAGGTCGAGACTATTTATAAAAGTGTCTATTTATAAAATTAGTTATTCTGATTTTATTTAATAAAAAGTTTTATACATCCAGTCTTACCTTTATTTACTTATATATAAGAAACCAGTGCACGTTGAGATTTCAAACAACATTTTGAGACCTTAACAACGGTATTATGAAATACAAAAAATGCTATCCAAGGGTCGCCTAGGGTGGATGCCATTGAAAGGGCTCGATTTGGGATAAAATCGTATTGCCTGTGTGAATCCAAATCTGGTTATCTATTTTCCCAGATTATTTTGTTACGAATCAGGACTAATTGCTGATTTTCATAGCTTGGCAATTAGAAGAAAGCACAAGAACAACGATAAGGAAGGGACCTAAAAGCAAAGACGAGCATAAGCATTCTAACGACAGCTAGCTGGACCCAATTGAGGCCGGTCCAGGGTAGTCTAGGGAGAGAGTCTTATCTTTGGCGGGCTCACAGCCTTTTGTTGCATTACCAACAATGTCTAGCAACGGGTAACAAGCGAGGGGAATAAATGAAAAGTGTATGTATGGGTTGACAAGGCTACGGAGTACCAATCCACCACAAGTGAAAAGTTTGCCGATCAATGTTCTAGATCAGTGGTCGGCAACCTTTTAGCTGTGGTGTGACAAGCCGATTTGCCAATTAATTCATGGTGCCATCTTATTTGTTTTTACAAATAAGTAATGGCTATCTGGTTTGTTTAATATATCAATGGTAAAAAACAAAACACTGAAAAACTACACGTTTCAAATATGAAACGGAAGAATAAAATGAAAACATTTCCTTCCTTAGTTTTACTTGACTTGGAGAAATTATAATTTAACGTTTTTCCTATTTTTTAAATAAATTGTGTGTGATGGTCTGTGATTTTTATTATTTTTCTTCTTTCCTACTACTGATGTTACATGTCATGTTCTTTAAGAATTTTAGTAATATATTTTATTTGAATCTGTTATGTTAATTTTCATGTTACATGGGTATTGAAGTGGGCCTCAGTATAATCTACTTTATTATTTGAAAAGTATTCTCTCGATTGGCATTTTTTAAAACCGAAAATCGAAAATCTCAATAGTGAAAATGATCTTATCATAAGTATTGTAAAAAAACTAATTCAATCTTACAAATGTTAAAAATCTAATCTATATAATTGTTTGCATGCTCAACATTTATAATTCTAGGATTTTGATTCTTAAATATTGTAAAACTTTGAGCGGGGATCTGCCCTTACTTCCCAGCTATTTATCTTTTTTGTTTTTACAAATATGTTTTTTATATATCAATGGTAAAAACCAACACTAAAAAACTTCACGTTTCAACTGGTATCACAACAGAACGAAACGCATTTTAATAAAACCCGCTCAATTCCACAACGAGAGTTCGAAGAAAGTTACAGGATTAAATGTACTCTCTCGCCCCATAGTAGCACATATGTGATCTACAGCAGTGGTTCTCAAAGTAGTGGTCTGTGGACCAGAACCGGTCCGCGACGTGAGTTGAATAGGAGGAAAATAATGCGAGAATATTGTTAAACTGTTCACCCCTCATAAAATAAATCATATGAAATATTACAACAAAACTATAAACTATAAACTAACAGAATGTGCATTTCTCTCACTGGATTCTTTGGAACATGAATGAATTTTCCTATATTAATTTAGTGGTTGACTTTTATATTTTTCTAGTTAAACTTTATGAAAAGTATATTATGTTTATAAAACTATGGATTATTCTCTATAATTTTTTTAAATGAAAATTATTTATATATATTGTCTATTTCCTGTGATTTATTAGAAATGCAGTAGTTTTGTATAATTTTAAGATTACTTTTGTGTTTTACTTCTTTATTATCATATTGTTATATGTTTTTTGCAATATTTATTGTTATTCTTTTATGCACATTTTTTGTGTAAATATATTGTTTATTTTTTGTAAACTTTGTGTGAATTTTACAACTGAAATATATGTATTTAATAGTACAATAAATATTTTGTATTCCTGCAAAATATAACCAACAACTAGTATTAGTGGTCCGCGGTAAAAATTTAAATTGTTTACTGGTCCGCGGCACGTTTTCGGTTGAGAAGCACTGATCTACAGCTTTTTAATGCCATGTGTCAAGTTGGCACTGTCAGCACAAGATATGTTTGTGATATTATTTGACGTTGTATGGAAAATTGGTGTCTAATAAAGCAAAAAATTCCATTGTGCCATTGACAACTCCACCACGTGACAAATCTGGCACGCGTGTCTACGCTTGTTCTAGATCGTTCTTATTGGTTGGGTTGGGATAATATATCACTAATGGCCATCAATGAAAATATAGTGAAGAGATATTAGACAAAAATACTACATGTTGAGAAGGGTGATTAGAGGATCACCACTAACGGAAATGCATTTAATCGATATATAGACATTTATGCGTGTGAGCTGTGATGCATTAGAGGAATATAATTGTCAGTGATGCAATATACAATGTTACCACATGTATGTATAAATACTGAAACAAATACCTGAATATATTGATAAAAACCGGATGAGATATATTAAATGCATGTAACGAAAAATATTATTCCCCTGCTGAATCAAATACATAAAATCTTTCTGGAGAATTAACCACTATATAACAACTTAGCTACGGCAATTATCTTTAACACGTTGACTATCACGTGAGGTAAATATAACTCACTTATTACCAGAAGTTTACCTTTCGCGTCAATTACCGTGTTAAACTGTCAATAATTGATATCGTGTTTACCATAGAATTTTATATTATTTTTATATTCAGACCGTCAAATAATATATTTCTAAAACATGTTAAACCCGGATTATTATCAATACATGAGTAATCCTTAATTTTTTTCGTCATACTATTTGTAGTCTATTTCAAACAACATGTTGCTCGATCCTATATTGGTCGATAAAAGAAAAGAACGGTAGGCAAAATATATTTAGAGTGAGTATTAATGCAGTTCAATTACAGTTTAAAGCAACCAGCTATCGATAAATCGGATGACTTGTATTACTGAATACAGATCTGCAATGAGATCGAAATTTGTTAGTGCCGTAATATATATATATATATTGTGGCACGATGAAAATCAATACTAACCCGTTAATTGTGAAAATATCTATAATTAGGGATCATTGATTAGGACTGTATCAAGATATGCGTTCAGCAAATACAGATTGATGCGTTGAAGACTGAAGTTTCGGAGTAACGACGAAATAACAGATCTCTATTTAATGTAAAGATGAAATTAAGATGCCAGGACTTCCAACTCATGAACGGTGTAAGCGAAACCGATTGCACCGGCCCATTTACCGCCATGAGCTTAGAAATGTAAGCCGGACAAAATCGAGCGTATCAGGCGTCGGTAGCATAAAGAGACGTGATCGTGAGTCAAAGGACAGACATCGAAATGCCTGATTGTGACCAAATGCCGTGTTGACAACCCAGTCAATAACTTTAGTTTAAATGAACAAATACATAATTATTATCAATAGCTTTTCGTTTTTAGAGTAATCAATAAATGATTATAAATCAAAAAGAATTTCTTCGACTAATTTTTTTTTCAAGAAAGGAAATTGGACAGTGAAATCAGTCACAGACCTCCCAATAGTAATCTGTTTACCCGAGGACAATAGCAGACTTTAAATAAGTGTTCAGATTTTATGGACGACCACCAACTCGCAATTTCATAGTTGCTTAGCAACTGGTACTGAGTGGTGATAAAATCATTTTGTATGGTTTTATTAATATTAAACGCTATATAGATCAAATTTTTCACCACCCAGCAACCCACCATTATTAAATTTCATTATATTGATTAGCAAATGAGAAAAAGCGTGCATTCAGAAAATATGCTAACTATTATGGAAACCAGGAAAATTTTAAGTGTTGTTTATTCGCAATATCTAATAAAAATCAATTTAATTTAAAATATTTAACACTATTAGAAAAAATTATAGAGTTTACTTTTTCATTCAAAGATCCAAGGACTTTGCCCCAGGGGTCAGCGGCTAATGAGTGTCCATAACTAACATATTCCGCATTTTCATCACGTGCCGTACTACACAGACCAACATAGCATTGATTATCCATTGCACGAAATCTGGCAAGAAGCTCCCAATGTAACGGACCGGTTGTCATGTTAAAAGCACCAGGATATAGCAACAAATTACAATTGTGTTTTCGAGTATAAATATGAGCCAATTCCGCAAACCGAACATCATAACAAATACCCAGGCCTACAGTAACTTTTTTATCGTTATCTACAGGTATATCAAAGGAAAATAATTTATTTCCTGCTGTTAAAGTTGTTGATTCTTGAAAAACCATTTTTCCTAGAGAATAATAATAAATTTAATTCTGAATTAATAAACTCGTAGACAAACCATAGATATTATGCGTATTAGTTATATTGAAACAGAATAAATTATTTAAAAGATGTTGGTCAGATTACATTTGTATTAAAACTTTTGTAACTGCATCATAAAAGTTTAAAAAATTAAAAATTAACTTTCGAAATAAAATAAGTCATACACTAGTTGATATTAAGATAAAATATCAATTAAAAATAATTTATCGTTATATTGAAATATAATAAATTTAAATTGTACCCGGTATTTTAATATCGAATAAATGAATCTTGGAATATGTTCCAACTAGTTCCCCATTAGGGTTGAAAACTAAGCATGTATTATAAATTTTACCTTCCCTGCTTTCAGGGATTGATCCACCGACAAGCCAAATAGAATGTTCTCTTTAAGTTAAGAATAAGTTTATAAGAATTGAAAAATATCTACTTCGCTATGTCGGACAAAGACTTAGAGGTTTTTTCATTCGGAATATTTTCGCAATATTCAGGGAAATACTTTATTCCGTATGGACAATTAAAACATTCAGGAAGGCAAATTAATTTTGCACCTTTATCAGCAGCTAACTTTATTTTAGAACATGCTTTCAATAAATTATCTGATTTGTTAGCTGTAACCATCATTTGTATAAGAGCAACTTTCAGCATTTTAATTTTCTAAAATCTCTTGATACAAGTTCAAAATACAAAATAATTACTTCTATTCAATATATTCGGAATATAAAGTATAAATTATTTAACAAAGATAGAATTTAAACAACTATTTTTTATAAAATCATTAATAGTAATTCGATTCATTATTTACTAAAATTCTTAGAGCTTGCAATTCGAATACTTTATTCGGGAAAACGGGAAAAATACGATATTTTATGATCAAAATTGGCAATATGGTAACAGTGATGTCCAATAATGAATATTAATAACTTTGTTTTAATATTCAGAATTAAGTATACGTTTATGATTTTAATAAAATTTAGTAGAAATTATATTATGACTTTTGAAGAGATTGTAATTGGCAATCAAGCCGAAAAAATCGAACCGATTCTCGTGGTAACAAGAATTCAGCATCGGAAGCTCATTATGGAATCTTTGCCTAAACAGGCGAACGACGGAAGCAGAGCAATGGCTCAAAGACATTGAAGATTGAAATTTTGAAAAGAAGGATGTGAGGTTTAATAAGTATGATGACAAAAAGTGGAGTATGATGAAAATAAATGGATTTCATGTAGAGATGCTATGGAATTCAGGAGCTTCGATCAGTGTGATGAGTGAAAAATGTTGGAGATTGATTGGCAGTCCAATATTGATGGACAGCAGAATACGGTTGAGTGGAGTAATTTCAAAGGAAGAAGAGAAACCGCTCGGAAGCGTTAAAATTGTTGCAAAATGGAACAAAATATTTCGAGAATTGAATGTTATTATTGTTAGGAAAATTCATCCAGATTTCATATGAGGAGTAGACACCATGAAAATTTTGTCATGGAGCTTAAGGAAGTCAATGATATTGAATCCTCGTTAGTTAACAAGAGATTTACAGATTCCGATCGGTTTAATATTACGTTACTGACACTCAAGTTGGACAAGAATTCGAAGTTGGGTACTTTAATATCTAAGTTTAGCAACATTTTAAGGCATCCAAATTTAACTTAGGTCATACAAAAGTAATAACAGACGAAATAAAGACTTTAGGACTTCCAATTTTACAAAACCCCAGAAGACAACCCATGCATTTAGAAGGCAAGTTGAAGAGTTAGTACAGAATTTATTAGAAGTTGAAGTTGTGACGAAATGTGAAAGTCCGTGGAACACACCATTAGTTATAGTTGGAAAACCAGATAGCTCTATAAGAATGTGTCTAGATTTCAGGTTATTAAATTCGGTTACAGAAAAGTTTTCATTTCCTAATTGAATTGCTTAGGTAAGTCAAAGATATTTTTTTCCATTGACTTAGGATAGATCTATTATCAAGTAGAGTTGAATGAAAGTTTGCAAATGAAGACGGCATTTAGTACAAAAGAAGGACAGTTCTGTTTCAATAGGTTACCATTTATTTGTCAACAGCTCCTGCCACTTTTCAGAAACTGATGCATCAGATATGGGAAGGATTAGTTTTCAAAGTAGTGGTTGTGTACCTTGATGGCATTTTAATATATGCTGAAAATCAGGAAACCCGTGATAAACTCCTATTTGAAGTATTCACACGCATTAGAAATTCGGGGTTATAAGCCAATCCAGAGAAATGTGCGTTCAATAAAAGTGTATTAAATTTTATTGGTCATACAGTGAGTGAAAGGGAATTCAAACAAATAAAAGAATTATTCTGTAATTGAAAATGCAACTGAGCCTACAGAATTGAGATCATTCCTAGGTTTAACAAATTATTATCGGCGATTTATCGAAAATTATTCAATGACAGCAGCACCTCTGTACCCAGCAACGACAGAAAAGGACAAAATGATTGTTTGAACTGAAGTTTGGAAAAGTTTTATCAATTTAAAGAAACTGTTATGTAAAGCACCAATGTTAGAGTATCTAAGAGCAGATCGACTATTTATCATTGATACAGATGTTAGTTTTAGAGCCATAGGTGCAATTTTATCTCAGATCAAGAAAGACGGCACCAAAGAAGTGATAGCATATGGTTCAAGACATTTGACAAAGCATGAAATGGGATATTGTGTGACTAGAAAAGAGTTGTTGGCACTTCAAGAAGTTAATGTATATTTTAGGCAATATTTATATTGGAAAGATTTGTAGATAGAACGGATCACAAGGCATTGATATTTCTGAATACAACATAAAAACTAATAAGCACGCAATTTCAGACATGGATGACAAATTTATCCTAATACGATTTTGCGTTACGATTTAGAGAGGGAGAAGAACATGGAAATGTCTCTTTTAAATAATACTATATGCTCTCATTGTCAGATTAAGCACAAAGATGCAAAAGAGGCAAAATGTAGAACTCGGTATATTTGTTGGGCCAGGACTGGATTTTGTTTAAATGAATTGGAAATAGCACGCAAACATAACATGCAGATCTAAAATCAGACCCATAAAACATCAAATAAACCACTTTAAAACGTGAGAAAGATATAAAACCTGTCAAAACACATCAGTATATATACCTATAATTTGACCTTAACCTTGCTTGTTATTTTTATTGCGATAAAACAAATTTGACCTTGAAATTATTTGTGTTATCTAAATTAAACTTTTATTATTTTCTTAATTTAAATTGGTAATTTATTTTTAACATTTTTAATTAAATTTATTCAGCCAAAAATATTTTATTTTTATTCATTTTATTCATTAATTTTTACTTTTATTTAACTTGTCGTTTTTCGGTCAAATTTTCTTGTTATTATGTTATTTTTATGTAAATCTCGTGCGGTTCTTGATGCATTTTGTATTTATTTGTATTTTACTTTTATGTTTTTTGATTTTATATTTATTTATATTCGCTCAAATTTTAGAGTGTTTAGTTGATGTTGTATGTTGTTTTTTAAGTTATCTTGGTGCTGGGTTTTCGTGCTATATTACTGATACATTTAAACAATTTTCAAGACCATTTGTGTTCTGACCCAATAATAATAATAATAATAATAATAATAATAATAATAATAATAATAATAATAATAATAATAATAATAGTAAATATATATAATAGTAATGTTAGTAATAAGAATAATAATAGCAATAGTAGTGATAATGGATTAGAATAATACATATAACAGTTACAATGATAATGCTAGTAACAATAATAGGGAACATAGTAGTTATGTTAGGATAAGGGTAAGAGAGATACTGTGTGGACATTTAACATAACAAAGGGTGTACAGGCCATGGTAAAAGTCAGTAATACGAACCACGATAAGAAAGATTATGGGAATAGACATAATGATAAATGATATAACGGTATGGTATAACACTTGAAGGAGAAAGAGAAGAATGGGACCTAAAAATCGAAATCGAGCACAGGCCTTCTATCGGCAGCTCGTTGGACCCGTGGATCATTCGGTCAATTATAGCATTAGTAATAGCGCTCACTTGTTGCGGATGATCCACCCACTCGAACACAGTTCCAACGTTGCTTAGCAAAGGGTGCCGATTGGTAAGCGAAAATATTTGTATGGGGTTGTCTGGGTAACAACCATATAGCTTCAAAATATTAACACCCAGAAACCCATTACATTAATAGTTTACAAGTGTTGGGCTAGTACAAGGTTTTGTTTAAATGGATTGGAAATAGCGCGCAAACACAACATGCAAATTTTAAAATCGGATCCATAAACATCTAATAACTACCTTGAAATGTGAGAATATAAAATGAAAAAACATAAAAGTAAATTAAAATAACAACAAATGCACCAAGATCTATACGAATTGACATAAAAATAACATAATAACAAAAGATTTGACCGAAAAACTGACAATTTACGGAAAAGAAAAGAGTTAATGAATAAATCGAATAAAAATAATTAAAATAAAAAGTTAATGAATAAATTGTCAAATAAAATCGAGAAAATAATAAAAATTAGAATTAAATTAGACAAGTAATATCAAGGTCAAATTTTGTTTTATCGCATGAAAATTAACACGCAAGGTTAGGGTCACAGAACAGGTATAAATACCAATCCATTTTCACAGAATTTCAATGCATTCACTTAGTGAGCAAGCCACTTTTCTGCAGAAAATTTACTGTTAATTCGAGGAGCAACTATCGGCAATCATGTCCACAATACGTAATCAAGCACCTTCTATGTAAGCCCTACTTGATCGTATGTGTGGGAAATCTTTTGTCATATGTGTGAATGACTGCCGAGGATAATATATGAATAATAATGTACCGATCTGAAAATATATGTTTTTAATGAAAGCGTCTTAAGTGTCGAAATTTTTCTGGCCCACAGCCACACAACATACAAGAAATTAAAATGATACATAACTAGTCACGCTGTGTAAGTGCGGTCTCTCCGCCTATAGCGTGTGCCGTGAGAGTTCCGTCGTGCGTAACGACGGCTTCGAACGTAAATACTATATTCGTTTATAGGGGCGGTTGGAAGATCGAGAACTAGTCTTTTGGCTGGCTCTCTTTCACCCATCTTCCGAAAAATCGACCAAAAATCAAAATACAAATCGGCTAAACTGATTACACCGAGTACTCCAGTGGACACTCGTAAAATCTAATATGAACACAAGTTCCTTAGGATCAAATTGAGAGGCTCGGGAGGTGGAAACTCGATATCGATGTGACGAAAAGTAAATAAATATATTAAAGCTGACGAAAGTAACTAAATGTGTTAAATCTGACGAAAGTAACTAAATATATTAAATCTGACGGAAAGCAACTAAATATATTAAACCAGACGAAAAGCAACTAAAAGTAATGAACAGTAACTAAAATATAAGTAAAGTAACAATATCTAATTAGATATAATTGAATATAATTAAGATAAGCATAACCAGACGTAATTACAGGTAAATAAATATAACTAAAAATGGCTAACTGTAACTGAATGTGATTAAATGTAAACTAGATGTAATTAAAGGTGAATAAAGATAACTAGAAATATCTAAACGGAACTAAATGTGACTACATGTAACCAAATTCAATTATATGTAATTAAACGCAATTAAAATAAACGTAACTAAATAAAACTAGATGTAATCAATATTTAACTAAACGTGACAAAAAGTTAACTTAATAGGACAAAAAGTAACGAAAATTAACAGAGAGTGAAGTATTATAGCTGGAAGTATGAAACTAAAATGAATTAATGAATAACGAGTAATGTAACTAAATTTTGTATAACGAAGTTAGGATGAATAATAAAGTTTGAATAAATTACGAAACAGCAATAGGAGTAACTAATTCCGGAATAAATTAGTAAACATCCAGCGATATAACCAATCTGAAAATAAGTTTATGACGTCAATCTAGATAATCGACTTGATTAGTGCCACAAATAATCTCCGTACAACGATCAAAAATCGACAGGAATACGCCACTTCAACCCAAAAATGATAAATTATAATGTCCTCGAAGAGGTTTTCCCCGACTACAATTCATCATTTTAATGCAAACGTAAATATCATTACTCAGGACTCAATTCGGATTAAATTTATGTAAAATGCCGTTAAATAAACCTGATAATCACAATACAATATCAATAATAAAGAAAACCTGACAACTTCAGTAAGAGTTATACAACGAAATGTTTGAACAAATCAAATATCAGGCACAAAACATTACATAATTGAAGTATAAATCACTAGGAAACGCCGAACCAATAATGCAGAGCCAAGCCAATAGACACCTCCAGCAAAGGAGTACGGAGTCAAACACAAAGGATGACTGTGTCATTGAGGATTTGTTAATAAATGAGGAGATACGGCCAACATTCACGAATGAACGCAACGAGGTTGAAGACAAAATATCATGGGAATTATCGAATCCATGGCAATCTTTGATATTTCGCGAGAATCCAATAGGTCATTATGATGAATGCTGTCTTGAGTTGACAGGAACTCCAGCACTGATAGGTTGTGAATGAGCCACCGACAAGACGTAAGAATGACGGGAACCCGAATCCGGTAGTCTACCAACATATTGAATTGATCACTATCTATTGGAAAGAAGTTGAGAGGGAGATTATAGATACCAAAATAACCTGAAAATTGTTACTAGCTGAGAGAAACCATTTCTAAATTCATCCAACAGATCTATAACCTAGAACTCACGATTGGCAAATCCCATAATTTTGCTCACAACCAGTTTTGTCAGAATATCAATCTACAAAAATTCAGGTAATAAAAGAAAACAATAAAACATGCATTAATATAATCACCATAACACTGATTATGAAAAAAATGTCGCCTCCTGAGAGAGAGAAAATCCAACTGTCGATTTCTCCAGTCGACAGGAGAATAAATTACAAAATAAAGCGATTAGACATTAATTAGAAATAAACCTCCACACACTTAATAAATAAAAAATAAAAGATCATAACGCCCATAAATCAGTTAATTAATTATACCTGAAATAATGAGGAAAAATTGGCCAATCAGGCGGCGACGACTGATAACTTTCAGCCATAAATACTGGGCCCGAATTTAATAAGTATCATATAATATCATGTCCAACCATCGGCAAACATACTCTGAAGGTAGACGAGATGCGAAAGAACGGACCCGGAGACGGACGCCGAAATCGACTTTCTCCTAATGATGCAGGCATCGAGAAGGACGCTATCGGACCTCAGAAAGGTACTGTTTCTTTTGTGTAATCACAAGTTTTTCCTAAATAATTGCGATGTTTTTTCATCCCGAATGACTACTGACGATGAACCTCACTTTCTTGACTACCCATAGCTAACGAATAAATTCTTAAAAATAAATTTACTATTTAATATTAATTATATAAATTATTTTGACCGCAGAGATCCACACGGCGGATGGAGTGATGACTCCCGAATGACGTTGCAAGTACCGATTAACTCTGCCGCACAATGTAGACAAGCACTATGGGATAAATACCTTGGCCACTTATGGAGAATCTAGTTGGCCCGACGACCAAACGATCGCGGAGACGAAATCGAATTATCCAGTATAGCAATTAAACGAGAACCGGGTAGAAATCCGGCACGAGAGGCTCGTCAACGAGAGGAATTCACATTGATGAAGATGGAGAATATGGAAAGAAAATGTCACAGGAAGGCGAATCTGGCCAGGCAACGATTAGCACGCGTGAACCAAGACATTGCGAGCGGGCTGATACCAAGGACCGACGGATTCGCTCCAGACTATTGGGTTTCGTTTGAACTGAACGACCCAAAATTGCTACATATGACCGCACCAACGAAACTGATTCTACCAAAGAAACTAATCCAACCAGCTCTTCGAAGTCAACTTGGACCCAGGCAACAAGGAGAGCATGCATACGCCAGTCGACACACGCAATGGGCATTCGCTAGTCGTTTTCGCCGAAGCGTTCAACCCAAGGGTCAGGACGGACTTGAAAAATGATTAAATATGTATTACGTAATAAAAATAAATGGTTAATTTGACTGTTTGATTTTGTTTTTACTAAACGAAAATAAATTCCACTGTAATAAACGAGTAAAACGAGTTCTAACCATTCCATTTAGGAAAGCACGACCTTATAAGATAAAATATAAATACGGTATGGAAGAGAATTATAGAAGCTCAAATCAGCGATGACGAATTAATCTAAATAAATAAGTTATCATTAGAGGTGTAGTAAAAGATTTGTTGTAATTAATACCACTCGTAAACATACCTAAGTCAGTGGTGGATGAAATTAGTTAATACATCAAACCCACTAATGCTAATACTAACTATTCAAATGTTTTTTCAATTCAGGAATGTAGTCGACAAAAGTCCTCAGTCGAGAGCTGAAAGATCTTCGACGAGAAAACATGAATCTACATCGACAGCTCCAACAACAAAGCCGAGAAATTCAGCAAATAAAATCCACTTGGGCAGAACTGACAAAGATGAAGGAGATTTATCAAAGTCTCACCGGGACCCAACAAGGCTGGAAGGACGAAAAGATGCTCAACCAAGCGCAACGGACTCAAATAAAAGGCTTGGAAGTCGCTCTGTCAGCTTGCGAGTAGGGGAGTGCGGTGACATATCCCTTGGTTTTCGCCCCGGCACAGCTGGCCTATTGCGACCAGAATCAATCGAAGCAACCTAAAAAACGGTCCCACCCGCTTGCCAGGCCGGGTAGAACTGAAAGATTACGAAGACGCGCCCAAGGCGAAAACAAATAAAAGATTAATCCGCCAGAACTCATTTGATGATAATTCAATAAAATTGTGCTTTTGATATTTTGTTTATTGTTGATAATTAGTGTACACAAGTAAAATAATGAGGAAGTATTTAAGGGACCTAAAAGATAAGACGGGCAAAGGCCTTCTAACGGCAGACCGCTGAACCCGACATAGGGCCGGACCTTAGCAGTTCTGACATCGGAACTCACCTTTGGCGGTCCTGTGACCAATGGTTGCAGTTCCAACGTTGCCTAGCAACGGGTAACCATTGGCGGGCGTGAAAAATATTGTATGTGATGGGGTCAAGGTCACGAATACCACTAACCCCACACAAGGAAGTTCAAATGTTATGAAAATTATTGTGGGGTTTATGGTCTGGATAACCTCGACCCCAGATGAAAATATTTCTCTTACCCCCCAATGGTTGCCCGTCGATAAGCAACGTTGGGAATGCAACCATTGGTTTTCGAGATCGCCAAAGATGAGCGCCATCTAGGAACTGCTCTGGCTCTACCTCAAACTGGGTTCAACGCACTACCGTTAGAAGGTCTGCGTGCGCTTTTCTCTCCTGGTCCCTTATCGTCAAGTAGTCTTACCATCTCACTTATTCTTCGCCGTATTAGGTTTTTTAAATTGGTTGTTTTAATAAAACTGTTCACATTAATACTAGTCAAGCAAACGATGTGAATCTATTCAAATTTTTATTAAATGACAGCATGATGGGCGTTATTCTTTACATCAGCTGAGCGGCACGACGCTTGGCACGCTGGGATCTTCCTGGCCGATGTCGGGGTGGTTTGGTAGCGATTTTGGTGGCAGTTGTGGACTCTCGATAAGCCAGCTGCGCGGGTGCAAACACGAGAGGATAGGTTACCGCTTTGCCCTCCTGGCACGCCGATAACGCTACCTCGAGGCCGCGTATCTGAACCTTTTGCGACTGAGTGAGCTGTTTCTCCTCAGCCCACCCTCGTTGTGCTGCCATCATCTTTTGGTAGATTAGCTTCGCCTTTCCCGGTTCGATCCAGGTCGCCTTGATCCGTTGTATCTCACTATTCACTTGTGTGAGTTGTCGATGTAATTCTCGGTTCTTTACATGGGCCTTGTCTAATTTATCTCGTAAACCGAGAGGCGGATGCATATCTGTAATGATAATCATTCGTTAAATTTATATCCTCTTATCACTATATAAGATGTACTCATGTTAAAATCTATAGACGGTAGGCGCTCTACCTCCTTAGTTATTCATTTTAGGGTTATTGATAAGAAAAAGGGAAAATTAAGACCTTCAAAATATTTATTCCATTACTATTTAAGCATTCAAAACGTTTAGAATTATCTCGTCGACTTGGGCGTTCGCGGGCGTGTGGATGATCGTGGTGCTCGTTTGCTGGTTTGTTCGCTTCTCCCCATCCTCTGATTAGAGCCTCGCGCGGAACTACTACATTCATGGCGGAAGTCATCCAGGTTGAACGAAGTGTTGTACGGCCGGGCATACCCGTCAAACTCGGGATTAATCCGGCTGCGATGTCCCGATTTATCTCCTCCAAGTGTCGCCTTGCCTTGTCGACCTGGCGATCCGTCTGTCTCTGGTGCTCCTCCAACCTAGCGAGTAAATACTCCGCCAGTCCTCTGATTTCCCGGGCCAGATTACGGCCGGGTTCTCGCTTGATTGTGACGAATGGGAGATCTACGTCATCCGTATTAGATCGGTTTCCTATCCGGGATTCTCGGACCGGTGAAATCGAGAATCCCGCGTCCCACATTGCTTGTCGACACCGAACCGCCGAATGTGCCGGAAAGCGTAATGTGACCCGGGACGCGTCGATCCAAGAATTTTCTAAAAAATGGGACATTTATTAACGTAACTCGTTTATCCCGTCTCTAGCACTAAAGTCGATGGAGCTGTGTCCTACTGATAATGGTTTGTCGCGCTCCGGTATGAAAATTTGCAGACCCGGTCTTGGTTAGTGGTAAGGACGTGGGTAGTGAATTTATCTTGCTCATACTAATCTGTTGGATCTCAACTACGGATTACATTCAACTAGATTTATATCTCGTGATCCTCCTAGTTATCGTAGGGTCATTTTGATCTTTCGGTTGCGTCCTTGGGGTCACGTGACTTGCTGATAATTCTCAACTCGTTCCATCTGGCTCCGCACTACTACCTTTAATCAAAATAATCGCGGATTACTATTACTTTACTGAGCGGAATGTTAATCGAAGATAATCATTCTAATGGTTGTGTGTTCACCGAAAGAATTCTTATAAACCTTTATCATCGTAGTAGATGTGATATCTACTAGAAATAATGATCATGAAGTAAAATCATCGTGGTGAATAAATGTTCTAAGATAACACGCATAAGTATTTATTATTATAAAATTAGACATCAACGCGAAAATAGTTATCACAAGGAGTTTGACCTTCTGGGACTGTACTTTTGAACCTTTATCCCTACCATGAAGCAAATTCTACCAAACTACTCTCATCATAATCGATTAAGTAATTTTCCACAACTGCTCGTCCCAATGAACTCGTAGATGAAATGACTTATAAACTTCGTCCTTCTAGTATGTTGAATGGGTTAGAAAACGATCTATAAATTTGTATCAACGAAATGAATTGAACAAGATGGTAAATTGAGTGGTAAAACTTTTTAGCACGAATTGAATATACTAATAAAATGAATTCTTATGAGTTTCTGTCGTGAACTAAATATACTAACGAAATGACTTATAAATTTTTATCATGCAAAAATAAATTATTTATTTATAAACTTTTATCGTGAAATAAATATGCTATTCAAATGAATTATAAGACGTCAGCGTGAAATAAACGTGCAACTAAATTAATCATAAACCCTTATCCTGGTATAAATATACTAATAAAAATAAATATACTAATAAAATGAATTATAAAGCTTCGCCATGAAATAAATATATTTATAAAATGATTTAATACCTTTCATCATGGAATGGAAAAAATGAATTATAAACTTATAACATGAAATAGATATGTTAATAAATGATTCATGAACTTTTATCATGGATTGGAAAAATGAATTATAAACTTTCATCATGAAATAGAAAATACTAATAAGAATGAAGATGAAACTCTTATCATGAGATAAAAATACTAATGAAAAATGAATGTTAAACTCGTATCGTGGACGAAAATACTAATTTAATGAATTATAAACCTTTACCATTACCATGATTTGGAAGCTATATCAAACCAAATTTAAGCTATTTTCTTCGCAATAAATGGTATATTTGAAACAAAACAATTGCCGACTCTCATCGCCATACGAACCAGTTGATCATTCGTGGGGGAAAAATCGTTATTACTTTTATCTCCTTGTAGACAGTGTTATGAAAACTATTTCCGGAGTGGATTACGGACATGCTAGAAATATGGAAAAATGGATATTTTTACAATTGGTTTTGACGATGCCATGAAATTTCTAATATTTTTAGCATATAATTTTTGTTTCACTCTTATTACGCATCTCTGTCCTCGTTGTCAGTTGAGGCTAGGTCATCTTCAGGGGTCGGGTGCGATTTCTTGTATCCTTTTATGGGACTATGACTTAAAACAGAGTTGATTAAATTTATGCCAAATGCTTGTAATAATTACCTTCGCGCATGGGCACTTCTGCGGCTGTAGAACTTGTCGCCGGGTTTCATGGTTCTTTGCGGCATGAATCTTGTCGTCGTGATTCCCCTCCTCTACTCGACCCATCTCGTCGTCGAGAGTCCCTAATTCCATTGGGCATCTTTTGTAGTAGTAGATTATCATTCATATTCAAGAAATCAACTGTTGTGATGAGTGAACATGTCCCTTATATAACGTATGGTCGTGCCCACATAGGGGTAGGAAAATTGACTGCACACTCACTGATATCGAATGTCACGTCTACATGCATTTGTAATGTGTGCATGCTAACTGTAATTTCATAATTATTGATTAACATTTCAGCGAATGTCAATTCATTCTTTCCTTCTTAGGTTCTGTATATATATCTTATGACTGATTTTTTGGTTTTTATTTGTCAATCCATCAGTGGAGTTTTTATGGAGTTTCTATACGAACATTCATTCATTCCAGTCGAATAAGTGATCCTTATTTCCTCCAGATCTCATTTACCAAGTCACTTGGAAATCCTGTGGGGGAAGCATATGTCGATTTAGGTCAAGTTATTTATCTTTTACCAGTGATCTTAAATGATATTTTTCTTTTTCTTTTTAGGTCAAAATTTATTTATGTTCGTTCCGACGGTGCCTCTGTCTCCTCTCCACGTTCAGTATGTCCTTCATCGATCCATCCTGAACAAAGATCCTGATGTACTTAGCACTATGATGTGGAGTTTCAATTGTTTTTAAATAAAAATTTCTTATCTTCCTTATTGATGATTTGTCATATCCAGATGCGCTGTAGGTTATTGAAGTTTTAGTGATACAATTTGGGGTTCGGTCTGGTTTTTTGTGAGAAGTCGATGGGTCACTTTAATTCGCTGGGTTAATTTTTACATGATCAGGGCAGTATACTAGAAATTCTCCTAGGATTTTAGCGTTTAAAATTTTGATTCTCTTTTTCACGATATATTAATGTTGGGCTTATGCATTCAAGTATTATTAGTTGCAGGTATTGTGTGGCTGCGAGGGCGACGTATTTGCGGGTCTGTCGGTTTATTTTTGGATCACGATTGTTATGAAAATTTCATTCATTTTATTGGTTCAAGAACTGGGACTAAGTTTAGATTGTCCAAAGTTCGTGCGTTTTAATTCAACGTAATCTGGCAACCTGATATTAATGACTTTTTTTTTAAATCTATTTATAAGGGAAGTATCAGCGATTTTTCTTAAATTTTTTATGGAACCGAATTTTTGCTCTTTCTGTTGGCGTTTTCTGTCAGGAGGTTTGGTTAATCTACGACTAGGGTCATTGTAAACTGGGCTCTATCACGTTTCGTTTGAAGCTTTTGTCTCTTTATGAATCACCGTAAGTTAGTGTAATTTAGAAATTCGAAACACCTCGTAAGTCAGGGTTAATAATTTTGATATTAGACGTCATGACAATTTAATAAGTTTAGAAAAAATAGCAACGATATAATTAAATTCCTCGTCACCTCCCTGTAATTGACCTTAAGACAAAAGTGTGTCGATATTGAGAGTATATGAGTGTCCACTGGACTACTCAGTGTTTTGATTTTTAGCCGTTTATCGTGATAATTTTAGGTCGGATTTATGGGAAGCGAGTGATGATGGAATAGCCAAAAGACCATTCCCCCATCATCTCAGTTCCCCTACACGGAAAGAATGATTTTACGTTTCAGCTACTGCGTTCTCACGCCGTAGCCTTCACGGGCACGAATTATTGGCGGACTTAAACCGAACTTACATAATTCGATAGAGTATATAATATTTTAATGACTTGTGGTGTTGTAACGGCTGTGGGCCGGAAAAATTTTGACATGAGTAAAAACTTATTTAACATTTTTTGTTGAAATATAATTAGCATAACATCATAATCGGTATAAACGTCATAAATGACATAAACATCATAACTGGTATAACATTCAAACCTTTCCCCAAGCCGACACCTCAAGCAGAGCTCACATGAGGTTGTCCGGGTGTGACGTGGAGGAGGTTTTCTAAACACTTCTTCACTCACATTGAAAATATTGATACTGAGTTTCGTAAGACTGCTTCCAGAAAAACTGATTTTTCAGATTAAAAACTGATTATACAGAGTAAAACGGATTAAAATTATGTGAAAATGAATCGGTATATATACCTATTGTATGACCCTAACCTTGCGTGTTAAATTTGATTTAGTAAAACAAAATTTGACCTTGTGATTTTCTAGTATATTCTATTCTTAATTTTATTATTTTTGTAATTTAATTCGACAATTTTATTTTTAATTTCTTAATTGAATTGTTTCCAATTGAAATTATTTGATTTTTGTTCCATTTTTATGGATTTTTCCATTTTTTAGTAAATTGTCAAATTACGGTCAAATTTTATGTTGTCGTGTTATTTTTATGTTTATTTCGTGCGAATCTTTTTGCACTTTGTTATTATTTTAATTTTTTTTGTGTTTCTTGATTTTATATTTAATTGTTTTCTTTCTCAAATTTTAGCATGGTTAGTTGGTGTTTTATGGGTCTGATTTTAAATCTGCATGTTGTATTTGCGTGTGTATTACCGATTCATTTAAACGATTCTCAAGGCCGTTTGTGTTCTGGCCCAACATTATTAAACAGAAGCAAAAGAAGACAGAGTTACTTCAGAAATCATATCACATCTTAATGTAAATGAGGCTCACATATCTTATGAAACAATCAGTAGCAGTATATTCAAGTATTTTAAAATATTACAGATACAAGATGACGTATTGATGATTAATACAGACGGAAAACTTGCAGTGGTTGTACCCGACTCGTACGTAAAATCTTTAGTAAATTATTTTCACATTGAACTATGCCATTTGGGTATCAAAAAACCTTATTTTATTTATAGGATTTTTCTTTTGGCCATCCATGAATCAGATTATTACAGAGTGTATTAATAAATGCAAGATTTGTGCTAGTAGAAAGATTGATCAAGGAAGAACCAAAGAAATCTTATTGCCAAGAACAGGAGAACGATTTTTAGAACAGATAGTAGTGGATATTGCATATATGGAGACAAAAGAAAGTAAGACATACATGATAATGATAATAGATCGTTTTAGTAAATTGTTCAGTCTATCAGCAGCAAGTATGCAGGATGAAGCATGTCGTCTGGAATAATTCGGTAACATAAGACAATTTTAACCAAAATGTAAGTGAAATGTTTTCGATAAATATTCTTATTATAACTATTAAAGTTTCAAAGTAATGACGTTACATAAATAACAAGATTTTAATATATATTATTTTTTAAAAAATTGCACCAAAAATTATAACTTACGCAATATTAATTATTTAAAAGAATAATTTTTGAAATGTTTCTTATAATAATGTGTAAATGACTTTTATTTTAATTAATCAATTACATCAGTCAAAACAAAATTTATAATAAATCAAAATGTCAAATTATATCAATTTTGATGAAGATATAGAAAAATATGAATGTAAACCAAGTCGTTGTCAATCATTTATAGAAGGATTTTATAATTCAAGAAGCAAAACATTTTTAGGAAGAACAAAGAGTAGTTGGTGTAAGTGAAAACATTTTACTTAATTATTTAAATTTCTTTATTAATATAGGTAAAATTGGAATTTTTTATTTTATTTATTATTGCTCATTAACGGCCTTTTTCATGTCCATGATGCTTGTTTTTCTCGAAGGTTTAGTTGGAAATGATATACCCAGAAGAACTGGTCAGCACAGCTTGCTCAAATTAGAACCTGGTAAGTTTATTTTTCATTTTATTTCAATTTTTATATTTTATTGTCTTAAGGTCTTGGCATGAGACCACTTCCAGACCATACTACAACTCTTATTCGATTCGCTATAAATGAACCTCAATCTTACAAGAGTTATTATATGGATATGCGTACTTTTCTAACACCATACGAAGATATTTATCTCAAAGAGGACAAAAACTTTGCGATTTGTAACATGACATCAAAGGTACCAGACAATGTGGATAAAATATGCCGATTTAATCTGACAATGCTTGAGGATTGCAACAATAAAAATAATTTTGGATATTCAAAAGGAAATCCTTGTGTGTTGATTAAGATGAATAAAGTGAGTTTTACTTTAGTTCATCCACTTCTAAATTCTCAATTAATAATCTTTCTTCAAGTTTGGCACTGTGAAAATCTAAATAGGGAAATATTAATTGACTTGATATCAAATTAATTCAAACGTAATTTTATTATCTTTTATATTTCTATTATATATTTTAATGATCAAAAAACTACAAATTATTTAATTAAATTTTACAACACAATAATTTATTAATTTTTAATTATAATTTATTAATCAAATTCATTTCACAATTAGGTTAATTAATCAAATTTTTTATTAAAATTAATTAATTGAATATTAATTTTTTAGTTTTGGAAATTTTATTTAATTTGAACCTAACTCAAAAACTATTTATTTTTAATTAATGAATTTTAATTATAATTTATTGATTTAACTTTTTTATTCCCGCAATTTTTTTTATTTCATTAACAAATTAATTTAACTTTAGTTATTTAAATGTTTGTTTGGTAATATCGTTTTTTGGAATGACCAAATCGATGCCAAATTTTTCTTGATTGGTCAATGTTTTGGAAATCGGTTTTTATTTAATTTTGCCTTTACTTTAGAACAAATTTAAATAATTAATTTTTCTGTTTACTGACATATGATGAGACCGATTAGTTTTATTTGATAATAAATCCAAACTCGGCGGTTAAGAGACCTCAAATGGTGCATTGGCTCTGCGCCCTGTAATTACAATAATAGAAATCAATATAAGTTTTCTTGAAAAAATCTCCATTATAGTAATATATTTCAATTGAAATATAATGCAACGAGGAAATTATTTATTAAATGCTGATTGGGAAATTTTAGTTGCTCATTGGCTCATTTTGTAAGTTATTAAATGTATATATAATAACTTAGATTTGATAAGAAATATATACAAAAATTGTGATATTTGATACAGTTTGATGATGAAGCGGCCAAATTCTGGGTCTTTCTATCGTGAGATCGAGTTTCTTACTTGGTACCGAGGAGAGCCAACTAAGCTCAAAACTAATCTGCCATTAGAAATCGAAATTAAATATCACTATAAAAAGTATAAATTATAGTTTATAAGTTTGATCTATGAATCATTCTCAGATAAATCTATGTTTACGTAAAATAAAGTTTGTTTGGTTATTATTTATGAAGTCGGAAAATTTCCAACTCCCCGTGTTCTTTATAAATCAAATAATAAAAATACCAATACAGAATAATTTTATTGATTTTCAGCACAAATTTACAAATTGTCACTTTATTTTTGCTCCTTTACCGTTTAGAAATTTGTATGACTGAAGATAGGTAACCCAAGGCAAAATCGCCTTTTCTGGATGTCAAAGTTGATGTTTTAACACGTAAACTTATTTTCTTAGTCAAACAATCAACCATAAATTCGTAATGAGCGTAATGAAAATTAATTTTTCTGCATCTTTCTTTTTATACCTTATCAAAAATATTTTAATTATTGTCAAACAATTATCCCCGAAATTCGGGTCTAACTGCTTCCGAAACAAACCAATGGGGGCTTTATCTACAAATTAGACAAATTATTTTAATAATTTCCCTGGCTTCTTTTACTGCTCAGCTCTCTACGTCTCAATTTTTTTCAATTGGGGATTAATGAATTTTATTTAACTTGTTTTTCTCATAATTTCATATAGGGAGCAATCACTAAATTTTAATTATTACTTTTGGTTTTGTCTTTCAACCACCACCCGTTTCCTCGATCAATATTTTTCAAAATTTTAATTAATTTTTGCACTTAAATTATTTTATTGTTTTTATTGATTTTTTTGCCTCTGTTAAGGGAGCATCCATTAATGACGTCCCCCAAAATAATCAATTTTTGACCCCTCCCTTTTTTGTACCTTCCTTTTTTTATGAAAAAATTTCGATAGTCAAATAAAATTAACCGAGTGCGGTAGCAGATTCTTGTAGGCTATTCAAAATTCTAAGATGGAATGCATATTATAATAATACTGTATTATTATAGCCAACAGCAGACTATTAAATGTAAAAACTTATCATAGATATATATATATTATTTAGAGATTTGTGAAATAATAGTCTGAAATTATATGTAGATTTAAATGTAAATGTAAATTGTAACTGAAGCTGGTGGATGTTTATGGAGATGTCCTAAGCAATTGAAACTCCCTCCATATTGTCCCTTTTGTGGAGACACCCTATTTAAGGGACATCATTAATGGATGTTCCTTAGCTCCAGTAAATTTATCAGAGCAAAACATGGGCAAAAGCATCGCGCAGCTCAAATAAAAGAAAAAATTAAAAAAAAATTTGTCTGAATATTGATGAAGAGATAAATTCCCAGAAAATAACATTCATTTCACCAAAATTTTTTAAAAATATTTTTGCTTTTAAGTAAATTTAAATAAATTTTATGTTTACGTTGGAGTTTTATTTTTGGTTTTTCGTTATACATGTTTTACTTTGAATACGTAAATATTATTTTGCTTCAATAAAATCCATTTCTGTATATTTACATGTAACAATTTAGTATATCATGAGATTTCAAAATTTTCTGATTGCCTCTGGCTCGCCGAAAATAATTAAAAAACTAAAATTATTTATAGTCATTCATAAACCAAAAGTTTCTGTTTTCCATTCGTTGGAATTTTTCTTCATCACTTCTTGTGTTATGTCTCTGTATGCATTTTTATTGGTTGCCCTTTTTCTATCTTAATCTGCTCTGTGGTATTGAGGTCTTTCATCATAGTTTCCCTTCCTTATCTTTGATAAATATATCTTTAATTATTTTCTCCTCATTTCAAATGTACGCAACCAATATTTTCATCATTTTTTAGTATTTTCTTAATAAATACTTTCACTGGTTTATTTCCTTGCTCGGAATTAAATATATCTTTTACATCATCGATAAATGATTGTGGTCGTTTTTAAATTTTACAGCCTTTTCATTTCTCTCTTTTTATCAATCAATGTCATGCCAATAAGCGAATCTTTACTGTTGTCTTCTTTATTTCGAAAACAACCTTCGGTAATCTATGATAACTTATCATCAAATGTCATTTCCTCTATGAAGTTTTCATGGTAGTTAGTAGATAAATAGTTACGTGATAAATAAATTTTTTAAATCAAGTTCGCGTAAAAATAGAATTAGGTGTGTAAAACAAAATATTGACAAAAGATTTTAAAGAAGAGATAAAAATGAAGGAATTAAGCCGAAAGTCAGGCTTATTACTGGTTAAAAGATTTTATTATATTAAAGGTTAATTTAAAAACAATAATATAGTGCCTCAGACATTAGAATTTAACTAATTAAAATAATTAATATAAACTGAAACGTAAGAAAAAATCTTCATTGAATACTAAGAAGTGGATTTTAAATAAATGATTGGAAGATACTGAAGAGCAAAGGAAAATTAATTAAAAAATAATATTTAAAAATCAAATGAAAAATTAGAATTAAGTCAACAAATATAAATGTGGGAAACGAAAATAAAAGTTTATTTTCAGAATACTTGCTAGCCTGTAACGACAGTCTTGTCAAAACGTCAGCTAAAAATAATTATTTTAAACGATTTCATAGGCTAATTAAAATTGATAGATTGGTGAAATCACATTAGCAAAATTTAAGTTGAGCGTGTAAGTATTATCATGCCATAAAACACTGATAAATGAGATTAAAAATGAAGATATGGAATGTACAAAAACAGAAAAATATGTGATAGAATATTCAATCGAAATCGGAGAACAATATTGAGAGAATTATAATTGAGAGAATTTATTAGAAGAAATAATAGTAAAATTTGGAGAAATTGATTATCAATTTGTGTGAATTTATCGTAAATTAACGATGAGAAACTGAAATCAAAGTTAAGAAAGAAATCAACCGAATTGTGTGTTAATATATTGAAAATTGAATCAGTGATCGTAAACTGAATGTTAAACTGTTAATTATCATGATGTGTTACAATAAGTACTGAAAACTTAAATTTTTAATCATTCTGCGTGGTTGTAACCATTAAAACGAAGACTAAATTATAATTGTGCTCATCAATAAAAGTTTATATTCCCTGAAATTCTTTTTTGTCAAGGAATTATTGGAGTCAGACTAATTGTTAATTTCTTGTTCCACGGATAAGCCCAACATTACTAAGTTTATTGAACTCTATTAACCCTTTCACTGCTCAAGCCGTATATACTCGCACAATATGAATGACCCATACGCTCCGAATTCTTCTCGGTTCAACACAACTAATCACACATAGTACTCAAACAAGTCAAGTACAAAAATGATAAGATGATGTTTCACTTTTAGCATAGTAAAATCGAAATTTTGTGCATCTGTACGTACAATAATCGAAAGATTTGCTCACATCGAACACATCTCAAAACATGTTGCGCAATGAAAGGGTTAACTATCGCAATTTAAGTATTCATTACATCCATTGAATTAAATTTATGACTAAAAATCTTATCATAATTAGTTTTTTTTATTTTTAAACTAATATTTAAATTTTGTAAAATAAACTTATCCTCACGAAATGTCAAAAATGTTTGTTTTGGGATAGAATTCTTAGAATGCATTTAAGATTTACACGAGTTTGGTTTGTAGATTTCCTACTGATTTCTTCGATGACTAAGAGAAATAAGCAGTATATCATAAAAATGACGCATATTAATTATATGATTTATTTCCTCAGCAACCCTTGTTTTGGACTCATATAATATATTTTAACCGCTTTAAATGAATGTAATTCAAGAATATCCATACTTCACGCTTCATCTATAGGAACTTCCAGAAGTTTGATGCAATGTGTTAGCAGTGTCAAAAATATTTAACGCAAACTATTTATAGAAAATTCCTTTTCCACGAGATAGAAATGAGTTGTTCCTTCGTAGATATTTATTCACATTTACAGATACAATAATGCTATCAATTTATACTAGAAAGACTAAGTGACAGAATGAATTTTTTCTCGTATCAATTTTTTTTAAAATCACTGGTTACACGTTTAAATCCCCTGTAACAACATAATAAATATATAAATTTATAAGTAAAATATGATATATTTACTGTTTCGTCATGTACAGAGGTTCTAATTTTAAATAGTATTTCACTTCTTTGAAACTGGAAATAACAATTAGTGCCATATAAGAGTATTTTTTTTCTAGTATTTTTCTTAGTAACACATTAAATTTTGTTTGCACTTAAGAAAGGATGATAATTTTAATATAATGGATTGTAAAACGTTTGCCAAATTTGTTTTCAATACACAACTGGAATCTCTTCAGTTTATGATAACAATACAGTATAATTTGACTGTACTAGAAATTACTCTTTATGAAAATCTATTTTATTTACAAGTTAAAAAATCGTCATTTACACACTCCTATTACGATATTTTAATTTATATATTTTAAAATTATTATTTTTTAATTAAATATTTCAATAAATATTTAAATACTTTTATACTAATTTTAAAATTTTGTATAAATATAAAACAATTATCTACTATAATAAAAATTTTAAATTAATATTAAAAATTAAAATCTTGAATTATTTTACTTAAAATAATAAAATAAATGCATATAACACTCAGATAATATGTATAATACAAAACAAAAAGAAACAAAATATAACTATTTTCATTTTCCTCTTCATCATTGCTCGGTACAAATAAACATTCATTCATTTTCACTCTCTGAATTTTTTACATCATTTAGGCAGCGATGCTTTGCCAAAATTTCTAAATCGGTTCGTAGTGATTCTTTTTTCTAATATTTATGTCTTGATTCGTCAATTTGATTTTTACCTAGTATATATCTGTTAGGAAAAAGCTAATTGTAGGTCATATCCTTTGAAAGTAGATCAAATTTTCAAAATTTGTATACTCTTTTGAATTTATCAAAGTAAATTTAATTTATGTGATCATTATTAATAGCAAGAACCATAAAATTTACAACAAACGATTCGCGCGAACCGGTAGGAAAGCATCGTTGCAATTAGGGTTTCAGCTATTTTCAAAAAACCTGTAATTTGATTTATTTACTTGTCTATTTAAGATCATTGGATATTTTCTGGTTTGGAAATAGGCAATTTTGCAGATCCTAGTTGAATTTTTGGATTTTTCTTTCAAAAAAATGATTCTAGATTTCTAGCTAAGCTAAGGCCCTCACGTTTTTCATTAAATTTTAATCTAATAAATTAACAGTCTTCATTACATATGTTTTCGCAAGGATTGACTTATATTTTTTACTAATACTAAATTTATTTAATTCATGTATTCATATAATTTCATGTTTAAAAATCCTATCTAAATAATTAAACAATTATTATTAAAAGGAAATATTAAAGTAAAATATCCAATAAATATAAATGAATTATATACGTGTAGTGTGCGACAATCCCACAACTGAACTGGATGTAGTAGATGTACAATGTTATACAAGGGTTATCTGTAATTGAAACTTTTTTTATTTCTTTTCGAACATAAAATTTTGTACCAATTTTCCAAGCAATGATTTACAAATTATATCATTGAATCTACTGTTTAATGTGTTTACCAATGTATCTAACTGCAAAGTTGTATTTTGTGTTAATATCTTTATTATTTTTGTTTTTGATATTAATTCGATAATCAGAAAAAAATCCTTTTTGAAATGTGTACAAATTGCACAATACCGCAAATTCATTGCTAACATTGAAATAGATGACCTTTTAGAGATCTTCCAAAATTATTTTATGGCATAGATTTATTAATGAAGAAAATCGGAATTTCAGATATTTCTTTAAACTTAATTATAAATATTTATTAGATAAATACTAATAGCGTTCACGACCAAGTCAAATATCCTAGAACATATCAAGCCAAAATTTTGAAACCTCCCAAAATCGCATAATAATCGCATATTAAATATCGGGATTATTATTATTGCGCAACTGATATATAATTTTGGAAGATATCGCTTTGTTTTGAACTTAATTGTTCAAACAGAATGATATTTGCGAATTTCGGATTGTCTGTACGTGATATAGTCTATCTATTATATTTGCAACCTTTTATGTTTTCTATGTTTAATGTAACTTTAATGTAATAAATATATCAAAATCTTTACATTTTAGATTCTTTTTTCTGAATCATTGAATTCAATAAATGACATCTAACACTTAATAAAAATTGTATAAAAAATATACGACTAGATTTAGTCTTTTTATTAATCTAGAAAAATAGAAAAGTCCATCAATATAATATTTTTTGTAAGTTGAAAAAATTTATAAATGATATAAATTTAATAATTTTCAATCCGAACAATTCATATGTTTGCTACAAGTCATGAACGCTTGTTGCTACATTTGTGACATAAAAACAAATAAAGAATTCAAAAGCTACAATTATCTTCTTAAATTCTCATCCTATCTGAATTTAATAAAATTTGTCTTACATAGTGGCTAGTATAGAACGTATATAGTCTATGTTGAAATTAATTTTCAAATATATAGCTAATGAATTGTCTCTAAAAAATTTGAAATTAATTTTCATCTCTTTTTTTGAAATATAAAAGTTTGAAATATACAATTAATTTTAATAAAAGTCACTCACTGTTATCGAAATTTTATATATTATCTTACATGAAAATGTTTTCAATTAAAAATTAAACACATCACCCCTGTTCTCTAAAAAAATTATTTTAAAAACATTGCATTTTACCACATGTAGTAACAATATAGTACAAAACAAAATATTAAATGGAATTGTGTAATTAAGGGTTCGGTACCATTTATTGAATTTTTTTTCTGGAATTTACGTTAGTTGAATATTGATGGATCGTTTGTTTTTTTATATATATTTCATGGGCGAATGCCACATACATTGGAATGACTGCCCGTCATCTTCATTCTCAAGTTCATGATCAATATAGACTGTTGGAAATTGATCAATATTAATGAACGGAATTTTGTGCTACATGATGAAAATAAATGTAAAATATTTTTGTCTGTGAATGTAAAAATATATTTTTGAAAATTTAATGAAATCTTATTAAAATTTCGGATTTTATAATATAAATTATTAAAATTTGAGATTAATAAACAGAGTTTATAATTTTTTAATTGCATATATTTTTAAAATATAAAAGATTAATGATTTAATTCATTTGAAAAACCAATTTAAATCGATGTAGTTTCAATTTCAATACTTCCTGATGATTAGAGTATGTCTATCGAAAATTTTATAGTTTAATTTATGTTTGATTGGCGTTCTTTTATTCAATAATTCATAATTTTTTTAAAGTTTCTATAGAACACAACAATAATACCCAAAATATATTCGTAACAAATACAATAAGTTTATTTAATCCATTTCGTAACTGAACACTCAATGTTGAGATTTTCTGTGTTTTGATGTGAGTGCTATATTTCTTCACGAAAGCTTTAATATTGCTAAAGTTCTTGATGTATTATTTTTTACCAGGCTGTATTCATGTGCCGTTAGGATTAATTTCTAAATATGTTGACCTTTGAGTTTGATTAGTTATTGTTGTATTTTTGTTTAAATATTATAAAAAAGAGCTGTCGTTATTTTCGCATTTTATCGAAATATACTGCTATCTATGATGAAAATACATTTTCATTTTCAAGTCATAAAGTAACTAATTGAAATAAATAAAGAATCAAAAACGTTGTCAATTACAAAATTATTTAAAATTTATTTTTAATTACTCAATATATAGAAAATTTCAGAATCTTTTGATATTATTTCCGAAATTAGATGAATATCAATTAACTTCCTGTTGTAAATTTAATTGAATAATGATGTTCATAATAATTCATAATTTTATTTTTAATTTATTAAATTAATCAACTTAGAAACTAAATTGTAATTTGAATGAATTTATGGTACTAAACCACTAATTCAAACCTTTCTATTTTAATATTCTATTTTATTTCAAGTAACCAGATATTTTTTATTAGAATATGGGACATGTTCTAATCAAAACTTTAAAAAACACAGCGGATAGAATCTTCTTAGATTATTTATTCGTGCGTTAATCAATTACGATACTAATTACTATACAATTTATTTCTAGTAAAATAATTAAACAAAATATTTTTTTGCATCACAAATGATTTGACACCACACTTGTTGCTGTATAATATGAAAGCTCTATCTAATATGAAGTAGATAAAGCAGAAAATTTGTGAAAATGTTAAAAGCGTTACATGTCTGATCCGGGACAATTTTCAGTGACGGACAAACAGCTCAAATCCGCGACAGTTTCGCATAATAGCAAATCAACGATAATTTAATTCTTTTCACCAATTTTTTTAGTTTTAATGAATAAATTGATGTTCTAATTTTCAGAACTCATTCTACTGTTGAAACTTTTCCCTAATTATCATGCACTTCGTTGTCTGATTATTAAAATTTAATTATTCTATTTATATCCATAATCTGTGTTAATTTCTTTGACTTTTGAATACTAATAAATTTTTCCCAAAATTTAAAAAATGAATTTTAGAATTGTAATAATAATCAAAATACTAATACTGTTGTTGAGATTGGAAACTAAAAGGATTAAAAGCTTCTTAGTCTTATTTTTTATTCTTAACTAACGAATAAAATATCAATATTGTCTCAATACCAGTTCGGTGTTCCGTGAATTTTCGAAAGCTACTTATTCGAAAATATAGAATCTATGCTATAGATCAGAAATGTCAAACTCGGGCCCTCAACAAAGTTTTTTGCAATCCAGCTAACAAATGTAATGATTATTTAAATATTGAGTAAAAACTAAAATTCAAAAGAAATGTTCAATATAATTTAAAAAATATAATTTAAATAAGAAATATAAATAAGAAATAAATAAGAAATTTAAATAAGAAATATAATTCAATATAATTTTCTATATGCATATCTAAACACACATTTATTTATGTATATAATTATTGTAAAATCTTCAACATTCATTCATAGGAACATCAATAGGTAGTTAGGGGCCTTTCGCGCCCACACACCATTGCACAATAAAATAGGGGGGTTTATCACTGATTAAATTACGTAATAATGTAATTAATCTCGGATTATCTTGATTAAATAATTATGTAATCAAGATAATTAATTTTGTGCGCACATTTTTTTAAATAAATTTTTTGGCACAATTTTTTTGAAATGTAAATTTTTGTATTTTAATTGTTTATGTAATTATTATTTTAAGATAAATTTTAAAATAGAGTTTTGACTATAATTTTATAGATGAATTTTTTATATATGATCATCAGAATTGTTTCGAATACGTATGCTTCTTGCTCGTCGATCATTTTTAATTTTTACAATCGTCAGAATTCAATTTATTTAAACACAATCAGTGTTTAATAAATATTCTAGTATTTCTTCGTCGGTATTAAGATTATTAATTAAAAGTTTTATAAAATTAAATATTTCATGTACTAGACTATTGTATTCCAGTGGTTTAATCCCCATGACAACGACTTTTCCTCTTGCAAATACATTTACACAAAGTCGATTATACTTGACAAGTCTTAATGCTGGAAACAGTTCCGGTTCGTAAATGTTTTTCTGTTTTGGTAGACAAATCATACAAATTGATTCGACAACCTGTGTCAATATTCAAAGATAATGATTGAATTTGTAAATCTTGAATCTGATATTTGAAATCTCCTTCCTGTAATGGTCCTTTGCATCCCATTATCCTGCATTTTTCGCTCTTGAAGAATAAGATTGGATGTTTTCCACTTCTATCCACTTCATGTTGAGGTTTTCCGGTCTGGAACTCCATTCCGGTTACTTCACATCTTCTATAATTAATATTACTAATCATTTTAAGCTATCTATCCAATTATAAACAAATTAAATTAAATTAAATTAAATGGAATTAAGACATGATGCAGTATATCAAATTGTAGGGTCAAGTGGGAGCGGAAAAACTTTATTTGTATGTAATTTATTGCAGTTAAACATATTCAAATCAAAATTCAATAAAATATATTGGCATAGGGGTGCAGACGAAGAACATGGATTGACACAAAATCAGTTTTGTAAATTGAAAATGACAATAGTTAAGGGATTTGATAAAAACTGGTCGTCTACGTTACGTCGAGGCGATGTAATAATTATAGATGATTTGTATCAATAAGCCAATAAGGAAAAAGATTTCAATAACTTGTTCACAAAAATCAGGAGACATTGCTACTGTTATTTTCATAACACAAAATTTATTTCATCAAGAAGGAAGTCATCGAACTCGTAATTTAAATGTTCAATACCTAGTTATTTTCAAAAATCCTCGCGATAAAACGATTATAAATAATAAATAATAATGCTCAAATCTTACCTGCTTTAAAATAAAATTCAATATCTGAAAATAAAGATTCTATACTAGATGTAATGGAACACTTGCCTTCTGTTATTAACAAAGTTTCTGATGTATTTCATAAAGAACAAAAATTAGGAACAATTAAACTTCGAAATATTAGCAAGAAACATATAAACAAAAGAATGAAAGGATACGGAACTATATCCCAATCATGATTAGCGCAAAATCAGAATTATCCATCTTTGATAGACCATCTCCTCAAGCAGTGATTGAAAATGGTTCTTTTGAAAATATTTATCCGGTGAATTCAATTACAGATCCAGGAAACACTTCAATTCAATTTTACATCAATAGCTCTCAAACCGAATACTTGGATTTGAACGATACATTACTCTACATTCAAATAAAAGTTGTAAATAGTAACGGGGAAAATTTATCTAATAAATCAGATGTTACTGCAAACAATTTCTTTTTCCAAACTCTTTAAAGGTGTTGAAGTAATTTTAAAAATAAATATTACTTTGAATGTATATGTAATAGGAAAATTTAAATAGTTCATACTATTGAACAGGAGGCTTAAATGTCATCTCAATAGCAGCTGTACTATTATCTTCAGGAGTAGTTCATATACTTTAGACATTCTTGCTTTTTTTCATAAAAAATTATTTTTATTTATAGTAAATAATCGATTTGTTCGCATACTTGTGCATTTATTTTAATAAATAATTTAATAAAAAATTAAATAATTTTTATTACTAGGTAAATTATACCGTAACTATTGTAAATTAAAAGATCATAATAAAAAATGTCACAAAAAATGGAAGAGTATTATGGTCAAAAATACTATAATTCCATTTACTTTATATGCTCTGTATGCATAACTTCCCAACCCATTCCCTATTTAGACTTTTATAATCATCATAAAAACTATTTAGAAGACCTCCAACTAATGAAATCCCAGCATCAATTAAAAAAATTAAATTAAGCAGCACCCAAATTACCCCATTAAGTAATCCTATTAATGAACCCATTAGCGAACCTACAACAGATCCTATAAATAGTATTTGGGATGACCTAAATGAAGATATCGGATCGTTGGATTCATGGGATGGAGAGTTGGAAGATGTGGAAGCGGTGGAAAATATCGGATCGATGGATTCGTGGGTTAGAGCGGTGCAAGAGATAGAAGATATTGGATCGATGAATTCTTGGGATGGATAAATGGAAGAGGTTGAAAACATGTGGCAAAATAATATTAATATACAAATTGGCGGAAATTTACCGATAATTCAAAGCGACTTACGAGGTAGTCATCAAATAATTAATATAGATACTACCAACTTAAACATTAAGGGACTTTTTTTTCCTGTAGAGTTAATTCACAAGTTAAGAGAGACAATAGAGGAACTAAGATATGTGAAAATTCAATTTAGAATAGAAATTGAATTCGAGAAAGACGCAGAGATAAAATTAAATAACATTAGTTACAGCGCAAGACCACTTACCCAATCATTCTTTGATGAAGGGATACAAAAGATCAGTGATAAGATTGCTTCAATAACAGAGTTAGGGAGTAGTTGGGTTATTAGAATAATAACTGAAATTTACTTTATAGTAACAAAAATAAGTAATATCAGTAGGTTGAGTGTAGAAGTTACATAAAAACCAAAAATTTTGGCTAACAAACAGTGTTTAATAAATGTGAAAAATAGTGATAATTTATGTTTTATTTATAGCATATTGTCGATAATTAAAAAAGATGAGATTGCTAGTGGACATAGAAAAGATAGTTATAGTTACACTAAGTATCTAAATGAATTAAATTATGACCCAAATGATATGCCCATGAAATTAAATGGTATTAGAAAATTTGAATCAAATAACGAAGGACTAATAATTAATATATTTAGTTATGACGAAACATCAAAACCCGAACACAACGACTTTGTTTTAAAACATCCGTTTTTAAACATAATTCATAGGTCCAAAGTTACAGAAGGAACAATTAATAATTTATTACTATTAAATAAAGGAGAACATTATCATTATGTAGGAATAACATCACTCAATAGGTTATTGAATTGTCGAAATAAAAATATCACAACAGAAAGAATTCGATCATTATGGTGTCATAGATGTCTGAACGAATTTAGATATAAGAAAGCATTGGACAAACATGAGATATTATGTACGAGAAATCAGTTAGGGACAACTTTATATAATTTCCCAGAAAATAAGTTTATTAAATTCACTGATTGGTCCAAAAATGTAACCCCACCATATGTTATAAATGCAGATTTCGAATCTGTTTTGCCAAGGGACGACGTACACCATCAAATACATTTACTCATTTCGGCAGGACTTTTATTAATAAATAATTTTGATGGGAGTACAACATATAAAGAATTTATAGGTGAAGATTGTGTGGAACAATTTTTAAAATCAGTGGAAAAAATAGCAAAATATACAGTATTACCGTATTATTATAAAATGGGAAGTCAAACAATTAAGGAATTAACAAACCTACAACAGATTCAATTTGATACTTGTATAAAATGTTATCTTTGTTTGAAAGACATTGTTGATCCAGTGAGAGATCATGATCATTTTACTGGGGAATACTTGGGTGCTGCTTGCAATGACTGAAATATTAATAGAAAAATAAACAAAGTATTACCAATTGTTTTCCATAACTTAAAGGGATATGATATGCACCACATATTAAAATATTGATTAAGTAAATTTAAAAATTGGGCTTTAGGATGTATTCCAATAACAACTGAAAAATTTATTTCATTAATTGGCCGCTTGGGAAAAATTAGCGTGAGATTTATTGATTCTTATAAATTTATAAACGATTCTTAAGCAAAAGCGGTAAAAACCTTGACGACTTTGCCTTTAACTCGAAATGTTTTTAAGGGAACTATAGTTGATGAAAAGGGGATCTTTCCATATAACTTTGCAACTAGTTTAGATGTTCTTCAGGATACTTATGAGTTACCACTGATTTGGAAAGGTGTCACTGAGGCTGAATATGAAAAAGCTCGGATAATTTGGGATGAAACTAACTGTAGAACTTTACTTGATTGCATGAAAGTTTATCTAGATTGTTTTCTTTTGACTGACTTTTTCCAACAATTTCGAGCGAAATCGATAGCACACAATAGATTAGAACCTTTAAATTATTTTGGGATTCCCGGAATGTCTTGGTCTTTTACTTTAATGTCGTTGGATGACGATATAGAATTAATTACTGAAAATAAAATGTTTAGCTATTATGAGGGAGGTATTAGATGTGGTCTTACTTTTGTTAATAAACACTATGTTAAAACTGACGAAAACACTGATTTACTTTATATTGATATTAATAATTTATATGGTTGGGCTTTAAGTCAACCTTTACCTTGTGATGAATTTAATTGGATATTTAACGGATTTGATACAATAATATCTGATTGTTTGACTTTGAATCTTTGTCATATGGGTATACTCTTGAAGTTTATCTTGAGATTCCTTCTGAACTTCATGATAAGTTATATGACTTTCCTATTGCAGCTGAGAAAATGAAATCTGAGGGTTCAAAGGTTGAAAAATTGTTGCTGACTCATTATACTAAATATAGCTATGTAATTCATTGGCGATTATTAAAATTATACTTGTTTCTTGGTGTTTAAGTGACACATGTTAATCGTGCAGTAAAATTCAAACAATCTACTATTTGTAAAAAGTATATCTACATAAACACAAAACTTCGAGCTAAAAGTACAAATACATTAGATAAAAATTATTATAACATCGAAGAAATTGTACGGATGCACTCAGGATTTACAAATTCAATCATTATCTTTGAATATTGACACAGGTTGTCGAATCAACTTGTATGATTTGTCTACCAAAACAGAAAAACATTTACGAACCGGAACTGTTTCCAGCATTAAGACTTGTCAAGTATAATCGACTTTGTGTAAATGTATTTGCAAGAGGAAAAGTCGTTGTCATGGGGATTAAACCACTGGAATACAATAGTCTAGTACATGAAATATTTAATTTTATAAAACTTTTAATTAATAATCTTAATACCGACGAAGAAATACTAGAATATTTATTAAGCACTGATTGTGTTTAAATAAATTGAATTCTGACGATTGTAAAAATTAAAAATGATCGACGAGCAAGAAGCATACGTATTCGAAACAATTCTGATGAAGATGGAAGAACTCTTTCCGAATATGAAAAACAAGCTTTCGTATTGTGCTTCTGAATATTTAGCTTCACGGATCTATCAAATGACAGGAATTAACATCGAAGAAATTGTACGGATGCACTACGAATCAGTTCAAGGAACTGGTTTGAAATGTTTAAATGACTGCATTTTTTGTGCAGATTCCTCAATGTTGACCTGTCCATTTAGATGCACAATATCTATATGTAGAAGAAGTTGTACATATTTTGTTGACTGAGCTAAGAAGAGCTTATTATAAGCCGATTTGTGATGATGTAAATTAAATACATTTTGATCTTTTTACGTGTTTATTTTATGTGTTGAGAATTAGTTTTTCATAAAATTTTTAATTGGTTGAATTATTATTATTATTATTATTATTATTATTATTTTGTTAACACTAAATTTCTTTGAAAATTTGATCTTTATCAACATGTATAAAAATCATATATAAAAAATTCATCGATAAAATTATAGTCAAAACTCTATTTTAAAATTTATCTTAAAAAAAAATTTAACTTAAAATAATAATTACATAAAAAATTAAAATACAAAAATTTACATTAAAATATAAAAATTTGAATTTCAAAAAATCGCGCCAAAAATTTCAACAAAAAAAATTGTGCCAAAAAATTTATTTAAAAAAATGTGCGCACACAAAATTAATTATCTTGATTACATAAATATGTAATCAAGATAGTCCGAGATTAATTACGTCATACGTAACTTAATCAGTGATAAACCCCCCCCCCCCCCTATTTTATTATGCGATGGTGTGTTGGCGCGAAAGGCCCCTGACTACCTACTAACATCAACAAAATGAAAAATACACAAGCCGCTGTATACATTCATATAAATTTCAATAAATCCTTTAAACATAGCAATTTTTTGTGTGGCCCTTCACAAGTCTCAAATTGTTAATGCGTCCCTAGACATGTGTTGAGTTAGACAAGCCTGCTATAGATCATTTGACTGAAAATCTTATCATTGAAAAATATATATTCTTTTCTCGGAAATTGCCGAGCATTAATGCCATGTCACTTTGAAATTTATAACTCATTTCTGTAAAAGTTTGCTGGCGCGAAGATGGTTACCCACTTTACTGTTTAGTTGAAAAACTCCTAAGTGTGCTAAAAATTTATAAAAATAATTTTTATTTTTTCTGCTTAACTTAAGGTTTTATTCTACTCTACATGCATGTTGTGGGGGAACACGATCTGCTTCGCTGAAATATTTAGAAAATGATATCCAATATTTTTTTGGATTTCAATATGAAATGATTAATAGAGGAATAACAAATAATATATTTAAGTTTATTTTTCTGAGTTAATGTGGAAGCCTGTGACTATTTTTCTTCAGCAAATATGCCATGAGAGTATAAAGATTGAGAATACCATAATTCTTTTTAGTAAGATGTTAAAATAAAATATTCAATGTATTGAAAATTTTTGAAATCTCATAAACATTACTTATATTTTGTAAACTATTTTAATGAATCATATGGCTTACATATAAACAATAATAATAATTTTTTAATAATTTATAAATAAAAATAGCTCGTGGAAAATTATTTTCAAACCAATAATTTCAATTTGGAATTATCACTTTTTGAAATGGTTTATTTTTTTATCTCTTTTGAAAAGGTTTGTAATTTTAATAGCTAAACCCGCTATTTCCACAAGGAATTACATGCAATTATTTTAATTGTTGCTTTAGCGTGACATTTGTACTTATATTTTGAAAATAATGTTTACAGCTGTCTCTAGAACTATAAATAAGTTTTATTTTGTAACCGAAATCTTAAGTGTGTTCTAATGTAATGGAAATTGATTAATAAAATTATTTTCAACCATTCAATTCTAAAGAAATAATAAAATATTAAAAAATAATAATTAACAACACCATTCTTATTAGTGTTAATTCTTATTATTAAATTAATCATAATCCTATAAATGAAACGCATAATATTTTATTAAAACATTGTTATTAAAATTTGTAATATTTTTAATTTATTTGTACATACTGAGTTTCTTTCAACTATTACTACTCATTTGTTCAGAAGTTGCGAAAACTTATTTTCTTATGGAAGGAACCATCAATTTTTAATTCTGACAAAACCCCAGGCTCTGAAATGTCATTTTCTCTATTTTTTTTATTTTTTTCAAATACAAATTATAAAATACTCAGAACTTTCGATTTAATGCATAAAATTGAATTTTGTAAATCCATTAATTGACAAAGGCAATAAGTTTATTTGATGACAATCATAAATACTTGGCTAAATTACCGCAACGTAATATGTGTGAACAATCACGAATTTATAGCTCAAAAACTTATATTACCATTAGAGTTTATTCTCGAGAATTATTTTTCTCGATTTCTCGAGATTTCTCGGACAAAATTTTTTTCTTATTTCTCCAGAAATATTCCATTAAATTCTCGAGAAAACTAGGAATTTATAAAAAAATTCTAAAAATCCAATCATACAATGGCATTTATTGGTTTATAAATTTCCAATTTTATTATATAAACTTCTCTTCTTTCATTAGATAACTTATAGATGGCTTCTTCTATTAAAAATTATGATAATTGTTTGAATTTCTTTGAAAAAATAGAAAAGCAAACAGCAAAGTGTAATATTTGTTCCAAACAAATATCGCGTAAAGCATCAGGTACATCAGGATTGCATCGTCACTTTGATCATATACATTTTATGAAAAGGATCCCGAAGGAAACACAAATCTCATCTAAAAGAATTAGAAATTCAAATTTATTTACACCAATTGATTCATTTTATAAACCAAATAGAACAAGCCTTAACGAGATTGTTTCAGAATTAGCTACCATTGATGGAATATCCATAAGGAAATTTTGTCCCAGTAAATTCATTAGGCTTTACTTATCCAAACAACTTCGCGATGTAATGAAGTTAATTTACGACTGCTATGATGAAACGAAAGCGATTATCATTTCTAATATAAAGAAGAAGCAATTGATAAATAAAAAGGTCAGTATATATATATCGATGAATGGAATAGCTTAAGAAATCGAAGGTTTTAAATATTCACGTTTACTATTGTGATGGCGACTCTGGTAATTAAGTATTGTTTAATGTTTGTGGTAGTTGTACTTCAGAAGTACTAATTGAATTAGTTAATAAGAAACTAAAAGATTTTGAAATATATTTTGAATGTGATGTTGTGGCAACTACGAGTGATAGCGTGAATGTAATGCTGAAATTTGGGCGTCTCTCTTTTGCAGGTCACCAATTATGTTATAATCATGCTATTCATTTAGCATTGATGTCAGTTCTTATTCCAAAATAAAAAAAACAATCAAAAAATTAGCGATGGCGTTGATAGTGATTCTGAACAAGACTATTGCTTAAATTCATCTGTTAGTGATTCTGAAAGTAATGGATCAACTTCTGATGCCGAATTTATTTCTAAAGAATATTTATTACTTACTACAGATATGAATATTGCAGAAACTATAAGACGAGTTCCAAGAATTGTTAAGATATTCAAAAATTCACCGGTTAAGAATTCAATATTGAAAAAATATATAATCGTTGAAAAAAGAGCTGTCATTGATTTTGGACTGTAAAACACGATGGAATAGCTTATTTACTATGCTAGATCGTGTAGTTCGTGTCATTGAGGCAATTGAAAAGTCTTTAAAAGATTTGAATTTAGGCCATTTGTGGAGTGTTGAAAACACAATGACAACTAAATGTATTTTAAACGCATTAGGGCCTGTTAAAATTGCAATCGAGGCTTTAAGCCGAAAGGATACGAATATACTAACTAGCGAAGAAATACTCAAATTTTTATTTAATGCACTTCAAACTGAAAATTCGTCATTAAGTAGACAATTGTTGACTGAACTAAAATATCAATTATCTAAAATCGAAAACTTTTATCAACTTCTCTTATAAAATTCTTGCAAGATCCAAATTTTAAAATAGATCGTGGCGACAATTTTTTCAACTTTTCTTCAAAGTCAGAAATTATCAAAATTGCGAAAGTTAATATGGCAAGATTATTTAGAAATATTGGAGATAAAGAAAATTTTGATCTAAACAATGAAATTGATCTTGACGATATGACTACAGAAAATGATTTGATTATCGATAAAAATTCGGCCTTGAATCTATCTCAGTTACTTGAAAAATCAATTCAAAAGAGCGTAAAGCAGCCTCAGCCCTTCTTAGATGATAATTATTCGTCACTAACAAAATAAATTAATTTGTATGAAGTGACGGGAAAGATTACTCCAAACTTAGAAATGCTTTGCCAACAATACGACCGACGTCAACGCAAAATGAACGAAATTTTTCAGTCTCTGGAAATGTTGTGAGTGTGAGAAGAACGCGATTAACTTAAAAATCAATAGATTGCTTATGTTTTTTAAAACATTTTTTAAAAACTAATTTGAATTTAATTTAATTTTTATTAAATATAATTTACGTATATTATACCGTAACACTCAATTTCTGCAATATTTAATAACTGACTTGCATATTTCTAAAAGATGTTTAATAAAGACGAAATTTTTTCAAATATTTAAAGCCTCTGTGTATTTAGAATTTCTCAAATTTCGTGAGAATACTCGAGAATGGAATTTATTTTTCTCGATTTATCGAGAATGAAAAATGATCGAGAAATTCACTACTCTAATTACCATATAATCTAAATGATGAATTTTTTGCAAATTAGATAATATATTTATGGATATATATAATTTTTAATTCTGATTGTTATAATTTAGTAGAAATTTTGTATTTTACAATTTATAATACGATAACATAATTAAATTCTTAGCTGTTATTATAATCAATCTCGTAAAATCTTATTCCAATAACTTGTGAGATCTTTTACCTTTTAGTTTCATAAGCGAAATCATGTCATATTTCCATTTGAGAGATTATTGCAAAATAATTCTGTTAAATAATTTGTGAATAATTTTTCAGATATTTGGATGGATTCCTGATACGACTGACAATTCAAGCCCCACAATAAAATGTTTTGGACAAGTAAGTGTCATTTATGTTTTCATTACAAATAATAATTTTGAAAAATAAACATCTATTACCTTTAAAACTAATTAAAATTATTTAGGAATAATTATTTTCTCTTATTCTAATATCATTAGTCTTTCTTATAAAACTTATTATTCTAATTTGCTATTAATTATTGGTGTTATTATTATTATTATTATTATTATTATTATTATTATTATTATTATTATTATTATTATTATTATTATTATTATTATTATTATTATTATTATTATTATTATTATTATTATTATTATTATTATTATTATTATTATTATTATTATTATTATTATTATTATTATTATTATTATTATTATTTAAGTTTAAGAGAAATATGGTGAAGGGATTGATTTATCATTCATCGCCTTTATCTAGTGTTGATAAATTGGTTGAGTTGTTGATAAAGAATGGGTATTCTAAATCATTTTTATTATTGATGATAAAAAGGACTGTATACAAATTTATTAAAAATCCTAAGGGCCCATGCTTGGGAAAGTAGGAGTGTAATTTGACAAATGAATGTGAATTGAGTGTTGATCTAAATAATAGGAAAATGTATATAAGAATAATGAGCCTATATTTGTGTTAGTATTGCCGTACTCGGAAGGTTTTACAAATTATAAGAGGAACTTAAGTAAACAGATGGGAAATTTAGTGTATAAGATCGTTTCTAAATCATGTAACGTACGCAATATGTTTATTAATAAATCAAAAATAGGTGATTTGTAAGAGGTGTAATGCCACATACATTGGAGAGACTTCCGTCACCTCTGTACTTGATTTCTAAAGCTTTGTCGATTGAAGGGTTTGAGCCCAATAAAGGCTGTAAAAGTAAAATAGGAATATCTGAGTTTAAAATTTTGTTGAAAAGTTTTAATAATTATTGGGAACGTGTTATAGGCTAGGCATTGTTGATAAGGTTATTGGATCCAAAAATTAATATGCAAAGTGCTATGACTATGAATGTTTTGAATGTTTTTAAATAGATTGAGCATGTTTAATCGTGACAAATTGATGTTTCTTTATTGTTTAACACATTTTAATAATTTTAATATTTGCAAAATGTCAAATTAAAATTTATAAAATTAATTTTTTAAAATTGTTTTATTATTTTAATATCTTATTATAATAAAAAGTTTAATATTTATAATTTTTTTAAAATTTTTAAATATTTTTTTATTAAAATATTTAATTAAAAATTAATTTGTCTAAATAAATATAAATAATCCATAATATTGAGGTTGAAGATGACAGTTAAACTGTCGAAATATATCGTTCGAAGAGTGTTTTATTGGCGTTTTCTTTTTATTATTATTATTATTATTATTATTATTATTATTATTATTATTATTATTATTATTATTATTATTAATATTTTAATATTAATTATTTTTTTAGTTATAATTTATTATTATTTCTTCTGACATTATTTAATTAATTTTAGAATCTAATTGACAAGGATAATATTGGTGAAATACAATATTTTCCAAACAACGGAAATAGCTCGTAAGTATTCTCTTCTAAATTAATGTTTACATTATTTATTTATGTTTGTATTCTCTACTTGTTAATGGCTAAATTGTATATATATATATATATATATATAATTATTCAAAACAATATATTTCAACAGATAAAATAAATTGATTGCTTTTACAAAATCTGCAAAATCTGAGGACATTTTAGATATACGAAAATTTATGATAACTGAATTTTTGCTATTGGGAATTTCATATATAATACTACCTTTAAATTCTATTTTTATATTGTTGTTATTATTATTTGTTATTTTAATTATTACAGATACAATTTTGTTTTGACTATTATAATTATCATATAATTATAATATAAATCTATATAATATCATTGTTTTAGATTTCTATCTAAGTTCCTCTAACAGACAAGAAACTATATTTAATTACTTATTTTGCTTTACTGTTGATTCCTATTGAATAACTATTTCTCGCATAATTACTAGAAATTTTCTATAAATTTTGTCCTATCACATGGCAATAAACCAATATCATTAATCTAATTTTCAATTTACTAAACTGAAGTTTGACTATTTTGTTATTAATTACATCTCTAATATATTCTGAAATAATCTATTTGTTACCATTGAACGCAAATATTTTATTACTTTTATTTACAAAAATTTCTGTTACAATCTTGATATAATTAATTTGAAACGTTATAATTTTTGTATTTCATTTTTAGACGAGTACATTTTTTTGTTTAAAAAATAATAAAACATCTTTTTGGTCTATACTTAAATCAAATTACTCGTTCAATTTCGCATGTTCACAGATTAACGATTTAAATGCTGGATGCGAAACCAAATTTTCAATTATCAATTGATGATTTTTTAAATAAACACTTATTTTAAATAAAATATTAAATTACAACGGTAAGAGAACAAAATTTTCTAAAATATATCGCAGTATTTTACTATAGCTCAGCCTTCATCATTAGCCACTAAACAAATTCAATAAAATGTTTATACTGATAGGTTTATTAGTAATTGCATAATTATATATTCGGCATCCTAAAAAATTTGTTTTTCCTAATAGTTAATACTCACAGGTTATGCATTTGTGATTTTATCATCAAAACTTTACAAGCAACACTTTCCAGTAGTTTTTAAAATCGTTAGCGTTTTGAACTTTTCTTTGCAATTTATATGACATGTGTTATTTTTTATATGTCCATATGATGCCACTTAAAGTATTGAAAATTATTTGACAAGCTATAGTTTTTACTAATATATAGTTTTAAGCTGTTTTTATAAATAGTTTCTCAACTAAGTAAATGTGTAAAATTTGATTGACTGTTCCACGAGAGCTTATTTTCACAAATAATGTTCCAAATAATATATGAATTGTAAATAAAATAGCAAAAAATAATTATGAAATTTCTTTCGAAACATAAATTATTTTAAATTAAATTATCATTAAATACTTTCAGAAACAAAAATTAAATTCTTGATGTGTAAAACCTGAGTCGGATCTGACAGGGGGTGCGCGCCTCCAGTTTTTATGTATAAAAATAATTACGAAATTATGAATGTATGTATGATGTGTCAGTGATGTATTCAGGCCTTATCCAACAAATGTGTGTGTATCATTCTCGGATCTGTTTAAGAGCCTATAAATTGACTTTATATATTATTATTCTTCATTAGGAAGTATAAAATACTGATATTCACAAATAATTTTTTCTTTCATTAAAATAAATGTCAAACACCAAAAGGTTGTTGTGCACATATTTTTCTCTACAATGCCAGCTTTTTGGGACTTATATTTGGAGCATATTTCAATCTTTGTAAAACTATGACTATGATTGAAAAATTAAGCACCCCCAAATTTTTTAGTTGCGACCCGCCTCTGTGTAAAACAATGACACTATTTTGCTGGTCTCAAAAAAATGAATCAAAAATTGATCTTTTAAAATTCGATAACAGTCCTTTTTTTTACCGGTTTTGAAAAAAATTGATTCACTTTTTGCCACATTTCATTAAGTGAAAAAGTCTTAAAAAATCTAGTTACCATTTTTCTACATACTTAAACACTCGAGCTTATTATGACACTAAGTGCAGTATTTATTTTAATTCAAGATCATTATTACCAAAATCACATTCCAAATTTTGTACATTATTTTCTTTTAAAAAGTATATTGGGCACATTTATTTTAACAGAAAATTTGAATATTTACTTACATCCACATAAACATAAGTAATTTCTCTACATATTTTCTATTATTTACCAAAAAGCTGTTAAAAATTTTCTTTTTATTAAGATTTTATTTAACTTAAAATAATAATCGTTTCCAATTATTTATCATCAACAGTGGTTGTTTTTAAGGCGTGATTTATTATACTATTGAGGAGCTAACATCTTCAAATTTCATCTACTTTGGTCGAAATTAATACGTATTTTAGTAAACATATATTATATCTAGTTTTAGAAACTCCCAGAGTGATTTATTATACTATTGAGGAGCTAACATCTTCAAATTTCATCTACTTTGGTCGAAATTAATACGTATTTTAGTAAACATATATTATATCTAGTTTTAGAAACTCCCAGAGTGATTTATTATACTATTGAGGAGCTAACATCTTCAAATTTCATCTACTTTGGTCGAAATTAATACGTATTTTAGTAAACATATATTATATCTAGTTTTAGAAACTCCCAGAGTACAGAATAACCGGAGAGCTTTAGGAAATTGAATTCGAAATAATTTTTTTACATATTAAGTGGCATTGTTTCATTTTGAACGTTTTCAAGTTCTTTCTATATTGTTATATTCAATTTATAAATGAAACAGTAATAAATAGCATAAATATATTTTGACATCAGAAACTTATCAAATTTTAATCTCTTTCCATTTATGTGCTCATTAACATAATATGAATTGCAACTTTCACATTCGAATCGGATAATAAATATAACGCAAATATAAAAATAAATTTGAGTTGTTACTATTAATCTATGAAACACCTTTAAAGCTTCTCATCATCAACTATATAAATGCTAATAGAATTTTACAGTTACAAGTCATGTTATTTCTAAATAATATATAATATTTAAAACATTTATTGAAATATATTTTCCTTAGTGCATTTAGCTTAAGAACCAAAACGAGATAAACGGACGTGTTTTTAAATTTAAAATATTGTGTTAACTGTTTCATTCAGAAATTGATTAATATTTTAAATGATTAATTAACCCAGTTTGATTATTCAAAAATAATCCTATCCAGAGTTGGGACACGTACGGTAATGCTGTCCATTAGTAAATACTAAATCATAATATAGGCTATTTTAAAAATCACAATTTAAGTTTTTTTTTAAACAAAAAATCTCAATATTTTACCACATTTGTTCTGCAATAATTCAATTCTACCGTAATTTCAAAATGTTAATTTTATTGATTATTCAGGTGTCTCTTTGATTTATTTTAAGTATTTAAAATGTATATTTTTGGATTTTTTTGAATGAATTTAAAATTTCAGTTTTGAAAATCTATTTATTTAAAATTTTTTAACAAACCGGAAATATAGACTCCTTTTGATTTCAGGAATGGTGGCTACTTTGATCATAACTTTTATCCGTATATCGGTCAACCTGGTTATTTATCACCGATTGTTGCCGTTCAATTCATGACTCTTAAAAAGAATACCCTCGTTATGGTGAAATGTCAATTTATGAACATGAAATTTGAAAGTGATTTACTCAAATTCGAAATACTTGTGGATTAATGCATTAACCGCTCCATTACAAAAAAAACGATAAAAAAATAATAATAACAATAATAGTATATTTACATTTATCCAATTGAATATTAATAGGTTAACATAGTCATTTGAGATTTGTCTTGACATTTCTATCAATTATAGTCCGTAAGTTATTTATGTTATTTTATTGTTTGTGGAAGTATTACAAGCTACTATTATATTTCTTAACTGCATTTATATGACAGTCAATTTTGTTACATTATGGCAAAACAATGATTCAATCAGCCTTGTTAGTGCCTCAAGAAAACTTATAATTATTGTTTTTCGAAATTATCTATATCAAATGATCTCTCTCTCTCTCTCTGTATTTCTCTCTTTCTATAATCTCATAATTTGAATCTCGTCAGGTTACATTGATGTTATTATTACATTTATATTTATATGTATATGTATATACATATTAATATTATTGTTTGAATAAGTTTATTATTATTGTGGTCGTCGTTTATTTTAGGAAATTTTATGCTTTATTGACTAGGAAACGTTGTTTTCGAGATTCCATTTAAAGTATTGTGTACTATTAAAACTATGAGTTTTTATTTAAAGTGTTTATAATGTATGTGCAATTTATTCATATATTTTTAATTCTTGTAACCTTGATCTTTTTAACAATATGCCTTCTCAGTCGGAGAAGTTAGATATATTGTTTTTTTAGGTGTGAACAATCAAATTGGTTGGTTATGATTAGGATATTGCCGTAGCACATTAAAAGCACTCGTTTGATTTGAGATAAAATCAATAAATGTATGTAACAGGTTTTTATTTTATGTCGTTATTTAGATGTTATTTAGTGTTTTTATTATCTCTCTCTCTCTCTTTCTCGATAATATATATGTATATATATATAGTTAGTGTAGAAATTGTTCGTTTTTTCATATTGATTAGTGTTATTGAAATTCAGTTTTTTAGAAAATTATTAACAGACTTATTCTATAAATAAATTAACTGCTTTTTAGAATTTGCTAGATATTCTGCATCAGATTTTCTTTGTTGACATTTCTCGTTAGATGAAATGACATATTTAAATAGAAATATAAATTACATATTATTTGATTTTTTAAAGTTTAATTTTCCACTTGTTCAAAATTTTAGTTTTATAGAGATTTTTAGATCATTTAACTAGGGCGAAATGTAATTATTATCTAAATCATTTAAAAAATTTCGATAAGAATTTTTCATATCAATTTGGAAATTATTAATGTTATAAATTCCTATTTTATGTCATATTGTAATATGAATGCCATTAAACTATTTACCATATATCTCGAGTAAACTCGTCTACACAGGAAAAATGTATTAAATGATTATAGCGTTGAGTGAGGCTAATATAAAAGTCATTTACAGAAGTAGGTTAACGCGTAACAACAGAAGAGGTAAAGAGACGGTCCATTAAATGACACCACGCAATTTCTACCCATTTTGACTTATCGTCATAAATAATTATAACCCCATCTTAAAAATTACATAAACATTCTCAATTTGAAAGTTATTATTAATATTATTATAACTGGTATTTATTTTATAATCTGTAGCAGAACTGTGATTAATGGAAGAGAAAAATTTAGATTATTTATGTCTTAAATAAATTTTAATTGCTCGAATATATATTATATTCCGGATTTAGTAAAGTTGGCTATAGCTAAAAATCGTAATTAGTACATTTTTTATTATCTGATCTTACATATTCAACTTGCGTTCGACTGACATGTTATACACGTCCTCTAATATCTGTACCAAATGTTTATTTGACGTCTATACATGGCTTTATGAAAATTGTTTCTAAAACAGTGCTTACACATAATGGGGTGAAAGGTTTTCTTATCGATTTTTGAAAGTTCAGTTGCATACTGTACGCGTATTCTCAACTTGACACCCGTTGTTAGGCAATGTTGATAATGTGAATGAGTGGTTGGTTGTCCTCCAGAATCATGTTTCGTTGCCAAAACTGTAATTGCTCGAACCTACCATGGGTTCAGCGAGTTGCCGTTAAAAGTTATGTGTCCGTCTTTGACTTTTCTTAGTCCCTATAATTTTCCATTTTCTCAGCATGTCTAAGGAAGTTAATATATAAGTAAAATCTAATAAACGAAATGGAGTAATATTTTTGATTATTACAAATAAATCACAATTTTGATTTTTTCATTCTGAACTAAACTGATGACAATTTTCTTATGTTATGATGAATTCTGTTGCGCAGCCGTTCTGATTTCACTGACTTTGTACGTTTGCGCTAAATAGCATTATTTTCGCTCGATTTCTGTACACGAGCTGAGTTGGTACGAATTCCAGAATGAACGTTATAGTATTCCCCTTTTAACTGGCTATAAATGCTGTTTCGAAAGGAAAATAATTTCAATTCTTCTCTAGATAAATTAATTTATTAACCAAATTATTTATTAATCAAATAAGAATATTCGCAAAGGAAATCAGAGACATTTTTTCCTCTTTCCGACAGCGAAATATTGTGAAAGGATTAGTATTTCCTGCATGGTCTTAAATAAGTGAAATAAATGTAGGGAAGGTCAAAGATTATTTTGAAATGAAATAAAAGGCGATATATTTTTTTGAAATTAAGTGAAATGAGATTATTTTGAAATTTTAATATATAGTAATAATATTATTCATTTAAAAATACATTTTATTATGTGTGTCTTTTTATACAATGACTCTGACAAACGAAATCTTGTAAGAACCCAGTCGAGTGTCCTGTAAAAGTGCCTGGACGACCTAGGGTGAATTTTGATTGATGTGATGCATAACAGCCCTGACTGCTAAGGGTCAGTAGTCAAAGTGATTGGAAGGTATTGTCTTATGCATGCGAATGTTTTTATTTTTAATAGTGACTCAATAGCTCGATCAAAAGATTGTTAAGCTTCATTTAATCACTTCATTTTTTCCCCATTTGAAGGTCCTAAAATCTCCTATACAGTAGGTATAAATACTTTGTTTTGGGTTGAGATGGAAAATATGGGCAGAACGCCTTTGCAAATTTTCTGAACATGTAAAATATTTATGAAATACTTTATAAGACCTGAGAAATAGGACAAGGTTGGTAAAGGCAATTCAACGACAGAAACCATTAATGACTAAATCACATTGGATACCAGACTAAGGGGTAACGTTTCTTTAGATTACCAACCCTGATACAAAAAATTGTTAACTTATATAGGTTAAGGCTAAACACTTTAATACAAACTTTTAAGACAGAACCAAATGCCGTGATAACCATTAATTCAAAACAAAAATTAATAAAATGGAATATCAAAGATAAACTTTACAAACAGACCGAAATAAATAAGGGCTTTTGACAATTGATAAGAGTTTCATTTTAAATCTAAAAAAGAAATTTTTTATGTTTTTAATTTTGGTAGAATTTGTGACGAAAATTGACTGAAGCCTAGAAAAATTATTACAAAATTTGAAGAATTAAAACACATTTAAATACTCATATGCGTTATTTATAAATGAATTAATAGAGAAACTAGATGGCACAGAATATCACTATCATTTTTTGACAACGATGTGAAGATCGTTACACATATATAATTAATAATTATTGTTTATAAATCCCAGAGTCACAAAACTAAACAAAAGATGAACGAGCATTTAAACTGTTTATATGTTATCTTTTTATTTTTGTTTGTACATAAGAAAATGTTAAAAAATTGGTTTTCAATAGAAATAGAAAAATCGAGAAAGTTCTAGAAAAAATAAATCTAGCACATCAAATTGCAATGATATAAATTCTCTATAATATAAGTAATGAAAATCAACTTAGTGAACATAAATTTTAAAATATCAAGCGGATTTCAACCATTTTTTGATTGCTGCTGAGTTATTTTTTAAAGGATTTTAAGCCTTGAATTATGATTTATCATTATTCAAGATCTTAAATATCACTTTTGTTCCACAATTTTTACATACATACACTCACATATATATATGTATATTATTAATTTTTATGAATATTTAGTAAATAATTTATTTTATTTTTGGAATTAATTCAATAGACAGTGAGTTAAATTTATTTTGATATCTAATTTACAAGAAAAAAATAATCATAAAAATTGAAATTAAATTTTTTTCACATGATTTTTTTCTTTATAAATATCTATAACCAAGCTATAAGGAGAACAAGCTATAAGATGTCCCCCAAATATAAAATGTTTGACCCCCTTTCCCCTTGTCTCTTTCTGTCACTCTATATTCTATCTTTTGCGAAGACCCCTATCTTCCTAAGGACGTCCTTAGTGAATGCTCCCTGATAGGGGTGTTATTTTATTTAAAAATCTATTAGTCCAACTAAAAAGTTTGATCCTATGTATTTTTATATACGAAAACACTTGTGAATCTGATGTGTGATATCTAACATAACCTTACAAACCAATTTACAAATTCACTTGATGTATTGTATATTTTTACTAGAATTTGAAATTCATTGAATTTTAATCTCATTTATTGTGTTACTGGGGCCCAGTAACACTAACTCAGTAACTGGGCCATTAATCTGTTGGTAAGTTAATATAAGAAGTAAAGCGTTTTGTGCGATAAATAAAAGTAACACAAAAATTCGAAAATAAAATTCAAGTGCAAAAAATTAAAATCAATATTTTTAGGGAGAAAAGCCATGAAGAGGAAAAAGTTTTAAAGATGTATCAAAATATAATAATTTTAAATTGATTGAGGTCACCAGATATTTCACTAATAAAAACAAATTAAATAATTAATTGATTAAAACAAATCAATTTAATGATGTCAGTAATGGTCGGGGATTCAGTTGATTGGAAATAATTTCAGTTAATTACTTAGTTATTAATGCTGCAATTGCCTTTCACGGGCCCCCCTCTCGATTGTTACATGTCCATTCTATTTCACCTGAAAAATATCGATTTTTCAAATTTATAATTAATTTTTGCACTTAAATTTATTTTTTGAATTTAAATTAATTCAGAGAGTTTTAATTGATTTTTAGTGCATTAAAATTTTATTTGTGTTCACTTACATAAGCTCCAAAATAAATTGTTGAATCCCATTTTTAGACCTCTACCGAGGTATATGTGATTCAAAGGAATCTTGTTTCCACTCGCCTCTGATAATCTGGAGATTCAAAATCTTAAATCTGTTGTTAGTGGTAAATTTAACCTTCCTGGAAAACAATAGAACTCGAATAAAGTCACTTTAAAGGTGTTTTATTGAAGTGAACATTTTGTTTTCTAATATTTCTAAAATAAAATTATTATTCCCGCAATGAAAACATTTAGTGTTGTAAATGGTAATTGAAATCCCCAAGATCCTTGTCCCAAGTAAATGAGGGTAGTAAGGAGTAAATTAATTCCATGGCACGCGAAATGATGCAATTGTTATTACTGAATTCTCCTACACAAGTCTGAGGAGTTGAAAGATTTTAAAATTAATTAATCTAAACTGAGAATTAGGGCGACGAGAAATTCGTTGCTCTGGGCAATAATCCTTTGAAATTCTGCTTAATTCGTCAACAAAAATTCTCCTGACCAATTCAGCCTAAATTTTCTATTTCTCGAATAAACAAAATGAATTTCTAACTGAAGAAAATATTCAAATTAAAATTTTTTAAAGAAAATATTTGTTTTAATACTACATCTGCTTGAATATCATTTTGATAGAACGAAATTATTTTTATTATTAATTAAATAACAAAATGTTTACAGTGAGAAATATCTCGAATATTTTATTGGAACGAGATTTCCCAGAAAGCACACGTGTAACCCAATCATTATCACCTTTGCGCAACACAGAATAACGCTTCAATCTAATAGTAAATAAATAATTAGATAAACATGAAATGATTTAATTACAAGAAAGCACCATTTCAACACTCGACAGATTCGCTGCCATAATCAGGTAAAAACTCACCCAAAATTATATATATTATAAGTAAGTGAATTTGTCTAAATATATCATAAAACGTTTGTTTAAATGACTCTTTTTTGTAATAGTAAATGTTCTCGGTAAATAATTGTTTAATATTTTAACAAAAGTCCTTTTACCCAATTATTTAATATTTAGTATTTTTTTGATTTTTTTTATAAGAGAAATCGGTTAATTATTTATCTGATTCTTGGTGATCTTGAAATAAATAAATAATCGCAGCTTTGTGGAATTATACACCAATTTATATACTTTTGCATCCACTTTTTAAAAATAATATAAAGAGCAAATAATAATTAAAAAATTAAAATTGATGAGACAAATCAAAATATGATAATAAAAAATCTATGTGAATCGCTTAGACTTTTTATTTAATAAATAAAAAACAAATTAATTAATTAATTGTGATACACAAATAAATTTAATTAATAGTGAAATATTAAGGTAAATTAAGATTTTTTTGGCTCTTCATGGATAGGTAATTTAATTTGGCAATGTGCTGGTCACACTTTATTATTTTATAAAATTGATTAATATAAGTTTATTTTATAGTTATTAACAATTTAAATTAAATATTATTAAACTTAAATTAAATTATATACACCTAATTCTCTTTTTACATGAAAGCTTTTACGCGAATTTGATTTAACGCGATCCAACAAAAACATTACTTTCTTTTTTACGCGATTTGATTTGATTTTAACGCGATTCCAAAAAATGAAAAAATATGTATGTATTTTAAATAAATTTTTTATATTAGTTTATCGCTAATTTTCTAAATTTGTAGTTTAATTCTGATGTAAGAAAATCAAAATATTTACAATTATCCTTTACAATTTCAAATTTTTTGGCACATTTTTAAATAGACATAATTGTTGTATTGGTTTTGATTGTTTTTTTGTTTCCTAAACATATCTAATATGCATTTAAATAAAAATTTATAAACCATAGAAAAACTTTGAGTTTATATATCTAATTACATTATTTTAGTCGATTTTTCAAATGTAGAACCAATCATCTACTTTTATATGGATACCGTATCTATCGCCTAAAAAGAGAATTAGGTATATATATATATATATATATATATATATATATATATTTGTTTATTTAATCATAATCAAAAATCAAATTCCAATATGTTTTACAAAGTCACTTGAGTTATCACAGAAGTCCAATCGAGAGAAGAAATTTCATAACAAGTCCAATAACATTCAAGAAGCAGCAAATAAGTTTCAAATTTATAAATAAATATTTTGAATCGAATTGGTTATCAACAAAGGAATCAAATGATAAGGAGAAAGCTCTTAAAAGGCTAAAGAACCTTATTTATTGTACATTTGATTATTAGTATTGCCATTTAACGTTTGTAAAGTCTTTTCTAGGCAATAGAAACTGCAAAATTTTGAAACAGGTGGTAAGTGACGAGAATAAAACGGCAATAATTTTAGATTTTATCGTGACTTAATGAAATTTATACAAAAACTTTGACAATAAAGTTGATAAATTAAACCAACTTATTTAATGGTAAAATCATTTATCGTTTTCTTCATTTTTGATCTGTTTTCATACACGAGTCCATTGATCTAGAGTTGAAAACTCAATGATGATAAATGAAATAGCGCAATTCAAAATTATTGTCAAATTAATTGAAAGAAAATAACTTTTCTAGTAAATGTGATTTTTTTTTAAAAGAATTTAATTTGTTTATATTATAGGATTCTTTCAGTGTTTACCTTAATGAATCAAAGTTTGTATATGAAGCCATCAATAATTTTTGTTTTAATTTCTCAATTATCCATTTTGCTTAACAAATCCTGCCCTATCAAAAAGTACCTTTTCTTGGGGTAAATGCAAGCCCTCAGCCATGACCACCACAAAATGTAAATATGCTAATTTTTAAGATCGCAATATGAGTAAATTATAAAACCAGTTTTGTTAAATAATTATTAAATTTTGTGACTGTTGAAATTGTTGTAGGAGATTTATGTGTGAGTTTAATATATAATCAAATGTGTTAAAATATTAAAAAAAATTTTTAATGGGTTTCTTAATACTTCAGTAGGACCAGAACTCTATCTGACATACAGTGTATATCTGGTTTAACCCGTAACTGATGTGAAACCAATTTAAGTACGCGCACAGTGTTCACCGGTCAAATTGACCGGCACGCTTAAATCGAGTTTTATCTATATTATCTTTACATTAAAGGGTGATACGTTTCAAACTAACCCCTTCTCATAGGCGTAACTAGGGTATGACAGGCATGGCACGTGCAATGGGCGCCAATTGAAGGGGCAGGAAAAAGCGCCTAACGTATAAATACGCAAATGAAAATAAAAAAAAATATTCTTATAGATATAAATATGTGTATTAAAAAATTACGTAGGAAAAAGCTAGCATTCGTTTTTCGTTTGTTTCTCCATGCCCTCTATACCTCTAGCTCTCTTTCTCTCTACAAATGTGATTTTGTATTTGGAAAAAAGAAATGCGATTAAACAATTTGCGTCAGCTATAGCAAGAAAGATAAATTTGTAATAAAGTGTTAATAGATTTAACTGGTGTGATTTTTTTACAAATTCTAAAGTAGTTTTTTAGAAAATAAAACGTAAGTAACCTATCGTCGGAGAGGGGCGCAAGATCGGTGTTTGCCATAAGCTCCATTTACCCTAGGTACACCACTGCTTCACCTCCATTCCCAAAATAAATAAAAAGAACAACCGACAAAATTAAAACATGTATTCAAATTGACAGAGCAGTTGTCAAATTGACCGAAAACAGCAGTTACACGTTATCTAATCTAACTCCATATTAACTAAACAAGAATATAAATTCCAAACATTGTAAAAATGTTTTAGTTGTTATTATTATTTAAACAAATGTTTTGAGGCTTTTTAAACAATATTTCAAATAGCATTTTCATAGAAATTCACCATAAGAAATTTCATAATTTTTTCTAACATTTTTTAAAATTTTCAAATAAATTGTTATCGCAAACAACAAATTTGTATTTTTACATAAACAGAAGTACTGAAAATGTTTACAGTTAAGTTTTAACAATAAAATAGTTGGTTAAGTTTTCTTCATAATGAATTATCTTTCATTACTATTCAAAACGGAAAATCTCCATATTTAAACACGGCGCTCTAATTGTTGACTATAACCAATATTTAAGCCGTTTTTCTTAGCTATATAATGCTGTACTCACTGAATCACAAGGGTTCACAAAGCCAGAAAATCCCCAAATATTCAAATAAATGAATAAATTTTATCATTTCCATCCGTCGCTTGCGAGGCTGCTTTATTGACAGTTAAACTCACAATTCTGTTTCCCAATGGAAATAATGTCGCCAACAAGATTTTAGTTAATTAATTTGTTTGTATTTTTATTTATCTAATCAGAGCTCACCACGAATGAAAATTGCTGAATGAGCAGCTGATAATAAATAATAACTAGTCAAACAATTTAAGAAAACAAATGCATAAAATAATATTAATTGACTGACAAGTTCATCAATCATCTTGAAACAGAAAACAAAATTCATGTTTTGACAAGCAAGTTATTAAAAACTAAAATTCATTTGATCAGTGGGATCATATTATTTTATCGTGTGATTTTTGCAAAGAAGTACGAAGGGAAAAGGATGTCTCACCACAAAGGCTGAAGGAAACTCATAATATATGTGAGTTGGAAAAATTATTTAAATGTAAAGAAGAAATCAAGCGTTGACAATAAAGTCTATGTAAAGGTACATCTACCACCTGACTAATTTCGACAGTAAGCACTCGGAAGAAGTGATAATTATTTCAAAATTTTTCTCTGTGATTTTTTGATCAAAACTTTGAAAGTTGGGTTAAGTTTTACTAAAAAATTCAGATTTTATCAAGTACAATCGGTTATGTTCGTTACATTACCTTGATTTATTAAGTTGCTCTATTCCCACCCCATTTCTATCTATTCAGGCATGCTTTCATCAATCAACGCTCTCGTACTTTGATTAGCCCTACAAACACTCTAAAGGAAAACAAAGCAAACATTAAGTTAAATAATTTTGTAAACTCAAAGGATATTACTGTAATACAGAAAACAAAAAATTGATTGTATTTTAGTAATGATAATTCAAGAGCTTGCGAGTCTCCATCTCCCGGAGAGACGACTCCGAATTATCCAGTCTGCACAAAGGGATTCTCAGCTCGGATCCCAACTTGAAGTGTCTGGTCCCTTTTCTTTTATCTCTCACCTCTCTCAATGCATTACATATTATCATCTATTTCGATTGAGATTGGCCTTTAAATTATTTTACATTTAAGTTTATTCATTTCGCAAAATTTTTTTCGTTCTGCTCATTCCAGCAAATGTCGTGCCTTCTACATTCATTTCTACCCTACCCCGGCGCTATTTAGATTTTAGAGGTGTCAAACCTTCTTTAACTATCAAACTGTTACTCGATGATTCGAATTAATTATATGACATCCTAATTGTGTTCACAAATATATACTGAGATAAATGCAAAATTAGAATCTGATTTACTCTCCTCGGAACCCTGTCACTCCCCTTAAATAAATAGTTAGAGTTCATTTTCAATATCCATTGAGTCTACGAACTTATTCAGATTGAAATTTTGGAAATATTATTCATTTACCAACACTTCAATTTGTCCCTTATTCTCATTACCATAGCTTGCTTACAAAAAATTCTAAATTTACAGATCTTTGATCGTCTGAAGTTCACTGAAAGGGATTATCGGCATTATCCACCAGCTAGGTGCTATTAAAAACGGAAATTTTATGAATTTTAAGCATACCTTTGTAGGTTGATTAATTTAATGGATTTCTAGGGTTCTTTATATAATTGGTATTCATATAGACATCGGTGAGACTCAATAGTAGTGGGTGTTTTACTGTCATCTATCTGCGCGGTTATTCGTTTGAAGATTATATATAATCCTACCCTACTATTCGCTTAATGGAATTGCTGTTCACCGTTTCTGTTAAAGGACTTACAATCTCATTTACTGTGTGGTTAAACTGTTTGGGCATTGCGAATTGTCTTATGGAGATAAATCTATGGAAGTTCAATGGATTTGAAGATTTCAGACTAAACCTAAAGATTATCCTTAAGAATATGATTTTAGGAATGTTACGAGTTTCTCGCCTCGCTAGGTTACGCGGTAGTATTTAACTATTCAATTCGAAAAATGTATTTTTTTGTCGTCTTAATAATCATCTATCAATAACCCGTGTTCGTTTACTTATTTAGAAGAGTACGGATCTTTAATTGTCGGATTTATGTTCATTTTTGCTATTTAAAAATAGTCGTTCGGGATAATAATCCAAAAAATCGAGAAATAACAAAATGCAAACGAATTTAATCTGAGCAAACATTATTGAATTATAAATTTTAATAGTAACAATCGTTTTTCTACTTATTTTCGACATTTTATCGTTCTTTTAAAAAAAATTTTCACACACTCAACTTGCACAATTAATAAATGTCAAGGGAAAAATAAACAAAATTCAAAATTTACAACAGATGAGGTTGTTTTTTTAATAATTGACTAGCTCAATAATGGTTACTACAGGAAGCCGTCCACTCACGACTCCCATGATCCGTAATTTTCATAATTATATGTTTAACCTTGATTACTGTTCTCTTCATCAGCCTTCAATAGCTATGGTGAATAATCTCAATTAATAACTTACATTCCTTCCAAATTTCAAATAATTAATTAATAAAACTTAGGTCTTCATTAATTATCACTATTTTTAAATAAATTTTATTTTAAATGGATCTTTATTATTTCTGAGTTATGATAGTTACTGTGAATTTACAAATGTTAACATTGACTTTGATGAATTCAGGATGTAACAATTTCAAAACGCTCTTCAATCTCCTTCTTTCTGATTTTACCTAAAAGTCTCACCACTTACTGTAAAGTAAATTTTAATAAGATTAGATTAAAATTATGTCTAATTGCTTCAGTATAAATATCTAGTTTTCCTTGTATATATAAGGTTATCTCATTGATGTATTAAAACAAAATTTGAATTTTCTGAATATGGTGTATGATTTTCAGATTTTTATTTTAATTTATTTCGGTAAATTGGTTATTTTTAGATCTATCTGATTTTTATGTTTTATATTGTTATGCTTGCATTTAATTTCTTATAAAATTTGCATTTTGTTTTTTTTATTTTACTTTTGTATCAATCAATTTTATTTCAGTCATTTTCTTGAGTTTTACATGTTTAATTTGCGTTGGTGTTTGTTTTTATGCATGTGAATCACAAGTTGTTATATATGTTTAATCAAATCTATCGGTCACTCTGTATTAACCCAACATACGTAAACATAGCAATGATCATACTTGATTTTTTTATTCTATTTTATTCATTTGATATTGCAGACTATTAAAATAATTTCCTATAATTCAAAACTGTGATGGTGAGTTCTACCCGTTGCGTTTTAATTACCTGTTTTAATTAACTTGAAGGTTTATTAATTACATTGAGTAACTTAATTTGTTAACGTTAATTTTTAAATAACTTGTGGTGGGTTATTGGGTATTGATGTTTGTTTAAATTATGTTGTGGTTACCCAGGTAACTCCATATAAATATTCTTTCACTTACCACTCAGCACCCGTTGCTAAGCAACGTTGGAACTGTGTTCGAGTGGGTGGATCGTCCGCAAAAAGTGAGCGCTATTACTAATGCTGTAGTTGCCCGAACGATCTCTGGGTTCAACGAGCTGTCGATAGAAGACTTGTGCTCGCTTTTGATTTTCAGGTCCCTTTATGTCGTAAATTTTATCATTCGAGTCCATCAAATTCTTTAAATATTTAAATAACGTTTAAATAACGACAAACATATATTTTAAAAAGAAAACAACGCATTCGATACATGCAACTACATATGCTGTGACGGAAGCGATACATTTTCAATTGGTCGACTGCGTGCTATTTAATATTCGAGCGGCTCGGCGCTTGGCTCGCTCTTTTCGTCCTGGTCGATTGCCGCTTGTCGTTGGTGTAGTTTTTGGAGTCATTGCCGTCTCTCGGTAGGCCAGTTGGGCAGGGGCAAAAACGAGGGGATATTTCACTGCCACTCCCTCTTGACAGGCTGACAGTGTCACTTCCAACCACTTTATCTGGGTCCTCAGGCTTTGGTTTATTTGCCTTTCTTCCATCCAGCTCTTTTGTGCTGCCGTGAGCCTTTGATAAATCAGCTTGGCTTTCTTTGGTTCCACCCATGTAGCTTTTGTCTGCTGAATTTCTCTGGACAACTGGATAATTTGTTCATAAAAGTTTTTGTTGATTGTCCTCGCGTGCTCCAATTCCTTCTGTAGGATCTTTAGGGGTTCCATCTCTGTAATTAATGCTATCAATTTTGGTCTACGAATCTTGAGTTATTTAATTAATCATACAATTTTATAGTATTAACCAAAAAACAAAAAGAAAATCGTGGGAAGAAACTAATTATTTATTTAATTTTAAATCACATTTCACTAATGTTGTGGTACATCCGTGGTCGAGATCATTACTTGGATTGAGGACCTGGATGGTATCCCTTATCGTAATCATCCGGGACCGGCTGAGCGGGAGAGTACCCACGATGTACAAAGACCGGTCGCTTTGTGTTCCGGGGACGACTGGCACGATCATTGGGGGGACGCCGACATTAGTTTCCATCCACCCATCAGTACGATCACGAGATGGGCTGTGCAGTGGTGTATACCCATCGGTATCCGCAATTCTGCCAGCCGCTATGTCCTCTTCCACGTTTGAAAGGTATAGCCTGGCCCTGGGTATTTGTAGATTGACTTGGCGCTGGTGATCTTCGAGTTGAGAGAGGAGAAGCCGGGCCTGATCGTGTATCTCCTGGGCCGGACTCTGACCACTTTTTCGTCTGCCCGACACAAACGGTCTCCCATTATCTTCCAATGGTTGTAAGGTATTCCATTGGGGCTCTCTCGGTTGGGGCACAGTGCTGTATTTGTTCCGCCAGACTCGTTGCCAGGCTTGTCGCCATTGATCGGCAACCTGTGTGGGGACACGGACAATGGCTCCGGATCCTTCTGAACAAGATTTGATTCCATTAATTAATTTATAACACCCTGTTTGTATTATAGTTCATCTCCGGACTCTCCCAATTTATACGCTAATTTAAAGTACCTAACGGGATTAAAGATATAACTATGAATTAATCTGGTTGAAACCAACTATAACTGAATGATTAGTTGTTTAGGGCCGTTTAATATTTTTCAATTTTTTTTGTTCACTTAATAATTATAATACCTTTTGTATTAGATCCTGTAAATTGTCGTTTAATCGAATCATAAGCGATAATCTTTAGTTACTAAAGTTCAATAGAATTCAAATCTTTCGTTAATTATATTACTAGTTATTTCTTATTGCACTTACCATAAATTTAACACTTCGCTTTCAATATTTATTAAATATTTATTTTGTCTTTTATTATTTCAATCATAAAAGCAAATAACTTTAACTTATTATATTCGGTCGCCTAGGAACCATCGATGGCAAAAGATAAAAATTATAAATTGAATAAAAATCGCAAATTTATAAAATAGTATAAATAAATCATTACCTTAAATTTCATATGTATAAAAATATAAATAAACATATTGTCTGTAAATATCGACACCATACAATCTACGTAGTATCGTCATACCTCTATGATACCTAAACGCAAGTGTAATCGAGTTAACTTATACCCAAAATTTAATTGAGTGTATCTGTGAACAACTACTGAAAAAAGAAAACAAAACAAAGCCAAAAGGTTTTGATTGATATATTTCAGATCTGTACTTTAGTGTTGATTTAGATTTTTCAGTTTTTGCAGAAGTATATATTTTTCATGTCCATATCTAAACTTATACGAGCTCGGACAAAATTTGGTTTGCGGATCCATTTCAAAGTTGGCTTCGGTATAATTCGGGGCTGTCCACGCCTAACTTCTATCGTAAATCAAAATTTTAACATTAGTCTTTAAATAAAAAAAATTTAATTTCTAAAAGATTGAAGTTTACTGACGCGGTTGTAAAAAGAAATCAACAATCTAACCTCATTATTAATCTTCAAAATCAATGGTTAAAGTTAAACTTTACTAATATAGTTATATATCAAGAATCAAATCAAAACTCATCTTTAAAATTTAATTTGCAATCCCTAAAAATCGAAATAAGAAAAAATCAATCATTGAAATTACAAAATTTGATATATCTATTGAAATTCGTTATTTGAAAATTTAGGATCTTAAAGGTAAAAATAAAAATTTTACACAATTAAAAATTTACTTCCTCACCCGACGCCCTGATCGTAGGGTTCTCATTGTCGAAGTTTCGTTGTTGAGGCATATTTCCACAAAACGTTTCAAAAGAAAAAAATTTACTGATTGATTGGCATCGCCGGATCTTCTTATAGAATCGGTTTGTCATTTCTTCGGGTAGATCGGCTGTCTGGGTGTGTGCATGTAGGTGTGCGATGTCACATTTATTACTAATATCTGATTAAGTAATGGTGTCGTGGGCGCGTGTATGTTAAGACAGGACTTCATAACCGCACACACTCTGGGTAGGTATTCAATTCACCCTTTGCCCTGACATTCAAGATCTAAAACCCATTAGGTATCGATTTGGCAAACCAGTCTGTTCTGACATTTTCGGAAATGTTATACTCTCGGGGTTTCTGTGGGAGCATCCGTAAAATTTGGTTTTTTAGATTTATTTATGAAAAATATTTTACTAATCAGCTGGTTAAATCTCTTCAACTACCTGGTAAGTTATGTCATAAGTTTAGTTAGATAATATCGTTCTAATTTTTAGGGATTTTTTTTGATCCATTTACTAATTTAATTGGGAACAAATTTCGTCAGGTTTGAATTTTATTCTTTCGATATCGTTAAATTAACTTTTAGATGGGATTTTAGTTATTTACTTGCTGAATTTTATTGGGGAGCGTTTGATCAGGTTTTAAATTCTAAATCCCTTTAATATCGTTGGTTAATGTCGATTCAGTTTTTTAGACGGGACCTTTGGCTACTTATCCAATGTTATTGGGAAGAAATCTTGTCTGATTTTATGTTTCCTTGTAATGCCAATGGAAAGAGTGAAACTAAATCAATTTGTATCATTGTGGGAAGGAAAATAAAGTAATTTGTGTTATTGTGGGCTTCTCCTAGTTATTTATTTATTAAATTGCATTTTTAATAGACCCCTCTGAGTTCGGATATTAGTTCGGTAGTCTCGTATTTTATAGAATTGGCCTTGAACTAAGGACAAAACTGTTCGAGAGTGATTATCTTGTGTGGAAATTTATATTAATTCATTTATTTAGATAAAATGCTGACTTGCTCTTGGGTTTGAGTAATGGAATGTGGGTGGCTATCATGAATGCGGATTGAGCTGTTGGTTCCTTTATAATATAGTAAAAATTTGTTGATCTTAATATTCTCTTAGACAATTCTTAACATGATAATGAATGTATAAGTTACCTCCGGAAGTTTAAAAGTGAATCATTTATTAGCCTCTTGGAATTTTTCAGATTTTGGGAAACGGTCGTATCAATTCTATTCGTGCATAATCTGGGTTGAATCTAAATTATATTATTTTGGTATTTTGTTCTCTTTTGGATTTAATGTTACTGATTTTAATCGTTGGTCATAGTATGTTTGTTGATTTTTATTATTTTTAATTCGGTTAACTGGTAATTATTATACAAAATTTCGTAAATGAAACTCGAATATCATTCTTGTTAACTGATTACGTTCTAGGGGAGTATTTACCAGTTTTCCTAGTCAATTTCCAAAGGCGTTAAAATTTTATATACTCATGTGGTAACAATCGAAGTAATTGAGTTTACTTATGAGGCGTCATAAGTTTCTTTTAATTTTATAACCTTTCAATAACTTTGGGAGTTTTTCATAAAGCTGGGTATCTACCAGGATGGGGTACGGGTTAGTTTTTTATGGGCTTTGTTGCAATCTTTATATTTTAATCTAAAGTCTTTCTGAGTTTTCGTTAAAAAATCTTTTACGAAATCTTTTACGCCTTAGTATCATGTTTGGTCCTATCGCTTCTAGTTATTTTTATGATTATCATTTTGGTGGAGTAGTATCCAAAATTGATGCCATTAGGCGAATTTAATTAACAAGTGTTGGAGGCTTTTAATAAAAGTTTTATCATAGCAACGATTTACATTGATCTCCCAGTCACCTTCCCCTGTTTGATCCTAGGCGTACTTGTGTTTATATTATAATTAATGAGTGCCCACTGGACTACTCGTGTGGTGATTTTGAGCCATGTGTGAATATAGTTTAGGTCGAGTTTATGGAAATTGAGAGACGAGGAAGCAGCCAAAAGACCACTTTCTTATCCCTCTCTTCCCCTATACGGAATAATATTGACGTTCCGACCCCTGCGTTCCGCACGCCGGAGTCTTCACGGGCACCAATCATTGGCGATATTCCACGCACTTACACGAATTCGAATAGTATGCTAGATTTTAATAACTTGTAGTGTGTCTTTGGCTGTGGGCCGGAAAAATTTCGACAATATAAAACAAATTTATGCTATCAAAATAGTTTATTAACAGAAAATTGTAAATTACCCATTACATTAATTATAAGATTCAAAAATCATAAATACACCGTTCTCCCCACGCCGACACCCAAGCAGAGCTCAATTGAGGTTGCGATGATGCGACGTGGAGAGAGTTGTCAAATAAAAACTCTCACTTACATCGCTGAAAAATGATTTCAAGTTTGAAAAACTGAATTTTTACGATTAAAAACGATTAAAATTGTGTAAAAATGAATCGGTATATATACCTATTGTACGACCCTAACCTTGCGTGTTCTTTTTGATTTAGTAAAACAAAATTTGACCTTGGAATTTTCTGGTATACTCTAATCTTTAATTTTATTATTTTGAGATTTTATTTGACAATTTTTTCTTTAGATTTTTAATTGAATTATTTCTAATTCGAATTATTTGATTTTTATTTCATTTTCATGAAATCTCGCATTTTTTATAAATTGTCAAATTTCGGTCAAAATCGTTGGGTTTTCGTGTTATGTTTATAATTATATCGTGCGGATCTTGTTGCGCTTTGTTATTATTTTAATTTTTTTTTGTGTTTGTAATTTTATATTTAATTGTTTTCTTCCTCGTATTTTGATAGGGTTAATTGGTGTTTTAATAAGTTTGAATTTAAATCTGCATGTTATATTTGCATGTGTGTTACCGATTCATTTAAACATTTACAAGGCTTTCTGTGTTCTGGTCCAACACTTGTGTTGTTTGATAGTGATGTTTTCCAACGCACTAAAATTAATCTGCAGAATCTCAGTTCTTGTCCGTTAAAGTTATGAAAATTATTATTTAACCAATTTTTTGTTAAAGAATCAATTTTGCTGGGCTTTTATATAGAAATTCGGTGCTAAGGTCTGACTACTTGGCGTCCATCTTTAATCGATTCAATTAACCCAACACAATAACATTTATTTCCAATTTATATATCACAACTTTATTCACAACTCTCACAAAATCGATTCAATTCACAATACTCTACACAATTACTCTGCACGATTTCACAAAATTCAATGCGTAGGGATACGTCTTCTAAAGGGAGATGTCCCTATCTGTTACGCAATTTGTTTGACTGGTTGATTTATCTTTAAATTTATTACCTCCTTTACTCCGCTCTCTGAAATATTCTCTTCAACCAACTGGCGATTTTGTTGAGCTGCCTTTTCTTTTTATACTCATCTCGCAAATCAAGTCATCTGCAAATTAAATTGGTTTTGACATTTCTGACATCTCTGTCCAAAACCAAATTAGTTATTTCTGGGCTCCGGGAGTTTCCATTTGTTTACAATAATTATTTTGGTGGCGAGTTCCTCTTTCATCCCGGGTTTTCTTCGTGAACCAATTTTGTTTTCCGTAATTAGAAAATTTGTTGACGTTCCGGGTTTCTCGCACTATTAGGGTTTTCTGTTGGCTCGGATATCCCATTAGCTCGGGTTTCTCATTAGCCAATTAGTTTCTAATTAATTTCTATTTTTATTAAATATTTCCTTCTGGGGAACCATAATCGATTTAATTTTATTACATTTGGATTCGTCTCGTCATTTGGCATCCGCCCATACCCGTTTCCCCCGATAAATATTTATTTTAAAATTTTAATTGATTTTTAATTATTATTTCGAATATCGATGTTTTTATTGATTGTCCATATTTTACTTTTGTGCATTTTGTTAACCCTAAAAATTTTATAAAAATTATCACAGTGGTAGTTCATATTCATCCTTTGGCTTCGATGTTTAAAAATTGCGTTTTAGTTTGGGTTGGTGGTATATGACCTTGACCAAGACATACAACAGTCACCTTCTTCCAAAGTTTACTTGTTGCTAGGCATCGTTGGTATTGTAACCACTGGTTATGAGACCGCCAAAGGTGAGCTCTATTTCTAGAACTGCTAAGGCTCGATCTCATGATAGGCTTAGCGAGATGGCGTTGGAAGACTTATGCTCGACTTCTACCTTTTGGTTTCTTCACTTAATTTGGTGACTTTTCTGGCAAATCGCGCACATTTAACATCAAATAATTAATTATTTGAGAAATCGTGTAAAGGGAGAATAAAACGACAACTTTTATTTAGTTTGTTATTACAATTTAAATAATTATCACAAGTTAGAATTTCGTTAATGTCATCTCCAGTTTTTCGGTTGCTTGCAGGAGTCGTCACATGAGTTTGGACCTTATGGGACGCGAGTAAGGACCCGTTGCTTTTGTTACTGGCTTAATCCCATTCGATTCTTGATAATTTAGCTGTGCAGGGGCAAACATCAGGGTTTAAGTAACCGCATTACTCTTCTGGCTGGCTGAGAGTGCTGTTTCTAACCCGCGAATTTGCGTATGGAGAGCCTGGTTCAGTCTCTGATAAATCTGTTTAGCCTGTTTTGGTTCGATCCAGGTAAACTTTATTTCTTGACATTCTCTGCTCATCTGGAGTAACTGTTTATGTTGATTGGCATTAATCTTTCGCAGTTCTGCCAGTTCTCGGCCTATTGATCGGATGAGTTCCAGTTCTAAAATTACATGAGATCTTACAATGTTTATTATCAATTTAGACCAATATACTTTAATATTAGCCGTTATTTTGTATATTCCTCTTTATTGCTACCCTGGGCTATATACTTTGGGTTTGGGTACCGTTTGATTCTTAACAAGGGCGCGGACAACTCCCATAGTGGCTGAGCCATTATGGCTTGTTGGTTTAATTGTTGGTAACATAGTCAAATGAATAACGGGAGATTACACTTTGAAAATATAGTCTGCACAAATGGGGTGAGTCATTTTCTTATAAATATAATGAAATTCTCATTACAAATTAAATCTGACCGATGTTTATTTATTTCATCCACGTTAATTGTTTATATGACTATTGCATAAATATTTATTTAGATTCAATTCTTCCTGCAGACGACGTCGACCATGTCCTATCGGCATCTGATTAATCTTTTCGAAAAATAGTTACAATCGTTGAATAATTAAATAGCACAATTGAACGCTCTAGATTTATTATTTCACTGGTGGATATTTTGGTGACCTTCTCCACACCATGCTTCTTTGATATATTGTCTAGCTCTTACTGCTAATATTCTCAAAGATCTACATCGGAATGGATTTGATTGCCACTTGGGATGTTGTAATTTATTTTATCACGTTATTCGAGACCTCATTGTCTTGAGTGAAGTTTATAATTTATTAAGTCAGTTCGTTTAATTGGTTATTCAGATTTACGCTGGTCAATTGCTTGGTAGGACTACCATCATCCTGTCCGTCAGTTGCTGCTTGGAAGATTCTGCATCGAATAGTAGCTTACCACTTGTCCTTGGTTGATGGTATACTTCAGCAAACCAATTATTGAACTCGGGTATCAGTGATTTGGGTTATCTACTAGACTCAACAACAGTTTCGGACCCTTTTTGGCTTGGGTTTCATGGTTGGAATTCTTATTGAGTCCAAAAGAATTTGGCTATGGGTGAGTGGGCAACCCGACTCTCAACAAGTCTACACAAATGCTGATATTTTATGTTCGATTGTTGAGCTTTGGGTGACTTCTTGTGACTTACTTGAAGTTTGCTTGAGGGTGTGTCGTAGTAAGTGGATTTCAAAAGAAAACTTTTCGAGCGTTGCTTCCAGTAGATGCAAAGAATATTTTCCTAGATAGAAGCAGATAGTAACCTTTCGCTAGAAAACGATTTTCGAAAGGCAAAAAGTGATTTTTTCTATCAAAATTGAATGGGTATATATACCTATTTTGTGATCCTAACCTCCGTGTTCTTTTTGATGAATAAAAAAAAATTTGACCTTGACTTGAATTGTAATATCTGATTCTAATTTTATTATTTTATTACATTAAATAGATATTTTGTTTTTTTTAATTGAATATTTGTTGGGCTACTACTAAGGTTTTAAACTTTTTGTTTATATGGCACGACATCTAATAAACTTTGGGGCGCGTAAAGTCAAAATGGACAAAAATCATCAAAAATAGACTATTTAACATTAAATAATACAAAAAGTATAAAAAAAGAGTGAAAAATGCAAAAAATATGTAAAAAAAATCATTACAAACATTCGAAAAGAATTGAAAAACATTGAGAACTTACAAAATTAACCAATTTTATTACATTGGCTCCAAATTCAATGAAAATGCTTATATTCTAGAAAATAACTATGAGAATTAAGACTGAAATAAAAGTAGAAACATTAATTAACAAGAATCACGAAAATCTGTAAACTAGGAGAAAAGTGATGAAATATGGTAAATACGTGTAGGCGTTTAGTTTCACCGCATCAAAAAACATTTGTATAAAACCCCCTATATAATTCGATGCCAGATCGACATAAATAAATGCTATTTTTCAAAAAGTTTTCAAATTTAAAAAAAATTGTGCTAACTTCCCTAAATCTTTTAATAGACGTAAGAAATTATCGCTATTATTTTATTTTATGCAAAAATTTAAATAGGTCTTAGGAAATACCCTACCTTAAGTTATTTTTGATTTAGATTCATGGATAGATGTTATATGTATCAAGTGTCAATTTTCAAATTATATAATTGGTTTTCTTGTTGAAATCTTGAATTTTCTAATAATGTACAATATTAAAATAGTTTCCTCGCATTGATCAGGTCCCAAGGAAGCTTCGCTCCCATGGTACTTGACCTATACGAGATGCCTCATAACCGATTTCCATTATGATAAATAATATGAAATCATTAAATCACATAATACCATTATTAAGCATTTATTGTATTCATTATTTTGTTTATAATTTTTGATTATTAATATTCATAAATTACAAATTATATGCTCATTATTATTAATCGTTATCATATGCCAATTATTAACCATATGATCGTCAAACTACATGCATGCAAGAAATCAAAATCAATTTTTTCTCCATTTAGTCTAAAACTAGTACTTCAGTGTGGGAGGTACCAGTAGTGAATGGTAGGTCACCGGGTCAGATCTCCTCTCCAAGAACCTCAACGTCAAACCCTCCGTTGAGAGTAAATGATCACAAGGAATGATCCAATACCACACAAAAAGAAAGAAGAATAAAAAGACTAATAAGCAAGAAGGAAGTGTAAAGATTTTCCGGAATAATAATGCAAAAGACATTTGAGTGTTGAAAAGACAGATGAAGATTTAGAAAAATAGTAATTCAAATCACAGTAGACAATCAATAAAATTATTATACTGACAAGACAGTGGTGTTGTCGAGCCGGAACGCACTGGAACGTCCTTCCGGTACATCCTTTTTGGACAGGAACGCGTTCCAGAACTAAAGATGATTTCTGATAACGAGAATTGGCTGACGTATTGATTTCATGTATTGTTAAAAATATTTATGCAATATTGTTTGAGTATCTTTATGGGTATTTTATAATTTGTTAACTAATTTTTATTAAACGTTCCTATTATTGTTATAAATATATATATACACACAAAATGGTTTCGTAATGATTCTGGTTTCCGTTCCTTTATATGCTATATACAGGTTTTAAATGCTAGTTTTATAAAATTAGTCTTATTTCGGTCAAATTTGCACGTTATCATGTTATTTCTATTGGTGGGTTACAGGGTTTCATATCTTGATTATCCTCCTGGTGACCCTAGTAACGCCATACAAAATGATGCTGATCGCCACTTGGCACCCGTTGCTAAGCAACGTTGGTAATGTGTTCAAGTGGTGGATTGCCCGCAAAAATTGAGTACCATTGGCTAGTACTATAGTTGCTCGGACAACCCTCGGGTTCACGAGCTGTCGATAGAAGACCTATGCTCGCTTTGTCCTGTCCCTCATAACTATTCAGGATTAGGTTCTTATGAGACTGTGGAACGAATCGGCGGTGTGATGAAAATGTTTATGACAAGGTTAGCATACGATTATGTCAAAGTAACAACTCAACTAAGGCTAAAACTATTCTATTCGATTCAAACACATGTATAACATTTACTACTTGACGTTTTGGAGTTGTGTTGTGCGACGGCGGGCACGTTCCTTGCGTCCCGGTCGACGATTGTTGGTTGTAGTGAAGGGTTGTTCTGCTGGCTTGGTGGTTGTCTGCGGCATTTGGGTTGGGGCGAAGATGAGCGGATAAGTTACCGCTTCACCTTCCCGGCATACCGCTAGGGCGACTTCGAGTCCCCGAATCTGCGTGCGCAGGCTCTGGTTGAGCTGCCGCTCTTCTCCCCATCCTTTCTGGGCCGCTGTAAGTCGGTGGTAGATCGCTTTCGTCTTTGCGGGATCCGTCCATGTCGCTTTCATATGTTGCATTTCGCGGGTTAATTGAATAATCTGGGCGAGTAATTCCGCGTTGGCCTGTCTCGCGTGATCCAATTCCGTCTGTAAGATTCGTAAGGACGACATCGCTGTAATTAAATAGATGATTTTAATTTATTCTTGATTAAGTTAGATAGTCACTCATCCCATTAAACCAAATTATAAATAACTCTAATTGTAAGAAGAAAATAACACATAAATTGCTAATATTTTGAATCAACCACTACATAAAACTATCATTATTAAGTCACTCTTCGGGACAATATCGCTTCAGGCTTCGTTTGAGAGCCTCCACTGTATAGGGTCTTCGGGTATCTCGGACTGGGCGAGGTGGATAGGCGACTGCAATCCGCCCGGCGAGGATGTCTTCCACCACGTTTGCAAGGTACATCCTCGCCTTAACCACCTGCAAATCTACTTGCTCCTGCCCCTTTCCCATTGGGTGAGGAGGTTCTGCGCGTTTGTATAGGTCTCTGCCGCTGGGTATTGCTGTTCTGAGAGACCGCAGGGCTCCTTCTCTAAGCCTAATATCTTCCAGGCCGTCGGATATGGCCATTGTTGATGTATCGGGTCGGATGTTCTCGTGGTCGGTTGGACTATTGACTGTCCCTGTTTGCCTGTGCTTCGACTGATGCTTCGTTCGGGTGACATGTCTAAAACGTTTTATTATTAGCTCCGTTAACTTCACCATGTTAAATTGTTAAATAAATAGGCCTATGTCACTGTTGAGTGTGTCATCTGATTTAATCTTATCGAGTTCTAGTGGCTTTCTATTTGGTCGGGATTCTTTCGAAACGGGCGGCCTATGCTGGTGAAATTAATAATACACGGGTGGTAAGTCTATTGATCAACTTGTTTATTTAATTAGGCAGGATAATGTTAAGAAATTGCCGAGTTGATATTAGGGGTGGCGACTATATTGATGGAGATAGCGTCGAATGCAAGTGGGGATTTTAAGGATTTTTTACCTGTATTATATCTTATTTTGTTCGTTTATTTATTTTCCATTTTTCGGGCTTTCTAATATAAAATCTGTTGTTCGACCGAACAACTCTTATCACTATTTCTTATAATACAAGTTTATTGACGCTTTAAATCTAATATTGACATTAATTTCATTTAGTCATGCTATAATTAGGTGATCGTTTGAAGGCGAGAGCGGATGTCGAATCGATGAAGCGTCGACGTATGTTTGGCGTTTTCACGTAACTTCCGGCGGATCTTGTGGCTAAAACGGTTGAAAGGAAGTGAGACTGTTTATTGACATCCGTTGATTTATAACATTTCAATTTTTATTATGTAAATCGATACGGGCATATTTTACCACTATTCTTTAGGGAAAACTAGGTATCTCGATTGAAGCCTTCAAGTAGATGGAATTTTTATACCGTTGCAATGTTTTCGTTTATGTATTCGACATTTTCTCGTGAGTTAACTATTTTTGTAATATTAAAATAAAACTTTTTCTCGTTCTAAACGTTTTATTAATTTGGTTTAACCTATCATTCATTTGTTTCGTCTAGGATCGTTTTAATCTAGCCTCTGAATTTGTTTCATTTTTAAGAAGACTTTGTTTTAAACCTATAAATCATGCTAGTTTAGACTAAAGGACAGTTTTAGTAACATTTTCGGTTGTTATTTACGCTACTCGGTTTTCTCATATATTCACTTCAATTATTTTAATCGACCTTTTATTTTGACTCTATAAAACTGCTGTAATATTAACATCATGCTATTAAATCCGTGAATCTAATTCTACTTTATTCTTATTCAAGGTTTATTTGATCTCTATTAATGAAACTATTTTACTCTCGTTCTAATTGTTTTAGTTATAATAGCTGAATACCTTAGTTTAATCAACATCGTTCTTTAGTTCAGTTATTATTAATCAAGTAATTTTATATTGGTTAATCAACAAATTATTTCAATAAAACCTTATTTTTAATCCATAAATTACGTTAGATTTAGTCGTCTTAATTGAGTGAATTTAACAAATAAAGTAGGTATTTTTATGAAAAATTTCTTAAGTTTAATGAAAATGAAACAAATTCAGTTTGAACAACTAGTTATTTATCTTTAGTCAACAATTAAAAAATCTAATTTAGCTGAGTGAATGAGTTATTTATCAACGAATTTTTACAAGTATAATATTGATGATTCTCTTATTACACATTATCGATTTTAGTTAGTTATATCAACGATTTAATTTGTTTTATTCCCGTACCCTTTCCCTTTAATAGGCCTTAGGCGCATTTTATGTTCATATTATATTTATTGAGTGCCCACTGGACTACTCGGTGTGAAGATTTTAAGCCGTGTGTAATATAAATTTAGGTCGATTTTTCAGAATTGAGAAACGAGGAAGCAGCCAGAGACTTCTTCCTTATTCCTCGATTCAGCTATAGGGATAAATATTGACGTTACGACCGCTGCGTTGCGCACGCTGAGTCTTCACGGGTACATATCATTGGCGATTTTCCACGCACTTACATGCATCTGTACTATGTTGATTTTACTATCTTGCGTTATGTGTTGGCTGTGGGCCGGAAAAATTTCGACATTTTAATTTATAAAAACATATAAAATAATTTATGTAAATAATATTTATTAATTATAAAACAAAAATAACAGGTTACCATTCCAATTCATAAACTATCATAAATTCATGTATCATACAATAAAACCAAAATGCCTCTCTCCCCACGCTGACGTCCAAGCAGAGCTCTATAGAGATGCAAAGAACGGGGCGTGGAAAGAGGGTTCCAATATCAATGTTTCTCACCTAAAAGTTCTGAAAGTAAAATTTCTAAATAGAATTGAACAATTTCACAATAGTTTTTAAACTGGTTGCAATGGCTTTCAAAAATGGTTTTTAATCAGTTTGAAAAAAAAATGGTTCGTTTCGAAAACGGTTTAAAACACTTTTCAAAATGGTTAAGTTAAATGTGAAAATGGATCAGTATATATACCTGTTTTTCTGGTGTGTGAAATTTGATGCAGTAAAACAAAATTCGACCTTGTTATTTTCTAGCAAATTCTATTAGTTATTTTCATTATTTTTTGATTTATTTTTATAATTTTTCATTTAGAATTTTTATTGAATTATTGCTAATTCAAATTTTTCGATTTAAATTTCACTTTAATGAACTTTAATTGATTTTTTCAATTTCGTCGAATTTGTTGTGTTTTCTTGTTGTATTTGTGTAGGTATCGTGCGGATCTTGGTGCATTTTGTTAATATTTTAATTTATTTTTATGTTTATTATTTTATATTTAATTCTCTTATTACTCAGATTTTATCGGGTTTACTTGATGTTTCAGTGGGTTTATTTAAATTGCGTGTTATTTTTGCGTGTGTGTTTCTGATCCATTTAAACATTTTTCAAGGCCGTTTACGTTCTGGCCCAACACTATGTTAATTTCGTGAGGTTCTTGTTGCATTTGTATATTATTTTATTTACTGTTATCTTTTTTGATTTTTTATTTAATTACATTTTCTCTCATATTTTAGGGTGTTTAATTGATGTTTATAGGTTCGATTTTAAATCTGCATTGCTGTGTTTGCATGTTATTTCCGATTCATTCCAACAAAATTCAGTCTTGACCCAACAGTAGAAATATTCACTAACATGCCTTAACACATAAATATTTAAATTTATGAAAAAATTAAAATAATCTTTAATTTAATCTTCAAATTTTTAATTTAAAATTTTTTACATGATTAGTTTTAATAAAAGTATTATACATATAATAAATATTTCTTGAAAATAATTTAACCTATTTGTTTAAATTGATCAATTTAATTATCAGTCTTCGATAATAAATATTAGTTATTTAAAGCTGAAATTTAATATAATTTTGCCAAAAATTTGAAATGAGATTGTTTCCCTAAATACTTTCAAGTATATTTATTTTTTATAGAATTTTCATTATTTTCTTTTTAAATAACCATTTTTTGCATTATTAACCACTAATTTGTTATTTATAGTGGTATTTTTTAAATAAATATTTTTAAATTAAGACCTAAAAAGCTATCAATGTCGTCGGTTAAAGTTGCTGTTCGTGTTCGCCCATTTAATATGCGTGAAATATCACGCGATGCCAAATGTATAATCTCCATGGAAGGATCAACTACAAGTTAGATTTTAAATAAATTTTAAAATATATTTGTTGATTTAAAAAGTATAATCAAATCTTTAATTGATCATCATTTAATGGCGAACTAATCGGAGTGTACTGGATATATATTATTGACCCCAATAAATATATATAACTTATATAAATATGGATCAGTGTAAATTTATATTAAATGAAATCAAAATATCAACTCTTGATTTAGCTGTATATGTTATTATTTATTATTATTATTTATTATTATTAATTATTATTTATTTAATATTAATATTATTATCAATTCTTCTGATATCAATTAAGTTAATCAGATTAAATAAATCCAAAATGATATTTCATTAAATCTGCTTATATAAACAAATATTCTTGGGACATTTTCTTATTATAAATTTTAATTTCAACCAAATATCAACAAACCATCAACATACCACATTCATACTTGAATTGCAATTTTATTAAAAATTATTTTATTTCAAAAATGAAAATTAATTCATTTTAATTTTAGACCATTTTAATTCTAATATATTTTAAATAATTTAAGTTTCACTTTTAATTTTACAAAATTTTATCATAAAATCATTTAATTTTAATATTTTAATTTTAACTCCTCACATCCCCTTTTTTAAAATGTTTGATCTTCTCAACATTTCTAACTTTCGTCTTTCCATTTTGAACTTTAAGTAAATAACTCCATTAATGTATTTTCTTTATTACTTTTTACGGTACTCCCCACCTTTCTTCGTCTTTATTTCTAATTCCTGGTTTGATCACAACAATATCCCCCATTACGAAGTTTCTCACTGTTTTTCACCCGTTGACTTTATTGTTTTATCCCCTATTCCCTTTTCCATATCTTCTCTCTTTATTTCTTTATTCGTGTACCATTTCATCCTGTCGATTTTCCTTCCAAATATAATCTCTGCTTGACTTACTCCCGTTGTTTTTTGAACTGTTGCATTTAAAGTAAATTCTATTTCTGGTACTAAAACAGCGCAGTTTTTTTCTTCCTCCTTCATTTAATGACTCGTTAATATACTCTCTGAATGTTCTGAACTGTCTTTCAATAATACCATTCGTGTTGTGGTGATATGAGCTTGAAAAGATTAATTCAATTCCAGCTGCATTTGCTAGTTCCTTAATACTTCTTGCTTCAAAGTTCTTCCCACAATCTATGTGAAGTACTCTTGGAGCTCCAAACTTTAATAAAGTATCTATTTAATAAAGTATGTGATAAAGTTAATAAAGTTAGTGATATGTATTTACTATGGTGGTCAATGATTCCGCAAATATATTTCTTTTTATTAAACGTTTCTTTCAATGGCCCACATATATCCATATACATCTTCTCAAATGGTTCATTACTTTTTATTGTTTGAGTTTCTTCCTTTGTCTTGATTGTTATCCTTTTCGTTTTCTGACATCTTTCGTAGTTCTCAATTACCCTTTTTACTTCCGTTGCTAGATTTTTCATGTCGAAATTATTCTGAATATAATTCGTTACTTTCTGTGTACCTGTATGGAACAGCAATACGTGCACTTATTTTATCATCTTCTGTCTACTATCTGATGGTATCCATATTTTACCTTGCTTAGTTAGTACCGTGTTGTTTTCCATTATGAATTTACAATCTTTATTTTCTAACTTATTCTTTATTTCTTGGACCTCCACATTGTCATTTTGCCATTAGTTACCTACGCCTTCTGCTGTTACTGTTAATATTTTGGTTTTAATTTTGCAAAGTTTTGGATCTTCATGCTCCATCATACACTGTACACATGTTCCGAATGTTTTCCACATGGATTGTCCCCTTCATGTATTCCATTTTAATACCCAGACTGCTTAAATAGTTGATCCATGTCTAGAATTGAGCAGCTATTGGTTTCTTCATTGTTACCATAAACGTAATAGCTTTATGGTCTATTTATTCTCTTTTACCATATAAGTAATAGTTGAAATGTTTACAAAAGTAGTATATTGCCAATAATAAATTATAAGAATTCCAATGGTTCTTTCATTTCTCCGAAAGCTTTTTCAGATATCTCTGTTCATCTTATTTTCTCATTGTTTTTTCAGCATATGCTTTCTAATGCTCATGCCTTCTTTGCATAGTCTTTTATAAACCGTCGATAATAGTTACAGATACCCAAAAAACTCCTTAGATTCTTTACACAATTTGGGTTTTGGAATGATTATATTGCTTCTATCTTACTTTGATCTGTTTGTATGCCGTCTTTATTTATTATGTATCCCAGAAACTTCACTTCTTTCCTAAATATTTGACATTTTTCGGAGTTCAATCTTAGTCCTGCTGTTGAGATCTTTCCTAGAACTCTTCCAAATACGCTATAGTGTTCTTCTTCTGTCTTTGTGAATATTAGTATGTCGTCTAGATAAACCATCACTCCATCTTTCCACAAATCTTTCAATACTTTCGTCATTAATTTTTGAAATGTTCCTGGTGCCGCTGCAATACTGAAAGGCATTCTGTTAAAATAGAACTAGTCTTCTTTTGTTGAGAATGTTGTTTTCTCTTGATATTTCTTATCCAACTACACTTGGTAACAAGAATTTCCCAAGTCGAGACAAAGTCTGATGTCTTTTTTCTTTTTCTTCCATACACAAACTAAAGGTGTGTTCCACGGTAAATTACACTTTCTAATTATTCCGTTGTTTTCTAGATTTTTTATTGCTTTCTCAATCTTGTCTTCCAAATTTATTGGTTGATGTCTCGGTTAAATCATTATTGGCTCTCCTTTCGTGATGATGTTATGGTTAATTAGATTGGTAAACCCAATATCCCATTTATCTGCCGTAAAAACGTTCTTGTTCGCTTGAAATATTTCTAAAAGTCTCTTATTCCCGAAAACCTTTAAAACGTCGATGGAATGATGTAATCTTTCGTTATCTGTAATAATCCGCCCAAATCTGACTTCTATTTCGCAAATGAACTCACTATGTTTTCCCTTTTCTTGTATACATTTCAATTCTATACCAAATAACCTTTGTAGTTCTACTCCTCCAAATATTTCTGGTATGATATTCCTTACTATAATGAATGTTACCTTTCTTTCACTATCGCCCATTTTAAAATCAATGTTTATTTTATCCATTGTTTCTAATCTACTGTAGTTTGTACATCTTAGCAACTCACTTGTTTCTATTATCTCGATATTTTCTAGTCGATCAGTTACTGATTTCGCCATCACATTAATTCGTGCTCCTGTATCCAATAAACATTCTACTTTTCGCCTCTTGGATATATAATGTTGTACTCGCTCTACCTTGCATTATATTATATGTTATTACTAGTCTTTTTTGTTCTTCTACTGCCAAAATATTCTGACCTCTAGTATCTTCTACAATTTCAATAATACATACGTCTCCATTTTCTCCAGAAACTTGTAAATTTTCTCTGTAATCCTTCCATCATTTTTTACTAATTCATCTACTTTACACTCCTCTTAATTTTTGCTGAATTTCTTTGTCATTCGTCCTTTTGATTTATACACTTCAACTATTATTAATATTATTATTATTATTATTATTATATTTGGTTTATTTATTTTACCAGTATTATTTATATCACATTCAAAAGTACTACAGTCTTTATCAATCATACCGTCATCATTCATACTTAAAATACACATACCTTTATTATTCATTCTCTGGTTGAAATCAATTTACTTAGTAGATTGTTCCGATCAATGTCCTGTTTGACGGAGCGTGCTCGTTTGGGCCATCCTCCTTGTTATACTCTTCTGGCTGGCTTGAATGTTTTGTTATTTGGTTGATACATATCTTGTCTTTGTTGATAATTATTTCTTTGCATTCTTCCTAATGACATCTTCCTCTGGTCTCGATTTCTTCCTTGATTTTGTCTTTCCATATTTGTGTAGCACTCTCTTTCTTTGTGTCCTCGTGCATTGCATCTATGACATTTGATTGTTAGGCATTCTCTTCGTATGTGACCTTCTTGCTATGACCACATGCATAACATTGAAATCTCCTTTTCATATTACATTCTCTGCTACTGTGTCCCGGTTTTTGACACGTCCAGCATTCTATCACTTTATCCCTTGTCTCTGGTTTCCATTCGCTGATTTTCCTCTTCGTGGCTCCTACTTGTGCCACATCTCTATAAGTTCTTTCCCCGGTTGTAGGTAGTATTGATCTTACAGTGCTTACTTGTTCAATAACCTTGTTAACTTTTTCTATCTTCTTTATAATCTGATTCGCCCTCTTAAGATTTTTCATTTAAATTTTTTTCTGATTTCTTTATCTTTTATGCAATGTGTCAGTAAACATTTCTGAATTTTCTCCAAGTGTGTGAGGGCAATTTTTTGTCATTTTTAATATTTCCGTGATTCCATTACCTTGCTCGTAGTTCAAGGCTTCTCTTAAGTCATCAATCAATGACGTTGGTGGATGGAAAGCTGTTCTTAATTTCTGTTCCACCGTTTTACCTTCTGCGGCTTCATATTCCTTGATCACATTCCTATCCACTAGTTCCATTTGAGTCTTCACTTGTGTTTTCGTTATTTCGAAGAATCTCTGACATTCTTTGATGAATAATTTGAGGTCATCTCTGTGAAATTTTTCTGGAAGTAATCTTCCAATAAGCAGATCCGTTGGTGTGGTCGCCATGTTAGACGCTATAACATTCAATTCTTCTGTCATCAATTAAGTTAATAAGATTAAATAAATCCAAAATGATATTTCATTAAATCTGCTTATATAAACAAATATTCTTGGGACATTTTCTTATTATAAATTTTAATTTCAACCATCAACATACCACATTCATACTTGAATTGCAATTTTATTAAAAATTATTTTATTTCAAAAATTTTCATTTTAATTTTAAGCCATTTTAATTCTAATATATTTTAAATAATTTAAGTTTCACTTTTAATTTTACAAAATTTAATCATGAAATAATTTTAATTTAATATTTTAATTTTAACTCCTCACAATTATTATATATTATTAATATTATTAGTATTTTTATTATTATTATTATTATTATTATTATTATTATTATTATTATTATTATTATTATTATTATTATTATTATTATTATTATTATTATTTATTATTATTATTAATATTTATTATTATTACTCGTGTTATTTTACCCCCACATTCTAAACATTATCTTTGTGAAAATAAATTTATTTTGAGGGCTGATCATAAAGCAATCATATTTATAAGAACAAAAAAGCCAATTACAGCTCAATTTCAATATTTTTTAATCGACAGAATGAACAGAACGATACGAATATGTTACTGTAGTATGCGAAGACCAGCCAAATGACTATGAAGAATATTCTGTGATTTCGGTAAACTCCAAAGTATATAAGTTATTTCTTACTGTTTTAGTTAAGATTCATTGTTTATAGGATGCGCGTTATATGCGCAAAATACGGTAAATCTTCCTTTAAATATAAATGCATTCCGTTTTCTTATTTATTTTAAAAGTAAATAAGCCCTAGCAAAAGATTTTCATGACAAAATTTTCAACAAATTTTCGAGACTTTTTAATTTTGAATCTAAAAATTTTCAAATCACAATTCAAATTTTTAAATTCATATCTGACACTCATAACATATCATACACATTTACAAATCATTCAAATTCAAATTTCATGGAAATAAATTTTGATTTTAATTTCAATAATATTTTTTAGATTTTAAAATTTAAACTGCAATTCTTCAAACTTTCTCTCACAATTAGATATTTTAGTTTTAATCCCAACAGCCATAAAATATTGAACACGGACAAATAATCCCAATGAAATATACAAATTTGATTGGTCGCAGACAGATCTAAGAATAATCAATAATTCAAATTTACTTTTCGAATTCGAGAAACGTTGTCGATTTAGTCAGTGGAATAATGGAGAATTATTGATTGTCTAAGGAAACGAATCTAGGAATCAACAATTAGAAACTCTCAGCTAATAGCAATGAGAAAATGCTGGATTGACATCTAGGAATTTATCATAGAAATATCAGACATACATGCATTATTTGACAGAATGAATTTTCTGGGAATTATGCCAACGATCGGCTAATCTAGAAACTTGTTTAAGCAAGGAACAATGAGAGAGAAAATAATTAGAAGTTTTAATTTTCTGATCAAATAAATCAGTGTTGATATATTATTTTAAATGAAATCTGAATTATATTTTGGCTTCTGAAGAGAATTTTATTAACAAATTTTGTGGAATTGGATTTTCAGCTTATTTTTAATTTTAGCATTCATTGAGTTCCATATAAATAATAAATTTCTATAAATGTCCATTTGCATATATTCAAACAAACATATTTAATATTCACAATTATAAACAACAATTTAAAAAAGTTTTCTTTTATTTAAAAATATTAAAATAATAATTTTTATTTCTTTAAATATTTTAAATACAATAATAGTGGCAAGTATGTTTGTCAATTGTGACAAGCAACTCTCTCGTTATATAAGGACTTTTCTTATAGGGTATTGCTTATGAGGTTTGTTATAAATTTTTTATCTTGAAATAATAAAATATCTATTTAATTAAATAGGAAACCAATTATATTACAAAATAAATAAAGTGTAAATTTATAATTTTATAGTAAGTTGTGTTGAATGATTGTGGAATTTTGAAAATCTGCTGAGTGTATATATGCATCAGAAATTCTCATTGAAAGATTTTGTTATTCTAACGGTAATATTTTATAGTTTTGTTAATTATTAATTATGAATGTTTTTAACACTAGAAGTTCCAATAAAAAAGTTAACTAAAATACTAATATTCACGGCTGGTATTTATTTTAACAATAAAAATACTTAAATGAGCAATAATAAAAAATATGAATGAGAAATAATCTTCGAGCAATAAAAAATTCTTATTTGAGCAATTTTATGATATGAGTAATAATTAATTCATTAAAAGGCAGTATTAAATTCATATTTTAATAATAAGAAAAAGAAAAAATTAAAGTTTTTAGTTCTACATTTTACAATAATAAAGATTGAGATGTACAGCAGCCGGACATTGTTTACCACGTCTTTTGACTTTATTACATCTGTAATAAACTCGTTTTCCTTCACTGGTTGTGTTTGTATTACTTTGACTCCATATACAATCCGTTTTTATTTTGTTAATGGCACCTTCTTTGCTACAGTATGTACATATTGGAAACCATTTTCGTCGATTTTGTTTTCTTTTTTGCTTGACTGTTCAACTACTATTCGAAGATTCAGGATCCATAACATTGTCACTTTCATTACCAGAACTATATTGCGCTACACGCTGTGATTGAGTCATCTGTATAAATCCATTAAAATGAGGGAAAAATTCAAAGAAAATACCTGAAATGAAGAGAAAAAAGAATATATATATGAATGATATTGTAACACCTGAGTTTTTATTGCTAGTTTAAATAAATAATTGCTCATTAAGTATATTCAGTATTTTTATTGCTCAATTTCATTATTGCTCATTTGCGTATTTTTATTGCTCTTTTAGTTAGAAGACAATATTCACTAAGTCTTCATTGTTAAAAAACGAAACGCAATCATCAAAGGTATAACAACACTGACAACGAAAAATTGACAGTTTTTTCCACCAAAATCCTATGAATTTATAATTAAAATTATATATTTATATCTAATAATATAAAGTCAGTGGATAATGAATTGAGATATACCTGTCAAAAATAAATTTGCAAAAATCAACATTTCTCATTAATAATATTTATTTATTATTTTTTTTGAAAAAAATTGACATTACAAAACTTGTATTTGTTAAAATTGAAGCTCTTATGGCTTCTAATAAAATATTGCGAAAAACAATTCTTTGTGTCACTGACTGTTGAAATGATAAAAATAAAGGGATGCCCTGATTTTTTCATAATTATTATTCGGGTCCAGTGACATTAAAAGGGTTGAGAATCCCTGTCTTATATGAAAGATAAGTTTTTTAAATTGAAACATTACAACGGTCCTATCTGCATCCTAGACAAGAAATTATAAAAGGATTAGAATTATTTGACTAAATTTTAAACTGTCATGAAAACTGATAAATTAATGCATATGTAGTATTGCACTTCTAAAATATTTTTCTTTATTAGATATATTTAAACCATCTAGCAAGGAGCCTCCGAAAAGTTTCATATTTGATTATAGCTATTCGTCTATTTGTCCGGTAATACTTATCAACACCATTGTATTTATTAGCACATCTTTTAAGACCGATTCTAATTTTGTAAATCAACAAGAAGTTTATCATGATCTTGGAGAAGATTCTTTGGAGCATGCTTTAGAAGGCTATAACGTATGTATATTGGCATACGGACAAACTGGTGCTGGAAAGTCGTATAGTATGATGGGAAAACCTGGAGATTTCGATCAAGAAGGAATTATTCCTCAACTATGTCGGTCTCTTTTCAAAAGGCTGGACGATATCAAACTAGATAACTCTGATGAAACCGCATGGATTCAACATACACTAGAAGTAAATTTATTTAACTATAAAGTCTTTCTACTACTGACATGAGATAATAAATAAAAAAATTAATTCTAAATTCAAAATCTGTATTTCAATACAATCGCTATTAAAACAAATTACTAATTAAATTATAATATAATATATTATATTACTTATAAATATTTAAGGTTGAAATATAAACGTAAACGGTTGAATTTGTAGGTTTATTGTCCTATAATACTCTCAATTCCTTACCAATAGATCAAGATAAGCTAACAATTTATTATATTCAGCTTTTTTCTTATATATAGTAATTATATGGGATCCCCTATCACAATCAAGGTTTCTCGACTCCCATCGGACACAAATGTATCATAATGTGTCACATTTCAATAAGAAATTGCTAATTAAACTGTTACGAAGTTACGAAGTAAGGAGGTGACAAGTGATAGAGTAAAATTATAGTCAGTTTTTAGGATATATATATTTTCACCTGTAAGTGTAAATTTCCCCTGAGATCCTTAAAACTGACCATGCTTGCTGAGGATCTTTATGAGGTACACATTAATATTTCTCAGTAATATCTCAGATATATCTCAATGCTTTCAACTGAGCCTATTAATAATTATTGCAAATTGCTCCAATCAGAGAATGGAACGGAATAGATTTGATTGGATAAAAATATAAATAAAAGCGACAAATCACCCAGCTAAGTAGCAAATAGTAAAAGTGCACAGTTTCATTAAAGATAATTGAATACAAAAATCTGTGAATCCGTTAGTAAACATTTAATGCAAATCAGTAATTATTTGAAATTTATTCCGGCCTGAAATGTATTTGGTTTGCCAAAGTATCTACATCCTCCCGTCATAATTGGTAACGACTCCACTAAGAAGAGGCAAATTAACCAATCATCCATCACAATTGTTCATTTTTCTTTCCTATTTCATTTATATTCTTATCATTTGATGGGACATATACACATCCATATACATATACAGATATAGACATAGAAGTGGCAATCTATCATTAGCACTCAGACACAATTACCAGATTTCATGGTAATTGTGTATGCAAATAAATAATAAAAAAAATTATATATTTATTTGCATTTTTCTGAAATGCGAATTCGATTTTTAAATGTTTAAAATACCTTTTTCCGATTTGAATGAATAATTTTTGATTTTTATAAAATTTAAAATTTTTATTCGGATCTATTAAATTTATAATATTGATAAATCGAATTTGAAAATTTTGAAAATTTGTTTTAATAAATATATTTTTTGGATATATTTGAGTGAAAGAAAATATGAATCAGAGAAGAGGAGAAAGCGAAAGTCTAGTTAAATTTTAGTGATGAGTGATCAGGGCTGTTTATCAGCCGAAATATTTCATATTTTATGAATAAACATTTCGGAAAATGGCTAACCTTGTTATTTGTTTAAATCCTATTTATACAAAAATTCCGCCACCGACACAATAAATTATTATTATTATTAATTATTATTAATTATTATTATTATTATTATTATTATTATTATTATTATTATTATTATTAATATTAATTATTATCATCATCATCAGACCAACCATTAATTCTTACTCAATTGCTAGGTGTCATACATGGAGATATACTGTGAACGAGTTAGAGATTTATTAAATCCAAAAAATAAAAATAACCTCAGAGTGCGAGAACATCCTTTATTAGGACCATATGTTGAAGATCTTTCCAAATCTATTGTAAGATCTTTTCAAGACATAAATGAGCTAATAGATGCAGGCAACAAATCGAGGTTATTTACTTATCCGATCCTAATTGGAGTTTCAGCTGTATATTATTAGGACTGTCGCAGCAACAAATATGAATGAGACGAGCAGCAGATCTCATGCTGTCTTCACTATTATTCTAAGTCAGAGAATTTTGGATGAGGATGGAGAATTGACTGGAGAAAAGGTTTGCTATAAATATTTTTAGTTATTATTATAATTATTATTATTATTAATAAATAAATAAATAATTTTTAGTCAAGCGGTTAATAAGTGTTATCAAACAATTAATAAATTTGACGATTTTGATTCGTTCAAATTTAATAATAAAATTCTAAAATATCATTGAAAAATATATTTGGAATATTAATCTCAAACATCAGATGACAGCTGCATATTCCAATGTTTGAGTTTTTCTTTTAAAATTTCATTGCCGACAAAATATTCGTTATAATCAGAATTTTATATCATATTTCTTATATAATATATTATTTGAGAATTTATTATTTTTGTGACTATCAAAAAGACGTAAACGTTTCAAACTGTTTTATTTGTCAACGTTTATAAGTAAAAGTATTGTTATATCCGATACAATTTCTAATGCCAAATTAGTTACAAGCGTATCTGACTAAATCTTATCATAAGTCACCGATAATATGACTTCTCAATCATTAGGCCTCTTAGAATTTCAAAGTTGTACCGTTCTTTTGTCTAAGATAACATCGTATGATTAATGCGCCACATTTAAAATTTGTATTCGTATCTGACAGCGGTAAGTTGTAATGAAATGAAATCAAGTGATTGGCGTATAACTAACTTATTAGGACTTGAAATATTTGATGTAATTTCTAATAACAGTTTAATTTAGAACGTATTTTGATCTAATCAATACCAAGAAAAAATATCGGTCCAAAATTTAAAATCAAATGTTGCCTCACATTAGTTTAATTTAAAAAATTAGAATTATTTATAAAAATTGTTTTTTAAAATTTTTTTAATATTGGTAACACTTTAAAATATGATAAGGCAATAGTGTAACATAAGGCGTATAAGGTAAAAACGACCCCTTCTTGATTAAGGTCATTAGAAAGTTAAAAGTCAATGTAAGGTTCGAAATTTATTTAATAATAATACTATTATTATTATTATTATTATTATTATTATTATTATTATTATTATTATTAATATTATTATTATTATTAATACAGTTATTTTATTTTTATTTATTTTATTCTTATTTTTTCTAATTTACTTATAATAATTCTTTTTTATTATTAATATTATTTTTATTAATACTATAATTATCACTATTTTTATAATAATAATATAATAATAATAGTAATAATAATAATAATAAAAATAATAATAATTGTTGAATCTTGAAATAAAAGTTCATTTTATTTTTTATGTAAAATTTAGTTTTTTTTGAAAAGTTTTTTTTTGAGGTAGGGTTGTTTAGGTTTTTGGCTTAATTGTGAATTGTGGTCAATGTTTTTGATAAGTTGTAGTTGGAATTATTTTACAATTAAATTTAACTGGATAACAATTGACTTATTTTCTCTCAATATAATGAATAGAACAATCAATGGAGTGATTGAAAATGAGGAAATTTGCTGAAATATAGATGAATCAGTTGTTATGGGTGATGAAATCGTCCAAGGTGGTTGCGGAACTGCTCTCAAGGCACATTCGTTTCATGAGCAGTATGTATTAACAAAGCTGTGTGTCAACAACGAAGACAAACTATTGAATTGCATCCGGAAAATATTTATACATAGAAATGTTCACTGAGAAGATATCCTACATTTGGTAGATTCAATTATTGATCAAACTGACTCGGATATTTTTGAAGTTTTCAACATGACTAACTTTTATTCAGGGGCTGATAAGTCCGGTAAAAGTATCATTGTTACAAATGAAATCCAACAATAATCATCATAAACTTTTCAATTCTGATAAAATAATTAATTTACAAATTAAAAGTAATATAAGTAGATTAAATTATCCATAATAATAAAATCGTGTTGTCTGATTTATGGCCAAGATAAGACTGAATTCCAGAATGAACCAATACTAAGACAATTGCACTGATAATTAATTAAACTTATACATGTAAAGTTTTCATTTCCCAGCATTAACCAATTATGATGAATCACGATTCCGAATTTGGAAATAAGATGAAAAATGATTGTATATTTGGAGTACATTTGGACCATATTTGGCTAGGTTATGTAAGGTTGCGTTGAAATAGATTAGAACTGATTTTTAAGATAAAAATGGATCCCCAAATTGTTTTGTTGGGTTTTCATCTAGTTTTATAATAATTTTATTTTATTTTTTAAATTTTTATGATTTTAAACAAACAATCTGTTAAAAGAAATTGTTTCTATATATTTGATGTTTTGTCGAAATGAAAATAAATGAAATTTGTTTTTATATGATACATCACTGATTAGTTATTGTCTCTAAATTGCGTTTTCTTTTTATTATAAATATTTCTAGGCTTCTCATCATTTACACAGCTAAGGTTTGTGTGTCTCGGGGCGATCTTTAATGTTATCGTCCCTCCATATAATTATTTAAAAACAAAATCCGGCCTTCCTAATAATATTTAACTTAAAGCTTTATATTCTAAAGTTAAGAAAAAATTAGATTTTTATTTAATCCTTCTTCTTAAAACAAATCCAATGCTTTTTTTTAAGAAGCAGAACTGGTTCGATTTTCCAATTTTCGCACATCGCGAACCATCTCTCCAACAGTATTTACGAACTACTAAGGGTTATTAATTTGGATATTTTTATTAATTTAAATATTTAAAAAAATAATTTTAATATATTTAATTCTGGCATCTGATGTAACTTCGGCTTTTACCGATTCTAAGAAATTGCCTAATTTTCCGAGCTGGCCAAACATATTCTTTTTTTAGTATCATCATTTTATGGCCAACTGGGTTACAAAGTTAGCATTTGTTAAACTGTTGATTATTGTTTTCAACATATTCTTAGCTACTCGTGGATATTTATATTTTATCGCATTCGGTTTAAGAACCACGCTTCGCAAAAAATGCCTCTAGGTGCTGTCCGCCTGTCGCACCGTCTAGCTACGTCACTGCATCACAACTATTTTTTGACGTTTCACAACCTTTTTTCTTATGTTGCTATACTTTCATATAATTTCATTATAACAAAAAATCAAAAATTTTTAATATATAATAAATATCTAACTTTTTATATGTTTCAATTTTCAGTTTATGACAGAATTATTTTTAAAATAAAAATAATAATTTGTAAAGTTTTTCTTGACTATTAATATTTACTGCTAAAAATTTAAAAATAGAATTTTGTTATTTTGAAACTCGTGCTTTATCTATGAAAAATTCCGTTTCTGGATTATTTGTATAAAAAACAAATTATTTTTTCATCAAATATGATCAAGAGACAGAGTTTTTTTAGATTAATGATATTTTCTCAATATACTTTTCCCCTTTTATAAAATTTAGCCGGTTTTTCATTTTTTAAAAATTTTAGCGTCAGTTTTATCGTAATTTAAAAATAAGTTCATTTAACTTAAATTTTGAAATTCACTGGCGAATAGAGAAAAATAAAAAATGAAATGGAATATGTGTTTTGTAGTTATATATATATATATATATATATATATATAAATATCATTTATTTATTTTTAGGTTTTTTAATCGAGAGTCAAAAATACTAAGACTAAAATGTGAGCTCAAAATCAATTTTTAAAAAAATTAAAAATTACTTCATTTAACCAAAAAATAAAAAAAATCACTCCATTAAAACAAAAAATTAAATTAAAAAAAATTATGAAAGAAGGATTCAAGCCAAAAATCCAACGGGCGTAGTTCTCATTGTACACTACTTAATCTGAATATTGGGTTTTAATAACCTTTAATAAAAAATATATATTTTCAAGGTTTTGACTGATTTTATCAAGAAACTTTTAAATAAAAGATTATCAAAATAGAAATGTGAATACCACTGACTGGAAAAACTTAAACCGAAATTTTTTGCATCAGGGAATTCTATATGTGAAAAGTAGAGTTTCGGGAAATCCTGTGTTACATTATTACATGTCTTATGTCTGGAAATGACATTGACAGTTTGTAAGGCAAAATAATAATGGTTTGTGGAATTGTTTATCTTTTGCGGTGGGGAATCATTTCACATGAAATCTTTCACTTTGTACATTGAATAGTTTAAAATCCATTACGAATGATAGAAATTTGAAATGTTTTTCTATTCCAGGTCAGTAAGATCTCATTAGTAGATTTAGCTGGCAGTGAAAGAGCTGATTCGACAGGTGCCAAAGGTACTCGGTTGAAAGAAGGGGCTAATATTAATAAAAGTCTCACAACTCTTGGGAAAGTGATTTCTGCCCTAGCGGAGCTGGTAAGTTTATTCATAAATAAATTTCATGCAATGACATTTTCATTAAAATTTTTTTTGTCCAATAATTTTATATTATTATGCAGCGTCCAGTAGCATCATGTAGTCCGAGAAAGTTGATTGTTTCCCATTGCCGTGGTGGTTACTAGTAGGAACTTCTCCTAAACTGTTTTCTTTTCATAGAAGGTTTTGAAAATATACAATTGGTTTCCGAGTAGCCGTTATTCCAAGCAATTAGGTTGACATTGAAAGTCTACAGTTCTTTTATAAATTGAACTTTTGAAAAAAGTTGAAATTACTTTGTTTTATATGGTTATGGATGATTGTGAATAGATGTAATTTGTAAAAATGTGAAACTTAATTAGCACAATCATTTCACAACTTTTTCAATAGGGTTTGACTTTCGAAAATTTCAACATTGCTATTTATGTCTCCATTACACATAATCGCTTTCATTGTAAGCAGTACACTTCACGGATTGGTGTGGATCACAAATATACAATTAGTTATTATGATAAAGGATAATATATAATGATCATATATAATAATAATATATTTTATGCAAGTCCGAAACAGCCCGAAAACCGAAACCGAATTTGGTTTGTAGCACTCCAATCCTTAAATTTTTAATATTAAATAATCAAATAACATCTTTATTTGTATAATATTAACTTTTAATTTCAAAAAAAATGTTTAAATAATTTTTTTTAATAAGCACTTCGATCTCTTAGGGAAGACCAATAATCAATCAATTTCACACATGGATTCACGCACCCTGAGATTCCCTTAGAATATATATCATGGAAAATTGTCATTGGAATTTATGACGATACCATTATTAATAATTAAAAAAAATTTTGTAATTATTTATTTTTTGTATATTATTTATTTTTGTAAAATAAATAACTAATTAAATTATAAAAAATTAATATTGTTAGAATCGTGACTATAAAATTTAAAAAAATATTTAAAATTAACGAAATTCGTGCCGTTTCGATTTTCAGGTCGATTCGATGATAATAATAAAGAAACTCAAGAGGATTATTTAATAATCTAAACTTTTTTCAAAAGTATAATTATTACTTCACAGCAAGTGCTTATTTTGTTACTCACTTATCCGATATATTAATTTATGCTGCTACCAAGGAATCCCCGTTTTATACTTATACTACTACTACTACTACTACTACTACTACTACTACTACTACTACTACTACTACTACTACTACTACTAATAATAATAATAATAATAATAATAATAATAATAATAATAATAATAATAATAATTATAAAAATAATAATAATAATAATAATAATAATAATAATAATAAATAAAAATAATAATAATAATAATAATAATAATAATAATAATAATAATAATAATTATTATAAAAATAATAATAATAATAATAATAATAATAATAATAATAATAATAATTATAAAAATAATAATAATAATAATAATAATAATAATAATAATAACAAATAATAACAAAAAGACAGTTGGAATTTACAATTGTTTGATAGTATTGAAATGGTATTGGATTGGTATTGTTGTCATACATTTATCAACATATAAGCAACTGGTGTATGCTTCAAATACTTATGAGCATAAAACATCTGAACTCAATATTAATAACAAAAATAATATAATTATTATATTAATAAAAATCTTGTTAACAAATTTCATCATATTTATATTTTATTTCTAATTTCAGAGCAGCATGGACAAGGTAATTTTATATTTGTTTTTCATTTTTTATTATTCTCACTAATAATGTTAAACAAATTTATGTGATCCATTTATATTAATTGTTCTGAGAAATTAAATTATACATATTTCGTCTAAAAGTCTCTGCTGCTTGAAAATTATGCAAATGAATTCTATGCAGTTAGATATGCACGAAAAACTGGGGGTGAATACTATTTTTAAATCACGGGAAATCTAATTTCTGTCGCTGGGAAAATTGTTTACAACGGACTGTGGATTTTATAGCTGGCTCCAGGCCGCAATTTTATTACCTAAGAGCAGTTTAATTCGGCAATATCTAGTAATTTTTCCTGGTTGCAATGAACTGAATTCGTTCCATTTCTATTCATTATTTCCTTATCAGTAGAATCTTTTATCCTCTTCACCATTGATGTTTATTTTTATATTCGATTCTTTTTATTCTTCATTTCACATGGAATGGTCAATTCTGAATGAGTTGAAAACATCAAGTATGTAAAACTATACAGGGGGCCCCGAATATAAATGCCGAGAACTCACGTTATCCATCTATTTATAATTTTTTGCTAATGTATTTTTATTGTGATTTCTGGCGGAAACTGTTGTAGATATTAATCGCTATTTATTTTCATTTAACATGAAATTTGAGCGCAGATTTTTTCAACTGTTTCAAATTCGTGTCACAAAAAATAAATTGATCTGTGATTTGAAATGAATGCAGAAATTGAGCATTAATAAATTCATTGGAAATTAAGAGAAATGACATTGAAAAAAAAGCTTGAAATGGTGATGAAAACCAAATATTTGTTAATTTTGTTTTTTCCCTAATTTATATTTATTCTATTATTGTACCATTTAAATCTTGATTTTGAGATTCAAGGCTTCAATAATTGTATGACCTAGGAGCGCCCCTGAACAGGATACGAAACGTTTCTAGTATAATGATCATAATCAGTAAATTTTTTTCACATTAAAATTACATTAAATTTTCATTTTTTATGATTTTGTTAGAAAATTCTGCAATTATATTTGGCATTTGATTATATCTGTATAAAATAAATGCAAATGTTCCAACCAACCGTAAATGAAAACTAATCTATCATCAAAATATGATGAAAAATAAATAAAATTTTGATAAAAACATTCTTTAAATATTTCAATTAAATTATTCATCAAAGTTATCAGCGAGACATAATTTTATTTTGCATCAGCAACAATAATTTAGGTTATCATAATTACTTAATGTTTTCAATAGTTTTTATAATAATAATTATTATTATTGATTTCTCTTTGGTTCTACTTTTTTGTGAGGTGTAGTTGTCAAACTGAAGCTTCGTTCTGTTAAGAGTTTCACCAGATACTTAGTTAAATCTCTATTAGCTAAATCCAAATAAATCCAAAGTAATGTATAACCTTCGTAATTTGGCACAATATTTAATACTCCATTTCCAGACTCCAAAACAATCCCCGTCGTATAGAAACAAAGAACTGTTTGAATTACAACATATATAGCTGGCGAATTTAATTTTACAAACATAATTTGAGTCATCTTTTCGCGGTTCGCATTGGGATCCAACGGCACTTCAGTCAACAAAACAGGTTGTTTTTTAAACCTTCTTTCGAGCCAGTATATAACATTTTAGCTCTAACTGGAAGAACATCTGGATAATTCACATTCATGAACAGTATATAAAAAATTTGTCTGTGAACAAGACACAATAAAATAATCCACAAAATATTCACATGTAACTTTTCACCAAAAGTTCTTTATTATTTATACGATAAAACAAAATTCATTACATCTAGAAAAAATCCAAAGTTTTATAAATTCACTAATGTTAAATTCCAAATTGCACACACAGACGCAATAACTAAAAACAAGAAAGTACACACCGACGCATAACAATATAAACGCAGACACAGACACGAGACATTTTATTCATGCGCCCACAGACGCGACAAACCAGAATTCATAAATAATAATAATAAAAATAGACTATAAAATATTTTATAATAATTTCTATTTTTAATTTCCTACATAAGTAAAACCTTTTATTTCATTGGTCACTATTGCCTTTTTTATATACGATTTATTTTCATTATTGTTAATTTTCTATGGACATAAATTAATTGTTGATCTTCTGCCACATTGAAAATAAGTGAAACATTAAAAGATCAATGACTGATGTTCAGAGATAATTTCACGCAAATAAAAATGTATACTTACCAAAAATATATAATTACGAAAAATATATACTTTATCTTTTGTTGTAAATAAAAGAAAAGATTTAGTATTTTCTACCTTAGAGCGTAGAATATATAATTGTTTGAATAATATTAGTGAGTTCAGAAAAATTTCGAATGGAAAAATTTTAGGGGGTTGTAAATTTTTTGTGGAATATTATGTTAGTCTTTACTACAGTCCTCTTCGGTAAGTATTCTATCAACAACTGTTTTAATTATTGTTTATTTAATTTGTATTATAATTCTTTGACGCCATTGCATTTGGCAAATATAACATTGGGCACAAATGCTGAAGTCTTGCTGGATTTATAGGGACTTATTGGGCACAAACGCTGAAGTCTTGCTGATTATAGAGACGACCCAGAGCTTGATGTTCATTTCGTTTCACTATAAATTGTGTTTCCATTTTTATTTAGCAACATTGATACAGTATGTTTTGTCTTATTTAAATATTTATGTTTCAGTCGACTAAGAAGAAAAGAAAAACCGACTTCATTCCATTTCGAGATTCAGTTTTAACTTGGCTTCTCAGAGAGAATTTAGGTTGGCATTATTATTGCAAATTGCACTTTTTTAATATCTCTCCAACTGTATAATTTGCTATTCATATCCATTGTTATTTGATTTTAAGGATATTGGTAAATGTGCCACGGCCGATTGTTGAATAGTTGCTTTCCGATATTGGTTGGGATTTTTCTTGAATTTTCTAATACATTTTTAGATGCAATAAATTGTGATGTAATATTTTCTGTTTATTAGATATCCCTATAATATGTAATGTTTATAAATAATGTGTATGAATACCTGTATATTTGATTGATTATCTTGATTGGGTTGAGTGAGAAACACATACTTACATTAATAAGAAAGTTTTAGATGCTATAATTATTATAGCACATTTAATTTAGTTCATAAAATATCAAACATTGAATTAAAAATTACTTATTGTAATGAATTAATAAAAAAAATTGTCTCATAAATATGTTCCTATTGTCTAATAAGCAAACTAAACTTAGACATTTTATGGTTGATTTTTGAATTTGTAAAATTAGCAAAGGAGATAAGTGAAGAAGTTCTTCCAAGAAATTTGAGTAGATAATATTCATCAAATCTTACCGATTCTTTTTAGAGGATAAACTAGACATGTTTGATACAACCTTTCCTTATCAGAAGGATTTACAATTTTGTGTTGAACAATATGAAAATTTCTTTAACTAACCTTTAGAACTTTACATGCCTTGCTTTTTAATAGATGTTTTTTTTTGGAATGAGGAACATACTAAAATCAAAATTTAAAAAGTGGACAGATTTTTTTAGATTATTTATTCGGTTTTTAATATAATGCATTATTTAATATAAGAATTCAAAATAAAATTTATTTTGTACTACAGATGATTTGATACCACATTTGTTGCTGCTTTATATGAAAGCACTATCTAATATAAATTAGAGGAAGCAGATAATTTGTGATAATGTTATAGGATTTAATTGTGAAATTATATAAAGCTATACATGCCTAATACGAGACAGTTTACAATGAGGGATAAACCACTCAAATCCGGGGTGTTTGCTTACTTAACTTTAAAAGCATCGTTTTACTTTTGAGCTATCCGAATTTGTTTACACAGATTTAATGAATAAAAGTGTTTTAATAAAAGATATCTGATTTAGTTAAACTTAGATTCTTATAATTTAAGTACTAATTTTAAATATTATTTGATGAAACATGTCAATGTTGAGTATATGGATAATGTAATGTATCAAAGCAGTTATAGTGATCTATTTCTTAACAAAATATGTTTATTTATCTGTAGCACTACCATAGATATTTAAATGAATCAATTATGTTAATATACCATCCTTCAAATATCTATCTATCTATCTATCTATCTATCTATTCAACTTTTCAATTACTAAAATATTTTTATAATTATTTATTATGTACCTCTAATATTATAATATTGCTTAGGGGGAAATTCAAAAACTGCTATGCTTGTTGCTATTAGTCCAGCAGATATTAATTATGAGGAGACTTTGAGTTCACTCCGATACGCAGATCGAGCTAAGCAAATTGTATGTAAAGCCGTGATCAATGAAGATCCTAACACACGATTGGTGAGGGAGCTGAAAGAAGAAGTTCTGAAGTTGCGTGAAATCCTAAAATTGGAAAACATTGAAGTCGGAGAAGGTAAGTAGAAATTTCTAATTTATTCTAACCAATCGACGAATGAAGGTCTGTCTGGAATACCAGAAATCAGTGTGATTCGTGAATGTCGCTCTAATAGCATGATATCATCACAAATAATTATCCAAGACAATCAAGATGTCATTGAGAAATTGCGAGCATCCGAAAAGCTTATCGCAGAACTCAACGAAACATGGGAAGACAAATTACAAAAAACTGAAGATCTAAGAAAACAAAGGTAATAGCAATATAATATCGTCTGATTATTTGAATTATAATTTCATTTAGAGACTCAGAGCTTGCAGAACTGGGAATCACAATTAAAACGGATGGGGGTGCTTTCGGAGTTTTTTCATCCAAAAAAGTATTCAATCTTTTTTTTATTGTAAATAAAAACTATAAACAAACTAACTGTTATATTTTAAAATCTAATATTAATTAATAATTCCAAAATGACACAGCAACATTTTTTAATTAAAATTTAATATTTTTCTATCGAATATATTTGTTTTATTAAATTACCGTTACGATGGCGTTGATTTAAATTTTGACTATTCTTTCCATTAACGAATGTGTGGAAATATTTTTGCTCGTGGACAACTTTGAAACGGTATCTTTGATTAAGAAGACATTTACAAGAGTCGGAATGGAAATAAATGCCGACAGAGATGACTACGAGGAATATCTTTGTAAAGTTCAAAGAAACTGGAAGTGTTTGTAATTCTTGGAAAGGCCATCCTTTGATAATGGAAAAATTGAAAGAATTTGTAAATAAAATCCTAACAACATATCGGTAAGAAATGCTGCTAAGGAAATATATGCATTTTTAAGTCAGTGCAAAATGTTTTAAATAAAAATCTCCAATTCACATTTGTAGAATTCTCCAATTCTCAGCTGTAGAATTGGGAACATCGAACATTTTAATAAAAATATGACAGCAGTCCAAAAATGAATGTTTGGAGTGTCTCCGTGTCACACATTTATGGTCCATTTTTTCACATGAGAATGTAAAACTATTTAGATTTCCTTAAACTTTACAAGTTAGCCGTAGAATTATCTCAAAAATAATTCTGCTCATTTTGTATAGAATCAGACATTAGTGAATAATAAAACTAAGTTTTTCAGGTTATTTTGGTAGTCTAATAACTTGTTACCAGTTTCATTGTTGAACTTGTAGTCCACAAAGGTAAGATTGTATCTGCCATGGTTTCAAGTGAAAGGAGGTTTCAAAATAAAGATTTGTCTTTTTATTTGGCTTAAAACTAAATTTTGCAAACTTATTTGATGTCCAATGCATCAGGATAAGTGTATAACGGTGTTAACTTGACATTGTTTTTACACTTACCTGGCGCGAAGAGAAATCTGACCGCCTCCCGCATAGTACTGATGAGAGCCATTAGCTCGAAAATAGTATACTGTTGGTAATTGCACTGGATATCACTTATTGTATCGTATAATCTGAAATAAGGGATTATTTATACCTCAAATTTCCTGGACTACAGTCTTCCGCCGAACATAGCGCCTAGGCGTTATATGTGAATACTGCGCCTACTGGGCGTTTTATTCGAACATAACGCCTAGGCGTTATGTTCGAATAAAACGTTGTGTGAAAACTCTAAATATAACACACAACCAAGTTTTTTTTCATTTGTAATATGACACATTTGCTTATTGGGTACTTTACATTAAAAAATAAAAATTATATACGAAATTCCAATCTGTTGCGATTCAAAATTGCTGATTACATTTTTTGGTTATATTTTTTTATAATTTTCGTAGTAAGCAATTAGAATTCAAAATATCATGTTTTGACTTCTTCTACTTTTACTGAGCAATATATGTTTACGATTTGACAGCACATGAATAAATGTTACTTTATGAAAAAAATTCAAGTTTGTTTTTATAAAATTGAGAGTTTGTTTTTATAAAAAATTATAGAAATTAATACTCCTTTTACAAATTAACAAAATTGGATGTTTTTAGCACGCTATTTCGTAAAGGTAGACTTTTTAATTTTAATTAATGCAAAGATCATTTCATTTATTTTAAATTTTATGATTTCAGCCATAGCCATAGAATGTCAAATAACCAAAAAAGAAAAAATTATTCAATTAAACATAAACTAAAAATTTTAAATGAATACAATGCCGGTGTGAAAGGCAGGGGCTGGATGGCATTGTGAAAAAAATACAACATTGGTACATCAATTCTTAGGGGATGGCACAATCAAAAAGCACAACTTCTTCAAACTTTAAACAATCAATCCGTGCAAATAAAAGTTGCACGAAGATTACCTGGTGGTGAACGAAAATTGGAATTTCCTGAAATTGAAAATGAAGTATTGCAATGGATACTTGATAGAAATTCTAAGGGCTTAAGGGTTAAAGATAAGTATATTCAATTAAAATCACAAAAAGTTTGTGAACGTTTGAAAATAATAGATACTGAAAACAATTCCAAGTGGATTAATTTCAAACACTCATCAGGTTGGTGTAAACGATTTAAAAATCGCCATGAGTTAGTATCTCGACGTCAAACCACAACAAAAAAAATCCCTGAAAATGTTAATGCTATTGTAAGCAATTTTTTAAAAATAATTCATGCAAAAATTGAGGAAAAACAAATAAAAAATTGCAATATCATTAATTTCGACCAAGTACCACGCTATTTCGAATCCGAACCAAAAACGACTATAACCCAGAAGGGATGCAGAGAAGTTTTAATGAGAAAAGCTGGTACTTCACATAAACGTTTCACAACCACATTATGTATAACTTTAGAGGGTAAATTTTTAAAACCACATGTTCTGTTCTCGAATTTAAAAAAAAATTCAATTGTAAACAAAAAGTGCCTTGTAAATGTGAATAGAACTGGAATGTTTAACGATGACATCTTGAAACAATATATTAAAGAAATTATTTTGTGTAGGCCACAAACCAGTTTAGCTCGTGATCCAGTATTGCTGATAATGGATTATTACGGAAGCCATGTAAAATTACATGAATTTAAATATCTGGAAAAATTCAATATTTTTGTTAGTGCCTTCGAATTTGACAAGTCTCCTGCAACCATTAGATGTAGGAGTAAATCGTAGTTTTCAAGCATATTATAATACACGGTATGATGAATATATATCAGAAGCACTCAAAAATCCTGAAATGCAAACTCGACAAGGAAATCCTAAAATTCCTAACTATAAAATAGTTAGCGACTGGGTTGTGGACATTATATCGACAAAGGATTCTAGCTTTATAGTAAAAGCATTTACATGTTGCGGAATTGTACCTAAAATAGATTTTAATATTGATGCACTCCATACTACTTTACAAAAAATTTTGCAACCTACTTTTAATTACGATGATTGGATTCATGAAAATGAATATTTAATTGCTGAAAATTCGAATTTTTTTGACAATGAAGATTGTGAAGATTGGTTTTATCCAGAGGAAGTGTCAACAAGTTTTTTTAGATGTGTTCATCAGATAAAAGATAAAAACAGTTCTTTTTCAGTTTTTATGAATAATTACATGCCACAAATAATTTCATATATAAAAAGTAATCCAGATACATCTGACATTTTAGATGAGCATGACGAAGAACTTATAAGTTGTGGCGAAAATTCTTCTTCATATGCCGAAATTTATGCGTGCATAAAAGTAGTAGAAGTGGACGAAAATTGTGTTCAAGTTGAAAACTTTACGTATGATGTAGAGTCTCCAACAAAATCTATTTACTTAATTTTATTAGATTACATATATATTTTTATATATTTATGTGGTTTAAGTAATGTTTATGTTCCTATATTTAATATTTTTATTTTTATTTAATATACACACATATAGGAGTTAATAATCCTAAAATAATATGTATATTTATGTGAATTCTGAAAAGTTGTTTATGTTATTTTTTTTTATTAATAAAACTTAATTTCATAAAAAAATCTTTTGTTTCAAATATAGTGCCTAGGCGTTCTAAACGAAAAAAAAATGCAAAAAATTTAAAACCGAAATAAAAAGCTTTCCCGAATATAACGCCTAGGCGCTATGTTCGGCGGAAGACTGTAGTTATTTTGGCAGCCATGTTATTACTATCCGACGATTTTCTTTTAGGGTATCTGAAGACAAAAGTATACTTAAAAGAAATATCACCAGAAATGTTTGAAAATAGTTAATATGGACACAACTTCTAGCCGGTTTGTTTTCAGAATAAAATTTTGCATGAAATTGTCCATAGGTCCATGTGACTTCAAAAATTTAAATTTGTCAAAATATCAACTGCTGAAATTTTTTTATATAATATAAATGCTAAGAAACCAAAATGAAATTAATTAATTGTTTCTGTGTAAAATTTTGCGGTCTTATTTTGGATATGTTAATTAATATTGAATTTTAAAATACTGTAATTAATTTTACACTAATGATTTTTAAGACCTTATAAGGAAATTACATTTCAAATTTATAAAGGTATAGATTCTTAGTTGAAAATTTTATATTCAATTTCTAGCTTTAATACTATGCTTCGTCCAATAATTCTAGTGTGTATAAATTTCATATTCCATAATAGCTCACTGAAAAACTGATGTTTTCAATGCAAACATGCAAACTTTGCATGAAAGAAAAAAGCCAAAACAAATCAATTTAACAAATTTCTTATTCATAGTGTGATTATTGCAGCAATTGAGCGCTTCTGTTCACTACAATTTGATTTAACTTTAAATATGGATTTTTTGCTTTTACATTTAATGAAAAATATATATGATAATTTCATGTCAAAATTTTGCTCTCATCATTATTTTGGTGACAACATAATGAAAATATGTTCCTGCAAAACTTTGTCTACCGCATCTATTGCAAAGCATGCAAAGAAATATATATTGGAAAAACTCTCGGGATCTTGCAACGAAAAATTAAAAAATATCTAGATTCTAGGTGAAAATAGTCAGTCTATAGACATGTTCAACAATGTCTGTCAATGAAGCACAATATATGTATAATTATATTATCAGTGATAACGACTTAAAGATCAATCAACAGTATTGAGGAAACGAGTAACATTTAATGGCACTCATACACTATGTTCTAATACAATAAAATGGGACTAAGAATAAAATCTTTTCAAAATTATTGATTTTCACTAATTTAATTTTAAAGTTTTTCCGCCATTATTTGGAAATGTAAAATTAGTTATATTCATTTATTTGAAGGAAGCATTTGTGAAGGTGATTAAATGTTTAGATTTCTAACCTTTTTGAAAGTAATATTGAAGGTAAAATTATATGAATATTTTACTCTTAGTTTATTTGTTATTATTACGTGTGAATCTTTATTGTAGAGACCAAATCTTGTTAATCTCAATGAGGATGCATTAATGGCCGAATGCTTAGTGTATTATTTGAAAGACGGGGAAACCAAGTTTGTTTAATTTTTTGAATTTATTCGGTGTAATTTTTTATGTGATATTATAATAATAAGGACTTTAAAAATAATAATAATAATCATAATAATAATAATAATAATAATAATCATAATAATAATAATATTAATAATAATATCTTTTCTTATTATAAAACATTACGACATTTGACCTTGGTAGAGGATTGTTTTGATAAACTTTAAAATATTTTCTTTTGTCGATGGCGGAATCATTTATATGAATAAAATTTAAATAAATAACAATGTTAGCCAATTTCCGCAATGTTTATTCATAAAATATGAAATATTTCGACCGATAAACATTGATCAGGGCCGTTTAGATTTTAAAATATTAAAATATACTTATTGGAGTAGAATGAATAGCTTTTATTTTTACAAAAATTTTAAAGTTTTTATTCTAATTTAATAAATTTATAATATTGGTAAATCTAATTTGGAAAATATATTTTGGAAATTTGTTTAAATTAATATATTTGTTGACTACAGTTGAGTGAAAGAAAATATCAATCAGAGAAGGAAAAGAGAAAACGAAAGAATATTTTGGTTATAAGTGATAAAGGCCGTTTATCGCTCGAATTATTTCATATTTTATGAATAAACATTGCGGAAATTGGCTGTTGCCGGATATACGAATTCTTCGTGAGATTCTCAGTTAAATAAAGAGCACCCGGATTTTATTTATTTTTGGTTAATAATATATCTTTGTCTGTTTTTTGTATAAATTTTCTCTTTGCATTACCTGACTCACCTTCATCATCAAGCATGTATTTATTATGTATATAATTGTGGTAGTAATAAAATATATTTAAATTTTATTATATCCCTTTATTAATGATGAGCAATATAAATTATGAAGGTAAATATTTAGTGAAAACATGAAATTTACATTAGGAAGACCTCACCAATTTGTGGACATAGTACACAATTATATTTTTCTAATCAGGTAAATGTCGGATTATAGGTTGCGAGCAGCCTCTTAAATTGAATGATTTGAAATATTAGATACAAGATTTACAAATTCAAATACCGCTAAATTTAACAAATTGTCCAAATGATAAAGTAAAGCTATGTTTAAACCAGGAATATTTCCTGTCTTACATCTTTAAAAATATGATCAAATTTTTGTCAACGTATTAAAAATAGTTTTTCATAAATTAAATCTTTGATTTTTTTTTTGATTTTAGTAATTTGAGTAATGTCGAAAGATTTAGGATATGTATTTTTATTTACAATTTCTAAATATGCATTATATCTAGTTTACTTATTTGAAGTAATTTTTAAAGAAGATTCAAAAACTTGAGCCGGAAATAACAAATACTCAGGATCACTGTATAGGAAAGTTACTAAAATATAGATAAATCAAATATATCGGTTCACGGGTATTAATATAGAGAAACCTCTTGAGTTACACTACGACATGGTTCTAGGATCAGGCAGTAAACGCATTGATATTAAGGGTATTACATAAATGTATTTGATTTGATATAAGGTTTGTTATTTACTTACTTGATTTGTATAATTTTACCTTTTTTTCAAACGTTTGACAAGTTCAAAGATGAGATAAAAATGCAAATACAGTCGACTCTGAAAAAACGGTTCAAAATTTTCAAGCAACTTCTGTCCCGACTTGCCTCACACATAAAAATGAAGAACAAAAATACTTTGAGAGATAATTATTTTATTATTAAGTTATTTCTGCAAATATCATTTATTCAATCCTAAAAAACTGTCCTATGTTGATTGAATAGACTTTACTATCTCTTATTATATATCATTTCTCCAATTATACAGAGATTTTTAATAATTCCATAATTTTTTTGGGTGATCTGTAGCAGCCTTTTGGGTAATATTCAATTTTTTGTGATTAATTGTCCTGTTCATGGTAAAAAAAATTTCACAATATAATTTTATCTTATATTTCTATATTTAATTTATTTCCATTCCAGGGTCGGTCAACCAGAAATTGTGAATTCTTCTAAAATGGACATACATTTGAGTGGAGATTGCATTATGCCAATGCATTGTGTCTTCAATTGTGAAGGAGGTTAAGTTTGATGATAATGATATAATTAATAGTTACTGTAAAATCCCGAGTATAAGCTGCAGCGCGTATTAGCTGCAGATGACATTTTTATAAAAATGTATTTTTTAGTTGTATAAACCGCAGCACGTATTAGCTGTGCAACATTTGATTTGAAAACACATGATTTTAAAATCAGCAACCTATCGTTAAAAAACAAATTTCACCGTGACAATAACCATTTTGTTTTATTCGTTTATATTGTTTACATTTTTTATTGCACTGTTTTGAATTCTTGATTAAAATGGATAACGATTCTGAACAAAAACAAAAGAAACAACGAAGATCTTTTAGTTCAGCAAAGAAAAAAGAAATTATTGAATTAGCTCGTCAGTTAGGAAACATACGGGAGGTTGCAAGACGATATGATATTAATGAAACTGTTATTCGACGATGGATCGCCCAAGAGTCTGTTATCAAAGCAATGAATCCAAATCGAAGATCTTTGCGTGGTGGTAACGCTAGATATCTGGAATTGGAAACGAAATTACACGAATGGATCCTAATTCAACGTGAACAAGAACTTCAAGTGTTGGTTGTTCGAATTCGTTTATAGGCACAAGTAATTGCCGAAGAGATGAAAATTGAAGGATTTGCCGCAAGCTGTCAATGGACTAATAATTTCATGAAACGCAAGAATATTTGTGTTCGACGGACTACCACGAACCAACAATTACCGAAAGATTGGGAATTTCAGATGGCCAAGTTTAGAAGCACCATCGCAGATTTAAAGAAAATTTGCCCGATAATCAAATCGGTAATTTTGATGAAGTGTCCGTTCAATGTGACATGCCTTTAGGGTACACAGTTGAGACAAAAGGTGCCAATAAGGTCCGAATTAAAACTACAGGACATAAGAAAAAACGATTTACCGTCAATCTATGTGTTCTCAAAGATGGTACTAAACTTCCGCTTTTTGTTATTTTGGGCACAAAGAAACATCCAAAGACTTTCATTCCTGAATCAAAGCTTGTTATTGCAGCCAATGGAACTGGTTGGATGAATCGTGAAACTCTTAAGATATGGCTCAAGAAAGTATGGAAGAGTCGAATTACATTGCCTCCAAAGACAACATGGAACCAGGATCCAAAAGTACCATCATTGCTTTTATTTGATATGCATCGCTCACATTTTGTCAGTACTACACTTAATAAAATTAAAAAGGAATCTAAAGTAGCTTTCATATCTGCCGGATTGACATCAATGGTGCAGCCATTAGATCTTACTGTTAACCGTTCATTCAAGTCAAAATTGCGCAAGAAGTGGAGGATTGGATCATTAAAGATTATGAAAACATCAAACATACTAAGTCCGGAAATATGAAAGCAGCTGACTGGAATACTATTTTCGAATGGATTGTTTCCTCCTGGGAAGATGTTAACCTTTCCACCATTTTGAATGGTTTTCGTGTTGCATTCGGTTAAGACGACGATGTTCTTGAAATTGAAGAAAATGAAATGAATGTGAACGAGTCTGATCCAAACATTGTAGAATTACTAGAAAATTTCACTTTTATTGACAATGAAAAGTGTGATGGTTTTGAGGAGTGTGATGTTGAAAATTTAAATAAATAATCTTACTTCAATTTGAATTTTTTTTTAGTTGTATTAGCTGCAATTCAAAAATGTTGCCTTTTTGTACGTATTAGCTGCAGCTTATACTCGGGATTTTACAGTAATAATAATATTATTTATTTGTGCATAAATTTTATTCTTATTTATTTGTTTAATTGTACTTTCTGAATATTCTTCATTATCAAGCATGCATTTAATGTATATACACTTATTCAGGCCCCTGTAAATTATTACTATGATGATACTACGTCCTTAAAAGATATCAAATTATTATTTTAGAAGCAATTACTTTTGTATGTTATAATTGAGATTAGATACCTTATTATTATATATTACAACAAATCACCATTCAAACACTCGTTTTACGATATAGTTCGACCGATTTACTGTCATCAACTAGAAAACAAACAAAAAATAATATAGATTTTATTTTAAATTCAAACAAATTTTTTTATTAATTTTTTAAAATTTTAAAATTATTTAAATTCACTTAAATATATATTTCAACAAATCAAAAGAACGTGATGACTTTCTCTTCGTTTTGCATGTGAATACAATGTTCTTAATGAAACTGTTCACAAAAAGAAAAAACTGCTTTGTGTGCATTTCATTTTTAAATACAAGATATTCACATACCATTTATAAACAATGAGGTTCTCAGAAAAAACGATCTTAAATTTAAATGAATAAGATAATAAATTTAATGAATAATAAATTAATTGTAAAAATATAAACTTTAAAATTTCATTTTATTTTATTGATAAACACTGCCGAAAATGGCTTACATAGTTATTTAATTAAATATTTTTAATTGTAAAATATTAAATATAATCAAAAATTGAAATAATTATTTATTTGTTAATTATCGTTTTATTTGCTTGCCAACTTCACAAACAAATCACACAAATTTAAAGATTTAACAAATGAAACTTATAAAATACACAAAGCAAAAGAGGTCTAATATTATAAAAATATTCCCACAACAATAATATTTAAAATATATTTGTAATAAATTCAATAAGTTCATTTGATCTATTGAAAATTGTATTCGTTTCTTGACCAGTAGGTCACAGAGCTTTTGATTTACGACATTTTGAAGAAAATACAATAATTTGTTATTTGAAACAGTTCGAATATTTTCGATTTTGAAATGAGTTGATTTTGTTTCAAGCTGACATAAATATGTGAAAATGAGCATTAAACAAAACAGCGATTTACACAATTTTGAAGTGAAGAATTATTGATGAATGGTTGATGATCATCAAGAGTTGTTGGTACATTTTTAAATTTTTCGGATATTTTAATTAATATAATAAATTTCAAAATATGATAGCCACTTTATTTAAATTGTGCTTTATAGAAAGTATATGGTTGGATCTTGATTAAGTTTGTCAGTGAAGGACCACCAATTTAAAGATTCGTTATGTATATTCTTAAAGGTTTTGTTATTTAAAATTTTGTGATAGGTTCTTTTTTTGTCATATAAGTTATATGATATAACCATATTTAATTCATATATGTTAGATTTATTCGGTAGCTATTATTCGAAATTATATTTTAGAACATGTCACTCTGACTGCAATCGGAGACGCAGAATGCTATGTTAACGGAAAACGGATACATGAATCAACTTCATTGAAATCCTCAGATCGTTTAATTTTTGGCAAAAATCACGTTTTCAGGTTCAACAATCCATTAACTGGTGAGTTTCCTTTTTTTATACTTATTATTACTTTGCACTTAATTCTAATAAATATCAAAGATGAGTTGACTCTTTATTTGTGTTTTGCTTTCTTAGTGGCGGCAGAAACTTTATATCGTACCATTTTAAGTTTTTTTACTTCTTTAGTAAATGATTGTCGTGTTCCACCGAACAGATTTTGTGGATCCGGTACAACCTCACATTACATATCAATAGTGGAAATTGAGAAACAATTATAACGTTAAATTCTATATCTAAATATCGAAAGGATAAATGCTTATTTTTAATAAAACATGAAAACGCAAGACAAGTAAAATTTATTTTAATGGAACAATCCTTGTCACCAGTCTGTCATCAATATCTGTGTGAAATGATATATATGGAAACAATAATGACGTAATAGTTATGGATTAATGAGTCAATTAAATAATTCATTGTAAATCAGAATCAATATTCAAAAGAAATTAAAAACTCTTACATTGTTCAAATCCATTGTGTTGCGAGTTTTTACAATCAACAAATACTTCCAGAGTGCAAGATTATCCATTTCAAGGAAGCCATAGGATATGAGCTTACTGTCTCGACTTATTAAAACCAGTGAATTTACAGTGCCTAAAGCCGCTGATCATTCAGCTGTAAATTTTAGATTACTTTTAAATTTCCTAGTAACAATCCAGCCACGTTAACATCGATGATTGAAAATTTTCCATATTAGGAAATGTCATAACCAAATTTGAGACCAGGCGATTGGGTAAATGAATCAGACTAAATGAATATAACAAATATTAAAAAATATGGTTGATAGTAACACACGGTATCCATAAAATTCACCGACATAGTAGTAATTTTAACTTTATTAATATAAAGTTCATATAAAAGGTTTTTAAGAAGTCGAAGCTTTATTAAACTAAGATATGCATATAAGTTTGTTTAACTGAAAATAAGTATTGTTGGTATATTTTTACATCAGCTTTTAGTTAGCAATTTTAGTGAAAATTAACTAAACTTTCATTCTGTAAATTGTTGGTCGGTGAAATGTTGATTGGTTAATTTTCCGGTCGGTGAAATGTTGATTGGTTAATTTTCCGGTCGGTGAAATGTTGATTGGTTAATTTTCCGGTCACTGAATTATTCTAAGACCAATAATACACTAAACCCTAAATTTCTCCATATAGCGAGCAATTTCTTAATACAATTTTTTTATTCCTTATTTCGTTTTATAATCCGTACCTGAATAAACTTTTCTTCTTATTAAACATTACGGCTGCATTCAGATACACAAAAATAAATTAAATTATTCAAAAAACAAAAGGTTTTTGTGTGTAGAATTACGATTTAATCTTTAAAACAAGAATATTAGTCAATCAACGAGACAAGACGATTTCTACCTCTAGTATTGCGACTTTAAAGTCAGTTGGAAATGATGTCATTCATATATGTGCGGTAATAGGCTTTCGTTACAAGTGTTGACGTCTAGTGGAAAAAATGTTTCCGCTGAATATGTCATGAATTGCTTGAATAAAGCATTTATAATAGAAGAAGAAATCTTTTAAAATGAAAATGATGATGGAGAAATCAACCGGTTCATTGTGTTTCATTCATCTTCAGGAACCATTTCTACCTTTATTCAATTGTAAAAGTTATCTCTCAAATCGTCTCTTTTTGTTATATAGTCCGAACTTCGTATAGAGAATTTTACGGTATAAATGCACACACACACACACACGCATATATATATATATATATATAACAGCTTTTTTATTAAATTCTGAGTTGTTGAATATTTTAATTTCAAAGTTTCACATGTCAACTTAACATATTAATAATTTCCAGCACAAATATCGCGAGAAAAGAAAACAGTGGAAGGTAATTAATTATTTTTCTAGGTTTATTTCTCATTGAATATTTTCACTTCAACATCAAGAATTTCCATGTGAATCGTTGGATTGGAATTTTGCAACAGCTGAACTGCTCGAGAAACAAGGGGTCGATTTGAGAAAAGAAATGGAGACCAGATTGGTGATGCTTGAGGAACAGTTTAAAAAAGAAAAAGAAGAAGCAGATAAAATATTTGAGAAACAGAAACAAGTAAAAAATGTCCATTTTTCATGAGATTGAAAATAAACTAATTTTGCTTTGTGAAGGAATATGAAATCAAAATCCAAACGTTGGAACAGCAAGTGGTGAAAGCCTCGATGATATCTGCCGATGATTACCTATCTGACGATGAAAATTATGGTTAGACACAATTTTATATTTGGTCAGTAATGAATTTTGGCCAGAACCAACAGCTTGGTCCGAACGGCAATATCAGCTAGCCGCATGGGCATTCAATAAATGGAAGCACCACCAATACACGAGTTTACGAGTAAGTCCTTTCCCTTCTGTGCAGTTTACTTCGAAAATAAAATATTCTGAAATATCATCAATTTCCCATGATTCAAGTTCCGATACTTTATGATGTTGTCAATCGTTTTGTTAATTTCCTCCAACCTCGAGTTTCCTTAAAATTTATTATTCATAAGATAGCTTCAACATCAATTTCTGTATGTTTCTCATACAGTTTATCAATGTACTTATGGGCTTCCAGTCCTTTGATATTCGATGAAAGAATGAATGACGCGCATTATCGGCTTTCAATTAGTAAGTTATATCGAAACTTTAAGGGAGGTTAAAGAGTGAAAACAAACAAGTTCAGCATATCACACAAACATCACGTTCTATATTGTAGAGTCTATAATAATAAATGCTAAATCACAGAATTTTCCACCAGTAAGGTATATTGAAAATAAAATAAAATGAAACATTTTAAAAATAGAGTAATATGAAAGCATATTGAATTCCTTAAGGCCACTTTTTAAATCTTTTAAATTCGAAAACTGCAATTTAAATTTAAAATTTTTCACTATGTTTCTAAGATTTTAGACAAAGGGAAAAGTAATTCTGTAATAAAAACTCTCTGTAATAAACTTTAATATATTAACTTGGAAATTACCAGTAAATTACTGGCACTAATATACCTGTTACAGTTAAAGCTTAAATACGAGTCAATGTATGCAATCACTAGTTAGTGTATAACTAGTTACAATAGACATTATTATTATTATTGTAATTATTATTATTATTATTATTATTATTTTTATTTTTATTATTATTATTATTATTATTATTATTATTATTATTATTATTATTATTATTATTAACTTCAAAATACTTTTTTGTCGATGGCGGAATCATTTATATAAACATAAATTTAATAGATAATTGTGTAAGCCAATTTCAACAATGTTTATTACTAAAATATGAAATATATCAATCTTAAGAAGATCCTGATCACTCATATAAAAAAAATCACCAAGTCTTTCTCTTTCTGTTCCTTCTTTCATTAACATTTTTTCCCATTATTGTTTTTAATAAATGACTAAATTTTAACAAATTTTTAAAATATTTAAAATTTTAATATACAAATCTTTAAACATGAATAAATTCAAATAAAAATTTTTTATACTGATCTAAACTCTATTAAAAATATTTTTAAATCAAATTTTTAATATTTAAATTTGAACAAAATCAGTCTTTTATATATTTTGCTAAATTTTGATTTTTCGACATTTGCCTGGCTTTGGCTGATTTAGATAAACTTAAAAACTCTTTTTTTGTCGATAGCAGAATCATTCATATAAACATAAATTTAATAAATAACTGTGTAAGCTAATTTTCGTAATGTTTCTTCATAAATATGAAATATTTCGATCTGAACAAGGTTATTATTATGATTATTAGAGGTTGCTAAAACATTCTAGTAAATTATATAAACTTTATATCATTATTAAATACTACATACAAAACTCGAACATTTATACAATAGAACAGTGAGTATATATAATGTATACACTAATTAGTTATTGTATTCATTGACACGTATATATGCTTTAACTGTAACATATCCATAAATATAGTAGGCAGGTATAAGAAAGCTCACTCTTTACCTGAAAATAAGAATAGGTAGATTTCATGAGAAACCGGTGGAGAACATGGAGAAAACATTATTGGAACATCAAAATACAACCAAAATACGATAAAAATATTTAAATATTTAAAAAACTTTGAAAATGTTATTTTTTTAATATAAATAATTTAGCTGTACTTGAAATATTTAGATATTTTTAAGAAAAGTCGGTTAAATTTTGCAGATACCTTCAACTCTTTTTAGAATGAGAAAAAACATATAGACTCGATATTAAAAATTAAAATTAAAGCATACAAATATTAGAAAACGCCACTAGAACATAACTTATACTTAGAAGATCCTTTTCCATTCAAATAACTTTTTTACACATAGGTTTTCCGTATACCAATTCAAATACAAATATAAAATTGTGTTCACTAATATTAATTAATTCTTTCGATTGACAGTGATCAAGAACTTGTGATGACGGATAGTCATTCATATGTATGTGACATTGCATCCATGACATCTAAAATACGAAGACGATTTGAGCAGGATTTGAAAACCGCTAATTAACACAAAGTGCAAAGATAACGACTCAAGAAAAAAGAAAGAGGAATTCCACAAATGAAAAACTATTGATTTGTCTTTGTGTGATGTAAATAGTGAGGTGTGTTTACAAGTGTGTATTCATTATAGATAGCTTTGGTGTTTATTAGTGTATTTCTAATCCTACTTAGCTCATGTTCAGATCTTGGTTATGAATATAAATGCCACAGGTTTAATGAAAGTGTAAAGCACTAATATAGAATATTCATTTTGAAAAGATGTATTTTAAAGTCATGAACTAGTAAATGGCGGTTGAAACTTGTCACTAACTTATGATTTTTTTCCCGACTCCATAAAATCTTATAAATAAATGGTATGCATACAAAAACCTATTTGTTTATTTATTTTTATTTTATTTCATTCTGAGTATTTGAATAGATGAGTTGGGAAGAAATAAATAAAATGGCTTGGGCTGTATATGAAATTCTAAATGACTTAGAAATGGTGCAGGATATACACAAAATCTATTCCACAGATAGGAAGGGTGAATTTTGGGTAGCACTAGCAAATAAATTTCCTTGATAAGTTTTATTTATTCTTGGTTCTATATCTAACGGAAATCCAGAATTTTACTCAGCTAAGGTTTATTTTCTTTTCCTATTTATTAAAACAAATATTTTTTATCAAAACATATAATTTATAATGGTATTGGAATTTTTATTCGCTTTTTAACCCTGAAAATATTTTTAACTTTATTGTTGAAATTTTATTGGTAGTATGTAATAATGTTTAATATTCTTCCTCATAATATCACAGGATTTCAGTATCAGTATCCAGCCGGCTTGGCAGATCAAGGTTAGTGAGAATGATTGTAAGAGAACATTAGTTATTTGTGTTGTCTTTGTCGGGATCATTTTGAATTTCAGAATATTTTATTCGTTATTATTTTCGTCTTTTTAATATATCTTTTGTCTCTGGAATTTAGGAACGACAGGGAAAATGACTTCCCTTTAGATACTGTTTTACCTGAAATAATATTCAACCAATTCTCTGTTTGCACGTTAGATAGGTTCCTGAAACGCATATACATTATAGAATAATAGGTTTATTATGTTATGTTGTCACCTTTAAACTTATTTTTATTATGTTGCCTAATCAATAAAAAACGCATTCAATTTTATTGAAACTAAAACCTTTAAACCTTTAAGGAATCAGGTTAACATTCCTGAACTTGAATACGGAAATTTGGTTGTTTCGGCAACACAAGGTGGTAACACAAGCGATCTCAGAGACGTCATCAAGTGTTTCGGGAAGAGTTCTCTTTTCTTTGTATACATAAACATGTCCCTAGAATCAGGTTATCTGGAGAAAGGGATGTGAAATGTCAAAAGCACCGCGGTTCTTGTGGTGTCCGAAGCGCCCCTGATGGCCCTTGAAAATCTGAGGGAGCAGTTATAAATTTCGTTTCAAGCCGTACCGAAATGGTCAAACAACCCTCAATACGTGAGCTCATGCGAGCTTATGCACCAATCAAAATATAGAAAAAAGTGTGCCAAATATAATGCAAATTGTAATTGGATAAATATCATTGATTATTTTATACTTTTCAAAGTCATATTTATTTGAATTATTATAATATATAAAGTTAGAACATTCGAACGTTAACATTTATTATTCGAATTACATAATTGTGCGACTCTAAATAGTAGAGCTTGTGCAATCACTAAGTCATTGTATTGGATTTCTTAATTTACAATAAAATTGGCTGCTCATTCGGTCTTTGAACTTTGATGCACTATCATTGAACTTGCTGTATTCCGATTTCCGGTATATCCTAAAATTTTACAGATTGTGAATTTATCTAATTCTCATAGTGAAAAATAGTTACCCCTTCTTATTGTGTTATGCTTTTATTCTATTCTATTTAGGACGACTTGTGGGCTAACACGGTATTCCTGAAAGAAGCCAATGCCATGAGTCAAGAATTAAACAAAAAGGTAAGCGTGAAATTAATTAAAAATACATTTATTCAATGAAATATCCAACAAATCAGGTAGTATTTCAATTTGCCTTATTAACGGAGACCCCATACAGTCCTATAACGGCAGATATCGACACTATGGAAATGTCAACATCTAATATCAGCATTGCTACCCAGCCTGAAATCAAACAGAATCTCGACATGAATAAATCTGATAGTTCAGTAGTCATGGCCAGTTCAAACAGTTTGGCTACCATGGCAAATAGCATTGGTAGTCATGGAAACAAAACAAAACTCGTTATTGAAGTTCGAGACATGAAAAATGGAGCCAATCATTATTGGGGCTTACCAAAGTTTAGGTAATTTTTATATATTATCTATATTTTATATTCTTTTGGAATTTCAATTTAATATTCAGCAGTACAACTCACCTTGTATTGTTATTATATTTTGATATATGAGCTTTTGTTATCAAGTTTGCTGGGTGATGTTAAATCTTGTCCCTTCACGTTGACATCGGATACCGTTTTGTTGAAATAATATTCATTAATTACATTTATCTTCATTTATTTTAGACTATCGATCAATATTTTGTTTCACATAAAATTACATATTAATCTAGAATATAAAAAAGAAATGACAAATTTAAAAAGTTATATATATATATATACATATATATATATATTTACGGATAACTATTTTATAGTATGACCAAAAATAATGTTTTCTTAGTTTTAAATTTAATTTGGTCATAATGCTATTTGAATTAAAATAAATGAAACATTCAATCAGTAAAATCATTATAAGAATAGTCATACTATTTATTAGTATGACCTTTAGAAAAAAAATGGTAATACTATTAGGAGTTATCCGTTAGTTTCAAATGATACATGAAAATGCTGAAATTTTAAAATTTCTGTTATAATTGTCGATATCAGTATTATTATTTTTCTCGAAAATATTGTTTCAATTAGTGATTGTGAGATTATTAAATCAAATTTTGAATTATTTGATTGAAATAAATTGGTTGGAAATTCTTGACTTATGACTGAAGAATTAAGTGTTATAAAGATAAAGGAAATTTATTAAATATCTACATTGAAAAATATAAAAGATTGGCTGATTTACCATATTAATAGTCACTGGTACATTTGCTTGTGTTTTAAAGTGGAACTACCTAAAACAGTTATATAAAACAACAATTCTTTATATATTTTAGTGGATATTCCTAAAAATGAAATTGCAAACGATTAAAAAGTTTACATATTAAGTGTATATTGTGCAATGTCCACTGTATAATTAAGAGTCAGGCACAATTGAAAGTACTAACTTTCACGTTGAATGCATGGAAAAGTTTTTAGGTGGAAAACAAATTAAGGTTTGGAAAGCCATAAAGATAATTCATACATGGGATTTGATAAAATATATCGATTCATGCAAAGAATTGCTCTAAGAATACAATTGTAGTGCGATAAGAGCCGTGTTATAAATTTACACAGGTGACGAATCTGGAATCTATGCATATGAGCCCGAAGGTCCGCAGCGGTCGACTGTATGGGTCTAACAAGATGAGTTAAATCCAAAAAAATTACTCATTCAATAAGCACTTCAAAGCAAATGTTTGCCTGTTTTTTTTTTTATAAATGTGCATGCACAGCTAATTCTGAATGTTACACAATCATTTGTTTGCCAGAGATCTTTGGAAAAATAAGGAAAAACCAGTAACGCACGATCATTCTTCACCATGACAATGCAAGCTCTCACACATAGTCTCAAATAACTTAATATTAGACCAGCAAAAACATCTATTTGACGGGTGATCTGCTGTAGAGTGCACCGAATGATTTTTTTTCTTTCCCTTACACGAATAATAAACTCCGTAGTCTAGGATTTAAAACGCCAGAGGAAGCGGTTGATGAATTTAAAATGTATATTTTGGAGATACTTCAATCGGAAGTAAAAAAAAGTGCTGTGGAAATTGATTGAAACGTGTGCAAACGTTATCGGGAATATTGAGCAGAGAATATTTTTTGTATTTTAATTAAGTATTTTTTGTTAATTATTTATAAGGAACGATTTTATTATTTTATCAAGTCCCTTATACTATACTTCTACCATAATTTGTTTTAATTGTTATAAATCATAACCAATGGGAAAGAGCCTAAATTTTACGATTTCCGAATGCTTAAAAATATATTTAACAAATTTATTTATTAATTTAGAGAAAGATTAGATTTAATTCGAGAACTCTATCAAAATGAAGCGGAAATGTTTGAGGCTGTGCCTGATTGTATGATCAACTCACAAATTGAATCCGTCACTGGAGGTGATCCGTTCTATGATAGGTTTCCATGGTTTCAATTAGTTGGGAGGTATTTTAAAACCCTTTGTAATGATGAAAAATATTTATTAGATCTTTCGTGTTTTTATCTAATCTACTTTACAATGTGCCACTTATCCATCGAGTAGCAGTTGTCAATGAGAAAGGAGAGGTGAAAGGGTTATTGAGAGTAGCAATACAACCAATTGGTAACATTGAACCTTCTTCTCTGCTGCTGCCATTGTCTCCTCCACCAATAAGTCCATCAATTCAAAAACTGGATATTGATTCCAAAAACTACCATTCTGCTCTTACACAATTGGAATTCGATGATGACACTTACTTTCTTCAAGTTTTTTACTTTAATTACTCCCTTTTGCATTAATCATCTAATTTAGAAATCTCTATTGACTAGAAATTCTACCGGGTTGTCGGACAAAACAGATAATGATTCTGTAGATGTAGATCGTACACCTCGAAAATCAACCGCGGAAAAAAGGAAAGATAATAATAGTAAGAAGTTTTATTATCTTCCTGGTTTTATTCATGTAAAATTATATTTAAAAACATTTAAAACATTCGTAGTCACAGCACTTTGCACATTAATTTTTGGATCCAATGACCTTATCAACAATGCTTCACATATCACGCGTTCCCAATAGTTATTAAAACTTCTCAACAAAATTCTAAAATCAGACATTCCTATTTCACTTTTACAGCCTCTATTGTGCTCACTAATATTGGTCAAACCCTTCAATCGACAATGCTCTAGAACTCGAGTACAGAGATGACGGGAAGTCTCTCCAATGTATGTGGCATTACACCCATTACATGTAAATTGATAAACGAGATCCGAACACAATCCAACCGGAGTTTTTGATTTATTAATAAACATATTGCGTACTTTACACGAATTAGAGACGATCTTATACTCTAGATTTCCCATCTGTTTACTTAACTTCTTTTTTATAATTTGTAAAATCTTCAGAGTACGGCAATACTAACACATATTTAGGCTCAATTTTTTTATATCCATTTTTACTATTATTTAGATCAACACTCAACTCACACTCATTTGACAAATTACACTCAGACTTTCCAAAACATGGATCCTTAGGATTTTTAATCAATTTATCAACAGTCTCTTTTATCATCAACAATAAAAATGATTTAGAATATCCATTCTTTATCAACAACTCAACCAATTTATCAACACTTTTTACCGAATTAGCAAAAGTAGAAGATAAAGACCATGAACGATAAATCAATCCTTTCACCATATTTCTCTTATACTTAAATTCACAAAAGCTTTCTGGAGAAGTATAAAGACCTTTATCAGTTGGTTTTCTATAAATCTCTGTCTCATACTGTTTATCTTTGCGTTGAATTAACAAATCTAAAAACACAATCGATTACTTTCTCTCCGTTTCACATGTGAATACAATGTTTTTATGTAAACTGTTCATAAAATGCAAAAAGGTTCTACATGTTTCTGATTTTCAAATACAAGAAAAATCTCCACATACCTTTTATACACAAAAGGTTTCTCAAATTGGAAAGAAACAATTTTCTTTTCCAAACTAGCCAAAAATATTGATGCCATCGTTGGTGCTAAAGGGGAACCCATAGCGACTCCATCTATTTGTTGATATCATTCATTATTGAAAAGAAAATTGACATTTGAAGTAGCAAATTCAAGAAGTTTACGAAATTTCCTTCTATCCAAAATGTGATGTTCAGAATCATTGTCATCCCACAACGCACTGCATAAGTTAATTGTATCAATTAGTGGTATATTCGTAAACAAACTGCAAACATCAAACGAAACCATAACATCAAGCAAGACACAAACTCAAAGCTATCCTTACATTCAAACTCCGATCGCATTAACGGTTTTAATAATCCATCTAAAGACTTTGCTATTTTGTACTAGGCAGTACCAACTATCGGCAAAACTTGTCTCATAGGTACAGCATCTTTATGGATTTTTGGAAACACATATAGTTTTGCTGGCTGCAATCCTATTGGACGAATAGACTTACCTATCTCTTCATTAATAAGCTTCTTTACAATAAAAGCATTTAACATTTTTGTACAAACTCTTCATCCTTAAGAGGAGGCAATTTTCCATTCTTTTGACCCTTTTGTAATTTCACAAACTGAGGAGAATTTAACAAATCATTCAACTTATTTACACACACATCATGGTCAAGAATAACTATCCCATTTCCTTTGTCAAACTTACAGATATTTATATTTTTTAGCTAAGGTTTTTTAAAGTCATAAAATCCCTAATATTCTACTTTTTTTGTTTTTATCGATATATTAGATGACAAGTCATGCTGTCGAAATATATCGTATGAAGAGTTTTTTATTGGCATTATCTTTTAATTAAATCGTTGCCAAATTTATTTATTTAATTAATTAAAATTGCGTTTTCATTAATTTAGCATTTAATTAATATTATATGTAAAGTATAGTTGTAAATAATATATTGACCATTTATGTAAATATAATTATAATATATGTACTTGAAAATAATAAAATGTTTGGAGAATGAAGTGTTTGTTGATTTCTTACTCATGATATTGAGTACGTAAAATAATCCTCCTGTTTTAATATTGTCTTATTAATCAAAAAATTTGAATTTATTATTATTTAACAGAGCCGAAATCACTTTTTTCTGGGTAATAATAAACACAAATTTCATAAATTCAAAGCACTATTAATTAGAAATTTCATACGGAGCCGCATTGAAAAGACTAAAGAGCCGCAATTTGTCCGTTTGTGTTTTAGTCAATAAAATAATCCTTCTGTTGGCCAAAGAAAAAAAGTTTAAAAAATCTGCTGCTTAATAAGTAGTTTAAATTTAATTAAATATTTTTGCTTAAATTTGTAAAAAAAAATGACATAATGCCTTGATGAAATAATGCTTTGATTTTTTAATTAAAAAATAAGTTCACTCAACACCTGTGCCGCGAGTGTTTACAGATTTTAAAGAAATTAAAAATTTAAAAATTCATTTAGGGTGTCACGAGTTTAAAAAAAGATTGACAATGACTTCTATACAAATTTTTAATTTTCTATTTTTTATCATTAATTTATTTATCGATTTCTGATCTCTTTAGTAAATGTTTTACTATAGGGATTTTGGTTTCTTTCTTTTTTACGAAGGATGTGACAATTATAAAAAGTTAATAAGAATTACAATACATAAAACTTTTATTGTGTTTTTATAATCTTGGAAATATCTAATGTTTATTTAAATATAGATAACTATTTCCATTTACCATAAATTAATCGAGGTTTGTAAGAATAACCCATGATTTTGCTATTTTTAAATGTATTATAATCATCTATGTGAAAAATTTGTTTATTTACGTTATTTTTTGCTCCTAATTTAATTTGTTTATATTTGGAATAGAAAACACGAAATAAATTGAACTGACTAACTTTACCAGAACGGCCGCTAAATATTATAAAAGATGCATAGTTGTAAATTTTAGTTTTTACTCAATATTTTAATGATCGTTACATTTGTTGATTGGGCTGCAAAAATCTTTATTGAGAGTTACATGTATTAATTTGCATCGGTGTTGATTTTTTAATGGAGTGGCCCGGTCGGTATTTGCCACCTTCGCCAATTGTTAAATCCTCCAATAGTTCTAATATATTTGTCCTATTGTCGTCATTACTTTCCTTTGACATTCTCTTTAGAATAAAAACACTAAAGCAGTAATAATTTATTAAAATTTAAATTTCTGAACAACTACAATTTCTTATTATTAAAACAATTTATTTACTGCAATTTCAATATAAATTCAATGAATTTATTTCTAAATTAAAATTTTAACAAATATACTGAATTATAATGCCTGCTACAAGATGCCTTTTTTAAATCATCTCAGCTTTTGTGGGTTTCAACTCAACCGGTAAAAGTATTCTTCCATAATAGCAATAATCATTTTATTAATTCTTGTGCTTATACAAAAGTTGGAATAATTGATGTACAGAGAAGTTTCTGTAAATATTTAGATTCGGCATTCTTTGCTAATAATGATGGCCACGATTCATCTGGCGATTCTGGTGACTACGATACGGGACTTTTGAAGCTCGGTCAAACATTCTGTTTCCGAGTGACAATCCTTCAAGTGTCTGGATTATCCTCTGATTATACAGATACATTCTGCCAATATAGGTTCAGGGATTTTTTATTATTCTGCATAGATTTAACGTTTTTCTGTTATTTCAGTTTCCTCAACAAGCCCAATGATTGTTACTCTACGGAACCGTTGAAAAATATCGGAAAAACGACTCCAATTGGATTTTATCATGTACAGAATGTTAGCCAAATCTTGATAAATGAACCTTTTCCATAAAATTTGAATTTGAATTTCAGTTTGCAGTGGTGGTAACGCGTGCATTTGTTGATTATATCAAAAATTATGCCATCAGATTCGAGTTATTTTCCCATCAAGAACCTCGCATAAATCTCGAGCCTTATCTTGATACCGAATTGTATGGTTTCTTCGTTTGGGTTTCTAAATTTATTTTCTTTATCAATTAGGCAGTCGAGCAAACGGGCCAAATCCTTTCTGCACACAAATCAGCCCCTCCCTACTCCGGTCCCATCTCAAAAGGAAGAAATATACAATAATCCTTTGGAGTAGGCATTTTGTATACTTTGTTGAAAGTTATTTCCTATAACTTTTCCTGAACTTTTTTTAATGTTAATAAAAGAAATCGCAAATGAAAACAGGTTAAATCTGAAAAAGAAACTAATAAATGGTGCAATTTATGAATTAAACTATTATACCGGTTTTCATATCAGATAAGTAAATAACAAAATAAGCCTTTGTACGAAAATTATATTGTTGAAATAAGTTTATAATAATCCTCTTCAGTTTCTTGTGGAATTCCACAAATAACACAAGAAACTGAAGAGGATTTTTTAATAATCGAAACTTATTTTTTATTTTGTTATTTACTTATCTGATAATTACGTTTTTACCAAGCAATCACCGTTTTATAGTTATATTATACCGGTTTTCGTTGTAAATTTCTACAATAATGTCATGGCGTTTTTACTTCTCTGTTATTTTATGGTTATATTTACGCATTATTTAATATTTATAATTTTTTATATTTATATTACATTTTATTTTATATATTATTTTTTACATTCTTTTTCAATGCTACTTTTCTTCAAGGCAGAAAAATTTAACCATATTAAGTCCAAACTAATATCGTTTGCAATATATATTAAAAGAATTTTTTTTGGTTTTCACCTCTGATTACTTTTCATTTTGCAATGACATTAAGAATTTTTTATTATTTGACTATGAATTAGTAATGATATCCATCTTTTATTGAATATCAATAAAACATCGATATCATTACTGATTCATAGTCAAATAATAAAAAATTCTTCATTTAGCAAAAAGACTTCTTTGGATTTTTCTTCATTTTAAGTATTAATTTTGTCATTTCCGGTTTTTATAGCACTTATATAGTATACGGTGAGGCTAAGTTCTATAAACTCCTACATAAATAAAGAACGAATCTTTTATTTGAAATATGAAACAACTATAAGTTTTATTTTTCTAAGTAATTTCCATTGATATTAGGGCATTTTTTCAGACAGCCCGCAATAGTTTTGAAAGCCATTTTGAAGAAATATCATCCTTTCCTCAAAAGAAATCTCTCCATATTTTTACTTTATATTATTTTTTGATGTATTATTTACCTTGCAAGTCTTTTTCGGGTAGTTGGACAACCAGAAGTCGTTAGGTGCAGCTGATTGGTAAGCTGAATGTTGGTTAGCTGATTGCAGTGATGATGAACGTTTTGAGGTCGCATTAAAATTCGGATTAAAAACTTAGTTTAAGTTTGGTGCCGTATAACATCTAAAAATATCCATAAATATATATTTTTGATATATTTATTTATTAAAAAATGCAAAAACACATAATAATTTTTTCACCCTCGTGCAATTGTACAAATTTCAACAAACCAAACATCACGCACCTACATTTTTATGACTGTTCATGGAAAAGTTTCTATGTGTTTGTATGTGGCTGAATTGGCTTGTGTATGAACTCTCTAAGTGCAACGAGTTTTTACTATTCTTGGCTGTCCGTCCATAAACAGTGCTTGTCATTGGTTTTCCATCATTGGCTGGGTGTACTAATTCAATGTAGTAATCCTAGAAGACCACCAATATTACTCAATTGCGATAAAAAGTATTTGTGCTGACCATCCATGTTAGTAACCTTGGCAAGTTAGGCCCAGTTTATAATCTCAAAAGTATATATCAGTTTCAGTTAGGATATTTATAAGAAATGTAATGTAAAAAAACATAGATTGTTTCCAAAACAACTTTATGTTTATATTTTATCTCACCCATTAAAAATCGTGGAATGGATATATTACACATTTTTTGATTCCCAGTTGTTTCGACAGAACTGTTTTCTTATAAGCATTTAGTCTTCTAATCATTTTTTAAAACCTTTTTCAACTTAGCATCAATTTTACATAAATTTTCAATATTTTCACGGTCAACTTGTACAAGTCTCCCACTTTTCTGGCTGTCAAACGATTCTTATTCAGTCAAATTTAAAACTTCCATATTCAGTTATTTTAGTTACATTCTTTATGTTCCTTATTTTGTATGTTCTCTTCAAAAGTGAAAAAACAATCAAATCAGAAATTCAACTACCGGTTTTCTTCGAAAATAGAACCAAGGTCTTTTTTTCGGGCGGTTATATTTTCGATTTTTTAGGAAATTATTTCTATTTATTTTTTATTTTAAACATTTTTATTAAAATTACCTTCTTTGGTTTCGTGCAGAGAAAATTTTATTGTTAATGGAAATTAAGTTATTTAAATAAAATTCATTAAAATTGATTTATATTTGTATTTATTTATATTTTGCAGGTATATCATTTTTGTTAAATCTATTTAGGACTTATTAATTTTGTAGAAATTATATTTAAATCCCATACATAGAAAGTCATATAACATAAAAGAAAAGTTCAAGGTACTTGAATTTTCAAGAAAAAACAATAATAATGTTGGGAAAACAGCAAGAGATTCTGGTTTAACAATTAATATGCTGAGAGACTGGAAAAAACAAGAGGATAAGATATGTGAAAAAGAAATAGGAAATGGGAATAATGGTTCTTAATTTGGGAAAATAATTTTACCAAAGGTGGATATCGTCAAAGGCCTGCATGGGAAAAAATTTTCTCGTTTATTTCTGAAAGTATTATGGAAATTCAAGAAACAGATGTAGTTAAATCCTTTCGACTCTCTGGTATATCTCACAATGGTATAAATTTGAATGAAGAACTTCTAAATGCTAGACTAAAAGATATCTTATATTCTTCAAATGTGGAAACTTGAATTTAACTTGACCATGGCGATATTGATTTTATAAATTTTAGAATAAACATATTTATATTAATTTATTTTAACTGGTTTTTTAATTTTATTAAATTTTTGTATTTTTTGAAATGCAAAGACTTATTTTCAGTCTTATTTTCGTTATTAAATTCTGGATTACCGGTATATCGTAATGTTTTGTTATAAGATCACCAAATGACCGTTAAAAGATGTTATTATATTTTTAAAAAAGTAGATTTTTAACCTTCATAGTTGGTTTTTTCAAAAAGATAATATTGCCAAGTAAATAAAAATTATTAATATTATTATTATAATTATTATTATTATTATTATTATTATTATTATTATTATTATTATTATTATTATTATTATTATTATTATTATTATTATTATTATTATTATTATTATAAAATATGTTAACAATTTTATTATTCAGGGGTACAATTTTGCATCGATATGATTTGTTGGTTTGGTTTGAAATTTTGGAATTATCAGCCAATGGAGAGTAAGGATCATAATTTGCGAATTTTTTGGTACTTCTCGATTATAAATTTAGGTATGTTTCTGTACCGGTTGATCATTCTCATAATGCACCATGTCATGGAGTATTTATGATTCATCAAGCATTACAGAGAAGATTTTCTGTCACAATTGTCCATGAGCCGATCACAGACAATGGAGAAGCAGAAAATTCCTCTCTTTTGTTTCATAGTGTTCGTGAGGTCGTTGTTGGCAGGGTTCGTGACAGGCCTGAATATCTTGATTTGGATGATTATTCCAAAGTTCTTTCACTAAACTTATTACCGGCTCATTATATATCTAATGTCGGTGATGAACGGTAATTATCTATTATTTTTGTAGCTTATTTATAAATTTATAACTCTTTATTATATAATAACATTAGAATGGGTGTCAAACTCAATCTCTAAAAAATTACTAAACAAATCTTATATCTTACAAAGAAGTTGAAAATAGGTTTTGTGAGTTGTTCAAGATTTATTTATTGTTTTTTCATTGCTGGACTTTGTGAGATAATCAAATTCCCACATCATATCATTGTACGTTTTAAAACAGTAGATTCAGTTAATTTTCAAGAGGAATTATGTTTATGTCTACTTCGTAACTCTCCTTGTTCTTCTGAAAGTTTCCGAGTGCTTGTAGTTATGTCGTTCTTAGCGTTACAATTTATCACATATTATTTCAAATATAAAATTTTATAATTATAGTCATCTTATTGATATGAAAATGATTTGACTAAACTATTTAATAATATAGTCTATACCAGGCGTACCCAATCATCGTGGAATTAATGGCCAAAATATTACGAAAAAATAAAAATACTGGCCGCTAAACAAAATCACAATTTTTAGTTGAATTTTTTATTTAAATTAATTCTTTTACATTATAATCGCATATTTGAAATTCTTAATTTATTTCTTCAATTTTTTTCAGTTAATCTGCTTCTATAAGAATTTTTCGTATATTTTAATCCCTAAAAGAATCCTTCACAGTTATACGTTTTACCGAATAAAGAAATGATCTTTATAAAAGTATTTCTTATATTTGGATAATCTGTTTCAGTTAAGTAAATTTTTAGGAAATGGCTTAAATTATATCTGAAAATGTTTGTGTTAATTTGAGAAATGTTCTTTAATATTGTATTCTATGAGAATAATAACTGCACCACAAATCAAGCATATAACGCCAACGCCATTAGGTTCAACAAAAACGTCGTTTGTCCAAGATTCTTGAAATTAGTGGTTTTCATTTTTTAACTTGCGTTTTTTTCATTCATTTTTATTTTAAAAGGCCTAAATTTATTTAAATCACAAATCGTTTCTACTTTGTCAAAACAACGTGTAATGAAATTTTAAAAAAGTAAAACTGTTCGCATGCGGCCAGATGGGCGCACTTTGGGCATCCCTGGCAATTACTATTTGCGGATATCCGATAGTAACAAGTGCTAATTATGAAGACCTTTGTTATGCAGTATAGAAAAATAGTGCTATAATTTAGTGCAAGCATTCATTTTAAGACATTAGAAAAAATACATAAATAGACAGATTTTCTTACTTTTCTTATTATTATCATTTATAATAATAATTTAGAAATCGATTTATTTATTTATATTATATTTATACTTATGAAAGGTTTGCCTCAATAAAGACGGGTACAAAGCGATGCGGCAAAAACACGATTCTCGTTTGTAAAAGGAAATATCATGAATTCTTTATAAATCATTATATGCCCCTTTTGGTATCTTGTTAAAAATACTTAATTCACGATTCGGTATAGATTACTGCTAAAAATGTAATCTTTAATTAGATTATAAATTATCTCGCTTTGATATTTATTGAAAAATGTCATTTTTGACTGTAATTTATTGGGGAAGGTTTTTATCTGCTCAGATTTTTGCTGCGTCTTTATTTGTGGATAACTTAATAAAATAGACAAATTATGATATTTTCACTCATTATTTTATAGTCTCTCTATTGTGGATTTATTAAACAATATTAATTATATGAGTCAACTGATATAAAATATAGGTTATTATTTTATAGAATAATGTTTCGATTTGAGGCTGCTTGGGACAGCAGCTTACACGAGTCCAACCTCCTCAATACTATCACAGAAAACAATGAGCACATATTTTTAACAATGTCTTGCTATCTGGATGTTGAGAACTGTATAAAACCAGTATGTATTACGAAGGATTTCTGTCTTGTTGTCTGTCCGAGAGACAGTCAACTGTCTATTCCCAGGTATATATTTGTGAAAATTCAGTGTCACGAGAATTAATTACATGTTTTAAATTATATCCATCATTTGTTGTCGATTCAAACTTCGTTGTTGTTTTTCTGATGTCATTTAATTTTCAAGAAGAAAAAACATCTTTTCTCTCAGATCTCTTCGATCGTTTCTTGGTAGCTTTTGTAAGACTCAAGATATCAATAGAGTCACTGGAATATATGATTTACAATTGAAGCAAATATTAAGTAGAGGTAATAATTATATTATTTATTCTTTGTTTTAATCTAGTAAATGTACATTAGAGAAAAAGATCAAAATAAAAATACCCTAAACCCCTAATCCGTAAAAATTGAAAATCCAAGAAACAAAATCTAAAGTACTTCAGCAATGTGTGATCACAAATCCGTCAATTTTATTATATTAATTAAACAATTTTGTCTGTCTATAATTAACACTCGATCATTGTACTATAAAACTTGATTACTTATATTTATAAATCTGTAATATTTGATTCTGCACCGCCGACATCTTATTTTGCAAAGGTTTTATTCTGAGCTGGTTCTGAGGCAGTGTGGGAAATTAAAGTTTTATTTCCTTGTTCATTGATAAATTGAGCTATATTTTCTATTTCCTTTGAATATAAATCTCTTATTTTCGGTTTTCGAAAAACATTACTAATTATTTTATTGATGTCAACATTTGACTCACTTTTCCCTGGAACGAATTCACCCGCATCAGTTTCTCCAATGGAATCACTCTCAATCTTCAATTATGTAACGCGCATTTTCTTTCTCATTTAATCTACAGCATTTATTTCAATGGCCTACTCTGTTGAAAATTTAGGCAACTCTCGCTTTCGGACAACCTCGAGCAAAATGCTCAATATTATCACAATTTAAACATTTTGTTGTTCTAAGTTTATCTATGCTTTTTTCTTTTCTATAATAATTTATAAATCTATTATTACTATTTCGGCGCATTTTCAAAATATCATTTAATTTTCTTTTTAGTGAATTTACTTTTTCTTTAAGATATTTTACTTTTTTTCTAAATCGTAGGAACTTTTATTTATTTGCCCAACATATTCTAATTTTTCGCTTATAGCTTCTTTCGAAACTAATTAGCATGCATCACCTAGAGGTTTTTGATCTTTAAACCATATGGCAAGAGCTGCCTTTTTATTGTTTAATTCCTGGAAAAGTACCAGTAGTAAAATTCTTTCCATTTCGATTGGTTTGTTGAAATATGGCTCTCTTCCATCATCTACCTTTCAAGATATGTAATATACTTTGAGCCATTGTCACCTATATAAGATATTTTCATCTTTCTAAGAATTTAATTATTCTTTTGTGACGCCATGTTATATAAAAACTAAGAGATAACTTCTAAAATTATATTTATTATAATTACAATATGAAAATAAGTGAAATTGAAAGTATATACTTATCCTTGATCTTAAAATGTAAAAAATATTTTGAAATTTAGACTAAATATAGACGTTTGAATTTTAGTTTAACATAGAGTTTCAAGCCCTTGATCTCTGGAAATACTTCAGTTTAGATTTTGATAATCCAATGGAGATGAGATATATTTTCCCAGGACATGTATTTGCGATATATATATATATATAATAGGGTCAGGTAAAGTATAGCCCTCACCTGTCCTTCCCGCCTCCATTCTATGAACAGATTTATGGGGAATATATTAGTGTATTTCTAAAGTAGAATTCACTCATCAAATAGGAAATCACAGTCGAAACCTTTCTGATCTTTGACAAAAGTTGACACTAATACAATAGAAAGAGCATGGAATGGTTCAAGCATTCATATCAAACCCAGGAATTGAACGAAAAGTCAAATAGCGGAACACTTATTCGAGTTTATATGGAAACAAAAGGAGGCAAGCAATTTATGCGATGGATTGGGTGATGCATTTTAAATATGCATTATTGAAATCTCACTTTAATAATTTATTTTTATTATTATTTAGTAGGTGCCTAAGCTTTAATGGGTTACTATTTAATTTTTGTAAAGATAAAAAAAGAGATTATAAATAGAGGTAATTCTATGCAAGTTGAGTGTTGATGAAAGTGTTGGGTTTAACGAGCGTGTAAGAAACCACTCACTAAGATAAGCCTCTGAAAGTTCATTTAAAGACAAAATGGAGTCTTGTAACCTAATAAATAGATCCATATCACATGTACCTATGATAGTTTGGGTGACTAGATCCACAAGACATCACCGACAACCGCGAAGTTATGAAAGTACAATTTTGCAGAGCACAAAAATGTACGAAATTTAGACTAATTTTGTATTAATAGCTGAAATTTGTAAACTCTACGCAAACCTTATGCAATATTTTTGCATTATATATTTGGAATTATTACTGAATTAACAGCATTATTATAGCTAACCATCGGAGAACTAAACGATATCAAGAATATAACTCAATTTATGTTCGGGGTGAAGAAAATATCCGAGGCTGGAGGCCACGAAGTGATTCTTTAATTTTGGATCATCAGTGGCAACTAGAAAAATTAACCAAGCTCCAAATGGTTGAATGTTTTATCGAAAATTGTTCACTAATCATTAAGATAATCTAGGTCGAGAAGGTGCGGCATATCTTGCTGCTCAGAGAAAAGTTATCAGAAGCCGGCCGATATGATGAAATCAAACAACTTGACAAAGAAGCGAGACGCGAACAAATCAAACAAAATCGTGCACAGCGAAATTTGCTGCGAAACAACTGTACAATGATGATAGAAAAGTATACAAATTCAAAATCCAGCAGTTTAAATCAACTGGATACCATGAATTTCGGTGATAGTGGGGTGGTTTGTGGGTTGGATATTTCAATATATACAGAATGGAAATGTTGCTATCATTAATATTTTCAGCTCGAATGACAAGGATTCCGGCACGACTGGTGAGGATGATTTAATGGCAACGAGCCTTATCATGCCTGGCGATGAAGATATCTTGAATGAAGAAGGAGGCAGGGAAAAATTGTTGACTTCTCGTTGTGTTGAACTGATGACTGTGTCAAATAAATCACAAACGTATCAGTCATCTATGGGAAAAGTTAGTCTTAATATATTATTTATTAATTAATAATTTTATTAGTTTAAAAAGTTAATTAAAAATATTAGTTTTCATAACAGCCAGGATTTCCATATTCATAACAATTCTAATGCATTCGCAAAATTTCATTTATAATAGATGCAAAATATTTGTATAAATATTTTAATTTTTGCATGTTTATGAGATGTTGAAATTGAATGATGATTTTGATTGTAATTTATTTCCTTTACTAATATGTATTTTGAAACGTCATGTGAATAAAATTGGATCTTCTTCTATGATGTTAAACACAAGCTGCATGTTATTCCACTGTCTGAAACATTTGAAATTGCTATATACGAAACCGACAAATATTTTGCTTTTTTTTGAACTACAGAAAATCACAAAAATGTTTATCAGGTCTTTTTTATTGAAAACAATTAGAAAATTTTATCAAATAGATGCTTAATTACAATACAAGAGACTCCAAAATGCTTTTACAAAACCTTCAAAATCTGGCAAGAGTTAGCAACAAATGTAATTTGATTCAAGAAGATCTGAAAGTATGGTAAGTTCAAAAGGTTATTAAAGATAGTAAAACCAAGAGAGATTTGAAATTATAAATGCTGAAAACATTCCAAAAAAAGAAAAGCTAAGCCAAACATGGAATTTTCGTAAGCTATAACAATGTCAGATTTTTGGAATAAATTTAATTAAATAGTGTTACTAAAAACAATAACAAAAAATAACATGTTAAAATAATCTTTAATGCGTTTAGGTAAGAGTCACTAATAAATTAGAAAGTAACCTAGGATCACCTAGGATCAGAATATCCAAATGTTTAATGCAATCATTTCTATAATAATGAATATTCTAACCACCAGCACATCCACATAGTTTTCATAGTGTCTGTTATATGACCTTGGAAAACCAATGATTTGCTCCGATATCTGGAAAATCAGTCGAAGCCATAAACTAAATGTATGTAATATTTTGAGCAATGTATGTATGCAGTTTAGCGGATGTAAGTGTGGATGAATGCAGGTTAACTTTTTTATATTTTTGATAAAAGTGCGAATGATTTACAATAAATATTTAAATAAAAAATAAATTGATATTTTATGTATCATGCTCAAGGGACAATAAATATGTCGATAAAATATGTGCTATAATAAATTACAAAATTCTATAATTTCTCCTATTAATTATAACCATATGGCAGGGCTACTGGAGTGTCAAAATTGAAATAAATACTAAGAAAACAATGTGTATACTTGATGCTGGAAGAGTGATTAGTGTATTGGAATACAAGTTATTCAAAACATTTGAAAATATAATAATTCAGAAATATGATATAGAAGTGAAGTGTATAAATTGTAGTTAAATAGTTGTGATGGGAAGGCAAATGTTAATTTAGACAATATTCACTTGAAGTGTTATTCTTACAGTAATTATAGGATTTTTAGAAAAATTTCATATTTATTTAGAAATGAATGTGAGTGATGAAAACGTAAATTGACCCCCTGTCCCAGTTTAGCCGGGGTTGTCCCGATGCCCTGGCCGAGACAATAAAACTCCCGATTTATTGAAATTTTAATTTTTTACCTACTTTTTTAGTTCAAATTACATATAGCTGATTCTATATCTGACACTTAATAACAAACAAGAATTTATTTGTGATTGCTAATTTCTGGTTTATTCAGAATAAATTATTCTACGTTTTAAAAATTTATTTTATTTATTAATTTCTTATATTTTAAAAATAAGGGGAATGAATGCTGATGTGGAGAGGATTTGTATAGTTTCCTGAAGATCAGACCAGATTTGCTCAGATAAATAAGTTCTACTGGGAAATATTTATAAAAATATAATATATAAATATATAATATAATATATAATATAAAAATATTATATAACACATAAATTTTTATTTTTACTTTTTTTATTTATTTTAGATTTTGAATAAACAAATTAAATGAGTTTGTCTTTAAATAAAACAAATAATTAGGTTTTTCTGAGTTTTGATTAATTTGTTTTTAAATTTTTAACAAATATGTCCCGGTTTATGGCTGAAAAGATATGGTCACGTTATGGCTACGAAATATTGGATATTATTGAAAACAAAAATTGTTATAAAAATGAAAATAAAATATAGAAAGTTGTTTAACGAATACGAAAATAAGAGACATAAAGGGGATATTGAACTTGAATCCGGGTTAAAAAAAAGCCAAAAACAAATTAGATAATGTCACAATTATAAATTCATTTAATGTAAGTTAAGCAAAACCATAAAAAAGTATATTAAAATGGTTAAATAATTTTTGCAAATGAAAATTTAAATGAAGTAGACAAATTTTCATAACTATTACTTTCATTACTATTGTTTACAAAAATGGATGACCAAATCTGATGTTATGACTGACACCACGAAGAAACTGAGGGATGTCTTTTCGGCCATTGTTGAGGTCTTCCAGGAGATTCTTGAGACGTTTCTGTATTTCTTCGTAGCATCGTCGCTTGCGCTTGTGTTCTTGAATTCCACGTTCATCTTTTAGAACTTTGATGTGGACGCGTGCTTCTTCCTTCTGAAGATTTTCGATTAACTTCAATATTGACGGATGGTCCTGTCCAACTAGATTTGCAAATCCATTGTTCCAACCTTCGCACACAAACCATTTTTGACTATAGATTGAGCAAATAAACTATAAAGTTTTATTGGCTTTTATTTCCGTGGCTTTTTCTTCCTTGGCGTTTTTTCCATTGGCTTTTTTCCGGTATCCACTGAATTTATAGAATTAGTGAAACACGAATTAGTTGTATTCCAAATGTCATTAATTTTAGCCGCCAACCAGTACAGCTATTAGCATGGGTTGAAGAAAATATTGAGAAATTACTGATAGAAATAAATAATATAGTATAATAAATGTCTTCGTTATTCTCCCTGGTTTGACCACATATATTATTATTGCAGTCAATTTGTATTTTAATTCATCTAAATACCAGTTTTAATTAAATTATATATAAAATTAAATATTTACACTATTAAATGCAAAGGTCTCATTAATAGATGAAAACCTTTATATGTCGAAGAAATATTTATGATGAATTATTAAATACATTTCATTATTTCTCTAGGAAGATATGTTTAAATCTGAAATGCTTGACAGCAGTGTATCAATGATCAACGATAGCCATCTCTTTAATGATGAAGGCTCCATGATGACCAATTCTAGACCAATGACTACATCGTTGATGACAGAATCCATCATGAGTTCCGAAGATGGTTGTCGATCAGCTTGGAAAAATAATTCTCCACGACTTGTCGGGGAATGTGATGAAGTACATCTATTAATGTCTATATTTTGTAATTATTCTTTCTACAGATACGAATCAGTCCTGTTATTAGCAGAAAAGGTTATTTAAACTTATTAGAAGAAAGTAAACCTGCCAATTGGGTTAAAAGATGGGTTGTTGTACGAAGACCATTTTTATACATATATGCACACGAAAAAGATCCAGTTGAAAGGGGAATAATAAATCTTGCTACAGCCCAAATTCAATACACTGGTTCATTGGAATTATTATCCCAGTCTGTTGTGGAATCCAATAAGGCTGTTAATGGATCGGCACGCTATACTGCCCCACGATCTAGCATTAGTTGCTCAATGTTTTCGTTGGTGTTCCCTCATAGAACATGGCTGATACAAACGATCATTGATGATCCTAAAGAAGTACATGACTGGCTCTATGCATTTAATCCATTATTAGCTGGTCAAATCAGGTTAATGAATTTAAATTGTATTTTGTTATTATTATTATTATTATTATTATTATTATTATTATTATTATTATTATTATTATTATTATTATTATTATTATTATTATTATTATTATTATTGATTAAAACAAAACATTGGCATTTTTAATAATTAAAAAAATAAAGCATCAATCCAATTAGGCTTATTATCTCTCCCGTTTTTGCCGGGAACCTCCCGCAATCGACATTAATCTCCAGTCTCCCGGTTAACTGTGATGCGTGAAATGGAAATCTCCCGGTTTTCCGTTTTTACATTATTTCACAATTTCCCAAGAAAAAGTTGCAATTTTCGAAGTTTAACTTTTATTTTATATTTTCATAAAACAACAAAAAGCTCCTATGTAGCATTGTTCTTTGAATTTAATTTTAGTTAGCAGCTATAATATAAAAACATAAATGTTTGGTTTAAATCTTTATGGTATTACACATCACATAATTGAAATCACTAACATTTGTAGACCAAAAAAACACATGTTATATTTATTAAGCGTTGTAATGTCTCCCTTTTTATAATCTCCCGTGTTCGAGGTTTTGGGAGTTGCCAACCATCAATCCAACACATATATTATACTACAATATATTTCAACAAACTCACTGTTATTGTTAAGTAGATTCGAACTTGAAACTATTAAATTACTTTTATTTAAACAAATTTCTTCTTTTATATTTTAAAAATATTTTGCTAAAAATTACAAATTCTGCTTTTATAAATCTCAAGTTTTAAAAATATTTCATTCTTTAAAATTTTATAAAATCGAAACTTTAACAAAAGTTTAATAAATTCTCAATAAAATATTTTAAAATTTTAAACATAACTATTTTAAACTTTTTTCATCCTGCAGCACAAAATTGCGTTTATTAATATCAATCAATTCACTAAGTCAACTGTGATCGAGAGCTTGAGAGCGGAAAGGAAGGGCAGTCATTCCAATGTATGTGGCAGGATAAAAGTTAATGTAACATATTTTTGTTTAAAAATTTTTAAATATTTTATTGAGAAATTATTAAATTTTAAAGAATATTTTTTTATAAGACTTAAGATTTATAAAAGCAGAATTTATAATTTTTAGTAAAATATTTTTAAAATATAAAAGAAGAATTAATTCATAATAAATTAATCTATACTATTTTAGTTGGTTTTTGTGCCGGAATATGACAATTAAGCTGTCTAAATATATCGTACAAAGTGTTTTACAAAGGGCGTTTTCTTTTAATAAAAGAAGAAATTTGTTTAAATAAAAGTGATTTATTCTATATAGTTTCCAAGTTCATATCTACCTGATCATGACAGTAAGTCTGTCGAAATTCATTGTAGTATAATATTGTTTTGCGCTTTATTTTATTTATAATTATTATTATTATTAATAATAATAATATTATTATTATTATTATTATTACTATTATTATTAATATTATTATTATTTACTAATATTATCGTATGTAATAAATATTTTTCTCAGATCAAAATTGGGTCGTCGTCGGAAATCTGTAAAGAATAACAGTATTGATGTCAATCAGGAATCTGACGCTGTTAAATGAACCTTTCAATTTTAAGAGTTTTATTGCATTATTATTACATATATAGCTAATATTTATTCTGTCGAGATATTTGCCGAATTTTTGAGAAACAATACGTAACTGTTCTTTTATTTCATTAATTTTTCTTTTGAATATTCAGCATAATGTCGTATATAATTTTATTTTTAATGTTATTGTCTCTCTTTGCTATTGTGTATTCTCCGTGACTTGATGTGATCCGGCTGTCATTAGTCCTGAGTGGAATTAGTGATTTGTTTACAGTAAATATTACCTTCACTTTGTTTTCCTTCTTTTTTCTATATAATTGCTCTATAAAAACTCTAGACGCTGACATGAGAAAAAATCTCAATTACAAATTGCACCAAGATTAGCAGGAAATTTACATATATGTAACACGAAAACATGAATGTGACCAAAAACTTCGGCAAATTTATATAAACGTTATATATTGAAAAATAATTAGAAAAAATAAAATAAAAAATCAATAAAAAATTCGATTAATAAATTAAAGAATAAATTCGCTGACACAAATATAATATAATCAAAATAAATTAATTTAATATAGAAATTCTAGAAGGTCAAAGTTTTGTTTAGTCTCATCAATACAAACACACAGTGATCCATCAACCAGGATATATATAAATATTGATCTGGTAGATTTTAACCATTATAATGATATTTTGTGTTACAAATTTGACATGTAATAGTCAGTGTTTCTTAGTGATCAATTGTTGGAAGATCTTTTGAAAGTTTCTCGTCTACAAGTAAAACTATTTAGTAAGTATACTACTTGAGCGTAATAACTTCCAAAATGATATGATTATTTGTCAACAAATTTGCAACTATGATTATTAATTATATGTATTGAACTCGATGATTTTATTGTCAAATTATGTATAAACTGTTCATGCACGCAATGCACTACATATCAAAAGTTAGCAAACTGAATATAATTCAACGAAACCTTGTAAGCCTAGTTTATCTGCAATGAACCCGTGACCGTGAAGGCATGTCAGTGACTAAGAGCGCGCTCGAACTTAAAAGGATGGATATAGCAGTGTTCGGAAGGAAAATTATAATGGCCATAAAAAAATGAATAATCCAAACGACCAGAATTGTGAAAAAATAAATAATTTATATAAATTCTGCTAATGGACAATTAAAGTAAAATTATTTAGCTTGTTTGCGGAGAAGGTCTAAAGGCCTAATTTAGACAAAAAATAATTGTTTCTTTATAAACTAAGAGCGGAACAATGTGCATTTTTCTTGAACAAAGAAAACACTGCAACAAATCTAAGAAATAAGGCAGGACCCCTGCCAAAATTTATAAAACACGTACTGATAATATCTAATGAGGACTAGTTGAGATTATGGTAGGAGAAGCAGATAAGTATATGCAGAGAACAATAAATCGATTGAGGAAGCCGAAAAATTTCGGGAATCTGAAGCGCTAACAATCTAGCGGTAAAAACTAAGTTTAGTGACCAGAGATCCCCAACATCCATGAGTATGGCCCGAAATTAAGATCAGTTATCTAAGTTTAAGATCGAGTGTGATGAGTTAAAAATGAATCCCTCAATATGACCACAACCACTCAATATTTCTAGTATCCGAATAACATCTATAGATTAAACATTTAGATATTGTGGAGAACACTCTTCCACTGATCCCAGTTTGCAATTAAAATCATAAATGGGTTTCTAGGTGATAAAAATCTTAAAACCATGTTTGTTTCACAAACTACTTCAACAAACGTCTGTCGCTTACCAACTAGCCACCTGTTTCTGAGAAATTTTGTTTGATCCAATAAGGTTAGTAACATTAACTATAATATCTCATTGACAATTAAGATTTAGTACACCAAGTCGGACAAACTATGGAAGAAGTACCCGGACACGATCCTACGAAAGTCAAGAAAGGATTTCAATACCATGTTTCGAATCGACATTTGGATTAGGTTTGAAAAATTAACTACAATTTTGGACTTAATTAACATGAACCAAGTATACAATGCAACCAGCACATCTTTCCTGATAAAGCTGAAGCAACTTGATGTTCAATACAACTTTTCAGCCAATCTGTCTAGATCGTTCCGGAAACGTTACACCGAAAACGTTTCTAGTGTTAATTGATAAGTCCTTCGTTTTCAATTTACTTGAACTGCATAACAATAGTTTAATGTGTTTTGACATTAATTAAAATGTAAATTAAAAAAAAGACTATATATATATATACCTATCCCTCATTTTACACGGCAATCTTTTAACACGTTTTCGATCTTACACGGATTTTTAAAATCAAAATTTCAAAAAAAAGACTGCTAAAAAAAACAAATTTCGATATTATATGTACGTATTATTTAATTATTTTATTCTATTCTATTTATTTTTAACAATTTTCTGGTACCACTTGTGATGTGTTTACAAGTTGTCAAGAAAAAAAGCGAGAAAATGCAAAAAAACATAATGTTTTTGAGCTTGTAATAAAAGAGGGTATACAAAGTTTCAACATTCTATTAATTATCCATACTCGATTATTATGTAAATTATTTAATTGTAAATCGATTAATTAATTGATCATTCTTATCAGATGCTAACCTTAATAAAAAATTAGAGAAACTCAATATTCGGTCAACTTGCAAGCCGCCATCATTAACAAAAAAAATATTGTTTCAAATACAAAAAAGGGAAATCACCTTTCGTTTTGTGTGGCACGTAAATTCTCTGAGTGAATCAGTTGATTTTAATTGTTAGATGGATTAGTTTGTATCTAAGTGAAGTAATTTAGCGTTAAAATTACAGAACAATTAGAAGGTAGATATAAAACTTATATGCATCTCTTAACTTTTTATGATTGATTTTTCGAATTTTAGTTTTACCCATGGCAAAGGAAAAAATTCAAAAAATTAATATGAAAAGAAAATTTATTTCCTTAGAAACAAAATTTAAAATTTTGGACCGATTACTTAATAACGAAAGAGTAATAGATATTGCAAGATTTTTTTCATTGAATGAAGCTACAATAAGAACGATCCGAAAAAATGAAGACTCGATCAGAAAAAGCGTTGCAGCTGGAATGTGTACGAGCATGTATACAACATCTTATGTAAGAAATAGTGCTATGGAAATTATGGAAAAGGCATTAGTAATATGGCTTAAGGACCAAAATCAAAAACGAATACCTATTGATAGTAATGCCATAGCACCATAGAATTAAAAATTTACAAAAAACTTGAGAATCAGTTATCATCCAGTTCTTTAAATAAAAAACCTTTTACTGCAAGTCACGGTTGGTTCGAAAATTTTTAAAAAAGGCATTCATTGCATTGTTTATTGGAATGCAAACAAAAAAGCTTGGGTTACCGTCACTGTGTTTAGTGATTGGTTCCACAACTCTTTTGTGCCAGATGTAGAAAAATATTTAGTCAAAAAGGAGCTGCCTTTCAAGGCTCTTCTTTTATTGGACAATGCTCCAGGTCACCCTCAAGACTTGCAACACCAAAATGTAGAAGTTGTTATTTTACCATAAAACACAACTTCTTTGTTACAACCTTTGGACCAAGGGATAATTGCCACATTCAAGGCATTGTATATTAAAAACACCTTTATGTATATTTTAGATAAATATGAAAATGATGGATCTCTTTCAATTATCGATGCCTGGAAAAAGTTTACGATTTTGAATTCTGTTAAGCATATAGGAATTTCTTACCTTAAAATTAAAAAATCAACACTCCATGCGTGCTGGAAAACAGTGTGGTCTGATGTTGTTGATGAAAATATAAATTTAAAAGTATCTTTGGGTCAAGAATATTCAAACATAATTGAGTTGGCTCATACGATAGGTGAAGAAGGTTTTGACGATTTAGCACAGAGAGATACCAATGAGGTAATGGAAAACTAAGAGTAAAATGAGGATGACTTCATTGAATTTGTCGATAAAGTAAGTGAGAATGATGTTGAAACTGATGTTGATATTGAGGATGAGCCAGATCCATTCACAGCGAAATTTGTTCGCGAGGGACTAGCAATAGAAAGAAAATTAGGAAACTACTTCTAACAACATGATCCGAATGTTTAACGAGCTCTCCGATTTCAGCGAGCTATTAACGAATCTTTGAATCAATATGAAGAAGTTCATAAAGATTTGACTAAAAACAAATCACAATTGTTAATTACAGATTTTATTTCTAAGTCTCACCGAACTGAAATCAATTCTATATCAACCACAGAGTGTCACGAAATATTATCCAGTGATGACAGTAATATTATAGAATCTACTATAAGAAAACTGGTTGTCGAAAGTGATAGTGACAGCAATTTAAATTAAGTTAGTTTTTATTGAGGTCACCATATTAATACATAATTGCATATTTTGTATATATGTTTTTGGTGAATTTTTAAAAAATTTATTTTATTTTACATTTTTTTGTTTGAAAATTAATTGAATTACTATGTTTTTGTTTTTGTTTTACTATATTATCAGACTGCTATGCTGAACTCTTTTACTGATATTATTTTTTTTCCAATGATTAAAAATAGGTAAATTTGTGGTTATTTTCATTTAACACGGTTTTTTCATATAAATTAAATTTTTTCACTTAACACGGTTTTTCCAGGAACCTAACTTCGGTGTAAAACGAGGGATAGGTGAATATTAAAAATAATACTTAAATAAAAAATTAATCAATTTTTTATATATAATTCCTATATAAGGTTTTGGGTGATTAAAACACTACAATATCCTCCATCGAAAGAAACGGAGCATATGTGAGTCTATTAAAATTTTGATACTGTAACGGTGACAATAGTAAACTATCCAGTGTGGGAGTTGTTGCTGTGCTCGTGATTGGATTCAAGGTAATTGGTTCAATCGGAATTCAGCAATTGGTCCATTGTGGTGTACATCAATTGGTCCTTGGAATGCGACTTCGAACCTGTGGATTAAATTACACGTTCAGATACAGCAATCAATAAATTAATTTTCGGTTTCCATTATGTGAATTGATAGTTTTGGGATGTGTCAAAACTTATTTACGGTTTTTATGTGTTCTAAAAATAAGGCATTTATGTCTCTTATTCTGTCGTAAAAGTTTCAGTTCATTGAAGCTTTGTGTCCAGAATGTGGCAGAAAAATATTTTGTAAACTTGAAAATATATTTTTAACTATATCAATAACTAAAATAACTCATCTGAGATGGAAATTTGTTTTGGTTCAGTAATTGGAACGGATATTGTCAGTTTATTTATGTCGTTAATCGGTCTATTTATATTTTGATTTTCATAGGGTTTAAAAGAAATCTTCTTTCATCACTCAGCATCAATAAAATAAAGACTTCTAAATGCACTAATCCTATTTAAGATTAATCAGCTCTTGAATTATTCAGATGAAATAATATCGGTACAAATATTTCTAAACTATGATTCGATTTCAATTAATAAAAAAGAAATCTCCGATTAATATCGCACATTCTCCATGGGAGAATTAAGAGTTCCTGGTGACAATTAACCTTTTTACATGAGTCGGGAAAATATGTTTGTGTTAATGGGTTATTTAGCAATCGAATAAAAGCTTTCGAAATAAATGAAAAATCTTCCTCTCTATGAATACGAGACATATAATACACAAATAAGTTTCCAGAAAATTGTATATCTTTTGTGCTTTCATTTCGGAATGAATTGAATTTGCATTGTTAGATATGTAGGACGCAGTGGTGAAAGATGTATATAAGTCCATTTTTCGTTTTGAATTTTAAATTTGCTTCATCAATAGTTTCTATTGTTACACATAAGATCTGTAATGCAACCTCCATTAATGGTTCTAACTTATCTGAGAACACCAAATGATTGTATGGAACACCATATCCAAACCGGTCATAAGCGAATACAGTATTTAATAAGGATATAAAGAAAGGCAATGCATGCCTGTTCTCTGTTCCAATACAAAATTTTATCCACAAATTTTCGTAAGGGGCATCTAACTCGACTGATTCAATATACATAGTTTCAGATAAGCATGTTATATTTCGATCAAAAGTTGGTGTTGCAGTGAAACCAACTCCAGATTGCCATATATATTCACAACTATCAATAACTTTATTACCGGAATTTTCATCACTCACTTCTTCTGGATAAAATCATTTAATAGTTTGATTTTGTACTTCTAAATTTCGATCTTCTAAAAATCTTAGAATTTCTTTAGTTAACTTTTTTTCACTATCACTGTCCAATCTTATTGAATCACTTTGCAAACCAGAAATTAGATCATTTATAGCAATTAATCAAAACTCTTTATCCAAGTTGTTCATATTTTCGTTTGATAAAATTATTTTCTTTTTTCTGACACCATTTTAATGTATTTTGACATTAATTAAAATCTAAATTAAAAGAAGACTATATATGTTGAGGATACCTAAATAATAGATTAAAATATTTAATAAACATGTAAAATGATTAGGGAAACAATCATAAGTGATTAAGATGTGGTTCTGGAGCTTAATAAAAGGATATGAAAAAGAAATGTCGAATAACGAGAAGGGAATAAGAGAAAATCAATAAAAACAGACAATTAAATAAAAAATAATTAACTAAATTTGGCAACGATTTAATTAAAAGATAACGCCAATAAAAAACCTTTCGTACGATATATTTCGATAGCACAGCTATCATCTTCAGGTACTCAAAACCAACTAAAAATATTATGAATTAACATTTAATTTAAACAAATTATTTTTTATTAATTTAATTTTTTAATAAATAAATATTTTTAAAATATATTTAATTCACTTTTAATTAATTTAAAATTTTAAAATTTTCATTTATATTCTAATTTTGAAAAATTAATGTAATTTAAAATTTTCAATTATTTTAATAATATTAAAAAAACAAACATGATTTAACATACGTAAACTATTTAAAAACATTCAAAACATTCGTAGTCACAGCACTTTGCACATTAATCTTTGGATCCAATGACCTTATCAGCAATGCTTCACATATCACGCGTTCCCAATAATTATTAAAACTTCTCAACAAAATTCTAAAATCAGACATTCCTATATCACTTTTACAGCCTCTATTGTGTTCACTAATATTGGTTAAACCCTTCAATCGACAATGCTCTAGAACTCGAGTACAGAGATGACGGGAAGTCTCTCCAATGTATGTGGCATTACACCCATTACATGTAAATTGATAAACGAGATCCGAACACAATCCAACCGGAGTTTTTGATTTATTAATAAACATATTGCGTACTTTACACGAATTAGAGACGATCTTATACTCTAGATTTCCCATCTGTTTACTTAACTTCTTTTTTATAATTTGTAAAATCTTCAGAGTACGGCAATACTAACACATATTTAGGCTCAATTTTTTTATATCCATTTTTACTATTATTTAGATCAACACTCAACTCACACTCATTTGACAAATTACACTCAGACTTTCCAAAACATGGATCCTTAGGATTTTTAATCAATTTATCAACAGTCTCTTTTATCATCAACAATAAAAATGATTTAGAATATCCATTCTTTATCAACAACTCAACCAATTTATCAACACTTTTTACCGAATTAGCAAAAGTAGAAGATAAAGACCATGAACGATAAATCAATCCTTTCACCATATTTCTCTTATACTTAAATTCACAAAAGCTTTCTGGAGAAGTATAAAGACCAGTATCAGTTGGTTTTCTATAAATCTCTGTCTCATACTGTTTATCTTTGCGTTGAATTAACAAATCTAAAAACACAATCGATTACTTTCTCTCCGTTTCACATGTGAATACAATGTTTTTATGTAAACTGTTCATAAAATGCAAAAAGGTTCTACATGTTTCTGATTTTCAAATACAAGAAAAATAGCATCCACATACCTTTTATAAACAAAAGGTTTTTCAAATTGGAAAGAAACAATTTTCTTTTCCAAACTAGCCAAAAATATTGATGCCATCGTTGGTGCTAAAGGGGAACCCATTGCGACTCCATCTATTTGTTGATACCATTCATCATTGAAAAGAAAATTGACATTTGAAGTAGCAAATTCAAGAAGTTTACGAAATGCCCTTCTATCCAAAATGTGATGTTCCGAATCATTTTCATTCCACAACGCACATTCTTTCCAATTTGAAAAACCTTTTGTTTATAAAAGGTATGTGGATGATATTTTTCTTATATTACTTAATATTACTTATATTACTTATATTACTTTCTTATATTTCTTAAATATATTTTTAAAAATATTTATTTATTAAAAAATTAAATTAATAAAAAATAATTTGTTTAAATTAAATGTTAATTCATAATATTTTTAGTTGGTTTTGAGTACCTGAAGATGATAGCTGTGCTATCGAAATATATCGTACGAAAGGTTTGTTATTGGCGTTATCTTTTAATTAAATTAAAGAAGGTCATTTATAATTAACAAGTGCAAATTTAGGAAAACAAAAACAAAAGGAAAATTTGCATGTTATTTCGAAAGCTCTTTCAAGATAAGGGATGAAATGTTGTTTTGGAATCCGAGAAAGGGCATCTCTAAAAATGATTTATCTGGACAGCTGTCAGTGATTATGGAGGCCCAAAAGGAATTAGCGTTAAAAGATAACAGAAATTTTATTCGACATCAGTAAGTGTTATTGGATGATGGAGTATAAAAAGGAAGCGCAATTGAAATCAAAACAAAAAAATTAAGAAAAAAACTTGCGAAAGGCCAAAACTACGAAAGACAAAATTTGCGAGAGACAAGAAATTTGCAGGAGACAAAGAATTACAGAAGACAAAGAAAGATAAAAAGGAATTGAAGATAAATTTGAAACAGAGATTAGGCAAGGTCAAAGCAAAGCAAAGCAACTAAATCAGAGTTACCGATCTCAGAAACCCACCGCAGTAGTCAGGTGATTGTAAAGCCAATTGATCCGAAAAGTGCTATTCTTCCCGAAGGGTCTCAATAAGCACTAAGTGTGATCGATTGATAATTCGTTGTGTCATTTTAAAGTGGAGATAAAGTGTATTAATCAATAAAGTTTATATCGTTTGGAGTTCGTTACTGTTGTTTAAAGCACGCTTGGAGTCAGATCGACAATAATTTCTATTCGAATTCACCAACAACCCCAACATATATATATTGGGAAGCCCGATTTTCGAAAAATCATATCCGGAATAAAAAACAAAAAAATATCAATTATATATTGTGAAAAAATATAAATTCATTCCTATTTATTATAAGCATTTATAAATAAAATATATTAAAAAAAATAACAAAAAAATAAGTCTTCAGTTTTGTTAACGTAAAATAAACAGTAACAATTAATTTTATTTATAAATATTTATCAGCATTTCCTGCTTTTTTAAGTATTCCTTGTGCATTTTCTGTTTTTAAGAATGCCTGAAACTCATTGCACGTCATTTTGAAAATTTTGAAAGGTGAAATCACAAATCCCTATGGTAAACAATAGCGAGCAATAAGTAAGATAGAAATATAATTTTTCTATTTTTCTTAGTTTCGTTTAATTTTATGGTTTTTAAAAAAAAATCCTTTCAAAATGAGTAAAATCTATTCAAAATCTAAAACTGTTTAATATCGGGAGTTAAGGTTCATATATCGGGAGAAAGGAATATGCGTTCTATATCGGGAGACTCCAGACGAAATCGGGAGGTCTGGCAAGCCTGTATATATATATATATATATATATATATATATATATAATACTTAAATAAAAAATCAATTAATTTTCTATATCCAATTCCTATATAAGTTTTTGGGTGATTAACACACTATAAATAGGTCACTATCAATTTTCGGATCCGACAGGCTCAATCAATCAGAACCTTTTGAAATCCTGAATGACATTAACTAAATTGTCAAACGTCACTACTCATGTTCCTCAAAATCCATTGTCGTCGTCACTTATGGACTATATCCCTCCCAATACTTGCTAACTAAACCAGTTGACCAAGGAACGTTCCTTCGCTAATCCCCAACACGATCTACCTACTTTCAGAGTGAAAGGTTAAAGTCCATACCACGATATGCTGCAGCAATCAACAGGCCTTCCGATAACAAACATTTCTCATACCAATTCTTGTACAAGCAATTTTTGACTCTTCAAAATGTTTTCAATACACTTGAAATAAAACACTTATACCGGGACATGTTACACAAGCTTCCAAACACCATATTATTCTTTATTGTTTTACCAAACTCTATGATCACGGTATCAGCACTCAATAGACTATGGATAACATTTCTTTTTGATGACAATCTCTAAGTCCTACTCCGTTCCACCACCCGATGAGGATGGACTCACCACAACTTTCCCGTTCATCAGATTAGGACGCGATATATCAAAGTCAATGCTCACCCCCATACAGCGTCCACCATTTGATCGATTTTAACTCTCTTCAATTTGACAACTCATACCAACAACATGAGAAAAGTAAAATGTCGACGAAATGGGTAAGGAAATTGAATTACTCAGTCCGACTCGAATAAATGATGATCTTTCAAAATTTTTTGTTGTTCCTTGAGTAAAATGTAAGTTGAAGTTTTGATTTTTATTTCACCTTCGTTGATTTTGTTAACTTTTTTTCAAAGGGTTAATTGCTAAGATCATTTAAGATTATTTCTTATTTGTGTTGGACGCACTGAGGTTGTTAATTTCCTTCACTTCACTTGTTAACCCGCTAGGATTTTCAACTTTAATGACTAGGGGAAACCTCGAATGCGCCGCATGATTTTAGTAACCATCATGTACCCGTGACCGAGATCACGTTGGTACCGTACATAATGGCCGAATGCCATTCGAGCAGGTGAGCGCCATCGCTAGCACTACTCCTCGAAGGACCTTCGTCTTTCCCGAGTTGTTTGCTGCCGCTAGAAGGGCTTACGCTTTCATCCATTGGTTTTCAATTCGTGACAACCCTCGGAGAGAAAATTGCGGATGATCATCTAACCCTGGTATTGGTTTCCCATAGTTTATTTCTCTTATTCCCGCTACACCTCTCATAAACCAATTTGTTTAGCCAATCTCAACATAAATAATGAAACGAAAAGGAAAACGTCATTTTATTAACAATTGGATTCATCAAGATAACAAAACGAAATATCGGTTAAAGTTGGTTCTGCCGAGTTATCAAGGAGAGGAAATTCTGCTCAAACGTCATATTTACATCAAAAATCATTTCGACCTTCCATTAATCGTCTTCGTCGAGGTCGGTTGGGAAATATTTTCGCTTCATCGGCCTGTATGGCGGAGGGCGCGAGGATTGAGTTTCTTCTCTTCGGGTCGAGGGACCCGCGATCTCTTGTGCCGCGATAGGATTAAGCACTTTGCCCGTGAGAACGGCGATATCTTCAGTTCCGAGCCCAAGTCCATCGAGAATGTTGGTGACCGGGAAAGATTCCGGATCCTCGTCGATCAAATTTATGTGAATGGACCGGGCGGGTGATCGGAATATTACATCGGGAGCGTAGAGAATATCCGGGTCGAGTTCCGGAAATTCAAACTCCTGGTATGGCGGAGGCGGACCGCTGATCGGACCGGAGGCCTCAGTGGGTTCTGATCCGGTGAGGACCTCTTCCACTCGTCGGCGTCGCTCGCGACGTCGCCGATTTCGATTCGGTCGCCGGCGTGTCCGTGCGCTGGCAGCGCTCCTCGTGTCCCCAATAGGCGGTTGAGGAACAATGGGCTCGACAGGCAGGCTGGGAATTTCAGAGATTTGGCTCCTGGAAGCTGGGGGTGAAGGCAAGGTATTGGAGACAGGAAGGTGGGAAGCTGGTATTATATCCAGTTGCCTGGCTCTGATGCTTGCCGGGACGTAAGCTTGAAGTTCTGTATCTGTAAACGCGCGTCGGAGCGCCGTTGACTGCTCCTTGATGAGCAACCGCTGAGCACGGGATTCGGTGACCAGCTCGTCTCGCGCTCGAGTGAGCCGCTCAATTTTCCGTCTTAGCACTTTGACGGCATCGGGCGGAGCCCACGTACCCTTTATCCGTGCGTATTTGGCCTGGAGTGCCTCGTGCTTTTGTTTCAACTCCTCATACTGGTGGCGAACGGCCACGATCGAAGGTGGGAGTCGGGGTATCCTCGGCAATCCGTTTAGTCCGGGATCGTTATTATTACCGTGCATTCTGAAAAGGAAACAAGAAAATTTGAAGAAAAACTCTCTGAGAAGTGAAGTGGTGACAGAGTATGGAATACGTTGGCGAGGGGCCGGACAGCAGTTTGAGGGGTGAATCCCTACGCTGTTAGTTCCCCCTGAATTTCATTCTAATTTAACCATTTATTATTGTCCGACGGAACCACTGTCCCTCTTGTTATGATTTAATAGTCGGGTATTCTTGAGGCGAACTGATATTACGCTTCCCGTATGCTATTATAAATTAACCGGTAATTGTTAGTAGCGATATCACTATTACTTTAGTGGTTCCCTTATCGTTTACCCGATAAATGCTATTGGACTCTGCTATTCTTACTTTTATGCATGTTATGTTAGATGAGCATTTAATTGCTATCGCGTTGACCATTATTAGGTTATTTACTCCTGTATAGTTTGGTTACTAATTTATTAGGTTACACTAGGGTATCCTCGTGTATACTACTATAAGTTGATCGTTGATGGCTATTGAATTAATTACTGCTAGTTTACTTGATTGATTATAAAGTAATCGATGATTATTATTTGATTAAATTGTGATTGGGTTCATTTATTTTTTCACGAAATAAGCATACATTATTAGGGGAGTCACCCCGGTTAGGTTTTGGTTGCTTCATCATACTTTACCCAATGATCATTCTTAGGCTAAGGCCTCTCTCCTTTATGCAAATTATTATAAGTTAGTCCCTAATTGCTATTATATTTGTTACTAGCATTATAGTCGTTTTATTTATGACATTTATCACTATTACTATATCTGTGGTATTTATTACACTCACTACTACTATTATATTTATGTTAATCATTACATCGGTCACTCTTATCATATTCATGGTAATTATTACAATTACTACTATTATTATATTTGTTTATTCATTTCATTTGTCATTATTATTATATTCATGATAATTATTACAACTACTACTATTATTATGTTCGTGCTATTTAATACATTTATTACTCTTATTATATTCATGGTTTATCTAAGAATGTCAAAAATTCAGTAAGTCTGTAGGCCTGTTACAATTCCGTCTAAAATTTGGTTCAAATTTAGTTTATCTCATTACTATGCTAGATCTTCACGTAAATATCTTAGACGTATTCATGCATGACTATTGACCATTTGTGTTAAACTATTGATTTTTCTTCTGATACCTTGTAACATTGTAATGTTTTGGGATTTCGTACTGTTACCATTTTCTCTAATCGGGGCAAAATTTCAATTCTGCTGGATAGAAATTGTGGCGTTTTATTTTTCGTGCTAACACTCCCATAGCTATACTTTCCTTATTTCATTCATTCCAATCTGATTTATGAGTTTACTTTTCACTGGGGTCTTATGGTCATGATACTTATTCATTGACTATTCCTATGCTTACCCCTGCTACCCATTTCGTATTGAGGTGTCCGAGAGAAAAATGATTTGTATGATCTAGTAGTGATCACTCCTAAATTCCCCCTTTACTCTACTGTCGCATCTTCCCTGATTTTACTTCAACTCGTTCCGGCCACATATTTCAGAAGCCGCCCCGAGTATACAACGGCGCCCTGCGTAGCGGTCCTGTGCATTATCACCAGAACCGACTGCGGACTGCCGAGGGGTCCACGAGGCATGACCCGCGAGCCCAACTAAGGGTTTTCACCCACTAGCTAGCCCGAGATCCGTCCCATGGACCATCTATTGCGATACGATATATATAGAGATTTTAGAGGGTCGGACAATAGATAAAATTATAATGAATTATCGTAGAATGAGACATTTATTTACATTATAAGGAAAACATATAGAAATTACAATACCGTTTATAAAAATCAAAATCCCTTACGCTTGAATACCGTTTTCTGATCAAAAGTTGTAAAAATCGAATGGCATAAAAGTTTGACCAAATTTTTGAAGTTCAGTTTTTTGTTAAAAATTATGAAATTCATCACTGTATTTATACTATTTGTATGCGTGTGTGCGACCAATAGGCGATTTTTCGCCATTTTAAGGGCTTTTTAATCATTTTATTACTTAAAAATTATTTTTATTATTTTTGTATATTTTTTTCTTTATTTTTTAATATATAATTCGGTTTATGTTCGTATTTTATTTTTACTGTTATTTTTTGATAATATTATTTTTGTTCCTTTTTATTTGTTTTCTGGTCGCCACTTCTGCCTATGTTTTTTCTAAACCTTATTTTGCAAGGTTTTGGCAGTTTATTTTATTTTTAATATGTTTCCTTCTGTAGCTGTCTTGCTTTTTCATGATTTTTATTAATTATTTGTTTTTATTTAGTTTTGTTATATATTTATTTTGTTTTAATTAATATGTTTTTCATTAATTTTTAATATCTTGGTGCGGTGCATGTCTATGTGCAGTGATTCCTTTCACAACTTTTTACTTTTATTCTTGTTTAAATGGTGGCTCTGAGCCCAACATTTGTCAGTCTTTGTTCAGTGTATTGCCCGCTGTCCGTGATTTATTATTTCCATAAATCTGCTCGTAATTGGCGTTACTTAACAATCATCTATCGACATATAATCAAAAACATTTTTAGCAGGGATCCGCCCTTAATTTCTCAGATCTGATGAAGTATTTTAACTATCTCGTAAAATTTATGCAGCGTTCCGCCCTCCTTTTTCAGCGTAGAACAAAATAATTTAGCAAGATTGACAACATTATGTAAATTACTCATTTACCATGATTTTAGTTGTTCGGACTAATCTTTTTTCAATGGCTGTTCATTTTATATGTTGCAACGATTTCACGATTTCCCCGCTAACTTTTCCTTTTTTTAACCTTAGGATCTATTTATGTCGAGGTTGTAAATTAACAGGTGCTCATCGAGCTACCAGGTGTTGAAGATTTTTTCCGATGGGGTCTGAAGATTTTGGTCTCATTTATCAACGTCAGCAAAGCGAGCGATATATCACAAGACTTTCTTTATACCTTTCATTAATTCTGTTAGATAATGAGAGTAGTGTACAATGAGGATTATGCCACGTGAATATTTGGCTTGAAAAAAATACTTAGTCTTTTTATTCGAGGAATTATTTTTTAGGCTTTTCATTCGGTAGGCGATTTGAACCAATTTTTATTTTATGGCTTTTTAATTATGAAAAAATACTTAGGCTTTTATATAGTGAATTTAAAAATTTAAACAAAAATTTAAATTAAAATATAATTTACTTCATTTAAACAAATAATAACAATAAAGATGTCATTCATTAAAACAAAAAATATCCATCAGGCATAGTCCTCATTGTACACTACTAATGATAGGTAACCTAAGTAAGTTTAACCCACAGAATTCTAGCCTAGTACGCACATAACAAGACATTACCATTAGAGATCAGTCACAAATGGCGTTGGTACTGTGTTCTTGCGTGTGGAGTACTAGTAAGAGGTGATCCTTTCTGCCAAAACTGATAATGTTCTAGCAATCCTATGGGTCCATGGATTATCGTAGAAAGCTGCATGTTCTAACCAATCTTAGGTTATCTGTTTACCTAATGCTAATTCATTTAAACAACAATTTTTTCCCAAGAAGATTAAATAATAATTAACATCGAAATTATAATTTCAAGAAATCTCATGCTGATAAATTAGTTCATTAAATGTTTAATTCAAAATTGTTCAGCCATCTTTCTCAGCTGTCCTAATAGTCAGACTGCTTTCCGAATTCGAACTGACTTGTGTTTTCTCGGTCGCATTTTGAGAAATGGGGGCATTCTAAATTAAACTTTCTATTACTGGTTTTTTAAATTTCCAGCTACAATAAATGTCCGGCTAATTCATCCCCTATCTCAGTCCGCTTTCAAGACAACAAATTTCATCAAATTGCATTCTATTTGCTTCCTCGACTTCTGCAATGTTTTTAAGCTGTCGAGATAACCTAATTTTATTTTCTCATGTTTTCTTGTCAAATTTGTGCTTATAATTAAAATTGACAATGTCATCTTTCATTGTTGTATAGATTTATTTTCTCACCTTTGTTTATCAGATTTCTAGAATGTAAGATAATTTTTTAAAACTTTTTTACTCCACTCATTTTTATAATTATTTTGTTTTATTATTCAGGCATCCTCAACAATATTACGTAGGTTTTTAGCTAAAAACGAGTAAAACCTATAATACACCGAGTAAATCAAAATATTAAAGTAAACCCATTGATTAGTGAAGTCAAATACGTCATATGATAAAAATGATGCTTGCAAGTTCAGTTAATGTGAGACCGGGCATGCGTTTAATTGTTTTTTCTGTTTGTTCACATTTTATAAAATCATTAGAAACGCATTTCACACCATCCACAATTATATCGCCCTCCCTCACTGCTTTCTCATAGAAATTGTCAGCTATATGAAAATAAATTATTCATTAACGCGATTGAAACGAAACTTAACTATGAAATCACGTGAATTATTTTTAATAAAAACCCTTTCAACAAAAACCACAAGAAAATACATTCGAATTCACATTAAAATTCAATTGAAAATGTAAAAATTGCTGACATGATACAATCAAATAAGTCTTATGAAAAAAATATATTCAAGCTATTACCACTGACAAAAAATCACCCCAAAATTACGTTAAAACACCAAAACAAAAAACATTTCTTTTTTCACAAGTCACTGAAATAGCTAGCAAAGAGCATTTAGTACAATATCAAATGCCAAAAAATAATACTCTATTAACATAGAACCCCAAAAACAGGAAAAAAAAGACAAAGTAAATCACAAACTCGGCGGAATAAAATGTAGAATGCTTTTCACAAATTATTTTGTCAAATACTTACCAGGAAAATCGAATATGTTGAATAATTTCAAAGATTGCTAAAAATGAGAGAGCGAAATTTTCATAACAAAAATCAAACGCTAACTTACCAGAGCCACATACGACAAATAAAATCAATGCTATGATCCATGTACTAACAGGATATCCATCTTCCTTAGACTTCTAAATTGATATTAAAATCTTTAAAAATTCCTTGAATTATACCAGCGACTTCGGAACATTTCCACGATTTTGTACATTTTTTAATGCCTTATTATTTTGCATTTTCATGCGTTGCATTGGTGCCATTGAATTGGTGGGCTATTAATTGGTATCTGATAAACAAAACTGATGTATTTAAATAACTTTGCACTTTATGGGAAATAAATCCATGATTTTATTTTCAAAATAAAATTGTCTAAAATAATATTTTATTAAAAATTTGAATATAAATTTAATCATTACTAACTAATTTGAAGGCAAATTATATATATATATATATATATAAAATCAATAAAAAATAAATTTTATTTTATTTAACATTAAATTAATGCTTATGGGATGTTTTTATTATTTATGGCTTCATATATATATATATATATTGAATAATTAAATTGAAGTAACATAAGAACATCACTTAAGTTTGATAATTGCTAGGTACTGATGGGCGGGAAATTAAAACTTTCACAGGCATATACTACATAATTCATATCATATACGCGCACATCAAGAGATTATCACTAGACACCCATCAAAAGTTGCTTTGGTATTGTGCTTTAGTAGGCGAAATGTTAGTAAAACGTGAGCGTTTCTGCCAAGACTGTTATTACCCTAAAATCGATGGACTAAGGTAGATGTTTAAAATGCTCTTATTAATTATTAACTTCAATCTACGATTTATTTCCAAAAATTAAATAACAAAAACTATAGAAATTGCAATTATAATTTAATAAAATTAGCATTAATTGAATGCTGGGCACCTGATGGGCAAAAGATATAAGATTTTCGTGGCTTCTTTCAAGAGATTTCCACAAAGTGCGAGCACAAGAGATATAACCATTGGATAACCGTCAAAATGACGTTGGAAATGTATTCTAATGGGCGGTTCCTAGTAAAAGGTGAGCCAAATTGCCATGACTACTAATACTCTAGAAAACATTTGGGTTCACGAGCTACAATAGAAGGTATTCACGCTCATTTTAATTATGGTCCTCTGTCACTAATTTAATTGAAATAATATCGATCCTTCGATCACTTTATTTTATTTTAAAAGTGCTATTTATTGAATATTTTAAGTGATTACAAAAAGACCAACGATTCAAATCCCAGAGCATTTTATTAATTATTAATACAAAATTATTGGTGATGGTCGGAAGATGAGGGTCCAAATTTCTTTATCTGACCCAGTAGATGGGCGGTCTTCAATCTGCGTCTTCTTTCTCTTTCCGCTTTGCTGGGGTGACATTTTTTGTGATTTGGTTTTGGTTGTGGACCGTTACTGTTTTGGGCATTGATTGGAGTGAGGTTTGAGGTGGGCCATGTGATACTTGGATTCAGACTCGAGAACGTGCTGGGGTGATGCCCGATCTCTGCTCTGATCCTTTCCTTTAACTTGAGTTGATAGTTCTCCTTTTTAACTTGTTTAGTTCGGTCATCATCTCAGTGTGTTGATTCTTTAATAATTCATTTTGTCTCCCCTATCGGACGACATCTTCGGATCATCGACTCAGCTCGCTGGCACTGTTTCAAGGCCTCGTTGTGGTAATGAGCCACGTCTTGTCGGAATCTTTCTGTGCCTATCGTTTTAGTTTGATTGGGTTGCACTAAAATAATTTAGAAGTGATCTTTATTCAAATCGATAATCGTATTTCGAACGTTATGTGAAATGATAAGGAAAATAGTTATTTATTTCAATTAGGAATTCTCATTAAAATTTTATCAAATTAAAACTAATATTCCTTAGACAATATAAATGTGGCTCCTCTTTATTTTGTTTAATCAAATACCCGTTTAAAATTTTTTGGAATTCACGACCCTCCCATTAAGATAAAACTCTTGATGGCAAATATATATAATTAAAATTATGTTTTGTTTTAATGTTGGGTGAGAAGGATATTTTTCTTTTCCCTTGTAAAATTTTCAGACATCACTACTCGGGTGAGAGTAGAGAATTAATTATTGATTTAATATTTCTTTTATGTAGGTCACTGTCCGGAATTATTTGGAATTTTTCCCCATTCTCGAGATTTATCGTCCAATTCCGTCCAATTATTATAAATAGCATAATCGACAGGTTGGTAAATTTCATTTTATATATATATATATATATATATATATATATATATATGTATTAGATAATCTATTAGGCTCATCGTGGCTACTCTATCACTTGTCACTCTCAATGGAATCAACTTCTCAATTTAACCCAGCTTTATATTTCGTCAATTCGCATTTTTCCAAATCAAAATTCAATAGTTAATTATATGGGAATTTCTCTCAACCTATCCCCCTCGCCTTGGATGTTTATTCTTGCCCTTCTGATCTCGGTATTCAATTCTCATCTAATACTTTCAATAAATGATTTAGCCGTGGATTTTATTCAATTAAGTGTTGGGCCAACACACAATTTTGTTTAATTGAATTGGTAACAGCACGCAAACACAACACGCAGATTTAAAATCAGACCCATAAAACATCAATTAACCATGCCAAAATATGAGAAATAAATAATTAGAATATAAAATTAAAGACATAAAAATAAATAAAAATAATAACAGAACGCAACAAGATCCGCACGAAACAAACACAGAAATAACACGAAAACAAGAAAATTTGACCGAAAATTGACAATTTACTTAAAGAAACAAGAGTTCATGAAAGTTAGAACTAAAATTAAATAATTTGAATTGAAAACAATTCAATTAAGAAATTAAAAATAAAGTTGTCATATTAAATTACAAAAATAAGAAAATTAAAGTTAGAAAATACAAAGAAATTCCCAAGGTCAAATTTTGTTTTACACATCAAATTTAACACGCAAGGTTAGGGTCACACAATAGGTATATATACCGATTCATTTTCACAGAATTTTAACCAGTTTTTAATAAAACAATCAGTCTTAATTACTGAATCTGTTCTAGTCGAATTTTAATCAGTGCTTAACTAGTTTGTTTGTTAAAACTCGAACACTCGTCATCACGAAATCGAACGCTATTCAAAGGCTACGAACGTATTTATCGAAAGTAAGCAAGAATGACTTGCTAGTGTTGTAACTGAGTATGAACTGAGTATCAATGATAAATGGAGGCGAAATTGGTATTGGAAAATATATATTATAAAACTTCTCAAACTTAACTACGTCGAAATTTTTCCGGCCCACAGCCACACACCAACAAGTTAGTAAAATCCTACATAAAGATCGAGCAGTGTAAGTGCGGTGTAAGTCCGCGAATAGCTCGTGTCCTTGAGAGATCTCGACGTGGGTAACGACGGACTCGAACGTCAATTCATTTACCCTCATAGGGGCAGAAGGGAGATCGAGAGTCAATCTTTTGGTTGACTACTTTTCCACCTACTCCCGACAAATCGACCTAAAATATCAATACTCATCGGCTAAAATGATAACACCGAGTAGCCCAGTGGGCACTCTTAAACTCTAACATTGACATACAAAACCCCTAAGATCAACTTGAGGTTAACGGGAGAGGGGCTTGCGGAAATCGATGTAACGGAAAAATGCAAAAACCTAATTATTAGTTGATGTAGAAGCGAGACGACCTAAAATTACACTAACAATTTATCATTGGTTCATTAACCATAATTTTTGCGTTAGCTAACACGTAAAAATGCATTGAACCTTACGAGATGTCAGGTCACCTAGCGGGTACGACCAAATTGACCTCATTTTCAACCATGTCGTAGAACAATAAAAATTACTAATATTCTCTTTCCTTCCTATAGGAGTGCAAGTTTAATGATAGTGATTTTGAATTTTTTGTGAGATGCAATCATTTCCCCTAATTTGAAAATAATGTATTATCACGAACGTCCTACCTCAACTACTGAACCCTCCACAGCCCGTGATAAATTCCCCTAACTAGCCAGAAATATTTTCACCTGATTGAAGTGCCCATTTTTCGTCAGACCCTGCTGTTCCTCTTCAGCTAAAATAGAAAAATAAAATATGGAAAACTATTTGGTTTAACCGAGAAAGTATCCATTAGAAGTAAACATGACAAGTTGCACAATCACGGAGTTATTCATACAAATGATCCGACAATATTGTTGATCTTAATTCGTTTTTAGTAAATGGTCTAGTTCACTTCAAATGGTTGAACAATATCAGTTACTCTCAACGCGTCATAGTCATTTTAGAATAAGTTAACCTTTTTAATCATCATTCAACTCATTATTGTCATGGAGTTAATTTAATTTAAAAAATTACTCATTTTAACCAATGGTAACTAATTAAACATTTTGTAATTAACATATATTTATGAATGGTCTATTTGACTTGAAGTATCCACAATTTATTAGCCCTTTTATTTTTCCTTTCTAGAGAAAATTAACCGATGATTATTTTATGTTAGATTTGATTTTCGATAAATCCCTTGGAACGGTCCTCTTAATAGAATTTACGATCTACCAACTACGTGTCAAATAAATTAGAGAAGGACGAAGCCTTGTATGAAATGAACAAATCGGGCATTCATTTCGCCCAACCAACAAAGCCCATGAAAATAAATGACTCCCATATCATAGAAACGATCGAAACCATGAGTTAACCTAATCAGAATAATAATAGAATAACAATAATAATAATAATAATAAATAATAATAATAATAATAATAATAACAATAAAAATAATAATAATAATAATATTAAAAAAATAATTAAATGAAAATAAAATAATAAATAATTATTTAATTCACTTCATTAAAACAAACAATTTAATATAATAATAATATAATTTAAAAATAAATAAATAAAATAAAATTATGTAAATAAAAAAATAAATAAATAAAAATAAAATAAATAATTAACTTGAATAAAACAAACAATTAAATTTAATAATAATATAATTAAAAAATAAATAAATTATATTATTGACATGATTAAAACAAATAACTAAAATATATAAAATAAAAAATAAAAAATAAAAAAATAAAAAAAAAAATATATATATATATATAAATAATTAAATAAATTTGGCAACGATTTAATTAAACGATAACGCCAATAAAAAACCTTTCTTACGATATATTTCGATAGCACAGCTATCATCTTCAGGTACTCAAAACCAACTAAAAATATGATGAATTAACATTTAATTTAAACAAATTATTTTTTATTAATTTAATTTTTTAATAAATAAATATTTTTAAAAATATATTTTAAATTAATTTTAAATTTTAAATTTTTTACTTATATTCTAATTTTTTAAAAATTAATGCAATTTAAAATTTTCAATTATTTTAATAATATTAAAAAAACAAACATGATTTAACATACGTAAACTATTTAAAAACATTCAAAACATTCGTAGTCACAGCACTCTGCACGTTAATCTTTGGATCCAATGACCTTATCAGCAATGCTTCACATATCACTCGTTCCCAATAACTATTAAAACTTCTCAACAAAATTCTAAAATCAGACATTCCGATATCACTTTTACAGCCTCTATTGTGTTCACTAATATTGGTCAAACCCTTCAATCGACAATGCTCTAGAACTCGAGTACAGAGATGACGGGAAGTCTCTCCAATGTATGTGGCATTACACCCATTACATGTAAATTGATAAACGAGATCAGAACACAATCCAACCGGAGTTTTTGATTTATTAATAAACATATTGCGTACCTTACACGAATTAGAGACGATCTTATACTCTAAATTTCCTATCAGTTTACCCAACTTCCTCTTATAATTTGTAAAGCCTTCAGAGTACGGCAATACTAACACATATTTAGGCTCAATTTTTTTAAATCCATTTTTACAATCACCCAGATCAACACTCAATTCACACCCATCCGACAAATTACATTCAGACTTTCCACAACATGGATCCTTAGGATTTTTAATCAATTTATCAACAGTTTCTTTTATCATCAACAATAAAAATGATTTAGAATATCCATTCTTTATCAACAACTCAACCAATTTATCAACACTTTTTACCGAATTAGCAAAAGTAGAAGATAAAGCCCATGAACGATAAATCAATCCTTTCACCATATTTCTCTTATACTTAAATTCACAAAAGCTTTCTGGAGAAGTATAAAGACCAGTATCAGTTGGTTTTCTATAAATCTCTGTCTCATACTGTTTATCTTTGCGTTGAATTAACAAATCCAAAAACGCAATTGATGACTTTCTCTCCGTTTCACATGTGAATACAATGTTTTTATGTAAACTGTTCATAAACTGCAAAAACGGTTCTACATGTTTCTGGTTTTCAAATATAAGAAAAATATCATCCACATACCTTTTATAAACAAAAGGTTTTTCAAATTGGAAAGAAGCAATTTTCTTTTCCAAACTAGCCAAAAATATTGATGCCATCGTTGGTGCTAAAGGGGAACCCATAGCGACTCCATCTATTTGTTGATACCATTCATCATTGAAAAGAAAATTGACATTTGAAGTAGCAAATTCAAGAAGTTTTCGAAATGCCCTTCTATCCAAAATGTGATGTTCCGAATCATTTTCATTCCACAACGCACAGCATAAGTCAATTGTCTCAACCAGTGGCACATTCGTAAACAAACTACAAACATCAAACGAAACCATAACATCATTCATACTTCGTTTTTGTAGCTTTGCAATACAAGCAACAAACTCAAAGCTATCCTTACATTCAAACTCTGATCGCATTAATGGTTTTAATAATCCATCTAAAAACTTTGCTATTTTATACTGGGCAGTACCAACCATCGACAAAACTGGTCTCATAGGTACACCATCTTTATGGATTTTTGGCAGCCCATATAGTTTAGCTGGCTGCGATCCTATTGGACGAATAGACTTACCTACCTCTTCATCAATAAGCTTCTTCTCAATAAAACCATTTAACATTTTTTGCACAAACTCTTCATCCTTAAGAGGAGGTAATTTTCCATTCTTCCGACCCTTTGGCAATTTCACAAACTGAGGAGAATTTAACAAATCATTCAACTTATTTACATACACATCATGGTCAAGAATGACTATCCCATTTCCTTTGTCAAACTTACAGATATTTATATTTTTTTTAGCTAAGTTTTTTAAAGTCATAAAATCCCTAATATTTTGCTTTTTGTTTTTATCGATATACTCCATCGTACTTGCACTTAACGAGCTCTTCACATAATTACCATTAATGCCTTTCATCGATCGGGCTATATGAAAATATAAACTTTCAATTTTTGCACACAATTTTGTTTCATCCAAGCGATGGTTGGTACTGCCCAGTATAAAATAGCAAAGTTTTTAGATGGATTATTAAAACCATTAATGCGATCAGAGTTTGAATGTAAGGATAGCTTTGAGTTTGTTGCTTGTATTGCAAAGCTACAAAAACGAAGTATGAATGATGTTATGGTTTCGTTTGATGTTTGTAGTTTGTTTACGAATGTGCCACTGGTTGAGACAATTGACTTATGCTGTGCGTTGTGGAATGAAAATGATTCGGAACATCACATTTTGGATAGAAGGGCATTTCGAAAACTTCTTGAATTTGCTACTTCAAATGTCAATTTTCTTTTCAATGATGAATGGTATCAACAAATAGATGGAGTCGCTATGGGTTCCCCTTTAGCACCAACGATGGCATCAATATTTTTGGCTAGTTTGGAAAAGAAAATTGCTTCTTTCCAATTTGAAAAACCTTTTGTTTATAAAAGGTATGTGGATGATATTTTTCTTATATTTGAAAACCAGAAACATGTAGAACCGTTTTTGCAGTTTATGAACAGTTTACATAAAAACATTGTATTCACATGTGAAACGGAGAGAAAGTCATCAATTGCGTTTTTGGATTTGTTAATTCAACGCAAAGATAAACAGTATGAGACAGAGATTTATAGAAAACCAACTGATACTGGTCTTTATACTTCTCCAGAAAGCTTTTGTGAATTTAAGTATAAGAGAAATATGGTGAAAGGATTGATTTATCGTTCATGGGCTTTATCTTCTACTTTTGCTAATTCGGTAAAAAGTGTTGATAAATTGGTTGAGTTGTTGATAAAGAATGGATATTCTAAATCATTTTTATTGTTGATGATAAAAGAAACTGTTGATAAATTGATTAAAAATCCTAAGGATCCATGTTGTGGAAAGTCTGAATGTAATTTGTCGGATGGGTGTGAATTGAGTGTTGATCTGGGTGATTGTAAAAATGGATTTAAAAAAATTGAGCCTAAATATGTGTTAGTATTGCCGTACTCTGAAGGCTTTACAAATTATAAGAGGAAGTTGGGTAAACTGATAGGAAATTTAGAGTATAAGATCGTCTCTAATTCGTGTAAGGTACGCAATATGTTTATTAATAAATCAAAAACTCCGGTTGGATTGTGTTCTGATCTCGTTTATCAATTTACATGTAATGGGTGTAATGCCACATACATTGGAGAGACTTCCCGTCATCTCTGTACTCGAGTTCTAGAGCATTGTCGATTGAAGGGTTTGACCAATATTAGTGAACACAATAGAGGCTGTAAAAGTGATATCGGAATGTCTGATTTTAGAATTTTGTTGAGAAGTTTTAATAGTTATTGGGAACGAGTGATATGTGAAGCATTGCTGATAAGGTCATTGGATCCAAAGATTAACGTGCAGAGTGCTGTGACTACGAATGTTTTGAATGTTTTTAAATAGTTTACGTATGTTAAATCATGTTTGTTTTTTTAATATTATTAAAATAATTGAAAATTTTAAATTGCATTAATTTTTAAAAAATTAGAATATAAGTAAAAAATTTAAAATTTAAAATTAATTTAAAATATATTTTTAAAAATATTTATTTATTAAAAAATTAAATTAATAAAAAATAATTTGTTTAAATTAAATGTTAATTCATCATATTTTTAGTTGGTTTTGAGTACCTGAAGATGATAGCTGTGCTATCGAAATATATCGTAAGAAAGGTTTTTTATTGGCGTTATCGTTTAATATATATATATATATATATAATAATATAATTTATAATAATTTATAATATAATATTATAATATTATTTAAAAATAAATGAATAAAATAAAATTATGTAAATAAAAAAAATAAATAAATAAAAATAAAATAAATAATTAACTTGAATAAAACAAACAATTAAATTTAATAATAATATAATTAAAAAATAAATAAATTATATTATTGACATGATTAAAACAAATAACTAAAATATATAAAATAAAAAATAAAAAATAAATAAATTTTTAAAAAAATGTATATATATATATATATATATATATAATGAATCATGGTGTTTGTTTTAATGACCTTGAAAAATATTATGACTCATCCAATGACCATGAAACTTTTTATGACTCATTGTCTTTGTTTCAATCACCTTGAATGAGTCATTGTCTTTGTCTCGGAAAAAATTTGTAATTTTGGACTTAGAAAAATTTTCTTTCAGCAGGGGGGGTATGCTGGAGGTGATATGTGCTTGAGATGACACATACCATTACTGTTGTCATTGGGATTTCTGAAAAACCGCATAATTTAAAACCGCGGTTCATGAGGTTTCCTAAAAGATATAGTTAAAAAATAAATGAAAACAGATACAAATTCAATTTAATTTCTTTATTGAATCAAAATGCTTTATTTATTTTTATTATTCAAGTAATGAAATTTAAAAAAGGTTAAAGCATTCAAACAAGAATCGGTCAATCTGGATCTTATTTTGGTGCAAAAATTTGCAGCTATAGAGAAAGCTTTCTCACTTTCTGTAGACTTAGGTTTAATGGTTTTTATTGCATTGTACAATAAAGTTTTGTTTTTAGTTTTATTATTTTTTCTTTTATACAAAGCAAACTCTTGCTTCAATAAATCAAAATCACATTTTAGCTCTGGTTCCAACAAGGCTTTCTGACTTGCTAAATTTAATTCATCATCTAATGACAGCTCAGCTGGGTTTTCAATGCAATCCTTTTTTTCTTTATGCAAACTTTCGATTTCAGTTCAGATTTCAGCATTTTCAGTGTATAATCTTTTTAGCATTTCGCTTGCATGACAACTTGCCATGGTCACATTTTTGCGAACCCACGACTGAAAGCAAGATCAAGATTAGGAAAGTAGTCTTACACAAATCCAGGTAAAATAAAACCAACGACTGAAGGTGGCCATTTGTGCTTGGCCGGGTTCCATTTTCCAACCTATGTACCTGCCACAGCAAAGAAGGTTAATGCAGGTTGTCTTTCGAAGGAAGTAGATGGTAGGAAAATCCGTAAAGAATCACGATACAAGTCTGCTAACTAATATGTTGGTTTGTGTTCAGCACCTTGATTTCAAATCTGTCACACTATACGAAAATTATGATGTATATTTGAGTAGTGACCAATTTTTGATAATTAAAAAACTTATTTCTTGCCTTTTTATGTCACTTGCATTCTTTCAAAATTGTGTTTTTGTCAAAAGGGTAACAAACTAAAAGATTTTTGTTTTTTCCAAAAACAACTTAGGCGAAAATTTCGAAAAAAAAATTCACATTAAAGGGGTTAAGTTAAAATAATAGATTCATATTTTAAAAATATTCACATTTTTTGAAAATGATATTCATTAATTATACAGGTGTAATTTAATTAATTAATTTATTTGATAATAATAGACTATATTTAATGAAGTTAGAAAAGTAGGTCAATGATTTTTAGAAATTTTATAAATTATGTTGCTAAGCGCCCATTAATCTAGAAAAAAGCCATTTTAAAATGACTAAACTCTATTTATATTTGACAGATTATGGTATGTTATATATTTTAATTCAAATGAGATAATGATCAAATAATTTTTGCATTTATATGAATGACAATTACTTGAAAGGTGTAACTTGGTTGTAGCATCCAGCTTTCATGTTAAAGATAGATGGAATAAATTTAAATGAACCAACCTTTGAAAATAGACAAAACTTATTTTCCATACAGTCAAGTTGAATTCTAATGGAAATTAATTAAGGTATGAAATAAGTTATTTTTTATACATAAATTTGATATTAGATATATAATTTTATGTTAAAAAAGTGAATTTATGAATGACTAATATAAATTAAAATAATATACCAGTAACATTAGGCTTGGTATTTTTGCTAACAAATATAATTGTTTTGTGATCATCTTAATTGCCAATTAACTCTTCAATTGTGTCGAAATGAATCAGACATGTTTGTTGGTGATTTCCTTGACAGAATCATATTGACCCAGCTATGAATATCTCCCCGAATTATATATTGAACAAACTTTTTTCATGCTACGGACTGAATGTTCATTATTATGTCTGTTGCTCGTTCCATTTTTGAAAATTTGGCCTGACTGAGACTGAAATGTCTCGGTTAAGTTCGCTGTCCACTACACAAATAAAAACGCAAGGAAAAATATGTCATTCGGGTAACTTGTATCGACCAGAGCGAGAATTGCACAGAGCGACGCTTGATGGTTATTTGAGCATTTTTCCCATGTTGACTAAGTTTTCAGTGTTTATTACTTGGTCGAAGAGAAAACTCCTGTGAAACTCTACCCATCTCCTTATCAATGTAAAGTTCCAGATAAATCATAACTTGAATCCTCTTAAATTTTACTTTCATAAAAAAAATTATCACATCTAGCACGTATAATCGTTTCATCGTCAGCTTTCCACGGATTCGCTGGACAACGATATTCACGATATTGATTGGTCTAAATATGAAATAGAATGGCAATTCGATAGTCACACATTTATATTCTAATTATTTTCAGTCTCTTGCAATCACTGATTCTTCTGAACTCTTCTTCCTGAATGTTCCATTTTTTGGCCAACCCGCATGATCATTCGGATTGGCCACCTCTAATATAAGCAAACTTGTTTTATTTTGTAAATGATTAAATAATATTTTAATTATAAATAACTTGAATTTTAAATATAAAACGTGAACCAGTGACCCAAGCTTTCTTATTAGATCTCCAATGGACAAAGTTTTTTCAACTCTATGGTTATCAGCCCCAATAAATGAATAATGGCTTTAGTTCAAAGTCATCATTAGGATTCCCCCAAGAAATATTGTTTACTTGCTTTGAAGTCAGGTGCAGCAGATTCTGTTTTTGAAACATAGGTTCCTATTTTGGAGGTTTCCAAAACAAACCATTTTCATCAATGTTAATGTATCCGTTTTAGCCCCCACTTTCCGTCAATTTCAATATTTTGCCAAATAAATTTAACATTTAAATTTTCACTTTCAATACTTTTATAATGAAAATCGATATTGAGAAAATTTTAATAAATATATCAAAAGCATATAATGATGATTATATGGCAGCTCCGCAGCACAATGTGTAATATTTATTCAGACCTATCTAAAATATCCAGTGCTAGCATTTGAAGTAATCGTATTTGCTTTCTCAATCATAAAAGGACTAATCTTAATTTGGATCTATCTCAATTTTTATTTATGAAAATGCATTCTCAGTTAAATTAATAATATATGATTACGGGGAAAGAAACTTAAAATTGTATCCAAATTTTGTTGTTATTCTTTCAATTTCATTTTTTATGAATTCGAGCATTATCGAGAATTAAATATGCATATGCCTTATGGAGAAAATCTCTTAAATGAATACATAGCTCACTAAGGAAATGCGAGAAAATATCGTCATTAACATGCTTGAAATGAATAAAAATGATTTGAACTAGCAGCATCTTTTTATACAGAATTTGTACGGAATTTAAACCGCACAAATCATCCACTTCTAACGTTAAATTTGTCATGGGCAGGTTTGTTCGATACTGGAAAATTTGTTTCCTAATTATCGCGAATAGATTTGTCTCAAGCTTGTACAACAATTTTACTCAATGGCATTCTTTTTTGAGATTGATATTTAGTACTAAATAACTCATGCTTACTTGTAAAGTGTCTCTCCAAATTTGACTACTTGTTATGCGCGAATTTATCCTTACAAATAAGACATGTCGGATGGCCATTTGGGTTTCAAATAAATGCGAAATTTTCGGTCCACTCAACTCTAAATTCGCAGTATTCATTTTACGTTTTTCTTTGCTTCCTTTTGGTAGCCATCTCGATTGGGGCACCTACTTATAAAAATATCTACATACAAAATTATTATCATTATTAAAATGAAAACACCTTTGTAATGTAAGTCACTTGCACGATAATCTCCGACCACTGTAGAAAAGACCGTCCAAAATGCGACTACTATTTACGCCAAATTTTAAAAAATTAGTCTCTTGATTGAATTTCATCGTTTAAATAAATTTAATTAATTGAAATTATTAGTTAATTGAGTAGATTAATTTTTAAATTTTAAAATATTTAAATTGTAGATGCAAAAATTTACATATTTATTATCATTGATTTTAAAAATATATTTTGTTAATAAATTGCATATATTCGATTTCCTAATATAAAGTTTATAGAATTTCTTGATTTATTTTGAAAACAAAGAATAAAAATAAAGTTTTATTAGGCTTTAAAAATTCTTTTATTATTTATTTACTACATTATTTAAACTGGAATTGACAAATTTACAAAATTGATAAATTTGTTCGGGTTCTAAATGATTTCGGTAGGATTGGATTTCTAAATTGATGCCCGTGGATATTTGTGCCAGACCCGCACTTAAGCATCCAAAGAGCCGCACATTGCCGACCCCTGTACTAATGCATTTTGATTTAGAAAATAATCTTTTAATCTGTTGTTGCTTTATATAATGTTTTGATACGTGTTGCATTACGATTACAAATAGTTTTTACTGTTGTTGAAGGTAAACCGATAAATCTCCCGCTTGAAAAAATAATACTTGACAATCTCTATATCTCTAAAAAAATTTTAAATCCTCGCATTATATTACAATAAAATAAAACACAAAATTGCCCTTTTGCACATTTTTGCACTTAAGAATCAATATTTTTATTTTCGTTTAATGAAAAAGCAACAGACTAAAAGTACCTTGACTGTAGTCGGAAAAATCAAAAGCGCCTGTGACTATAATCAGAAATTGCATTTTGCACTTAAAAATCAATAATTTCAAGGCCATTATCTTCCCTGGGGATACGGAATAACTAGCTAATGATATAATACTTTTTAAAAAAGATTTTGTAGATTTTTTGACATTTTAATTTCATTATTTAAAAATCAATTAGAAAATTTAAAAATAATAAAATACAATAAACAAAATATAATACATCTATAGCGGGCCTGGACAACCCTCGGCTCATGAGCCGCATGAGGCTCATTGGGAGATAATTTGGGCTCATAAAATAATTTATAAATATTTGTAAAATATACCAAATATAAAAAACGGCTTTAAATTTAGAGCTATATTGTTAGTATGAATAAATAATGTTATGTATTCATTTTTGTTTCCCCCTAAAATTATGCAAAATCAAAACAGCATTTGTTTTTTGCTAACCGCAGCGTGTATTGATTTTTTAAATTTTAATAATAAGACGTTTAACACAAACGACAATAAGGTATTGCTTTTTATTTAAAATTTTGTGCTTTTATTGAAATATAAAATTTTAAGCCATAAAAATGGCTTCCAAAATTAATAAATGAAAATAGACAATATAATAAAATTTGAGAAAACGATTATTACCACATCATGCACAATGATAATATCATGTTTAATTTGTAAAAATTCAAGATAAACAATAAAGGGGTTTAACGTTAAAAGGCATTATCTCATGCAGCATTCGGAATATGAAAATTTTACTGGTAAAATAAGAAAATTAAAAATATTGAATTTAAATAAAGAACTAACTTCCCAACAAAAGGTTCTCAAACTATCAACTCAAGTTATCTCTAATATTGTTAAGGCAAGTTTTTTAGTTTCTAATTTAATAGCAAAAAAATGAAACCTTATTCTGATGGTGAATTTGTTAAAGAATGTATGACTTCTGTTATAAAAACTGCATATCCAGAGAAGGCAAGATTAATTGAAAATTTGAGTTTATCTCGTCAGACAATTACTCGCCGTATTTCTGATATTGCAACAAAAAACGTGGAAATTTTATTAGATAAAATTAGTCATTTTGATTTTTACTCAGTTTGTCTTGATGAAAGTACTGACACCTCCAATGCTCAGCTTTCAATATTTATACGAGGAATAGATAGGAATTTTTGCATTTGTGAAGAACTCTTGGACTTAAAAACCCTCAATGATACAACCAAAGGAATGGATATATTCAATGCGTTTTGGGAAAGTTTCACTGAAAATAATTTAGTTCTAACTGCTTTATCTGGGATTGCTACTGATGGTGCCCCTAACATGATAGGAAAGAATAAGGGTTTTATGGGTCTGATGCAAGCGAAACTGCCAGAAGCTGGAATACATATTGGACAGGCTTACACATATCATTGCATTATACATCAAGAAAGCTTGTGTAGCCAAACATTAAAAATGGATCATGTAATGAATGTCGTGGTTAAAACTATTAATGTTATTCGTAGTCATGGACTATTCCATCGTCAATTTCAAGAATATTTGAAAGAAATAAATTCACACTACGTAGACGTTATTTATTTTTCTAATGTTCGTTGGCCAAGTAGAGGCAGATGTTTTAACAAGATTTTTATATCTGAAAGAAGAAATTAAGGTTTTTATTGAGTGACAAAACAAATCTGTTGAAGAATTGGCTGACGATAATTGGTTGCTAGATTTATTTTTTCTTGTAGACGTGAGTGGTCACCTCATTAACTTAAATTTAAAACTTCAGAGTGAAAACAAGCTAGTTACTGAAAGTCGTGGTGAAATTAAATCTTTTATACTCAAATTACATTTGTGGGAAAATCAATTAAGGAATGGCGATGCAACTCATTTTTCTGAATTAAATAATATTAGTTTATCTGTACAAAAGGATTTAGTTAAATTTGCTGATTGTTTGAAGAAATTGGAAAAACCTTTTTCGCATCAATATTCAATGAAATTGCTCTATATGATAAACATTTTGAAATATTTAAATCACCATTCAATGTTAATCCCAGCACAGCACCATCTGCTTTGCAAATGGAATTAATTGATCTCCAATGCCATCCCGAATTAAAAACCATCTTTCTTGAAACAGGTGATAAAGTACAGTTTTATGCAAAATTTATTCAAAATTCCAAATATCCAAATATAAGAAAATTCGCTGCGAAATTCATAAGTGTTTTTGGTAGTACCATATTATGCGAATCTTTTTTTCTCAAAAATGACGTTTACTAAAAACAAATATCGTGGATCAATTACTAACAAGAATTTGCACAATCAATTACGAATTGCCACATCCAAAATAGAAATTGATATGGACGATTTATCCAAGCAAGTGGAGAAACAAGTTTCTTATTAATGCATTTTTAATATTTGATATTTTTTATATTTAATATATTAAATAATATTTTTTGAAGAATTTCATTTTTTAAGTTATAAATTAATTATAATTTATATATATGTAATAAAAAATGCATAATATCTTAAAAAATTTATTTTGTAATTTTTTTTCGGCTCATGCAATTATAGATTTTTTTATTTTGGCTCATTATTCAGTTCGGGCTGACCAGGCCTGCTCTATAGGTACCTCTAATAAATGTGTGCGGTATGACAGCTGAGTATTTATATTTCAAAAAAATTATTTAAAAAAGCAAGGAATACTTTAACGCTACAACTAAACTTGAATATTAATCCCTTAAACCAGTTTTTTTCAAACTTTTTTTGTGTCGCGGGCCGGCTATTTATTTCCTAATCCTAAAACATAAATTTTAATTAATAATATTAAAAAGGTAACAAATAAACAATGTAAAAATTTATTAACAAATGCACAAATGTGACCGATGAACCTGTTTTTTTCGTGATTCAATTGTGGATAATGCTACGCGCAATGGATCACTAATATTCAAACTATTCCGGTATTTTGTTTTAATTACACATATGGTCGAAAAAGCAGTCTCGCAAAGGTATGTTGAGAGTAAAGGAAGTACAGTTTTCATAGCACTTTCAGCGACCCCAGGGTATTCTACTTTTAATTTTATCCAAAAAGAAGCAATTGTTTAAGGCCTAAACTACACACTCAAGTTAATTTGAGCGCGCTATACAGGCCAAACTGTACACAAGCGATTGTATTCAAGCGATGTAGTATTTTATGCTGCTGTAATTTTCGTGCTAAAATATATTCGAGAGTTTAAAATCACAATATAAAAGCTAAGAAAAAAATCGTTTTATTGACATAGACATTGTAAGCTATAACATTTGTTTATTTAAAAATAAAATATAGCCTTTTATCGAGTGTTCATGTAAAATGATATTTTCAAGTTTTTATATATGCGGTTTTGAGTAATTGTGTATTTTTTTTATTTTTGCCTAAACAAAGTTCTAGAATGTGTGTTCAATAAAAAAATTGATTTTTTTGCACATATTTTTCAAAAAAGTTTGCATTAAAGGAGGGGTTAATAATTACTTAATAAAAACTATTTACTCACAGCTGCTGTGTTTCAAGAATAATTATGGCTATCTAAAATATAGTAGTTATGTTATTTTTTAGTTAATTTTGATTTCGACACATTTCGAAAAAGCCAACGCAATTCAAAATTTTGGTATCAAAAAATATATACAATATATATAGGAAATAAAAAAAGCTTTTAATCGACATTTAAAAAATAGTTGATTATTTTTTTACTTCATTAACTATTTTGTCAGGGTTGAAATAAAATTATGGAAATAAAATGAGTGCAAGGAAAATCGAAAAATGAACGAAAAACATAATGTACAAAATAATTAATGTACAAAAATTAATTAAAAATTTTAAAAATTAATATTTGATCAAGGGAAATGGATATGGTTGAACGCCAAATTGAAAGACGAATTCAAATATAAAAATGCAAATCTAATGAAGTGTCCCCAAAGAAAAATAAAGGAAAAAAAATAAATATTAATGAATCCTTTTATGGAAAACCTGAGCTAATGAGAAGCCCGAGCAAATGGGAAACCCGAGCGATGAGGAAATCCAAAGACATGTAGAGACCCGAGATGTACATAGAAATAAAATTAATGTGATCCAGATAGATTACCCCCAAGAGTTGACCGAGCAAATCAGATGTTTGAAAAATATTAACTTGGAATTTCGGAAATGATTGTGTACCAACAATTAAAATGTTTTCAAAGAGGCATTATAAAAAGAAAGCCCGATATGAGAAGAATTTCAAGCAAATTTGAAAGCATCAAATAAAAATATAATTAAAATCAATAAAACAAACATTTAAATTTTATTTGTGTTTGAAAATTAAAAAAATTTCGAAATTACAAAATTTTCACTATTTAAGAGATTTATGATTTAGGGTAATTTTCTCAACCTATTTGGGTAACGATGCACTATAAATATCCGAAAATTCTCGCGACACAAAGTTGACAACAAAATCCGCAACTCATCATCAATTCTGAAGAGTCTATCTTGCTTCTTGTACTTGATTAAGTTAATATCGAAAAGCCAAATTAATAGAACCATGAAGATGAAAAATTTGCTTTAGACTAATTAAAAGATAAATTTTCATAATTGCAAACCAGAATTCTTCCAAAATCGTGTTTGCGAACGTTTAAATAGATTTTGTAATTTCTTAATTCAATCAACTACTTCTCTTCAGTCGTCAAATTGGCTTCTTCACTGATCTCAAACGGATTGATTACCCAAGCAAAGGTGATAGAAAATAATGTTGAATAGACGATTGCTGTTTTCTTCTTACCTTAAAAATCCTTTAACAATTGAAACGCAGAAAAATATTCCTTTTTATATATTGCTTTTACACAAGAACAGTTTCTCATTAAATGACAGGATGTGAGGATGTTCTCGTATGTCATTATAGACTCAAGCTCAGTAAATTCAGTTTATCGAATAAATTAGTGAAAAACCCCCAAACACAAAATTTCTTCATGCAGTTGTTATCGAAAATATTTATCTTCAGTTTCAAGGAAATAAATTACTTCTACTTCGTGATGTACAAGTCTGTTTAGAAATTTTTCTTTTGAAAGCCAGTGAACTTTCGTATAATAAAGTAAGCACTTGTAATCGAAGTAGATTGCTTCACAAAGCTGTATAAAGTTGTGACTAGAGTGATCGAGACTTGATGAAATTCACTACTTAAACAACTTGAGTCATGATATAAATCTTTCGGCAATGATTTGGATTCGAGACTTTCTATAAGACAATATTGGAATTTTGTTGACTAGCAAGATATAAAATCATTTGATTTTTCCATGCATTGCAGAACATCCATTGGTATAAATGCCTACAAAGTTTTTCCAAATCAAGTTGAAAAGCAAAACGTTCTCATTAACCGTATTATAAATGTAATCACCTTTTGAAGTGCCATCCAAACTTCTTTGATGAAGCGAATAAACGCAAGAACCTCATATTTTCCACTGATGTCTGTGGATTCATAAACATGAAGTGCCCGATGTTTTCCTCAAATAGACTTTCTTCATTTTTGAGGCAGCATCGAATTCAAGCATAGTTTAGACCAGTGGGTCTTATCCTTTTCAAAGACGTGGAACACAATTATGTATATATTTTTCTCACGGAACACTAACATTAAGAAATTTGAAATTCGGTATTTAGCAAGAACTTAAAATTAATGAATAAAAAAATCTAATATAATTTCCAAAAAAGATATATGTATTAAAATTAAAAAGGATAAATTATTACATAGTTTTAAAAATAAATTCTGAAAATGAAATTAATCAAATAATGAACATAAAAGTACGTTGCTACAAATAACAAGAAAACATCTTTTAATGAGAAATTTGTGCCTGGCCATTCTTACATATTTGAGCAATATCAGGTCTGATTTGAGATAGAGCTACCCTCATTTCCTCTTCTATATTTGTAAGTTTTTCTCTTTTCTTGGTTTTATGTTGGTTAATGTTGAGAAACCCAGCTCGCAAAGATAAGATGTTGAAAATTGTATTAAAACTTTGAGTGCCTTTCTTGACAAAGCTGGTTATTATTTTTAGATAGAAATCCAAAATTCATCAACAGTTGCTTCTAAAAATTTCATATTAAGGGTACGGTCTGTTGACAGAGAAACTAATTCTTCTTGTAAGGAAAATTGAGTATGCGATGATTCAAAAATGCCAAATGGATTTCGTATCCAATCATAAAATTCTACATTTTAAGAATGAAAACAATTTTCAAGTTTGACTTCTAATAATGTTGAAGGGTTTTGCATTATTATAAAATCATTTTTACATTATTATAAAAGTTATAATTATGAAAATTAAAAAGTAAAGACTATTATTTAAGTATTAAATTTATTATATAAATTGATTTCTTGACAGACCAGTAGCAATAAATCTTCTCATATTGGTATAAAACGGTTGTACTGGCAAATCTTCGTTATTAAGAACGTTATCAATTTTTTCTTTTGTTTGTAATGAGAAAGTTACAGAAATATCAAAGGATGTATATCAACTTATGACCATTGAAAATAATTCTTCAATTGGGTTAAGCTGGGAAGAGTATGGTGGGAGAAATCAAACTCCAATGCTATTTCTTTGTAGATGTTCAGAAATAACCGTAGAAAGATGAAATTGTCCATAATCAAAACCATATTATTGTTCCTAAGATTAAGGATTACTTTATCGCGAATAAATGCCAATAACAATTCTGTATTATAAGAACCAATAATTAATTCATGGCCAATAATACTGTTAATTGATATTGCGCAGATTACACTTATATTTATTCCCTTATTAGCTGGAACTGTAGTATAGGCTTTTGTTTTGAGAGGAGAATATGCATGGGTTTTACTGGTATGTAAGTTGATCCCCATTTCATCTAAAAATATCATTTTGTCGTCATTTATGTTCGAAAGCTCTACAATAAACCTCTCTTTAGGTAGGTAGGTAGTAGAACACTGGAACAACACATAAAATCCCCAGTGGCCCCATTCCCCCGGGGGGTTAAACGGATTAAATTACATAATTAGGTCATTAATCTTGATTACGCAATTACGTAATTAAGATAATTAATTTTTGTGTGGTGTTTACCTTTCGAAATTATTTTCGAATTTTAATTTTCAATGTAAAGTTTTCAATGTAATTTTTAAATAGAGTTTTTAGTATAATTTTACAATGAAATTTTTATATATGATTTTTATAAAGTTGAAATTTTCAAAGTAATTTTGAGTTGACAAAATTACATAAATTTTTTTTATATAAATTAATATGAAATTTCGAAAAATAACAATAATAATAATAATAATAATAATAATAATAATAATAATAATAATAATAATAATAATAATAATAATAATAATAATAATAATAATAATAATAATAATAATAATAATAATAATAATAATAATAATAATAATAATAATAATAATAATAATAATAATAATAATAATAATAATAATAATAATAATAATAATAATAATAATAATAATAATAATAATAATAATAATAATAATAATAATAATAATAATAATAATAATAATAATAATAATAATAATAATAATAATAATAATAATAATAATAATAATAATGTTGGTCGTATGGAAAGCTTATCCGCAAATTAATCCGTATTATGACGGTATGCCTGTCACTTTTATATACTAGGGTCCTTTTCCCCATACGCCCCACGACTTGGATTACCATTGCGTACCCAATACCGAAATCATGTTGGAACTGTACGCAACAGCCGAATGCCATTCGAGCAGGTGAGCACTATTACTAACACTACTCCTCGAAGGACCTTCGCTTTCCCGGTTATTGCTGCCGATAGAAGGTTTTACGCATCATACATAACTATTCTACCTAGGGACCTCTTCATATTCGTTTTAGCTGAGCTGAGAAATCGTGGGAATTCATTTCTACCGTTCGACTTCTTCGCCATGTACTATTCTGATGAGTTATCACTAGCTATCACCGCTGTTTTACCCCCTTTATTTTATAGATACCTAATTCTAACTAAAGCAAAGGTAAGACTATATTATTATATTAACACAACGAAAATAGTAATACAATAGTTAGAAGAACAATGAGATGGACACATGATAGTTTTTTTTCAAGATCTCCTGAACGAGGTCAACTAAAAACATTATCGCGTTGAAATCAACCTCTACGCAGTTTTCAGAAGGGAGACATGATCTGCTTATATTGGTTCTACTCGTCGGCATCGATATCGGTAGGTAGGCATCTGCGTTTCGCCGGCCGATACGGGGGAGGGTTCCTATTGTAGGTGACCCCAGCTTCTTCGAATGGGGGGGGGGAATTCTGGGCACATTGCCCGTGAGCACAGTGATCTCACCAAGATCCAAGCCTAAGTGATCCAGAGCCTGGTTGATTCTCGGGGATTCGAATTCCTTATCCACCAGATTGATGTGGATCGATCGAGCTGGGGAGTGGAATAATATTGAGGGTGCTTAGAGCACATCAGGATCGAGCCCCGGAATTTCGAATTCCTGGTAAGGAGGCGGGAGATCGTCTATCCGGTACGGGTCGCTGGGGGGCTCCGTCTCTTTGAGGAGGTCAGTCTCTATACGGCGACGCTCACGACGCGACGACGATTTCGGTTGGGCCGCTCTGGCACGGGGTTCTGCTACGAGAATTTGAGGTGGCTCCATTATTTGAGGAGCTGAGGTTGAGGGAGTTGGATTGATTGTGTCCATCGGAAGGTGCTGTTCTGGGATGATGTTTAGGTGACGAGCCCAGACGCTCCCGGGGATGCGGGCCCGAAGCTCGGCATCCGTGAAGATTTGGCGGAGCGTCGTACTCTGCTCCTTGATCAATACGCGCTGGCTGCGAGATTCCGCGATTAATTCGTCTCGAGCGCGAGATAACCGGATAATTTTCTGATGTAGGCCTTTGGCGGCCTCGGGAGAGGTCCAGGTACCTTTTACCCGATCATACTTGGTTTTGAGGGTTTCGTGTTTCCCTTCTAATTCTTCCAACTTCTGCCGGAGCGCGACCACTGATGGAGAGAGTCGAGGGATCCTGGGAAGATTGTTCAGATCAGTCCTGGAATTGGTATTCATATCTAGAACGTGTACAGAAGGAGGTTAATAATTGGGGAGTTATTAGGAGTAAAATCGGGAAAAGTATCCAGCTAGCAAAGAGTCCGAGGGTAGTCAACGAGTAGAATCTTAGGAGTTGGGCGTCTTAAGGATGGTTTGTTTCACTTTAGCGAGTTCATCCTGAAGAGCGCCGATGAAGTATTGGACAAACCGAACACTGCTCGGGGAAGTATACCAAAGAACATTATTCTTAAGGTTCAGTCGATGCTAACCCTTGTTGATATTAAATGAATTTCAGTACCTGTACAATTTATCGAGAGAATTCCTGACGTTATTAAAATTAGAATGTCTATATCAACCATTGGTGTAAATGAAAAGGAGGTCTCTACACTAATTATTAAGGGAATTGTTGGCGTTGCTAAAAATGCAACATTTATATTATTTGCTGAAGGAATTGTTGGGAATTGGGTATGACTGGATTAATGAGCAGAAGGGTTAATTAACATTAGCATTTTTAATATTATCCTCATTGACTATCTTGGAAGAGTGGGTACCATAATATTGTTGGGCCAGAACACAAACGGCCTTGTGAATGTTTAAATGAATCGGTAACACACATGCAAATATAACATGCAGCTTTAAATTCAAAACCTATGAAAACACCAATTAACCCTATCAAAAATGAGAAAGAAGACAATTACATATAAAATAATAAACATAAAAATAAATTAAAATAATAACAAAAAGCAACAAGATCCGCACGATATAAATATAAACATAACACGAAAACCCAACAAATTCGACCGAAATTTGATAATTTAACAAAAATGAAAAATTTCGTGAAAATGAAATTAAAATCAAAGAATTTGAATTAGAAATAATTCAATAAAAATTTCAAATAAAAAATTATCAAATGAAATTAAATAATAAAAATTAAGATTATAATACACTAGAAAATCCCAAGGTCGAATTTTGTTTTACTAAATCAAAAAGAACACGCAAGGTTAGGGACAAAAAATATGTATATATACCGATTCATTTTTACACAATTTTTAATCAGTTTTTCAAACTTGAACTAGTTTTGTTTAAAAATCTATTTTAGGGTGAGTTTTATTTTGTAACTCTCTCTCCACGTCGCGTCCTCGCATCTCGATGGAGCTCTGCTTGGATGTCGGCGTGGGGAGAGTAGTATTTTTTATGATTTGTCGTTGGATCAAGTACTTATTATGTTGTTTTATAATATTATTTATAATATTTAAAATTATTTTCTCTATAATTATTTTATTTCATGTCGAAATTTTTCCGGCCCACAGCCAAGACACTTCACAAGCTAATAAAATCAGACATTATTCAGATTTGTGTAAGTGCGTGGAATATCGCCAATGAACTGTGCCCGTGAAGACCCGGCGTGCGGAACGCAGGGATCGGAACGTCAATATTATCCCGTCAATATTATGAAATTCGAAGGAAATAACGTTTTCGCCAATGAACTTTGTTGGAGACTTTGGATTAGAAAAATAATTGATTCTGGCAAATTTAAAATTAGAGATTTAGTATCACAGGCATCAAAACGATATTTACTCGATCGTGTATGCGCCACTTGTAATGGTCGATTGATCATAAAGGTCATATTCATGCTTGAAGAAATTATGGGTGAATTTGAAAACGGAATTCCCACGACCACTAAACAGAAGAAATAAAAATTTAATTAATTTGGCTAAATTTATTCTGACTCCAACTATTTAACCATCCAAACAGATTTTAAGTTATGCAAGTGAAATGCGAAAAAGATTATACACTGAAAATGCTGAAATTTTAACTGACATCGAAAGTTTGCATAAAGAAAAAAAGGATTGCATTGAAAACTCAGCTGAGCTGTCATTAGAAGATGAGTTAAATTTAGCAATTCAGAAAGCCTTGTTGAAACCAGAACCAAAATGTGATTTTGATTTATTGAAGCAAGAGTTCGCTTTGTATAAAAGAACAAATAATAAAACTTTATTGTACATTGCAAAAAAACTAGTAAACCTACTTCTACAGAAAGTGAGAAAGCTTTCTCTATAGCTGCAAATTTTTGCACCAAAATAAGATTCAGATTGTCCGATTTTTGTTTGAATGCTTTAACCTTTTTTAAATTTCATTACTTGAATAATAAAAATAAATAAAGTATTTTGATTCAATAAAAAAATTTAAATTGAATTTGTATCTGTTTTCATTTATTTTTTAACTATATTTTTTAGGGAACCGCATGAACCGCCGTTTTAAATTATGCGGTTTTTCAGAAACTCTACTTAGTAGATACTTAATAAAAATTGATACACCACAAATAAATATAATTACTGAATAACAAACACATAAAAAGATAAGGATAAAATAATTCAAAATTTATTTAATATTCATCGTTCAAATCTGCTTCTTAGTTCTGCCAACAGAATATGAACAACTTCCTTCTTATAGTCCCTACAGCATCTGTACAGACAGTACAGTCATCTAGACATTTAAGACCCGACTCTTGAACCGATTCGTAGTGCATCCGTACAATTTCTTCAATGTTGATGTTTGTCATTTGATAGATAGTTTGTTCTTCATATTCAGAAAGAGCTATTCCATCTTCAACAGAATTGTTTTGAATACATATGCTTATTGCTCGTCGATCATTTTGAAATTTTGCTAACCTCAAAAAATTAATTAAATTTATTTTTACACTTAACACATTTTCTATTCTTTTCACAAAACTCTTTTTGTTAAGTGAATTATAAATTAATTAGTAAATATAAGTGGTTTGTTAGCTATTTGCTTATGATGATGTTAAGAAAATTTGATGACAACTATAAAAATATACTTTAATCGATAAATCAATTTGTAAAAACTTAAAATAAAATATATTATTTACATTGTACTTGGATTAAATTTTTATATATTTATTGAAAAATAATTTACTCTTAAAATTAATTACTCTAAGATGCTAAAGTTTCGAATAAAATTGATAGAAAAAAATAGTATATATACAATTAACATTTACCGCATTACAAACTAAAAGCAAATAATTACCAACCACTAAATAAGAAAAATTTATGACTGCGTTAATACCATGCCATAACACATACATAGAACAGGTTTCTGTGTTCTAATAACATGTACTGAAAATTCAAATTTTATACGACAAATATATGTGATTGTAGGCTATCTATTAGTTTTGTAGAAATTATTATTTTCATTAAATTGTGATTAAATAATTGTCTGGTGCACAAAATTCGAATAAAGTAGTGAGAAAGTTGTAAATTTTAAATAAATTTGATTAAATCTGTTAGTTTTTTTTTAAAGAAAGCTTCAACATAGTAGCAAATTGTAAAGAAAATAATACTTATCGATTAAAAAATTAATTAAATTAACTAAGTTTTAAAATCTCTGAATAAAATTTTTAAAATTTTATAAGATTGTTAGGTAATTGCTAAGAAAAAGGTACTTGTTGAATGAAAATTAATATATGTTATCGACTGCTCACAGTATTTAATTGTACAATTTCACGATAAGTAATTAGTAAAATATTGACTCCTGGAAATAATTGTAAATATTAAAATTATTAAGAAAATTGACAATAAAAAATTAATAAATATGTAACAAAAAGTTTTAAATACTAGTCCATTTTAGTTTTAAATTAAATTGAATTTCAAATGTTAATAAAATCAAATAAATACTTGAATACAAATTCATGAATCAAACAATTTCTTAGAACCGAACTCTTATCGCATATTTTCTCAATCTTATTCTGATTCTAATAATATCATTACAATTAACCTAAATCTTATCGATATAGTATTTTAAAAATTCAAACCGACTAGATCAACTTAGATTATAAATTTCGCTCTTAACCAATTATTTATCTTTAATTGAAAATAATTATACTCTACCAACTATATTTATTATTTATCATAAAAATTACCCATTTATATTTACTCTCAAGCAACTATTTCTCTTTAAATGACAGCATTTCCATTCACCAAGTTATATTCATTATTTTTCATAAAAATCTATCACTTAGACAATATTTACTCCTTTGAACACCAATATTCAACCGACTCAACCCTTTTAAAAAATATCATAAAATTTACTCTCAACCAATAATTTCTCTTCAAATGACATTCCCTCCTTTTATATCAACTATATTTAAAATTTTCTTAAAAACCTACCAAGTAGATATTATTTTTTCCTTGAACTAATATTCAACTGTATAAATTCCTTAGAATCCACTTAAAAATTCACCATTCGGATTATATTTACCATATGTAAACCTTGCATTTAAATAATTAAATTTCATTAAATTACCATAAAAATTTCAATTTTACCGATAAAAATCACTATTGTTTAAAGTATTATAAAACTGTTATCGATATCCTACATTTTCAATCTAAAATCACCACAATTTGATTCTGGCAACAAATTCAAGCAAATAAAAAATTCTTCAAAAATTACAAAAATCATTAAATTTCACAAAATTATTGTTAAAATCATAAAATATATATCATATTTTCTCAGTATTAGTTTACTCAAATAATTTAAATTAACAGTCATCCCATAGAAATAATTCATGGATTTTTATAATATACTGATAACCACACTGAGTATCCTCTTAAAATTCTTTAAATATTACTCTAAATAACAATAACTCTTGTCGTCGATTTCAAATAAATCAATAAAATTCAAAATGAAAGTAAATAATTATCCATCTCAAAGATTTTAAATATTACAATGTAAAATCAATTAAAATTCTTTCTAAGTTTCAATAAAATATTTTTAAAAAATCAACTGAAACCAACTAAAGGTTTAATAAAACCTTGTATAATTAACAATAAATTTTAATTAAATCTCAACACTGCCTCTCGAGATGCAAATAAATTATCATAATTTACTTTTAATCACTGACATTAATCAACGCCCATTAAAATATATTTCAATTTTTTAAATAAATCATAAATTATATGATCATTAAACTAGTCAAAATTTATCAGTCAAATTTAATCCTAATTATCTTAAAATCTGTTTTATAAGCATTTTATCCTTTAATTATCAAATAATACATCAAAATAACAGGTCTTCAACATAAAATTAAATATCATTCAAAATTACTGTAAAAAACCCTAATTATCTACCTACTTATTATAAAAATTAATTTTTTTTCAAAATAATTCAAGAAATAAATTGATTCTAAACTTAACGAATCACCCTCACTTTTTCAATAAAATTGATTAAAGTCATAATAATACCACAAATTTCCTATATCCATTAAAGATCAACAGAAAACCCCGAAATTCTAAAAAAATGATTAAAACTAAAAAAATAAATATCTCATAAAACTAGATAATTTTAACATTAAAATTATCAAAAAATTCACTTAAAAGCTTAAATTTATTTATATAGCCTAAAATTATATTTTTTTTGTTGAGTACAATATATTGAAATTTGTAAAAGTAATATTGGTGAGAGAGTACCTTATACGTTTAAAAGTTATTGAAATTACCGAAAAAGTGGGACAACTAAAGCTATCCACTAAATAGATGCAATATTAATTGATACATTAAACACTTGCAAGGATAATATACTTCGAAGGGGAAAATGAAGAGGAAAAAGATTTATTGAAGAGAGAAATTATTCATTGAAATGAAATTATTCATTGAATAGGAAAAACATTCATTGAAAATGACAAGTATTTATTGAATAGGGGAAAATATGAATTGAATATAACAAATAAGGAGTAGAGTTACTTAATGAAGATATGAAATATCAATTAAAGATACATTCGAATTATTCAAATTATACTTAAGAAATATTCACTGAGAATGAATTGTACTTTAAAAGTGGGTGAATTGTACTAGAATGAAAATATATTCAATTATTATTCAAAGATTGAATAAATTTCATCAGTTAATTATATTAAACGGGGGGGGGGAATATTTGTGGATGGATTATGTGAGGAAAAATATAGTTATTAAAAACAATACAATAAATGCACGCGAATGTACAACAAATAGGGTGAACCTGATACAACAAATGTGAGCGGATATACATTAAATGCGGGTGGGTCTAATACAATTAATACGGGTGTATGTATAATACAACAAATAGAAGGAATATAGTGCAAAATGTATTTTAATGCGTTTATGATTCTAAAAATATATTTTTGGGAAAGTTGTTTGCATTTTGTAAAATATATTTTCAAAAAAAAATTTGGTTTTCTATATTATATTATTATTCGAGTATAATTATCGTTATAACAATAAATAGGTAAGTTACTCAAGTTTTGTCATTATTTTTAGTTAATATGTAGGTATCAGTAATAACAAAACAATTACTAAATGTAAATTTACTTCTTCTATGACCTAACAAAACATCAAATATGTGCTCGTTATATATACTTTGTTGTGTTCATATATTCTAAAAAAGAATAAAATGCAGAATCTGGCTGAATTGTTGTTTGATATTGAGCCTGTATACCAAATTTGGTTTGATCATCTCAAACGGTTCAAAAGTTATAGGCATAGTTAGAAGCAGATAAGTGAAAATTGTTTATGGCCTAGGATCTCAGGAAATGGGTGAAATTAGGCCAGGGTTCAAATGGTTAATGATGAGTTTATAATATTTTAATGATGATTTATAATTTTATAATAATGCAAAACCCTGTAAATTTTCTGTTATATCTGGAATGATTTCGTCGTACTTTTCATTTTGAAGAGAATCAAACATATCTACTCTATTTTTTGCATTATAAGATTTTTCGAAAAACATATTTTCTTAACTGCTGACAATTTGTTGATTGATGTCAAAATATTTTCATTTCTTCCTTGAATACTTGTGTTTACTGCATTTAAATATTTAAAAATATCATCTCAATATGCTATTTTAGCACACCAAATATCACTTTTCAAATAATTTACAAAAACATTATTTTCGTTTTGGAAAAAAGACTACAAATCATTTTTAAGTCCCAATATTCGACTTAGTACTTTTCACTTCACTGTGTAAAAGCAAACATTCATACTGAGTTTCCATAGATATACAAAGTTGTTTAAAAATGCGTGTTTTCAAAGGTCTTGACTTGATGTAATTTACTATGTTGACAACTTGGTCTAATACAGACTTTAATGCTTCGGGCAATGTTTTTGAAACTAAAGATTCTCTATGTAAAAACAATGCGCAGATATGATATTTGGGTTTCTAGCTTTTGCAACTGCAAAAAATCCTTTAATCAAGCCTACCAATGATGGAGCACCATCTGTACAAATTCCTACGCATATCCCATGATATTTTAAATTTTTCTAAATATGACGTAATAAAATTAAAAATATCACGTTCTGTTGTTCGTTACGCAAGTTCTCTACAGAATAAATATTGGTTTACTATTTCATTTTCAATAATAAGACGAACAAACCCCAGTAAATGAGCTTTACCGCTAATATCTGTAGATTCATCAATTTGTAAAGGAAAAATTGGGTGGAAAGTTTATTTGTAAATTTTTCTTTAATATTATCTGACATCTCTAATCCTTTTTTAATTGTATCATCAGAGAGAGGAATTTTCATAAACTTTTTTTGCATATAAAAATAAATATAAAAATAATAATAATAAATTTAATGGTAATAATAAATAAAAAAATTTAACAAATCAATAAATGGAATTGTGAAATTTTCACAAAAATTAGGTTTAGTAATTTGTCCAAATTTATTTGTAAGAGATTCGATAATAGTCTTTCTTTTAGTAGTATAATGAAAGGCCTCGTGCTCCTCTTATATGGCAATCGCATCTTTCATACATTCGACATTAAGTGCAATATTAAAGTAATCTTTATCTTCTGATTTGGATGCATATTTACTAGGTTCGCCATTTCTTATTCGGAATCCATAGAAAAAGCAATAATCAATATAAAACTCAATCACATGAAAATAAGGTATTATTCAATTAAATACAATATACATCAATAAATTGTCAGATAGTAATAATATTGGCATTGCCAATTATATATATTTGCTGATTGCACAATTTTACTAAAATTATAATAATTTATAACAAAAATCGGAAAGTAAAATAATTAATTAGCAGATAATTTAAATCACAAATCAATATTTATCGGAGGAAATGGGTGTGCTTATGTCAATTAAACGAGACCACTAAAAAAATAATAAAAAATTAATTTGGAGTCTATAAAAATTATTAATAAAATAAAAATCAATTAATTGAAATGAAAGTAAACAAATAAATTTAATTATTCAATTAGGTATAAAATCTCTGAAAAATCAAAATCTAATTAGGAGAAAGTTTCGGGGATTAAAATTTAATCTGATATCTTCCTGGGGAACGGTTGAATAGGTGGAGATTCAAAGTCATCATTAGTTCCCCGGGAATCTGATAGAAATTTTGGAAAATCTTTTACAATAGGAGATCTCAACTCAACTGCACCACAATTTTGTTCAAAGAAATTAGACGTATTTTTTTTTAAAAGGGCGAAACATATATTTTAAGAGATGTTCAAAAGAAAAAGTGAAAAATCAAAGAAATTTACAAAAATCTATTTAAAATTTTCAATTGTGTAAAAGAATATAGTAACAGTTGAGCTGGTTTTTCATTTGGTGCGTTGAGAGAAAGTCTGAGTAATCAACTGATATTGAAATTTCCAAATTTTACACTACCTTTTATGGTTATGATAGATGATAGTAATTTCGCATTAAGTGCAGTTCTAGGACAACAAGTTCAGGGTGAAAAAGACCATGTGATTGCCTATACGAATAGATCATTGAGACCGCACGAAAAGAATTATTCTGCAATTGAGAAAGAAACGTTGGCATTAATGTATGGTATAACTACGTTTAGACAATATTTATTCGGTAAAAATTTTGCCGTATTCACGAATCGTAATCCACTGCAATGGCTAATAAAACATAGGGATTCAGCCTGTAAATTAATCAGGTGGTCAATATCATTACAGGAATACGACTTCGAAATTAAATATTGAACGGTTAAATCAAACGCCAATGCGGACACTATATCAAGAATTCCTGAGAATGATCAAACTGATTCAAAAGAAGAAATAAATAATAATGATACGATATTCTTCGCAATTAAATCAGCAAATAATATGCAAAATTTATAGAATGAACAAGGCAACAAAGAATTAAATCATTTAATACAGTTTAGATTAAAAAGGTAAGTTACTGTAAACATGTTGTGGATGAAAAGCACAAATATGTTATTCATGGTGGATCATTAAAATGTGTAAAAAATGATAACTTATTAATTATGGTACTGACAAAACATCGCAGAGCATTATTGCTGTTATATCATGATACCGCATTGTCATGGCTAAGGTTAAAATATTTCTGCGAGACTATGAAACAAAATGTTAGACAGTGATGTAACACTTGTAAAATATGCCCTACTAGAAGTAATACGGGTCATAAAATTAGAGTTCAATTAAAACCGATGCTAATGAAAATGACAGAAATGGATATTGTTGGTCCATTTCTGGAAACAATAAATTGTAATAAATATATAATCGTATTTTGTGACTGTTGAAGATACCTAAGTAACAAAACAAAAGTAATTATTGACATTGTTTTATTAGTATTATATTGCTGAAAGTAATGGTATATTATTTTATAAAAAAAATTGTTTACACTTCATAAAATAGAATATATTTTTATAGAAAAAATTTAGACAAACTAGAATTATAAAATATAATCATCAAAAAATTATTATTATTATTATTATTATTATTATTATTATTATTATTATTATTATTATTATTATTATTATTATTATTATTATTATTATTATTATTATTATTATTATTATTATTATTTTTTATTATTATTATTATTATTATTATTATTATTATTATCAAAAAAAAAACTTTATCGTTATTATGAGTACATTAGGACATAAAATAGAAAATTATCATAATTGTGGCGTTCGGAATGTCGATTTGATGTCCATTTAAAGATTTATATTCTTGCGAACAGACGCGTGTGCTGGCATGTAGTCTGTGTTACCGGCGTTTGGGGGGTTTTCATGCACTGGTAAATATGAGATTAATTTGAAAAAAAATACATTCCTAAAATTCATTATCTAAAACATCAAAAAAAGAGGGTGAAGAAGGCACAGAAGTGCTGCAACATTTAATTTGGTCATAAGTGCCATTTAGTGATAAAAATATTTTAATAAACATCTGTAAAAACACATAAGTCCCATCAAACATTAATTAACTTATTATTATCAATATGTTCTGCAAAATTATGAATGAAAAATGACTTTAATGTAATATTTTGTCATAACACAAAAACAAATCTAAAGTTGAGAAATTTTTATAAAAAATTGAGGTCCGAATCTTAGATTAAATTAATCCGAACAACAAATTCAATATTTTATCGAAGATTCGGTCTAATCCGAATTCGAATAATTTATTTCAGAAACCTAGTGGCATTGTGATTAAATGTAAATATTCTTTGAAGGTTAAAAGTCTAACCTCGATATAATTAATAATATTCTCTTATAATTGTTTTGATAATAATACCAACTTATAATATAATGTTCATTATATATGTAAAGGTTGTTTATATGCTATAAAAGTCTAGGGATATAAAATAATTTTCAATTCAATTCAATTCCAAATATATAAAATTTTAAAATCTATTTTGTTATCGATAGCAGAATCATTTATATGAATAATATTTAAATAAATAAAAAAAGTTAGCCAATTTCCGCAATGGTTTATTCAAAAATGACATATGAAATATTTTGACCGAAAATCGGTTCTGATCACTCATAACTAAAATTTAACTAACTTTCGCTTTTTCCTATTCTCTGATTGATATTTTCTTTCACTTAACTGTATTCAACAAATATATCTATTTAACAAATTTTCACAATTTTCAAATTCGATTTACCAATATTAAAAACTTAATATATTCGAATTAAATTTTTAATCTTAGAAAAGTTTAAAATTATTATTTCAGATCTAGAAAATGTTTATTAAATATTTTTAAAACGAATTTGCATTTTAGAAGAAATGAAAATAAATATATTCAAACTTTAATATTTTTACTCAATTTTGGATTTTCGACTTATATAATATATCTTAAATAAACTTCAATGAATTACAATATTTATCATCACTAATATATAAAGTATTGTCGAAATAATATATAGATATTAAAATAAAAATACATTATTAATAGACAAGTGTCAGATAGATAACACAATGGTTATCACCAGAAATACTGCTAATTGTATGATTTTGTGATTTTGGAAGGGATTTGAGATTAGTCTTTCGAGTTTTAGATTGGGATTTGATATTGACCTTTTTTCATCTATTCATGTAGATTTTGTTCAGTCTCTTCCTATAGCACTTGAATATATAATAGTATATTTAATGTTCTTACGTTTCGGGATTGTATGTAATTATACCCAGAGCCGGCCCGAATTTAAGTATGCTCGCTTGCCTATAAATATATCCATAGTAACCATAGATATGAAATAAATAGTACATGTAGATGAGATAATGAATTTGCAGTGTGCGAGATAGTAAGAACTTATGATTTCACGAGGACTTTTGTTCGAGAAAAGGGATGATTGATCAGAGATAAGAATTGATAAATGCGCACAGAAATGAACAAATCGATTTAGGAAAATCAAATATTCAGTAGTTGGGTTTTCAAATCTTAAAATAAAGTTTGGCCAAGTTAATTCTATAATAGTAAAACAAAATAACAATTATTATAATATTGGTTGAATTATTTATCTACAATTATTTTATATTTTCTTGATACTTATCATGAGAATTCCCAAGTCCACATATAACTTGTACAATTCAATTAACTGTATGGTTTCAATTTGACGACCTTTGGCTTTTTGTTTACAATTTTGTGCTTTCCGATTTTGTATCATGATCTTAAGTTGTGGAATCAGTCTACCGATAGGAATCATTTTAAATTTAAGTCGTGGTCAAAACTCGACGTTGTTAGTTTTCCCCTTTCAATGATTATACTCGTAAACCTTTTAATTACACTAAATTGGTTAACAAATACTAAACCAGGACAAAAAATCGAACTAGGAGCTACTCAACAGACAAATGCAGACTTCCTAATAACTAATTGGTAGAGAAATTCGGTCCTACGGTATTGTTGTGTGTATCTATGGTCTTCGATAATAGTAGAGTTATCATATATATTAACTTGGTAGTATTTCTCGATGTGTTTTGTAAATCATTTTCTATGACCGATGATATACTGTCAAGCGATCATTTCAACCACAGAAATTAAAATCATTGGCAAATTCACTCATCTGGATTATTGCTACTGGAGATGTACAATAGTCAACTATGATCTTGTATGCTCCGTCAATGTTACTATAAATTGAGTTATAATTTACTAAGGCATATTCTTTGTAAACGATATATCAATACAATCAGGTAATTGTATTAAATGAAGCAAAATTTGTAATGATGTCGAGATATGGTTATAGAAGTGGTTTATTTACCGAAAATTCAAGATGACATATTTAGACCGACTTGAATAGTTGAAGGTCAAAGTACATACTATTCGTGTTAGACAACATGTTAGATAAATTATTTGTATAAATTGGATGTGATCGTGAATTATAAATAATATAGACGTGTCATGAACGCCTCATTGTATTAGGAATTTCGCATAGTAATTTTGGTCACCTTTACGGATATAACAAAATTTAAAATTTGCAAATATATATCCAAAGTACTGAGCTTTATTTCGAACTATATTAATGCAATTTAAATCCATTTATTTTCGGAATGCACGACGAAATACTAATATGCATGAATCAACCAAAGCTAAATCCTGCAAAAACAATTTCCGCAGAATGAAAAGACGAGAAGAGAATGCCGCATTTAATTGGATGATAATTACATACTCTCTTTTTGCTTGTTAAACTACCTTCAGAACTTGTCGAGCTGGATGTGGAACATAAGAATGCTTGTTCAAAAGTCCTACAGGATCTCGTATTTTATATTTAGCTTTACATTCAATATTGTTACATTTCTCATATTCAAATGATACTACGATTATCATTGTGAATTGTTATAATTCTTGACTTATATCATTTTTGACTATGAATTTTCAACATCTAATTTGATACACATAAAGTTTATGGAATATAACTAAATATGTTCCTTTGCGTCATAATTGGCATTGATATAATGCCTTAAGAAGTTAAAAACGTATCAAAAGCTAAAAGTAAAATTTCGCAAACAAAGCATTTATAATTTTAATAAACATGAATTGTTAATAGTTGCAAAATAAACTTTCAATTCCTCTACACAAATTATCTTGAAACTCTGATTATTTTTACAAAATCAATGAGTTTAAGTTACAATGTCTAAGATCTTCCACTAATATCGCTATTTACACTATCAACAGATACCACACGAAATTTATGCAAATTCGGTTAGTCAGTTTTTCCTACGACCTAAAATGATCCTCATTAGGATATTAATAAATTTCAATATGAATTATCTCACAAAATAAACAATAAATCGAATCCCAACAAAATAACTTTTATTTAATCACAGATACTACATTTCGTTTAATAAATTTATTTAACATCTTTCAAAATACAATTTGGCTTGGTTAATTTTCTGGTTCTAGGACGTTTTATCGCCATGCATTTTATCGCTGGACAATTTATCTTAACCAGTTTATCGCTGGGCTGTTTAACAATACAGGACAGTCAAAAGTGTTGAAACATTGTAATAAAAGATAACGGTTCATGCGAATTAAGTGTATCACAAATCACTGCAACTATATATAGAAATGTTCGATACGAAAGTATTTGGATACGAACATAGGAGTCACTGATGTGAGAGATGAGGAACGTCTCAATGTCCGAGCTTCCATATCCGGCAGTAACACGTCTCATTCTGTCTGTAACCGACATCTCGCAGGGTAAACAACTCAGAAACTTGTTGCAGATATTCCACCTTCTGAGTTGACATATCTCGTATGCCTTTCAAAAATGCTCACAGTGTCGGATGACTACACTAAAGCAGTGCCATCCTTCCACTGAACTCGTTGTTCTTGCCACTCCATTAGTAATAGCTTCTTATTGGTTCCACTTATGAATTGGAAATAAAGCTGGAGCGTAGTTATAACCACATTGACGCTGTCATCGTCCTCGCACGTTAGTATGTTTAAAATAAGTAACCACCTCATCGATGTGTTTATTGTCCGGCATATACGAAGCTAAAGTTTCAAACGCAGCTTTCACGTCAGTAGGTGGCACAAACCAAACCGCTAGTAGACAACGCACAAATCCTCTGACTACATTGTCCATTTAATCCTACTTCGTTAACCTCGTGGAGCACATTTTGACATATGTGGAAGTAACATCCCATTACAACGGCACTGGGTAAGCCTTAGCGAAAGAATTCATAGCTGCCCGTTCGAAATCAACTAGTATCTTGTGTGGATGTGCTCCTCGAATCAACCTGGTAACCTCTTGCAGGAGTCGCGTATAAGTTTCTTGGTTTTTGTTGTGAAGCAGACCATATATGGCTACTGGCCAGAATCTGTTCTCATTGTCAAAGTGAATGGTTTACGTTTGCAAGAAAATGGTTAGTGCTATCTTGAAAGTACCATCCACTAACCAAATGTCTTACCGACTTAATCCATCTAGCATTTCAGGTGATGCCAGAATTATTATGCAATCGTCACTAGGTCCTGAATCGAACTGGATCATTTCCACAAGTTGATTCGGTAGTACAAAATTTTAACTTGTCGGAACAAGTGGTAGTGAAAATCCTTGCGCATCCATATTGTTAATCTTGTGTTTATGATGCTTAAGACACCAAACAATAGTTGTCCTTTTTGGCAGGGTTATTAAGATGTCATCTGGCTTGGTTGACGCAACTGCTGCTTATGTCGCACATTAACCTGGCTGAGTGCTGCCTTCATCTCTCCTACAGCTTTTCTTGCAAGTGATATAGATACATTTCCTATGTGCGTATGTTCCGGTTCTCTGCCACTTACTACTTGGTCAGGTTTGCATTTCTACTAACAAACGTCCGGATATCAATTTTCTATATCTAAGTCGTTTTCAACTTCTAGCTTTTGGTCAATTTTTGCGTTCGTGTTTATACGAAGTGATTTATTTAGGTCATTTACAGAATTATTTGGAATTCTTAAACTTATTACATTACCACATCATTCACAGACAGACTTTTTAAAAGATTCAAATGTACTTATTAATTTGATATCGTTATATGTGAGCTAAAACATAAACGGCTGTAATCTATTTATAAAAACAAGCTTTTTAGCATATAGAAATGCTGTAAGTGAAAGTACTATCTAATGTATCTGGATAACATACCTATTGATTTTAAATTTCCAGTGGACCAGGAATAGGACAAAGATCTTAAATATTTATTGGTTAATCTTGAATGAAAAATAAAAAGTTATATTGCAGAAATACAACAATAACATCCAATAAATTGATTTGATCAGTTGAACATTGTATTCGCAGTATTTCGGAGTATTTAATATCAAGATTTTTGGTTTTTTCAGGTCTGATAGTGTTGTGAGTAGAATCAAGTTGATAAATGATAATGCAAAGAATGTTATAAATTGATTTTGATTAGTTATGGACGTCGTTTTCCATCAATAAATCGTGATTCTACTTTTTCACTTGATCTGCAAATATACTTTCCAACATCTTTTAATTTTAGATTCTTCAAGTATAATTCTCGAGTTTTTCCTTTGATAAAATTTTAGTGTGAACATTGTATAATAAAGATATTTCTTCCATTTCCAACTTTTTATGAGAAAAACAATAATTTGTTATCTGAATCAGTTCGAACAGTTTCGATTTTGAAATGAGTTAGTTTAGTATCAAGTTGACTTAAATATGTGGAAATTAGCATTAAATAAAAAACACTTTTCACGATTGAATTTTGGTGTGAAAAATTATTGTTTGTAAAGTTTTTAATTGAAAAGGTGGCGATCGTTTTAAAAATCAAAATATACGCAAAAATAACGTAATAACAGTGTATAATTACTCGATTCATTGCAAGATTATTTTTTAAAATTATTATACTACATTGCATCACTATCTAAGCGTTCAAACAAGTGTAGAATTGATTTATTCACTAGAATATCATATTGAAATTATCAATTACTGGACTAAAGCATAATTTACCACTTAAACTTCTTTTTATAAAAGATCTTTCAAAAAGCTCAAAATAATAAAAATTAATTTTGCCAAATACAGTGACGGTATCACTATCGGCTAATAATCCCATGGAGCCGCATTCTGGTCATGTGTTATGACTTGCCAATCGCAGAATTATTTTTAAATTACTAAATAAGTAATAGAATATTAGTGTTTATTAATTGAAAATATTTCGACATAATATAGCTCCTGTTCACTCTAATACGAAATTGACGTAATATTTCTTTTCATGATCTAATTGGATCTTTCTTTTCAAGCTCTTAATTCGACATGTATCATAAAATATATAAAAAATTAAAAACTTTAAAATCCATCTCAAAGAAATCAAATTTTCTTAATTATTCTTTAATTTCTACACTATTTGTTTTACTTCAGACTCTTTCTTAAATTGAATTATATTCGGTGATTCGGTTCTCAAATCTCTACAGGTCCTTGCCATGTGACCATATTTTTGTCAGTTAAAACATCTTATCTCTCTGCGAAAATTGGCTTTATCTCTTCCATAATTACTGAACGGGCTAGGTCGTCTATCTCTTTAAGTTTGTTGGTTTGGAATCGATCGTCTAACTTGAAAGTTACCTCTATTAGACTCAAAATTAGATCTGTAATTATTATTTCTATTCCGATTAAAATTGTTAAAGATATCCCTATTACTTCTATTATCATTAAAACGAATATTTTTATTATATCGGTTATTATCAAAAAGATTATCCTCATTATAATTTCTTTGACCCCTGATATCTTTGTTATAATAACTATTACTTTCAAAATAAGTCTTTCTATCATTTTGATTAAATTCGGCACGATTATTATTTCGATTATTCGGTCTACCTCTTGGGCTATTAAATCTATCAGATGGCTGATTATGACTCGGACTTGGACTAGATCTTCTTCTATTCTTAACATAATTTAAATACAATTGTTTCATTTCATCCCAAAGAATATTATCATCTTTATCGTTTGATGTAATTTTTTCCTATTCTATTTCCTGAATCTCTACTGCATCAATTGCAGAATTAAATCTATCTCTTTGTATTGCTTCAATTCTTCGATCATTTTGTACTAACTCGTTTAAATCTTCATATTCTACCATTATCAAAGATTTATATAAATGTTTTTGAATACCATTCCAAAATTGATCCTCTATTAATCTTGTAGTGTGTTTTTCAACAACAAAGGCTTTTCGAGCTAATTCGGTTAAATAATAAACATATTCATCAATTGTTTCTCTGCTACCCTGATATCTATTTCGAAATTTTTTGTAAGTCTCGTTCAAGTACAATTTCACCTATCAGATTCTCAACTAACTCTTCCCAATTTCCACCCTTGCACTCTAAGTTATTATATGCCTGTAATGCATAACTTTTTTAATAAAGTGGTATTCTTTTTTTAAACTCATCTTGTGTCCATCCACAAGCTTCTGCACACTGAGCAATTTCATCGAAAAAATCATCAAATTTTTCAGCTTCATCTCTATAGTGCTCTATTGGTAATGTTTTTATCAAAATGTTACGATTATTATTATCATCTTCTCTATTTTGCCAAATGCGTCTAATATTATCATTATTCTCATTATTTTCGGCCATTCTATATATTACTCGATTTCTCAAATTATAGATTATTTCCGGTTGGTTATCAATGTTAAATCAAAAAAATATTCTGGATGTTTAAATTTGATGTTTTAATTTAATTATAAGTGTCCAATAATTCTTTATATAAATATATCTCAATATTGATTACTATAATCCTCGGACTTGCAGTTTCTCGTATATCATCCTCTGTGATATGTTCAATATCTATTTTATTATCTTTGGGAATTTGTCATTCTGGCTTGATCACTCTGAATATTTGCTGGAATCTCTTTCAAATCTTTGTTTTTGCTTTCTCATTAACAGTTTCTCTATCAATCTGTTCTGCTATTCTTTGCAACGAATACCTTGTCACACTTCGTAACGTTTCTGCGGCCAATTTTTCTTTTGGTGGACGCTTCATTTGGCTCTTCTTGGGTCTGCCTCTACCATCTCTTTTCCGTAAGGGGTCTACAACTACAGGTTCTGTCAGTCGCGATGTACTAGCTCCGACATTAGTTTCTTTATGATTTAATCTAATATCATCCTTTTCATTTTACTGATTGTTTGGTACTTGAATAATATCTGTAACTTCATCATCATTATTTTCCAAATCATGCAGAGATAAATCAATTTTTTCATCTAAATCACCTGGTAGTCCTACCGGCGGATCTACCCCTTGTTGCCTGTCCTCTTCAGGAAATACTTTCTCTTCTGTTTCAGCTTCATCTGGCAATCTCAGAGATGCCCACTGCTCCGGTGGTATCTCTACAAATAGGATCAACACTATTGTATCCTTTTGCGGCAGGCATCCCACATCTACCAAATACTCGTCGTCATCTACTTGAGAACCATGAATCATTATAAGGAATGATTCTTGTATCAACTCTGAGATCTTTTGTCTCAACTTTCTCACTTTATGAAAACATGAGAACTGCTGTATCAGGTGTCCCCTTCTTGGTATCTTGATATCTAATAACAACGGGCTTTGTCTCTCTACTAGGTGCCTGATGGCATGCCCATTTTTAATCACCAACATTTTTGGTTGTGTTTGAAACGGTGACGATTCTCAGCAAAGGCAACATCAATGGCATTATTTCTGCCAATATTTCTATTTAAATGCGTATATGCAATATCCAATCCATTATTTGTTTAATAGATTCCCCATCTCTTGGGTTCTGTATTGACTCAAATCCCAACCTCTGTGGAATTGCTGACATTTGATTTAATTGTTCAATTTCCGTTTCTGTGATTAGACAAACATAATCCTCATTTATAGTTCTCACTATCTCTTTTGGAAACTTTGCTTTTACTACATTTTGTTTTCCAGTCAAGATACCACTTTCTAATAGTGTATCTTCCTTTCCTAATCTGCTTCCTAACAGACCGAGGGCACATTTTAACCGAGGAATTTTCTCATTAACCATGTTAATTAACTCCACTTTCCTTCTCGGGTTTATAGTGAACCTCACAAAACCCTTTCGGAAAAATTGCGAACACTTGGGCATCTTCCACAGGTCCCTCTTGTTTCCATGTACTACCTGCTTTCCTCAGGATAGTACTGAGTATTTCATAACACTTTATTTTCATATTGACTCGCGACTAAATCCATTATTTTATCAATATCATTTTCATCAATTATTTTAGATTGCAAGATTTCTAATTTCCAATTAATTATTACTCTGCGTATTTTCCCCGAAACTTGCTTTACACACTGCTGCTACATGCCCTTTACATTTACATTTCTCGCAACTTAAATCCGAACGCCTGCAATCAACTGAGACATTATTATTTTCTCGCACTTGTTACAGAATTTACCCCCTGGAGAATTGCTTCTTCTTTTGCAATCCTTTGCCATATACCCCTTTCTTTGACAATTGTAACATTCAATATCAGCTTTATTCAAATTAACAATTAAACTATTATTCTTTTCAATACTACTCTCAATCAGACACGCTTTATATGCAAACTAAGTGAATTTCTTATTGCTGATGACAAACCAGCTCAAAATTGATCTTTAGCTAAAGCAATTGTAACCTCATTCCAAGCGCTCTATTGCCAAAAGCTCTCTCTACCAACAGCATTATCTGATATGAAAATTCTCCAACATGCTCACCCGCATTCTGTCGTCTATTATAAAACTGTTGCCTTAGTAATCTAGTTGCATCTCCCGGTAAAATTCTATATTGTAAACCTAATCTCAGCACATTCCATTGTACTGGATTCTCAGTTAATACTACATAATTATATATCTCTCTAGCCATTTCCTTTAAATACAATGGCAATCTCAAAATCATTACCGGTTCTGGGAGACCAAGTGCTCTAGCCATTTGAAAGTATTCGGAAATAAATTCAGCAAATTCCCCAGGATTCCCACTATATGGTTTTACAGGTATAGTCGGGTATCTCATCAAATCCGCCGCTGGTGGTTGCACTGGTAAATTGTTACTATTTGGTACATTATTTACTATTGGTACATTATTATTGATATTGGGTAAATTATTATTGATATTGGGTAAGTTATTTTGTAAATTTTGTGCATCTGCCATTATCTGTCTCTTTCTATTTCCCTCTCTAAAATTCTGTAATCTACGATTTCTTAACTCAATTATTAATATTTTTAATTCCCCTGAAATAATTTTATTACGTCGGGCTCACTAAAATGTTAAGATCCAAAAAATAGGGGATGATCTTAACACAAAATCTGACTCCAAATATAAACGATTAATATAAATATTGATTAATTATTTAAATTAATTAACAACACAAGGTCGTGTTTGACGAAATAATAAATTAAACACAAAATTGCTTTTAAACTAATATATTATTTTCGAAATTTACAAATAGAATATGTATTAATTTACAAAATATAAGATCTGGATACTAATGATCCGTACTGTTTTACCAGTCTGCAAGAAAAATAGTTGGCTCCTGTGTAGCACAAATATTGCTATAAGTAAAAAATGGGCAAGCAAGCTTTCTAATTCTGGGCTACCCAGGTGGAGTCAAAACGGTTATCTGTTTTGGTCCACACGTAAAGTTAAATTATTTAGTTTGAAAAACCTGAGTTATATTGAACTCTTTTCTCTGACCATCCTTTTAATTAAAAAATTTTCTCAAGGTTACTAATTAACCCTCACACTTAATTAATTAAAAAGAAAGATCCTCACCGATATTTATCTGGAAATATCCACGTTTTCGGCTTTTCGCAACTTCACTGATTGTTTACACTTTCTTTAACCCTATTATTACTAGGTTAATATACTTACGTAAAACATCACGATGTGACTTTAAGACACATATTAAAAATGCATATAGTTATATCTGTAATGTCATTTATTCATAAGAAAAATAAAATAAAATATCAATTATTTTTTTAAACATGTTTTGCAAACCACGATTTTTTGGGAATGTTCATTACATACATTTTTCCCACAATTACCACAACATTGTTTGGAGGCTCGACCTTTTGCTGATGGACAAAGGTAACATCGTCTGCGAATATTTGTTTCAGGAACTGATTTATCAATCACCACAATATTTGAAGAATTTTCCAAAGTTTCGTTGATTGTAGCAATGGTACTTTTAGGCAAATGTTTTACACTTCTACGTTTTATATTTGGTATTACTAATTCTTGCACTAAATTCTTCAAAAATATCTTGCGTCGCGAATTCATTTTAGTTTTGTTCCAATCCGGATATAAATTTTTCCAAATAATTTCTGCAGCTACACCACATACGTCCACGAGATTATAAAATTGTGCAATTGGCCATCTACGGGTTTTCCGTTTTACCGAAAAAGCATGACACTTTTGGTCTAACGTATCAACCCCACCTTTTGTACTATTATAATACAAGTTTATTTCTGATTTATTTTTATTTGTGTTGTCCACTTCAGAAGTGTGGTGCATGGTTGATAGTAAGACAACAGCTCGATTTTTTTTTGGTACGTAACTGACTAGCGTCATTGTCCTTCGGAAACCAAAAACGTTACTTTCAACTTCTCTAGTTCTATGAGGAAGAAAGTTTTGTGGTATACATCGTTTGTTCTTTCGTAAGGTACCTACACGTGTAAGGCCCTTGGACAATAAGCTATTTGCAAGTTCGTAACTTGTAAAATAATTGTCGAATGTGATATTTCTATTTGTTCTCTCAAATAGTTCGCATAATTGTTCAACAATAGTTCTGGCCAAATTTACTGCTCTACCAGCTTGCTCTTGTCCAAGGTACGGTATTCCAAATAAAGGATAACTAGTCTTGCTATCACATATCCACCAAATCTTCATTCCGTATTTATCTGGTTTGGAGGGCATATACTGTCGGAATTTAACTCTACCTCTAAATGGCACCAGTTGCTCATCAATTGTTAAATTTTCTCCTGGGATATAATACTTTTTCAAATTTTTGTTGACGAGATCCCAGATATCTCTAATTGGTGCAAATCTATCTTGATCTCTACGCGCCGATCTTGATAACAGGTCGTCAAAACGTAAATGACGAGATAATGCTGCAAATCTGTTTTTTGACATGCACGCTCGATAGATTGTGCAGCCAAATAATGGATCCCAAAATTCATCATAATCAAATAATCCTTGCTTTTTTAATCCAGCATCTATCAATAATCCAATATATGCAAGTATTTCCATTTGGTCGGTTTCCTTCCAATTTTTGCCAAGAACAGTTCTGCCATGTAAATTTGTGAATTTAACGATAATATTAATAATATTATCATTGAAAAATAACGAAAACGCATCTAGAGAACAATCGATATGCTTGCCTGGCGGTAAGAAAACTTTATTTATTCCTCCTCTAATAATATTATGAGCAGCAGTTCGGCCCTTGATATATGGTACAGAGTTCCACTCTGTACCATCTTTACCTATGTACGAAATATATTGATTTTCGTTATCACTTTCTTCACTATCTTCACTTATAAACATTTCATCACTAGTTTCGGAAGCAGTTTCCAATACGTCAGTTTCACTACCTGAGAGATCATTTTCAATCATTTCTTCTGAATTATCTTCAATTTCTACTTCGTCTTTACTACTTTCTTCTAAAGCTCTGAGTATTTCTCCGTCAGTTAATTTAATTCTTTTAGCCATCCTTGAAACAAAATATACAATTTGTTATCTGGACAATATTATATTATAGCCTCTTACCTGCTTTTAGAAAAAATGCTTATCTTGAACCAAATATAAAAGTATGGGCACTAATATACCACCAACCAGAAACAAAAATAAATAATAAAATTTACTATTGTACTTTGTCACAAGATTTTAAGTTTCTATAACAACCATTACCAAGTAAAGTATAGTAAAACCATTACTTTATCTAAGTAAATTAATATGTGTCTTAGAGTCACAATTTGGTATTTTACGTCGGAATTATATAATATGAAGTTTCTATAGCAACTATAAGAAATAAAATTTGTTTTTTTAGTTTTTTTATGCGAAGAAATTATAAATGATAGAATACATTATTATCATTTGGCAAAATTAGTGTATTTGCATATAATATCTACAAATTAAATCGAAATGTGATTCAAAGTCACAACCTACTGTTAATAGGGTTAATGAGAATTTCTTCTTCGAATCGTTTGACGACTATTTATTTCCAACTAATATTTCTTCTTTAATTTTCTAACTGTAAAATCCAATCTCTTTTAATTCTTAGACTTCGATCAGTGTTTATAATAGATTTGCACTTGTATAATTCCTAAACTTTATCTGTTGATCAGATCAGATTTGTTTAATTATTCGTTCTGGTAATTTGGTTCTATGTTCGATCTATCTCGATTTATTCTCGATTCGGATATAATTTATTCTAGGCTGAACCACTTGATCGGTAATCAAATTTTCCGTGTTCGATCTTTATCTTTTTCTATTTCTTATCGTGTAATTTGTGTAATTTACTTATATATAAAAATAAATTCTTACTTTCTAAAAATAGTAATTAACAATTACTATAAGGACTTTTTTTGTTTTTCACCTCTGATTTCTTTATAAGTGACATAATATTTTCTACAAAATTTGACTATGAATTAGATTTATTTAGGTATTCACGAATTTTGTAGAAAATATTATGTCAATTAAATTACTATTTTTATTTTTTATTTATTTTTGATACTAAACTTAGTAATTTTAAATTGCTAAATTTAACTTTTTCCTTTTACATAAAGCCCAGGGGTCCATTTAATATTGTTTAGGTCAATTTACCCTTTTATATTATTCCGTCTACACGCCGGGTTTTCCTCATCTCTCGGGTTTTCCTTATCTCTCGGGTTTCCCATTGCCTCGGACTTCCCATTGACTCGGACTTCCCATTAGTAAATAATTTTTTTAAATTACTTTCTTTTTTGTCTTATATTATTTTCTAAGGACCCCTCACTAAATTTTTATTATTATTTCTGGACTCGTCTTTCAATTTAGCGTTCAACCATACCAATTTCCCCCGATCAATACTACTTTCGAATTTTTGTAAATTTTTTAATTAATGTTGCACTTTTTCCATTTTGGTGTTTTATTGACTTTACTGTGCTTTTTTCGTAATACCCCAACATATCTCCCCTTTAATAAAGATTCGTCCTCGAATCTATTTATTTGATTACTATTTTTTTTATACTTGTCCTGGTAGAGTAATCTCAATGCCATATTACCTAATAATAACACTAATAATAATAATAATAATAATAATAATAATAATAATAATAATAATAATAATAATAATAATAATAATAATAATAATAATAATAATAATAATAATAATAATAATAATAATAATAATAATAATAATAATAGCAATAAAGTGAAATATTCGCCAAAGGCTAATTCAATTTATTTAAGATAATAATAATAATAATAAAAACAATTAAATAAGATTCTTGTCATTTTAATAATTTTTTATTAATTTAAGTCTTAATAAAAATTTGAAATGACCTCTTTATTGGATAACTGGGAAATAATTGATTTGGCGGGAAAATTATGGATTAATTAGTAAATCCATAAATGGATCTCGAATCGGATGTGCATTATCAAAGTGTATCTTATTAAAGTACTGAAAAAAAGTCAGTTGACAAAGTATCGATCATTTAATTTCCTTATTTTATCAATTAAATTCCTGTCTGACTGCCAATTTCTATAATATCAATTTTAAATATTTAAATAATATATATTTAATTTTAATTTTTTTAAAATTTTTTTTACTGTGTATGATTGTTACAGTTATAATTTGATGTTAATGTGAGTGATGTTGATACGAAAATTGAATTATTAATAAAAATTATCAAATCACTCTAATATTATTTTGTCTATCTAATGCAATATTAATAAAACATAAAACTAATAATAATATTAATAATAATAACGAAGTCAATTATTGACGCCATTTCAATTCTCCAATTTTATGATGTGTTGTATAAAAAATAAATAAAAAGTAAATTTTTTTTACTCCAATGGATGCGGGGAGAAAATAAGTTCCTCGACACACCAACTCAACACTGATTGGCCCAGCTCCCACTGATGCAAATGCACTGCTGAACCAACAAACGCACACACACAAACCCCACCCACACTTTGCTCTTTATTATCGAGAGAGCACACTAAAATGGAATAGACTCTATTTCCATCTGTGACTACAGATCTGCTTGAATAACTAGAGAATCATCGGTCAGACAAGTTGAATGTGTCAGTGAGTATGTCCATGACGGATGAAAATGATTGATAGATAACATTGTGTGTAGGCAGCTGTTTACTGTAGTAATCATCAAACTATCTAAACATGCATCTCATTTATCGACAATTTCATTATTTTTAAAAGGAAGGAAAAATTCATTTAAAACTGAAAAAAAATAAAAATCCCAACCACTCTGCAATCACCGAAAACAAAAATAGAAACAATCAAAATTCGATTATCAAACGGCTGATAAATGCAAACAGCTCAGAATTGAAAATATCTGTCAATTCATTAGGTTTTAATCTGTTTTGCACTCTCAGCATCTATCAAACAAATCCTCATCATAACAAACAAACCGTTTTGCTTTTTACACCCAACGGTTCTTCTCATACATAAATTTCAGCCACTTCTACCCAGTTTTCAAATTACAGTGCCAGAGGTAGCCAGAGTTTTCCTTATTTTGTTGATGATTGCAGCAAAACGAATTTCGAATCCGTTTTCAAGTACATTTTCAATTTAAAATATTATTATATATTAATTATATTTCAGATTGCCAGAACAAATACACTGCAGATCTGAGTTAGATGCACAATGAGAGAACTAGTGACAAACAAAAATGTATCGAGAAAATTGGGGGAAACAAATTTCATTCCAATAAGAACAAGTGGGGAGTTGTGATGGAAATTTTCAATGAAATTAACGAACACATTGTTTGTCATTTATTTTAATTCAAAATTAAAGCGTTGCTACTACCATGAAATAAGCAAAACAAATTACATCATACAGACTTAATTATAAATATGAGCTAGATTTGTTGGGTTATTATTATTGAAAGTCGGTTCCCTCTGACTCCTCGTGTCCTTTTTCGATCAAATAAGCAAACCCAACACAGAATAATTTTATTTTCACTTTATCACAATAACAGATCAATCCGTTTTATTTCAATATTTGTAATCACAATTTCACTAATTGATTTGCACCTTTTAACCACTGTATGGCTCGGATTATCTTAGGGTAGGTTGTCCAAGGGAGAACCACTCTGTCTGATAGATAACCTTGACTTTTTACTTGGATTTGGATTTCTCTACTAACCTAGTTACTGCTCGTTCACGTCGATTCACTCTAGTTAATAATATCTGCTCTTGCGTATCTGGTTACTAACGATTGTCTTTTCTTGCCTGGTTGATAATGGTTCTCTTTTCTTGTCTGGTGAATAATGGCCGCTTTTGTGTTTTTCCCTCTTTCTTTTATACTCCTGCTCAGACTGTTTTCCGACGATTGTCAACAATATTTTCTGCATTATTAAATTATCAATAATAATTACTTTCCAGACCGACATTTGTCAACAACGTTTGGTCCATTACCAAATTACTAATTGCAACATAATTACCTCTCCGTTACTTAGTGGCGCCCATTTAATGTTGTTTAGGCTAATTTATCCTACTATATTATTCCGTCTGTGCGCCGGGTTTTCCTCATCTCTCGGGTTTTCCTCAGCTCTCGGATTTTCCTCAGCTCTCGGGTTTCCCATTGCCTCGGGCTTCCCATTAGTAATTAATTTTTCTTAATTAATTTTCTTTTTTATCTTATATTATTTTCTAGGGACCCCTCACTAAATTTTTATTATTATTTCTGGACTCGTCTCTCAATTTGATGTTCAACCATACCAATTTCCCCCGATCAATATTACTTTCGAATTTTTTATTAATATTGCACTTTTATCATTTTTTTGTGTTTTATCGATTTTACTGTGCTTTTTCGTAATACCCCAACATATCTCCCCCTTTAATAAAGATTCGCCCTCGAATCTATTAAAATTTAAAAATTTGATTTTTTTTATTCTCTTATGATAATAATATTAATAACAATAACAACAACAATACCAACAATAATGATAACAATAATAATAATAGTGATTGTAATAATATGATAATAATAGTAATAATAATAATGTTAATAACAACTCATAAAAATAATAATAAGTTAAATAGCAATAATTCATAATAATAATAATATGTTAATTAATAATAATAATAATATAATGTCAATAGCAAATCATAATAATAAATTAATAATTATATTAATATAATAATAATAATGATAATAATGTTAATAATAACTCACCATTAAATAATAATAATTCACAATAATAATAATAATTTTTTTTTAAAGTAGCTGAGATATTGTTTGAAAAATTCATATAAAAATTTCATCAAACCGCATTTCAAACAAATTTAATCATGATTATTCTATTTTAATTATTTCTGATTTTTCAGTAATTTTTCGTGCTTTTTCAAAATTAAATTTACAAAAATGCGATCCTGAAATATTCCATTTCAATGTTTCGTACTCCTAATTATTCACAATGACAAGGAAAAACCAGCACGAACCTGGTAGAGATAGTAACGGCATTCATGAAATTGGTAAAACCAATTGAATCGTAACATAAAATTACTTCAAGGACACAATAAAAGTTTATCATTAATCACATTTAATTAGTGCGATGTAGAATCGTAACATAAAATTACTTCAAGGGCACAATAAGAGTTTATCATTAATCAAATTTAATTAGTGCGATGTAAAAACACAACTCGTTAACTTTCCAAGGTCATAAAAAATGTCATCAAATATAGATTAATAGAAGTAATTTTTTTCTTATATACATTTTATTGATTATAATTAATAATAATAATAACAATAATAATAATAAGTTTATTAATAATAAATCATAATAACAATCATAATAATCATAATAATAATTATAATAATAATAATAATAATATAATAAATAATTCATAATAATAATAATATTATTAGCCTGAGGATAATTTAATATTAATAATAATTTAGACTGTTGGGTTATTATTATTGTAAGTCGGCCACCTCTGACTCCTCGTGTCCTTTTCCAATCAAATAAGCAAACCCAACACAGAATAATTTTATTTGCACTTTATCACAATACAGATCAATCCGTTTGTTTCAATTATTTTTATCACACTTTCACTAATTGATTTGCACCCTCTGACAATTGTATGAGCCTGTTTATCTGAGGGTAGGTTGTCCAAGGGAGAACCACTCTTTCTGATAGATAACTTTGACTTTTTTACTTGGATTTGGATTCCTCGACTAACCTAGTTACTGCTATTTCCCGTTGATTCACTCTGCTCTTTCGTATCTGTTTATAATAACTTTCGTTTCTTGTCTGGTGAACACTGTCCCTTTCGTGTTTTCCCTCTTTCTTTTATACTCCTGCTCAGACTGTTTTGCGACGATTGTCAACAATGTTTTCTGCATTAAATTATCAAGAATAATTACTTTCCAGTCCGGCATTTGTCAACAACGTTTGGTCCATTACCAAATTGCCAATTATGAATTAACTGCCTCTCCGTAACTTAGCGGCGCCCACTCAATGTTGTTTAGGCTAATTTATTATTCCGTCTGTGCGCCGGGTTTTCCTCATCTCTCGGGTTTTCCTCAGCTCTCGGGTTTTCCGTATCTCTCGGGTTTCCCATTGCCTCGGGCTTCCCATTGACTCGGGTTTCCCATTAGTAATTAACTTTTCTTAATTAATTTCCTTTTTTATATTATATTATTTTCTAGGGACCCCTCACTAAATTTTTATTATTATTTCTGGACTCGTCTCTCAATTTGGCGTTCAACCATACCAATTTCCCCCCGATCAATATTACTTTCGAATTTTTATAAATTTTTTAATTAATATTGCACTTTTATCATTTTTGTGTTTTATCGATTTTACTGTGCTTTTTCGTGATACCCCAACAAGACTAATATCAAGCTCCAATTAAGTATGGGATGGTATGAATTTGCACATAGAACGATCCGGCATTTTAGAGAGAGTAGAAGAAATCGTCGCGTCAGTGACTAGAAAATTCCAGTAGGTAACGATGATAAAAATATTTGCGCAAAGTCAAGTAGAAGAATAATTAACTAATCAAATTACACATTCCAACTAACACGGCAAATGACAATTGACAAAAATCACATGTCGAATCAGCATTTTACTGTGTGTGCATGTGTGATTTGGAGTGGTGTGTACCTGCAGTCGAGAAATCCGGCGCCAGTCAATTTTGGAGCCAGACAATTTCCTGTTGGAGAATGGCGTTGTTGTGAGGATAATGCGATTTCACAGAATAGATTAAATTAGTCATGAGCCAACAACATCATGATAAGAGATGCAACATATCTATATTTATTGGAATTTTGTTTTCCATTTTTCAAATTGAAAATTAGACGATAACAAAATCACTATGACTGAAAAGACATACGAAATGAATACCAAAGAACTGACAGATCTAATGATGCTTCGACAGCGGGAAGCCATATTAGAAATCAAAGAAAATATGGGATGTATATGAGATTTGTAGGAGACTTTAAACCTCCCCCAATCAGGTATTTTGTTTTTTTTTTGAATTGAACTAATTTTAGATACTACACATAATGACGTAACAATATTATTAGATTTTAAACCACAGATGGATGAAATTCATAAATTAAAGCACAGCGTACAAACTATTCACCAAAAAAAAGTTATTAAACGAAAATAAGATTACACAGCTTTACTGGGCTCTCTTAATGACAATATTTTATTTAATGTTTAGCCTAATGCTGTTACAAGGAATCCTGACTAAAAATTCATCAAATATGCTACCCTTTTTCTGTTTGATTTTGTTTTGGATTTCCTATGGTTATTTGGTCATTTAATAGTTTCCAACTTGAATTTAATTTAATAATATTTTATTCAGAACTGCTTACCGATTGGAAAATAATTTCATAACATTTATCCGGATATTTCATGTTTTATTATATTGACGCTTTGTGTTACTGGCTTGATGGTTCAATTATTTTTCATTGGTGTAATATGGTCTTGTTATCGATATATTATTGCGTCACGGTGTCAAATATTACCCACATCACGAAACAATGTTAATTCAAATGAGATTTGGGGTTTGGACTTATGGCAAGTTATTTTGTTTCCTCAAAATCGTCAAAGAAGAAAGATGCCGGAAATAAGTGACATTGTTGTAGAGGCTCTCAAGAACTGATAATAATATTGAAATAATAATCATAATAATAATAATGGCAATTTTGTTTATATAAATATTTTTTTTGTTGTATGGGACGACATAAATCAAAAGACGAGATTTATTAAATTAATATTTTATAAATAATAATATAAATAACATTAATTTTTATTTTATTTATTTTTTTTATTTCATTTCAAGTTTCAGAGTTTTTGATCCACATTTATAATGAATGACCGTTTTCTTTTTTCTGTATGTAAGCTGATTTATTACGATAGTTTCTTCACTATCAACCTCCAATGAATTCAATGAAGTTTTCCTTTTTTCTGCTCCTCTGCGAGATACTTGACCAAGGCTCGAATATTGGTTGGATTTGATAAATTTGTTCATGGATTATCAAACCCAAACTCTCCTCAATTGTTTCGATCCTCTCTTCTACTGCCCATTTTAATTGAATAGTTTGAATTTCACCATCAGTTTCCATATCCTCTGCTGATGTGAGGTCAATTTCTTCTGTGATTCTGGTCATTGATGTTGAAGCAGTGTTATGAAGCTTCCGATATTCCTCCAACGAATATTTCTTCGATGGCTGCTTTTTTGGTATTTCAACATCATCAATCCACAGTTTCTCAATTTGCAAATATATTCTTCTTATATTCTTCACATCTTCAAGGGCTGAGTGTATGCCCACCTGCATATGTTCTCCAAACATCTCCTGGACAACAGTTTTATTTGAAAAATTCTCCTCTTCTGGAAATTCCAACCTTTTCCAATGCTTGCGCCGTTGCCAAATCTCGAATGCCATGCAACTGGTTTATCCAAAGTTTTAAATATTGCAGTTCCGCATGAAGATCGTGGTCAATTAATATTTTCCCAACTACCAAATTTTGAACTTCCTTCATAATTGCATATTGGTCATTTGGATTCCTACTTGCCACTTTCGTTATTCCATGAATTTGCGAATTAAAATGCCGCAATTTTCCTCTTGGAGTAAGGTAGACATCTTTTATTGTCTTGCCATAATAATTCATTATCGCAATAGATAGCGGTACCATCTGTTTGGTTTCTTATGTTCCATATTCCGCATCTAATAGATGCCATCTATAAACAAGATCTTATTTCTTATTTCCTCTTGACCCATTTCTTTTCTTAAAAATGACATTCTTCTTTTTAGCATTTCTTCAGTGATTGCCAACAATTTTTCATCCACAGGTAGTGTTGATATTACCTGCGGCATTTCTTGAACTTCGTTTTTCATTCTGGTTTCGAACACAACCAGTCCATTTTCATTTGCTGCTCTCAACCTTTTGGTCATTGCTTCCTTCTGCATTTTCCATGACGATCCTTGATGCATTTCCCACCATATCTTCTGATTGTCGTCGATCATTTCAACATTTCCCTTGATAATGTGGAGCATGAATTCTTCCTTTTTCGTTATATTTATTTCATCAGCCAGTTTAATTCCAGATTGCCTATTCACTCTGAATATTTTGATCTTCATTTTTCTATCATCCACTCTCAGGTAATTTGGAATCTGCAAATTTTCCTCGATGATGTATGGGTTTCGTCCAACATTGTTCCTGTGTAGCTTGAGGTAGCTATCATAAATTGTCCTCGTCCATTGTATTTGTTGCATTGCTAAAATATAGTTAGTTAAATTTTTTTCAATTTAAAAGTTGACTCTAGAGTCAAGGTGGAGTACCCTAAGGATACTGCCTTAACTGGTGGCGGTATAAATAATAATATTAATAAAAATTAATTACCTATTTTAATTTGAATTTTATACTAATTTTATTTACATTTTTATCCCTTATATACCCCTTAATAAATTTCCTTTGCCCCCAATATTTCTACCTGCGCAAATTTTGCTTCCCCTTCTTTGCTCTCAACAGCCAATCAAATTCATCAGTGATCGAAAGGTGCAAATCTTTACATTATTCAAAATAAAAAGTTAATACTTATACTGTACTACTACATTATCATAATTGCATGCAAAATAAATGTATCTCACTACACGATTGTTTCCTCATAGACAATCCAAGGTCTTTGAGCCAAGGATTGACGCTCAAGTTGTTGCTTTAGTTTTCGAAGATATGCTAGCAATACGAGAAGAAAAATGATGGAAAATGATATCAGACTGATTGTACTGATCGATAGAATTACAATTATGATTTCATTGTTATCAGATGAAGATGATGTAGTGTTGTTCTCACGAATTTGCACATTAGCCATATAGTCATTGAACGAAGGTAACATTGTTTTTTGTTTTCTAATATTTACATCAGAGATATGAGAATAATTGGTGTTCTTTATGAGTCCCGTTGAATTATATACAACTCGAATGAATCTTGTTTCAACAAAAATGATTTCCCATGGATTGAAGATTGATATCGTTTGTAATACTTTATTTTTATCATCACAATTTTTGAAATTGATTTAGATCGTATTTGCTGAAAATTTAACATTTTAAAGGTAAAGTTACTTGTTAACGTGGCTTGGATTTTCCCACAATAATAAATCACAACTTTTTCATTCATACCTGCTTGCCGTGAAATATTTAGTTTTTGGTTAACTAGCTGTAACTGAACTCGGTTTGTTTCGTTTTGCAACAAAATTGATTTACGACTAAGATAGATTTTGACCCACCGGTCATTACTCTCTGTACCATCATCTTGCAATACTTTTTCGTAGTAATGAACTGCGATATCATAGATATGATGCAGTTTTAGATTCGCATAATGCACGAAATACTTTCTAACATTCAACGTATCGATTGTATAATTCTGAAAAATTATTTTCACTTGTTGGGAATTTCGGGGTTCCCAATATATATTGATTCCATTCAGCACTGGTTCTATGGAAACATAGTTATTTAAAGTTTTTGTCCATATTTCAATATTAATCAGGTTTATTATTTTAGTACCATTTATTTGGGGTTGCACTTGTTTTATTAACCATGGGTATTCATAATTTATTGTTAGTTGACGATTCACATAAGTATTTTTATTAAAATTCAACTTCACTGGTGGTTCAAAATAATTCAGTAAATTACTTATTTCTATTTCTTCGGTCGGTGCACAACGATAGATTCATACCATCTGGGTACATGTGGCATAAATATCAACTTTTTCCATTAACGGGATCCTTTTAATAGCATAAATTGGAAACGATGGAGTGGCATTCGACCCTAACACATTGATTATCATAAGTGTTGCAACGAACAAAGTTTTGTTGAAATATCCCAATGTTGAGGGATTTTTCGCTACCTTTTGTTTGGACGCGGTGTGTCTTTCCACGCTTTTGTCTTTAGATCTCAATTGATACTTAGTGTCCTCTGCAACTGGCACCTTTTTACATCGATTAGCATGAACGATAATTGTTCCTGCCTTTTTATTATTTTGTGGACGCAATTTTAGATTAGTTTCAGTGGTATAACATACTATGTATGGGCCTTTAAATGGTCTCTGTAATTTTGGTGATAGACCCTTTGCTGGTTCTGGTTTATGTACATACACTAAATCTCCTACTTCAATATTGTGACCATGTGCTCGTTTATCATAGCACTCTTTATACGCCTCTTGACGATGTCTTATTTTAAGTCGAGCTTGAGTCCATACCGATTGAAGTCTTTCTTGCATAATTACTTTTTAATCAGATATATCCATGTACTGTGAGATAGGTGCTTGAAATTTTAAATCAACCGGCATGTTGTTCCGCCGTAAATACATGAGATAGAAAGGTGTTTCACCGGTACTGCATTTCGATACGCAAATAAACATTGCTTGATAAACAAATTCCAATCTTTCTGCTTTCTATTCACGTAGACTGATATCATATTAATTAATGTTCCATTAAATCTTTCAACTAGACCATCCGTTTGTGGATGATAAGGCGATGTACTAAGTTTCAATATCCCGAATAATTCCGTGATTGAAATAAACAGTTCGCTTTGGAAATTCGTTCCTTGATCAGTAAGTAATTTCTTTGGTGCTCCGTATCGAAAAATAATATTTTCCACAAATATCTTTGCAACTGTTTCCGCCTTTTGATTCTGCATTGCATATGCTTCGGGCCATTTAGTTTGATAATCACAGAACACAATGATATACTTGTTGCCATTAATTGTTTCAGGTAACGGACCAACAATGTCCATTGCAGTAATTTCCATCGGCGCTCCGGGCACTGGCATAGGTTTCAAAGGTACCTTTATTTTCTTTCCTGTATTTCGCCTGGTTAAGCACACTTCACAAGTATGACACCATTGTCTGACATCTGATTCAATAGTGTCCCAATAATATTTTTGTTTCAATCTGGATAATGTCTTCCGAGCGGATAAATGTCCACCTAGTGCTCCATCATGGTATATTAACATTAATGTTGTTCGATGTTTGGTTGGAACCACAATTAATAAGTTTTCATTTTTAACACATTTTAACAAACCATCATGAATGATATATTTATGTTTTTCGTCAATTACATGTTTCCAGTCACTTTCCTTTTTGATCGTGACGTCATGTTTCCGCAATTGATTTAATTTATCATAATTTTCCTGATCTTTTTGCAGTTCCTGCAAATTATTAGCGGTTTTGATTGCCATTAATATTGTATTATTATAATTCATTTCATTATTCTTACTCTCATTATTTACAGGGATTCTCGATAGCGTATCCGCATTTCCATTTGATTTGCCTGTTCGATATTTAATTTCGAAATCATATTCTTATAGGGCTATTGACCATCGGATCAGTTTGCTGGCTGAATCCCGATGTTTCATCAACCATTGTAATAGATTATGATCAGTAAACACAACAAATTTTCTGCCAACTAAATACTGTCTAAATGTTGCTACACCGTAAACCAATGCTAATGTTTCTTTCTCAATTGTGGAATAATTCTTTTCATGTGGCTTTAACGTTCTCACCTTCGACTTGTTGTCCTAATACTGCAACCAACGCAAAATTACTTGCATCTGTCATTAAAATGAATCGTATTCTAAAATTTGGGCAACTCAATATAGGTTTTTTAATCAAACTTTCTTTAAGTAATTCGAATGCTTCTTGTTGCGCTTTTCCCCATTTAAATTGAATCTGCTTTTTTAATAATACATTTAAGGGTTGTGCTACATGAGAAAAGCTTTTAATAAATTTTCTATAATAACTAGCTAAGCCCAGAAATTGTCGAACTTGATCTACATTTTCAGGGATTGGGTATTCTTAAATTTTCCTTACATTTTCTGGGTTTGGTTGCAATCCATTTCGAGAAATAATATGACCTACATAAACTACTTCCGATTTTCCCCATTCACATTTAGAGGGTTTTATTTTTAGATTAGCTTTTAATAATCTTCTAAATACGGTTTCAACATCTTTCAGATGTTCTTTAAAAGTATTGGAAAATATTATTATGTCATCAATATAAATTAATGCATGTGGGATATCACGTAAAACAAAATTCATACCTCGCTGGAACGTAGCAGGTGCTCCAGTTAATCCAAACGGTAACACATTAAATTCATACAATCCTTTACAATCAGATAAAGCCGTTTTTCTTCGATCTTCTTCCTTCACTTTAAATTGATTGTAACCTTTATTAAGATCGATTACTGTGAAAAATTGTACTTCTCCAATTTGATCAAACATTTCTTGTGGAACTGGAATAGGATATGTATCCTTGCGCGTAACTTGATTTAATTTTCGATAATCGACACAAAATCTCAGATCGCCGTCTTTCTTTTTAACAACTACTATTGACGATGAGAATGGTGAAGAACTATCTCTTATGATTTTGAACTCTTTCATTGCTTTTATCTGCCTATCACTTTCCTCTTGATGTATATATGGAATTCTATACGGTTTCAATTTAATCATAGTTTCATCAAGTAATGGTATCTCATGTTCAATTACTTGGGTGAGTCCCAAATCGTACTCGTGTTTTGCAAACACCATTTTATATTTCTTTAATAACTCTGAATTCCCATTTTTGTGATTCTGTTAAATCATTACTAATGACTTGTGGCTCTTTGTAAATTTTAATATTTCTCGGTAATATTGGGGTTCTCTCTATTTCAAACTTCGTTAGTTTTCCAAGTTTGGTTTTTGGTTTCATTTGGATGGGTTTTGTGTTTTGATTCACTATTCTCACTGGCACTGTTTGGTCTTTGACTTTTACAACTTCATCACACATTGGAATTTCATATTTTTCTATTAGCTTCTCATTTGGTTCAAATATGCACTCGCCATCTGAAACATCTAACACATCTGCATAATATATTACCTCACTTCTTGCTGGCAATTCTAGCGTCTGATTTAAAAATACCTCTCTCACCTTATGTCCTTTTTCATCTGTTTGTCCTTTCATTAATCTCCCAGTTTTTAGATCAAGAGAAATTCCTTGTAGTTGTTCCATCACATCCATACCAATTAAACATCCGACTGGACTATTTCTCACCACTGACAGTAGTGGGATGTGTCACCGCTGAATCAACCCCCCTCCGGGGGGTAAAAATTTTTTTTTCTAAGTCTAAAAGTACAAAAAATTTTTAAGACAAAGACAATGACTCATTCAAGGTCATTCAAACAAAGACCATGACTCATTCAAGGTCATTGGATGACTCATCAAACACTTTCAAGGTCATCCTGGCAAAGACCATGACTCATTCAATGTCATTGGATGACTCATCAAACACTTTCAAGGTCATTCAAAAAATTTTCAAGGTCATTCAAACAAAGACCATGACTCACCAAAAATTTCAAGGTAATTTAAAATTTCTCAAGGTCATTCAAAAATTTTCAAGGTCATTCAAATAAAGACCATGACTCATCAAAAATTTCCCAAGGTCATTCAAACAAAGACCATGACTCATCAAAAATTTCTCAAGGTCATTCAAACAAAGAACATGACTCATCAAAAAAAATTTCAAGGTCATTCAAAATTTCTCAAGGTCTTCAAAAATTTTCTCAAGGTCATTCAAACAAAGACCATGACTCAACAGTGCCAATAAATCATCATTGCCATTTCCATTATATATTTTTACATATTTTCTTAGTATTGCATGATTTTGATTGGTCGAATATAGTATAAATAAGCTTACACTTTCAAATATTTTTATAAAATGCCAGAAACTAAATTTTTTATAACTTTGTTGAATGATCTGGTCTCTAATAATAGAGAAGAAGATGATATCATTAAAAACATAAAATTCATGGTAAACCGTACCGAGAAAATCGTAGAAGACATTCCATTTGATTATGAAAAAATTCTCAATTTGCCAACATTGGAGAGAAATAATGCGTTCAAATCAATATTTAGTTACATGTTTGATGAAAATAATAAATAGATGCGAATAATAGTAGGATTAATGTATATGAAATACATGATATTAAAATCTGGATCCGACTATGAAAATTATTTCCACTGGTCTATAGAGGTAAATTACTTTATATTGTTATTAATTTATCATTATTTAGGTGATAAAAACAAAAATTGATCCGTGGGTAGAAACAAACGGTGGATGGTCAGCGATTATTCAAGTTGCCGCAGAAGCCAAACGTTCAGATATTTATATCGCAAATTGTAAATTTTTATTAAAACTATTAACTGTACCATCGGTTTTATATTTATGTAATAAAGTTTATCATAGATTTTAATAAACTTTTCTTTTTTATTATTATTAATAAAAACTATATTTTTAAAGATTTATTGATTATTACATGTACATTCTTCATCACCACAATATTCTGTCATTATATTTTCTATAACATGATCAACACAAGTCTTAAATTCGGTAGGCTCAACTTCATCATTGATAATTTTGGTATCGGCAATATCTTCAGTATCATTAATAATTTCAGTATCATTATTAATTTCATTATCAATTTCTCCATCATCACTCTGACATTCAAAATCACAACATGAATCTTCTTTACTCAATGCTTCAACTAGAGTCAACATATCTCTAATTTTTACACCGGTTATTTCTTCGAGTTTATCAAACAAAAAGTTTATTAAATATTCTAAACGAAATTAATTAATTATTTTATATTTTATATTTTACCTTTTTCAGACATCATTTTTAAAACTTTTAAAACTAATTATAATTTGTTTATAGAATAACAAAGAAAACATTAATACATTTATTAAACACTAAACACTATACATTAAAATAATTGTGAAAGTCTAGCAGTAACAATTTTCCAGATTGGAGAAAGCACATCATTTTGATCAGCTTTATATCCTTGGATTGCTATTGTTAAATACCGGTTTTCCTATTCTTTGAAACCTATTTCTGTAAATGCATCATAATATCTGGTATATTGACTGGTGAAGAAAGCATTTTCATTACATTTTAAATTGGAATTGATCTTTTTGAAAACCGTATCAATATCCTTGATATCTATCATTGAGAGAGTCCCAGCGAGAGATTGAAATTGAGTTTTATTGAGTTTGACTGGATTTGCCAATTGCATATTGATAGGTTCCTTTAAAAAATACATTTTATAATTGTGGAACATCTGAACTAGTTGGACACTGATAGCACTTATTTTCTTGGTCATGTTTGATTTATGATCTTTATAAGGTGGTGACGAGCTTTTATACCCTTGACTTATACTGATTAACCAATCAGAATAATGCATATTTCTATTATTAATTATAACAAAGGCAGTGCATGATAAGTGCATGATAAGTGCATGATAAGTGCGTGACTGCATACAGAAACAAAACTGAATAAAGAAAACCCATACATTGAGTTTGTATATGATTTTATATACATCAAAATTTCTCATCTATATAAAATTTCTTTATATGATTATTATTAATATCATGTTTTATTATTATCACTGATTTATTATTATTATTATTGTATTATTATTCTATTATTATTGTTACCATAAAATAAAACTATAATAAATAAAAATATTATCAACAAATAAAATAAAACAAAACAAAAATCAAAATTCTAAACATTTATTTTTGTAAAAGTTTCATTTTTTGTAAGTTTCTTACCGAGTTTGTTATATTCCACTCAACATATCGCTGATACCTAAAATTGCAGCAACTGCAACCCAGAATACAAGGGTATTCCGTTTCCATTTCCTTTACCATGCGGTTGATTTTATTATCCCAAAGAGCTTGTCTAATCAACTCGGAAATCATAATTCCTGATTCTTCATATATTGCCGGTTCGATCATTGCTGGCTCCTTGATATTCAAAATTTCATTCATTTGAGGACAATAATAAATAATTCGGTCAATTACTATCGGGGCATATGTGTCTAAATAAATAATAAATAAAAGAAAATAAATAATAATAATTTACCATATTGACTGGTATTTTTCTTCTGCATATTTTTCTTTGGTGTAGTATTTTCCATTTTAAAAATGAAATGAAATGAATATGCAAGTTGTTTTAATCAATCATTAGCCAATCAGATGTTGACCAATCCCGTTATTTCATTTTGTATGTCTGTAACAATATTTTTGTACTCTAGATTTCGCAACCCTAATATGACTATTTTACCACTGGCAAACACGTTAACACACATTGGGTTGTATTTTAAAAGCCTCAGTGCAGGAAATAATTCTGGTTCGAACATACAAAGACATTTTGTTGACATGTTGTATAGATTGATAGATTGTCTCATATCCATGGTAACAGTAATTGACTGTATTTTAATATCCTTTATTCTATATTGTAATTTATTGACGTCTAAAGGTTTCTTGCATCCCATGATTCTGCATTTGCCGGATTTGAAAAATATTATAGGGTATTTTCCACTCCTATCTACAATTTGCTGGGGTTTACCAATCGGAAACGTCATTTTTGACACATCAAAAGTTCCTTTATAATTTATTTTCGATAACATAATTAAACAATAAAGAAAAATTAATCTATATATATGATTTTTTAGAAAGAGTTCATTAAATTATATAATATAAACAAAAACCTATAATCATACAAATTAATAATGGAATTAAGAAATGATGCTGTATATCAAATCGTCGGCCCAAGTGGTAGTGGTAAAACTATGTTTGTTTGTAAATTACTGAAATCTAATTTATTTCAAACAAAATTCAACAAGATTTATTGGCATAAGGGTGTAGATGAAGAACATGGATTAACTCAAGATAATTTCTGTAAATTGAAAAACATGAAAATAGTAAAGGGTTTCGATAAAAACTGGTCAAGTCGTTTAAGGAAAGGTGATGTCATTATTATTGATGACTTGTATCAGGAAGCTAATAAAGAAAAGGATTTTAATAATTTATTCACAAAAATCAGTAGACATGTTGGTGTTACTGTGATCTTTATTACTCAAAATCTGTTGGGTTTTGTATTATTTCAAGTCGGTTCTCTCTGACTCCTGGTGTTCTTTAAATTAAAACAATGAACGACCCAACGTATATTGAAACAACAGGTTCACAATTTATTATCACGCTACAATGACCAATCAAAGTTTATACGATTCTCGGCTCGCGTTGATGCTTTGCAAACAAACAAAATTCACCTTTTGATCCTTTAGTTCTGTTGACTCTCGTTTTCCTCGGTTTCTGTTTGGTTTGATCCCTTTTCGCCTTTCCGTATTCTTAATTCTATTTCTTCTTTTCCCTACTTCCCTAATTCGTTTACCACTTTTCCTACAGTCTGATTCTTCGAACCCTAGCTGAGGCAGAATGCCGATTTTCTCTGATTTTCCCTTTGCTTATATACTCCTCGAAATCAGGATGACAAATGGTTATTGCCGAGCCAATCTTTCGTTTGACATTTTCTCCTTCGTGTTTGCTTCGGCTGTCATCCATAATGGTCCAACGAATCCAGATAATTAATGGCCCTACCGGTCTTCCTACGCGCGCTATCTTCTCCTTAATCTTTTCCCATTAATCATTGTGTCAAGCTAATGGGCCCAAATCTTCCTTTTGTTTGCCTTTCTTCTTGTTTACCCAGCTCGGGTTTCCTTCATCTCTCGGGTTCTCCATTGGCTCGGGTTTCCCATTAGCTCGGGTTTTCCATTAGCCAATTAATTAATTAATTAACGTTTTCTGTTTTCATACATTTGAATGTTTTTCAACCCTTTCTAACCCTTTTCTGATAAATCCCTAACCGTCATCTTGTTGACCATTAGCTAATCTATAACTGTCCCGTTTTTCCCATTCGATTTCGATGATTTTTCCATTTATTGATTTTTCTCGGATTTCCGGATTTTCGCCTTTCGTAATTGCTTTTTGCATTTTCTAATACTGTTTCCATCGCACTTTCCTTTACTATTAATTCTGTGCACGATCCCGCTTTTATTTGCCTTTTTTCTTCGCTTACTTTCCATTTGAATTATTATCCTAAATTTTATTTAAATTTTTAATTTTAATTTACAGACCTCAACATATCTCCCCCCTTAAAAAATTTTTTCGTCCTCGAAATCTATGTTTTGCTGTGATTATGTATTATTATTATTATTAATACTACCCTTATTACTATTATTATTATTATCATTATTCTCATTATTATTATTATTATTATTATTATTATTATTATCATTATTATCATTATCATTATTATTATTATTATTATCATTATTATTATTATTATTATTATTATTATTATTATTATTATTATTATTATTATTTCCCACTATCCGGATAGATTCCTAAAATAATCAGCCAATCAAATCTCAGTATGTGTGTAAAGCAATTCACATTTCAATATCGTGGATAAAATCTATCATTAGGTTTTATTTTAGATTTTATAATATATCAATTGACCAAATTTTATCACAATTTCAATTGTGGATAATAATTTTTTCAATTCCATGAGTAATAAGCTAATTTTACATTTTGATGCTCGCAACACTTTGTTCGTGTCGGATTTTAATTCCCGTTTTACGACAGAAAAAGCGCTCAATACTTATATTTCCGGTTTGGCATGGGGTTAGTATAATGTTTATTGAACTTATTTTTTTATTAAAAATATTTTTTTTTAATCTTAATGTAATAATAATTGAAATATTGAGATATGTCGTGTTATAAAATTTCACCTAAATTCGAGCTATTCACACCTGATTTGCAAATTTGTACAAAAGAAAGATAGAATTGAATACACTATTTAAATTTTAGACATTGTCATCTCATTATGCGTATTAATATTGGAAAATAAAATAATAAAATAAATATTCTAATTAATGAATATAAATTTATTTTGTGATAAAAACAAATATTGAACATAAGAATTTATCATCATATTTTCGTTAAAGTTTCAAAAATGATGAAATAATTGTAAATTAAAGTTTATTTGTCATAAAATTATTGAATTTGATTACTATGACTAATGAAATACAGACAAACACTTTTAAACCACCGAATGATTTAAATTTCAACAGTTTTGCACACAATTTAGGCAGCCCACCAAAATAATATTTATTAGTCTTAATGCTTGTCTCCACTTTCTGCCTTGCTTGTTTTTCAAATGTTTTTATTACTAGTTTAGGGTAGGAAATCAAATCCCTGATTGGATAATATTTTGCATGTCTCCACTTTCTGCCTTGCTTGTTTTTCAAATGTTTTTATTACTAGTTTAGGGTAGGAAATCAAATCCCTGATTGGATAATATTTTGCATGACGCATGTCTAAATTAACTAGGTCGGCATGTAATAAAAGGCAAAGACTATTTAAGGAAATTTGTTCGATTCGTGGCCATTTTGTACTATTTTAAAGTTAGAACGAATTTTTAACAAATTATTAATAATGGTGGTAATTTATATGATTAATTTTTTTTTTTTTTTAAAATAGATGTTATTCAGAGAGAATGCATTAGCATACATGTCGGTCAAGCTGGAGTTCAAATGGGTAATGCTTGCTGGGAGTTGTATTGTCTGGAACACGGTATACAACCAGATGGACAGATGCCTAGTGATAAAACTGTTGGAGGAGGTGATGATTCTTTTAACACTTTCTTCAGTGAAACAGGGACTGGGAAGCACGTCCCACGCGCGGTTTTCATTGATCTAGAACCTACAGTAGTTGGTAAAGTTATTCTTAAATGTATTAAACTAACTAAAATATTTTATTAGACGAAGTAAGAACTGGTACATAAGTGATTAGTCGTAATATCGTTACTTTACAATATTTTAATAGTTTTGGTTAAATAAAGTTTATAAATGATTGTTTGTAATTAAATAATATTGAAATTAGCATTCAATGATTCCTTATCTCAGTTCTAAAATTCATAGAATAGTGTGTGCATCAGCCGCTGCCAGAATAGATATTAGACTTAACCAGTGACTCACCGCCTGCTATATCTATCCTTCGTTGCCATTGTCGACTGTTGATTTTATTTATCGATCATTCTGCTACCAATTCTCTTATAATTATATCAAAAAATTTAAATTTTTATTCATTTTAAGTTTATTTTTAGATATTAATAAAGATATTAATGATCTTCGAATTTGGGTTAAAGAAACAAAAGAAAGTAAGCCTTAACGTGATTTTTAATGAATTAAAATTTATTGGAATTTTGATTCTGAAATAAAATTAATTTGTTCGACTGAAACGGAAATGATATATCCAGATATGTCTACCATTCGTTTGTAATGAGGTGCTTTGTTTACTCAGCCTGATAAGGTATCTGCGATGAACATTAATATTCCCAATAAATTTTTACTTATCCTGCGGTTTTTGACGTAGCCGATACTGATAGGCTCTATAATTAATTACCCCGTGGTTTCTTAACGTAGCCCGTGCTGATAAGCTTTCTAATTAATTACCCCGTAGCCTGTTCTGATAAGCGTTCTATATAAGTGTCTGCTTTACCACTTTTCGTTAGTTTTGTCTTGCCAATCTTGAAGTAAGCATTTTATATTTTATTTTTCTTTTTCATATTTTTTTTTGAATTTTAGTAACGCCATCCCTCAATTACTATGGACGTAAGTGATTACTTGTCTTTTGTTATTTTTTGTTTTTGTGATTCTTTTTACCATGCTGTCCTCAACTACCCTCATAGTAACCGAACACTTGCAATCGCTGTCCAGGGTAGCCAAACCCCGGTGATTGCAAGTGCTCGTGTTGCTTATTAAATTAACTTATTGATGCTTATTAAATTAACTTATTTACTGTTTAATTTTAGTTCGTTAATTTGTTTATGCAACTACCTATACCACACTCATGTGTTGGGTCATATATTTTTGATTTTCTGATTTTGTATTTATACTAAAAGCAAACCTCTAATTACAGCTACTCGTATTTTTCTGACAATTTTAGCCGTATTTATACTTATTAATTTATTACGTAATTCTTAAAATCAATTACTTCCCTGCACTAATTATTTGTCGAGGGCGCCATGGTACGGAGTTTTACACAGTATTTATTTCATTTTTCTTTTCAACCCTTACTATTTTAGGCTGTCCCAGAACCTAAGTTTGAGCATCTCGATGTTATGCAATGGTTATTTGACTGCCATACTACCAGGTTTTTTTAATTTCTTTTTCAGGGTCCCTTTGCCACCGCGCCGAAAGGGATTGAAACGTACCTTTGCCTGTGTGGATACAGGCAGTAGGTTTGAAGGACGCCCGCCTTGCAATGTACGCAGGGAATGGGACTGTGGCATCCAAAGTCCCGTTCTGTTGGACTCTGATGACGAATAAATGTTCAGCATACCTTTTTATGCTAGAAAGTGTGGGGTAATTGTGTCCCTCTTCGCGATTAGTCTTTGTTACTACTAATGTGAAATTATTCCTTACTTATTTATAATTTTGTTCTCTCGCCCCAGTAGGTTACCCATTGTTATATAGTTATGCTAATTCATTCATTACTACTCAGCCCTTTAATATTATTTATTTCTAATGTTCATTTAAGGTATCATTTCATTATTTGCAACATTTATTTGAGTTATTCTATTTGCTTTTGTTCATTTTTATCTATTATTCATTTATTTAATTTATCACTTTTTTTAATTATTTATTTATATCAATTTGTCTATTCATTTGATTATTTACTTGGTAATTTACTTATTTTTATTTAAACTATTATTTATCACTGCCAATTATTTCTTTATATCAATTTGTTTATTTATTTGATTATTTGTTAATTTACTTATATTTATTTACTATTATTTTTTTTTTCTCGAGGACGAAAAAACACTAACTGGGTCCGTTTAAATAATTTATTTTTTTAGTCTAATTGATTTATCTCACCATCGTCTTCCGATTCCTCTATTTCTTCTACTCTCATTCGAAACATCGCGAAATCGGCCTCGTGTTGAAACAATAAGATTTCCAAACGGTCCAACCGCCTTTTCAGACGGAAGTTTTCTTCCTCCAAATCTGTTATTCTGCCCTGCATGCTACGAAACTTTTGCTTTAGTTCTTGCGTACTTGTTTTACACTCTTTGCATGACATCTCCGAGGCTTCTTGCATTCTCTGAAATTAAATGATAGTAATTTTTTTTTGTATCACTCTTTATTCGCAAAGCATCAACACCTCGCTTCGAATCTCAAACAAATTACACCGTTCATCCTATGGTACTTATAAAACATGCACATTGTTAATATAAATGTAATATATTTTTATACTCTATTCATGCAGATCACAATTTATAGTCTTGTCTCATAATATGAATATGATGGTGGTTGAAGGATAGTTAGTTGTCTCTCCTTTACACATATCAAAATGGTGATGATTATGAATGTTATTGATAAGATGAGAAAACCTGTTATTAAAATGTAAATGAGATATTCACAATAGTTGACTGTCAAATCCGAATTTATCCTCATTAGTTTATTTGAGTTAGGTTTTGTCGTCTCTTGGGTCGGTGATTGGAAAGGTGATGTGGTTGTATCTGATTTTCGTTTCGATTCATTGATTGTCTTGACTTCCACGAAAACTGTTTGCCATCCGCCTGGTTCGGTTATCCATCGCTGATATTTAACTGTTAATTCCCATGCCGTCTCTAAATCAGAAGTGTAAAGTGTAAAAAAATGATTACCGGCATCTAATATAGTCAGGGTTTTTTGTTTGTAGATAATAACAACTCTTTCATCATTTCCTGATTTTCTATATATCGTTACCGGTCCATTTCCAACACTCAGGGTTATACGATTTGACTCGTCTCTGAGATAGATAGACTGGGTCTCACTCTTCAATCGTGACCATTGGTTTCTCGCTACCGTTCCATTTTCGAGGCATATGTTCTCGTAGTAGTTTGCATTAACTGAATAATTTTGATTCATTTTCAATTTCTCGTAGCGGATAACTGATTTTCGCGAGTTAAGGGTGTCGACATTTAACCCTTGAAATGTGATTCGCACTTTCACCAAGTCCACTGGCTTCCAATATATATTGATTCCATTTATCTCTGGTTCTATTTCGATCAAGTTTCGCATCTCTTTTGTGTGCACTTCTATCGGAATTTGCGTGTACCACTTTGACATGTTCTGTCTCAACAGCCATTGGTATTTGAAATTTGGCTTTAACTTTCGTACCGCAAATATATCTTTATCATAATTCAGTTCTACCACTGGTGCCGTATTGTCTAGTAAATCAATAATTTCTATTTGGTCTGCGATCTCGCATTTACAGCTCCATACTATATTTGTTAGAGTGGAATATATATGTATTTTCTCCATTCCTCGGATTTTGCTTACCGCATATGGTAAGTCAATCTTTTTGCCGCTCGCAACTGTTACTAACATCAGCATTATTGCTACATATAATATCTTATTGATGTAGCTGACTGGTGTTGGATTTTTCGTGAATTTCTGTTTCAATTTTGTTTGACCCGTTACTTTATTCTGCTTGGACCTTAAGGGGTATCTAGATTCATCTTCCTCTGGCACTAGTTTACATCGATTTGCATGCACAATCATCGAATTAGCCTTTTTACTCCTGAATGGTAATAACTTCAAATTGGTTTCGGTGGTGTCGCACACTTTGTAGGGTCCTTTAAATGGTCTTTGCAATTTAGGCGATAAACCTTTGAGAGGTTCCGGCCTGTTCAGATACACTAGATCTCCAATCTTTATGCCATGCGCATGTGCTTTTTTATCGTAGGTTTCTTTATATTTCTCTTGGTTATGCTTTTTTGTCAAACCGGCTTTAGTCCATACTGACTGCATTTTTTCTTGCATCAATGCTTTATAATCGGGTATCTCCATATATTGAGAAATTGGTGGTTGGAATTTGAGATCAATCGGCATATTATTTTTCCTTAAATACATCAAGTAAAAAGGGGTCTCTCCTGTACTTTGATTTACTGCATTTCTGTAGGCAAATAGACACGGCTTTATGAAGTCGTCCCAATCTTTCTGTTTTCGATTCACATATGACGAGATCATATTTATCAGTGTCCCATTAAATCGTTCCACTAATCCATCAGTTTGTGGATGATATGGTGACGTATTCAATTTCCAAATTCCAAATAGGTCTGTGATTGATTTGAACATTTCGCTTTGAAAGTTCTTTCCTTGATCAGTTAACAATTTCTTTGGAGTACCATAGCGAAATATTATGTTTTCCACAAATATTCTAGCAATCGTGTCTGCTTTTTGGTTTGGAATAGCGTATGCTTCTGGCCATTTGGTAAAATAGTCACAAAAAACAACAATGTATTGCATCTGCGTTCGCGTTAGCTTTACCTGTCCGATATTTAATCTCAAAGTCGTATTCTTGGAGGGCAATCGACCATCGTATTAATTTACTGGCTGAATCTCTGTGTTTCATTAACCACTGTAATGGATTATGATCTGTATAAACAGTAAATTTTCTGCCCAATAAATATTGTCTAAAAGTAGTAATTCCATACACTAACGCTAACGTTTCCTTTTCAATCGTTGAGTAGTTTTTCTCGTGAGGCCTCAGTGATCGGCTTGCATAGGCTATTACGTGGTCCTTTTCACCTTCAAATTTTTGTCCTAACACCGCACCCAATGCAACGTTGCTTGCATCCGTCATCAAGATAAATTGTTTTGTAAAATCTGGACATCTTAATATAGGAGTTGTTACTAATTTCTCTTTTAATGTATTGAAAGCGTTTTGTTGCATTTGTCCCCAAATAAATTTATTGTTTTTCTTTAGTAACGTATTCAATGGTTGTGCGATGTGAGAGAAATCTTTTATAAATTTTCTGTAATAGCTCGCCAAACCTAAAAATTGTCTAACCTCATCGGCATCTTTTGGTACTGGGTACTCTTCCACTTTTTTGATGTTATCTGGATTAGTTTGTAACCCTCGCCGTGATATTATATGTCCTACATAAATCACTTCTGCTTTGCCCCATTCACATTTCGATGGTTTGATTTTTAATTTTGCACTTTTGAGCCGTTTAAATACAGTTTCTACATCTTTCAAGTGTTCTTCGAACTCATTTGAAAATATTATTATATCGTCGATATATACCAATGCATGTCGAATACCTCGTAACACATAATTCATTCCTCGTTGGAATGTAGCTGGGGCTCCTGTTAACCCAAATGGTAACACATTGAACTCATACAGTCCTTTGCCATCCGAGAACGCCGTCTTTCCTCTATCTTCCTCTTTTACCCTAAATTGATTGTACCCTTTGTTTAAATCAATAACTGTGAAATATCGTGCCTCTCCCATTTGATCGAACATTTCTTGGGGTACTGGAATTGGATAAGTGTCTTTCCTCGTAACTTGATTTAGCTTCCGATAATCTACGCAAAATCGTAAGTCTCCATCTTTTTTCTTAACTATCACTATTGATGAGGAGAATGGTGACGCACTATCTCGAATTATTCCAAATTCCTTCATTGCTGTAATCTGTCTATCACTTTCATCTTGATGAACGTAGGGGATTCTGTATGGCTTTATTTTTATTGGAGTTTCGTCTAATAACGGTATTTCATGCTCAATTACATTGGTTAGACCTAAATCATATTCGTGTTTGGCAAAGATATCTCGGTATTTTCTCAGCAGTTTTGTGAATTCCTTTTTCTGCATCTCATTTAAATCATTGCTTACCACTTCAGGCTCCTTGTACACCTTGACGTTTCTTGGTATTTTACAATTTGTTTCAACAGACATTTTCGATAATTTTCCCAATTTTGTTTTTGGGTGTAGCTGAACCGGTTTCTTACTGCTATTCGTTATATGGACTGGTACTATCTGATTTTCCACTTTGACAACTTCGTCACATATCGGTAAATCATATTTTTCGACTAGCGTTTGATTTGGTTCGAATATAAAATCACCATTATCCACACTCATGGTATTTGCACAATATACCATCTCCGATTGTGGTGGTATTGTCAATGTCTGATTCACAAACACTTCACCTGCCCTGTGAATTATTTTCCTGTTTCTCCTGCTATCAAATTACCTGTCTTTAAATCAAGTGAGACTCCGTCCAGCTGCTCTAGTATATCCATACCGATCAGACATCGTACTGGGCTTCCCTTCATTATGAGCGCATTGTGCGCTATTATTCGGTCTCCAATATGGAATATGACGTTAAGTTTCCAATTATGTTTAATTCATTTTTTGATAATGACCTCACTATTTCGTCGGTAGGCTTTATTTGCATTTTCTCCTTCACGTTTAATACATTTTCCGATATTATTGTGTGACTAGATCCCGAATCAACCAAAGCTTCTACTTTATGTTTGTTCATTTGTATAAATATTCGGGGTTGCTTTCCTCTTTTTGTTAATGTCATCATTGAGTAGTTGCATGGTAAGCCTAACATATTCTTTCTCTCGATCTCTGCGCTAGAAGGCTCGATTCTCTCTCCTACCATTCCTTCACATTGTAATGCGATATTTTCTACTGGTTTCGTCTCTCGTAATCGATCAACTGGATATACTGGTGCTGGTTGCATAAACGATTTTGGTATACACAATTTTGTAAACGTGTCTACGCTACTCGCATTTAACAGTGGCTCTTTTAAGATTTGATAGGTTCTCAACGCTTCTTTATTCATTCCACTTAGTTCTTGATTGTCAACATATAACGGTGCACTATCACCCTCGTTGTCATTGTCATTATTCTCGTCCCTTGAAGGGGTTGTACTAGCGTAGCTCACCTTTTTCTTCTTTAATATTCGCGCTTTGAGTATCTCCAACTCCTGATATTGATGATGAGTAATGAAGAATCTAGCCAATAATGGTATGCAACCAATTACTAATTTCCACGACCAACCTGTGATCGCGTATAATCTGTGTGTTGATAGGACCTGCGATATTATTACTTTGATTACAACACATATTACATAAATTCCAATCAATCCGGCACACGCTTGTCCAATGAACATAAACTTTCCCCAGATCTTTTTCATTGTATTATACGTCGCTTTCTTGTAATGATCTGGAGTTAACAAATACTCGTAATTTACCTTCCCACTTCCGCTTGGGAGAATTGTATCTACCATCTCCATTATTACTCTTTCTTTCTTTGATGGAAATAACAAGTTTCTGCGGGCTTCCTCAATGTCTTCGTTCGAATAAATTCCACTTTGCGATAATTTCTCTAATGACGTAAAATTTACCAGATATTGTAATTCTGTCAATTCTAAGTTTTCCGGTGTCTTTACTTCTCGATGATCTGGTAATGCAATCCAAGATTCTGGTGTTAGTCTGTATAGTGGTGCCAACAATCTATTACACTGTAATACTTTCGGTTTCACGTCCTCTTCCAGTAAGATTCGTGTTACAGGCTCCATAAATCGCAACTTTCCATTTAAATTCACTGGTAACTCGTTGGTGCATTGGTCATACTTTGTCAGTTTAACTGGTACCGCTTTACATTTATAGCTATATAGTGCTTCACCGAAAATTCTGGCAAACACCCCATTTTCTGCAATTAACATTGGTGCTACCAAATTAGGATTGGTTATAGCCATTGCCATCCGATTTCGGAGTATTTCTTTGTTGAGATTGCAATCATTTATAATAACTTCTCGGTACACATTTTCAACAGTATTTTGACCAAAGTGAAATAAATAATCTATTTTGTTATTAAAGTAATTTGTCAACTTGATATCTCCGGCATGTATGTTTGTTTGGGCCTCTATAATCATTTTCTGAGATACATATATACCTTTATAATTTGTCTCATAGACATTTTGTCCACACTTTGTTTTAGTTTCTTTTCTCAGGAATCGCATCCCGTCTTCCTCTGAGGTTGACATTAACACTGTTGGAGTATCTTTCATCCGTAGAGGTGTGATTCTTGTTGTTGTACTCGTTGCTGGATCCATTCTTATTTTCTCGGGCTTTTCCCTGATCTGTTCTCCCGTTATTTCTTTAAAACTCATTGACTTCAATTGCACTAAATTGCACTTTTTGGTATCGACATCGTACACCAAAATTGATTCTCCTGTCTGACAGCTAGATTGTTTCATGTTGCAGAATGGATGTGTTTGTAGTTTACCAGTATCATCATCAAATGATCCATCAAATTCTCTTAATTCTGACATGTACTCTTCTACAACCACGGCTTTGTCAATTATAGCATCGTCTACTTTGTATGGCTCTCCTTGGCAATCACCATTCGACTTTATTATCCCTCGCACGGTTACAGTCTCACGGATTTTGTGGTTAAGCTTTGCTTGTAGTTTGATATCTGCATTAATTTTCAACTGTCCTGTTTGAAAGGCTGCCAAACAATTCTCCGGAATTATTTCTATCGGTCTAGGTATCGATTGCATTTTCACCATCGATGAGTGGCTCCATTTTCCACAATAAAATACAAAAGTAGTTCGTTTCACTGTACACTCTCTCACCTTTGATCTTCGAAACCCCGATTCTTGATATACATGATATTTTACTGGATTTGTCACTTTAAATTTTACTGGATATGCATCCGAACACTCTGCTACGTTTACCAACGAGTATACTCTTCCCATTTCGGTTTGGGAGCAGTCATATGCCACCAATGAATTCGTCGTATTTATTATTCCAATAACATAATAATAGAAATCATCAACCATGGAAATGCAAGTTTTCCCTTTTTCCTCACTGTCTCTGTTTTTGGGCTCTCAGCCTTTTGTATTAACTCTTCCCATCCGCCATTGTTTGCGATCCACTTCATCAAATATTTATTCGTCATTTCAGTAGCTTTCTTTATCAATGATTTTGAATTGTCACTTTCCAGATAACCATAAGTACCAATCTCCAATATTATATAGGCTAGCACTGTCAATATTACATCTCGATCTAACTCAGTTCGTGTTAAGTCCTCAATTACTGCTTCCTCACAAAATTCCTTTTCTTCATAATTTCTTTTAATTATTGACGGTAATCTCCTCTTTAATTCCGTTGCCAATCTTTTTACAACTCTTTTCTCCCCCTCCGAAATATCATCTTCTGTTTCAGTTTCATCTAACAAATACAATTCCGTTACTAAACTTTTTAATATTCGCTCAGTTTCGCTTGATTCATCTAAACGCTCAGTTTCGCTTGATTCCTCTAAACTCAAAGATTCAATTTCCGCATCATTCTGTTTTATCCCACATATCGCAATGTCATTTTTCGTCTCAACAAAGTTCTCTTCACTTTTCATCTCATCTATGCTCGGTAGTATCCTATTATCGGTGCTCCTTTTTCAACATCCCTTGTAACTTCATTTTCTGATCTCATTTCCTCATTTTCCATTGTTTCTAATCTCTGCAATTCATTAATTTCTTGATCAATTTCTCCTGGGTCATCTACAACTTCAGTTTTAATCTCTACATTATCATTGTCCACTTCCTCATACAGAGGCCAAAACGGTACTATTACTGCATCTTCTTCCATTTCACCACTTTGTTTTGTTGCGTACACATTATTAATACACTTTGGGTTACATCCGTAGTTTAACAAATATTCGTCATCATCCAATTCTCGTCCTTTGAACGTCAACACGATAATTCCGTCATTACCTAATATCTCCGCTGCTTTTTGTCGTATTTTCTTTGCTTTTACACTCCAATGTTCCTGATAATATTCAATCCTTTGATCCGCTATTATCAAAGACTTCGCACTATCGTCTGCCGCCTCATAATCATGTCCTAGTTTTCGAATTACCTCTTTTAGCTTTGCCTGATAACTCGTCGGTTTATTCGTATACGGTACGATGCATTCAAACAACCCTTCTTTCATGTCTCGATCCATTTCGATGCTCATTATGAAGTCGATACTCGCATTAATTTTATCTCTATTCCCTGCATACAGGGTATCCTGTAAATCTGCTAGAATCTTTTCCCAATTTTGTCTGTCTGAATTCAAAGTATTAACAGCATTAACAACTTTTACTTTATTTTTCCAGCCTGGTATCAGACCGCAATCTACTAAGTACTCCTCGTCTTCCAGACATCGATTCTCAAATTTTAGTTGCACTTGCCATCCACTGTATTGACGCAGTATTCGCTCCTTTAGGTCTTTGATTTGTCCGTAGGCCTTTACACGGAATTGGCACTTCACATTATCAAGTCCCGTCGTTTCCACTATGATATCATCTAAATCCCTTGTTGACCGCAAAGCCTTGCCAAACTTTTGCATTTGCTTAAGTATCTCATCATCTCTGTTTCCTTTGAATATCTTTGCACATAAATTTATGGCTCTCTTTAGTTCGCTTTGGGTTAGTGACATCACACTGAGTTCTGCGATCCATCGTTTCAACTGGGAGTTGTCAGTTTCCATTTTCTCAAGCAATTTTTCAACTCGGGCTAACAGTGCAGTCGGATTCTCATCTGATGCGATCTTTCGCACTTTCGGGGCAGGTTTTCCCTCACCTTCTGACACGGTTCCAATTATCATATGAGATTCAGTTTCTTCATCTGATTCGAATTTAGCCACTAGTTTGTTCAGCTTCTGTCGCATTTCTCGAAACTCCTTTTCCATTTTGTCTTGAAATTCCTCTCTCTGAGCATATGTCATGTTACTGGTGTTTGGCATATCTTCTTGGAATCTGATTGATTTCTTTAAAATAGGTCTGCTGAATCTCTCTGAGTTCCTTGGGCATGATCGCGCCATGTGGCCGTATCCCTTGCACGAATGACATTGTATCTGTCCATTTGTATTCACTTTGTCCCTTTGTGGTGAAGGTGACGCTGACGATGATCTTGATCTGGTAAAACAGTTTCTGCTAATATGCCCTTTCTTTCCGCATCGATAGCATTCGACATCACTGCTGATCCTTTTGTTTTCTGTGAATCTCTTGTTAGGGCTGGGATTTTTCCCATATTTGAACCAACATTGATTTGAGTAGTGTCCAGACTTTTTGCAATGTTCGCATTGAGGATTATTTACCTGTCCATTTGATTGTACACTCATCGCTGATCTACCGGCTTGAAATCTAGTATTTGGTCTTAAAATTGGACTACTGATTTGATTTATTTTCTTTTCATCCCATGGTGCTCTCACAGGCGTAATTGACCGCTCACGTCTCTCCACATTAACTCCAAAAGCATCTGATCTTTTTGCACTTTTTAAATTCAGCTCTATCTTCATGGCTTTCTTCACGAGCTCATCGAAATTGGAAAAATCCACATAACATAGGGCCTTTTTGATTTCGGAGTGGACTCCGGTTATAAACTGATCTTCTAACAGCTCTATAACCTGCTTGGCCATATCTGCTTGATCGGGTTTGACTTCGAAGGCTTTATCTGCTAAAGTTGTCAGATGATAAGCAAACTCACTGACCGATTCATCTGGACCTTGAACTCGATTATAAAATTTCTGTCGCATGATTCTTTTGATATCTCCACCAACCAGTTCCAGTGCCATTGCATCCTTCAATTTTGTCCAATCATTGCCAACATTTCGTTTGTCGACTTGCTGCCAGGCTTCTCTTGCCGCACCCTTCAGATAGAGTGGGAATCTCTGAACCATAATGGCTTGTGTCCATCCGTATGCTGAGGCGTACATATAATAATCTCCCATGAAATCTGCAAATTCAACAGGGTCTCCCCCATATTGATTGACGGGTAATTTCTGACAACTTGCGAAATCAATCATCTCTCTATTGAGAAGCATAATAGCATTATCATTTGCCATTTGGACTTGTTTCTGACTTCTGAGGTTGTATCGGTTCACTTTGAGCTAAACTTCAAGCGTTAAACAATAATTTAAAATTACTTTTCAACTTCTTTTAAATCTCCCAATAATAGCCTTTTATAATCTCGTTAACACTATTTTCAAACTTCTAAGCCGACTTTCACTCACGTCAGTACTAATTCTTTTTATAATTCCTTTTTCACTAGCTTCCAATAATTTCCCTCCGACTTTCAATCACGTCGGGCTCACCAGAATATATGTTGGGTTTTGTATTATTTCAAGTCGGTTCTCTCTGACTCCTGGTGTTCTTTAAATTAAAACAATGAACGACCCAACGTATATTGAAACAACAGGTTCACAATTTATTATCACGCTACAATGACCAATCAAAGTTTATACGATTCTCGGCTCGGCGTTGATGCTTTGCAAACAAACAAAATTCACCTTTTGATCCTTTAGTTCTGTTGACTCTCGTTTTCCTCGGTTTCTGTTTGGTTTGATCCCTTTTCGCCTTTCCGTATTCTTAATTCTATTTCTTCTTTTCCCTACTTCCCTAATTCGTTTACCACTTTTCCTACAGTCTGATTCTTCGAACCCTAGCTGAGGCAGAATGCCGATTTTCTCTGATTTTCCCTTTGCTTATATACTCCTCGAAATCAGGATGACAAATGGTTATTGCCGAGCCAATCTTTCGTTTGACATTTTCTCCTACGTGTTTGCTTCGGCTGTCATCCATAATGGTCCAACGAATCCAGATAATTAATGGCCCTACCGGTCTTCCTACGCGCGCTATCTTCTCCTTACTCTTTTCCCATTAATCATTGTGTCAAGCTAATGGGCCCAAATCTTCCTTTTGTTTGCCTTTCTTCTTGTTTACCCAGCTCGGGTTTCCTTCATCTCTCGGGTTCTCCATTGGCTCGGGTTTCCCATTAGCTCGGGTTTTCCATTAGCCAATTAATTAATTAATTAACGTTTTCTGTTTTCATACATTTGAATGTTTTTCAACCCTTTCTAACCCTTTTCTGATAAATCCCTAACCGTCATCTTGTTGACCATTAGCTAATCTATAACTGTCCCGTTTTTCCCATTCGATTTCGATGATTTTTCCATTTATTGATTTTTCTCGGATTTCCGGATTTTCGCCTTTCGTAATTGCTTTTTGCATTTTCTAATACTGTTTCCATCGCACTTTCCTTTACTATTAATTCTGTGCACGATCCCGCTTTTATTTGCCTTTTTTCTTCGCTTACTTTCCATTTGAATTATTATCCTAAATTTTATTTAAATTTTTAATTTTAATTTACAGACCTCAACAAATCTATTTCATCAGGGTGGCGCACATCGAACAAGGAATTTAAATGTTCAATATTTAGTTATTTTCAAGAATCCTAGAGATGCAACAGTTATTGATTTTCATGCTCGACAAGCATACCCTAATAATCGTAATTTTCTTATCAGTGCATTTCTAGATGCTACAAAATCACCACATGGATATATATTTCTTGATTTCACACAACAATGCAATGATGATTTACGGGTAAAAACAGATATTTTCAATAAAGAAGGTGCCATGGTATATAAACAAAGTTGAAAACATTAACATGTAACAGTGTTTATGAAATCCAGGCTTAAAAATATCCGAAAACTTAGACAAAGTATTAAAAAGAAGCGTGTTCCACCAAAAACCAGTTATACACCATCTAAAAAACTAATAACCGAGAATTACCCTGCGATGAATCTAATTTCGAAAAACATTATTAAAAAGAGTAAGAAAAAAGTTAAAATTGTAAAAAATCATAGGAGTTTCCCATATTTTAATGCATTGTTAAAGGCTTCGAGTATGAAAAGAATGTCTATTTTACAATCATTTCCAACTTTTGTTGTCGATGATTTACTCAAAATTCTATTAAAAGTAGTCAGAGGTAAAATTAAAATCAGTAAATCTAAAAAACTAGTATTGAATAAACATCGTAAGCCTTTGTTATCACTAGTAAATAATAAAAATCGTCAGCAAATGAGAAAAATCATATATAAACAACAAGGTGGTTTTATCGGAGCAATGTTACCATTAGCATTATCATTATTATCACAATAAACGATGGGGCAATCATTACCTAATGTCAAATTAAAATTTAAATCATCTTGTTGTAATGGAGAAGATTTGGACGAACCCAGAAGACGAAGCAGGTTTCGGTGGAGTGGCAAAGTTAAAGAAAAGAGTCCCAAAGTCGAAAAAGGAAACGCAAAAGTGGTTGTCAGATCAGCTTGCATACAATTTAAACAAACCAATGCGGAAAAGATTTCCAACGAGAGCTTATAAGACATTCGGAATTAATGATTTATGGCAAATGGATTTGATGGAGATGATACCGTATTCGAAGATTAACAAGGGTTATAAATATATTTTAACATGTATTGATGTTTTCAGTCGTTTTGCGCGCGGTGTACCAACAAAGACAAAATCTGCAGAGGAAATATCTAAAGCAATTAATAATTTATTTAAAAATGGGCATCCAGATAATTTTCAAACCGATTTAGGTATTATTATTATTATTATTATTATTATTATTATTATGGGCAAGGAGTTTTACAATAGTAAAGTTAAGCAAATCCTGGATCGTCTCAAAATAAATCATTATTCTGTACATTCTCAATACAAAGCCGCACATGTTGAAAGATTTAACCGGACATTGAGGGATAGATTAAAGAAATATTTCGTGCATCAAGGTAATAAAATATGGATAAATGTATTACCGAAAATACTTGTTAGTTATAATAATTCATCGCATCGAGGTCTGAATGGTTTGAGACCCGTAGATATCAGCTCGAAAACATTAGCTAAATCAGTACGGTCTAAAACAGTTGCTATTACAAAACCAAAATATAAAGTTGGTGATCACGTTAAAATTAGTAAAATATCTGCTTCACCTTTCATCAAAAATTTCGATAGTAATTGAAGTGATGAAGTATTTCAAATTATTAAAATTAATACTAAACAGAGTCCTGTAATGTATGCTATTAAAGATAGTGATAACAATGTAATACAAGGGAAATTCTATGAACAGGAATTACAAATTATTTCCAAACCTACAGTGTTCAGAATTCAGAAAATATTGAAAACTAAACTGGTGGGTAAGGATAAGCAATACTATGTCAAATGGCATGGATATCAAAAACCCTCATGGATATCATCAAAAGACCTAGTAAAATGAGTTTCTATACAATTTTACCTAGTAATAGTTGCCCGCTAATCCATCCGGAAAATCAAGCAAGTAAATTTATGGTTGATCTTCAAAATCCTATTTATTTACATGGAAATTGGGAAGTTGCTTTGCAAAACTTTACATTCGTGTACAATACATTCCCATTTTATAGTCATTGTAAAATCAGTTACAAGAAACGTGTACCCAAAACCTGTAGTGGTATTTTCTCAATCAATAATTTTGAACGATATTGTCATATTCCGAATCAGATTTTAGATGAAAATTGTGGCATGTTTTTCAAAGATGGATTGAATGTTAGTTGTGATTTTAGCCCATTTACAATAAAGTTTGAAAGTATTGAGGATGCCAAGCGAATGGGTTGTGATAAGCTTAGCATTGTTGTTCCTGGTACTGAATACCTAATACGTTTCAAAACATTTGATGAGAAAAGTGTAACAATCGAAAACATCAAAATATCTGTATCATATATTAATGAGGTGGAAGATAAATTTACATTTACTAATGAATTATATATTGAAACACTTGAAGAATTACATAAATATATTTCATTCAATTGTTTACATATATTTAAAACTATAGAATTTGTTAAAGATGGAATATGTAAATTCAGTCTGAATAATAACATTTGTGAAGTTACATTTGATAAAAATTTGGCTAATACATTGGGATTAGATAAGCAAACATATAGGGCAAGTGCTTTTGGTGTACGCAAACCAAAAATAATAAAACTTCATAGGCAAATGTTCATATATACTAACATCATCGATCCTATAATTGTTGGTGATTCTTTGGTTCCTCTATTGAAATCTGTTTGGGTTGATAAACATGACCAAGATGAAGTTGTCAATATAAATATCGATAATCCCATGTACTTACCGGTATCAACATCATGTATAAACAATATAGAAATAAATATTCGTGATGATAGTGGTAAATTTATTGAATTTAGTAAAGATACAAAAACTCATTTGACATTACATTTTCGTAAATTAGATGGCCAATAACGATATTATTAGTATGTATAGTGGTAGCCAAAGTGGTGGCGAATTACCATATTTTATTGGTAAACAGTATGGATCAGGTTGGTTGAGAACAATTGGTAGATTTGCACTTCCTATTCTTAAACGCCTTGGTAGTTTTGGCATGAAAACTGCTAAAGATGTGATAATGAATGAGCAGAAAATATTACCATCTCTGAAATCAAATGCATTATCTGAGTTAGGGAAATTTCTACCAAGTGTTGCAGGTATGTTTCAAAAACAAGAACCTGTACCGGCTCAAAAACGTAAAAGACATCATAAACATATAAACAAACGAATGAAAGGACATGGAACTATATTTCAAAAATGATTTGTGGTAAATCTCAATTGTGCTTATTTGATAGACCATCTCCTCAGGCGGTAATTGAAATGGGGGCCTTTGAAGAAGTATTTCCGATGAATTCTATTATGGATAGTAGAACTGATATTGAATTTTATATTAACGGTTCCCAAACTGAATATTTAGATTTGAACGATACATTGTTAACTGTTCAGATCAAAATTGTAGATAAAGATAGAAAACCGTTGGGTGAACCTAGTGATGTAATACCAAATAATGTCTTGTTTCATACACTTTTTAAAGATCCAGTTCTCGGATTTAATAATATCAAGATTGAGGGTGGTAACAGTACATATATTCACAAAGCTCTAATAGAAACTATTATAAATTATAATAGCGATACTAAAAATACATGTTTAACTCCTATGGGTTATGGTAGTGATGACGATAGGAAAAAGTGGATTAAGGGTTCGAAATTATTTACCATGTGCTCATCATTACAACTCGATTTTATGGATCAACCGAAATATTTACTCCCAGGCGTTAATGTACACATTAGATTGAAAAGATCAGAGTCAACATTATCACTAACAAGTGCCACCACAACACCAATTCTTCAATTAGTTGATGCAAAATTATTAGTGAGAAGAGTTCGTGTTGAGCCTTCTGTATTAGCCGGTCATCAACTGGGGCTTAATTCTAAACATGCAATATATCCATTGAAAACAAAGGAAATTGTTCAATTTGCAATTGCTAAAGGGTCAGCTTCTTTCTATAAGGAACAAATATTTGGAGATAGAAGAATGCCCAACTTTATATTGGTAACATTTCAAAGCGAATCTCAATATAATGGATCATACTTAACATCAAGCTCAATTTTCAAAAATTTTGGAGTAACATCGCTAACTTTATCGAAAAATAGTGATTATAGAGAAACATATACTCAAGATTTCGATAATGACAATTATTGTGCTACATACATGCAGAGTATAGTGAGAAATATGAGTTATTTGGATAAAAACCTTAATTGTGGTATAACTCTTGATGATTTTAAAAACAAATATCCATTCATTACATTTGTTTTGGCACCCGATTTTGATTTAAATCAGAGTCAATTACCTCAAAATGGAAATTTACGATTAGATATAAAGTTTGCTAAAGCTACAACTGAACCGGTACATGTTGTAATGTATGGAGTATTTGAAAATGAGGTTCAAATAACTGCAAACAGAACAGTGTTGGTATAAATGTATAGATAATTTATGATAATTTGTCATGGAGGAAGTTTTTAAATGTATTATTAATATTATTGATGTAGTTCTGTTCAGGTCTATCGAATTGGAAAACAAATTCTAGGACATGAATTTTTAGGGGTTTTTCCTCTTGATAAAATTCCATATTTACGTAATAATCAAGCCATTATCGTCAATACTCAATCGGCTCATCTCGGGGGAGAACATTGGTTAGCAATATATATGAAACCTAGCAAGATATTTGTATTTGATCCTATGGGTTTCTATTATCCTGCTTTGTTGGTTTCAAAACTGCAAACAATGGGTAAACCTATTGTGTATAATAAAACTATGTATCAAAAACCATGGACCTTAACATGAGGTCAACATTGTTTAGCATGGTTATTATCCAAGCGATTTGATGTATAATAAATGTATTAATGTTTGTGTTATGTTTTATTATAATTGTCATGTTTTAATTAATAATATATATATATTTTTAAATATTATTATTATTATTATTATTATTAATATTATTATTATTAATATTATTATTATTATTAATATTATTATTATGTGTTTAATTAATTAATGTTAACAAAGCCAGTGCATGATAAGTGCATGATTTACAAAGACTATGCATGATCATCACGTGATTTACAAAGACACTGCATGATAAGTGCACGATTAATAACAAGGAACGCATACATACACACGCAAGACTGTATGTAATTTACAAAGAAATCACATACATACTTTTGTTTGTATGTGAATTACAAAGAAAAACACATACATACTTTTGTTAGTATGTGATTTACAAAGAAAACATACCTACACAATATAGGCTGCATGCGTAAAAATCTCTCACCTATATGTGTGTATTGCTTAAATGTGATTGGCTAAATCCTGAAAATATTATTCTCTTTATAAACATATGCAAATTCAAAATCTATCACAATTAATTCATAAATTTTAATATGGCAGGACAAAATAATATTTTAAGAAGTCTTCTAACTTCATCCATTGGTAATTTTTATTTATTATTTATTAGAATTAATCTTTTAGTAAATTTAGACTGGTTCGATGTAACCGAAAATGAGGATCTTTTGGATTTGGATGACTTTTTTGGTAAAATTTAATTTTTAGTTAAATTATTTTATTAATATTCTTTTAGATTGTAATAATAATTAATGTTGAAAGAATTATTATTGAAGATACTCCCACTTCAATTAATGAAGATGTTTATGAGGTTATATCTATCGGTAAGTTTAATATTTATTTATTTTCAAAATATAAAAAAAAACATTTCAGATGATGATGATGATATGATTCCGGCAACTTACCAAATAATTATTTTGGATGATATAGTGGATGATGCCCCCCACTTGTATTGATGGAGATAATATAGTGGATAATGCCCCCACTTGTGTTGATGGAGATGATATAGTGGATAATGCCCCCACTTGTATTGATGTTGACGATTCATCTGATGATAATATTGATGCAGATTTATGTTAGTAATTTATTTATTTTTAAACTTTATTTAAATATATTAATTAATTATATTTTTTAAAAATTTAACGAATTTAAATAATATTTTGAAAAATTATGAAAAGTATAAGATTTTGTGAAAAGTTGATTATTGAAGATTTTATGGAAATTATTTAATAGCGAAGAATTTATGAAGATTTTATGAAATCATGCAGAGTTGATTCTTAACTAATTCTAGGGAATGATTTGTGTAAATAATAAAAGGTTGTTTTTATTAAATTTTAGGTTAATATATATCTATTCTTTATTAATAATAAGAAAAAATAATAATAATAATCTACAACAAGCATTGAAAACGGTATTCATTTTATATTATAATAATAATAATACTTATTTGATGTGATAATAATCTGCAGTGAGCATGCAGCTATATTTTGAAAAAAATGATACTTATTTTATATAATAATAATATTTTATGTGATAATAATAATAATAATAATATTTATTTTATATGATAATAATAGTCTACAGTAAGCATGTAGCTATTCGCCCTATAATTTGCTAAAAATAATAATCTGCAGTGACATGCTATTCACCCTATAATTTGAAACATTTATTATTAACAGGTCTTTTTGTTATAAACTTGCATAATAATGAATGATTCGCGAATGTTGCAATATTTATGCAAAACAAGTGCAAAGCCATGTCTAATACATTTGACTATATAAGAATTATCATTTAATATTATACAAGTCTTTATGTTATAGAATTGTATAATAATGAAAGATAATTTTATGAATTATTGTAAAATAATTATATATATATATATTTTTTTTTAATACAAGTTATTTAATTTATTATTATTTTATCAGGTAAATTTTACCCAAAATATTGCATGATCTCAAAGAATCATGGTGAAATATGTCACGAAAAAATGAAACAATACTATGTCCATAGATTTAATTGCATTAGGTTTTTTATTTGCCCTGTATGCAAAACATCCCAGTCCATAAAATACAAAGCTTTTTATAACATTCACAAAGACCATTTAGATTCATTTAAAATAATTAAAAAGGAGCTGTTTCGTATCAGTAATAAAAATAATGTAAATATTATGAATATTATAAATAATATACGCCCAACAAAAATAACTAAAAATAAAAGACCTGCTGAACATAGGCCATCTAAAATACCAAATAAACTTATAAAAATCGAAGTCATTGAAATCAGTGATGACGAATCAATTAATAATGTAGATATTATAAATAATGTAGATATTGATATTATTACTAATGCAGTATTATATAAATAATGCAGATATTGTAAATAATGCAGATATTATAAATATTGCAGTCATTGTAAATAATGTAGATATTATAAATAATGTAGATATTATAAATAATGTAGATATTGTTAATAATACTATTAATCAAGTTGGTGGTTCATTAGAACCTATAATACAAATTAATTTAAACGGCGCAGTTAAAACAAATAAATTTAATACATCAGAGGCGCAACTGATAAAAATAATGTTAACTCAGAGAATCAGTTCTAAATTATTTGATGAGATTGGAAAGATGGGGGGTGATGTTAAAATTCAATTTGCTGTTTTAATACAGTTTGAAAAAGATGGGGAAATCCGCGATAATTATTTTTCCAACAACGCAGAAAAATTTTCAGATAGTTTTTTATCTGAAGGAGTTAATAAACTCAATGAAAAAATAGAAAAGTTCACCCATTTAGGCAGTGGATGGAGAGTAATCAATATTTTAGAAATAGATTTTATACTTACCAAATTTTCCCCAATTAGTCGTTTATCAGGTCATCGATATATTCAGACTCCTTCTGCTATTGCATCTAAAAAAGCTATTATAAATGTTAAAAATACTGACGATAAATGCTTCCTTTATAGTATTCTGGCAATTCTTAAAAAAGATTTAATTTTAGAAAATCGGACTAGACCTGCAAAATACACCGAGTTTTTAAACGACTTAGTATATGACGAAATTACGGATTGTCCAATGAAATTAATAAATATACCCAAATTTGAAAAGAAAAATGACAGTTTAAATTTAGCAATAAACGTCCTTTCTTATACTCCAACTGTGATAATTGACGAGGTTCCTGATAGTTATGTCTTCCATCATCCTCATTTAAGTATAATTCATCGTTCAAAGGTCATTGGCGGAACACCTATTTATTTGCTTTTATTAGAGAAAAGTGATAGGAATCACTACACCGCGGTGAGTGATCTGAATAAATTAATGAATTGTCATCAGAATCCTGATTGTCCGGTTCAAATTAGATGTAAATGGTGCCCACACTGCCTAAATGGTTTCAGGTTGGATAATGCCTTTAATAAACATGTAGCTCTATGCGCTAAAAATCAGACGGGTACAGCCCTTTACACATTACCCGATAACAAAAATTTAAAATTTGAAAATTATTCTAAAACCATCACCCCTCCCTATGTAATTTATGCCGATTTCGAGTCGGTTTTACCACCTGATGTTAGACATCACCAAATTCATATGCCTAGTTCAGCAGGCCTTTTACTAATAAATAACTACACAAAAACACAACAATATTTTGAATTTTATGGACCTGACTGCATTTCTTTATTTCTTAAAAAAGTAGAGGAAATTGCTGTCACAATTGTCCTACCTTATTATGATGTTGAAGGGAAAAAGTTGATAAGTTTTATGTCTTTCGCTGAACAACGAGAATTTAAATCATGTAGAACTTGCTATCTTTGCAAGAAACCAATTGTAAATCCTGCTAAAGACCATTGTCACTTTACAGGTAAATATCTTGGTGCAGCGTGCCGAAAATGTAATTTTGCGCGTAGAATATATAAGTTGCTTCCGATAGTGTTTCATAATTTAAAAGGTTACGATCTGCATCATATTTTAAAACATGGTCTCAACGGTTTTCCTTCTTGGAATTTAGACATTATCCCTACCTCGACTGAAAAATTTATATCTTTAATTGTACATATAAAAAATCTGGCTGTTAGATTTATAGATAGTATGCAATTTGTAAATTGCTCTTTATCTAAGGCTGTAAAAACACTTACTACACTACCTCTTACTACCTCTGCCTTTCCTGGTTCTATGATAGATTCTAAGGGTATATTTCCTTATGATTATGCCGCATCTTTTGATGTTCTTGAAACTACTTATGAATTGCTTCCTAAATGGGAGAGTGTGACAGATGATGAGTATGCGACTGCTGAATTGGTTTGGATGCAACAAAACTGTGGTAATTTGCGTGACTATATGATGCATTATTTAAAAGTTGATGTATTCCTACTCGCTGATTACTTTCAACAGTTTCGTGAAAAGGCCATTGCATACAATGGTTTTGAACCTTTAAATTTCAATGGTATTCCTGGAATGTCATGGGCGTCAGGGCTTATGACATTAGATGAACCCATAGAGCTTTTACAGGACATGGAAATGTTCAATTTTTACGAGGGAGGAATACGAGGAGGGTTAACGTTTGTTAACAAACACTATGTTGCTTCTTCAGAGACACCGAATTGCTGGTTTATAGACATAAATAATTTGTACGGTTGAGCTCTTAGCCAATCTTTGCCGTGTGCTGATTTTGTTTGGGTGTATGATGGTTTGGATGATGTATTGAATGAGTGTATGAATGTTGCGGATATTGAAATCCTTCCATATGGATATACTATGGAAGTTGATATTGATATCCCTGAAAATTTCCATGATTTTTTAAATGACTTTCCGATTGGACCGGAAAAGATGTGCCCACCAAATTCAAAAGTTGAGAAGCTAATGCTCACACATTATCCAAAGAAGAATCATGTTCTTCATTGGAGGCTTCTCAGGCTTTATCTTTCGCTTGGGGCTAAGGTTGTGAATGTACATAGATGTATAAAATTTACACAGAAACCTATTTTTAAAAATTATATAGATAAAAATACTGTCTTGCGAGCAAATGCAGTCAGCGAGATATATAAAGATTTATTTAAATTATATAATAACAGCTTGTACGGTAAATCCGTTGAAAACCTTAAGAAGCGAATGAATTTGCGACTATGTAATTCATTTGAAAAGTTAATTACATATTCGTCAAAACCGGCATTCAGAAAAACCATCGAAGTTGATGAGAATCTGTTTGCCGCGCATCTTAATAAGGATTCAATATGTTTGGATAGGCCTAGTTACATCGGACAATCAGTACTAGATCTATCCAAACTACGGATGTATCAGTTGCAGTATATAGAGCTGCAAAAGTATAGAACTATTTATAATTGTGATATAAATTTAATTGCCGGTGATACGGACAGCTTCTTTTTAGAGATAAAAAATTTAAAATTAGATACTTTATTAAAAGCGATGATTTCGGATGACCTTTTAGATACATCTTATTATGACCCCTCTCATCCTTTATATTCAAGACGACTAGCATCCGTTATAGGAAAGTTTAAGGATGAGAGTAAGGGGGAGGGTATAGTGAGTGGGTTTTCTTGCGTCCTAAATGTTATAGTTTATTGGGAAATAAGTCGACTATGAGGGCTAAGGGAGTAAAATTAGCAGGTACAAATATAAATCATCAATCATATTTAGATTGTTACAATAATAACGAGATTATATCTGTACCTCAGACTAGAATAGGGTCCCGGAATCATCAGCTTTTTACTTTTAAAAATAGTAAAATAGCGCTAAATAACCACGATGATAAGAGGGCATGGGTTGATAAAAATGTTAGTTTTGCCTATGGACACTATAGAGGGCTTGATGCAATTAATAGTGGTCATAGTATTACAAGAACACAGCAATTTCAAGATATATTCAAAGAAATTCTGGCTCCTGATTGATCATCAATTTATCAGACGAACAATTATGTAAACATTATATATGTTTGTATATTTTGAATTTTTTATATTATAGAAAAAAAAAATAAAATTGTACGTTTACTTATTTTATTATGTTTTTGATTATTATTAGTTGCTTTTTTATATAAAGGGTTATAAAACATGTTCACAATAGTTAAATTTCGATTTTATCTGCATTATCAATGTAGGATTGAATAAAATCTCGATATTTACCATACACATCCAGATTACATTTTATTTAGAAATAATATGCAACTAGATAATTTTATTATTGACTTATATATTTTTTAGTAGTAATAAATAATCATAGGTTTCTGTCAATAGCCTATCGATTATTAAAAATGTCTGATTCCATTTAATTCTGAATTCCGCTATCTTAATTTAGAAGATTAATATAATAATAATATTAATAAATAAAAACTTGTAACAATAATAATAATAATAAAATATTATTAGTTAAAACATTACTTATAAAAATAAGTAATAGAATTTAAAAAAAATATATTAATAATTAAAACACTACTTATATGCGCTTCCCGATATCGGAAGTATGTGGAATGGGCTTTGAATAAAGCTCTTCGACAATACTACTATAGTAGAATTATCTCTTTATAATAAATTTGTTGTATGTCTTGGTTTTCATTATATAGTAAAAATAATAATAAAAATAACAATAATAATAATAAAAATAATAATATTAATAATAATAATAATAGTAATAATAATAATATTAATAATATTAATAATAATAATAGTAATAATAATAATATTAATAATATTAATAATAATAATAAAATAATTTACAACATATATACTACTTATTTTTATAAGTAGTAAATTAAAATTTAAAAATGTTTAAAAATAATATGACCTTGAGAAATTTTGAATGACCTTGACCTACTTTTCAATGACCTTGAAAAATTATGAGTCATCCAATCACCTTGACAATAATAATAATAATAATAATAAATTTACAAAATATATACTACTTATAAAAATAAGTAGTAAATTAAAACTTTAAAATGTTTAAAAATAATATGACCTTGAGAAATTTTGAATGACCTTGACCTACTTTTCAATGACCTTGAAAAATTATGAGTCATCCAATCACCTTGACAATAATAATAATAATAATAATAATAATAATAATAAATTTACAAAATATATACTACTTATAAAAATAAGTAGTAAATTAAAACTTTAAAATGTTTAAAAATAATATGACCTTGAGAAATTTTGAATGACCTTGACCTACTTTTCAATGACCTTGAAAAATTATGATGAGTCATCCAATGACCTTGACAATAATAATAATAATAATAATAATAATAATAATAATATTAATAATAATAATAATATTAATAATAATAATATTAATAATAATAATATTAATAATAATAATATTAATAATAATAGAAATATTAATAATAATAATAATAAATTTACAAAATATATACTACTTATAAAAATAAGTAGTAAATTAAAACTTTAAAATGTTTAAAAATAATATGACCTTGAGAAAAATTTTGAATGACCTTGACCTACTTTTCAATTACCTTGACCTACTTTTCAATGACCTTGACCTACTTTTCAATGACCTTGAATGAGTCATGGTCTGTGTTTAAATGACCTTGAGGAAATTTGAATGACCTTGAAATTTTTTTTGATGAGTCATGGTCTTTGTTTGAATGGCCTTGAGAAAATTTGAATGACCTTGAAAAACTTTTGAATGACCTTGAAATTTTTTGATGAGTCATGGTCTTTGTGTGAATGACCTTGAAAGTGTTTGATGAGTCATCCAATTACCTTGGGTGAGTCATGGTCTTTGTTTCAATGACCTTGAATGAGTCATTGTCTTTGTCTTAAAAATTTTTTGTACTTTTAGACTTAGAAAAAAAAATTTTACTCCCCCCGGGGGGGGTTGATCCAGCGGTGACACGATCTAGCGGTGACACATCCCACTACTACTGACACATAATGCACTAATTCGTGATCACCAATAATTAATTCAGCTTTTAATTTCCCAATTATACTTAAAACATTGTGCGACATTGACCTTATTACTTTACTTGTTAGTTTCATTTTTGATTTCTCTTCCATTGTCAACAAATCATCTGATACTATCGTATTACTGGAACCTGAATCTAATAAAGCTTCCACTTTTCTTCCATTGAATAGAATGTTTATTCGAGGCTGTTTGCCTTTATTTCCTAACGTCATCATTGCATAACTGCATGGTAATCCGAGCATGTTTTTCCGTTCAATTTCAGCGCTCGTGGGTTCAATGTTATCTAATTCAAATTGAATATGTTCTACCGGGTTCATTTCTTTCAATTTTTCCGTTGGATACTTTGGTGCCGTTGGCAAAAACGTTGGTGCATACCACTTTGAAAGTGTTTCAATTCCGCTAAGTTTTGGCATAGGTTCTAATAAAAATTGTAGCTCTGGCTTTTTTTCGCTCCTCATAATTCCTTTTTGAAAATATCTTTGCTCCTTTTGATTATCATCGATGTCGTCATTATTATCGTTATTGTGATCACTTGCCGCACATAGAGCCACTTCACTTTTTCGATCGGTTTTCAGTTGTGCTCTCACACTTGCCATTTCTCTATATTGATGATGAGTAATGAAAAATCTCGCTAAAAGTGGAAAACAACCAATAATCATTTTCCAAGACCATCCGGATATTACGTATATTCTATGAGCCGATAATATTTGTGACATTATTACCTTTATTGTTATGATTACAACATAGAACCCAATTAAGCCTGCGCATGCTTGTCCTAAAAACATGAATTTCCCCCAGATCTTTTTCATCGTTTTATATGTTGCCTTTTTAAAGTGATCTGGTGTTAGAAGGTATTCATAATTGACTTTACTTTCCCCGTTAGGCAAAATTGTATCAATCATTTCTGAGATTACACGTTCCTTTTTAGATGGAAATAACAAATTTCTTTGAGCTTCTTCGATATCCTCGCTTGCATAGAAACCCATTTGTTCCATCTTATTTAAGGATGTAAAATTTACTAGATATTCTAGATTTGTTAATTCTAATTTATCCGGAGTTCTCACTCCTCGGTAATCGGGTAATGCTATCCATGAATCCTGTGCTAAGCGATACAATGGAGCAAGTAATCTATTGCATTGAAGAATTTCTGGCTTAGTATGCTCGTCCAGTAATATTCTTGTTATGGGTTCTATAAATCGCATTTTTCCGTTTATACTCACCGGCAATTCATTTGTACATTTTTCGTATTTCATAATTTTTACTGTAACTGCTTTACATTTGTAGCTATATAGAGCCTCTCCGAAGATTCTGGCAAATACACCATTTTCTGATATTAGCATGGATGCTACTAAGTTTGGATTTGTAATGGCCATTGCCATCCTGTTTCTAACTATCTCTTTATTCAATTTACAATCATTTAGAATCATTTCCCGATATATGTTCTCCATAATTTTTTGACTAAAATGGTACAAATAATCAATTTTATTGTTAAAATAGTGAGTGAGTTTAATATCATTTGTATGTATTTTAGTTTTCGCCTCCTGCACCATCATTTTTAATACGTAAACACCTCTGTAATTTGTTGCAAAAATAATTTGCCCGCATTTATTGGTAGCCTCCTTTTTTATAAAACGCATACTATCTGTTGGTAATGTCGACATTAATACTGGTGTGGTTTTCCTCGTCCATACTGGAGTTGACCTAATTGTGCCATTCGATTTATAATTCATATTGAAATTATCTGGGCTTTCTCTAAACTGTTCCCCACTTAACTCTTTGAAAGTCATAGTTTTCAAATGCGCTAAATTACATACATCAGTTTTAACATCAAATACTAGAATGGATTCTCCGGTTTGGCAATTACTTTGTCTCATATTACAAAACGGATGCGTTTGAAGTTTTCCTGTTTCATCATCAAAAACTCCTTCAAATTCTCCTAATTCTGTCAAATATTCTTCAATCACCACTGATTGTTTAATAACTTTCCCATTTACTTTATATGGTTCTCCTTCGCACGTTCCATCTTGTTGTATTACTCCCTTTACAACAACTGTCTCTCTTATTCTGTGATTTACTTTTTCTTTTAATTTAATTTCCGGATTAATTTTTAACTCCTCAGTTTGAAACGCAGCTAAGCAGTTTTCTGGCATTACCTCTACTGGTCGTGGAATAGCGTGCATTTTTATCAATGATGTGTGGCTCCATTTACCACAGAAAAATACAAAAGTAGTTCGCTTCACAATACATTCTCTAACTTTGGCTCGCCGTAGATCAGATTTCTGATACACATAATATTTTACATCATTTTCTACTTTCAATTTCTTTGGGTATGCATCCGGATATTCTGCCATGTCCACAACCGAATAAATTTTTCCCATTTCTGTTTGGGAGCAATCGTACGCTGTCATACCTGTAGCTTATGTAGTTATTGTACAAAAAATAAAGAGCATAACTATTGCCCATGGAAATATCATCTTTTTCTTTAGCTTCGGGCTATCCTTTCCATTTAACGGTTTGTATGGTAATTTTTTTTCATCACTTTAATTCAACTTCTTCCAACCTCCATTATTTTTAAACCACTTCATAAAATATTCATTTGAGATTCGTGCCGCTACATCTATCAAATTTTCCAAATTATCCGTTTCTTCTATCGCATGAGCTCAAATTTCTAAGACCATATAAGTTAAACTTATTAACATTACTTCTTTGTCAATTCCATTTTTAGTCAAATTTTCAATTAGTTTCTTATCACAAAAGTTATCGTTTTCTCCAAATCTTTGCACAACATCTGGAAGTCTGTTTTTCATTTCAGTTACCATATTTCCTAACTCATACTCTACATCCATTTTTATTTCAAACATCGGATATACTGCTTTAATCAAGCCCATTAAGACTATTTTTGTTTCATCAACTTCCTGTTCAATTCTCACTAAACTCCGCTTTATCTCATATAAAGTTCTAGGTTTCCTAACAATTATTTCACTATTTATTTCACCTCTTGGTGCGTCATAAATTTCTTGTTTTTCAAAATGTTCTACCTGAATTTTATTATTCAATTCATTTTCTTCCTTATCACTGAAAATTTCATCTACTTTTGTTTCTTCTATTCCGTTTACGTTATCTTCCTCTATATCTGTATTTGAATTATCCAAATTATCTAGTGGATCTACTTTCTGTTCCTTTATTGCTACTAACCTATTTACTAAATACCCTGCCCTTCCATCAGCATCTAGGTATCCGTTTTCATCTAATTCCTGTGGCTTAAATCCACAATCATATAAATATTCATCGTCATCTAACTCTTCATCTTTGAACATCAATACAATAATTCCATCTTTTCCTATTTGGTTTGCAGCTCTTTTTCGTAACTTCTAAACCTTTGTGCACCAATGTTCCTCTATATACTCTGTTTTTCCCCAATCTTCATAATCTATTGCTATAATAAATGGTTTTAATTCCATTCTAGTTTCTCTTAATTCTCTACCAAATCTTCGCATCAAACATTTCAATTTTTCTCCATACCTCGATTTATCATATAAATATGGTCGTATTATGTCTACTATTTCTAGTTTAGCCTTGTCTTCTAGTTCTATTTTATCAATTAATTTTAATTTCTCCGTAATTTTAACTCCATCCCACTCACTTAAAGCATCTCTTAAGTCTCTTATTATTTCTTGTGAATCACTTTTTTCCGCTACTTCTTCTCTAATCGTACACGCAACCTGCAATTTATTTTTATTTCCAGGTATAAAACCACAATCTATTAAAAATTCATCGTCTTCTAAATACCTATTCTTAAATTTTACCTTTATTATCTGTCTTCCATTATTCTCTTTTAATCTCTCTTTTAAATCTTTAACATAATCTCCAATTTCACAACGAATACAAATCACACTATTTCTACTTTCATCTACAACATCAATAAAAATAAAATCTAACCATTTATTTTCTCGGAAAGCTTTCCGAAATATTTTCATCATATTTGTTATTTCATCTCTATCTTTTAAATTCACCTCATAATAATCAGCACATAGTTCAATTACACTTTTCAATCTTTGTACACTCAGTGACATTTGACTCAATTCCAGTAATGATGTCATTATTTTAGACGTTTCCGCTGCTCTTGATTCTATTAATTTATTAATCCTCGATATAATCATTATTGCCTTTTCGCTTTGCAGATCATCTTTAATCATTATTTTTTTCAAACCTTTGTCGGATGCTTCTGATTGAGACTCATACATCATGTGGTTATCCGTCTCTTCATCAGATTCAAACTTGCATATTAAACGATCCAAGCGTTGACTAATTTGTTTCACTTCGTCTTCAATTCTATTATTAAAATTATCTGGCTGCACAAAAGCAACGTTGTCTGATGGTGATTTATCACTTTGGAATCTAATTTTCTTTAAGATTGGCTTTCGAAATCTCTCATTATTCCTGGGACATGACCTCGCCATATGTCCATAACCTCTACATGAATGACAATGAATTCGGCCTTGTAAATTAACTCTATCTCTTTGAGGTGACGGTGAAGTTGATGGAGATCTTGATCTTGCGAAAGTTTCGTGATACATGCCCTCTCTTTCCACAATTATAGCACTGTATATTATCATTAATTCGCTGACTATTGGTGCTCATTTTACTAAAACTTTTCCCACCATTGCTTTTCAACCAATCTGGCCACATCCTCTTTGGACTTCGTTGGTCTTCATTTTTATACCAACATTGACTTACTATATCCCTTTCTCCGGCAATGATCACACTGGACAGGACTTGGACTTCTTCGGGAATTGTTTTTCAACCAGCATTGATTTATATTATGTCCCAATTTCTGACAATGACTACACTGAACTGGTCTTTCTCGCTCCTCGTTTGGACTATTTGCAGATTTTCTTGGCTCAAACTTTACTGTAAATTTTGGTGATGGACTGGTAGATTTCTGGAATAAATTATTTTTGATTGGCGATACTGATCTGTCTCTAGATTCATTAATAGTTGTAAAAGATTCTGCTTTTGGTTGAGTAGTTTTTAAATTCAATTCAATCCTCATCACCTTTTTAATTAGCTCATCAAAATTGTTGAAATCTACATAACATAGGGCCTTTTTAATTTCTTTTCTAACTCCTGTCAAAAATTGGTCTTGCAACAATTCCTTCACTTGTTTCGCCACATCAACTTTTCGGGTTTAATCTCAAAAGCTTTCTCTGCAAGGGTTGTCAAATGATAAGCAAATTCACTTACTGACTCGTCTGGTCTCTGCACTCGATTGTAAAACTTTTGGCGCATTATTCGTTTAATATCACCACTAATTAATTTCGCTGCTAAGGCATTTTTCAACTTGGTCTAATCATTGGCAATGAGTCTTTTATCAATTTGTTGCCAAGCCTCTCTCGCTTCTCATTTTAAATATAATGGTAACCGTTGCACCATAATCGATTGGCTCCATCCGTAAGCAGTGGCATACATATAGTAATCAGCCATGAAATCAACAAATTCGACAGGATCTCCTCCATATTGTTGAACTGGTAGTTTCTGACAACTTGCATAATCATTACTAAGAGTAGCAGACATATTTGCTTGGATATTAGATACAGTGGTTGTCACAGTAGACACCGGGGTTTGATCGTTATTATTGGAATTGCTCGCCATTATTTCTGATTGCTTCTGGTTTCTCAAATTATAAAATCTTTTTTGTACTACTTTTTCTCGTCTGAATTTTAAAATGTTACAATTATTAATGTTACCTTTTGTTTTAATTTTGGAATTTATTCTATAATTTTCTTTATAAATTCTGGCGTACTGAACCACGAAGTTTTTCAATTATTTGGAAATTTTCTTTTAATTCAATAATTTATTCTCTTTTCAGTTTATTTCTGCTCTGACACTCTCTTTTTTTTTCAATTTTCCACAATTCAATTATTTTCAGCACTATTCTCAGCCAACTTTGATCACGTCGTCTCTTTTTAACAATTCAATTATTTTCAGCACTATTCTCCGCCAACTTTTTATCACGTCAGGCTCACCAAAATGTTGCGTTATTATTATTGAGAGTCGGTTCCCTCTGACTCCTCGTGTCCTTTTTCGATCAAATAAGCAAACCCAACACAGAATAATTTTATTTTCACTTTATCACAATAACAGATCAATCCGTTTTATTTCAATATTTGTAATCACAATTTCACTAATTGATTTGCACCTTTTAACCACTGTATGGCTCGGATTATCTTAGGGTAGGTTGTCCAAGGGAGAACCACTCTGTCTGATAGATAACCTTGACTTTTTACTTGGATTTGGATTTCTCTACTAACCTAGTTACTGCTCGTTCACGTCGATTCACTCTAGTTAATAATATCTGCTCTTTCGTATCTGGTTACTAACGATTGTCTTTTCTTGCCTGGTTGATAATGGTTCTCTTTTCTTGTCTGGTGAATAATGGCCGCTTTTGTGTTTTTCCCTCTTTCTTTTATACTCCTGCTCAGACTGTTTTCCGACGATTGTCAACAATATTTTCTGCATTATTAAATTATCAATAATAATTACTTTCCAGACCGACATTTGTCAACAACGTTTGGTCCATTACCAAATTACTAATTGCAACATAATTACCTCTCCGTTACTTAGTGGCGCCCATTTAATGTTGTTTAGGCTAATTTATCCTACTATATTATTCCGTCTGTGCGCCGGGTTTTCCTCATCTCTCGGGTTTTCCTCAGCTCTCGGATTTTCCACATCTCTCGGGTTTCCCATTGCCTCGGGCTTCCCATTAGTAATTAATTTTTCTTAATTAATTTTCTTTTTTATCTTATATTATTTTCTAGGGACCCCTCACTAAATTTTTATTATTATTTCTGGACTCGTCTCTCAATTTGGTGTTCAACCATACCTATTTCCCCCGATCAATATTACTTTCGAATTTTTTATTAATATTGCACTTTTATCATTTTTTTGTGTTTTATCGATTTACTGTGCTTTTTCGTGATACCCAAACAGATTTATGCATGTGCGAGATACTGCCTAGACATTATAAATCAATAACTGATAGGTAGCCTGATGTTAAGTGGTGGTGCAATTGTAGAAATCTAGAAATCTGTAAGCAGCATGAATAAAGAATGTCTTAGTTTTTTTAATTATGTTTTCAACAATGATAATTATAATAACAAATATACAATTTTAAAAGATCGAAATTATTCATGTATTAATAATAAATAATAAGAATGATATTCGAAAAATGCAAATGTTCGTTTCTAATTAAAATTATATACTATTTATATAAGTTAAATATTAAAATGTTCCACTCATCTTGCTGGTTACGCCAGGCTGCAGGCATGGGGAATGGTTCTTCCTGTGCGTCTTAAATCCCGAAGTTCGAGATCTGAGACTCAAGAACTGATAATAGTTAATAATATTAAAAATAATAGTCTCAATAATAATAATGCCAATATACTAATAATGATAATAAGTATACAATTTTGCCTGATATTTAAAATCTTTTTCTTACATACTTTTGTGTCATTGTTCATGCTTTTTTATTTATTTTTTTGTATGGGACGACATAAATCAAGAGAACGAGATTTATTAAATTAATATTTTATAAATAAATAATATAAATAACATTGATTTTTATTTCATTTCAAGTTTTAGATCCACATTTATAATGAATAACAGTTTTCTTATTTCGATACGTGAGCTGATTTATTGTGATAGTTTCTCCACTGTCAACCTCCAATGAATCCAATGAAGCTTTCCTTTTTCTGTTCCTTCGTGAGATAATTGGCCCATGCTCGAATATTGGTTGGATTCGATTAATTAAAGTTTAATACTTTATTTTAATCATTAACCGATAATGATTTCCGTAATTAATTTAAGATTTTTAATCCGTTTTTTTCACCTTCCAGATGGCAGTCGATAAAAATAGGAAACGAGCATATAAAGAAAATTCCTCAATTACGGTTTTACACAAATAAAAGATAAAGACGTAATCAAACCACAGTGTGTTGTATGTTTAAAAGTGTTGACTAACGAATCCTTCAAAGAATGTCAATTAAAGAAAAACATTTGGATAATTTGCATTTACATGTTTCGTCCAAACTACCGGAATATTTTGTAAATTTGGAAAACTCTGTCTGAAGAAAAAGATTGAACTGCAGTTTCATAGGTACCTTTGACCAACGTTCAGCATCAGAGGCTAGCGTTGAAGTAGACTGGTTGATTTCTTGAAACAAAAATTCTATACTATTGGTTTCGACATACTTTTCTGAACAAGGATTTTCGACTTTATTAAATATAAAAACGAAAAATATCATCAGATCCGAAGTTTTCAAACATAAAAATGAGTGCCATGTCAGCAGTAATAAGATTGACATACTTTCGACAGAGTGCGTCAACAGTTAGTTTCACCTGAAGAAGTGCAGAAATAATATTATTAATTGATGAAATTTCAATATCTGTGATCAAAATATCAGATTGCATATCAATTAAAGCTTTTCTAACATAGTTTTTTTAGTTTTTAAAATCTTTAGAATATTTTTACTAGGCTTTTCCACCTGGTTCTTGTTTCTATAATAAGTTACAATTCCTTTCCAAATTCTTGTTTCACATACATTTGAAGAATATCATTCGATGTTCTCGAGAAAATGAATTTATTTACGATTGAACGAACTTTTCAGATGATAAAACAATATTCAAATTCTTCGGTCTCCACAACATTTTCTAATTCGTCTGCATTAACCCTTTCTTCAATCAATACATCATCGTCTACATATTCCTTGCCCTCTACATTTCTTTGCTCTCACTACTTGGTTCTTATACATTAACATTTCCTGAACTTATAATTCGATTTATTATAGTGAATTTTAATTACAGCTAAAATGATCGCGTGTGTAAAGCAAAACTGCTGATTACATGGTAGAAGGCGTCTAATCTTTTGCATAACCGCTGCCACATCAGCTATTGACGTAATATCCCTTTTAGATTTTAGGTTGTTGTTTTGAAATGTGGTTTGTAAGGACGAAATAATTAGTATCTGGTGGAAAACGTCCTTCAATGCGAACTAGTCCTAAATTCCAAAACATTTCTTAGTCATGCACATTCATGCAAATAGCATCATTTTTTTGATGATGTCCATTCATCTAAAGTAAAGAAAATTCTTTTGCAATAGTAAAGTCCTGCAGGATTTTAAAACTTATTTTTTGAGCTTACACTAAAATCATTTTGTGAATGGAGTTTGGTAACTATGGTTACTCATAATCTTGAGTGTCTCTAGCCAAAATACAATTTCTCAAATCAATAGATGTACAGAAATTATTGAATGGTATATTATTACACATAATCTTGATACTATCTCAGAAAGTGATTCATCTCGTTTGTTTATTAAATACCTTGTAACAGTAGATTTTGTTGGAATACTTTCTAGTGCTTCTTCTCGGAGAACATCGCGTTTTAAAACAATAATATTATGTATTGTTCTTAAATGTGTTGGTGAGGATTTGTCGTCACACCGTTCGTTTTTACTATCACATTAATTTTTTTACATTTTGATTTTAGTATTTTTGATCTTCTCATAATGAAACCAAAAGAATTTTTATTTTTACATTGCTTCATATACTCCAAATAAATTTCGTTATCTACGTTTTTCGATGTCATTTTGGGGTGGATTGAAAAAAATAATTTAAGCTATTGAACAAAAAAATTCAAAATTAATGATTTTCAAATAACGTAAATAAAACTGTTAAATACTGCAATTTAGTCACAATTTTGACAATGAAAATGCAAGATAATTTTAAAATTTATAAAGTTATGAATCGTATTATTAATGTCGCCAGATCGATATTCATAATATATTTTAATAAAAAACGTATTTATTTCGAAACTCAAAAATATTTTAGTATATTTTTAATATATATTTGTTCGTAAATTACTATTATTATTACTAGCTATCACAAATTTTAAATCAATAATATTTGCATTTTTCTTTATAATTGAGCTCCTCTAAGCCATTACCCAGGGATAACTGGCTTGTGAAAGGCATGTGTTGGGAGATTGAAGAATTAAAATACTTCACAATAGGGTATAATAAATGCTGAGTGAACGTACATTTGCAAAACTGGGAGCAACCATGAGCTTGGAGTTTGAGACTTTGATGATAGTATTGATTACAGTCTGTAATTTACAGATACACCAATGATTTATTTTAAAATTGTGTGTTTTAGTGATCAATTTGACGTTAGTTGATAATTTTTGAACTTTAATGATAAATCTGATCTAAAAAATAATTTTATTTTATAGTGTTTGGATATTAAATATTCGTCGATGGATAGATCTCTCGATCAGACTTCTGGTGTTCAATAATCAATAAGACAAAATCCCAACGAAGAATTCTTTATTCACAAATATTCACCACCAGATATAATTATTTGCGTTTTCGTAAACACCCTAAGCGTATCACGTAATAAGTCACTGCAATCTGATTAACTTCTTTATCTGTTTATTACTTTCAAGTCGTTTCTCAAATTTGTTAGATTTTTCTCTTCGACCAACTGGCAACTTATTTTGTTTTCAGTTCCTTTTATAATTTTGGATTACCATTAATTTGGATTAGAGCTAGGAAAATAATTTTCCCGGTCGGACTATTTATTGCCCATTTTACTAATTCCGGGAAACCCATTAGGCTGACATTCAGCTCGGCAGCCTTGATTAATGGGTTCGTCGGCAAATAGTTTAATTAATTAATTTGTTTTCAATATACCTCATCTGAATCTAATAGTAATTTATTCGTCTTCAAAATCAAATTTGCCACCGATTACCACTTTTTCCCCTGAAAATATTGATTTTTACATTTAAAAATTTTAATTAATTTTAATTGATTTTGATAATTTTAAAATTTTATTATTTTTATTCATGTTTTATTATAACCCCAACCATAGTATTTATTTTATTTGTGTTGGCAACTAGTTCTTTCAAAAATTTTCTAGGGTCTTAATTCCTAGAATACCCGACAAAACTATTGATTTTACACTACCATACCCATGAGTGTGGGTCTCCAGCACTTGCCGTTGGTACTATATGGCATGTATGGATGTACCTGAGGAGGTGATCTCACACAGTAATATTCCTCGAAGCACACCCTCTTTCCTATTAGTTGCCGATAGACAGGTCTTACGCTTTAACAGTTCTATCACTTGGCTTGCCTGTCGCGTTCTTTCAATCATAACTTTAGGAGAATTATACTTAGTTATAAGTTATTCTTCTCTGATAATATATTCTTATGAGTTGAACCACAATATAAATGGGGATCTATCCTAATTCAACGCCGCGTTTTATTTATTATTTTTTCAATTTTATTCACCTAATCTAATAATAAAAGAACAAAAACGAAAATTCATTCCGCACCATTCCTGGCATCTCCTTCAATTCTCATGCATCTAATCATTCAATTAAATCTATCTCAACAATAAAGATTAATGAATAAAAATATAAATTATAAATAATTTTGTACGACAATTTAAGATAAAGATTTTAGGCGATGTACCTAAATGAGAAATGACCATCGCCTCACCCCCCTGAACAGGGATCTACTCCCCCATTACGCGCCCAATAATGGATCGTCCGTATTACAACCTAAATCTAAAATCATTGACCAACTAGGAGATGTAACTAACCTCGCAAAACTCCGACTTAAACTAAATTATTCAAATAAGTAGTGTAATTCCACTAAGTCGACCAAAATTGCAAGAGAATTAAATCCAGAGACTGGATGAATGAAAATTCTGTGAATTGGATGAATAGTTTGATCTTTGATCGATCAAAACATTACAGCCAAAAGGTCAATGGTACAAGCAATGCTATCAGAGAAGAGTTATCGACAAGCAGTGGCATACCTAGAATTTTTTCCGCCCGGGCGGTTTCAAATTTTCTGCACTTTCTAAGTCAATCAAATGGTCGTTTGTATAAATTAATAAACATAAACAAACAATAGGTGGGAAACTTTTTTATCATTGGATGCCACATTTAAATTAGGCAATAATAATGAAGACCGCATAAGTTGATATACTTACATATGCAACTTTTATAAAAAACAAAATACTTTTTTAAAGGCAACAAGAAACTTACAAAAAAATTACATCAAATATTTTTTATTTTATATTTCTAAATAAATAATTTGTATGTAAACATATTTAGAAATTTACTCTTCTAACTTTCATAGTAGAAAAATCCTGTATAATGCCATCAAAATTTATATTATTTGTAATTTCTATGGACAATATTGCTTGTCGACGACAAGCAACAGTTCACTTCATTAAGGTCAGAGTCTAACCTGCTTATTTGATCGATAATTCTTAATTCGCTTGAAAAAAATTCTTCTTTTGCATTAGAAGCGTGAAATCCTGAGAACAAAACATTTTGTATTAAGTGTATCGGTGTTCCTAACAGCGCAGTCCTACTTTAAATTAACACGAATGAGGTATCTGATTTATAATTTGCTCCATTTTTGTAATGCTTTTCATTAAATCCACATGTAAAGGGAGACAGACAAAGTCATAAGGGTGAGTATAATTATTCTTATCAATATTTTGGGTAAAAAAAGTAGAGATGTCTGTACGGGTAACTGTAAAACTCATCAAGTATCCAAACGACCTAATTCACTCAGAAAGTTTAGAATAATCAATGCATTTTCTTAATAATCGGCATATTTTTCTTGAGTAAATGAGAAGCTGTCTAAATTGTTCGTTTGTTGATAGGCGATGTAGGTTCGGAAATTCCTACCTTACAGCGTTAAAGTCTCGAGTGATTCAGTAATCATGATAACACCTTTATTAGTTGAACTTGTGATCCTCCGGAGACTCAATCTGCTGTTTTATTTTGGCATTGTTCTAGTTAATGTATACTAGTGGTTATTATTTTGCTTGATGATAATATCATTACCATTATATTATTACTATTGTTGGGTTGGTGGTTTATGACCTTGGCACCAATACATACAACATTCAACCGCACTCAATGGTTACCCGTCGCTAAGCAACGTTGGTAATGTAACCAATGGTTATAAGGCCGCCAAAGTTGAGTCTTCTAGGGCTGCTAAGGCTCGGTCTCATGCTGGGTCCAGTGAGCTGCCGTTAGAAGGCTTGTGCTCGTCTTTAAATTCAAGGTCCCTAAACTACTTCTCAGTCACAATGTCCTTTACTTGAAATTGATTAAATAATTAGAATTATTTATATCGAGAAAAATCGAGTTAAATATTTATTGATGTAATACACAAATCATTCGACAAAATTAGTATTGTTATTTAGTTTTATTGGATTTTTGGAGCCATCTGCGATTTCGTTATGTCCTGCTGGCCTTGCATGGGGTAGGGTCCGTTTACTCACTTCATCTAGTCGACTCTGTTCGCGATAAGCTATGTGTGCAGATAGTGCGACCTCTAAACCCCGAATTTGGGTTCGCTGGGCTTGGGTCAAAACCTTTTCTTCTTTCCATTCTTGTTGAGCTGCGGTCAAGCGTTAATACGATTGTTTGGTTTGAATGGCTTGATCCAAGTAGCTTTGATCTCTTGGATCTCCCGACATAATTGTAGTAATTGTCGGTGCAGATCCTCATTCTCCTGCCGCATACTTCTTAATTCCTGACTGAGGGTTCGTGCTGATTTCATATCTAAAACCAAAGAAATTTGATTAACTGCTTCAATAGAGCGGTATCATTATCATCAGTGGTTGTAATGGTCGCTTAAACTAACTTTCTAATAATTTAAATATTTTAATAAACGTTTTTTAGATTCAATAATTTTCTATAACGTTCTATAATTCTATTTAATGATCGGTTATAATTATTAGAAACTTATGGCCACTCTCTTGACCTCTCCGAGCTATGACGGTTAAATTATTATCGTTATTTAGAAATTCTTTTTTTTCAAATATTAATATGATAAAACTTTAGAGTAACAAATTAAAATTTATACAGTAAAACATTTATTAAAAATTCAGGTGATACAATCCAAGTTTTGATCCTCGGTTCAGTGTCGGCTAGCGGATTGGTTATTTCTGAGCAGATAATCAGTACGCCTCTATTGGAGGTACCGCTAGCACATGTGTGGTCTCAGGGTTGCTTCTGTCCTAATCGATCCAATAGAGCTGCTTGTATCAACCGATCCTGTAGAGTTAACTTGGTGCCTCCATTTGCATTAACCTGGGATCGTCCAGTTCGAATGAGACCCCTTACTCCAAAGCAAAACCATCGGTACTTGAAATTAATCCACTGACAATATCTGCATTCACGCAAGCTAATTGTCGCCGTGCCAGGTTTACTCTCCAATGGAACTTCTTTTCGAGACTCTACAGGCAGTATAGACTGAATTCGGCCCGTTGGTGAGCCTCTCGTGCCGGGTTCCTTCACAGTTTCCTCTCGATGGCTACGCTGGATAGATCAATTTCATCATTCCGATCATCAGGTCGACATGGCTAGCTTTTCTCTCCATAAGTCGCCAGTGAGTATCCGTGGTCCTACAAAGCCTGTCGGTATCTTGCTGTCGATTGATCAGGCACTTGTAGGGTAATCCGAGAGCCGTCTGTCCATCCGTTATTTGAGTCTCTGCGATCTAAATAACGTTCGATTTTTAATATCATAGTGCTAATACGAGATAAATAAATAGTAAATGTCCTATTGATGTTGCTAACTCGGTAAGTATCTATCATCGTCATTGGTTGTTACTTTAAAGGAAAACGTGTCACAGATTGTCTCCCTCGAGCTTGTCCGGCAGGTCTACTTTCCGGATCTACTCCAATAGACGGCTGGTGGCTTCTGGGTCGATCTCTAAGCGATTCCTCTTCCCTATGTTCATTATCCGTAGTAGATTGGTGTTTCTTGGGCGATGTAGACATGATTATTTATTTCCCAAATTTGCGATTGCTTATATAGGTGTACTGCGCTGACTCATTGTTGCTTGGTTTACTTATCCCCCATTAATTGTGGTTGATTTATTTTACATTTTGTCAATTATTCTAAAGTCCCTTTATTTTATTTCTATGATTTATTTATTAATATGTATATTTCTCTTTCGCGAATTATTGATTTGTCTACTAATTCATTCTTGCACGTCACCAGCTGTTGTAGTTGGCGATAATTTCTTATCAATCGTTGGTTTTATCGGAGTTTTCTTCGCTATACTGATCTTAACACTGGAATATATAAGAACGATAGTGCTCACATTTGGATTTATTTTCTTAATTCTAATTTACCGATCAAGTAGGATGCGATATTCCTCCGGCAGATTTCATCGTCGTCAACCTCGGACGTCCAGCTTATCATTGAACAGAAAACTGGTTCGCCTGAAGTTCATTTCGATTGTTCCTCTACCCAAAATTGGTTGTAACTCTCATCGTTTTGCATGCTGGTTTATCATTCCATAACTCTGTCAACTCCTAGATATTCTTAAAGTAACATTGAATTGAATGATGTTAAAATCATAGCTGTCACAGTTAACGCAAAATGGTCGGAGAACGATGTCGTAGATCTCTTCATCGGTATGACTATTTCTACTATAATTTATTATTAATTTTGTTCTTTCATTGGTTCAGGTCTATGGCAATCAGTATGGGCTCTTTGGAGGTGGAATAACATCGGACGAGATGGATTAAAAGATTTTTCGTTGGGGAGCGAACTTCTGATGGTGACTAGTCAAAATTACTGGGACTGAGAGCATTATTGTGGATTTTGTTTTTACTGTTGCCATTATTACTTATCATTTTTTGCCTTTCCTAATGGATTTATTAAAGGAAAATTGTGATTGTGTTGGGCCAGAACAAAAACGGCATTGAAAATTGTTTAAATGTATCAGTAATGTAGCACGAAAACCCAGCACCAAGATAACTTAAAATACAACATGCAACATCAACTAAACACCCTAAAATTTGAGAGATATAAATAAATATAAAATCCAAAAACATAAAAGTAAAATAAAATAAATACAAAATGCATCAAGAACCACACAAAATTTACATAAAAAATAACAAGAAAATTTGACCGAAAAACGACAAGTTATATAAAAGTAAAAATTAATGGATTAAATGAGTTAAAATAAAATATTTTTGATTGAATAAATCTATTTAAAAATTTAATAAATAAATTGCCAATTTAAATTATGAAAATAATAAAATTTTAATTTAGATAACACAAATAATATCAAGGTCAAATTTTGTTTTATCGCAATAAAAATAACACGCAAGGTTAAGGTCAAATTATAGGTATATATACTGATGTGTTTTCACAAATTTTCAGACAAAAATTGATAGAAAGACAAAACAACAGATTGTGTGGAGACAGAGAGATAAAAATTGACAGACTGTGTGCAGAAAGATAGACAGACGAATTGAAAAAAAACGGTGTGGAGAAACTTGACAGATTTTACAGATGGTCAGACTGATTTTAGTATGTAGATGTCAATTTGTGTCTTACTTTTCAGTATTATTTTTTCAATTGCTTGTAGTTATGAAATTTTATGCTGAAAATATGAAATGAAGAATTTTAATGAAGAATATACGTTTATGCATCAAAACTTTTATCCAACTTATATGGTAAAATTTATTTATTTTTCGGCCCACAGCCAAAACATATCGCAATGTAGTAAAATCAAACACACTATCGAACTGTGTAAGTGCGGTTCATCCGCCAATAACTCGTACCCGTGAGAGACCTCACCGTGCGTAACGATGGGCTCGAACGTCAAATCATTGAACTAAATAGCGAAAGGGGGTAGCTCGAGGGTGAGTCTTTTGGTTCGACTTTCTTGCACTCAATTTCGATAAAATCGACATAAAACTTTAAACAACAATCGGATCAAAATCACTAACACCGAGTAGTCCAGTGGGCACTTATTAAATACAATGTGAACACAAATAGATCGTAAGGACAAAGAAATGGAAAGGGTAGCGGGGAAAATTGCGAAATCGTTGCAACAGCTAAAAGAATAGCCATCAGAAAATGATTATTCCGAACGACTAAAATCATGAAAAGGAATATTTTAAGTAATATATAAGAACTAAACAAATTATTTTGAGTTGAGAATGAAAATAAAGGCAAAACGCTGCTCAAATTTTCCCGAATTAATTAAAATACTTTAGCGAAAATTGTAAAGTAAAGATGGAGTACGGCTAAATTTTTATATAAGTAAAATATTTTCACAAAGATGAGGAATAAGGATGAATCCCTACAAAAAACTTGATAATAATAATGATAATAGTAAGGATAGTGGCAATTATAATAATAATAATAATAATAATAATAATAATAATAATAATAATAATAATAATAATAATAATAATAATAATAATAATAATAATAATAATAATAATAATAATAATAACAATACTAATAATAACAATACTAATAATAACAATACTAATAATAGTAAATATAAATATAATGGTAATGGTAGTAATAAGAATAATAATAATTGCAATAGTAGTGATAATGGATTAGAATAATACATATAATAGTAACAATGATAATGCTAGTAACAATAATAGGGAACATAATAGTTATAATAGGGATAAGGGTAAGAGAGATACTGTGAGGACATTTAACATAACAAAGGTGTACAGGCCATAGTAAAATCGATAATACGAATAACGATAAGAAGGACAATGGGAATGGGTATAACAATTAACATATGAAAGAAATAAGAGAAGAATGGGACATAAAAATCGAAATCGAGCACAGGCCTTCTATCGGCAGTTCGTTGGATCCACGGATCGTTCAGCCAATTATAGCATTAGTAATAGCGCTCAATTTTTAATAACGATTCACTCATTCGAACACAGCGAAACTATTTGTATGAGGTTATCTGGGTAACAACCATATAGTCGTAAAAATCTCAATGACCAGAAAACCACAAATTGTTATATATTTATCGTTGCCTTTAGTTATCATTATTATGATTTTTTAATGTAATTAGTATTTCGATGATTGTCACTATTAATAATGGGTCAGTGATACTAATCTCGTCAATTTTATTATCCACTTTATTTCTATTGTTGTTATTGGTACTATTTGGACTAATCTTTTGATCTCTAAGTCTTGTTGGATGATGAGGATAGACCCATCACCACATTTATTCTAAATAAATATTTTAAAGCAGGGCCTGGGAAGTATAGGGTCAACGTGCACGCTGAGGAGCGATTATAATATAGAAGCGAATACAGAACAAAACAATCCTCAATACGAAGAATCCCAACAAACTATAAAATCAATATCGATATCCCTCATGATCTATTCGAACAATTAATATGACAAATTTGATCCTTTTTATGAGTTGAACAATTATCATTCCTTTTATTTTTTACGTATAATTTGAATAATTATTATTTTGGTGTTGATATTTAATATGAAATTTATGTTTGAATCTTTGTGATCATTATTTATGTGTAACAATTATTTTATTATTTTTGGTATTTTATTATTGTATTTAATATTAAACGTGTATTTAAATATTTGTAATTAAATTAAATTTGCGAATATTAAAAAAATGAATAAAAGTAAATATCAACAAAACATAAATTGCTCCAATAAAAAAATAAATCATTTAAACAGAACAAAAATCTCTGAACTAATGAAATGCAAACAATTTTAAGTAAATAAAAAAATGAATTTCGAATTCCACCAAGTAAATGAATTATACAATAAACAAATAATAAAACTCTATTAAATATAAAATATGAATTATTTTCGATTAAATAAAACCCTAAGGAAATAAATAAGTAAATAAATTTTGGAAATAAAAGACTCAAAAAATAAAATAAATATATTAAATAAATAAATAAGCAAACATTTTTTGGTATAAATAGTGGGAAATTTATATTTAAAATTCTAACCAAATAGAAGTAGTCTTACAGTGGCAATCTTTATAAAACTTTAAAATCGAACTGCTAAGAACGTCCAACATTAATTTTTTGCATTCACTACATAACACGCACTTACATGCATAATAACATCTACATAACAAGTATAAATGTTCATCAAAAAAAAAGAAAAGGTTAATATTGAATTTGCAAAAAAACTTGTTCATATTGAATTTGATAAATTTTATTGTTTAATAAATTATTTATACAACGAGTTTGTCTTTTTATTTATATAAAAAACACCAGTGCAAAGTGAGACCTCACCAAATTCGAGACCTCAACAGTCTTTATAAATGATATTAGGGTCCTTACCATCAACATTATTATTATCATATTATTAGCCGGTATTAATAAGTTTACAGGCTTTATTTAAGTTAGTTGCATCGTTATCGATTTCGAGTTTCCACTTCCCTTTCCATTGTTTTGATCTTAAGGAATATGTGTTAATATTAAGGTTTTATGAGTGCCCACTAGACTACTCGATGTAAGAAGTTTAGCAGAGGTATTATTTAGATTTTAGGTCGAATTTTTTGGAGATGGGTGAAAGAGAGCTAGCCAAAAGACTAGTTACAAATCTTTCCACTGCCCTATAAAATTTGATGATTTGACGTTTGTGTCCATCGTTACGCACGACAGCACCCTCACGGGTACGAGCTGTAGGCGAAGAGACAGCACTCACACTGTTCGGTAGTTGTGTCATAATTTAATAACTTGTAGTTTGTTTGGCTGTGGGCCGGAAAAATTTCAACAAATATAGAACTAATAATCTCTTGTCGTAAATTATAATTGATTCATAAATACATTTGACATGAAAGTGTTCTCAGTAATAACAAAACATTCTAGAGGATACGCTAAAGCAGAGACTTACTTATAAGTATACTAGAGTTCGTATCTTAGAAAATCGTAGTTTCGAATAGAGTTCGTAAAGTGAATGTAAAAAGTGATATCTCGCCAAGAGTGATTCCTCAACAAAAGAACTTTCGCTAGGAAAATTGTTTAAAAATCTGTAAAAATGAATCGGTATATATACATATTTTGTGACCCTAACTTTGCGTGTTTTTTTTGGTGCATTAAAACAAAATTTGACTTTGATTTTACTTGTAATGTCTAATTCTAATTTTTTCATTTACTTACATTAAATAGATAATTTATTTTTATTAATTTTTAATTGAATATTTCCAACCAGAAATATTATATTTTTAACCAGTTTTATTCGTTAAAATGCTGGTTTTGTAAATTAATCTATTTTCGGTAAAATTTTCATGTTATCTTGTTATTTCTATGTTAATGTTCTTGGTGCATTTTGTAAAAAATTTTATTTACTTTTATGCTTTTGATTTTGTATTTATATTTTTTTCTCATAATTTAAGATGCTTAATTGATGTTATTAGGTTAGATTTTAAATCTTCATTGCTGTGTTTGCATGTTATTTCTTATTCCTTTAAACAAATCTTAGTCTTAGCCCAACACCATTACTCATTCCAATATTTGTGTTTCAACCCTTTCTATAATCTCAATTGTATCAACCATGATGGTTGAACCATCCCAGTCTTAAGTATATAAATTATATCAATTTGTGCTCTATCATCTTTTTGACAATCTCAATCATCCCAATTTGTATTATATTATTTTTGACATTGATTAAAGACAATCTCAATTGTCCAAATTATATATTTTTTATTTTTAAATGAACACTCCCTAAATGTGTATTATTTTACTTTATATGAACATCCAAATTATTTTTATTAAATTTTGAACTTTAAAATTCAATTTTGTAATTCCAAATCATAATGTAAATAAATTAACCAAATGCGATTAAAATAATTTGAACATTAAATATTTTATAAAATAAATCATAATAATGGGCGTTGAATCTGATCACTTTTTTCACATCTTTGGATCTTTCTTTCCAAAAGAAATAACTCGTCCATCTTTTCAATTAACGATGAGTCTGTAGTTTGCCTTTCTAGCTCAAAATCAAGAGCAATATAACACAATGTTTCTTTATTATCAAGAATAAGTTCTCTTTCGGCTGTAGTTGTAAAACAGTAACCTCTTTTTGTTAGGATTTCTATGAGATAATCGGTCAAATCTCTTCCAGTCAACACCATTCTGCTTATTGCACGATGCAGCGCTTATTCTGTTGGACACCCAGTCACATCGAAAGCGAGAGCTACAACAAAAACATCGTTATCCTTTTGCTCATTGTCATCATCGAGTTAAACCATTAAAAGTTCTCAATAAATTGTGGGGCAGTCATCAAAAAACAAAGTAAAATCCAAAAATTATATTCAAAATATCAGATCCAATCGTAATAATCGATTAAAAAGTTATTACAGAAAATTCCAACTTAATTTAATAAAATTACATAATAAACTTACATAAATTCCAACTTTTCAATTCCAAAAATTCTGCAATTTCAAATAACATCAAAAACTCACTTAATTCAAAATGTCATAAAAATTAAAAATTCCCACCAAATCTAGCCGTGAAAAAACAAATTTTTCAGTTCAACAAATTACAATTAAATCATTAAAATTTCCAACATAATTAAAATCTCCAAAATTCAACCACAAATCGATTCTTAATCACCAATTTTAAAAACTGCTCGCGTCTGTGTGTGCACACAAAATCAACAAAAAACCATCGCACACACAAACTCGACAAAAGTCACAATTCCTATTCATCAAGATTAAACAATGGGAAACCCGAAAGTCAACTCTCCACTATTTGGTTATCTTTTCACCTTGCTTTCGCGTTTGCCATTTCTTTTTTTTATGACTTTTAATGAAATATCGAACCAAAAATGGTATATAACTAATTATTTAATTCCAAGGCCATCCAGAAATTGTAAATATTTGATGTGATGACAAAAAATTAGGTGTTAATCAATAAAAACATTTAAATTCAAAAAAATGATTTAAAGTGCAAAAATTTATTCAAAATATTTTAAATAGTTATTTTGCAGAGAAAATTAGTATAGACACATGCCAAATGATTAGACGAATCCATTTATAGTAAAATAAAATCAAATAGGAGGTGCCAAGAAGAAAATATATAATAAAAGTAATTTAAAAATTAATTGGCTAATGGAGATCCCACAGCACTGTGAGAAACCCAGGCAGTCAACAAAATTATTAAATTGGAGCTAACGATCGACTAAATGTCGTCTAATTAACCAAAGTAAATCTGTTAGCGCAAAACCCGGAAGTTATAAATTAATTATACAAATTGGGTTAAGAGTGTTGGGCTTAAAGCCAAAATTTAAACAAAAATGGTATGATTAAAACAAAAAAATAAAAGTAATGAAAATAGCCATTGCACATAAAAAGCACCGCAAGCAGAAACTAAAAATAAAATAAAACCATCAATTAAACAAATTTTTAAAAAATAACAAAATTAATTAAAACAAATATTAATAAAATTGATAAAAGCTTACAGGCACAGAAAGAAACTCATATTTAATAAATAAAACCGCCAAAACCTTGCAAAATAAGGTTTAGAAAAAATACAGGCGGAAGCGGTGAGCAAGAAACAAAATTTTAAGGATCAAAAGGAATATTGATTAAAAAAGTAATAATAAAAATAAATTCGAAAAAATACAAGTAATATATCAAAAAATAGAGAAAAATGAGTAAAAAATTATAAAAATATTTAAAAATTATTTAAAAACCCTTAAAATAGCGAAAATTCGCCTATTGGTCGCACACATACACAAAATAACTATATAAGCAGTGGCAAATTTCATAATTTCAACTTTTACTTTAATTTAACAATCAATCTGATTAATATTTGTAAAACAATTTTCATTCTGATATTGAAAGTAAGGATTGTATTTTGTATTTTTTATTGTATATGTTAATGTTAATATAATTTTTAACGATTTTATTTTAATAATAATTTACATGCTATGGATGGTTGCGACATTCCGCAAGACGACATTGTACCACCCCACTACGTCCGACGGAAACATCGGTCTGAGTGGGTAATATAAAATCCGGGAAGAGCGCATCAGTTAGGGGAATAAGCATATGTAGACTTTGTTCTACATTTTAAGGTTGTATTTTCTTAAAAACCTTCCCAAAATGGGTCACACGGGTAGCTATGGATAGAATATAGGCGAAGTGGATACTAATTCATGTGATTTCGTTATTTTTTCTAAATAGTATAGTAATTTCAAAGGAAATGGAAGTATTTTGCTTTCTGGGGTTATCAATATTAAATGTGTGGACGAGAGTTCAAGGTCCTACTAGTACTAATCACTATGATATCGGTTGATTGTCGACAATGACAGAGGTAATGTGCAGCCTGAAATATTCCACAATGACTTGCAATAATAAAGTTGGGCCGAACGCAAATTACGAAAGAATAAAAATTCCAAGAACTCTCAATTTTTCTATAAACCTTAAGCTGAGTAACTTCGTGACTCCGACTATGCTATATAACTCATTAATCATAATTTCAATTAAATTATAAGTCAGATCACCCCAATTTATTTCAACCCTTACGGGTAAAAATAATTACTGCCAAATCTTTAATTCTGATTACCCCAAAATTCAGTTAATTTCTCAAACCAATATAACTGTTCAAATACCAAATTATAAATCACACCCAGACATCAGACCGTTTGACAGCGCCACTTGAGCACAACGACATGGAAACCGAATTACGTAATAATTCTCGAGACGAAAATTTTCATTAAGCAAGCAAGAAAATTTAAAATCAGCAAACCCGAATTACCATAATACAAATAAATCTAGAGTGCGGACAACGAGATTACTATCCCAATTTTCTAATATCTATCGAGCCTGAGCATAATAATTGAGAAGGTATAAAATCAACTACATTCAGTGGGAATCCAAAGCGCTACGTCACAAAAAATATCCTACCTAGGAATTTCCGACAATAGTAGTTTACATAAGATTTCTTTTCTGTAAGTCACTCCTAATAATTTCAGTTTAATTTTATACAAATTTATTCCAGGTGTATTAATTACCGAAAATTCCGAACCAGCTTCTGTACTCACCTCCCTAGAGGACGAACGTCGCGTTCTACGCGGGACATATGACCGAATTAAGAACCTCTAGTCTCCCCCCGAAAAAACCAAGGAACTTCATCAAAAAATACATAGTGGGAAGTCGATCCCAGCGAGTACTAATTTCTTGACTAACCACCTTGGTGCACAGAGCGTTCACAGAAGCCGAGCTCCAATTATTGATGCCCAATCACGAATGGGGTCAGGAGAAAAATATCATGCCAAGCCAGCACATACATCACGACGGTCCGAAGGGATCTCTGAAGTTCGCCGACATGCCCTTAGAACCTATTCCCCATACCGGCTAACATTCCGTTGCCGAGAGTCAGAAATCCCAAAAACAAACCAAATAAGAATCGCCGACGACGCGAATGTCGACGGGCGGAACACGCGCTTCTACTGGCACATTTGGAGCAAGCAAATGAGAGTACTCCATCGCAGATCCCCTCGAGCACTAATTTGGACAACGTTCTCTTACCAAATTGAGAGGATTCACGAATCATGTCTACAGCCGCTCACGACGATATGGAATTGAACATTAGATAATCGATGGATCAATTAAATGTAAATTTCCCGGAGAGGTTCAAATTGGCCATAGCGGCAGACCAGCGAAGGCAGAAGAAGCCTGAAATTATTGATCTTAGCGAGCTTCCCGGGCTAATCATTCTTTCAGCCTGTTTGTACACGGATTTAGCGACGGAACCTACCACGAAAGGTGATGTTGGTCAACCGTGGCGAACTCCGAAACACCGGTACTTTCCCGTCGATATAGATGAATGAAAATATGCTTAATGAAATCATCTGGATGCGAAAATGTTAATTTAATATCACTACCAATATAATTATTAATCGTTCATTATGTTGTTTCTTTTTCTCGTTTAAGTTTTTATGTAAATATAATTACATTCGTTTAATGTTGCCACGCCCGACGCAAAGTTTTATCGTACAAATGGATAACACAGGGTACTAGTAGATGGGTTGACTGGTGAATAATAATGATAGACCAAAAACGGATACCCTGGGAATGGACAATCCAAAGATATGGGATGAACCGATTAAACTTGAAATTAAAAAAATTAATGACATTAATACTCATAACCCTGAATTAAAATGATAAATTAAATTCAAAATAGATAACTGCACATTAGAAGTAGGGGACGTACAACAACAATTATAAACCTGAAATGCTTTTACCATATCCCCGTTCCAATTTGTTCTCCCCAAATTTCGGAGGGAAATACTGAATGAAACCCAAAAATTTCACATGATTGCATTGATGTATGAGTAAATAAAATAACCGATATTCGAATTTACAAAACAAAATAATAAACAAATAGCCTGATTTAAATACCCAAAAATTAATAGTGTCAGAAAAGTAAAATTCAGCGAGACGAAGTGAGGTATACTCAAACCCAGGCTGGTCGTGGTATTTAGTAGGTGTAAAGAGACGTAAGGCAGTCTAGAACCCGAGGTACATAATGGTGAAATGAAGTTATGGGGTGTATGAGAGAGAGAGGCCTACCCTAGAGAAACGTGATAGGAGGATGGATAGTGGAGGTAATTATGGCAATAAGAGATTAGCAACTCACCCATACACCAACTAGAGCCATGGAAATGTCCAAAATAAAATAAACATTTGTTTTAAGAATTAAATTAGAGGCAAGTTTCTAAAGAGCAGGAAAGTCAACAGAATTACCAGTTTTGTCGAAGACAAATCCAGAAGTTAAAATTTTACAATGTTTAGAACAGAGTTAAGAGAATTTCATTCAATATTAGCGTATCAGAATGGAGATCAGAATGAAGACTTATCCCAATTATTCTCAAAATAATTTTGCTATCATAAATAGTTAAAATGATTTGTTACACTTATCTTTATTAAATTAATTTCTATCTTAACTCCTTTGCCGAAATTAGACAATATTCATTTATAAGAGAATAGGTTTCCAAAATTGAAGATATTTCTATATTCTCATCGAAATTTAATTAATAATGTCAAATAGGTCTCTGAGTTTGATCTCTTACTTTATGACTGTTAGTTGCGTTACTTTAAGTATTAATAACGTCCATAATAAATATTTATTTAGTGTCCAATAATTTTAGTTTGATAGGAAATTTCCAGGAACAAGTAGAAATCCAACAAGACATGGAGAATCAAAATTTTATAATTAATGGATAAATTATTGTGAGAATATAATTACATTAATTCATAAAATAAATAACTAAATCACTTTAAAATGTTTACCAGATCTTGTTGACTTTCTACAAATAAATTGGTTTTATTCAAATCGTTTTTATCAAAGACCTTTTGGATTCAGCCCTTTCAAACTTCTGAAAAGAGGAATATTCGGGGACTAAAAGCTCTTCAACATATGAATAATTGTTGTTGTTTCTCGATCCAGAAAAAATGAGTTTATTTTCTCCAAGAGATTTTTGAGTTTTTTCATAAAAACTATTGTTATTTTGTTTTAATTATTTCCCGATTGCAAATTTGGAATTTGTGTTTGAAATGAGGTTTCTCATTTTATTAAATACCCGCAATTTACTGTCAAATCTGGAATCTTGTGAGTTAAATGACCGCAAATCATCTGACAAGGCTGTTTTAAACAAAATGTCAATTTCAAATCAACCATGAAGCTCGTTCTTTTCTATATACGCTTCTTTTCCCGCTGCGCTTTGACATGGTCGTAGGAATTCTTTATATGTTTCAGTCTAAGATATCCCTTTTCCGGTTTGACACAACAACTTTAGAATTTAAGGTTAAGAAATAAACTAGAAGTAGCTTAACAAACCAAAACTATATAGCACTAAACGCTTTTACTTCATTAAAATGGAACAGGAACATTTTAAACATCACCAATGATAGCACTAGAATAGTGAGAAAAATAATACATTTAGACTTCCAAAGTAGAACAGCAACTTAATAAATAATAAAACCGCAAGACTATATATCCTATAACTTATAAGCAGATAAAGCAATAAACAAAACACTTCATCATGGTCCAGAAATAACTGCACAATTGGAAAATTCCCCAAACTCTTTAAGCTAGTAGCATTTGACGAGATATTGAATCACTCAAGGAATCATCAAAAATAGTAGCCTAGTCCATGCAAAAGGAGCCGGTAAAGACTAATTCAAACGCAGATCGATTATTCACTGATACTTACAAAAACAAAATGGGAATGAAGAGCCTGACAAGGCTACAGAATACTAAACAAAATCACTAAATTGACTTCTTTTTTCGCTGGGCTATGAGCATCTTTGCATAGATCGTCATTATTTTTATATACACAATCTATTTTGAGATTTTAATTAAAATTATTATTTATTAATTTTCTGTTAACCCGGATTTTGGTGCTCCTTTCCCTCTCAATTAGTCACACTTCAATGTCCATATCCTATTTCCCCTTGATTATTAATCATATTCTTGACCACATTTTCGCCGCTCGATTTTGCCACATCATTTTATAGGTCAAGGAGAACTGTAGCGAGATTTGAACGGATTTAACATTTACACACAATTTAGGTCATCCATTTATCATGTGATCATCTAGTCGTCTTACAATGTTGGACATTTATACCTGTTTGACAAAGCCAGCATTCATATTAGATTATGTCAAAAAAACGGTTAAATTAACAATGCTTTGACTTTATTGTGACGACATTTCTAACCGAAAATCGTAATTACGCAGTATTTACATTTCTATAAAGGGGACCAATCAAATCCCAAGGATTTAAACCAATGATATACAACTTCCAATATTGAGAAAAATACACAAAATTCAAATTTCAAATTTAATATATTAAATGTCATTCGTGAAAATTGCTAATTAGAAATTCAGTTTCAATATCAAATTTCTGTGGGAAATTCACTTTTCTAGTTGCACGATCTCTCGGTTTGAATAAAAAGTGACTACCAAAAATAACAACTTGAAAATCATCACAAATTTTCAATAGAAAAACCGCTTTATCTTTTAGAATACTCTTCAGAGAACAATCTTCAATGGATGCGATTCGAAATAAATTTTTAGTTTCCAGTATAATAATTCCAGAAAGCCCAACTAAGTTTGGGTTGTGCTTGGATTTCTTTACGATAATTTCTGCTCCAATCAGATCCAACTTTAATATTTGTTCATTAGTAACTTTGGAATTTGTGTTTATTGAAGAACGTATGAGTGATGCAGAATACTGTTGGATATAAGTTTGCCAGAAATTGTTTAACTCTATTAATAAGGGTTTCTCAATCGATTGATGCTTTAAAACAGCATTAATAGAATTAGATCTTTTTTTCTTACTATTAATTCCTGTTTTTCTTTTTGGTAACAATGGAAACTTTTTCTTCCGTTTAACTGATTCAAAAACTAAAGTTGCTCCATCACGTTCTGTGAATTCTGAACCAGCTTCTTTGAAATAATTTTTGATAAAACTTATGTTAGTTGTATATTGACCTATCGAATTATCCATAGAAAAAATAGCATATAATAAAAGATTAAAAATAAATATATATATAAATATTATTTAAACAACTTTATTAAAATATAAGAGTTTTATTATTCCTATAATTAATAATTTAATAAAGTAAAATATATGGATAATTTTATAAATTCATCTTTTGAAAAAAAATAATTGCTGATAACTTGTGATTAATCTAGTTAGGAAAACATATAATGAAAAATACTAGCCTATAATAAAAGTGTGTTACACATAGTAAACATTAATAAACTTAGTTACCGATAAACAAAATAATAACTTATTCAAATTCTGTTTGATCATCTTCACTGATACTCAAACAAAGGCTAATGGGAAATGAAGAAATAGTAGAGACTACAGAATGGTAGACAAAACCCACTACAAATTGGAAAGATAATCAAAATATTACAATTAATATGTACTCGGATAGTAATACCCTTTTCAGCAAGTAATATGTACAACTCTTAACGCCGTTAAGAGAACCAGTCTCATTCAACAAATGCGTATTTGCCCTGCAACCATAGCATTGAGGAAGGCCAATCTACAAAAGTTACAATAACTTGAAAGCTGACAAAAATGTTGAGTATAATTTTAATTCATAGATGAGATTGCCTTCACTTCTATGAGAACTCATCACGACGTATCTTTGAGAGAACAAAAAGCTAAGCATACAATAGCTGCTTTAAGGACTAGAAATATTTTAGTTTGATATACAATGTCAAAAAATCGACACTTGCAAATACAATGTCCATTAAAATAGTTTTTTATTTGGAGTTTTTACAACAGTTTCTATTAAATTTAAATAGAGGTCAAGTTAAAAATGCAAAAATTTAGTTATGGACAATATTCCATTTCATAAAAAAGACGATATTGGCATTATAAGGCTTTAGGCTTTATATTCCCTCTTTATTCTTCATTTTGAAATCCGATAGAGAATATATCTACAAAGTAGAATCAGTAAATAAGAAGAAATAAGTCAAATTCTGAGCAACTTTGCTATATGTTATATGTTACACGGCTCAACATTGATTTCCAGAGATGAAAGTGTGGGTTATTTCCATGATATGCTTAGTTTAATCCCAGAATCTTTAAATGAAAGACCAGTTGAAGATGAATACTAAATTTAGAAAATCAATTTTTAAAGCTGATTGTATATTTTAAGTTAATTTTTGTGTTTTAAAAGGTAATTGTTGAAAAATAAAAAAAGAAGGGCGAAAATGTTATTTTTCGTCTAAATTAAATTAGAAGTTATTATAAGGACTTTTTTTGTTTTTCACCTCTGATTACTTTATAAGTGACATAATATTTTTTACAAAATTTGACTATGAATCAGATTTGTTTAAGGTATTCACGAATTTTTGGTACAGGCTTTTTAAAATTAGAAGTTGTCTATATTGAATGAGAAGTTGACTAGTTACGATAAAGCAGCTAATATTTTTAAAAGGAACTTTTTTCACAAGTTATTGTTAAGGAGCATAAGCCTATAAACTATTGTTGGATTATTATTCACGATAAAGTTTATTATGTAACTAATTTTCTTAAAGAATTGAGATATAAATTTTTGCTATAAATGAATTATTTAGAATAAGCACCTGGAGGTGAAGAAATTCTTTTGAAACGGATCTACATACGAACTTAATGAAGCGGTAATTCAGAAGATGCTATAATTATGATGAAAGATTATGAAATACGAATATTACAAGCATAAAATGTTCCCTAAAGTTAGTGGATTTATTTTATTTAAATTAATTTTATATTTTGTTGGCTAAAAGGATCCTGAAGATCTAACTGTACGTGAAATGATTTTAATTGCATTATTTTTATAACACTTTTGAGGAAATAAATCAACCAATTTATTCAAACAAAATCAGTTTGTGTAATTTTAGAATATAGCAATTTAATAGAATTAAGTTCAATAGATTTCGGTCGAGAGATTGGCGAGTCGTTTTCTGGAGGCTTGTCGATATTATTCCATTTGTCTTCATTTGGATTAGTTAACGCTGGGGAGTTATCAATCTTGATTAGATATAATATGATATGATATTGTCAATTCAATAATATTTAAGGCGACATTTTAATATTCTCTGAATCTGCCTTTTGTCAAGAAAATTAGTTTTCTATTCCCCAATTTTATAACATTACTTTCACAATTACATTTTTAAATATATTTGCATTAACATAATTTTATTTAAAATAGAAATTTATTAAGTTTTGAGATAATTTTTCCACCATGGGAGACTGAATATTAAAACAACGAAAAAATTGTGGCATATTTATGAATAAAAAAATCCTTCTTTAAAGACTGACAAGTATCAGAAGAATTAAATTTGTTTCTTACAAGCATGATGTTCTTCTGAATAGGGTTGTTCAAAAAGAAACATGGTTGGTGGTATAAATTTTCAAAAAATAAAAATACATGCGTGCCTCATAAGTTCTACATTGCTGTTATAGAAAATGTATCTCAACGCAGTTTAGTGTAAATTTGATGAAAAACAAGACTGATTGCAATGTTTGATTATGTTGGAAGATGGGCAAGTCATAGAGGTACATAGTAGGGTACGAGAAATATAGAATGAACATATATATCAAACGATGGATTATGATAATTGTGATGGCAACGATAATGAACATTGATGATCATGGCAAAATGATTGTAATGTGAAACAATCTAATTTCATAATTTATGCGATTGTGACAATTGTTTCTCATCTTTTGGTGTATTGATTATGACAATTTTATAACTGTGATGATAAAATTTTATTATGATATATACATTTTTCATTATTTTTTGGTCATATATATTGTGTTTTTTATTTTGGTAACAGTTTAAATTAAAAGTATTAAAGAGGCAAAAAAACCCCATACATATATTTAAATAATTAATAAAATTCCCTCTAACGGCTAATCTGTTTTTAATTTTATTGACGTAAGGCGTCACTATAAAAAACATAAGGACGCGAGACTTAATAATAATAATAATAATAATAATAATAATAATAATAATAATAATAATAATAATAATGATAATAATAATAATAATACCAATAATAACAATAATGGTATTAATAATAATAATATAGTAACAATAGGGCTATCAATAATAGTATAATAATAGAAATAATGATAGAAATAGTAATAATAATGATAACGATAGTATGATAATAGTAGAAATAATAATAGAAATCACAGTAGTGGGAGTAACAATAGTAATAATTAATGATAGAAATAATAGTTGTTTGATCGAGTAGCAGTCTGGTCCGAATCAGCATCCATTAATTTATTCAGTTCTTCATCATTGCCGATAGCAGATTGCCAATTTCGAGGAATAATACGACTTTTCTTGTTATCTCTTGCAGCATCACCAGCCAATTCAAGTAAATCAGCAGCTAAGTATTCCAAAACTGTTGCTCCAGCTCCAACACATTCAGCAAAATGTCCTTTCGCAACTTTCTGTGAATTCTACCAACATGAAAATGAAGACCAGCTCTTGAACTACGAATTCTGGTTTGAGACTTATTTATTTTTAATTTATGACTTTAATTCTTGCACTGAAATCGAGGATTTGATAGAACAAGCTCGAGAAGCCATATGCAATGCGCTTCTGAACACCTCATCATTTTATGGTAGAATTATGTTCGGTTAATTATGTTCACAAAACTCCATCAAAGTCGACAATTGCATTATTTTAAAAACATTTTGCTATGATGATGTTTTCGTTAATACATTTTCATTTGAAGAGTAAAACTAGAAATGAGCATGAGCAGAAATTTCAACATAATTTCCGATTCTGTTTCTGTAAGTGATGACATTATTTCGAACGGGAAAAAATTTTTAGAACTATTTAACGCGGCACAGAATAATCCACAATATTCATAAAATAATCCTCTTTCAGATAATTCAAGGTTTTCACCACATAATTTTGAATTAAACTTTTGCTTTTTAACTTGACATACAAAGTTAACTTCAGGAGATGAATCAATATCGTTTCTTTTAATATTCTTTGATTTATGAAATTTACTATTTGATTTTCTGGCTGGTAAAGATTTAGAGCATGACAATTTATCAGTAGTGTTTTGATCATTTATATTATTATAATTTTATTTGAAAATACTTTATTACACCTAATATAAAATAAAGATTCTCTTGGTTCATCATCATCTAAGATTTCAATATAATCAATTTTTGACTCAATTGGTTTTTCAGCTTTGCTTTTGGACTTTAATATTTTCGGTTCAGAAAAGTTGGATATACTTTTCGGTATGCTCATTTTTTAATTATTAATTACTGCTGTTTTCCCTGGAGATTCAGAGATTAAAGTATTATAATTTCTATCTTGTACAAATTGAGCTAACAATACTGTACCCCCAATATAATTATTGTAATTAAATGGAAACCCCGGGAGCCCTGAAGTATCTAATTTAATTTTAGAAAGAAATGTCAAAAATAACAAAACCAATTTAGTTTGCGTGTGACCTGATTTGCGAGATGGGTATAAAAGGAAAAGGCAAATTAGTTGGTCGAAGAGAATATTTTCGAGAGTTCAGTAAAGAATAATCTTAGAAGGGATATCAATCAGCCAAACAAATTAAAGTATTGCGCACGAGGCAGGGACATCTTGGAAGACGTATCCCTACACATGGATTTATTGTGAAATTGTGCAGAGTATTGTGAATTGAATCGATTTTTGTGAAGGTTGTGAATAAAGTTGTGATATATAGATTGAAAATAAATTTTATTCTGAAATAATTAAATAAGGACACCAAGGAGTCAGACCTAAACACCGACTTTCTATAAAAACCCAACACACTCATTCCGTAAGAATTGATAAACGAGCTCAAATTAAAGATAAAACGATATAAGTAACTTATTCAACTCTATCTATTTAATAAAAGTTCTGATCATGCGATGATTAAATCGTATTTCAAACAATATTTTGTTCGCCAAGTCTTTTTCAAATATGCTAAGATCTAAATTAGCAATATTTGCTCCTGTATCCAATAAATATCTCCAACAATTATCATACATAGTGGCAATAATACTTGGTCTACTACCATCGAATCATATTTTATAATTGATTCTATTTATTTTAATTTTTAATTTTTATTCATCACTAATACTTTCTCAAAACTTTTTTCTTTTAAGTTATCACCTTTATTTATCAATCTTAAATATTCCACATTTTATGTAATTGTAATATCATTATCAATTTTATAAATAATATTCAATAAATTTGTATTAATAAAAAAATTATTAATTAAAATATCATCCGATAAAATTTGGTAGCGGGAAATTCAAATGGACGAAACTTTACCAAATATCGTCCATCTCGTCCATAACAAAAAACAAGACAAAAAATAATGAAAGTTGACAAGATACAAAAAAGTTTTTAAAAAAACATTAAAAAATAATTGGAAAACAACATAACTAAGAAAATCACCCAATTTTATCAAATCAACTCCAAATTTATCAAAAAAAAATTGTATTTTAGAAAACTATGAGAATTAAGCTCAAAATGTAGTTTAATTAAAAAGAAGCATGAAAATCTGATTAGTGAAAGAAACGTAAATCAAGAATATTTGTTTAAGTTTAAATACCTTCAACTTATAGTAGTTTAAATATTAATGGATTTTAAAGATATTTAATTTACTTGTAGCATTTTTTAATTTATATGCTAGTAATTTAAGGTTAAATGATGCTATTGTTGGCAGTAAAAATTTTGAATTTTTGTAAACCCTAATTTAAAAAACGATGGTTGTTTTTAGTAAAATTTTAGTAAACCGAAGAATCATACTGGGCAACTTGTTTAGAAGTGATAATAATCCTACTAATTATGATATTTCTAATAGTAATTTTCAAAAAACTAATGCTGATAACTTTGAATATCGTAGAGAAATTGATAAGACTAGTGGTAAAGATTCTTTAGTTGACAATGATAGTTATTTAAAGGATAAAACTTTCAAAATGCACCAAAAATGCACTAAACCAGTGGTTCCCGTACCAGTACCGGTACGCGAACGTTGAGCTACCGGTACGAAATAAATAATAAGTAAAACAATATTTTGCGAAAAATAATGTGTTTTTAAACAATAATTTTCAAACCAAATCCGAAATACTTTAATAATAACCATTGGTCTAATGGTACAACTCGTACCAACAAATATAGTGTATATCTAAAATAGCGTAAATTAAATATGCAAGTATTTTTAAATAATCTCAAATAAATGTTTAACGATTTTGAACTTTATTAGATTATTTTTGTTATCGTAAGTGCCCTAACACATTTCTTTTAGGACTACACCGCTTTTTTAGGAATCTTTTTTTCAAAATATTTATTTACATGTACACCATTATATTGTCTACTACATACCAATACAACATCTTAAAAAGGTTGGGAACCACTGCTCTTAAGAAAGCGTTAAATTTAGAGATTATGTGAATAAAAATAATGATAAAGAAACGAACAACTTTATAAATAGAAATTTGTTTGAATAGTCAGCAGATATGCATGAATGTGATTTGGATTTTGTATTTTCTCCTTGATCTGTGTTCTGTACGCAAGATAATTGGTGTTTTGTTTTAACGTATCAAAAAGTACGCGGAAAACTACTCTATATAATTCGATGACAGATCGACAAAATTTAATGCATTTTAGTATATCACCAAGATCTTTGCTCCTTAGAACAAAAGAAATTGCTAGCTGTATTGAATCTGGATATGAATCATTAGCTAGCAAAGACGTCGAACGTATGCTTTTCTTTTCTGGGAAGATTTACTCTCGTTTGCGATAGAACGAAAATGGATCTTTGATCATAATGATATTTATACTTTCCCTAAAGAAGTGAAAGAACAAGAACGAGTACTGTGTAAAAAGATTACCATCACTATGTTGGAATATGCGGGAGATTTAGAAAAAATTGTTTAAATAAACGATTTGTTAATTTTGTTAACGACCGTCGTGAGAGAGATTAGTTTAACCCTACTATATAATTTGTCATGATAATAGTAATTCTGCTCAGTACAAGAGGAACCGCAGATTCGGATCACAGGTAAATGTGCTTGATCGAAAGGTCAGTGGCACGAAGCTACCATCCGAGAGATTAAGACGTAACGCCTCTCAGGGTATTTATAAATTTATTTGCTATGTTTAATTTTTAGATTTATTTGGTTAATCCGTCGAATATGGTTTTTGGGATTTGGTTATATGTATTAATATATTTATTAATATATAACCATATCCTTTAACAACAAAAGACTCGGAAATTTCATCCGATGATAAATTTATAAATGAAGGAAAATTGCTCACGAAACTTTGATTCTAGAAGTTTGCAGATATGATCCCGCAAATTAATGCAGAAGTTAGAAAATTTTTACTCCTTCAATAGTAAGGGAGGATTTTCATTTTCTTTAATTAATATTTTAATTTGTGCTGGGCACTGATGGGTTCTTAAAATGGTTTGAACTGCCTAAGGGTTACTATCCCCACCTAGCGCCTACATAAGAATTGAACCGCTAGTCACCCGTCAAAATTTGACGTTGGTACTGTGAACTAGTGTGTGGAAGGTTAGCAAAAGGTGAGGTCCTTCTCAAGAACTGCTAATGCCCTAACCTCCCTCGGGTCCATGAGCTGTCATAGAAGACTTCATGCTCTACTTGATTGTCCCCTTCTTACTTATCTATCTATTTAATTCATAATTTACCTAATCATTTGATCACTCAGTTCCCCATACTCAAAAACTTCAACTCCCATCCAAACATCAATAGCAACTTCAACATTAACAGATTATATTTAAGATTAATAGACAATTAACGTTGATAAATTATAGTCAAATTAAATATATGATCACAGAGTTAGAGGTGCTCAACATTTCCAAACGGATAAGAGTTAGAATCCATTGGCGTCCAAAATATGACCCAACAGGCGAGCTCGTTTCAACTTAAACTGCCGCTCCCTTTCCTTTTTTACTTGGACGGTTTTTCCTTCGGTTCCTTTTAGGTAAATCCCCTGGTGTACGGGAGGGACCTGGTGTCATCGTTCTTACTCCATCATCTTTTCCAGCAACATTCCGCAGTACTATGGCCTGTTGTTCTGCCGATAGTAGGGGTCCACTCTGCATGAGGCTTGTACGAATGTCATCTCTAAGTTTCCACTTGTTTCTCAAGCTCCTGGGCCTTCTGCTCGGCCAGCCGCAGGGCTTCATCCTTCTGACTTAACTGGGCCTTCAATGTATCCATTTCTACTCTTAACTTGCTTGCTGTCTCGGGGCGAAGCCACATTTGCTCCATGTAGCGGCACTTCCGCACCATGGCCTTCGCCCTCTGGGTTTGCGTTATTGCCGTTTGATGATATTCGACTATGTCCTTGTGAAACTGTTCTAACATCTTTCGTTGTGAGTCCACTGAACAAAATTTCTTTTTAGTGGTGGGTTACAGGGTTTAGAAATTTGTTTGAATTAGCCTGCGGTTGCCCCGTAACGCCATACAAAATGATGCTAACTGCCACTTGGCACCCGTTGCTAGGCAACGTTGGTAATGTGTTCAAGTGGTGGATTGTCCGCAAAAATTGAGTATTATCGCTAGTACTGTAGTTGCTCGGACAACCCTTGGGTTCACGAGCTGTCGATAGAAGACCTATGCTCGCTTAGCTCTGTCCCATGTGTAAGAGAATCTATGGTCGAATGTGGAGAGATGGTTAGAAATCATGATGCAAGTGTTCCTATTAATACCTGTACGTACGTGCATTTAGGAAATAATTTAACTACAATTAATTTATTGAAATCGTCATAATGAATGTTTATCGAGAGTTAATGGGGTGGATTTGCTGCTCGGCGTCGGGCACGCTCTTTGCGTCCCGGCCGACGATTATTTGATTGAGTGGTGGACTGATCTGCTGGTTGAGGATTCTTCTGCGCCATCTGGGACGGGGCGAGGACGAGCGGGTAGGTGACTGCTTCCCCCTCCCGACAAACTGCTAAGGCCACTTCTAATCCTCGGATTTGAGTCCGGAGACTTTGATTTAACTTGCGATCTTCTGCCCAGCCCCTTTGAGCCACGGTTAGGCGTTGGTAGACGGATTTTTGCCTGACCGGGTCCGCCCAGGTAGATTTCACTTGCTGGACCTCCTTGGTCAGCTGTATGATTTGTCCGTAAAGCGTTCGATTGCTCTGCTGTGCTCGGGATAGTTCCCGTTGTAATAACTGAGTTGGATTCATAGCTATTATAAACAAAATTCAATCTAGAGATTCATACACCATATTAATTTTCATTTAAACAAAATTCGTATACAACGAAGAAGGACTTTACCTGGCAAAACAACTAACGACAAGTTTATAAATTTTATTTGTTAAAGTTAAGATAACGAGCAATCGCCAATCACTAATATTGATTCAAAATAACACATGATTGTCACTACTGTTAGGGGAATTTGTTCACCACCCACTCTTCAGGTGTGAAGCCGGAAATGGCCATCATCGGCCTTTTAGTGCTGCGTGTGCTGCTCGGTGAGGTCTGTTGGGGGTGCCAGTATGAGTTGGCAATCCGACCCGCCAGCAAATCTTCCTCTACATTCGCCAAATGCTGGCGAGCTCGGGCCACCTGTGAATCCAAATCTCGCTGCTGCGTCAACAGGTCTTCCAATTGCTGTCGGGCTTGTTGGCGTATCTCTTCTGACGGGCTCCATTGCGTGGATGTGCCCACTCCCAAATTTTCTCGGTCGAGGAATTTCGACGGCGGAAACTCCGGGCATCGCTCTTGGCGGTGTTGGGCCCAAGCCCATCTCCAGCGATCTGCGAGGGAGAGTGTAGCATTGAGAGCTGAAATTATACATCTTCAAGGAATATTCACTTACGGGGGAGCCTCAGAAATGCAATTATCGAGGTTATTCTACTTGGAATTTCGGCTAATAGGAGTTAACATGGGTTGTGATTTCAGGTGGTTGCGGGAAGACACTTCCCTTGAAATATTTCGAGTATTTAACGTCATAGGGTTTCATCATTAAGGTCTTGGATAAGGTGTTTGTGACTAAACTTATCATGGGTCAAGAAGAAGACATATTATATTGTTTTGTTGTAAACACCCTTATAAATCCTATCCATTAGGTCCCCTTCTTCAATGTCGACAATCTCCTTGATTGATTGAGTATGTTTATTAGTGAGAGTTAAATGTATAACTAAGAGTAACATGTTAGAGATCTCATTCTATCGCCGATTTCATAGGCACCTGATAGTTCATTTAATTACTGAAATAACCAGTATAATCTGAAAGTTATACACCAAGGTTGTAAGCGTTAGGGAATAAGCATTAGCTATCACTTTCCTTAATGGAGCTCAACTACTGGACTATTCGTTCTAATCACAATTCGACGTCATATTATTAATCTTATTGCGGAACCGTCCAAGTTGATGATATTGTGTACTAGACTCTGCCGTCTTATGAATGATACATCGTAATGTAAATAGTTTATTAAATTAATACTGGTGGAAAACTACAAATTATCTAACAATGTTACCAAGAAGTTTTACATTCAAATCGTTTATTTATTATTAAAAGCGATAATTATAAAATTCAAAAAATGAATTACCACTATGCATGGCGACCAGTTCCGTCAGTCCCTCTCCTTCCAAGAGTGCTTCTGGCCATTTAATTACTCCCTCTGATTGCGAATTGTTTTCCATGGTTTTAGTCGATTTGCCGGATACTGAAAATATTGATTATTCGAAATAACTGATTTGGTTATCAATAACATCGATATTGTTTACAATTGGAATGTTCTATCCTGTGGAATTTGTCTCTTTCCGCTCATTGAATAATTAATGATTAATTTTCGGTGATTGTCGAAAATTCGACATTCCGCGACCTGGTAAGTTTCGTGCCTTATATTTTTTAATGTAATCAATTCGTTTAGAATTTCGTCAAGCATTTATATTGTAGTTGTCAAGGGTGATCTTTAAGTACCGCAGTGCAACAGTCAAGTAAATGGTGGGTAGTTTAATTTGGGATTTGTTTTCGCACGAGTTATCGTCATTATAGGGATTCAGAGGCTACTCTCTACTATCCTTTATTGCTTATCGATGGTGTTATTCGCTATTTATTGGATGATAGAGTATTTATTGTGCAAGGAAGAATAGATTTTGAATTTTTGAAGGTTTTCAGTTATTTTATTCCATCTTTACGATATCTACGGAATAGATTTCCTCATATTAGTTTGGATTATGAAATCATGGGTGCAATCATCAATTTCTTAAGTAAAATTTTGTTTCGTCTTACTTTGAATTTAATTAATTAAAATTTAATCCCATCGATGTAATTGATCTACAAACTTAATTTATTAATAAGGCGAGCTTTACTTTGTATCAACGATTCAGTTAATTCAGCCCTTTTTTAGTCGATGACTAGGAGTTAATTCAATTTTTCAAGTAACTAAATCATGTTATTTTAATATTAAATTACGAATTAATTTATCAATTATTTTATCATCTAGTCAAAGAATTACCTTCGTTGTAGTCAAAGAGTTACCCGATTTTTAATCAAATAAATTATTTTCCTTTTTAGTCCTGAAATTAGTTACTCAATAAGCTACTTCATTTTTAACCAGTAGTTACTTTATCCTTAATCAATGTATTAATTCAATTACCTACTTTTACTCAATCGTTACTTCATCTTTATTAATACTAATTTGATCAATGATTTACTTGTTCTGGCTTTACTGTTTATCAATAATTATAATAACTTAATCACTTTACTTTTACTAAATTATAATAATTTGATGAATGAATTACTCCATAACTACTCTAATTGTAAGCCATAGTCACTTTAATCGTTCTTTATCTATAATCAATAGTTATGTTAACTTACACTTTACTTTAACCGAATCGTTGAGTTATTCATTTAATAACTTTCTACTAATTTAGCTCAAAATACGAAATCAATTTAATTACCCCCATGATTTTTGTCTAATTTACTTCCAAATGTTAGTTTAATGTAGTTATATCAACGACTTCAATTTAATTTATTCCCGTACCCTTCCCTTTAATAGGCCTTAAGAGCATTTTATGTTTATATTATATTTACTGAGTGCCCACTGGACTACTCGGTGTGATGATTTTGAGCCGTGTGTAATTCAAATTTAGGTCGATTTTACAGAAAGGAGAAACGAGGAAGCAGTCAGAGACCCCTTCCTTATTTCTCGTTTCAGCTATAGGGATAATATTGACGTTACGACCCCTGCGTTCCGCACGCTGAGTCTTCACGGGTACATATCATTGGCGATTTTCCACGCTCTTACACAAATCTGTACTATGTAGATTTTGCTTTCTTGCGTTATGTGTTGGCTGTGGGCCGGAAAAATTTCGACAAATTATTTATTTATTAAACATAGAAAACAGTTTATCAATATTAATAATATTTATTAAGTATAAACAAATAAACATAATTACCATCCATGTCAATCCATACAATAAAAATTGCATAATATTGCGTAAAATAAAAATACCTCTCCCCCCACGCCGACATCCAAGCAGAGCTCTACCGAGGTTGCGAGGATGTGACGTGGAGAGAGGGCTCCAAAATAAACATTTCTCACCTAAAAGTAAGATTTTGAAAATAGATTTAAAAGGTTTCAAAATAGTTTCAAAATGGTTTTAAGATTTGAAAATATGGTTTGAAAATATGGTTTGAAAATATGGTTTGAAAATATGGTTTTGAAAATATGGTTTGAAAATATGGTTTTGAAAATATGGTTTTGAAAATATGGTTAACTTTAATGTGAAAATGGATCAGTATTTATACCTATTTTCTGTCCCTAACCTCGCATGTTAAATTTGATGCAGTAAAACAAAATTCGACCTTGTTATTTTCTAGTGAATTCTATTCTTTAATTTTATTATTTTTTGATTTATTTTAATAATTTTTCATTTAGAATTTTTATTGAATTATTACTAATTCAAATTTTTTGATTTAAGTTTCATTTTCATGAACTTTTATTAATTTTTCAATTTTGTCGAGTTTGTTGTGTTTTCTTGTTATGTTTGTGTTGGTATCGCGCGGATCTTGGTGCGTTTTGTTATTATTTTAATTTATTTTTGTGTTTATTAATTTATATTTAATTCTCTTTTTTCTTATATTTGATAGGGTTTAATTGGTGTTTCAATAGGTTTATTTAAATTTGCATGTTATATTTGCGTGTGTGTTACTGATCCATTTAAACATTCCTCAAGGCCGTTTACGTTCTGGCCCAACATTAGTTTCATCTTTATTAAATCTAATTTATACATAATGAGTGTTAATATAATTTTATATTTTGAACAATATCTCTAGGGTACATATTGTACTATCTAGACGGGGGAAGGGATGGGTATGCACTGGTTACTTCCTTACACGTCCCGAAAGCATCTACAACCGTGTCCATGGCCATGACACTGGTCAACGCGCCATGCCCACGGCTGGGAACACTCTGGGTCCTATCATATGATAATATTAAAATTTTTATGTTTTCGAATTAAAAATTTATGTTTAACCTTCTGTTTATGTAAGCTAATTTGAATTACCAAAAGGAAATCCAAATTTATTAAATTAAAAAGAAAAATAAATATAAAATTTTACTTTAACTTACTAATATATAATTTATAAATGTTTATTTATAAAAATTTTAATTTAATTTACTATAACATAAAATAATTTATTTAATATTATTGGTCACAGTTTTGAACCTAAAAACTCAAAGGTCTAGGATAAATTCAATTATATAGTTCCTTTTCTAGATGTGTTTTAACCTGCTTGCCGCTCATTACCATGGCAACGGGTTAAAAAATTCGTAATTTCCTACATTATAATTTTTGTATTTTTTAACTAATATTTTCAGGTATTTTAGGTTCCCCAGACCAGCCAGATCTTCTCAAGTGGCAATTTCTAGGATCAACGTCTGCTATCAAGTATAATCTTCCTTTAATTAATTATTTTATTCGTCATTAAATTACAGGATACTCAGAAACAACCCGCAAAGAAATTCCCGAAATTTGGAAATTATTTAATGGCAATTTTATTTATTTTTTTTTGTGCAGTTGACAAATTTTTTTATGTCTTTTTATTTTAATAAAGTTTAATGCGTTTACTTTTTATTTCTGCAATTACGACAATTATTAACAAGAACAATTACAATAATATTAATATCAGTAATAATTATCGAATAATAATAATAATAAATTTTGTAATAATAATAATCATTTCCGAGTATTTATAATAATAATAGCAACAATGATAATAATATTAATAATAATAATAATTTTAATAACTTAGCAATAATATCAATATTATCCTAGTGTCCGAAATAGTTGGAATGATAATAACAATAGTAATGATAGTAAATTAGTAATAATCATGATAATAATGATAGTACTAATAATGTTAACACTAATCATAATAGGGCTAGGTTAGTGGTAATGCTACTATATAGTCGACGACAGGTATAATAATATTAATAACACAGGTAATAATAATAATAATGATGATATTAATATAATAATAATAATAATAATAATAATAATAATAATAATAATAATAATAATAATAATAATAATAATAATAATAATAATAGTAACATAAATAATAATAATAATAATATTAGTATGAAAATAATAATAATAACAATAAAATAATAATAATAACATTGATATTAATAACATCGGAAGCATGATAAAGGTAATACTAAGCAATAAATATTAATGGTGCTATATAGATATTACGGCAACAATAATAGTATACTAATAATATCTATAATAATAATAATAATATAAATAATCATTTAGTAATAATGATAATAATGATAGATGATAACAATAGTAATACTAGTCTGAAAATAATGATAATTTTAGCAATAATAACCATAATAATAAAAATTCGAAGCTTACAACATTAATAATAATAATAATAATAATAATAATAATAATAATAATAATAATAATAATAATGAGAATTTTAGCAATAATAAAATTTTTAAATACATGATAGTCACGTCGACAGTTGTTTTGTGGGTTATAGGGTCGTGGGTTTGGTTTTATGAACTGACCGAAAATTTTTCTCTAACGAAATACTGAAATCTAAGTAATGGGATAACGTGAAATTTTTGGAGTTATATTCGAAATCAATTTTGACTTTTATGTTTAGAACGTAAATTAGTTACGAATGATGTTACCAAAAAATCTGATATATGGCCGATTAAACTTTCTATTGTGGTTAGTCTTGAAGCATAATGTATCGTAACGGAATATAATTTGCCAATTAACAAAAATAATCTATCTAATTCTTCTAGATAATGGTCTACATATTTTTCTTTTATTGTACAATAAAACTTTATATTTACCCTTTCCCAGGACCTCAACTCTGCTCTTTCGAGGGTTGGGCGATAGGATTTAGGAAGGGGAGAATATTGGACAGACTTGGCTACTGCCTTCGCCGCAGCTTCCCACACTAACAACCGGTTCGATCCGGGGTACCGAAAAGAAAACAATTTGATTTTTCTTTCTTGTGTGCATGTGTGCTATACTTTTGTAGGACACAATTTGATTAACATGCTCTAAGATTAAATTCTTTTATGATGGAGGTTTAACAATAACCGAGTTAAGTCGAAAATCATCGATCATAAAAACATTTCTTTAAAGCTTCATGATTTAAAAAAAAATTTAAACAAAAATCATCAATAAATATTTCATATTCAAAAATAAACATAATCAAATACAAATAAAAATTACTTTGCTTCAATTAAAATAAGTTTTGAGAGAGTTAAAAAAGGTAAAAATGACTGACTTTTGCTCAACCAGCACCGCCTTATATATCATGATTGTTTGTGTGTGTGTTTTGATGCAGTAAAACAAGGAATTTCTAGAATATTCCAAAATTATAAAAGTTTTTATTCTTTTCGATTTAAATTTAAATTTTTACATTTTTATATCTTAAAATTTTTATTTATTTTATTTTTCTTTAAATTTCCATTTTTATCTAATTTTAAATTTTCTGCTCAAAACCACACAGGCGTTATCGAGCTGGTTAAACAAAAAATGGGCTTTATCAGTTTTTGCCCAACATTTGTATCATATGTTTTTATATTCAAAAGCCAAACCAAAGAAATCTGGGGATGGTTGGCAGGCCAGATGCTCGGAGGGGTGTTTCTAGGGTAGGCCAACACCTCCCATTGGGGTCTGGAACAGAGACCCTGCCGCCAATGCCTTTTAGAGCATTTTGGATTAAATGGAGTCAAATTTTGAATATGTATAAAGATATGTTGCAATAAATTGCATTTACAAAAACCTAAATATTTAATATATAATTCAAATAGTTATAATTATTATAATTCAAAGACATAGATTTAGAAAAACAGTGAGCCGCCGCATCGGCAGTAAATCGAATAAGTTGACGTCCTTCATCCTGCCAATGACAGTCTGGCTTCTGCATGAACCCCAAATAATTAAATCGAAAATCAAATCATCGTCTTGTTTGCCACGTCGAGACCCAGGTTCGTGTCCCTCATTTTTATTCTCTAATATTGCATGTGAATCGATTTTAATTCTGTACATAACATTAGCTTAATAAGGAAGTGGAAACCTCACAATAAATTTGTAGAACATAAAATGGAAACGAAACTGATTTGGATCTTTTACCACCATTATCCTGTCGTTAGGGCACCAATTCCTGGATTCAAGAAGGAGAATCTGGTCACAATCAGTTGAGACGATGGGCATCGATCTTGTCTGAATGCGAGCTGTATCTTAGAGCTTTCCGAGTGTTATTGTGACTCGCTAGAACGTATTCTTGATTATTTTCCATTGTTTTATGACAGTGCCGAAGTTTGCTTCGCATTTTATACCCATCTCTTCACACATGATTAGAGCCATGAGTCACTCTCGTACTAGTAGAGTTTGAGAACAATCCAAGGGTCGGGCCTTCACCTAGTACGTGTTATATTTCGAACCGGCGACCTCCATATCATTACTAATGAGTGCCCGCTGGACTGCTCGCTGTTGAGAATTTTAGCCGTTGTGTAATTTTATTTTAGGTCGATTTTTTGGTATTGGGTGAAAGAATAACATAGGCCAAAAGACCCGCTTCCAATCTTCCCTCTACCACTATAATTTTTTCATTTTACGTTCGGATCCGCCGTTATCCACGATCGAATCTTCACGGTCGCAGAACCGTTGAAGGTGAACTGCGCTTACACGGTTCCGTCATAGTGTGTAATATTTAGTTCTCGTATGTATGGGCTGTGAGCCGGAAAAATTTCGACAAAATAGAGAACCATATACCTGTCCTCAAAACGTATAATTAGGCATAACATGTACAATACTTTCATTAATCATTCTTCTTATAGGACAATCGTACATCTTACTTCGTAAATCATACAATTCTCAAAATGACTTGAACATTGATTTGTCACGTAAGTTTTTTCTCTCACGCAAGATTTCTGTCATCACAAATAAGTTGAGTAATTTAAACAAAATGTTTAGGTTCTTATAGATATGCTTACTATTCGCTAAATTTGTTGTCATTTGATATTACTTCATTGTTTTTATTACAATGAAGGCCATCGAGTTTTTAAAAATCGAACTAACAAGCATGTGGGAAGACAAAGGCAGACTAATTCAACAGCTGCTGTGTGGTAACAAGAAAATGAGCAAGACTATCGCCACGTGGTTAGAGACAGTTAACCGAAGTTCAAGAAGCATTGGAAATTGAGCGGCAGAAATCTGAAGCCCATCATACTCAAATACGAATAATTAGCAAATTTGTGTTTTTTGTTATTTTACTTAATTCTACTTATCTTACTAATTGTTACACTTTTGGTAAACACCCAATGGGTATCACTTCTTTAAATCAAATACAATATGATTTATCGCTTTCATCGGTACTCTCTTGTTTCCTTTTAAATAAAATTATTTCAAATTTCTTTGTTGACCAGTTTGCGGCTTTCTATCTCTTGTTCTCTGGTTTTATAGCAATTTCTTGCCCATCAGTTATGCCCGAAGAAAATATAAACATTTCTGAGGCGGATGGCAATTTATAGACAATTAACCTTATTCTCGGTAACCCATAATCCTGACATTCGACTGGATGTCTATTGATTAAAGAACTCCTAACCCTTCTATATACCTCTATTTCTCCCATCCTAAAAGGTTTTTAAAATTAATTAATTTTTACTTTTTTTAATTAATTTTAATTGTTTTTTTTAATTTCGAAATCTTTTATTTTTATTTCTTGTAAAACCCTAATAGCCAGGGCCGGCTTTAGTACAGGCAGAGCAGGCGGCCGCCTGTAGCGGCCGTTTTATGAGGCGGCCGAATGCGTCCCTTGTAATTTTAGTACTTGCATGTAAAAATTGTAAAACAATATTCGAATTTTAAAAAAATATCGTGTGAAAAAATAATAAAAATAATAATCTCGGAACATCAAAGAGGACTAGAGGAGGCTTGTTCGCGCTTATTTGGTTTGGACAGGAAAAAGGGATTTGCTTAAACGCTCACAGTACGATATAGCTAATTGATAAACTATACTGGATAGCTGTAGTATTTATGAATGTTCCGGTCACAAACCCACAAAATTTAAAGTTGTTGATACTATTATTATTCCTTATTTTTTTATTTAATTATGATTACTGTTTGAGGTAATATTTTTATTTCAAATTTGCATTTTTGTGTTATATTTACAAATGAATAATTAGCAAATTTGTGTTTTTTGTTATTTTACTTAATTCTACTCGTGTTAGGGGCGGCGAAAAAAAATCTTGCCTGTAGCAGCAAAAAGTCTAGGGCCGGCCCAGTGTATGAGTAGTGTAAAATTTATTTAATTTAGAATAAACTTGTACTAAACGGACAGAACTTAGCAGCACAACTAATAAAACATATTTGTGGAGTTTAGCCTGAAACTCCGAATGAATGGTTTTACATGTACTAAATCTATTTGTAAATTGCTCAGTTTGGTTTAGTGACTTTTGAAATGCTGTGGAAATAGCGAATATGCACGAATAAATTTCATTGGTGTAAAAATGTTGCGAAATTTTAAAAATGCTAAATCTCGCATTATAGCATTCCCCGTAAATAGCAAGAGTGTTATGGAATGGAGTTATCGCGCACTATGTATGAGTTCTTGAGCATCATATTTTTGTTAGCAGTTATTGATTTTTAAATTCAAATATTGATTTTTAAGTGCAATATAAAGGTACAATTACTTTTATAAATCCCATAAGGCATCATTAAATTTAGTAAAGGCAAAACTGTTGGATGATGAGGGTAGACCCATCACCACATTTATCCTGAACAAGTACTACAAGGCGGGGCCTGGCAAGTTCAGAGTGAACATATATGCTGAGGAACGGGCATAAAACAAATAAGTCCTCAAGATGCAGAATCCCAAATCAATGTCAATCCCCAATATACAGAATCCCAGCAGAACAAATCAATATTCGAACAACCAAATCTATTCCTTGTGTATCAAACAATTATTATGACAATTATTAATTATAACAATCCGATGTGAATAATTAATTTGAACGATTACCACATTTGTATTTGAATTTTAAACAATTGTTACGTTTGTATTTTTAAGCAGTTGATTCGGGTTTAAACATTGATAATCTATTTTATTATCTTTTGTAATATTAATTTAAGTATTATTATAAATTATTTTATTAAAATTTTTGGTTTATTGATATTTAAATGAATTTTAAATAATTTTTGGTTTATTGGTGAACACAAAGCAAATAAAGGGAAAAACATTTTAAATAATCCTTGGTTTACACAAAACAAATAAAGTGAAAAACATTTTAAATAATTTTCGGCTTATTGAATAAATATTGGAATAGAATCGAACGTTTTAAATAAAATAAATAAAAATCAATTTAATGCAAAATACCCGAATTTTAAATAAATAAATGTACATTAAAAAAATAAATAAATTTAAATTGACAAAAATATTTTAGTATAAATACCGAAGTATTTATTAGTCAATTTGCCCTTAAACTTTTAACCAAAAAAAGAAGCGGTCTTAAAAAAGGAAATCTTTTTAAGATCTTAAACTCGAACAGATAAAGTTCCACACGATTTTTGCACGCACTCACACAACACGCACCTACACACATTCTAACATTTACACAACAAGCACCAAACTTTCAATTGTTATTTGATTATAAATAAACTTTGTTTATCGGAAGAAGTTGAACCTGAAAGTGTATATTTGGTAAATTTTATTGATTAATAAGGTATATACATATATTTGACTTTGTCTTTTGATTTATATAAGAAACCAGTGCACTAAAATCGAGACCTCAACAAAACAATGGTAATGAAAATATTAGAAATCCAAAGAAAAATGATTTTTGTAAAAAAATTCTATTTCTAAACATTATCAATTATTTTCGGTTAAAGAAAATAAAGTAAGTTTTGTTTTTGTCTGCCCTATTTAAAATTTATAAGGTAAATTCACGTTTCACATATTTTTATAAAGGCATTATCGATTTCAGTGATATTTGATTTTTCATATCAAAATCGTGAAAATTTTTCAAGTCCATTTTGATAGAATTATTTTTGAAAATTATCGATTAATTGCGTATTCCTTTGGATTTATATGGAAAGAGGAAACTTTTTGGGATTTAATGATTTTTTCGCCGAACAAAAAATTTCTCATTTTTATGCTGTGGGTAACTAAGGTAAATTCTGACTTCTTTACATAGTTACAAAAAATTAATTTTTTAAAAACATCAAAAATCCTTTCAAAATTTTCCACCAGTCAAACTAAAATCAATATCAAAATTGAGCTTTCACCGAACAAAAAGAGTCATAGACATTCAATCACAAAGGAAATCGAATGAACAAATTACTTAAATAAAGAAAATAATTATTGGAAATACTTTAATTTTTATTCATTTTTTAATGAATTAATTTTTAAACTTTTATTAATTATTTCATTTTAAGTAATTAAATTACTCCATATTTCTTCTTTTTAATATATTTCCTTCGGTGGGTTTTATCTGTGCCGAGAGCTGAGTCACCAGAGGTGACTACTGATGTCTATAAAATATAAATAGAATGCATTATTATAAAAGTGGAGTACATTTTCGCCAACAATAGATTCATAATTAAATGTAATATTGCCTGTAAATTATTAAATAAAATCGTTGTAAATCAATATTTATACTCTCGATATTAACAAAAGGCATTATTACTGAACCAAATTTGAATTGCGGATTTTTGAATTTGATACTTTTGTTGGGCCGAAACAAATTATTTGCTGATTAATTATTAAGAATTACCAAATTAAAAGTAATTTACATGAAATTTTTCCATATTTTTTAATTGTAATTAAATCTAAACTTTGCGAGCACACAGGTTTAGACACTCTGGGAATAAATGATTTTAGCTTTTTATCATGGAATTTATTATGCTGAAAAGAAGACTAGAATTTAAATAATTAAAATAAGCAAATTTTACCAATTTAAAATCTTTGCAATTATTTCTATTAGACCAATTCATAAGTAATTCGAATGCGAATTTGATTTATTTATGTATTTAAACAATTGTTTACCACAACTGAATTATTAGTGTTGAAGTATCTATTTATAAATTATTAAAAATAACAGTTTAAAATTTTATATATAATTCTTTTGTGTATTTCTGAAATATAAATTTGAAAATTTGAAAATTAGAAGTGGAAATATTTTCTATTTATTAAAAAATGAAGAAAGTTATTTATTAATTAAAAGATAACGCCAATAAAAAACTTTTCGTACGATATATTTCGATAGCATGGCTATCATCTTCAGGTACTCAAAACCAACTAAAAATATTATGAATTAACATTTAATTTAAACAAATTTTTTTTTATTAATTTAATTTTTTAATAAATAAATATTTATAAAATATATTCAATTCAATTTTAATTATTTTAAAATTTTCACTAATATTCTAATTTTTAAAAAATTAATGTAATTTAAAATTTTCAATTATTTTAATAATATTAAAAAAACAAACATGATTTAACATACGTAAACTATTTAAAAACATTCGTAGTCACAGCACTTTGCACATTAATCTTTGGATCCAATGACCTTCCCGTCATCTCTGTACTCGAGTTCTAGAGCATTGTCGATTGAAGGGTTTGACCAATATTAGTGAACACAATAGAGGCTGTAAAAGTGAAATAGGAATGTCTGATTTTAGAATTTTGTTGAGAAGTTTTAATAATTATTGGGAACGAGTGATATGTAAAGCATTGCTGATAACGTCATTGAATCTAAAGATTAATGTGCAAAGTGCTGTGACTACGAATGTTTTGAATGTTTTAAATAGTTTACGTATGTTAAATCATGTTTGTTTTTTTAATATTATTAAAATAATTGAAAATTTTAAATTACATTAATTTTTTAAAAATTAGAATATAAGTGAAAATTTTAAAATTTTAAATTAATTAAAAGTGAATTGAATATATTTTATAAATATTTATTTATTAAAAAATTAAATTAATAAAAGATAATTTGTTTAAATTAAATGTTAATTCATAATATTTTTAGTTGGTTTTGAGTACCTGAAGATGATAGCTATGCTATCGAAATATATCGTACGAAAAGTTTTTTATTGGCGTTATCTTTTAATTAAATCGTTGCCAAATTTATTTAATTATTTATTTATTAATATTAAAGTAAATGCAATTGAAAATTAGTGGTACTGAATCCATGTCCAGGCGCATATTCACTAAGTTTTATTAAAATACAGTAAAACCCTCACAAAGGACCACCTTTTCAATAGGGGCAACTCTTTAAACGGGGCATTTTTAGGTAGTCCCGGCAAATTTCCCGGTGAAATAATGGTTTCAGTGCTTAATAAAAGGACCACCTCTTCATTCGTAGCAGGGACCACTATTTTGTGGCCCCTCACGTCTATTTTCTATCATAAATTGTCTTGATCATGAACCACATTTTTGAATTGAATGACTAAAGTAAACCTTTATTTGATATGAAACACGTATGAAATTATTTAAATATTATCATTCATATTTAAATAGGCATACTTTATTATATCGAATAGAGCAATTTCGATCAATATATAAATAAAAATCATCCCTAGACTGTCAATAAATTTATTGCTGATGAGTAGAAATCCCAAATCAAAGGAGAGAAACGAGTTATCTCTCGATAAAAAAATTGCAGTTCTTAACCATTTAAAAGAAAAGTGCTTGAGTGAACGAAAGACAGCAGAGTTATTCAAAATTAGTAAAACAGCTGTTAATCGAATAAAAAAGCAAGAATTTGAAATACGTAAAAGATTTGAACATGAAAATTCAAATCTTTGCAGAAAACGTAAAAAAAATTGTTTTGATGAAATAAACAACGCGGTTTTAATATGGTTTCAAAAAATGAGATCAATTAACGCCAGAATATCTGGACCAATGATCCAGGAAGTTGCACTTGCGTTTGCCGAATGATTTGGCATTACGACATTTCAAGCTTCAAACGGTTGTTTGGCTAGATTTAAAAATCGCGAAGGAATTTCTCAGAAAATACTTGATGGTGAGTCAAATGAAGTATCTACTGAAACAGTCACTAGTTTTATTGAACGATTTCACTTATTAACTGAAGAATTTGAGTAGGAAAATATTTTCAATGCCGATGAGTGCGGTATGATGTATCGTGCACTGCCTAATAAAAGTTTGGTTCAGAAGGGAGATCAGTGTAAAAACGGAAAGCAGTCAAAAGAAATGATAACCGTTTTACTTGCTGCTAGTAATACAGGTGAAAAGTTAAAACCACTGGTTATTGGAAAATATGAAAATCCAAGATGTTTTAAAAACATTAAAAAGGGTAATTTACCGATTACTTGGCGTTCAAGTAAAAAAGCCTGGATGAATTCTTCAATTTATTTACAATGGTTAAATGATCTCAACAATGAAATGAAAAAAGCGAATCGAAAGATTTTGCTTTTTGTTGATAACTGCCCCCCACATCCTCCAATTGATGAACTTTCAAACTTAACTGTTAAATTTTTACCTCCGAATACAACTTCGAAACTTCAGTCACTTGATCAAGGCATCATTAAAGCTTTTAAGGGCTACTACAGGAAGAATTTGATGAAATCAATTATTGTTGATAACATTGAGAAGGACATTAAAGAATTCACTTTATCAATTAATATACCTTCCGCTATTAAACGGATTGATCTAGCTTGGAAAACGTATCAACCAAAACCATTTGTAATTGTTTTAAAAAGGCAGGTTTTACGAAGTTTAATAATGGATTTCTGGCTGTTAATGAAAATGTAATCAATGATTTAATTGATGATGATTTTGATAATATAAATTTCAATAATTTAATCAGTTCAGATCATGAAAAATGGAATGAATATCTTTCATTCGATGATGATTTGGCAATTTGTGAAGAAATTTGCGAAGAAAATCTTATTGATGATGTGATGGAAGAACTAAATGAGAAAAATGGAGTTTCTGATGAGCCTATACTTGATGATAATTGTGAAACCTTTATACAGGAACAGGAAATTAATTTTAATGAGGCAAAGGTATATTCAAGAAAATTAGCCAACTTTTTACTGAGAGAAATTCCTGATTCTGTTTCCAAATTATATGAGATTGAAGAACATCTTAATAATAATGGATTAACCTCAATGATTAAAAAAACAATCAAACAAAAATTGAAATGTATTTTAAAACTTCTGAGGTTATATGATACTATTTATAATATGGAATGTTTTCCTATTGATTAAATCTGAAATAAGGTATTAAAGCGATTAATAAACTTCATTGTTTTAATTTTTTTCCTTTTCAAATTATTGTTAAAATAGTTTATTTAAATTTCACTAATTGGCTTTAATTTATTATTTATAGTTATCTTGGAAGTAGAATGTAACAGAGTGAGATATTACGTCATACTTCAATATGCAACTTTTGATCTATGGGGAACCAATTAATTTATCTTCTATAATTCGATTAAAAACAATACTTTTTTAGATATTTTTCAATAAATATCTAGAATTTATGAATTTTTACTTAACTAGAATATACATTATTAAATTACCATAATTTTGAATGGAATTTCCTCCAAGAGGACCACCTCTATAAAAGGACCGCATATTGCTATCCCCCTTAGCGGTCCGTTTAAAGGGGTTTTACTGTAATCATAAATCTTTATATATAAACATTTTGGTAAAGTTATATCAAATTTCGTAATATTTTTTTAACGATTTTTATCAACAATATACTAGTTAAAATAAATAAAATTTTGGCGGCAGGGTAGGTCTATTGATAAATTCAATCTAACAAAATATTAGAGAACAGACCTGAATAAATACCGGGTGGATATCTATGCCGAAAAAATATGGTTGAGTTTCAGATTCTTAGTTCCAGTTCACAATGTTATCCGTAAATAACTATTTGTGTTTTTAATTATTTCTGTAGTTTTATTTCATTCTGTATGTAAACATTCTTTATCTGACCCTGAATTATATCTATTTTATTAATCAGACAGTAATTTATAGATGTGCATCTTCGTTTAATATAAGGTAATGATTCTTAATCTGGGTGGTACCGCCTCCTGTGGACGCTGAAACTTTTTAAGGTGCAGTAGCGGATTAATAGGCAATTCAGGGCTTTCAAGTGGTCTTGGAGTAGATGGTCGCTCATAGAAGAAATTAATAACAAACCCTTTGAAACTAATAATTTTTGTGATTTTGCAATCAAAATCATTGGAAATTTAAATTCTGAATTATAATTCATGTTATTACTGTTGGGGTTGTTGGTAAATTCGAATAGGAATTATTGTCAATCTGACTCCAAGCGTACTTTTAAACAACAGTAAAGAACTTCAAACGAAATAAACTTTATTGATTAATACACTTGATCTCCACTTTAAAATGACACAACGAATTATCAATCAATTACAACTTGGTGCTTATTACGACCCTTCGGGAAGAATAGCACTTTTCGGATCAATTGGCTTTACAATCACTTGACTACTGTGGTGGGTTTCTGAAATCGGTAACTCTGATTTAGTTGCTTTGCTTTGCTTTGACTTTGCTTAATTTCTGTTTCAAAATTCTCTTTAATTTCCTTTTGTCTTTCTTTGTCTTCCTCAATTTTTGTCTTATTTTTTTGTTTTATTGATTTCAATTGCGCTTCCTTTTATACTCCATCCTCCAATAATACTTACTGATGTCGAATAGAATTTCTGCTGTCTTTTAACGCTAATTCCTTTTGGGCCTCCATAATCACTGACAGCTGTCCAGATAAATCATTTTTTAGAGATGCCCTTTCCCTGATTCACATATAACATTTCTTTCCTTATCTTGAAAGAGCTTTCGAAATAACGTGAAATTTTCCTTTTGTTTTTGTTTTCCTAAATTTGCACTTGTTAATTATAAATGACCTTCTTTTATTTAATTGTCAGTTTTTATTGATTTTCTCTTGTTCCTTTCTCGTTATTCGACTTTTTTTTTCATTCCCTTTTTATTAATCTCCAGAACACACATCTTAATCACTTATCCTTGTTTCCCCCAATCATTTTACATGTTTATTAATTATTTTACTCCATTATTTAGGTATCCTCAACATTACATTTGCACAGTAGATGAGTCTCAACGACTAAGTTTGTTTGACAACTATGGGTATTTGCAAGGATTTGTTAAATGTTGATTAATGTATCACAAGGTTTTTTATGTCGAAAATATCAGATGACTTGAACGAAGAAAACTGTCAGAAAGAGAAGACGTTAAAGGAATTCTGTCTTGCAAAGTGAGCGGTAGTTCAAAAAAGTTTGGAATCCATTAATCTAAGGGCTATTTATTCAATGTTTACTACAACTTAACACATTAATACAAATTATATTATCATTTTTATAAATTTAAATATAATATCACCATTGGTAATATATAATTATAATTATTTACAACTAGAATAATAGTAAAAATATAAAATTATTAATAATTGGTGTAGTCAGGTAAAAACGCTGCTGTAAAAATTTAAATAATAAAATTCTAATATTATTAACGTAAATGCAAAATTAATATTTATATTGCATAATAAAATCTAATAAAAATAAAGACAGAAAAATTAGTTTAGCTGTCCAAAAAAATAAAAACCATTTTATTGTAATCTTAAAATGTAAATCCTGACATTACTTAAGCCTCTGGCGGAGACCACGGTTTAGCTATGGGTAACAACCTTTCACCGATTTTAGCCATCATCTATATCAAGGGTGGGCAACCTTTTTTGGGCAGGGGGCCGTATGAAAATTAAAATAGTTTGAAGGGCCGCATGCTATTTTGTTTCAATAATCAAGAATTCTAAGCCGGATCAGACAATAAAATCAACACATTTTGAGCAAATTAAAAAACTATAATTATATTACATACTGAATAGTTACTAGTACAGTCTTGCTAGTACAGTTAGTTAGTTTGTAAGTTAGTTCTTTCTTTGTTAGTTACCTAGTTACTTACTTTTAAAAATATTTAATGGGATTTTTGCAACTGCGAGCATTTCTTAACAAGTTTTCCATAATCCGGAGTTAAAGTACTGGTTGAAATCCGTATTATGGAATCCAAATTTGTATCAGTGAGCTGGGACCTATACTTCGATTTATTGATGTTTATGCAGAGGAAAGGTTATTTCTGAATGAAATGTAGGAAAATAATATTTCTTTGCATTTTTTTTTATTTGTTTACGCAGTTTTAAAAAAATATGTGAAAAGTCTAAAGGGTCACATAAAACGTCGCCGCGGGCCGTAGGTTGCCCACCCCTGATCTATATGAATCATATAGAATCCAAGATTTGCTCTTTTTTGGGGATAAAATCCTATTCTGGAAAAGATACATTGACAACATCTTCAAAGTCTCCACGATACCTCTCAAAGTCATCTTATCTCATGCAAACTCCACTAACACAAATATACAATTCACTTTTGAACTTCCTAACTCTGAAGGCAAAATTCCTTTTTTAGATACTGTTGGCAAATAGGGTTGATTTTTATTTATTTTTTCTAGGGTTTTTGTGTATCTACCACCTAAACGCCACCAAGATTGTTATTCTATCCCTCCTATGTACCCATGGTGATTGCCATGTTGGTACTTAGTAATCTTAGATGAACTCCATTTCTAGAACTACTTCTCATGATATTTTCACTTTCGGGTTCTTGACTGCCGATGGAAAGTCTTACGTCTTTCTCTTTCTATATCCTGGTCCTTACTCGTCTATTCCTACAATTCCCATACTTGTTTGTCATGTTTACTCATTATTTATAAAGGTATCCTTCAAAACTTTGAGCAGCGTTCCTCCCTTATTTTTTGGTAAATTTCCTCTTTCATTTGTTTACTCACTGTATCGACTACATTTTCGTCCTAGTTCACCCTTTATCTTTCTTATGTTAAAAATTTGATTACCAGTTCTTTAACTCCCGGTACATTTCCCATGATTTTAAGGAGTTGCAACCCTCTGCGGTCACTTCAATAAACATTTCTCTCTTCTGTCAGATTATGTCATTCAACTTTTGGAAAAAATACTTTCAACTTTACATTTCTACACTATCTTATCCTTTCCTACTTGATTTTCCAATTAATTTTCCCACAATATTTTAAATTTTCAATACAAAACTTTATTCCCCCTTAACTAAAGTCGCACTTCCCATGATTTTAAGTGCTCACTTCGGCCGACATTTCCATCAGACGCTGTGAGTTGTTTAACGGTGCCCTATGGGAGGGTCCTGTGCTATTTTGCCAGGCCCCGTCGCGGACAGACCGAGATTTCAGACAGGCTCGGCCCGCAATCGCAACTAGGGAACTTAATCCACCAGCCGAATTCGCCGATCTGCCTATCTGAGAACTATTTCGATACATATATATAGATAAGATTTTAGGGGGACTTGTCAGTGGCACCAAAAGATTCCACGGCCATCCAGAATAAAATCAAAACAACAAAACTTTAACTTCAAAATATATATTTATACAAGAAAACAATACTTACAATCCACAGTCATGCAACCAAATTGGAAAAATTGGCATAAATTGGCATAAAAATTTAGTCTAAAAATGACTCACCGTTCGTCTAAGAATGTCTAAAAATTTCTACAAATTTTCTGCCTGTCTAAGAAAGTCTAAGTCTAGTAGTCTAAAAATTGTGAAAATGACTGCTGTATATAAAGTGTTTTTGTGTCTGTATGCTACCAATAGGCGATTTTTCGCGATTTTTAGGGTTTTTTAATTATTTTATTAATTCCAAATTATTTTTATAATTTTTTATATATTTTTTCTTATTTTTTTTATATCTTAATTTTTATGTTTTTGGGTTTTATTTTTATTATTATTTTCTTATGATATTCTTTTATACCCTTAATTTTTTATTTCTTGGTCGCCGCTTCTGCCTGTTTTTTTTCTAAACCTTATTTTGCAACGTTTTCGCAGTTTATTTTATTTTTCGTATGTTTCTTTCTGCAGCTGTAGGCTTTTTCAATAATTTTAATTAATTATTTGTTTTATTTAATTTTGTTATATTTTATTTTGTTTTAATTAATATGTTTTATTTTATTTTTGATCTCTTCTTGCGGTGCGTGCTTATGTTACAGCAGCCATATTGACAATTTCCAAACGACATTAATTATTTTGTTTTAATTTATGCAATTTTAACCTTTTTGTTTAAATTGGTTTTGCAATTTTATTTTAATTTTGGCTCTGAGCACAACAATACCTTGATAAGTTCCTCTCAAGTTTCTGATACACTCACTTTCAATACAGATCTATTCACTAAAAATCTACACAGTGTACACATTCTACCTTGGGAAAGCCACGTTCTACTCCAGCGAAATTAATAGGAGAGAGAAAAAGAGCAATGAGAAACTGTTTTGACATAACAAAAAAAAGAAACCGTCGATAATTTCAAAACACATCTTTTGCAAAATGGATATCCAAAAGAATTTGTAGAGAAATATTTTTTAAATAAATATAGCTCCAAAAAAACAACAACAAAAAAATTACAACACACAAAAGAAACACGACAAACCGATAATATACCTACGCTTCCCTTTCTTGAACAATAAGACAAGTAATGTAATCAGATCTTTCATTCACAATACAGATTTACCTGTACATATTCGTCCAACCTTCACCACTACAGCTCCTTTGAAATCAAAACTTCGAAAATCTCAAAAAGCCCAAACATCATACCTTTATCATCAAGATTGTCTGTGCCATTCGCCTATCAAATGTTTTTGCTTTTCTAAAAACATAGTATACAAAATCACTTGCATGAAATGCGACGCAGTATAGATAGGAGAAACACATAGAACATTCCGATCACGACTCAATGAACATAATAAAAGCAAATCCAGTTATTATCATGAACACTTGGAAAAACTACACAAATCATCACTACTAATTCACGGAACAAAATGTCAAATACTACAAGACGCGTTCAAAAACACATTACAAAGACAAGCCGCTGAAACTTTTTTTATCAAAAAACACAAACCAACCATCAATATTCAACTAATGTAAATTTAAAATTCAATATTAATTAAAATTAAATTTAAATATACAAAATATATAAATTTTACTCTTATTTTTTTAAAATAAATAAGTAATGATTGAAATCACTTGAAAAAGCCTGTGCCGAAAATTCGTGAATACTTTAAATAAATCTGATTCATAGACAAATTTTGTAGAATACATTATATCTCAATTACTTGATAACCTATCAGGATCTAAATTCTGTTCTTCTTTAGATTTGGGACAAGCATACTATCAGGCTGCATTAGCAGAAGAAACGCAAGAGAAAACGGCTTTTAGTTCCAAAGAAGGTCAATTTTGTTTTAACTGACTTCCATTTGGATTATCAATGGCTCCAGCAACATTTCAGCGACTAACGTATACGATGTTTGAGGGTATATTGTTTAATGAAGCAATTGTTTATTTAGACGATATTCTTGTATATGGCAAGAATCAATCTGAACGTGATAAGAGATTACGAGAAGTGTTTAATAGAATACAAAAAACAGGGCTAAGAATAAATCCGGAGAAGTGCGAAATTTACAAAACCAAATTAAACTTTCTTGGCTATACCATCAGTTAAGATGGAATATAGACAAATTCCGAGAAGATCAAGTCAATTACAGAAGCGACAAAACCGCAGTGCACAAAACAACTTCGATCATTTCTGGGTCTGGCGAATTACTATAGACGATTTGTCAAAGATTATGCAAAATTAGAAGCACATTTACATGCAGCAGGCTCAGACTGTGATAAAACAATCAAATGGTCAGAAAATTGTGAAAAAAAGCTTTAATCAGCTTTTAGAAACCTTAACACAAACTCCTATTCTTGATTTCCCTCGAATAAATCGGAAATTTATTTTAGATACTGATGCCAGTTTTGAAGCTGTTGGAGCAGTTTTTGAGTCAAATAAAAGAAAATGGTTTACAAATAGTTATTGCATACGTTTCAAGACATCTGACAGCCTATGAAAAGGGATACTGCATTATTGGCGTTGCATAAATATGTTTTACGCCGTATCAACATCAGTCGAATGGCTTACTAGAAAAAGAGATTAACTTTTGTCAACAATGAAATGGGCTTATCAAAATGCTACAAAATATTCATCATTTGAGATAGTATATGGACGGAAAATAACATTGCATGCTAATTCTAGACTCCAAAATCAAGTACAAGATATTTCGGAGAAAACTCAAAAGAATTCCAAACAAGCTGTTCAAAAGATGAGAGAATTCGAGTACGACAAAAGAATTAAACTAAATTTTGAAGTGACGGAGGAGGTACTAATATGCCGAGAACAACATAGAAGAAACAAAATGATATTCAATATGATGGTCTTTATAAAATTGTTAGATTTATTTCAGAACATCAAGTCCAATTGTAATATCCAAATACAACGCGGCACCGACGAATTGAATGATTAAAGCAATGGCATAAATCTTAAGAAGGGGAGAGTAATGATATTACATAAAAGGTCAAAGACCAAATTTCAATTAGTTTAGTGTATATTGCGTAACATAACAATGTGTTAGATATTGCGCAATATACACTAATATTTAAATGAATTATTATTTTATGTTTGTTAAATAAATCTTTAGATGGAATCGAGTGTTTTAACTCCAGTTGGGATATTAAAACTTGTGTTGGAATATTAAGAAGTTCGTCGAATGAAATTTAAATCCCGATTCGACTCATTGTGTTCAACTAATCAAAACAATAATATAAAGACTCAACAAAGTAATATTTATTTTCACAATTTCAACTAGACAGAATCGTCATAATTTTGTTAAACACCCTTGGCAAATCAAACACAATATGATTTCTCGATTTTCTTCGGCTTTTGAATTTTCTCCTTTTTTATTTTTAAAAATTATTTTAGTTATTTCTCTGTAGCCAATTGGCGCTCCATGTCTGCTGTTCTCCGCTTAATTAAATTTCTAGAGCATTAATCATGTTGTTCGAGAAACCTAATATCCCACTATTTTAAAATTATGCATTTTGAGCCGGATGGGCAATTTAACATAACTCCCGGTAACCCATTATTTTTATACATGGTTGGTTGTTTTCGATTAATAGGTTCGCATTAAAATTAATTAATTTGTTTTGAGCTCCTGATTCGTCTAAAGATCTCTGATCATTTTAGGATTATTTTATTCGTCTTCATTATTTCATTTGGAACCAGTTATCACTTCCCTCCAAAAAAATATTGATTTTTACTTGTCCCAAAATTTTAATTAATTCTAATTTTTTTGTTACTTTGAAAATTTTGAATTTTATTTCATGTATTTTGTAAAACTCCAACACTTGTTTATTTATACCAGTGGACGTTGGGAATCTCAATTCATTTTTGAGACCTCAACATTTGAGGCCGCGAAATTTGAAATTAAATATTTTTAATTTAGGATACGAATTGCGGAACTTAAAACTTAAAAGAAGATTAGCATATCATAATTGATTTATATAAATGTTTTAGCTTCCAAAGCCCGACCAACTACAGATTCTTCCGAAAGTGAATGAAGTGATCATAGTCGAGAACTGCATCAAGCCATATACGCTTCGGACAAGAATATTTACGTCTTTATGTGAGGCGATGGATTCAGAAGGTAAAAGTTTATTACTTTATACAGAAGTCCTATCGATCACAAAGGGGAAGTTCTTGCTCGTGTTATCAATTTGCGAATATTCCCAGCGTGGAGTATCAAGATATTTATTTTTAGTTAAAAATTTTTAATAAATTAATTTATTAACAAATTATCGATTGAATAATTATTGAAAATTAAAAGAAATTTTTGTTTCGGGTTATTCTAACTATTTCTTATGCAAATATGATATTTGGAATTCTTATGGTTTGTGCAATATATTTTGACAACGGACTTTCACAATTATATGATTATAAACCGCACAATTATAAATATAATCATTGTTTTTATACAATTACTGAAGTGTCAGTTGACACTTGTTCAGAGCTCTGTACTTCATGGAACTGTTCGATATTCTTTTACAAGAATGTGTACCAGAATTGTTTTCTATGCATTTATGTTCTCCCATCCATAGATATTGTGCTAACAAATGCAGAAGCTTATTATTCATTAAGTAAGAAAATATTAATTTATTTAAGACTTCATTATTTTTATTATTATTATTATTATTATTATTATTATTATTATTATTATTATTATTATTATTATTATTATTATTATTATTATTATTATTATTATTATTATAAAATACATAAACACCATTTCTTATTAACTTAATATTTGCATTATTTTCTAAATTTATTTTTGTTAAAAATTTTTTAACATATATTTAGACATTTCAATATTTGTTAAAGTATTTCATAAATTTATTTTAAATTTGAAAATTTGGAGCTTATCTAAAAACTTAGAAATTTTTTAATTCGTGTTTGAATTTCTTATTCTTCTAAAAATAATTTTTTTCTTTTCATCTATTAGTATAAACGCTTTTTCAATGTAATGAATCTAATTCAATATCAGTTTTGGCTATGACACATACATTTATTATTGGGAAGTTTTATTGGTGTTATTAAAACACTTAATCAATGTTAATTAAAAGCTTATTAAAGGCCATTTAAAGCAGTGATTCTCAACCAAAAACGTGCCGCGTACCAGTAAACAATTTAAATTTCTACCGCTGACCACTAATACTAGTTATTGGTTATATTTTGCAGGAATACAAAATATTTATTGTACTATTAAATACATTTATTTCAGTTGTAAAAATTCACACAAAGTTTACAAAAAATAAACAATATATTTACACAAAAAAATGTGCATAAAAGAATAACAATAAATATTGCAAAAAACATAATAATATTATAATAAAGAAGTAAAACACAAAAGTAATCTTAAAATTATACAAAACTACTGCATTTCTAATAAATCACAGGAAATAGACAAAATATATAAATAATTTTCATTTAAAAAAATTATAGAGAATAAAAAAAATATAGAAAAATCCATAGTTGTATAAACATAATATACTTTTCATAAAGTTTAACTAGAAAAATATAAAAGTTAACCACTAAATTAATATAGGACAGTTCATTCATGTTCCAAAGAATCCAGAGAGAGAAATGCACATTCTGTTATTTTATAGTTTATAGTTTTGTTGTAATATTTCATATGATTTATTTTAATTATTTTATGACGGGTAAACAGTTTAACAATATTCTGGCATTATTTTCCTCCTATTCAACTCACGTTACGGACCGGTAATTTATGGTTCGCGACCGGTGCTGGTCCACGGACCACTACTTTGAGAACCACTGATTAAAGTATTATTTTTCTATTTCATGTAAATCGGGTGTAAAAAATTTTATCTGATCCATTAATCTTAAATGAAAAAAAAGAAATTGAAAATTAATTTCTTAAAAATTTGGCATACTAACGTAAGTAATTATTTTATAAAATTTCAGGTCATTTCTGTTCAAACCCAGGTGGGCTTCAGTATGTGAAGAGTGCTAAAATTACTTATAGTGGTAGAAATTGCATGAGTTGGAGAGATTCAAGCATTCCATGGCGAGTTAAAGTTCAGGCGTATCCACCAGAAAACTTTTGTAGAAGACTTAAATGGTTTAGTAAAGATCTTACGAAGCCTTGGTGTTGGGTTCAAACTAACACGGGAGTTGAACAAGAAGAATGTCTTCTTTTTGATTGTTAACATCCTTTCCATTGTTTCCATTGATGAACGTTTTAACGCCCTAATAAAGCCTTTACTTATTAATGAAATGTTAAATACTTTTATTACTAGTTTTGGGTGATTTATATAGATCCCAATTACCATGTCACTCCCATTTAAAATGTGCATTGAAAATTTTTGAATTTAGCATATGAAATTCGTTTTTGCGCACAAAAATTTTATTTTGGATCTTTATTTACCGCTTAGTTAAAAGATCGAGGAAATGTTGTCGGTCACAATGTCAACTTTCGAAATTCGGGTTCTGATTTTTTACTTTAAAGGGAAAAAATGTTGGGATATTAAATATTCGTCGATGGATAGGTCTCTCGATCTGACTCCTCGTGTTCAATAATAAATAAGACAAAATCCCAGCAAAGAAATTTTTATTCACAAGTATTCGCCACAGGATACAATTATTTGCTTGTCGTAAACACCCTAAGGGTATCATGAAATAAGTCACTGCAATCTGATTAACTTCTTTATCTGTTTACTACTTTCAACTTGTTTCTCAAACTCGTTAGATTTTTCTCTTCGACCAACTGGCAACTTATTTTGTTGTCAGTTCCTTTTATAATTTTGGTTTGCCATTAATTTAGATTAGTGCTAGGGAAAAAAAAATTTCCCGTTCGGACAATTTATTACCCATTTTACTAATTCCGGAAAACTCATTAAGCTGACGTTCATCTCGGCGCCCTTGATTAATGGGTTCGTCGGTAAATAATTTAATTAATTCATAAATTTGTTTTTAGGCTCCCTACTCTTCAATATACCTCATCTCAATCTAATAGTATTTTATTTGTCTTCAAAATCAAAATTTCCACCAATTACCAATTTTTCCCACGAAAAATATTGATTTTTACTTTTTTCAAAATTTAAATTAATTTTAATTGATTTTGATAATTTTAAAATTTTATTATTTTTATTCATATTTTATTATAACCGTAACAAAAAGTTAAAGAAAACGGAGTTTTAATCGATTTAAAAAATGCATTTTTTCCCTCCCCCAACAAATTAATTAAGATATTAAAAAAATGCAAATCCACTTTTAAATGAAGCACAAAACCGGAAGAATTATTTAAAGAAATTCTTGATTTAGTATTCATAAACGGATTACCGAAATCAGTAATTGTTTGGGTTTTCAATTCCGGAAATCCTGGATTTTCTGGGAGCCGTAATTCCGGGATTACGGCGCTGTTTGATCTTTTCAAAGTATTATATTTTTGATCGTAAGAATGGAGTCGTAGCAATGACCTCATTTATTAAATTATATTGAATCGAAAAATATTTAAAGATAAAGTTTTTGTTGCATTTGTTAAAATTAAAATTAATTTTATAATTTTTCGTCGTTTAATAAAATTTATATTCAAAAATAAAAAATTAATTTACCAGTAATGTTGAATATTCGGATTTTGTATTTCTAAAAAATAACATTTAATAAAAATATCTACTTTGATCTAATAAATATATTTATTTAATTATATTTTAGTATTAAAATCTAGTTTAAGTGGATTCAGTAGTATGACTTATTGTAGTTTATAATTATTATGTATATTAATATTGTGAATTAATTTTATAAATTATAATATTCAACTTAATAATTAATATTTTTAATATCTAAAAGTAAAATTACAATTCAAATTATCATTTTTAGATCTAAGTCTTAATAAAAAACTATTGATAAAAATATTTGAAATGATGAAACAAAATGTCAAACATAATGGCATTGACAAAACGGCACTTTCTTTAAGTTTTATCTTTCTCGTGAGAATTTTATATATAAAAGCAATTTTTTATCATTTCCCCCTACAATTTTGTCCGGCCATGCGCAATTTAGGTCTCAAAATAAGTTATTTAAATTATTTTGTATTTTTCTTAATTTGTGCAATTCCTGTTAAACTTGAATTTTGTTAATACTTATGTTATTATACGTATCATTTCTTATAAATAAAAATAAAAAATCAGTTTTAATCATTATTTTTCTAATAATTTTGTTGGGTGAAGTGTTTGAAAGACACAGTGACAGCTCAAATAACTAGCGTATCAAGCTAATTCAAAATATCACGTAACAGCATCAAATCAATAAACATTCAAAATAAAATTAGAAAAACACAAAATAAAAATAAACAAAATCAAGAAAAATTGAATAATCCATGACAAGAGACACAACAAGCATAGTAAATTCTAGACCCTAAGATGCAAAAGAAAAATAGAAAAATAAAGAAAGTAATAATTAAAAAATAAACGGAAATCAATAAGAAAAACAGAATAAACAAAGATAAAATAATTCACATTTAGGAATAATAATAAAATAGATAACTTAACTTTAACTTAATTTAGATTGAATGAATGTTACAGTTTTAGATTTTAAAATTTATTTTGAAGCTTTACAGTTTAAATACTTATATAAAACTGTACTTTTAGATTTTTTAAAGAATATGAATTATTTAAAATAATTTCATAAGAAATTTCAATAATTTTTCCATAAAATGTTTTATTTAATTTTAGATTTGCAAGGTTTTGGTTATATTTGTTTTAAAAATCAGTAATTTAAAAATATTAAAATGCATGCTCTAATTGAAACATCGGCCGGATATGCGGTTTTTAAGGTAAGATTCTATAAAAATTATAAATTTTCTAGTGTTAAATTAGTTAAGTCGTGATATAGAACAGATTGATAATATTTACAGTCATTTTATCAATCAAAATGCTATCAATAAATTGTAAGAATATATTTTTGTTAGAATAATTTGGTTAAACTTTTTAAAGATTAAAATTGGAAAAATTTGTCAAATTTGATGATATAAAAGATGGTGTTACTGAAAGTGTAGCCTTAATGGATGGCAAAATAACTAAAAAACTTAAAAAGTTAATTAAAAAGTTAAAACTTGTTGAGTTGAAAGAAAAACTTATTGTTACTGATACTAAATTGAGCAGAGAATTACATGTAAGTTTAGATGCATAATGAATTAATATAAAATATTTGTAATTAGGAAAAACTTGGGTTATCAATTGTTTCTGGTTCAAATTCTATTAAATTAAGAAACTGTATTATGGAACATTTTGAAATTTTAACCTCAATTACCGATGAAGATAGAAATAGAATGAGTTTAGGATTATCTCATAGTTTGAATCGATTCAAATTGAAATGCAATCCAGACAAAATCGACACAATGGTCGTTCAGGCCATCTCAATGCTCGATGATCTTGATAAAGAAGCTAACAATTATATAATGCGCGCAAAGGAAATGTATGGCTGGCACTTCCCGGAATTGGCTAAGACAGTTACCGACAATACGACATATATCAATCTCGTGAAATTCATCGGTGCCAGAGATAACGCGTTGACAATGAATTTGGCTGAGGTTCTGCCAGAAGAATTGATCGAACCAGTTCTGGACATCGCCAAAACCTCGTGCGGTAATGCAATGACCGATGACGACATGGATATGATACAGCGGCTGTGCAAAATGATCACCGAGATCAGCGTTTCCAGAGCTCGATTATACGATTACTTGAAACACAGAATGCAAGCAGTCGCTCCCAATATGACCGCAATCGTTGGAGATATTCTCGGAGCCCGATTGATCGCCCACGCCGGCACTCTGACGAACCTGTCAAAGCACCCGAGTTCCACAGTCCAAATCCTCGGTGCTGAGAAGGCGCTGTTCCGGGCTATCAAAGCCAAGCACAATACACCAAAATATGGATTACTCTATCACGCATCTCTTGTCGGGCAAGCCAGTGCCAAGAACAAAGGGAAAATGTCGAGGATTATTGCCAACAAAACAGTGCTTGCTGCCAGAGTTGACGCGCTTGGAGAATCGGAGGAGACGACAGCAGAAATGGGCGCCAAATTGAGGGCATTCGTGGAGAAAACTTTGGCTTCATTAGAAAGCGGACAGTTCAATGGCAAGCCCGGCAAACGAAAGCAGTCAGGTGGGGCAGGATTCGGAGGGGGAGCTTCGAAGAAAATGCGATTTGATTAAATATAATATGTTAATAGATTCTTTTCTTAATTTTGAATTGTCAAATATTTACTAAAATTCCATTCACACATTTGTTTGATTTTTATTGAAGTCGGTTTCAAAACTCTGACGCGTTCCCTTAACAATTAAACTTTAAAAGTTCTCGATTTTGTTATACTTGGGTGAGTCATCCAATGGTACGCTACGAACTGATTTCACTCACTCCGTTATCGTACACGGGTTCCATTATTAATTTTCATTAAAGAACGACCACTTTCAGTCGAATTCTAATCAGATACGCTCATCATATTAGCATTGTTAGTGTCTCGAATTATGTTGGAAATGTATTCCACTAGGTGGCCACCAGTAAAAGGTGAGCAACGTCGCCATGACTGCTAATACCCTGGAACACCTATAAGTTCAAGAGCTACTATAAGAAAATAACATCCAACAATATGTTGTGCTATTCCACCACATTCATATTCATAGATCTTAACCCTTTTTAAAATTGCTCTTCTTGGCTAACATAATTAATGATAAAATTAAATTAAATAATAATTTAAATTCAAAATCAGTGCAACATTTTTTCTTTTGCCTTTTCTTTTTCCATTTTAATACTCGATTTCATGGATTAACCGCTACTTTCAATTCCTATACTTTAATTACCATTATATTTATTATTATTACTACTATTATCATCATAATTTTTATCATTACTATTATAGGTACCATGATCATTATTATTATTATCCTCTTTATTATTATTATCCTCATTATTATTATCATTATCATTATTATTATAATTATTACCAATATTATTAATAAATTTTTGTGTACGGATTCGTCCTTATTTTTTTCTTATATAAAAATTTAGCCGTAATCCATCTGTATTTTTCCGGTTTTCGATAAAGTATTTTTGTTAATTCGAAAAATTTTTGCAGCGTTCCGCCCTTATTTTACGCGTTCCATTTTTTCTTTACTATCTTTGTTAAGTATTTGAATTAATTCGGAAAATTTGGGCAGCATTCTGCCATTATTTTACACTTTCATAATACTCTTATACCAACAGTTGAGCCGCATTTCACTTTTATTTTACTATTTTCGATAAGTATTTTAATGATTCCAAAAATTTGCGCAGCGTTCTGCCCATATTTTCCGTTTCAATTTAACATAATTTATTTAATTCTTATTTAAAAACATTATTTTCATGATTTTGGTCGTTCGAGTAGTGGGATGTGTCACCGTTGGATCAACCCCCCGGGGGGGTAAAAAAATTTTTTTTCTAAGTCTAAAAGTACAAAAAATTTTTAAGACAAAGACAATGACTCATTGAAACAAAGACCATGACTCATTCAAGGTCATTGGATGACTCATCAAACACTTTCAAGGTCATTGAAACAAAGATCATGACTCATTAAAGGTCATTGGATGACTCATCAAACACTTTCAAGGTCATTTTAAAATTTTCAAGGTCATTTAAAATTTTTCAAAGTCATTGAGGATCTTTTGGATTTGGATGACGTTTTTGGTAAAATTTTATTTGTTTGTTAAATTATTTTATTAATATTCTTTTAGATTGTAATAATAATAATGTTGAAAGAATTATTATTGAAGATACTCACACTTCAATTAATGAAGATGTGTTAGATGACGAAGGAAAACCATTAGACACCTTCGTGCTAACAAAGTATTACAGGACCGGGCCCAACAAATACAGGATCAACATCCACGCAGAAGAACGAGTACAAGCAAATCCCAAATCAGAACATCAAAGACAATAATTCATTATCTATCGTGATCTATTTAACAATTGTTTAAACAATTAACAATTATCTATTGTGATCTGTTATCTGAACATTTGACAATCATTTATTGTAATTTATTGTGATCCATTTAACAATTTGTAAATAATGATGTAAATGTATATTTTATTTTTGGTAAAGGATATAATCCATTTTTTATTATAAAGGGTGTAATTTATTCTAATTATTAAATTTATTCCTCACAATTCATTTTTATGCAACTCAATAAAATAAAAATAAAAAGGGTAAAATCATTGGGGTTAATACAGATAATATTATTAATTATTATTATTATTATTATTGGTATTATTACTATTATTATATTATTATTATTATTATTATTATACTATTATTATTATTGTTATTATTATTATTATTCAACAACTAATTATTTTCACAAAAAGTAACAGCTGAAAATTCCAACGAGTGCGTATTGATTAATAACAGCTGAAAATAACACGCGTATTATATTAAAGAAAATAAAATAGATTGATTAATATTGCTCTTACAGCAATAGTATTTGAAAAAATAAAATAAATTAAGTATGCTCTTAGAGCACTTAAAAATAAATTAAAATATTATAGACATAAAAAATTTAGTATATATACTGAAGCAAAAGCTCAGTATATTCGCCCAAAAATACTGCGACAAAATTCTTTAAGAGTCAATCTCGAAAAGAAATTAAAATCGGAGCAGAGCTCAACAAATTCTTTTTTGCATTCACCTACATAGCATACATAAATAACATTTAACAAATACAAATCTTGCACGCATTGTTTATAATTTACTGTCTTATTCTGTGGAATCTGATTCAAAAAATTGAATACTATATTTGGTAATTTTTGTTTAATAAATTTTATAAAAGATCTTGTGTTTTGATATATTAAAGTTATATATATACGAATACCAGTGCACGTTGAGATCTTAAATAGTGAGACCTCAACAGATGTTTATAAGGTTATATCTATCGGTAAGTTTAATATTTATTTATTTTCAAAATATAAAAAAAAACTTTTCAGATGATGATGATGATATGATTCCGGCAACTTACCCAATAATTATTTTTGATGATATAGTGGATGATGCCCCCGCTTGTATTGATGGAGATGATATAGTGGATAATGGCCCCACTTGTATTGATGTTGACGATTCATCTGATGATAATATTGATGCAGATTTATGTTAGTAATTTATTTATTTTTTAAACTTTATTTAACTATATTAATTAATTATATTTTTAAAAATTTAACGAATTTAAATAATATTTTGAAAAATTATGAAAAGTAGAAGATTTTGTGAAAAGTTGATTATTGAAGATTTTATGGAAATTATTTAATAGCGAAGAATTTATGAAGATTTTATGAAATCATGCAGAGTTGATTCTTAACTAATTCTAGGGAATGATTTGTGTAAATAATAAAAGGTTGTTTTTATTAAATTTTAGGTTAATAAATATCTATTCTTTATTAATAATAAGAAAAAAAATAATAATAATCTACAGCAAGCATTGAAAACGGTATTCATTTTATATTATAATAATAATAATACTTAATTGATGTGATAATAATAATCTGCAGTAAGCATGCAGCTATATTTTGAAAAAAAATGATACTTATTTTATATAATAATAATATTTTATGTGATAATAATAATAATAATAATAATAATAATAATATTTATTTTATATGATAATAATAGTCTACAGTAAGCATGTAGCTATTCGCCCTATAATTTGCTAATAATAATAATCTGCAGTGACATGCTATTCACCCTATAATTTGAAACATTTATTATTAACAGGTCTTTATGTTATAAACTTGCATAATAATGAATGATTCGCGAATGTTGCAATATTTATGCAAAACAAGTGCAAAGCCATGTCTAATACATTTGACTATATAAGAATTATCATTTAATATTATACAAGTCTTTATGTTATAGAATTGTATAATAATGAAAGATAATTTTGTGAAATATTGTAAAATAATTATATATATATATATTTTTTAATACAAGTTATTTAATTTATTATTATTTTATCAGGTAAATTTTACCCAAAATATTGCATGATCTCAAAGAATCATGGTGAAATATGTCACGAAAAAATGAAAAAATACTATGTCCATAGATTTAATTGCATTAGGTTTTTTATTTGCCCTGTATGCATAACATCCCAGTCCATAAAATACAAAGCTTTTTATAACATTCACAAAGACCATTTAGATTCATTTAAAATAATTAAAAAGGATCTGTTTCGTTTCAGTAATAAAAATAATGTAAATATTATGAATATTATAAATAATATACACCCAAAAAAATAACTAAAAATAAAAGACCTGCTGAACATAGGCCATCTAAAATACCAAATAAACTTATAAAAATCGAAGTCATTGAAATCAGTGATGACGAATCAATTAATAATGTAGATATTATAAATAATGTAGATATTGTTGAGACAGAACACATATGGCCTTGGAAGATGTTTAAATGAATCGGTAACACACATGCAAACATAACAAGCAAATTTAAAATAAACCTATTAAAACATCAATTAAACCCTACCAAGTATGATGAAAAAGAGAATTAAATATAAAATAATAAACATAAAAGTAAATTAAAATAATAACAAAATGCAACAAGATTCGCACGATACAAACACAAACATAACATGAAAACCCAACAAATTCGACCAAAATTTGATAAATTAATAAAAGTTCATGAAAATGAAATTTAAATCAAAGAATTTGAATTAGAAATAATTCAATAAAAATTCTAAATAAAAAATTATTAAAATAAATTTAAAAATAATAAAAATAAAGAATAGGATACACTAGAAAATAACAATGTCGAATTTTGTTTTACTACATCAAAATTAACACGCGAGGTTAGGGACAGAAAATAGGTATAAATACCGATGCATTTTCACATAAAATGGAACCATTTTAACCAATTTTGAAAAGTAGAATCTTAGCTATTTTAAAACCATTTTCAAGCCAATTTCGAGTTCTTTTGAATTTTTAGATGAGAAGTAGTTTTATTTGGAACTCTCTCTCCACGTCACATCCTCGCAACCTCGGTAGAGCTCTGCTTGGACGTCGGCGTGGGGGGAGATGTATTTTTATAAATTTTTGTTTATGGAATGGATTGTCATGATCAAGTAATTTTGTATTTTGCTTTTGATATATATTAATAAATATTTATAATGTTAAAATTTGTTTTCATAAAATTAATTAATTTGTCGAAATTTTTCCGGCCCACAGCCAAAACACATCGCAAGTTAGTAAAATCGATATACAACTCAGACTCGTGTAAGCGCGTGGAATATCGCCAATGATCTGTGCCCGTGAAGAACGCAGGGGTTGGAACGCCAAATCTATTCCGTATAGAAGAAAGGAGAAATAAGGAAGGGGTCTTTTGGCTACTTCCTTGTCTCTCGATTTCTGTAAATTCGACCTAAATTATTCTACACACGGCTCAAAATCATTACACCGAGTAGTCCAGTGGGCACTCATTAACTATAATATAAACACAAATTACGTTTTAAGGCCTATTAAAGGGAAAGAGTACGGGGATTAAATTAAAACGAAGTCGCTGCTATAAATCAATAAATTCAACTTAATTATAACTTCTAGTTTCTAATTGTTATCAAATAAATCGTTCGAACCCCTAATAAAGTGAATAATTTAAGTCCGAGATTAGACGCGCCTTGCCGAACACCCCGACGAATCTAAAATCATTGCCATATGATTAAAAATAATCGTTTTGTTTTCGGAATTTAAATTTGATTCGGAAGTCCCCAATCATAGATTAACGTTATTAATGAAATGTTATTGTTGGGTTTTGGATTATTTCAAGTCGGTTCTCTCTGACTCCTGGTGTTCTTTAAATTAAAACAATGAACGACCCAACGTATATTGAAACAACAGGTTCACAATTTATTATCACGCTACAATGACCAATCAAAGTTTATACGATTCTCTGCTCGGCGTTGATGCTTTGCAAACAAACAATATTCACCTTTTGATCCTTTAGTTCTGTTGACTCTCGTATTCCTCGGTTTCTGTTTGGTTTGATCCCTTTTCGCCTTTCCGTATTCTTAATTCTATTTCTTCTTTTCCCTACTTCCCTAATTCGTTTATCACTTTTCCTACAGTCTGATTCTTCGAACCCTAGCTGAGGCAGAATGCCGATTTTCTCTGATTTTCCCTTTGCTTATATACTCCTCGAAATCAGGATGACAAATGGTTATTGCCGAGCCAATCTTTCGTTTGACATTTTCTCCTACGTGTTTGCTTCGGCTGTCATCCATAATGGTCCAACGAATCCAGATAATTAATGGCCCTACCGGTCTTCCTACGCGCGCTATCTTCTCCTTACTCTTTTCCCATTAATCATTGTGTCAAACTAATGGGCCCAAATCTTCCTTTTGTTTGCCTTTCTTCTTGTTTACCCAGCTCGGGTTTCCTTCATCTCTCGGGTTCTCCATTGGCTCGGGTTTCCCATTAGCTCGGGTTTTCCATTAGCCAATTAATTAATTAATTAACGTTTTCTGTTTTCATACATTTGAATGTTTTTCAACCCTTTCTAACCCTTTTCTGATAAATCCCTAACCGTCATCTTGTTGACCATTAGCTAATCTATAACTGTCCCGTTTTTCCCATTCGATTTCGATGATTTTTCCATTTATTGATTTTTCTCGGATTTCCGGATTCTCGCCTTTCGTAATTGCTTTTTGCATTTTCTAATACTGTTTCCATCGCACTTTCCTTTACTATTAATTCTGTGCACGATCCCGCTTTTATTTGCCTTTTTTCTTCGCTTACTTTCCATTTGAATTATTATCCTAAATTTTATTTAAATTTTAAATTTTAATTTACAGACCTCAACATTATTGAGAAATCTGATAAGAGCCTAATGATAATGAAAATTATTAAAAATAAACCACCCTACAGAATCACGACAATATCTCCCACCCGCAAAGATAATAATCAAATTCGTTAAACCCTTCATAATTAAAATGCATATAGTTAGATAAGTCCAAGCACAAGCTAAATTATTTTGAAAACAAAAAACTAACGAAGTATTATAATAAAAGTCCAAAAACAGATCAGGAAAGAAATGTTCAAAACGCCTATCATTCCGCAATGTGAATTGAATGGATAACTCTTCCGTGATACGACCAACATAAAGGAGTTTAAAATATTTCGTCCCAGAAAATTATGATGAAATCAAACATTTGGGTTTTCCTGAAATAGATCAATGATAGAATTAATAAAGGAAAGAAACGTACCCGACACACTCCAAAAATGTCTCCCAGCAACGTACATGCGACGACAATAGGCACTATGGGGGGATACACTGAAGAAATATCAAAGATAATCGAATAAGAATCAAAATTTACCTGAGATATTAAGCAAATGAGGGCTACCATCAACCGGAAACCGTAAGTCCAAATTAAATGAACCGAAAATTCTCATGATCTGCGAGATTGGTGTGTTTCCGTAAACACTTTACTTATATAATAAATATAGGTTAAATTCTATCGATGTAAACAAAATTTTTCACGCAAATCTCCGTGATTAGTCATAAGGCAGCGGACGTGTATGCATCAACACTAGTTAAATAATTAGGTATAGACGCCATCCGTTCATTGTACTGTTAATTTTATTTTTAAAATATGGATCTGCCAACCATGGCGTCAACAGGAGAAATACTGAAGGAGTCGAGTTTCCCAAGTCAAGGTAATTTACATCAACGTTCCCTTTTAATAAATGTTAATACTATGTATTTCGTAAATTTTAAATTATCCAAATTCATAAACTTCAAATTAAATAGTTATTCACATTCTCCATGCATTATTAAAAATTTTATAGTCATTATTATTTATAAATTTCAGGTTATTCCATTTCGTTGATATTCATTATTATTACCTTACAAATTTTTGAAATTGATGTTTATGAATTCAGGAATTTCGAGCTCGATAATTATCATTGTTTAAAATCAAGGTTTATGTTCTGAATAATTACTATTGAATTTTCCCCACAACTTCGACATTAATGATTCTATGATTTCAGGACGGTAGGATTAATTAATTTCATGGTTTTATAGGTTTGTGAAATCTACCAGTATTGTTGCTTCGCGGAGTATGCCACCGATAGTTGTCCTCTATTACAAACTGATAGTTCGCATTGTCCCATAGAATACCATCTGACAGTTATGCCACTCCTTAAGTTTCTGACCGATAAGCACTTCCATTTCATGAGGTTTAGAACCTAAACGAACTAGTATTCCGTGAACACTCAGCTGACAATTATGCGCACTGTCTTAAATCTTAATCCAACGAACGTTTACCATACATTTGAAGCTGATGATCGTTTTCATCCCTTGAATGTCAAATTGATTACTAGGTTTAAACTCAACTAGTATTCCCTTACCTAAGTTTTAATCCGGCAACTGAATCTTTGTTTTTATGAATCATGCATTACCAATCGTGAAGCGACCACCGACGACTTGAGCAGGCCTACCGACATCTGTGTGGAATAGAAATGAATGGTTAACCGACTCCAACCCTTTTGTTACACATCGAAGTGCGGGAAAAATTTTTATCCACAACAACTATCCGTCGATAAACGCTTATAATCCCCATAATAATGAGTCGACATGGGCGATGTCTTGACGTCAACACGCTAACTGAGGAATAAAAGACTATGCCACTGTTAATAAAGGATATACTGAAACTATGTTATACCGGTCCACCTAATCATAATGATATTTATTGTAGAAGAGCCAATGCCTCTCGAGGGGATCCCCGCCCACGTGGCAGAAGAATGGCGTCGGGCTTGGAAGCGGGCCCGGCCGACAACAAGCCTCGAGGAGCTTCAACCCAAGAAACCACACCTGAGCGCCTTACAGATACTGGGTATGGAGAATGACCCCCGTTGGGCCAGGGAGCGATGTAACCAACAATATCCTGCCGAGGAGATTCGAAACCACGCACGGAGCCTCCTCACCCATTGGGAAGGGATCCAATGGCAGGTTGATCTGAACGTCGTCAAGGCCAGGATGTATTTAGCCAATGTCGAAGAGGACATCTCCGTCGGGCGCATCGCCGAGATCTATCCAGCCCGACCGGCCCGCAATACTAGACGACCAGTAGCTATTATCCCAGGCTACTCCCCGGAGGAAGGGGTTAGGAAGTTCTTGGAGGAACCCTAACTTCCCGGACAAGAGGAAACGAGAACAACAATCTGTGTTATTTTAGTTGAATTAAAAAAGCTTAAAAAATGTTGTTCATTTATTTGCTAAATTAGTAAACTCATTCTTGCATCTTATGTTTTACGTTAATCAGAATTTTTATTTTATCTAAGTTAATGATGAAATTAAGGATTTTCGTTACAGATATGACATCCGCCCAGATATTGCAAACTGAAATCACTCATGTGAGACGTGCAAACGCGAATTTTCTTGACCAAATCGTTCAAATAACCCGAGAAGCTCAGCAGATCAAGTCTACCTGGTCGGACCCGAAGAAGACGAAGGCTCTCTACCTCAGGCTCAAAAGGGCTGGGCGGAGGAGCGACTACTCAACCAGAGCGTCCGAACACAAATCCGAGGATTGGAAGTCGCCCTGGCTTCAAGTCGGGAGGGGCAAGCGGTAACTTACCCGCTTATCTTTGCCCCATCCCAGTTGGCCTACCAGAATCAGATCCATAATTCCACACCGGCTAAAAATTCTTCTACAGTCCCGTCAAGCGGTCACCGGCCGGGACGCAAAGAACGTGCCCGCCGCAGAGCCGCACGTCTACTGAAAAACGCGAATTAAAGACTGCCCTGACATATTAATTATTTTTTTATCTTAATAAATGGAATCGTGATTGTGAGTATATCTAAAATAGTATGTTCCCGATATGATTATTAATGGAATAGTCGTCGGAAAGTCGTGAACTACCCTCACGGTGTCGTCGAAAGGGTGTTCCTCTCCTACTGGTCAGCATGAATTTTGAATTTCTTACACAAGGGAGATAGTAAAGCGAGCATAGGTCTTCTATCGACAGCTCGTTGAACCCGAGGGTTGTCCGAGAAATTACAGTATTAGTAATAATGCTCACTTTTTGCGGGCAATCCACCCACTCGAACATATTTCCAACGTTGCCTAGCAACGGATGCCGAGTGGTAGTTGAAGTAATATTTATATGGCGTTACCGGGGCAACAATAGGATGTTTTAAACAAACGGCGAAACCCAGTAACCCACCAATATTATAAATAATGTAGATATTGTTAATAATACTATTAATCAAGTTGGTGGTTCATTAGAACCTATAATACAAATTAATTTAAACGGCGCAATTAAAACAATTAAATTTAATACATCAGAGGCGCAACTGATAAAAATAATGTTAACTGAGAGAATCAGTTCTAAATTATTTGATGAGATTGGAAAGATGGGGGGTGATGTTAAAATTCAATTTGCTTTTTTAATACAGTTTGAAAAAGATGGGGAAATCCGCGATAATTATTTTTCCAACAACGCAGAAAAATTTTCAGATAGTTTTTTATCTGAAGGAGTTAATAAACTCAATGAAAAAATAGAAAAGTTCACCCATTTAGGCAGTGGATGGAGAGTAATCAATATTTTAGAAATAGATTTTATACTTACCAAATTTTCCCCAATTAGTCGTTTATCAGGTCATCGATATATTCAGACTAGTTCTGCTATTGCATCTAAAAAATTGTTGGCTTTAAAATATTTATTTGGCATACATACATTCATCCTTTCGTAGGTTCGCATAGTAGCAATCATCAATTTGCATAAAATCATCTTGTCAATAATTCTTAACACTTCGCAGTATCAATCAAATAAATTGGCATAAAATCATCTTGTCATTAATTCATAACATTATATAAATCGATACACGTGCACTATCTGAGAGTTAACGTGTTCAGTCAAAACACTTATCAGTGTTGATTGGCTGAATGCACGGCTCTCAGCTAGTTATGCACACTAACTCGAAGTATACTAGAAAATTTTTCTCTGAAAAATAAGACTGAAAATTTGTCAAAACACATCAGTTTATATACCTATAATTTTACACTAACCTTGCGTGTTATTTTTATTGCGATTAAACAAATTTGACTTTGAAAATATTGTTATCTAAATTAAATTTTTTATTATTTTCTTAATTTAAATTGGTAATTTATTTTTACATTTTTAATTAAATTTATTCAGCCAAAAATATTTATTTTTAATCATTAATTTTTACTTTTATATAAATGGTCATTTTATGGTCAAATTTTCTTGTTATTATGTTATTTTTTATGAATTTTTCGTGCGGTTCTTGATGCATTTTGTACTTATTTTACTTTTATGTTTTTGATTTTATATTTATTTATATTCCCTCAGATTTTAAAGTGTTTAGTTGATGTTGTATATTGTATTTTAAGTTATCTTGGTGCTGGGTTTTCGTGCTGTATGACTGATGCATTTAAACAATTTTCAAGGCTATTTGTGTGCTGGCCCAACACAAGTCTCAAAGTGAGACTGAAAATCAATATTTCAGTTAAGTTGAAACTAATACTGCAAAGTAGAATATAATTATTTGTGAAAACACATCAGTATATATACCAATAATTTGACCTTAACCTTGCGTGTTATTTTTATTGCGATTAAACAAATTTGACCTTGAAATTATTTGTGTTATCTAAATTAAATTTTTATTAATTTCTGAATTTAAATTGGTAATTTATTTTTAACATTTTTAATTAAATTTATTCAACCAAAAATATTTTATTTTCACTCATTTAATTCATTAAATTTTTACTTTTAAATAAATTGTCATTTTACGGTCAAATTTTCTTGTTATTATGCTATTTTTTATGTAAATTTCGTGTGGTTCTTGATGCATTTTGAATTTATTTTATTTTACTTTTATGTTTTTTGATTTTATATTTATTTGTATTCTCTCAGATTTTAAAGTGTTTAGTTGATGTTGTATATTGTATTTTAAGTTATCTTGGTGCTGGGTTTTCGTGCTGTATAATAATGCATTTAAACAATTTTCAAGGCCGTTTGTGTTCTGGCACAACATTAGTTTACCTTCCTTTTCACCCATATATCTATATATAAAATATATGAATAGTTATATGTGAAAGTTGAAAATAAAAAGAGTTAAACGAAACGTTACGAACATCTAAAACAAAGTTGTAAAGGGAAAATATCTTTGAGCTACCCTCGGGTAGTACGTATAAAGCCAAATCGGGAGGGGATAACCGATCACCCAGAAGAGAGATATAGGACGAACTGTCGACAAGTTGGGAAGCTACTGTGGTGAGGCTGATCACCTTACCATTGCAGTGGTGTATCAACGAAGCCGTTTTTGTATTTTAAATCTGGGGGGCAGGTGAATAATTTTCCAGGATGCAGAACGGAAAGCGAGCGTATAGAAAAATAGTAAGAGAATAGAAATTAATACCAATGAAGAAATAATTAACGAACTCGAACTCGGCAGAATAACCTGATAAAGAACCAATGAATCTCGATTCGTGTTAAAGAGTCGAATCTTAATCGTAACAATGACCAATTTGGATTTAAGGGACATGTATTAACGGAACATGATCTCAATTTGGATTTAAGGGATGTGTATTAACGGAACACATTATAAATTGATAAAGTTTATCACTTTTTTCTTGATGTTGGTGGTCCACACTAAGACTGAAATTCCAAATGTCCAAAGTTTGAGAAACACTGGTCTATATTAGCTACTTCAGTTCAACCTCAATTTTAGTTTTGAGGCAATTTTAAGCTCTACCAGTTTTATGATAACTAAAAACTGTTATATATGCACAATGTCAATCTAAATAATAAGTGAGCTGCACGGTTAAAAATTATTATTGAATCTAATGCTTTTCATAATTTCAAAAAATACCTTTGGAATTGTAAGCCGAATTTATACGGTAACATTTAACTTCCTGAATCATTGCAATGTTTAAAATAGCTTATATATCAAATTCCTTTAACACATTCATCCAATAAAGATCAAATGCAATCTAATTGGTCGATTTCAGCCAATTGAAAAAGTGGATTTTTTGGAAATTAATTTGCATAATTAAAATATATATTAGAAATTAATTAACTAAAATTAATAAAAAAAACAAAAAGTTTATTCGCAATCATTAAATAATTGATTTTGGAGTTTTCCTAGTTGCTTTTCGACTGAACCTGTTAGTTTTGTAAAGAAATGAATGAATATTTCCAGAAGGTGCCAATAAATTCGAAGGTAATTTGATGTTATAGGCATCGTAAGTTTTCTGCTTTTCCAATCTGGCATTCAGCAGCGAGGATTGCAATAATCTACGTTTTGTAGTGATTTGTGAATGCTGATCAGAATAATTTGAAACTCGCTTATTTTGATAGGATACCAAACCAGTTTTACTATCAACACGAAGCTGATTAACTGACTAAAGCGAAATTATTAAACATTCATTTTTATTCTCACTACAGAACCTCTTCAACCATTTCCCCGTTTTCACGATCAATATTGTTGTCATTTTTAATATCTTTCATTATTTTCACCATTTTATATCCATCTCTAAATGTAACATACCATAACTACACAATACTTGAATATTCATATACATGATTGATTTAAAATCTAGAGCAAACCCTTACCTATCATTATTAATTACAATACAAGACATTAAGTGTTCAACCAATTCTGCAATGATACCACTACTGAATCTCTTACAATAAAAACATTCATAAAGTTTTTTTTTATTCATTCCAATATGCTGGACAACTCGGTGTCTTAGAATCATATGGTATTTATCAGTGTACATTTGACATTCCTTGCATTGAAATCTTATTGGGTAGTGGCTTTTAAGAACATGTTCATATAATTTATCTAATCGTGTAAAACTAAATTATGAATTATGTTACGTGAAACAAGTATTTTAAAAAATCTACTAACGATTCTTTACATTCTGCAATAAAACATATTGCATAATGTTCTATTTTCGTAATCATGGTTTCATCACTACTGTCAGTTTCAGAAAGAGCATCAAATGGCTCATCTTCGTTTGCACCTTCAAACAAAAAAATATAATAAAGAAAAATAATAAATATTTTTACAATCAGCCATCATTTTTAGATATTAGTTATATTATTAAAACAAGTTTTATATAATTTCATAAAAAATGCAAATTATAGAAATGTCATAAAATAAAACGCAAAACTTTTGTGGTTAGAATATTTTGATTTTACAAATGTTTAAAAAATTATTCAAGTTGATTATTTAAATTAATTATTATTTATTTTTTAATAATAATTTTTCAAGTTTTATTTAAATGTTATTGAATTAAATTTAAATTAAATTACTTACTTTCAAAATATATATTTAGAATTTAAAATATGTAATTTTTATTTTTAGTGCAAACTATGTTTCTATATATACAGAAAAGTTTTGAAAACTTTAATAAAACATCTAGTAATAACTAAACTGGGTTCTGTTTATATTTGTTTTTTCCGCAGCGATAATACATACATATAGAAGTATATTTAAAATCCAACGAAAACACAAGTTAAAAATAAATAAAAAACATAAAATAAAGTATAAATAAACAAAACGGAAGAAACACATGAAAATTCAATAATACAATACAAAAATAACTTGAGATCCATCATAATGATAATGGAATCCCAGTGCAGTGGGATAGCTAGCATGAGCGATACCCAGGGCGAGTATCGATGATGTTACCCCTAAAAAAAAGTAAAAAATTAATGAAATAAATGTGTTGGGCAAGAACACAAACGGCCTTGAAAATGGTTTAAATGTATCAGTAATATAGCACGAAAACCCAGCACCAAGATAACTTAAAATACAACATATAACACCAAATAAACACACAAAAATTCGAGAGAACATAAATAAATATAAAATCAAAAAACACAAAAGTAAAATAAAATAAATACCAAATGCATCAAGAACCGCACGAAATTTACATGTGGGGTTAATGGTTTCTGGCCTTGACCTCTTTACATACAAGCTTTTGCGCACGCCAATGGCTACCCGTTGCTAGGCAACGTTTGAACTGCAACCATGGTTATGAGACCGCCAAAGCTGAGCTCGACTGTAGAACTGCTAAGGCCCAGTCCCATATCGGGTTCAGCGGACTCCCGTCAGAAGGCTTTTGCCCGCCTTATTATTTAGGTCCATTAAGTGCTCTCCCATCGAGTTAGTTATTTAGCTAATTCTATACATTACCATTAACTACTTCAAAAGAAAAAATCAAATCAAACATTTATTATGATAATGTTGGGCTAGCACTAAGTTTTGTTTAAATGAATTGGAAACAGCACGCAAACAAATACGCAAATTTAAAAATCAGACCCATGGTGGGTTACAGGATTTCGTAATTTGTTTATCTTTATGGTTGCCCCGTAACGCCATACAAAATGATTCTAGCTGCCACTTGGCACCCGTTGCTAGGCAACGTTGGTAATGTGTTCAAGTGGTGGATTGTCCGCAAAAATTGAGTATTATCGCTAGTACTGTAGTTGCTCGGACAAGAATTTATCCATGCTGGTCGTGAGGGCGCTTACCTATTTGGAGTTCAAAAGAACTGGCGTAATTGTTGTTAATAGTGGACTAAGTTCTGTGTCAAGCAGCATTGAAAATTCCTTTTACGACAATCAGCACACTGGAATTTACGTGATTTCTCAGGTTAGCATTTCGGTCATAGATTAACAAGACTTATCATGACTAAAATATCAAATTTATATTGTGCCTAATTAATCGTTGGATCCGTAGAGGGCTTAAAGGACAATAATCGAAAAGGTAGAATGACTTAGCAATTTGACTTAATGTTTGGGGACGTCGTTATCGGATTCGAGAGTCATGATACTATTATGGGTAATAATTGATTAATTGGTTAAGGGTTAGTTACGAATTAATTTATGTGAGGTCCTTATTTATCATGATGTTGGGGATCTAACGTAAGAGGTGCTTTGAATCCGCAAATTTAATGATGTTAATAGATTTTCTCGTAAGGCGATGACAATTTCGGAAAAATCGATGATGATTTATCATTGTAACGGTGTGTTTCCGCCAAATGGATACTTTATCTCAACATCAACGTCGATGATCACAGGATGTCCGGTGGATTAGTCAACTTTGGTATCGACAATTTCATCTTGGGTAAGTTATATCCTGTTTATTTTACTTAGGTCAACTTAATTGTAGAAAATTGCGATTGGCGTATTTGCTTCGGTTTATTCAATCGATTTCGGAAATTTAATGTTGTCGTTTATTTGGATGCTCTTATCGACAGGTTTAGGAGAAAAACACTTGCAATCCACCGTAGCCTTCGGGGAACTCCTTCTCAACACTGTGGTGCCATCTCATATATCTGGAGTTTTATGATTTTTATTATTTGGAGTTTTTCGTTTATCGTTTCGTCGGGGATGTTTGTGATCATTTTATTGTTATTATCGAACTTTGATGTCGGCGGTAAGCCTTTTCTGTGTTTTATCATTAATATAATGTTTTATAATTAGACTTTTTCGTAATGTAAAAATAAACTTTTGACTGTTACTCTAATCGTCTAAATTGTTATGGTCATTTGATTTTTCGTCAATTTTACATTAAGTTAATGTTTGGCTTTCATCTGATTTTGAAGTCTTAATGGGTTTTCAAATTAAACGTTATTGTCAAATTGAATTCATCTAGTCAATTTTATTTCGTCTTTGGCAAATTAATCAACAATTTCAGGGTAACTTCGATTCTCTTTAGCGGTATTAATTTTCTTTACGACCACGACCTTAGTTCCTATAACGATGATTTTATTATCTGTCTATTTTAGCGACTTGTTAATTTACTCATACTTATTTTTCCTTTATATCTTTACCTTTAATCAACTAATTAATTTAATCAATCACTTCATTTTTAACCCCTTACTTTCAATCTATGAATTATTTTACTTCTAGTCGGTGGTTACTGTGCTTTGAAGTTCGTGAATTACTTTACTTATAATTGATACGTTTCGTTATTTGAAATCGATGAATTCAATTCAGCAATTACTTCAATTTTTATCGATGATTGATTTTGCTTGACTCAATGCCTTATTCGCTCTTACTCGATGATTACTTTAATTTTATCGAAACGAATTATAATAATTTAATTAATGAAATTATTTGTCATTACTCTAATTTTAATCAATAAGTTACGATTATTTAAATCATGAATTACTTTTACCCAATAATTACTTCAATTTTAAGCCATAGAATATTTTAATTTTTTCTTTATTTACAATCAATAGTTACTTTAATTTTTTAATCAATAATCGAAGTAATGAATTTAATGATTTCCACTAATTTATTTCGAAAGGTGAATTTAATTTACTTTTAGCAATAAGTTTTATCTAATTTATTTCAAAATATTAATTCAAATTAGCTATATCAACGATTTCAATTTAATTTATCCCCGTACCCGTTCCCTTTAATAGACCTTAGGCGCATATTGTGTTTATATTATATTTACTGAGTACCCACTGGACTACTCGGTGTGATGATTTTGAGCCGTGTGTAATATAATTTAGGTCGATTTTACAGAAATGAGAAACGAGGAAGCAGCCAAAAGACCTCTTCCTTATTTCTCGTTTCTTCTATAGGGATCATATTGACGTTACGACCCCTGCGTTCCGCACGCTGAGTCTTCACGGGTACATATCATTGGCGATTTTCCACGCTCTTACACAAATCTGTACTATGTAGATTTTACTATCTTGCAATATGTGTTGGCTGTGGGCCGGAAAAATTTTCGACAAATGTTTAATTAAGTTTAAGTATGTAAAACAATTTATAAATAATATAAATATTTATTAATCATATAACAAATAAACATAAATTACCATACGTTCCATTCCATAAAAAATAAAAATTCATAACATTGCATAGCAAAAATAAAATACCTCTCCCCCCACGCCGACATCCAAGCAGAGCTCTACCGAGGTTGCGAGGATGTGACGTGGAGAGAGAGTTCCAAATAGAACTATTTCTCACCTAAAAGTAAGTTTCAATATAGATTTTCAATCAATAATTCGAAAGTAAATTTTGATTCAAAATGGTTTTATGGTTAGTAAAACGGTTTTAAAAATGGTTAAGTTTAATGTGAAAATGGATCAGTATTTATACCTATTTTCTGTCCCTAACCTCGCATGTTAAATTTGATGCAGTAAAACAAAATTCGACCTTGTTATTTTCTAGTGAATTCTATTCTTTAATTTTATTAATTTTTGATTTATTTTAATAATTTTTCATTTAGAATTTTTATTGAATTATTACTAATTCAAATTTTTTGATTTAAGTTTCACTTTCATGAACTTTTATTAATTTATCAAAATTTGTCGAATTTGTTGTGTTTTCTTGTTATATTTGTGTTGGTATCGTGCGGATCTTGGTGCGTTTTGTTATTATTTTAATTTATTTTTATGTTTATTATTTTATTTTTAATTCTCTTTTTTTCTTATATTTGATAGGGTTTAATTGGTGTTTTAATAGGTTTTATTTTAAATTTTCTTGTTATATTTGCATGTGTATTACCGATCCATTTAAACATTCCTCAAGGCCGTGTACGTTCTGGCCCAACATCCATAAAACATCAAGTAAACACCTTAAAATGCGAGAAAGATATAATTAAAAATATAAAATCAAAAAACATAAAAATAAATTAAAATAATAACAAAATGCATCAAGATCCGCACGAAAATAACATAAAATTTGACCGAAAAATTGACAATTTACGTAAAAGTAAAGAATTAACGAAAGAGTCGAAGTAAAATAAAATAATTTTGGTTAGAACTTCTAACTTAGAAGTAATTTAATTAAAAAATTTAATGAATAAATTGTTAAATTAAATCAAGAAAATAATAAAAATTAGAGTTAGATTATACAAATAATTTCAAAGTCAAATTTTGTTTTATCACATTAAATTTAACACACAAGGTTAAAGTCACAGAATGGGTATAAATACCAATTAATTTTCGCATAAATTTAATCACTTGTGAGGGATCACTTTTTCTTGTAAAAAACTAACGTTTTTTATCAAAAAAAACAGCATTTTATCACAAAGTACTGGAACATTGTCTTGAACTATTACCAAGCACTATCGGAGAAAATTCATAAAGTGAGCCTGAATGAATAATATGCACGTATGATGGAAGTGATATAACTATGCTATGCCAATATATTATGAATATAATTATATGAGTTCAAGAGTAGTAATGTTCTTTCCTGTCGAAATTTTTCCGGTCCACAGCCACACACCAGCAAGTTGTTGGGCCAGCACACAGATAGCCTTGAGAACTGTTTAAATGTATCAGTAATACAGCACAAAAACCCAGCACCAAGATAACTTAAAATACAATATACAACATCAACTAAACACTTTAAAATCTGAGAGAAAATAAATAAATATAAAATCAAAAACATAAAAGTAAAATAAAATAAATACAAAATGCATCAAGAACCGCACGAAAAATTCATAAAAAATAACATAATAACAAGAAAGTTTGACCGTAAAATGACCATTTATTTAAAAGTAAAAATTAATGAATTAAATGAATAAAAATAAAATATTTTTAGCTGAATAAATTTATTTAAAAATGTTAAAAATAAATTACCAATTTAAATTAAGAAATAAATAAAAATTTAATTTAGGTAACACAAATAATTTCAAGGTCGAATTTTGTTTAATCGCAATAAAATTAACATGCAAGGTTAAAGCCAAATTGTAGGTATATATACTGACGTGTTTTCATAAATTAGCAAGCACAAGTACTAGAACTAAAACTAAACTAAATATTACTTGACAGTATTATTTCTAACTTGGTTAGAATATCAATTTCCCGTCTCACTGGGAGACTGGTTGTATTAGTGTGCGCTATAGCACTTATTGATTGGAATTTTTATTAGATTATATTACGAATTATTAATGGATGGATTATCAATGGATTAGGTTACGAATTTTTAATGAATTTTTATTAGATTATATTACGAATTATTAATGGATTATGTGACAAATTTTTTATGGATTATCAATGGATTATTAATGGATTATGTTACGAATGTTTAATGGATTATGTTACGAATTTTTATGGATTATGCTATGAATTGTTAATGGTAAATTATGATACGAATTGTTAATTTTCAATATATGATTTTTTGATGTTGAATTATGCTATTACGAATTTACAATATAGGATGAATTATGGATTAATAATTTCTTTTATATTTCCGATAATTATTTCATGCATTCGAGACTTTTACCGAATGGATCTGGTAATTTTCATTTAATCCTTTTACGGCTCACAGCCAAAATAAACTGCAAGTAATTAAAATCACACCTAATCTACCGAATTATGTAAGTGCGTGTATAATCGCCAATAGTTCGTGCCCGTGAAGGCTCCGGCGTGAGGAACGCAGGAGCTGGAACGTCAATATTATCCGTACATAGGGGAAATTGGAGGGTAAATGAGTAGTCCTTTGGCTGCCCCTTCACCATCCATTTCCTGTAAAATTGATATAAATTTTCAACAACATTCGGCTCAAAATATCTAACATCGAGTAGTCCAGTAGGCACTCATTAATTATGAAGTGAACATACATAGATCTTAAGGTAAAAGAGAGGGAATGGGTAGTGGAGAAAATTGCGAAATCGTTGCAACAGTTAAAATGAATAGCCATCGGAAAAAGATTAATCCGAACGACCAAAATCATGAAAATAATGTTTTTAAATAAGAATTAAATAAATTATGTTAAATTGAAACGAAAATATGGGCAGAACGCTGCGCAAATTTTTGGAAATTGTTAAAACACTTATCATAAAAAACTGTAAAATAAGGGCGGAACGCTGCTCAAATTTTCCGAATCAATTAAAATACTTATAGAAAATAGGAAAATAAAAGTGAAATGCGACTCAACTGTTGGTATAAGATTATTATGAAACTGAAAAATAAGGGCAGAATGCTGCTCAAATTTTCCGAATTGATGAAAATACTTGCAGAAAATAGCAAAGTAAAATGAAATGTTATTCAAATGTTAGTGTGATATCCTTATAAAACCGAAAAATAAGGGCGGTACACTGCTAAAATTTTTTCGATTCAAGGAAAATACTTTGTCGAAAATTTTTAGATAAGAAAAATATTTCCTAAAGCTGAGGAATAAGGACGAATCCCTACACAAAAATTTGTTAATAATATTGATGATAATAATAATAATAATCATGGTATTTGTAGTAATAATAATAATAATAATAATAATAATAATAATAATAATAATAATAATAATAATAATAATAATAATAATAATAATAATAATAATAATAATAATAATAATAATAATAATAATAATAATAATAATAATAATAATAATAATAATAATAAAAATAATAATAATGATAATAATAATGATAATAATAATGAGGATAATAATAATAATAATGATCATAATTAGGATAGTAATAATAGTAATAAAAAAATCATAGTTGTAATAATAATAAATATTATGGTAATTATAGTAATAAAAATAATAATAAATGTAATAGTAGTAACAATTAATAAGGGTAATACAGATAATGGCAACAATGATAATGCTAGTGACAATGACAGGGAGCATAGTAGTTATAATAGGGATAAGAGTAAGAGAGATAATGTGAGGATATTTAACATAGCAATGGGCTTACAGGCCATATAAAAATCATCAACACGGACGACGATAAGAAGGACTAAGCGAATGGACACAAAGCTAAATGATATAACAGTATGACCAACATTTGAAGGAGATAGGAGAATAATGGGACCTAAAAATCGAAATCGAGCACAGGCCTTCTACCGGCAGCTCGTTGGACCCATGGATCGTTCGGTCAATTATAGCATTAGCAATAGCGCTCACTTTTTGCGGATGATCTACCCACTCGAACACAGTTTCAACGTTGCTTAGCAACGGGTGCTGAGTGGCAAGCGAAAGATATTTGTATGGGGTTGTCTGGGTAACAACCATATAGTTTCAAAATATCAACACCCAGAAACCCACCAAAGTAATTAAAATCACACATCCCTATAGAGTGGTGTAAGTGCGGTTTCTCCCCCTATATAGCTTGTGCCGGTCCATTTGTGTGTAACGACGGGCTCGAACGTCAAATCATTTCGCTTATAGGGGCAGTGGGGAGATCGGGAACCAGTCTTTTGACTAACTCCCTTTACACTCATTCCCAAAAAATCGAATTAAATTTTAACACATCGGCTAAAATTATTACACAGAGTAGTCAAGTGGACACTCTTAAAATCTAATATGAGTACATGAACATCCTAGGGTCAACTTGTGGTTAAAGGGAAAGGGGCTTGCGGAAATCGATAAACGATCATATTAGTGAAATTAAATTAAAAAAATAAAATAAATTCTAAGAGTACAAAGACAATGACTCATCATTTATTTTCAAGGTCATTTAAACAAATACCGACGAGTCATCATTTTTTTCAAGGCCATTGAAGGTTATTCAAAATTTTTTCGGTCATTCAAGGTCATTTAAACGAAGACCGATGAGTCATCATATTTTCCAAGGCCATTCGATGAGTCATAATATTTTCCAAGGTGATTCGGTGAGTCATCATTTAATTTTAAGGGTCATTTAAAAGTAGGTCAAGGTCATTTAAATTTTCTCAAGGTCAAGGTATTTTAAAACTTTTTAAAATTTAAATTTACTACTTATTTTTATAAGTAGTGTTTTAATATTTTTTAATTTTATTATTATTATTATTATTAATATTATTATTAGTTTTATTATTATTATTACTACAACATAATATAATTATTTTTATAAGAAGTGTTTAAATGTTTTTAATTTTTATTAGTATTATTACAAGTAATATAATTTACAACTTATTTTTATAAGTAGTGTTTTAATATTTTTTAATTTTAATTTTATTATTATTATTATGATGAGTCATCATATTTTTCAATGTTATTGTATTTTTAAACATTTTTAATTTTAATTTACTACTTATTTATATAATTAGTGTTATAATGCTTTTTTAATTTTTATTCTATTATTATTATTACATGTTATTAATAATAAAAACAAATCAACAACAAAAAACTTTTATTATAAAGAAATAATTCGACTGTAATAATATTGTCGAAGAGCTTTATTCAACGCCCATTCTACATACTTGCGATATCGGGCATCGCAGCAATGACATGCATCACCACATGGATATTCAGGTTCCATATTCTTTAACATCTTGTTTTGTTCAATATCCTATAGGAACTCATCGATTACAGAAAATATAAGTATAGGCGTATAATTGAAGACCAAGTCTGGAATTATTGATGCTGGCTTATCCTTCAATATTTCATGTATATCTGGATAATAGAATTTCAGACGTTCTTTAATAACTTTAAAATAATCATCTACAAAATAGTTATGATTAATAATAATAAGAATAAATTACCATAATGTTTAAATTTTCCTTGAACTGCGCTCGGTACATCCACTTTAATGATAAAAATTGAAATAACAATTACTTTTATACTAATTTAAACCAATAAGAAGTTAAACACACAAACTTTTAGCTATAAACAATAAATATTAATTTATATAGATTTGAAAATGATTAAAGAATTTTAATAATAATATTAGGTTTTAAGATGGCTAACTCAATTGTTGTAACCGTTCAAGGTAAAAATTCAACAAGATGTGTATGTCCTGATACAGCAGTGTTGATGGATATTTTGTATATGATAGATAGACCTAGATATTTGAAAACTTCACTCAAAAGATTATCTGAAAGAATGAGTAATTTAGAAGTCCTATTTGAACTAGCATATGAAACTTTAAAAAGAGCTCGGAACGCAATATATCATGATATTTTATATCTAAATCGGACCATAGGTATTATCAAAAATGTATTAAAAAATCAAAATTTGAATTGAATGAAAATCGTAAACTTAATGAAAAAATGATGAATCAAGTTCAATATAGTATACAATTTTATTCTAATAAAACAACTGATTAGTTCAATCGTATAATGAAAGAAGTTTAACAACCAGTTAACAAATTGAAAGAAGTTAACAGTGGTAACAAATCATCATTGTCATTTTCACTATATAATTTTACATATTTTCTTAACATTGCAACTTCCTAATGTCCATGCATAAAAGCTTAAACTTCCAAATATTTTTTTTTAAACTTCTAATTTTTACACCGGTTACTTCTTCGAGTTTATCACACAAAAATTTTATTAAATATTCTAAACGAAAATTAATTAATTACTTTATATTTTATATTTTACCTTTTTCAGACATCATTTTTAAACAATTTTAAAACTAATTATATTTTGTTTATAGAATAACAAAGAAAATCTGTTTAAATATTTTTATTAAACACTAAACATTAAAATAATTGTGAAAGTCTAGCAGTAACAATTTTCCATATTGGAGAAAGCACATAATTTTGATCAGCTTTATATCCTTGTATTGCTACTGTTGAATACCAGTTTTCCTGTTCTTTGAAACCTATTTCTGTAAATGTATCATAATATCTGGTATATTGACTGGTGAAGAATGCATTTTCATTACATTTTAAATTTGAATTGATCTTTTTGAAAACCGTATCAATATCCTTGATATCTATCTTTGAGAGTGTCCCAGCGAGAGATTAAAATTGAGTTCGATGGAGTTTGACAGGATTTGACAATTGCATATTGATAGGCTCCTTTAAGAAATACATTTTATAATTGTTGAACATCTGAACTGGTTGGACATTGATAGCATTGATTTTCTTGGTCATGTTTGATTTATGAGCTTTATAAGGTGGTAACGAGCTTTTATACCCTTGACATATACTGATTAACCAATCAGAATCATTTTTATTATTATTATTATCAATTAATTAATTTAAACAAAGCTAATGCGTAATTCACACTGCATCACATGATTTACGCTGCATGATAAGTGCATGACTGCATGCATACACAAAACTGTATGTAATTTACAAAGAAAACACATACATACTTTTGTTTGTATGTGATTTACAAAGAACACATACATCAAATTGCTGACCTATATGTGTGTATTTCTATACTTATTTCCATCATGTGTTACATTAATACAAGTTAATATTATGATTATTATCATCATTATCATTATTATTATTATTATTATTATTATTATTATTATTATTATTATTATTATTATTATTATTAATAAATAATTAAATAAATTTGGCAACGATTTAATTAAAAGATAACGCCAATAAAAAACCTTTCGTATGATATATTTCGATAGCACAGCTATCATCTTCAGGTACTCAAAACCAACTAAAAATATTATGAATTAACATTCAATTTAAACAAATTATTTTTTATTAATTTAATTTTTTAATAAATAAATATTTTTAAAAATATATTTTAAATTAATTTTAAATTTTAAATTTTTTTACTTATATTCTAATTTTTAAAAATTAATGTAATTTAAAATTTTCAATTATTTTAATAATATTAAAAAAAACAAACATGATTTAACATACGTAAACTATTTAAAAACATTCAAAACATTCGTAGTCACAGCACTCTGCACATTAATCTTTGGATCCAATGACCTTATCAGCAATGCTTCACATATCACTCGTTCCCAATAACTATTAAAACTTCTCAACAAAATTCTAAAATCAGACATTCCTATATCACTTTTACAGCCTCTATTATTTTTCATATGGGAAAAGAAGATGATCGGGATATGCAAGTGTCGTACGGTGAGAATATAACAATGGATATGTTGCAGGGACTATATGGTAGTGGAAAAAATGTAACGTGTGACAACTTTTTCACATCATTGAATTTATCAAAACGATTGTTCCAAAATGGTATCACCATGGTAGGCACAATTCGTGCATCGAGGCGTGACATACCAAAGCATTTGACGAGGTACCAGGGGCGTGAAGTTTTTTCAACTATTGAATTGATAACAACAAGTACAGCAGATCGTAGAGATAAAGCCTTGTTGGTTAGTTGTGTTGCTAAAAAGAACAAAGTTGTCAATATCTTATCTACTGCCCATAACAAAATAACTGGATATGCCGGTTCAAAGCATAAACCGACGTACTTCTCTTTTATAATGCTACAAAAGGTGGAGTTGACGCAATGGACGAAAGAGTTGCATCATATACTACAAAGTTTAAATGCCGAAGATGGCATGTGGCATTCTTTTGTAATATATTAGACATCTCAGCATTCAATGCATTTGCCTTGCACTATCTTGTGGAGCCTCAATGGAATGAGAACAAGTCATATAGACGAAGGCTATTCCTGATTGAACTTGGTAACAGTTTAATAAGTGCTTATGTAGAAGACAGAAGAAGGACTGCTGCCGCCGACTCTCTATCGTCGACTCCATGTAAGCGTGGTGACTGCTACATGTGTATTGATCGAAAACGGTGCACTGTCACATGTGTTAAATGTAACAGATTTATATGCAAAGAACATTTACACAACATTTGTAAGAATTGCTCATAAATTATAGCTTTATTTCTTGGTATTCTGTAATTTTTGTGTACTTGGACATTTTTGTCCAAATAATAAAACAAAGTGACATGCCGAATAAATGTTAACGACTGAAATTTTACATCGAAGCTTTTATCTGAATAAAAATTGGATTCGCTTAAAATGGTATCATTTATTTATTTATTTTCTGTTTTGACCCACAGCCAATATATCTTACAAGAGAGTAAATATACATAATTAACGGGTCCGTGTAAGCGGCAGCTCGTTGGACCCATGGATCGTTCGGTCAATTATAGCATTGGTAATAGCACTCACTTTTTGCGGACGATCCACTGACTCGAACACAGTTCCGACGTTGCTTAGCACAAAAATGTCAACACCCAGAAACCCATAAAAATCAAATCAAGCAAACCCCGTGTAGGAATGGTTGAACCAGAAATAAACGTTGAATTTTAAGTTATGTTGGTGCTGGGTTTTCGTGCTATATAACTGATACATTTAAACGATTTTCAAGGCCGTTTGTGTTCTGGCCCAACGATTTGGTGTTGTATTTCAATGAAATCGGGTCTGATAGGATTGATGTGGATCCTTGGTAGTTCAACTTGACCTCCAATTCGGGTTTGGGAAACATTTACAAGGGATTCGATTGCTGCTCGATAACAATCTGGATTCTTTCTTTCAGCTTCAGCCACTAATCTTCATTACCAGAAGCCAAGACTTTTCTACAACTTTGGTTCATTGAGTCCTTATAAGCTTATTTTTGTTGAGTGATTCTTCTAGCCACATCCAAACGTATCCAGGCTTTATTCGCATTTCTCGGCAGCGTCTTATCATGGATTTTAAGCGTTGTGATTGCTGGAAGGCTTCTCCGTGGAACATCCCACGTTTTGTCTAAATCTTTTGTAATTTGGTGGATTATTTGTCACTGAACAATTGATAATATTTAACAAATTATTAATTTTTATTTATGTCAATTTATTTCGGATTACTATACATTGATGACGAGATCCACAGATCTTGACTATGTTTAAGTAGTAAGGGTTAAAAAGGTCATATCAAAGCCTATTAATGTGCAAGTATTTAAGATTTTTTCGATATTTACATTCAAATATAATAAAATGATTTGGAAAAAACCTGCAAGATTTATTGGTTCTCGATGATATATGATGCGCATCGTGACAGAGACTTTTAAATGATAATTTAAATTCATGCAATAAAATGAGGAAATACTCCTATTAAAGAGAGATAAACTCCTTATAACTAACTCTACAAAACATTAATCCCCTAGTTCATTGAAAAGTTTCTAAAATGCATAAGTTAAACGTAAAATCAAAGAAAAATCCTATAAAAATGGATATAGAAGACCACCTTCGTTTTCTACACATAAGTTTTATTGAAAATAACGGGTTACGTAGTTTAAAATAATACAGAAGGATGAAATACAATAGATAATCTATAAATTTGAAATGTTATTTACTAGGTCCTGATAATGAAAATATAATAAATGGATAAATAATATGCTTTAGACTAAATTTTGTCGATTCAACATCTGCTTACATATATTAGCTTTTTACGTATATTTTTGATATAGTAAAAACGCCTACACATTCTTCCTAATTTCGCTAGTTCGTTATTGGTTATCAAATTTTGATCTTTTCTTTCTATTAAAGTCTCAAATTTAGTTTGATGTTTAATTATTCCATATCGGGAAAACCAGGTGGATACTAAAGCGTGCACGACCGTATGCACTGTGATATCAGGATCGTCCTCAAATTAGCGTGTTTCCGATTAATCATGGTCAGGGTGTGGCAGAATTCGTCGTCTGCTGGGAGTTTGCCTATTTGTTCAATGTAAAGTGTGTCGAGCCTCGAACCTGTTCAGAAAGAGTGATTGATGGCTTAGCGTATCTGTTCACTTTGTGTTGTTGGCATCCTTCACATTTGAACATTTGCTTTACGTCTTTAAATAATGAGAACCAGGTAACTTTTTAAAATCATTCCTCAGAATATTATCGACGTCAACCTCATGGGTCAAAGCTTTACCATTTGTTTTACTAGGATAGCACAACACACCGAATACTCAAGTGGCGTATCTCCTGCGCAACCTTTGTTCAGACAAACATTTTCATGCCCATTGAACTCATCGACCTTTACACCGACTCACCATTACATAAGATCAATCAGCCATTTTTTGCACTCTTGAATATGATGAACTACCAAATTACCACATCACTAAAGATTACGACATCGACGAAGACGTTTTAAAATACACTGAACAACCGACAACAATCTCAGAAACGCCAAATGTTCAGAACTTTCAAGGCAACCCTCCATTACCTTCAAAGAGAAAACGTAGTTCCCTCAATACCTCTCAGATTATGACCTTCAATGAGCCACAAAACAGTTATTGAACTTAACAATTAATCAATTTCTAATAATAAGAAAATCCATAAATTATTCTAATTAAATTTAACTTATTGATTTGAATTTCTGTTAATTAATTATGAAAACAGCAACTAAATTGAGGAATTTAATAATAATAATAACAACAATAATAATTATTATTATTCTTATGATTATTATTCATAATTACATATTTTTCAAAAAATTATTAAAACCAAACAAAAATCATAAATAAATTTATTTACATTACATATACAGATGAGCCTCAAACACCGCAGTTTAGTGTTGCAGACCTATAAACAATAAAAAATTAAAAATATACAAGTTTGAAATGATTTAAAACATTAAAATTGTATTTTATTTTTCAAAAGTATGCTGAAATTAAGGCGAGTAACTTTATCAAAAATAAGAATAATTGTAAAGCCAATAAGTTAATTTTAACAAGACATTTATTTATAACTCTACAACAAGCATGTAAAACTCGCGGAATTCAACAAAGGTTTTTGTTGCCCAGACAACAAATGTAATGATTATTGAAATATTGAGCAAAAACTAAAATTCAAAAGAAATGTTCTATATAATTTAATAAAGAAATTTTTTCTATATGCATACGTTAAACCCATATATTTATTTATTTCTAAAATATTTAACATTCATTCATAAGAACAACAACAAAAACCAAAGATTGATCACTACACAAGCCACTGAATACATGCATAGGTATTTCAAATAATTTGGCAATGCATATATGCATTTTTTACATTTATAGAATCATAGATAGGTAGAATGTAAAACAGTACCTAGTTTTGTTGTTTATTGACAGAACTTAAATTCTTTTAACTTATAAAATACGATATTATATCTTTTGTTTTAATAGTAAAAGATTTTATAGCTAGTCATTTTTATGCGGCCCTTTACAAGTTTAAAAATGTGAAATGCGGCTTAAGGTATATGGGTTGACTTTGACAAGCCTGCTCTACAAGATTACACAATTATATAAATTTTATTTCTCATTATTTATATAAACTCTCTTTTCTTTTAAATTATAAATTCAAAAACTTTCAAAAATTCAAAAAATTCAAATGTCTTCCCTACAATTGCGTTTGAGCACAAAGATAATTCAAATCTTTGTAATTATCAAACCTTTCACTTTCGTATTTTTGACCATCTTCCAATGGAATTTCAAACATGCCATGTCTCGATACTTTGGAAAAAAAATTTCAAAAATGTCAAAGGTTATTTTCCCAGACAAGTTTTTTTCTTTGAAAAATTTAAATTTTTCGCTAGAAAAAACTAGAAAAGATATGAAAAGGAAGTGATCAGCAAATATAAAGACAACGCCATTCTCTGTATTTTTTCAAATTTTTTTTGAAAATCTCAAATCTCCATGATGTAGTACGATAAAACAAAAAAGTAAAATTTAAACTTAAAAATCAATATTTGCACTTTTTGATCAATAATTTATATCAAAACTTGAATTACTTTTTAAAAAATTGCACTTAAAAATGAAAACTAAAAACCAATAATCGGGAAAGTCAAAACTCACCGTTATGAGTTTTCGCTAGGGGTGGTTTGGTTTCTAACCAGTGTGCTGTGACTAATGGTTGCGCGGGGGCTCACATCTACCTACTACTAGAAATGCTAGTTATATTTAGTATATTTAGGTTTAAAGGAATCAAATAAAGTTATTGTAAATCTAAATCCTAATAAAACAGCATCATACACTTGATTTTCAATACCTTGATTTTTAAGGTTTCAGTTGGCGTCTTATCATATTACGACGCAAAAAATTGACAGAAAAATTGAAATTTTTGTTTTTTGTTATTTAAATAAAACTACATTATTATTTTGATTTAAGCGAAAACATAGTGAGAAATAGCGTTCCTTTTGGTAGCCAATTTTGTTCAAATATATCTGACAAATATATTGCCAAAAAATGAAATTTTTTTTTTGAATGATGAAATGTGAAACTTTTAAAAATTGTGTCAGTTTTTAGGGGAAATATTAGGTCGTGTAAAAAGTTCCCGGGCAGCAGAAGCGAGTGAATTTACAAAGCACTTTGCATACATGGAAGTTATAAGTTAATGAACTCTTTTTACACGACCTAGTATATTACACTTTGACGAATAAAACGGTTGGTTAATCATGTTTGCTTTCATTGTCATTCTATATGTTGAAATTGTAATCCAAAACTGCACGGGAATTTTTTACACAACCTAGTAATACCGTTATAATACAAACGTGTATTTTTTGAAGCAAAAGTCTCGTGTACTGCAAAAAAAATTTATAGGCAAATTTTTAATTTTTAATTTTCCAATTTCTTTTTGTAAGTTCAAATTATTTTTGTAGCTGAAAATTTAAAGCTGATGAAAAAAGAAGCACGAAAGTTGTTCAATCATTACTTGATGATACAAAAACGAAACAAGATAACAATCTAGCCAACATTAGAAAGATATTTGCTACCAAAACACTGCAATAACATTAGATTCTGATTCTTGATAATTTTGTATAGTAAATATTCGTTACGTTTTAATTTTCTATTTTAATGAATAAACTTTTAATAATAACTTGTAGCTATCTTGTTTTTGGGTAATGAGATTTTTTGATTTAGGATTGGAACGAATCGTTCGTATTTTAGTACAATTCCAAATAAAAGTTTATTTCGAATTGTGACAAAAGCTAACAAAAAAGCGATCACCAAAACAAGCAAATTCGTAAAGTCGTTTTCATAAATGAAAATAGAAAATTAAGCTAATTTACAAATTAAGGTAAGTTACAAAATAGACGATGAGAAACAATAAGATGAAAATTAAAAATTATATTTTCAAAAATATAGCATTTGTGTGCAAAAGAATTAAATTGGATTTTCACGAGCCATTATCGTGAAATTAGGATGAAGTAAAAGAATGAAGATTAAAAGCGGGGAAGTAACCACAAAGTAGTTTAGTATTCCTTTTTCGTGGTAAAAACTGCAGAATATTTACCAAAAAAAGAATGTATTAGAATAAACAAATTATGATCAATAATTATAGAGTTTTTCGGTCCTTTTGGAAATATTCCAACCAATTAAGAAATCTTTACAATCAATTTAAAATTTTTTGTTGTTTAAATGAATAAATTAAAGTCAGTATAATGATTACATAATGAATTGTATATTTTTACATGTATTGATATTTGTATTGTTATTATTATTATTACATTTAAGCTGTTTTGTAACGAGCATAATTATATGCCTCACTATAGTGTAATCATTATGTTGACTTAATTTTATTTAAACAAAAAAATATTTTAAAATTAATTGCGAATATTACTTAATTGATTGCAAAGATTACTAAATTGGCTGCGAATGTTACTAAAAGGATAAAAAAACCCTTAAAAATAAAAACTACCCAGAGTAAAAATAGATTGAAAATTCAAGATAACCGACGTTTTTCCTTGGTTAGGAAACAAAAACAGAAAAAAATAGTGGAAACTAATAAAGAAATATTTTTAAGGATTAAAAAAATCAAAAAACGTTGGCATTGAATTAATAAATAAAAGAAAGCGGCAATCCAACATATATATTATACTACAATATATATCGTCAGGTAGATATGAACTTGAAACCATATGGAACAAAATTACTTTTATTTAAACAAATTTCTTCTTTTATATTTTAAAAATATTTAACTAAAAACTGTAAATTCTGTTTTTATACATCTCAAATTTAAAAAAAATTTTATTTTATAAAATCGCGATTTTAACAAAACCTATTAAATATTTAAAAATTTTTTAAACAAAACCATTTTACATTTATTTTCATCTTGTATCACAAAACTGTGTTTACTGATATCAATCAATTCACTAAGTCGAATAAGATCGAGAACCTGAGAGCGGAAATGCCAAGCAGTCGAAGAATAAAAAACTATATATAAGAACGAATTTTTACAGCAAAGCTAATTAGTTTTCATTGACTCGAGCACGGAATTTTCAAAGTGTTGTACGCAGTAATTGTTATAATGGTACAGGACGAGTTTTAAACAAAGTAAATTTAAAAATTAGTTTCGTTTTTTTATATAAATAGATTATTCTAAATTTAAATGAATTAAATATAAGAAACCATTTTTCCCTTTATTATAATAATTATTACTACTTACAAAACTAAGTACTTAAATAGTGACAATAATAATGATGAGAGCGTTATAGATAGCAATTAAATTGTTTCGTAAAACAATTTATCATTTGCTATTTTTTCATCAATTTTATTTATTGATTTCTGATCTGTTTAATAAATGCTTTACTGTAGAGATTTTCTTTTTCTTTTTATGAGGAGGATAAAAATAAGAAATTAATAAGAATTATAATAGATAAAACTTTTATGCAAAGAAAATTGTTAAGTCTTTCCAAGCGTGCTACGAAAATTTTAAGATTCATTTAGACCCTAAATGAATCTTAAAATAAGTTATGGTTAGGGTTGAGAATCCTCACCTTAAAGTTTCATGTAAAAATGTTGGGGATTTTTATTCTATTTTAATGCTTTGTGATTTAACATGTTTTGTAATTTTGTAGGATAATAAGGCCAAATCTATAAGATAAATTCAAGTTCAATAAGTGAATCCTAGAAGAAGAAAAAAAGTAATGTTTTTTTCATATAAGTTTTTTATACAATCAAATAATAGAATTGCTATTCCACAAATTAAAATGAATTAATTTTATACAAAAATAAAAATCAATAAAATATACCCGTCTGACATAAAAATCTGGAATTTATCTAATAATAATGTTTAATAACAAATGAGACTTCAGAACAAATATGCTACCTTTTTGTTCCACTATAACTAAATCAGCATACATTTCTAAAACAATAATGATTTATAACCTACGTTGAAAGTTAAAATAAATATTATATATATAACTAAATAAACGAAATATATTTAGAGGAAATTATCCCCATCATCAGTCTTTCATCATAATCTTTGTCAAATGTTATATACGGAAACAATAATTAAATAATCTAAATAAATTGGTTGCTGATTGAACGTTTATTTTAGGGGATTGTGATTTAATCACCAAAGCCTTATTATTAAAGTTTTTTATATAAAATTTTTAAATATTTAAAATCAATTGTTCCATCGCACATTATTCTATGCTCAATAATATCACTCGCGCCTCTCAATCGGCTTTGTTCCTGAACCCGTGTGTGGAGATGACGAGAAGTCCCTCCATTGTATGTGGCATTGCACAGATTACATGTAAATTTATACACTAGATAAAAAACTAAACCTATTGGGGTTTAAGATTTATTACGAAACATATTTATATGGATTTTAACTATTTTGACACTATTTTTATTTCCGTATATAAAATTTGACAAAGATTATGATGAGAGACTGATGATGACGATGATTTCCTCGAAATATATTTCTTTTTTTGATTTTCTCGTGTTTTTATTATTAATGGGCCATCATTTTTTCAAAATTTAAATATTAGGAAATTATTTTAATTTTTAATATGGAAAATTAAAACATAGATTTGAGAAAATTATGTAAGATTACAGGTAAAAGATTCTATACGGCTAACTTCGTGATAAAGAAAGTCTAATTTCATGATAACTTATTTTTCAGTAGGGCTAATTCTGTGATAAATTATTTATATTATTAAAACTACAAATAAATCCTGATTAACTAATAAAAACATTTATGTATAAAATAAAACATATCATTAAGAACAAAAATTGGTAAAATTCTCTACCTGATCCAATATATTAGCAAAAAGTTACATGAACATGTTTCTATGCCAAGGAAATAATTTAATCAAGTAATTCTTTTAATAAAAATTCTTATATATCTCATGTAAAAATTGATGATAACGTTTTTCTTTGGCTCTCACGGATTTATCCAAGTTTACCCTATTTATTCCAAAGTGTGGTTTACATGACAAATCTTAAAATATTTTGTACCAAGAAAATCGTAATGATGGAATTTTGACCTAGTTACAATAACAATTATTGTTTGAAACATTTTTCTTAAAGTATGACAAGTCCATTTTTGTTATAATGAAATTATTAAAGGTTTGCGTTTCAATAACATTCATTCGTTCATTCAAAACTGTAAAAATTCAACAATTTCAACAAGTTCTGTTATAAATTGTTTCAAAATAGTCTCATTAGTGAAAATGTACTCGGAAATTCATTTCACTACGTTTTGCTTCATTCAGGGCGTATAATTAGAAATGAAAATGGATTTTTGCATATAAATTACAGATTCAGTAACAAACTAAGTGGGGATTAAGTTTAAAGGAGTACCAAGACTACTAAAATCGACATAAATGAAATTTTAATTGAAAATTACAAATATATAATTCATTTATACTATGTATTAGCACGTAAAGAGAATGGGCTAATACTTCTGACCAGATCATTTCCCAGTATGATCTTTAAGGTTTGTTGGGTTTCTAAAGATTTTGGTTTGACTAAAACCTTAATCTGACTCCGTGCGTTCTTAAACTTATTAACAATACCAAACAAAAAATGAATTTGATTCACAGGAATAAATACACAAACTGTGAACGAATCTGAATACTGAATTCAATAAACACTCCGACCAAACGATGCTTTAGATCAGCGCTTCTCAAACTTTCTAGATTGGCAACCCAACATTTATGTTCGAATAGCTTGCGACCCAAATAACTATAAGCTTTAGATAGTGTAAAAAGATATTATTAAATAACGGATAACATCAAACACTATTATTTCAAGTGACTACATTTTAAATGATTTTAGTAATTTGTAGTTTTAATGAAATATGTAACGAATGGCTTAGCAATAATGACCAAGTGTTTATTTTTGAATGTTTCCTATATAATTGATGAATAAATCAAACCAAATTCCATTAATTCTATTTTTAGAAGTTTAATTGAATTTATTAATTTTATAATAAATAAAAAAATCTTTAAATAATATAGTCTTTTATTTGAGGATATCTGTTAATAAATATATTTAAATTGCGTAATTCATGGTTTCAAAATTTTATTGTTAAATATAAAATATAAATTTCATTTTTAAGTTAAAGATTGAAATTTTTACCTTCCAAATTTGAGTTATCTAAAAAATAATCAATATTTAGTTACAAAATAATAATACATTCCATACTTTTATTGTGGGTTTTTTTGTTTAGTATGAGAAAATACATTTTACAATTTCATATAAAGAATTTAATAAATATCAACGAATTATGATTGGATTTTAACCTTTTGATGGCGATTAATTTAACATTTTGTTGCAATCACTCACCAATAAAAAAATTATGAAAATCTAAAGTTAATAACAAAATAAAAAATCTTACTCAGGCTTTATTATATTTTAAATTTTATAGTTACGCAAGATATGATGTCATTTGAAACAATTATTCAGATTTCACAGGTGTCACAAAAGTAGCTGGTTTTATTTTGGCTTAGGACACACTGAACAATATTTGGTCTTCTATTAGGAAGTTGAAAAATGAAATGCAATGTTCTATATGTCGACCGGGGTTTAATTTAAGATCTAATTTTCTAAAAGTATGTTATTGGGAAAAATTCATTTTTAGTACTATAAGCACTATAATAAAATCGAATATATTCGTATCGAGTACAGATCGTCATTTCACTTCTAAAGGAAAAGTGTTTTTTTGTGAAAATCTGCGTTGTATATTGCTTGGCTAACGGGAAACATGAAATTATTGATATCATAACATTCCTGTTGAAAAATAATGCTGAAATAAATCCCAGAACGACTTCTAAGTGTTTAGGAATAAGTTCACTTATGTTAGAAGCAATGAAAAGCTTTATAAATACTGTCAACGTACTTCTAGAAAATGTATCATATCAATGCAAAAATCGAAATACAGTTGGAACCATTGCATGGGTTTAAAGTAGAAATGAAGTCCTTATTACTAGACTTAAATGTATCCATTAATGAAGATAAATTACATTTAAATATTTCACATAATAATATTCTATGTTCCTTCATTGACAGACATTATAGAAGAGGTTTGCATTCCAAGGGTTTCCAACTATATTCAGGTATTATTAAACTGCTTGGTGCAAGCCACAAGGGAGCTTCCAATGCATGTAAAGAAACATAATATTCAATATATAAATATATATAAAAGAATAATGTAAACGTTTGCATAAATATCAAGGAAAGTGACGTGGAACTGTTGCGAATAATTAGCGAGTCGTGAAGCAATATAAAGTCTTTATCCGATTTCTCTGAAAGGTTCTCTACAACTTTATCTTTATATATATATATATGTTTGACATTTAACAAATGGTAAAAATTATTAAACTTTTTTTATTATAAATTTAATTTTGTTAATTTATACAAAAAAGTTCTAATTATTGATTTTAAAAATATTTTAATATAATTTCCAGAGTTGTATTCGACCCAAAAATAAACAATTATGATATTTACTTGGCCGTTCAGTGTAACTGTCTGTAAAATCTGTGATTCCACAATTCGGAGCTAAATAAATATATATATGTATGTTAATACACCAATCTGTGATGCCAACAAAAGTAAAACCTGGACGAGGTTTGTAGCTATTATTTGTGAAATCGGTTTCATTATTTTTACTATCTAAACCCAGACCTACAATTGCTTACAATTGAAACCATTATATTAACCTGTATTGGAGTAATCAGATGTGCCAGAGGTTTCTGAAATCCTGGTTTCACTTGTACTTTGTTGAATGACTGGTTGAAATATTAATATCAATAATATCAATAATATCAATAATATCAATAATATCAATAATATCAATAATATCAATAATATCAATATCAATAATAATAATAATAATAATAATAATAATAATAATAATAATTAAAAGATAACGCTAATAAAAAACTTTTCGTACGATATATTTTGACAGCATAACTGTCATCTTCAGGTACACAAAGCCAACTAAAAATATTATGAATTAATTTATAATTTAAACAAATTAATATAAAAAAAATAATTTGTTTAAATTATAAGTTAATTCATAAAATGTTTAGTTGGTTTTGTATACCTGAAGATGACGGTTATGCTGTCGAAATATATCGTACGAAGAGTTTTATTAGCGTTATCTTTTAATTAAATCGTTGCCAAATTTATTTAATTATTTATTATTATTATTATTATTATTAATAATAATAAAAATATTATAAGGACTTTTTTTGTTTTTCACCTCTGATTCATTTATAAGTGACATAATAACATTCAAAGTTAATTTTCAATAATAAAGTAATTATTTCAAATCTAAGTATAAGATTAAATCATAATTACTAATATTAATTGAAATTTTTTAACTAAAAAGTAGCTCACGATTCGTTTAATTACTAAATTTAACTGATTTTATGAAATTTCCTGAATCTTTATTCCATTTTGATTTTCTTGTTTATTATTTACTCAATACATAAATATTCAAATTTATTTTTAAAATAGAATTTTTTTAATAATTCAAATCAAAATAAATTTTGTCTGACTCAGATAAACTCTTTTTTTCAAACCAACCGCAACTTTACGATTGACTGTCGGCAGCAGATTAATTAAAAAAATAATTTAGATAAAAAGCTAAAGCATTGAGAGCATTTTTTAAAACATTTATTAGAAAATTCTTGAATAAGAATTCATTGTGCATTCTACAACAGGTTTCTGTAAATCCATTCGAATTGATAACCACAATAAGTTTATTTGATGACAATCATAAATGGTTACCTAAATTACCGCACATAAAGTCAAAGATTTCTCTCCCGCATATATCTTAGCATATCTAGACGATCATTGCGCAACATCATTACAGTTTCAAAGTTGAAACAATAAAAACTATCAATTTTGCTAATTTTGACAGTGATTATTATTTTTAATTTTTTCTTATGTTTTGATATTTCATTATTTTTCACCCTAACCAAAATTAATTTTTGATCTTTTATCTAAATGAAAATAATGTTTTCGTTTGAAAACTAGTGAAAATTTTATTTACGCAGTGCAGAAGGCTTTTAAAAGCTTTAATGAATTTAATAAAATTTCACTTCAATCATAGGATTACATTTCTATTATATGACAATATAATTTCTAAAATGAGGAAAGGATTAAAAAAAATTAAAATGCGTTCCGAATCTGTCAATTGCAACCCCATGAATTCAGAATCATTTAAAATTCTCATTCGGCCACGACATATCGCATTAAACAAATTGTCTGGAGTAATTTTTATAATTCCATATAAGAAACCGCCAATTTATATTTATTGTTCGAGGCAGAAATTTTTTTTCAGAAATGTTACAAATTTCATTGTAAAAGTGTGCTGCGTTAGAAGGTCAAAAGGGAAGCATGACCAGGCACGTAATAAAATTAACCTTATTAACAATTAAATAAAGGTTTGAATAAGTTTGAACAAGAAGGATCAGATTATCTCTTTGACCATCAGACACCATTTTACAATCAGTATATTTTCAGAGGCCATTCCAATGGCCAACTGAATCTATCAGCTATTGAATCGGATTGATTGGAAATATCCAAAATGGATTTGTCTCAATAATACTTTTGAATAAAAAAGAATCCATGTTTTAGATTATCTGAGTGCAATTTGCAGAGTGGGTGTAATTCATTTGGTGATGCAACTAATATCAATAGTGCATTTAAGAAGGACGAGTATAAATTTGTATTGGTATTGGGACCTCGGAAGAGCTTTCAGATTAAAAGACGAAAACTGTCAAAATAAATCGCAAAACGTACATTTGAGTGGCACTTTCTATTAATTTCTTATATCATTGCCATGTTTATCAAATCTACCATATTCCAGTTATTATTGTTCATAAAAGATTTGTTGTGCCAAAATGGAAGATTCAATGTTTGGTTCAGATTGAAATCGCCGATGAAATTTCTTTATTTGGATCCAAAAATTCATAGATTTTCTGAAAAACCTCGTCTGTGCATTCAAGACAAAGAAAAAGATGTGTTGCTTGTTTGAAAGCAGGAAATGAAGACAAAACTCTTTATAAATCTGAACAATGTGATGTTGGCTTGTGCATTTCCACTTGTTTCAAATCTTATCACACAAATCTTACTTACTAATATTCAATCAAAATATTCAACTATTTTAGAACTTTTATAAAAATTTTGAAAAGAATTTTTTTCTAACCCAAAGAATTTTTCAAATTTTTTAAATGAGTAAAATGATTATCAAAAAGTAATCTTCCAAATAAATATACTTTGGTTGACAAAAATTGGAGACCTAATATCATATAGCTTAAAAATGAAAAAATGTTTTTTCGTAGTTCCTCCTTCACACACACACACACACACACACACACATATATATATATATATATAATTTTTTACTATTTTTATAAAAATAAAAAACAAATAAGTTCGTTAAATATTGATTTTTAAAATATACAATTCCTTGCAGGACGAAAGGGTTCATAAAAAGATATACAACAAATTGAATAAAGATAAATTAATAATTCAACTAACTTTGGGAGCTAGAATTAGAAACTGAGTACGAAACCGGTTCATCTATTAACATTAAATTAAGAAATTTGTCGAAAAGCAAAAATATTTAATACATTTTATAATTTCCGCAGCTTGATCCACATTGTTGAGTTTAAGTGGCTAAATTATTTGAAACGAATGATTATTACAATCTACAAAGTCCTCAGAAACAAAACACTTAAGCAAAACAGTAGAATATAAATTACAAGTTTAATAACCATTAAAGCATCTAAAAACATTAAGATTATGCTTGTTCTTAATTCCATTACATAGCTCAAGCTTAGCTTTTAGGGCTTTCTCTTTCTGTTCTTCGATTCAACATATCAAAACTAACATGAAATCGAAAATTTTAGCTTAAAAAATGAGTTTAAAAATCATATCTGAACTCCCACAATATCAAAAGTATTTCCCGGTGACATTGAACCTTACCTAAAATGTGAGACAACTAACATAGAGGAAACACTAAGAAAATTCCAAATACAAAACATTAGGAACAAGTGCATAATGTAATGCCATCGGTTGATAAATCAAAATGACAACTTTTACACGATGGGTTTAAAAAAAGCCTAACAAACATTTAGTTACAAAACTTCATTCTCAAAAAGCACAATCCTTCCACCAACTTCCGGCTTGCAAAAAATTACAACTCCATTTATTTCCCTTTACATTTTTTAATAAAATAAATTATCATCCAATAAGATTAAGTTAAAATATAATATTAGAAAAAGTCCTTATTAGTAAGCTATTGGCGAAATAAATAAAAATAACACTTGAAAAGACAGTGGCAAAAATTTGTGTTAAATAGGAAAAGATGATTGATTCAAAGTTGAAATCTAAATGAAATTTATAATCCCAAAACTGAAAACATGTATCTAAATATCGCCATGTATAAAATTAGCGACAATAAAAACAAATATAGGTTAGAGCAATGTAAGCACACGCTTGTAAGATTGGCCGTTTTTGCTTACCTGGCCATTTCTTTTTTTCTAATTAAAAATCCAAGTTGTAATTTCAATAAAATTAATATTTAGGAAATTATTTTATACTAACCCCAACATTAATACGGTTCTGAAAGAGTAATAATGTGTCAATTAGTGGATAAACTCAACAATAAAAATAACCGAAATCATTTTGTGCATAGGTGGTTTATACTTTTTCTAAAAATGAATACGATAAGTTAGACGAAAGAGGTTAAAAATGTACCATGAAATATTGATTAAACCATTTTTTATATAGGAAACTAAAAACAAATGTTTAATAAATAGAAAAAATTAAAAAATTAAATTACAATTTTCCGAAAAAATATAAATAAAGAATAACTCATTTTGAATGGTGGCTTCTCGTGCATTTAAAAATAATATATTTTACTTACTGGCAATTACGGTGACCAAAAACTTTCTGGTACAGACATCCACCATATCCTCCCCTTTAACTTTCTCAATTTTTATATTTCCAAAATTTGTTATAAGTCATTCTATCTAACTTTTTATTCTCTATCCGATAGCATTTTAAAAATTTCAACGGGTTATAAAAATACTCAGAAGCGCAATTAACTAAAACCAGTGTGCTTCTTTCATTTTTATTTGTAGATTTAACAGAATGTATTTCGTATTCGTCGGAAGATTCTGACTGTGTATGCATCTAATAAGTATGTTTATGTGCATCACATAGCGTGAACATTATTCTGTTCATAGCAGTTTAAATTCAGAAACAGCAAAAACTAACAACAGATTTTGTTTTGAATTCTTGAAGACCCACGGAAATGTACAAACGTCGATTAATTATTCAAAGAAGTTTAAGAAAGGTCATTTATCAAAGGAAAATTTTAATTTTAATAAATTTAAATGCAGATTTTGATAAATGGATTTTTTATTATTTACAACTAAAATTAGTAAATTTTTTTATTACAATGAATTATAATATTTTTTATGGAAAATTATTTTTTTGCAAGAAAAATTCTAATACATGTGTAAGAAAGTATGATATATGGATATTACAGAATTAATTAGACATATTATGTAATAATATGTAAAACTGTACTTTTAAGATCAGAGGTCGTTTAGGATGTTTGATGATTGTTTCGAATGTTGGCATGTAAGTGTGTTTGAAAGTATTTTGTATCAATAATCAGTAGACCAATAAACTGTTTTTAATGATACGTGTGACGTTTCATTTTGTTACTACTATTATTTTTCTGGTGTTTAACGAATTTTTTGTGACATTATTTTAAATATTAATTAAACTAATATTTAATAAAATTTTAAAAATTAAGATTCAATTCTCTATAGTCAATGGTAGAATAAAATTTATCGTTAGAAATATTAAAATTGTAAAATGTCATTAAGCATGTTAAAGAAATAAGAATCAAGGTTTAAATATAGCTTTTTATTTACAATTTTTCTAATGTTGTTATTATTTTTTTTATTATTATTTAACTTGATAAAAACTTAAATTGGCAATATATTACATAAAATTCACCCCGATAATCTCATATACATTTTTAACAGAGACTCTTCAATTGTTTCCAACTGTATAACCGGCAAACATTTAAATTTAAAAATTATTAAAAAATTAAATATCATTAGAAAAATAATACATTACGCCATGAAGATCTATATATGTAATAGTGTGTTGGAGAGTTTTGTGAGAATAAACTATTGTACATCTACATCTCTATTTAACAACCTGGAATTAAAACCAAGCAGGTTTTATTAATATTAGGTTTATTTGTAGAGCGGTCAAATCAAAATTGTATTCAATAAAAAGCGGTTAACCACTTACCGTAAAATTATACGAAACTTTCTCACAGTACAATTTATTGTATAACTTATGAAACCTTAATTCTTAGACGTTTTTTAAAACTAACTATATTAATTTATTATGTCATTTTTAAAATTTAAAATAAAACTGAATAAAACATAAATAACTAGTAAAAATCTAGTAAAGGAAGTACAGCAGTTATATTTGTAAATTTTGAATACACAAAACTTAGTTGAAATAAAAATTGTACTGCAGGATGTCTCGTAATTTCAATGCAAAGCTTTAATTATTTGGCATTATTTTGAATAAATAGATTTATTACTTATATTGTGGGGTTCCAAAGATTTGTCATAAGTTTGAATTTATAATTAAAACATCCATCCTCGTAATTTTATTCATCTTCATTGAGTTTTCAACTATAAATCACATTTTCTGGTCTATCTCATAAATAACATTTTAACCAGTTGAGTACCGGAAGCACCAATTGGTGCTTGGTTCATAACTTTTGAACCATAAAGGATTTTTTAACTTAGTTTTTTTAATTAAAAGCGCATCACAAAGATCTTTCAAATAACATTAATGTCAACGATCTACGATGCATAATCTTTACGTAATATTTTTTTAAATTGCAAATCGTCATTTATTGAGATGGTCCCTTTTATTTGTGTTTTATTGTTTTTAATTCATCAGTAGTTAAGTTTTTATTTTGCGCAGTTCATTTTTCTTGTGTTTGTGCATTGTTCCATTTTGGATCATCATCACAACAACAACGAAAAGTTAAGGTATGTTGAAAAACAAAACTAAAGAGAAAATTTTTCTTGAAAGAATTTATTTAGAATAAAGTAATCTATAAAATGAGTGCTTTTTCATTCATAAATTTAGAATTTTTAATTTTTTGTTTGTTTAGGTAAGAATTATATAATAAGTTCAAAATTATGTTTTTAATTTGTCAATTTCTTTAATTTATGTTGTATTCTTTAATATAAACCTGAAATCTCACCAAAAAAATCGGTACTCAAAGAGTTAAAAGATAGTTTCGAAAATATAAAACACTGATTTAAAGTCGATAACTAAATGAAAAAACGAACTCTATGTATTCCATTGTAAATAATATGAGATTTATACACAAATTTAGCTCTTTCAACAAATTCAGGTGTGCACCCAATATGAACAATCAATATTTAAATTGATTCATATTAAATACTAATTATTTAACAAAAAAACAATAGAACCTAAGTGAGATGTGAGAGGAGGTTTGAGCTCACATACAAATTTTGCTCGTGGGGCTAGGGGGTTTCAGTTTGTCATTCATTCTAATTGGTGCACACCTGTGCATATTTATAGTACACCTAAAGCATAGTTTAAAACAGTATGAGTCTATTAAAATCCTTGCAAAGCAAGTGGCGCATCGTCCCAAAATAATTCATTGTATTGCTCTTCAGTGATTTTGACGCCAGCTGTGTAGTGTAATCGTCGTTACTGATTGTTTGATCTGCAGCTTGTTTTTAATTTTGGTAAAGAGTGTCATTATTCAAAATTCCGCATTTCAGATAATATACTTCTCCATCTCAGCAGGAATCAAACCTCGTGTCTCCTCTACGCCAACTATGACGATGTTCAGACCGGATTTCATGATATTGGTCACTTAGAGATCATTCATTTGCCTAATTTTTGAGAAGGCATTCCTTTAAGAGTTTGTTGAAACAAACATCAAGTGGTTGAAGTATCAATGTTACACCGCCGTGTTGGTGCGAAAATTCCGCGTGGTTTGCTTTAAGGTTCTTCTAACGGCGCCGGAAACCTCTGCGAAATTTGCATTATTTATCACATTGTCAAGGAATGTCTGGTTGAAAAAATCGGAACCACAAGTCAGCAGACGCCTTTAAATTATCTATTCCAGTAGATTTTTTTATCTGTTCAATTTCTCAAGATTGACAGCTTCGAAACGAATAAAATTCTGATTAACTGTGTACCGGCCTTGACGCTGTGAGAGGACACAATCGTTTTAGTCTTCTTACGTTTTCTTCTTGACATACTGTTAATGTCACTTTCATTTTGCATCAGTCACAAGAAAGTTTTTCGTTCATACCAAACTTTTACATAGCATATGTATTACCGTGAAGTAAAGACAAAATCAATAACCTTCAACTTAAAGTTACCTTCGAAGGACGTTTGTTATCTTTTCGTCGTGCAATTTACGTACTAAATTAATTTAATATTTTTAAATTTAGTATCTTAGACTTAGACTATAATCTACAACAATAATCGTTAACAATAAGAAAACTTTAATAATTTATAAATGACTGAAATATAAATCAGATCAAGATTTTGCTTGTGATAATTGGTCGCAAATTTTCCGTCTATACTCCAGTATATGCAGTAATGCATATATTATACAGAAATCGAGTTTTAAGGATGTAAGAAATATAGTGAAATTATAAATTCTGAAAGTTGTATTTTAAAATAACTTTCAAAATTTTAATAAAAATTATAATATATATATATATATATATATATATATTATTATATATATATATATATATATATATTATATATTATATATATATATATATATATATATATATAAAACTTACCCGACAATAAAACCTGCGAAGACTAACAATGAACCTACTGCTATGAGAATAAGAATTAAATACGTAACAGTAAGCCCTGAAATTGAAATAAAATGTTGAAAAGTGATGAGCATAGTATAATAAAAATCAAAAATAAATTTATTTAATATAAATTAACATATTTGATTGACTAATACAAAGTCACTACTGTCTCTAATCTTTGACATCAACTTAAGCCCTGTCAACTTTATTTTGCAGAAGATCAAAATATAAACATAAAATTTAAATAAATAACAAAGTTAGCCAATTTCAGTGATGTTTATTCATAAAATGAAATATGAACCATTTCAACCGAAAATCGGTCCTGATCACTCATAACCAAAATTTAATTAGACTTTCGCTTTCTCCTCTTCTCTGATATCGATCGAAATATTTCATATTTCATTTTATGAATAAACATTGCGGAAAATGGCTAACACTGTTATTTATTTAAATTTTATTTATTTAATGATTCCGCCATCGACAAAAAAATAATTTTAAAGTTTATCAAAATATAAACAATAATGAAAATAAATTATGCTTCCTTGTCAATTAAATGCATATCTTATTTCTGTTATAGTTTTAACAAACAATATAAGGAAACGTCAAAATAGTCTAAGAATTTTAACACAAAATTTTATTCTCAACTTTTCAAATCGGCACATTGTTTATAAATTACAAAAAGATGAAAACTCTATTTAAGAAAACAAAAAAACAATTTACAGAGACCTTAGTGTTCATTTTGTAATTAGGCAATTTTAATGACTATCTAAAAGAGCATCAGTAGTCGATATTATCAAAAGCCTCTTCACTTTTATATAATATAAAAATGATGGATTTATTGTGCAAGTTCCCAGAAATCATGAAAATAATGAAAGAGCATCTGAAACTGTGCATTCAATTGGATTTTCCAAAATTTCGATTTGGTTTTATTGACATTCGAAACCAAGATTTATCCAGACTCAAACCTTTCAAATTTACAAAATAATGGCTACTAGGGGCAATTTTCTTCAAAATTTTTAAATTTAATTTATCAAATTAAATTCATGCCAAATAAAGTGTTTCGAAGTTTATTAACTATTGATGTGAAAAAAGTGCTGATAATTTAGAATTAAAAGAATATTCTAGGAAATTCCTAACAATGACTTGAAATGGTTCCACAGAACTACAGATTGAAGTAGATTCATTCATTTTGAAATTTCCATATAAATTAAAATAGTAACTCAATTTTTCCAGGTTTTATAAAAGTATATAAAAGTATTATAAAAGTATACGACATAGTAAATAGATAAAATAAAATAAAAATATGTAACATAAACTCTTAAATTATATAAAATCACTTACAATATGTAGAGATTGAGTAGCTCATCCAGTGAACTAAAACGCCCTCTGAGGTTATAATGGAAATTTTAAGTTTATATGTTTGATGATTTGTGAAGTTTCTTAGCGTAAATTCGATTTCTTCATGCGAAAGAAATTCACGACTTACGTCTAAATAAAAATTTACTTACAAACAGATTGAGTGTTTAATCAAATATTATTAAAGAAACTTTTGTTAATAGTGCTTCTGAAATTATAATAATGTCCAAAGATAATAGAAGAGAGTATTTACAATACTACTTAGTAGTCCAAAGTGATGTCCAAAGTTGGGACATCGATTGAAAGGTAAAATAGTCAGTAAGGATTACTTAAAATGTAAAAATAACTTTCCGATGTAGTGATTGTTTATTCTTAAAATTAATTTAATGAAATTCCATGCGCAAATAGTAACGAAAAATACAACCTTTTTTTCAACATAATTATGGTAATAATCATAAAAGGTTTTCACGTATTACGTTTTATTCATTTTCAAAAATGTCGTCTCAAATATCAAATAATAATTTTTTAGCTTCTTTAAGTAATTCAGAAAATTATGATTCTGGTGAAGATTATGAAATCTAAATCACTCAAGAATATATAGTCTGAACCAATATTGATTACTTTCATTCAGATAACGAATTTGACACTCATGGAAATGTTATGGAATCAACAATTATGCAATATTCGAACAAAATAAATATCAAATCTCGCTATATAAATATTAATTATGAAGCTGAAGATTCTAATAAATTAGAATTTACAGAATCAAATACAGTGAGAAAAAATAAAGTTAATTTTCCATCAATATGCACATGGATTCTAGGGATTGGAAAAAACGAAATTACTATGCCGATGAAAATACAATATGGGGTTAGATAAAAAATTTTTAACGATAAATAGCGGGAGATCAAGTTAAAAAAATGATTCAGATCATGAAAGAGTCGATAGAAGTTGATGAGTCGCAAACAATAAGAATATTGTTAAGGATTCCTAAATAATCAAAATTATCGAAAAATGTGAAATTCGAGAGTGCACAATTCCTAATTTCTAAGAGAAAAAATGAAAACTGAGAAGAGAAATAAGAAATCAGTAAAGTAGAACAAATTAATACGACTAGGTCGTTCATAATTAATAAATACAAATTAAAAAGAGAAAACCATAGTAAACCATATTGATCAATAAAAGTTGTATTGTCTGAATCCGTCATTATTATTATTAACACGCTTGGAGTCAGATCAATAATTATTAGTTTTGCATTTCACCGACAACTAATAATCCCAATAATATAAGGAGTTAGAACCATGTTCCACAATACAAAACTCCTAGGAAAATTAATTTAAACCATCCATATATTTGCAAAATGTTGAGACGATAATCAATAAAAGCTGAAACCATAGAGAAAAGTAACAAAGATTTTACGGTAGGATGTACAAGAAATTCAAAGCAAACTTTTTCTCAGGCTTAACGTCACAGAGGAATCAATAACATCAATTTCTACACTCGAAAAGCACCCCTAATACACTTGAAATGTAAGATTCCAAGAAACGACTAAACGTGAACAAAAACTTTATCTATTTTCTAATAAATGAAGTCTTCGCGACTATTCAGCCTAATTGGATTCTACATTAACTGGAAGATCTATTAAAACAAGAAGTTCCCCGCTAGCAAGAAATATCATTATGTATATTTATAATAATTAAATAGATATTAATGCATATAATTACTTTGAATTCCAGATTCTCTAAATTCATTATAGACGATATTTATACCGGAAAAAATGGCAACATCAAATTTGTGACAAGGCGGGATTTTTACTTTCAATTTTATGACAGGGCTGAACAACTTGCTTTCCGAATGCGAGTCACTATGACTAATATATTCACTACTAGTCAGAGTGGACAATTCTAAAGGTTAAAATTAATTATTTTTATTAAAAACCTGGAAATTTAAAAAAATTCAAAAAGTCTTCTGAAAATATAGAATGAAAAATATCTTTATTAAAAAACTATCAAATAAAATATATTTAAGTGGAAAATCAAAAAATAGAGTTCACATTTGTTTGTAAATCTTTTAATGTTAACAATGAAGGATGGAAATCTGGTTCTCAAAATGATAAAGTACCAGATATATTTTGAATTCTACAAATGAGCTGAGTACCGAATTTTATTCACGATATTCTAAAGACTTTTATTCTCTAAGATCCACTTTTATTTAACAGGATGATAACCACAAAACATTCTATAAGCAAACTAATATACTGAAACATACTAAAAGATTTTAGCACTAAACCAACTTAGGCGGCACCCGAATAAGTTTTCAGTGTTTTGGACCGGCTAGTCATTGTAACCGAAATTTGGATTGAACATGAGAACCTAGTCAGAAAAAGGTTAAACATTCTACCTGCAGCTAGGACAGAAATGATCAACATACAGCCCATCCAATGAATTTCTATAGTCCACGAATAATTTTACCATATTAGCTGTTTAACTTTCAATAATTAGTCGATTGGATTCGCAATAATACTGCTTAATTTTCGACCAAAATCCCAATGTATCGATTTTAAACTTTTATACTCATTTTTACTCGATATGAACTGTTTGATGTTTGGTGGTGATGTGAAACTTCACTATTTTAGACGGAGCTCGCCAATGCGCACCCAAGCCCACACGTTTTGTTATTATCGGGGCCGAATATACTGAATCAAGTTTTGTATTTAACTTTCTCTAATTTTAATAGTTCATCCGGCCAATGAAAAATGTTTTATCCGATATGACCCGGGAGCTGAAACTGTTGGCGACGCCTGTCCAAGACCCGATATACAAAATACAGGATATGTGAGATGCCATTTATGTTGCCAACGAATAGAATATACTAAATTGAATGACAATATGTTTCTTATTAAATAATAGCTTGTTAATCGTTACAATTCTTTAGCATAGACTAGACTAATTTATAAAGACCCAACATTGTAAATCATGATGGAAGAAGGGATATAAGTCGGTAAATTTGAAATGAACACCTCAATGCCCAGATTTAACTTCAAATAATCACTGAATGTCCAATGAGTTGAAGTGGGAATCTTAGGAATATTAATTGTTATTTTGCTGTTGAATTAATAATTACAGGAGCAGTGTAAGAAATCGTAGCAAAGGTGCAATTTAATACCCCCGCATAACAACGTTGTATCAACAGAACTTTATATTTTACAATGATTTTGTTTACAATAATTTCGATAAATAAATTCTCATGAATTTTCGGCACCCAATAATAATTTTATTAGGACGTTTTTTGTTTTTCACCTCTGATTTATTTTTATATTTATTTATTAAAGACATTTTATTTTATAAATACCTATAATAATTATAATTAATAATACTAAATAAATAAATATTAAATAAATAAACTTTTTTCAATTTCATATTGCGATGAAATTTTGTTTATACAATCAAACCATTTAAGTTTTGTTGATTTTGAATCATTAAGTGATTGAATGTATGCGAATTTTATTGGGGTCCTTCCTTGAATAGTGAAAGATTTTGATCCATTCGGACTATAATCTAGTTTTATCAATTGTGTGGAAGACTAAAATAAATTCCATCAGTACAAAGGTTGAACGACAAATAATTCATCTAACGCATTCATTTGTAGTTGAATAACAGATGAAAACATAACCTTGTCCGGAAATTCTAAGAACCTCTTCATCAAGATACCAAAACAATTTCATGATGTTATCATTTCGATGAACAAGATATATTCTTGGTTTGATCTTTGCAACTGAATTTAAATTGCAATGTAAAGTTGAAATATTAAATATAATAGAAAATAATTGAATATCACACAAAGTATAAGATCAAATCAACTGAACGCCCGAAACCACTGAAGCATTGAACACAGCCCAGTTTGTGCAAAGTAATAATTAGCTAGGAAACTATGAAAATAAGGCATATAAAATTTTTATTATTTCTTTAAGTGACAAAAGTCTGTGATAATTATATGTCACAGTAATTCACCGATTCCTCAACTATACCAATATATCACACAACCGAATATGCTCGGCAAAACCATTAAGATAGAACACAAGTTTCAATATACAAATATATTCGACATCATCTCCGAAGAGATTAAATTACAAATTTCGAATTCATTGTTTTATTAGAAATGCTTCAATTGACCTTTTTAGTGAAAAAAAATTAAAATCTGATGCAGAATTTCTTACATCTAAAAGTTTTCCGTCTGGCAGCATGATAAACGTAATAAAAAAATTAAATGTTTTTTTCGCACTTAAAAAATTTTATCTCTGAAAAGGTTATAAATTTCATTTTCAAAAAATTTCTAAATTATTTGATAATAAGATGAAATTATTATAATATTTTGATTAATTTTATATAACAGAATACGACGATTCACCTTCTGACAACGATGAAAAACAAGCGCCCAACATCAATTTTGATTGTGTACATAATCCGGAATTATTTAAAAATTTGGTTTTGAGCAAATACAACAATTTTACATATAGACATCTTTTGTCAAGACAAATTTTACAATGAAATTTTTGTATTTCATATAAGATCTTCTAGTTCTTAAAAGTTACTGAATTATTTAAAGTAGATTAATATTAAATTAACAACACCAGTTATCTTTTTTTCAATTTTGATCTGTTTTTATTAGCAATTTAATTTATTTTCATTTAGCTTTCAACTACAGATCAATGTTTTTCTATTTAAGACAAAACTTTTAGCATTGGTTTTTGTATAAAATAGAAAGCATGTATTTCTAGTTATAAACTAAATAAAGATAAATGAAACAATATTAAACTAAAATTAGCCTAATGATATTAAAAAGATTTCATCCTTTTTTTCATCTAAGGTGATAAATTGTCATTTTATCTAAAATTAAGCATCTTGTCAAATTTGTGGATATGAGCACATTTTCTAACTTTTACTCATAATTATTACTCTTATTAAATATACAAACTTTAATATTACTTATATTTTGTTTTTTATTATTATTCAAATAATCACAATTTCTAACTAATTCAAATTAATATTTTGGAAGTAACTGATTTTGGAATAAATATTTTTAATTTAATAAAATATAATTGCCAAAAATAAAATTCTATTTTATTTAAATAACATGTAGGAACACAACAATAACATCCAAAATATATTCGAAATAAATCCAATAGGTTGATTTGATCAGTTGAATATTATATTCGTTTGTTGGACAGTTGGTCGATACCAAGATTTTGCGTTTCCTCAAGTTTGATAGTGTTGTGATTGAAATGGAGTTTAAAAATGACAACGTGAGGAATGCTTTCTGGTTCAGTTATTAATTGGTTTTGATTAGTTACAGACGACTTTTTTCCATCAATTAGTTGTGATTCTACTTGTTTGCTTGATGTGTAAATGTAATTTCCACTATCTTTTAATTGGACATTCTTCAAGTATGATTCTAGAATTTTGCCTTTGATGACATTGTAGTGTGAACATTGTATATCAATGCTATTTCTTCTATTTCAACGTTTTTATGAGAAAACAATAATTTTTTATCTGAATCAATTCGAATAGTTTCGATTTTGAAATAGTTGGTTTAGTTACAAGCTGACTTAAATATATGGAAACGAGCAGACACAACTTGTGACAAGTCAACCGATGTGGGAAACATTAAAAACAACTCAACAAACTGATATCACAGTGGCCAAACAAATTAATCTATTACCTCAGCGTCTGAAAGAAGAGAAAAGAAATCATATGAATTGTTTACTTGAATTTGTCCATTTTATCGTGGCAAGACCTATCATTCCGTGGAAGAAATGAATCACAAGACTCTTTAAATAATGGGAATTTTGGAGAATTTATTGAAATGCAGTTGCGCACCAATAAGGAATTTTAGATTCACCAACAATGTATTCGAAAGAAATACAGAGACAATGTTGACTAATTTATCAAAACAATCTATTAAAAGATAACGGTCATGGTGACTATAGAACACATTATCAATGAAATCGAAAGAGCAGGAATGTTTTCTCTGTTGATCGACGAAAGCTTGGACAATACTGAAGATGAACAATCAAGTATATGGTTCAGATATGTTTATGACAATGAAATCAACAAAAGGTGTTATGCATTTATTGAGTTAAAAGATTTTGGAATAGCTAAAATTTCCCCATAATTACAATAGTTCAACACTTATACCAATTACTGCAGATGGGGTTTTTTTGATGTCAGGGTATCAAAATGGTGTTTGTACTCGCCTCATACATGAATATCCAACTGCATATGTTCACTGCACTGATTGTAAAACGATTGCTTGAAACGGTTCCTATAGTGTCTGCAAAAATGAGAAAAATCAATAAATTACAGATTTTTATGAGCAAACCTAACAATGCCATGAGAAAGCGCAAAGCTCACTCCTTTATCGGGTAAAGAAAAAACCCCACCGTCATGACATTCGCTGGAATTTATCACTTTGCGAGTTTAGATGTGACACTTGATCGTTTGGACGCAATTTTACTTGCTTTGAAGGAGCTTAGTATCCACAATATTGCTAACGGAGATGAAGCTGCAGGATTTTATAGGCAACTTTTCAGCAGAGTTTATTGTAACAGCTGTTACTTTACACAAAATAATGGCTATTGTTTCTGAACTATGCTTTGAAAATCAATGAGACCCTTTTAGAATGTGAAATGAAACGAGCTAAGTGGAGTATGAAACTGGAAACCAATCGACATGTCTTTTCTTCCCAATCTGAACAAGCTAGATCAAGTGGCCAAGACAATTCCTATTTCAACAGCTACTGTAGAGAGGACTTTTTCAACTTTTAATCGTATAATGACATCTGCACGATCCAGCATGACAAGTAAACGAGCAAGTGATTTAGTATTGATGGCCTTCGACAAAAATCTTATGGGTGTGCAAGACAAAAGCCAAATTATAAAAAAGTGGGCTTTTCTCCACTCACCAATTTTACTTTTTTAATTAATAGTCATGGATGCGTCATTGCTGTATGCTGGTAATAGAATTCTTTAGTGATTTAATAAACTTGTTTCAAATTATCAAATTATCTTCTATTATCTTCATCAGAAATTACAAAAATTGATATACACAAATATTTCTTTCATTTATTAAAATTAATGTAAAACACGAAAACCTTGCTGTGCAAAGTAAATACATATTTTTCTCTCAATGCCAGTTTTTTGGGACTTATATTTGGAGCATATTTCAATCTTTGTAAAACTATGACTATGACTGACAACATTAGCACCCCCCAAATTTAGAAGTTGGGATCCACCCCTGCAAACGAGCAATAAACAAAATAGGAATTTCTACGAAATAATTTTGATGTGAAAAATCATCAATGAATAGTTGATGATCTTTAAGAGTTGTTTGTAAAGTTTTAAATTAAAGAAGTGGCAGTCATGTTAAAAGTGATATTTAAAAAATTAAATATGTGCTATTTTTAATATCGCATTTGTAATTTAATTAAAATTTAGTAAAATTAATTAAAATTAAACTTTACAAGTAATATATAATATAAACATAGATTGAAATAAAATCTTTTAAATTCTACCTTTTGATTTTGATATTTCTGTAATAATTAAGTTTGACTTGTTTCAAAAATATTTTTAAATGAAAATTGTATAACAATCATTTAGAAATACAATCTAAATATCAAGCTTATAAAAACTTACTTCACACAACGTTGGACATTGTTATTATAAATTCTAGATTATCAGTGAGATTACGGTTAAAAAAACATGACGACTAAAAGATTTTTCTTGGGTAAGATATTTGATATATAATGTTAAGTAACTATTCTTAATGTTATCCATACTATATTAATTTGCAACAATAGTAGAATAATTTGTAAACATTTTTAAACTATTATGAGTTAACCCTTACTTTACAACCGGGTCATTTTATACATCCAACTCAATTTATTTGTTTACAAATTAGTAAATTTATTTCTACAAACCTTATGTTATGCATATTATCTATTATAAAAATATAATAAATATATATCAGTATTATAATAATATGTGATCATATTAATAATAATAATAGTAATAATAATAATAATAATAATAATAATAATAATAATAATAATAATAATAATAATAATAATAATAATAATAATAATAATAATAATAATAATAATAATAATAATAATAATAATAATAATAGTAATAATGAAAAAGAAGAAAACGTCAATCCAAAATATAATATTATATTACAATATATTTCGACAGACTCACTGCCATCATCAAATATAATGGAAATTCCAATGATATCGATTTAAATTGGTTTTTCAAACTAAATAATTTATTAATTTTTTAAAATATATTAAATCAACATAGTTCTAATTTCAATTCTACCTGATGAAAGAAAGTGAGTCTTTCAAATTATATTTTTATAATATTTGTTGGAATGGCGTTTTCTTGTATTTAATGCCGTTGTTAAGTGTATATAACAATCGTTCTAAATTTATAATTTGTCTGTTCCAGTATTCAAAAAGATCTTGGAATTAGGGAAGAGATGTAGGAATTCAATAAATGAAAAACTATCAATGATTGAATTGGCTTTGTGTGATATAAATAGTGATGTTTGTTTTCGGGTTTGTATTTTGCATTATAAGATTGTTATCCTGTTTATTGATAGATTTCAAATCTTGCTTATATGGTGTTTATATCTTGGTTATAAATTTTATAGCATCTATTTATAATATAAATAGATGTCATATTAACATATACATTGATATAACTACCCATCATCTCCGTTCTTAAGTCTTTGATTACCAAGTGAATGAATTGATATACAACAGTATTCTATGCTGTAAGATTGCTTTTAATTCCTGCGGTTTCCAAATTTTTAATGCATTTCAATCCTGCTAAGATTGTTTCATATCTGGGTTATGTCATGGGTACAATTTCACTACATTGTAATGATTATCCGTCATCTCTGTATTTGAGTTCTTGAACATTGTGGATTGAAGGGATTGACCAATACTAGTAAACTAGTGAATTAGGCATGTCTGATTTAAAAATTTTTAAAAACTATTATTATTACTAGACCCAAATTAAAATGTTGTGAGCACGTTTGTTTAGAATGTGTAATAAGTAAAAATGTTTTTGTTTGTTTTAAATTTTTATAATATTAATAACAAAGAAAATAACATTTTAAAGTTAATTTAAATGAATTAAAAATTTATTTTAAAAATATATTACAATTTAATAATTTATTTGAATATATAAATTAAATTCTATAATTAATTAAGAAATAATAATAATAACATTAATGATAAACTACCTGAAAGATTTTTAAAAGACATTGTGGTCCATGCATCACTACATCCAACTTTTGTGCAAGCAGTAATCATGAATGAACTATTTATTTTAGCTCTATATAGTTTGACACTCCTAGAATCACTACTAATCTTTTCATCAGCAATTGACATGCGTTCCTTATCAATAAAACAATCATCACATTTCCATTTATATGATATTATGATTCCATTTTGATCGTATTGACTCACATCCTAAATCAGTGAACAATTAGTTAGTAAAAATTGACTTATAAACATAAAATTATAATGAAATCTGCGGATTGGTGAATGTTTCAAAGAAATTGAATCAAAATAAAACGTATTTTAACATAGCGCAAAACCTATATACAAAATGTTTCACCTTTAACTATTCATTGCATGTACAATTTAAATTGAACATTTATTAAATTCTTTTTTCCTTCATTTTTATCAGACTATAAATCTACGAATTCAAATTATAAACTAAAATTACACAAGTAGTTTTATTCACTTGATAATTAATGGGCGGAAAATTTGTGTATGAATTTAGTTTATTGATCTGTTAATTTATATATTTCTTTTATTTTGTTAATCGAAAATGTCCAATTTCCGATGTTTAATGGTTTGCATTTATTGCTATAACCATGTGTAGATTAAATATACTAGGAGTTTTTGGTTTGGCCTTTTTTTGCTTCATAGGATGACCTTGAAATTTATGTCAGATTTTGCCTCCGCGCACTTATTTGCAAGAAATATATTGGTAATGTTATTTAACAACCTAATATTGTTTTCACCAGAAACATTCTGTCTTTCTATCACCGCAAGCCATAGAACCGCCCTGTTTCATATCTTAAACTTCTCCACCAAACCTGCACTCTTACAAACATTTAATTGTATATAGAATTTTTTCCTAGGAGGCAACAATTCTAACAATTTTGCAAATATTCTCTACTTAATTTTACAGGGTGGCCAATGTTATGAATATATTATAAATTTGTCTGACAAACAGAAAACCGTTATGTCCAGTTAAAAAAATAGTTGCTTTGGACAAGACTCACGTTCCACATACTTTTAATTATTTTTCCATGTTTGTTTTCATAGAAAGTAGAAAATCTACGACACTGTAAAATTCAACTGCAACAAACTGTTTTCGAGGAACCTTCAATTTAGGTAAATAAAATATATTTGTTTATATATTCACACTCAAAATATCCTCTTTTCGAAATTCAAAATCCGATTTGAACATGTCTAACGAAATTGCCGCTGAATAAGTCGAATCAACAGAAGTAGTTACTGAAGTTGTAAAAACAGAATAAATCGATCAAATCCAATCAACAGATTTCATGAATAAATTTTGTATTTTAATATGAAATTATATCTTATTACAGAAGTATTATTACATTTTTAAAAGAACTAGAAATTTTTAACTTCCACATTTAAGTTATTTCAAATAAAATTCTTATTCCAATTACATTATTTCTAAACAAATTTATGTACTTTTAAACTCACCACATAGGGGCATCATAAAAATACAATAAAGCATACTAATTGTTTAATAATTAATATGAATTGTGGAATAATTTAATCAATAATGCAACGTAAAAATTCAAAGTTACAATTGACAGATTCGGTAATAATGCCATTCTAGATTTATCAACCATTTACCGTTGTCGTTTGTTTATTTTAACAGGTTTATTCCAAATGTATAAATCTAATTTTTACACGGAGATCAAACCAAATATACTTGTTAATGAACTAGTTCAATATAGCAACGATCAAAACCACAATGATAATCAATTTATAACTATTTGTTTAAATGATGAGTGATCAGTAAAACTATTAATGACGATACATTTTTTTCAATTTTAACATTTCAAATAATTAATTTCACTATAATACTTATAATGACATTTTAAGATGACCAAATTAATAAATTTTTATTTTCAAAACCTACGGAGTACAAGCATAATGAGTATGATAATAATTTTAATATTAATTACTATTAAAAGAAAACGCCAACAAAACACTCTTTGTACGATTTATTTCGACAGTTTAACTGTCATCTTCAGGCACTAAAAACAACCTCAATATTATGGATTATTTATATTTATTTAAACAAATCATTTTTTTTATAAATATTAAAATTTTTTTCTATATTTAAATAAAACATTAAAAAATGAAACAATTCTAAAAAATTTAATTTTGTCAATGTTAGTGAACACAAAAAAGGATGTAAAAAAGAAATAGGAATGTCTGACTTTAAAGTTTTGTTGAAAAGTTTTAATTATTGGGAATGTGTTATATGTGAGGCATTGCTGATAAGGTCATTGAATCTAAAGATTAATATGCAAAGTACTATGACTACGAATGTTTTTAAATAGTTGGAGTATGTGACAAATTGATGTTTATTTATTGTTTAAACATTTTTTTAATTTTTAATAATATTTGCAATTTGTTAAATTAAAATTTACAAAATTAAATTTTTTAGAATTGTTTCATTTTTTTAATGTTTTATTTAAATATAGTCAAAAAGTTTAATATCTATAAAAAAATTTTAAATATTTATTTGTTGAAATGTTTAATTAATAAAAAATATAAATAATTCATAATATTGAGTTATGTTTCGTTACATGAAAATGACAATTAAACTGTCGAAATAAATCGTACAAAGAGTGTTTTATTAGCGTTTTCTTTAATTAAATCGTTGCCAAATTTATTTAATTATTTATTATTATTTATGTTTTAAATTTTTTTAACATTTTAAATTAAGTAAAAATACAATCAAATCTTGAAATAAATTTTTGACCCTGACTGAATTTAATGCAAAAAAATGCAAATGGTTGCAGATTATGAATGATGAAATGTGTTTTTGTTATTTTGTCTAATATTGAGTCACATATAAAATGCATTTGTATACAAAACCAAAACCAGTAAAATAAGTTGATGTTTTGATATGCTGGAGACAAGTCACCATTTAGAGTGACATAAGACCGGAAAGATGACGAGACAATAAACGTAACACTTATTGAAACTTGATATAGTGTTCAGTTGTCTTTAAAACAAATACATTTCTATTGATGAGAGTATAATTACATAAAAACACTTCAGAATCTATTAATACCAACTATGCCAGTAATGAACATGTAAAAAGCGTGTATGATGATAACAAAAGAATACATTAGACCTAATGACTGCAAAAATTTAGTTGCGTCACTTTTTTCTGTTTCCTATCAAATTATTACAATAAAAATATCAAATCAAAGTTTTGTCAAAATACATATAAACGTTTTTAATAAAACAACGAAAAGGTGAAATAAATACAATATATTTCGAGGAAACGATACTGATCATCCGCATAACGTCTTAATCATTGTCAGGAGAGTGTAATTTAATCATCAATACTTCAAAAAATACACTTTGCTAATATTTATATTCCAAAAATAGTTTTACATAAAAACATTAAACATTTTTAAAGTTCTTTTATTTTCTTAACGTCAACTAGAGCTAGATTAACTGCTTAAAATATCATATTTACTCTGAACCGTACAAGAAATAACCATTATTAACTTACTTGAAAATACAAAATAATATTTTCCAAGTAGCCGTCAAATGACATCGAATCAAAAATCATAAATGCGGAACACGCATTTGGACCTTTGTTTGGCTCTGAAATTAGACAGGAAATCTATAATAAGGTTTCAATTTTTGGTTGACAACAAAATAAATAAAACAATAAACAAATAAAAGATTAATATTATAAATAGATATAATTTATTAATAATATTATAAGGACTTTTTTTGTTTTTCACCTCTGATTTCTTTATAAGTGACATAATATTTTCTACAAAATTTGACTATGAATCAGATTTATTTAAGGTATTCACGAATTTTCGGCACAGCCTTTTTCAAGTGATTTAATAATATTATAATAATATATAGATAGATAAATATGCTAAAGTTAAAGCATAAACATAGACTATTTTTATAACACTTTTATTTTCATTTTTAAATATAAGATTAAAGAAATCATTGTTCCTTAACTCTTTCCCTACTAGTAATGTATCCATACGTTTTTGTTTATATGCGTCCGGTGAACGAAGAGCGTATATTTTGATTGATGTTTCGATTGATTCTAGTACCTAACATCAAATTGTTGATACCGAAAAACGTATCAATAGGTTTAAATACGAAGAACGTACTGATACGTAATTCATTTAAAACGCCGTATTTCGAGCATTGTAATCTTAAAAATACTCCGTAACGAAATGTTTAATTATAATCGTCAGTTAACTGTAAGCTATAACTGAATTACACTATTGGCCCCAGTATTACGTAGTTTGCCTTTTTTTAACAATAGTCGTTACATTCTTTGCATTGTGAAGGTAAAATGCTGCAAGCTGTGCAATGTGGTTGATTATTTTTGTCCATAAATTTTCTGTTCCATCTATGACTAATTCACTGAGTGTTCTCTGCTTCAATACGTGGTATTTATCCTGCCAATTTAAACTTAAGATGTACTTTGGAGAGAAAAAGCGGGACAATGTTCAGTGAGCGAAATGTTTTCTAATAATGGGGGGGAGTAAATATGATTTTCAGAATCAAACGATTAAATATTATTGTATTTTTATTGGGTAACAAAAATTCGACAACGGTTATTGGAACTATATTCATCAGAATCAAGATTCTATTTGTTAAATGAGCAACCAGAAATGAAGTAAAAAAATGGAAATTATGTAAAATGGAATAAATATGAATGACTATAAAAGTTCTGGAAAACCGGTACTTCTAAGTTCTGAGATTAAAGTAAATAAAACTTTCTAATTATGTCATTCCTATCAATAACTAATGAATAATATATCAGTTTCATTTCAGTGTTTCTTAATCTTTCATTTATTGTTTATATCTACTGATCAGTAAATAAAGCAAGGAGCACTTTTTGAATGTTTTTTCATCATCGGTAGTAATTTTTATCAAAATATTATGCATTTAATAAAATTAATTTATGATTTCACTAACGTGATTCTGGCATTTGTAGCACATTAGAGGTGCCAGGCTCACTGGATTTACCTTGAGGATCACTACCAAAAAGTATCCTTGATCTCAATACGCAAGATACGATAGAGTATGGTATCCATTTATCCAATTGTATTTTAGTAGTCAGTTTTGTTATATTTCTAGAGATGTGCTAAATGAGGAAAACTTGATAATGTAGAAAAATAAATCAAGTCTTAATTTTGTATAATTATTTATTAATCTCTATTTTCCCATTTTTTATTAATAAACTCGCTTCACTGGGAAATTAATTCTTTGCTAATTTTAATAATTTTATATTTAGTGAAATACATTTTCAACTAGCTATTATAATGTATTTAAATTGCGGTGAAAGCTTGCTATTACATAATTTATCGAATGATAGAATTAGCAAGCGTCATTTATAATTCAAACCAGTAAAATACAAAATTTAAACAACATTGCAAATTGTTGGGAAAATAATTTTTTCGTAAAATACAATCATTTATTGATAATTATAAATCTAAAAATCTTATATATAAATGTGAATGTCTGTATGTATAAGCTCGCTATCTATCATTTTAAAAATTCAAAACAGTTTACTACAGCTAATTAACTATAAAGTTATAAATACTTATACGCATTACGTTCATTTGTCCAGTTTGATTGATACAACAGTAGATTGTGTAATGTAATATTATTTTGAGTAGTATGGGTTAATAATAATCAATTAATATTATAAAACATAATCAATTATAAATATGTAAAATTTATCTAAATTCAAATAACCGTGTTTTAAACTGAGTTTTACAATGTTCTGAATATGTCACACATAGCACTTAAAATATAATAATAAAAAAAGCAAATTAATATGTTAAGTTGTGTAAGAACGAGAAAAATTCTTATGTATAATATTGTATCTTTCACTTTCCGTTTTACTTGATAGAAATATTATGTAATAATATTGACTTAATAATTTAATAATGATTTTGCTCATTGATTTCCGAAATTTTATTTCTTATAGTTGATAATATGAATTATAATTAATTTGATACACAAAATTTCAATAAATTCTGTTTAATTATTTCAATTCTTAAATTGTTTTTGTTCTATTAAAATTATAATTTTTGAAAAATACCCTGGAAATATAATCATTTTTAGGCTTTGAAGTATATATGTGCCGATTTGACCCAGCGCAAGTCATGAGGTGACGATTTTTAACACAAGTACTCAAGCGTTAATTTGTTATTTATTGAAACATTAAAGGAACTTACCCAAGAGGACAAAAATAAATTATATCCTTAAACCTACTTTTGTGATATTTTTCGGACTGTTTGATGAACAAAATCCGATTATTTCGAATTCGCCATCATCAATCAGTCTTATTTCCATTTTAATCACAGATTTATTAACCGCTACCAAAATGACATTCGGAGCCTCGGGTTTCATAATTTCAGTTCTTTCAAAAGAAAAAGTATAATTGTGGCTTCCCAGTACATTTGAAATGGAGAGATTTAAATTAAGAGTTTGAACAAAAACTTCTTGAGTTATATTAAAGCACGTTTTGTTAAATTGTGTTTCTCTTTCTCTGAAATAGACAATCAAGTAAAATACATCAAAATTAATAATTGATCGACACTAAAAATTTAAGTCTATGATAGAATTACCATAAAAAACCCTTAAATTTTCGTATATTCTTTGAATATTTAAAAATAATCGTTAAATCATAAGTCACAAAATTATTACAATTGCTTTAAAATGCCCTAAAGTTATGGCACAGTACCTACTACTCGTTTTGACAACGGGATCTCAAGAATATACACCGAAAAACTAACAACGAAACGAATAAAAACAAAAAGTATGAGAAAATATACGATAGAAATAGATGGAATTCAGAAATAAAAATAGACGATAGAGTTAGAGATAAATTAAAATTTCAGAGCATTTGACAGAAAGTTTATTGAATCATTTATGGAAATGGAGATTAAAAAATGAATAGTCGTATCTACTGAACAGCATGCAATCAAGGATAATTTAAGGACACTTTAATCAAAAACAATTATTGAAAAACAGCAGTTGTGACGAAAAGATAAGTTTAACAGTATGCACTACGTAAAAAAAGGTAAAAAAAGGCTTCTCAGGGAAAAAAGGAGGAAATACCATCAAAGAATCGCGGAGGAAGGACGAGAAGAATAGAAGATATCCTGAATATTGAGAAAATTTTAATTAAAATCAGAGATGAAAATGCAAAAAGCGAAAGTCTTGTTAAATTTTGTTTTTGAGTGATCAGGACCTATTTGAGATCGAGATATTTTATATTTCATTTTATGAATAAACATTGCGGAAATTGGCATACATAGTTATTTATTTAAATTATATATTATTATTATTATTATTATTATTATTATTATTATTATTATTATTATTATTTAAACTCCAAAATACTTTTTTGTCGATAGCGGATACATTAAGTGATTAAATTTTACATAACTTTCATACATAAAAGTATACAAAACTTCCCAATTCTGTAATCAGAATATGAATCTAAACATTTTGTTAGAATTATCCTAGACATATAGGAAAAAATCAAAAATATAATTCTGCATTCATCTTGAGGGCTCGAATAACATTTCAGTTGTCGGTTGAACTAGAGATTTATCCGCCACCGTATACAATATCCTTTTGAGAAATGTTGTCGACTAAATGATTAGTATGTGCAGCTTTTACAGAATCGCAGATAAAATTATAAACAGATGTTGTAGTTTGCCTGTTTGGCAGCTTTGAAAAATTTTGAAATAATGGAGAAAATTGTTAATTAGATATTACTTGGTAAAAAGTAAAACATTTGCAGAAACTAAAACCAAGCTAGACAAGCATTATCGCGAGTCTCCGCATTTGATTAGAATAATTTGTAAGAAACTTGGGATTGAAGATTAAGTGTGAGTGGTCGTTGTAGGAATCTAAAGTTTCATCATGTATAATATTTCCACGAACTACTGCTTTAAAGATGGGCATCATATTTAATCAAGGTTGACTAAAAATCCGAAGGAGTTATCACTTATAAGACAAAATCTGGAGCTATTTTAAAGGGATTCAAAAGAATTTATAATATACTTTAGTACAAATGACGAAAACTAGAGTCGCCATATCGGGTCTTAAATAAAAGAAAATTGGAATAGTGTGTCCGGGCCAGGAAAGTGCATTGAAGAAGATCAACATACTTCTTCAGCGGCTAGTTATATTTTAAATCAGGGGGGGCAAACATTTTTGATTGCGGGTCAATCCAAGAAATTTGTACGATTTTGCGGGCCGGACATACCCGCACGTTATATGTTCTGATTTTATTTTTATTTTTTATAATTACATAGGGAAATTTAAAAGTAAAGAAATTCGAAAATTGAAAAAAGTTAATGATTTTTCAAAATTTTAAGTTTCCAGAACTCATGGTTATGAATTTAAAAAAAAATTCGAATGTCTCGCGGGTCAGATAATTGTCGTGGAGGGTCGGACTTTTGTAACAACCTAATATCTTTTACCTACACACACTTGTTATAAATGAGGTAGTTACACTTACAGAATGTAAATGTATTTTAATTAGTCTTTCTACCAAATACTCTTTTTAAACACCCTAATCGACAACTCATTTCGGGAACCTCTGAAATGCATCAATAAATTATATAACATAAATTATACAAGCATTCATGCATATCATACACATCTTTTTATAACTGAAATGAGAAAATTTAAAATTAACAATTGTAATATATGCTTTTTCTTTTTGAAACAAAAATAAAATCCCCAAATCATTCAAACAATCTCCTTTTGTAAATAAAAAATTTAAATGTAAATCGTATTTAACTTCTATTTATTTATTATTTAAACAGTTGAAAAAGATCTGCCAATAAAAATTGTTGAATTAAAAAAAATATTGATCAATATTCTTAAATGGAGAAAAATAAATAAATATAATTGAATAAGAGTGGTTTAAAACAACTGTTTTGGGAAAAGAAAATATATTTTTTAATTGCTTTATCTTTTTTTCCAATTTTTACTATTGAAAATAGTCAATCAAAGATTCTACTGCTATTATAAAATTTATTTTTCCATCGATTTTATTTTTCTTCAAAAAAATTACCTTATAACTTATACTCGTGTATAAGTTAAGAAATTTTGTACTAAATTAATTACTTTCAATTAAAAATTTTTTACTTCGACTTATAAACGGGTTTCCATTTTGGACTAAAAACACGCTTTAAATTTTCAATTCGACTTATAATGTTAATTATAAAATTATTTTTTGTGTCGACAGTTTGTGTAGAATATAAAGCAAAATAATTATATATAGCTTGAAATAATAGTACTGAAAAGAGAAAATCAAAAGTGAAGATAATAAGCTCTTCTGATATTGTGCTATAACTTGATGAACTCGTTAGTCATCGGTTAAATATAAAAATATGTAGGTCAAGGATATAACTCATTGATTTCCCTGATAACAATAATAAGCCAATCACATGAAAATGATGTATGTCAAATATTCAAAATATGTAGCTCAAATTTAAAAGCGATGCAGGTCAAATACGAAAATAATGTAGGCAAAATATGAAGTCAAATATACAAAGTATGCAGCACAAATATTAAAATTATGTAGGTCAAATATAGATAAATTATATAGATCAAATATCCAAAATATGTAGATTAAATATAAAAATGATACAGGTCAAATATTAAAATTATGTAGGTCAAATATATACAAATTATATTGATCAAATATCTAAAGTATGTGGCTCAAATATAAAAATGATGCAGGTCAAATATTTAAATTATGTAGGTCAAATATGCACAAATTATATTGATTAAATATCCAAAATATGCGGGTGTAATATAAAAATTTAGTATTTGAATTTAATGATATTTTTTATATTTTACCATTTTTGTTTAAACTTTCTGCCAATGAAAAATTATAACATTTCTCATCAGAATTTTAACCTCAAACTGTGTTTATAAGAATCTATTTAATTGAAAATACAGCAATGTTAAAAATGGTAAATATTGCATTCCCACAAACACATACATATTATTCTTACCTCAATGTCTTGCGTTTAAAAAAACTAATTATACATTTATAATATTGTAAAATCATAATTTAATAGTTTTAAGAACTACAGGACTTACCCGGATTGTAAATTGTACAAATATATTTTTAATGGCTCGCTTATGTCCTCAACTAAACCAGTTAATTGAACGATTTCATTTTCGTTCGGTTTCAAACAACATATGATTCTTCTAAGATTGAAGTCTTGGCAACTCAATTGAGGAGTTGACTTACCTTTTAAAACCATTTCCGGAGAATCTAGAACAAATTAATCATAACTTGTTAGCTAGAATATTTTTCAGATAAAAAGAAAAAAATGCTATAGACACTGAAATATAAACAGAGCTCAGGCTGATGTCGTTATCAATTGTAGGAAAACCAAATCAGGATCATTTTTTTAGTTTTGCCTTCTTCAAGACGAAAATACTCTAGCTTTAGATGAATTGTTGATTCTCCTATTCAAAATATCAAACTCCTATGTAAAAAAAAATATATTTTTTGGAAATTTTACAGTATAATCAGATGACGGTAATACCAAATCAAGGTGCTAAATGTAGCATTTGAACTTTTAAACCAGCGCTGAGTTCTTAAATAAGCTGCAACGAATTGAAAATTTGTGGCTATTGCTAAACCCAGAAACCTCAATTTCCTTAAAAGTGGCATTTCATAGAAGGCTAAATGAATCTCTTATCAAAACCTTCATAGAAGTCCTTCATCCATTGGAGTTTTATATACTTTGTTACTATAAATACGTTGTGCAGAATTTAAATTTTTATCCATAGTATGAGTTCCAGAAAACGCACATCAACATTAGACAGTATTTTGTAACAGTATCGTATTATTCTTAGCTCAGTAAACATCTTGATCAAAATTTAACTTTTTCATATGAGACATGCATTTCAGTTTTATATAGTTATATTGGCATGTTGGAATGGAGAACGGAAAGCCTAATTGTTACTTACCAAATCAGGGACGAAACCAATTAGATAATTAAGATAGCTTTTATAGGTTTTTCTGAAATGAGAATTACAGTGGAATCAGTTATTGCCAGCAATTTGATTTTAATATTAAAAACCAAAAAAATGATAACAATTATGTTTATATTTATTTTGAGTTTTATGTTTCATTAATCTGGATTAACACTTACTCGTAAATATTAATCGGGAAATAATATTGCAAGATATATTTTTGGCATTAGTTTTGGTGGCTTTCAAATTCATATCGAAACTAAAGCAAACGGTACTTACAACTTTGGCGTCCGGTATTACGCTACGGTAGTATTTCTAAACCTGATTATATTTGCAAATAATGTCTTGGTGGCTTAAATTGAAAGTTTTGAAAAGTAACCAATAAAAGATTATTAGAATTTAGAAATGAAGACAAAATTATTTTTCATACTGTTTATTAGTAAAATTGAAAATCTATTCTATTAGCTTTCAATATTGGGCCTCAAAGAAGTTGAAAATACACCTAACCCTCTATTTTGGCGAAAGATACGTTCCTGAAAAAATCACGTAATTTGAGTTTTAAATTTTGTAATATAAAACCGCGTAAATCGAAAAACACCTTAAAATATTCACAATTCAACGTATAATGTTTTTATATTTATAAAATAATAAAACAATAGTCCATAAAGTACAATATCAAAAATATATATCGATTCATTTTACATATTTTTAATTTTATTTGGCAAGATTATTAAATATATTGACAAAATCATTATATATTGACAAGATGATTAAATTATTTCGCAAGGTTTTTCAATATATTGTCTGGATTATTAAATATATTGGCTAGATTAATAAATATATTGACAAAATCATTAAATATATTGATAAAATCATTAAATATATTGACAAAATCATTATATATTGACAAGATTATTAAATTATTTCGCAAGATTGTTCAATATATTGTCTGGATTATTAAATATATTGGCTAGATTAATAAATATATTGACAAAATCATTAAATATATTGATAAAATCATTAAATATATTGACAAAATCATTAAATATATTGACAAAATCATTATATATTGACAAGATTATTAAATTATTTCGCAAGATTGTTCAATATATTGTCTGGATTATTAAATATATTGGCTAGATTAATAAATATATTGACAAAATCATTAAATATATTGATAAAATCATTAAATATATTGACAAAATCATTATATATTGACAAGATTATTAAATTATTTCGCAAGATTGTTTAATATATTGTCTGGATTATTAAATATATTGGCTAAATTAATAAATATATTGACAAAATCATTAAATATATTGATAAAATCATTAGATATACTGACTTAAATATATTAAATTGTTTGGCTATATTGTTCAATATATTGACTATATTCAATATATTGGCTAGATTATTAAATATATTGACAAAATCATTATATATTGACAAGATTATTAAATTATTTGGCAAGATTGTTCAACATATTGTCTGGATTATTAAATATATTGACAAAATCAATAAATATATTGACAAAAGAAATAAATCCAAAGTCAAAAAGATTTGCACCGAATGAATAAATACAATTTGATTAATTTTAACATGAGCATGATATCATAGAATTTAGTACATTTCGTAGATACCGAAATTAATGGAAATTACAGGAAGTGACTTATTATAAACAATAGCATCAAGAAATAAATAATAAATATTACTTGCAATTCTTACGCATAATGAATTTATAATGAATAAATGACATCTCGAAAGTCCTCGTCGGAATAGGGAGTAATATAAATATGAGAATAGCTTAATGAGCTTTGTATGAGAGTGAAATGACTTGAAATGGCATTAGCATGCATTTATTCTTACTGAAACCGAGACAGAGCTAAAGCAGATCCATAATAGAAATGACTGCTTTATAATAATTGATGAAATGCATTATTTTGTGTGCACCACAATCGCAAGTTTATCAATATGCAACGGCATTATAAACATCATAAATTATATGGAAAATTGAATTGTGTTCATTAAGTTTTCATTAGATTAAAATTTACAGCTAAAACAGCAATAATAAATAAATAAATAAATAATAATAATATTATAAGGACTTTTTTTGTGTTTCTTTCTTGATTTCTTTATAAGTGACATAATATTTTCTATAAAATTTTGACTATGAATCAGATTTATTCACGGATTTTCGAATTTTCAAAAATTAATTATAATTGTGTTGATAGGAAATTATAAACATATTTAAATTATTTTATTATTATTATTATTATGATTTATTTTATTTATTTTTATTTTTATTTAGCATTATTAATATTATTATTTTTTTATAATAATAATTATTATAATTATTATTATTATTATTTTTATTTATTATTATTTTTATTTTTTATTATTATTTATTAATATTATTATTTTATTATTATAATTATTATTTATCATTATTTTTATTAATATTATTATTTTTATTTATTATTATTTTTATTTATTAGTATTTTTATTTTTTATTATTATTTATTAATATTATTATTTTATTATTATAATTATTATTTTTATAAATTATTTATTTATTTTTTATTTAAATTTTATTTTATGTTATATTTTAATAATTAATATTTAATAATTAATATAATAACTTATAATCAGATATTTAAAATATTTTAATCTAATTTATCAAAAGTTAATTTAAATCTTATTTTCAATTTTAATCATTTTAAAACTTAATTTATGTCCCTTGATAATTATGCTTAAATATCTTCACAATAATAATAATAATAATAATAATAATAATAATAATAATAATAATAATAAATAATAAATATTAATTATAATAATAATTATGATAATAAATAATAATAATAATAATATTAATAATAATAGTAAAAAAATAATGATAATAATAATTAATCTTTATAAAATGAAAATCAATAAAATAATTATATAATAAATTAATAATTTTTATAAAAAATAATTATAAATGTTATCATTGAAATGTTCCATGCTACAATTCTATTCCGATAGTGGTCATCATTTTATACCCAATAAGAAAATTCAAATCATAATACATAATAAAAATTTTATTGAATCTCAACCTCTGGAAATAATTATAATTTAATTGGTCTAAATAATCAACTTTAAAATCAAAATTTATTGAAATTTAAAATTAAAGATTACGACTAAAAACATTTAACTTATTTAAATGAATACTTACATCCAAATAAATAAATTTTTGCCCCTAATAAATCGTCTGTGATATTTTCTAAACACAACACGTTTACTTTAGACTGATCTGGCTCGGTAATTGTTAAATTGCCAATATAGTTATATACATTGTCATTTGAAATTTGAGGAATTTTATATCTATGGTTTTTATAATGATATACAAGCACTGGATACTTTACTAAGGAAGTTGTATTACATGTAACAATAAGTGATTTTCCTTTGAAGTGAACATTTTTTACTGGTGCAATTGTAGCTGAAGTGAATGCTCTACATGTCCGTAGTAATAAAATGCCATAAATAAATTTACATAAACTAGAAATTATAGTTAATCAACTGTTTAAAATATAAATAAATTATACTTACATATTCATAAAAATAAATTATAAAAATATTCAATAAAAACTGGAAGTTTTAATATTTATAAATATAATTCACGTAACAGTGATTTTTAAAATAATTCTGTTTGCGAATAAAAATTATTTTATAGCATTTAATAAAATAATTTAAAATATTAAATTTCAATAATTATGTAAAATAATTATACATTATTATAACAAGCAACTAATAATGAAATTAGTTGTAAAATGATATTTTTTAGAAATAACCTATAAATTTTTCAATAAATTATATTATATTTATTAAAAATATTTGACTATGAATCAGTAAAGATATCGATGTTTTTTGATAATAACTAATTTTTGGCAAAGCGTTTTCAAGTGATTATATATAAAAAATACTAAATAATTTTTTAATATTAGACTTAAACATTTTATTGAAAGTAATTTAGAAATATTTTTTACTAAATAATATTAAGAAATAATTTGGTGTTCACATTGAAGATAGTTTTATATAGTTTGTTGGACGTATGGGAATCTCTATTCGACTTTACCAATTATCCTATTGGTGTACCCTCCGTATTTGACTCATAGGGATGCCTTCCCAATACGCCGCACGATTTAGAATAACCATTGTGTACCAATGACCGAGATCATGTTGGTGCTGTACACAATAGCCGAATGCCACTCGAGCAGGTGAGCGCTATTACTAACACTACTCCTCGAATGACCTTCGGTTTTCCCGAATTACTCGCTGCCGATGGAAGGACTTACGCTTATTACTCACAAAATATACTCCTGACTCTTTATATTTACGCCCGTCCCCTTGAGAGAATCGTAGGACTCATTCACACTCCACAATCATTTCGCTAAACCCTTCTGCCAATTTACCGTCAACTGTTACCGTGAGTTCGCCGATTTTAACCTAACAAAGTGATTCTAATAAAAAAAAACAAACAACAAAAAAAATGAATTATATTAAGGTATCAAACATAGATGTCATTTTCACAATGTGACGAATTAACATGATGGTTCGAGAGGATACGTGACAGAATGATCTACTTTGAGCTTAGTCGTCCGCGTCATCCATGTCGGTAGGCAGGTATCTGCGTTTGGCCAGTCGGTATGGTGAGGGACTGGCGCCGCGATTCCCCTCCATGCGATTAGAGGGCCCGGCTACTTCCGATTGATGAGAGGCCATAGGAATGTCCCCTGTGAGAACGGCGATGTCGTCCAGATCCAACCCCAACTGATCTAGAACTTGAGTGACTCGGGGAGAGTCTGAATCCTCATCCACGAGATTTATGTGGATGGGGGGGGAGCAAGCGGCTGAAAGATTGCGCTAGGAGCATAAAGTATGTCTGGATCTAGCCCCGGAATCTCGAATTCTTGATATGGGGGCGGCAGATCATCGATCCGGCAAGGGCCTTCGATGGGTTCCGTTTCTCGGAGGAGTTCCGTTTCCCGACGACGACGATCGCGACGTCGTCTATTTCGATTTGGCCGTCGATGGGCGGGGTTGAAGCTTGGTCCGGCCACCGGAACTTTGGGTGACTCCATGATTGGAGGAGCCAAGGTGGTTGGAATCGATGGGAGTCCGGCGATCGGCAAATGATGTTCTGGGATTATGTTCAACTGGCGAGCTCAAACACTCCCAGGGACATGAGTCTGAAGTTCCACGACCGTGAACGCCTGACGCAGGGCGGTGGCCTGCTCTTTAATTAGCAGCCGTTGGCTGCGGGATTCTGCTATCAACTCCTCCCGAGTCCGAGTTAGCCTTGCAATTTTCTGATGCAATTCTTTGACTGTTTCCGGCGGGGCCCAGGTGCCTTTCACCCGCTCATATTTGGTTCGGAGCGCGGTATGTTGCTGTTTCAACTCCTCGTATCTGTGTCTGAGGGCTACCACTGATGGGGATAGTAGTGGGATCCGCGGAAGATCGCTTGTCGTGGGGTTGGAATAGGAACTCATGTCTAGAGATAGAAAAGGATTTCAGGAAATGGAGAGTTATCGACAGAAAATGAGGGAAAATCGACGGGAAAATTAGCAGAAGGACTTTATGAATGTTAACTAGGCAGGCGGTTCCCCAATTTACATTATCATTAGCTAGAGTTTGCAATTATTTGGGTTTCTATCATTGATTATTGGGTGAATAGGACCATGATTTATTTACCCTACACTAGGATTTTTCGCGTGAAATTGTGTGTTAATATCAACACAATTATTCGGCTTTTTGGACACCTAAACATCATCATGAGTTATATTAATTCTATTACTGCAGTTAACGTTGACGGGATTAAACGCCGTATAATTCGTTATATGGTCATATTACGACTTTTCTGTCCTAATCGTTACTACAAATTTAACGTTGTCCGCATTAATGACTATTTCGGACTCTAGAATCAGTGTAATTGATTATATACTTGCCCTACTAGGATTCTAGTTTAATATTACCATGGATTACATTAATTACTTCATAATTTAATAATTATTTAATTTATTAAAGTGAATATAATTTACCAAAACGACATTACCATCGTCGGGGATTATTATTTATGAAACCAAAATATTAATACACCTGGATCGTCACTGAGACTTTAATAATTTCGGTAATCATAACAAAGGAGATTGAATTTTATCCGAAACAAAATTAACTATTTATCTTGCGATTTATATATATTATTATAACTAATTAAACTTAGATAGAATTAAAAAAATATTTTTATAACGTACTTACTAATATAGGACTTCTCTGGGTGTTATATGAATTAAATCCTAACGTCCTTAAGCCTTGAACGTTGAAATAAATCCACGGCAGTAATAGTGCAGAATGTTGTTATTTTAGCAATTGTCAATCGATATTTGCTAATATATTTGTGAACAATAATTATACGTGTAGGCGCACTGGAATCATCGGTCTTCAACAATTACTCAACGTAAATCAATAATCTGATTTATCATTAGAAATATTAGATCGTGGACTATAAAGAAAATCAGAATCTTTCCGCGACGACAGGACGTCCAAGAGAGCATCTCGTGAACCCAATGGCCACAAGCAACTTATGTAGGTAGTGGTCAACTTCGTCAAGGCAAAATTCGAGTTTGATGAATGTAGTGGACTTTCTATCTTTAAGCACTATGTTTACCAATTCGGATCAGGTCGGTTTAAGGTAGTTGGGGAAAACTTTGCTGTGAAGAGTGATCGTTCCGCGAAATGCTATCTTTAGACTTGGAGTATTCGCGGAAGAGGCGTATTTCCTTATCCGTCGTGTCAATCATCCATACAACTTTCGTGAGGTTTATTGATAAAGGCAATCTCGATCTATTCGGACAACCGTTAAGAGTGCTTCTCAACCTTTTAAATCAAAGAGTTTTATGTGTGAATTTTTCATGGGTTTGTGCCTCAGAACAAAATAAAAGCCTTTTGGTGCGTTTTTGTTATTACTTTTCAATTTTATTTTTCATGAAATAGTTCGGCTATTTAGTCTATCAATACTTATGCTTATCCCTGCTACCCGGTCTAAATTCAACAATAGGTTCGAGATTTGAAAATGGTGTCTCAATCATTTCATGATTCTACCTAATATTCCCTTGAGTAAATGACGCCCTTCCCGTGATTTTAATTCTACTGGCTCCGGCCACTTTTCAGCAGTCGCTTCGAGTTATACAACGGCGCCCTGCGTGGAGGTCCTGTGCATATTGCCAGACCCTACTGCGGACTGCCGAGGTGTCCACGAGGCATGACCCGCGAGCTCAACTAGAGGTTTTCACCCACCAGCCGGCACGAGATCCGTCCCATGGACTTCTATTTATATACATACTATATAGTATTTAAGGGACTCGAATATAGATAAATATATGAAGCATATAAGGATAATTAATTAATAAAAACGTAGGACATTATGAGCATAAAATTGTTTAATTTAGTAAAACTTTACATTAATAACAAGAAAAATCATAAGCTAAAACTAATACAAATCCTTACGTTTGATATCGTAGTGATAATTTGATTTCAAAAAGTTTTGCATAAGTTAAAAATAATGAATTTCGTCACTGTATAAATACTATTTTTATGCGTGTATGCGACCAATGGGCGATTTTTCGCGATTTTTAGGGTTTTTTAATTATTTTATTAATTTTAAACTATTTTCATTATTTTTTGTGTATTTTTCTTTATTTTTTGATATACCATTTATATTATATTTGGATTTTATTTTTATTACTATTTTCTTATAATATTATTTTTAGCCCTTTTTATTTGTTTTCTGGTCGCCACTTCTGCCTATGTTTTTTTCTAAACCTTATTTTGCAAGGTTTTGGCAGTTTATTTTATTTTTCATATGTCTCTCTCTGCAGCTGTAGGCTTTTTAGTGATTTTAGTTAATTATTTTTTTTATTTTATTTTTGTTATATTTTTAATTTGTTTTATTTAATATGTTTTTCATTAATTTTTGGTATCTTCTTGCGGTGCGTGTTTATTTTCAGTGACTCGTTCCATTATTTTTACTTTAGTCTTTAATTTTTATTTTTGTTTAAATTGTGGCTCTGAGTCCAACAAGTTTTTGACTTTTGGTCAAAAGCAAATTTTTTACTTGCTGGGCACTGATAGAGTAAATGAAATCTAATGATTGGTCTAAGGGTTATCTAATCCCTAACCAGCACCCGCATAAGAGATATCAACTATACACTCGTCGAAAAATGACGTGTGCTAGTAGGTGGATATTAGCAAATGGTGAGTCTCTCTACAAAGACTGCCAATGTCCTAACATTCCTTTTGAGTCCGTGAGCTGTCATAGAAGACTTCGTGCTCTATCTTTCCGTCCCTCACATCTCCAAACTAATTTCTTTATTTAATTGTGCTGGGTACTTATGGGGAAAATTTTATATGAGTAATCTAGGGAATGCCTACGACCCCATACAGCACGCGATAACAAATTATTACCACTAAGCACACGTCACAAGTGACGTTGGTACTGTGCACTAGAGGGTGGAAGGTTAGAAAAAGGTGAGCTTTTCTACAAGAACTGCTAATGCCCTAACCCTCCTCGGGTTCACGGACTACCGTAGAAGGTCTATTGTCCTACTCATTAAGGTCTCATTCTCACCTTACTCTACCCGGCCTTGAAACAATGTGAACACATGAAGTGAAATTAAATTAATACATTTATTCGCAATTAATATTTGACAATAAATACACGATCACAAGATACATGGGTCAAATCAAGTCAATTATACGGGATAATTGCCCCATCAAGCGAGCTTCCTTGAGTTTCTGTTTTTGGGCTTGCTCGTGTTTACCCAGTCGCGGTTTAGACGTCGGCGGTCGTTTTCGAGTCAGCGTGTCTGTGGCGGGAAACGGCTCTGGAGGAGGTGCTGAAGTAGTAGCCTTTTCCTCTATTTGGGTCACATTGGTTGCCAGAAACAGTTCTGTTTCGACGTACGAAGGTAGCAAAGTCAAATCCGTATGGATCTGGAGTTTAGTCTCCAGAGCCGCTATAGTACAGGCCTGTTGTCGGATCTTGACCTTGAGGGAGCGGGACAAGCTGAGTTCCTCCTTATATAATTTTTTAACTTGGGCCAGCTGTTGGTGATGCTTCTTGGCTTCATCTGGCCGGATCCATGTCGCCTCCATGCATCGCATATGCCGCACGAGGGACTCCGCCCGCCTAGATTGACTCATCGTCTCTTCGTGATATCGGGCGATATTCTTTCTGAACTTCTCGAAATCTGCTTGGTGATTTTCCACTAAAATGAAAGATAGGGTTTAATTACTAATCAGGTAGACCTAGGTAATTACTATTATAAGATTTAAGTTTATAGGATAAAATGACAAATTATCTTCAGGGTTAATATGTTCCAGAGTCGCTTATCAAATTTTCCGAGAGTGGCCCTATGTGGGATCATGGTCCTTGTATTAATGTTAGTGGCACGGGAGTTCGTGGGTCAGTATGTGATGGTAAATTTCGTTGGACTCAGCATGGGTTAAGGTTGGGGTGAACAGGCAATAGCCATCCGGTAACCATAAAAACCGTAGCATGCTAATGATAACTCTTGGTGACCCTAGCTACGACAAATTTTAGTGATAATAACACGGATAATAAGTCTCTCAATAGATAATGATAAAAATTATAGCAGTAATTATATTTGTCAATAATTAATATTAATAATAACAATAATAACTAATTTTTAATATCTACCAATATTTTATCTACAATAATAATAATAATTAATACTAATAATTTTTTATTCTAAATGATAAAATTTTATGTCAAAATTTTCTTATAAGTTTTATTTCTAACCTTAAAAATTTAATTTACTAATATTAAAATTAAAATTCTTTACTTTAAATTACTATATAGAATTTCATAAAAATTTAATTTTTTACTATGATTAACCTTATTGTAATTAAGAATTTTCCATTTTAAATTACATGTACTCATTTTATCCCTTGTGTTGGGCCAAGACACGATTTTGTTTAAATGAATCGGTAATACACACGCAAATACAACATGCAGATTTAAAATCGGACCGATAAAACACCAACTAACCATGCTAAAATATGAGAAAGAGAAACAATTAAATATAAAATCAAGAAACACAAAAGTAAATTAAAATAATAACAAAGTGCAGCAAGATCCGCACGAAATAAATATAAAAATAACATGAGAACATGAAAATTTGACCGAAATTTGACAACTAACCAAAAAATGGAAAAACTCATAAAAATGGTACAAAAATTAAATAATTTGAATTGGAAACAATTCAATTAAAAAATTAAAAATAAAATTATCAAATAAAATTACAAATATAATAAAATTAAGATTAGAATATACTAGAAAATCACAAGGTCAAATTTTGTTTTACTAAATCAAATTTAACACGCAAGATTAGGGTTGTACAATAGGTATATATACCGATTCATTTTCGCATAATTTTAATCAGTCTTGAAAAACTTGAATCAGTTTTAAACTCGAAGCAGTTCTTGATAACTCAGTAATAATCCGTGAAAGAAACGACAATTTCAATGTGAGTGAAGAGATGTTTTTGGAAACTTTCTCCATGTCGCACCCAAACAACCTCATATGAGCTCTGTTTAAGGTGTCGGCGTGGGGAAAGGTTTGAGTATGAGATATGAAACGATGAATGCCAATTATAATTTCAAACAATGCATATTATATTCAATAAAAGTTTTCAAAAATGAACTCTTGTCGAAATTTTTCCGGCCCACAGCCGACACATCACTGCAAGAAAATAAACTAGACGTACCCCCATCGAATTGTTTAAGTGCGGTGTAAGTCCGCCAATAATTCGTTCCCGTGAAGGCTACGGCGTGAGAACGCAGTAGCTGAAACGTAAATTAATTATTCCGTATAGGGGAAATGAGTTGAAGGGGGAATAGTCTTTTCATCACTCATTTTCTATAAATTCGACCTAAAATTTCTGTAACAAACGGCTAAAAATCAAACACTGAGTAGTCCAGTGGGCACTCATTAATCTGTAATATAAACTTATGTGCGCCTAAGATCAATTAAAGGGAAAGGCGACGGGGAATTAAAAATAAATAAAATCGTTGCTATGGCCTCTAAAAAATTCAATGATTCTATTATGACAATAAACTTCAACAGAATTTTCTTTAATCGCTATTCGAAATTAATATGTAGTTCAATAAAACTTAACTACAAGGGCTCTGTTCATGAAAAAATTCCGATTACGTGTCACTTAAAACCAATATAGAGATCTAAAGATTTTAGTTTTCTCTTAGCTCTGTAGACCCGATTAGAATCTCGACCGTTTTCATCTTTATAGGAAACGTACGTTGAATTTATTACCATCAAATCGATGAATTATGATCTCAAAGTTACAACGCACAAATTTTAGAGATAATATATAAAATGTTATTCTTAAATCTAAATATAGTTATTAATTCTCGAATTAATTAAATAAACTAGATCCTATACCACTCAGTGACAAAAATCTGTTAAGTGAGTATCAAAATTTCGCCCGGAAGACCCATATTCACACATCTAAATAAAAGGGAAGAAACGACCCGTACAAAAACTTCATGATAGCTTCTAACATTACGAATGTTTCAAGAGAAATTATATTATACTCGAGAAAATCATCTTAAGCATTTAGAAAGGATTGGGCCAGTGATTAAATAATCCATATAGCTGCCTAAGCCAACCCCATTACCCATAATACTATGATTAAATAATAATTCGACAGCATCCAAAAATTTTATTCACATCCAGTTCAAAATAAATAACAATTGAAATTATACTTCAAGAAATCAACTCGGATCTGATTGAGAAATGACCAAGGTTTCTAAATGACAGCATGATCAGTATAGGGAATACAGTACCTAAAGATTCCGCAATAAAAAACATAAATAAAACAAATAACTTACTCCAAGACATAGATAAATATTGCAACAGACGGTGATCATTAAGTGAACATAATTCCAACTAAATCTGATAAATTTCAAATCAAAAATAAATCCGACAAAGACAGAGGTATATATGGATACGATTTGACATTTGCAAAAGGTCAATCGTTAAGAAAGTAAAATATTAATCTGCATGTCATTCACCAAGAGACGAATACACACCGTCACGTGAGGCTCACTGGCAGTCAGTAGGTAGGCGAAAATCGACGATGCTGTTTACCGTCACAGTATGCATTCACAGACATATATATACAGACGCACGTTTTAGAAGTAATCATTTTCCCCGAATTTAATGGCTAGACATTCACAAAATATCGACGAACCCACTGAGGAACCAAGGAGAAAGAGAGTAGGGATAATGGAACATCAGGAAGGTAATTCAAAATTTAATTTAATTATTAATTATTGGTTCCGAGCCCTAGCTTCGCAACTCGAATCGACGATCCGCTCAATAACTACTGACGGCGCTGGCTGGGTCACAACGGAGTCAATGAGATATTTTTTTTTGAAATATATTGTGGTTCACACTTACCGTATTTTCTAACAGGAACAGTTGAATGTTATGTCAAATGTCTGAGATAACCTGAATCACATAGACAAATATAAAGAGAAGATACGAATCCAATGCACCATCAGTTGCTCCAATAAACTAAGTCACCTATACTCATTGTTCCTTTGCAGCCAACCTTCGAAGCCACGATAATCTAATAGGTTAAAATAATTCAACCAACTACAGGGAAATGATGTGTTTTTTTGTACAACCATGATAAAAACAAAAATTATCCCAGTTACTTATCCAACCTTGAAACCGAGAAAGTATGAAATCATAACTTAATAATAATAATAATATCTATAAATTAAAGTATATTGCATCTATGGTAATAATATTAATATTTTCTTGTCCAGTAGAATCATGATAGATCATAATAACGGGATTAGTATAGATAAAAAATAGAATTTTATAAATTATATTTTATGTAATAATAATAATAATCTCTATATATTAAAGTATATTGCATCTATGGTAATAATATTAATATTTTCTTGTCCAGTAGAATCATGATAGATCATAATAACGGGGTTAGTCTAGACAAAAATTAGAATTTTATAAATTAGCTCCAATGTAATAACAGTAATGATATTATCACCCTTGTTTGTCTCTCCCGGAAATCATAAATTGGGGAATGAGGTTAAATTAATCTACTAATAATACTTTATTGGCTAACTCCTAAGGTATTTTCAATAGTAGTTACCTCTCGTTAGTCTGAATATCAGGGTGATGATAGACAACAGTAGCCAGACTGAAATAACTCATAGTCGTAATAGGTAAATCTACTTTCAGAATAATAATAGTAGCATTAACTTTTTTTTTATTTACATTGACGATCAGAGGCAGTAATAGTGAAATTAATTTGAACTAATAATCACGTCCCGCGAAAAGTGTTGCTTAACCGTTTTGCTTTGGGTATAGTAACGCTAATATTAATATCCCCGCCTACCCTTACGATAACCGTAATGGGTGGCGGAGATATTAACTGGTATTATCTGCAATCCTGCTCAACTAAACTATAGAATGGTAAAATGAGTTCTAAATTGGCGTTTCACTTGAACCGTATATTAATGAAAGACGAAAGTCAAATAATCAGCTAAGCCTTCCAAATACCAATAACTGTTAACCAATAGATCGGAGACCTAAATTTGTATTTGCAATACCTTAAAGTTTGTCTGGAAGGCTCTTAAAATCTCCATGAACTACGAATGGATTCTGAAGTCCAAATTAAGGGCGTTCTAAACAATATTGCGTTAATGTTACTTCAAACATTCGAGTAATCTCAACTTGACTTACAATAAATGTAGACGAGCAACTGATGGTGAATAGGAATCGGGGAGCGCGTCGAAATCTAGCACACTTAGTAAATCATAGCAGTTACTTACAACTACCTCGACAAACGACCCCGACAGGCATACCAACCGACCCCATAGCCCCTCCTCACGCGAAACCTAATACTAAGAATCTCCCTAGCCAAACCACTTAAGAACAAAGGCCAGAACGGGTCAAAATAATGATTGATGTATCCCGGATCATCTCACGTTTCCCTGAACACTCAGCAGCCAGGTGCAGACAAGCGATGTGGGACGCTGGATTTTCGATATCCCCCGTTTGAGAGACTAGATCCGGAAATCAAAGGAGTTCGGAAGAAGTTCTTAAACGGTATTTCTAGACTGATTTCGTCAACACCTTTTTGCCAAAATAAATTAGTAAAATAAGTTCCCCTGCCGATGCTAATTAGTATACGGATCGAGGTGCGACGAATAAATAACATTTGATAATAGATAATGGGCGTAATGAGTATATTTTTCATTTAGACATGAGCTCGGTTCAGATTTTGCAACAGAAACTCCATAAAGCTCGCATGGCCAACTAAGACCTACAACAGCAACTCGTCCAATTAAATAAGGAAATTCAGCAGACCAAGTCCACCTGGATTGAACCAGGAAAGGCCAAAATGATTTATCAAAAGATGACCGCGGCACAACGAGGGTGGGCTGAGGAGAAGCAGCTCACCCAGTCGCAGAAGATCCAAATACGCGGCCTTGAGGTAGCGTTATCGGCGTGCCAGGAGGGCAACGCGGTAATCTACCCTCTCGTTTTCGCACCCGCTCAATTAGCCTACAGAGAGGCGACGTCCGTTACGGTGCCCGCAACTAAAATACCCAAACATAGGCCGGGAAGGTCGGAACGTGCTAAGCGCGCGCCACAATGACTTTAGGTTAATAGTCCGGAACTGTTTTCTTGATTATCAATAAATGTTTTTACTTAAATTGATTCTCCGAGTTTTATCTCAGTAATAATAGAGTAGAACTACAAGAAAATCAGAAATAGTTTAGCGGAAAAAGATTCCAAGGATCGTAAAATTAACTATACAAGTGAGGGACCAGAGAAAGGAAATCGCACACGTACCTTCTAACGGCAGTGCGTTGGACCCAGTTTGAGGTCGGGCCAGAGTAGTTCCTATGTGGCGCTCACCTTTGGCGACCTCAAAACCAATGGTTGCATTTCCAACGTTGCTCAGCAACGGGTAACCATTGGGGGCAAGAAAATATTTACACCTGGGGTCAAGGTTATCGAAACCATAAACCCCACACTTGAAAGTCCACGGTTAAGGAGAAATTTACGTATATGCCTCAGTATCTAGATTCTGCTTGCCGCTTGTTACCATGGCAACGGATTAAACAATTTGTAAATTCTATAATATTGAATTTAGATACTTTTAACTAGTATTTTTCTTATTTTTTAGGTTTTTCATCACCACCAGACCCACCCAAACTATTTCTACTGAGTTGGACACCTTCTCCAAGGTTTTTAATTTTATCTTAAGTTAACTTCATTAATCCTTAATTTTAGAACTCCCTAGTCCTGCCCAATCGATCCAAACAGAAAACTTCCCTCCGAATTCGAAAATATAATTTGGAAAATTTTAATATTTATTTCTTTCATTAATGAATTTAAATATAGGTAATAATAATAATAATAACCATATTGATCATATTAAGGTAATAATAATAATCATAATACTAATAATAATTAACAATAGTGATACCAGTAATAACGTTAGGTCAATAGTGGTAATAATAATAAAATTTTTAAGTTATAGATTAATGATATCAATCACCGTAGTAATATTGTCAATAATGATAATAATAATGTTAACGATAATAATAATAATCTTAAGTTAATAATAATAATACTAAGTTTAGTAATAAAGATAACTGTAATAATGGTAAGGGTAATATTAATGATGAAGTAACGATAATTATAATAATAATAATAATGAGTTAATAATAATAATAATTTTAATAAGGATATTAATCATAATATTATTGGCTTAATAATAGTAATAATGATAAGAATAATATTAAAATAATAATAATAATAATAACTATAATAATAACAATATTAATAATGAATTAATAATAAAATTAATAATAATAATAATAATAAAATAATAATAATAGTAATAATCATAATCATAAGGTTAATAATAAAATAACGATAATAATGTTAATAATAATCACGACAATTTTATGATTATAATGATGTTACGATGGTGTGGATGATAAGTTAAAATGGTTTATTCTGACGATGTGGGTTATAGTAATTTAATTTGGGTTAAATAATTCCTGTTGATTTAGTTTATAAGTAGTATTACTATGGTTCATGAATAAAAATGGGTTTTTCTTTTGTAAATCTTTTATTAATATTTTTGTAAGTAGTATTAATGTAGTTGACTTTTTCCGAGATCAATTTACTAGGATTTTTCTTTTTAAGAGGTAGATTTTTTAAAGATTATTTAATTTAAAATTACTGGGGTTGGATTTGATGCATTTTCTTGTTATCGACATACAATTTTATTAGTATTGGAGGGAAGTAATAATATTACTTGAACAATTATGGCATGATACAAATATAAATTAAGTAGGTATCTAAACGACGGTTATCTGGAGATATTCTGCGAGGTCGAAATGGATGAAAATTTTTACTGTGGTTGAGGTTTTAATCCTTTGCATTAAGTCTTTAATTATATCAAATTCAGCTTTACGAATTTTCCAAAACTTTTTAATATTATTTAATTCAATGTCTATGTAGTCGCTTTATCTTCTTTAGTTTGGCTTTTTCTTTTCCCTAGCTAGTCGTTTTTTATTTTTCTTTTTATGTTAAATAATTTTAAATCTTCCCCATAGCCTTTCTCGGTTATAATGACGAGTGGGTGTTGGGTTTACCAGGGGAAAAACTGAGTTGTTCTGATCAACCGCCCTCACAGCAATCTCTTCCTCATGGGTACTATATAAATTTACCGTCTTGCATATTGGTGGGTTACAGGGTTTTGAAGCTTGTTTTAAATGTCCTTGTGTTTACCCTGGTAACGCCATATAAATATTTTCTAACTACCACTCGGCACCCGTTGCTAGGCAACGTTGGAAATGTGTTCGAGTGGGTGGATTGTCCGCAAAAAGTGAGCGCTATTACTAATGCTGTAATTGCTCGGACAATCCCTGGGTTCAACGAGCTGTCGTTAGGAGACTTGTGCTCGCTTTAATCTATTGGGTCCCTATGTAAGTCTCTGAACTTTTTATGGGTACAACCTCGTTTCACTCATCAAGAAAATTACAAATGGAAGTAAAAATGTGAACATGTATATTTTAATCAATTCCTATATTGGTCAGATTTTTGTTCGCTAGTCGAGCGGTTCGGCGCTTCGCTCGCTCTTTTCGTCCGGGTCTATAACTGTTGGTTGCTGTTGTGGTCGGAGTAGTGATCGTAGTGGGAGCTGACGTTAAGATTGCTGATGGAGCAGTAGTCGACTCGCGGTAGGCCAATTGAGCAGGGGCGAAGACTAGTGGGTAGGTCACCGCTGCCCTTTCTTGACAGGCGGACAACGCGACCTCCAGCCCCTTTATTTGGGTTCTCAGGCCTTGGACCAGTTGCTTCTCTTCCGCCCACCCCTTTTGTGACGCGGTAAGTTTTTGATATAGCGTTTTGACCCTCTTCGGCTCTATCCAAGTAGCCTTGGTTTGTTGGGTTTCCCGGGCTAGTTGTACGAGCTGGTCGTGGAGATTTCTATTGGCCTGCCTTGCATGAGTCAATTCTGTTTGTAGTAATTGTAAAGGGTCCATTACTAGAATAACAAACATTAAACTTTCTTAATGATTTTTATAGTTAAAATATGATCAATACTAAACATAGTTTTGTCGAATTAAATTTGGAAAAAAAAACACAAAAATGAAGCTGGGTTTCCATTGGTTTATTAAACGAAAACAAAAAACATTTCTGATAATTCACGGTCACTGTTTAGGGGACTATGAGTCCTCAAAGAATCGTTTGATTCCGTCTTCAGGGAGGTAACCCGGAATCACAAATACTGGCCGCTTGGTGTTTCGGGTCGGCCTCGGGGGAGGTGGATAAGTGCTTGCTAGACGCCCCGCCGCCAGGTCGTCTTTCACGTTAGCCAAGTATCTCTTGGCCCGCTCCACTGAGGAGTGGACGAGGCGCTGGTGGTTCAGAAGATTGTCCAGGAGTGCTTGGGCCCGAACTAAAATATCTTGGGACGGGTTTGGTTCACTGGACGGCCCTTTGAATTTTCTCATAGTGATCTCCACCAGGGACGTATCTTCCCGACGGTTGTCTTCTGGCAGGGGCCGATCAGGGTATCGCTCTCGATATACGCGATTCCAGGTCTGTCGCCATTACTCCGCGATATGGGTGGGGGTCTCAACGAGATCTCCGGATAGTTCTGAATAAAGAGATTGATAAGTTTAACATTGTAATCAAATATTTCTCTCGGTAAACAAATACCCGGTCAGCTATCGTGGAGTTTTCTCGACTATCGTCTAATATCAAAAGTTTCTCGACGTTCGGTGAGGTCTAAAGTGAAGGGAATTAAGCTAACTACGGTTGGAGTGCGTTGATACTCGGTTAGTCTCTACGAGAATCAAAACCTGAAGTGTGGCTACTAATATTGTTTGCAATATGGACTCTACGCGAGTGATTCCCCGATTAACCTCTCTCATTTATCCGTATGCGGAAAAATTTAGATTTTATGGCTTGAACTATCCTTTAAGAAAAACGGAAAAACCGGAATGTCGAGACTAACCTGATTGGGACTAGCACACATTCCTATGTCTAAAACATTTGCGATGATAAGATACCTAAACCAATTATACCGTGAAGAGTTTATATGATAAAGAAAATTTCATATTCAATTGATTAGAACAACTAAAATACCTGAAATGAATGTGATGACAACAATTTATGTGATTAAAGAATTTTTATTGAATCGATTAAAACAAATAAAATACCTAAAATGATTATAATATCAATATTTTATGAGACTAAAATTTTTAATTAACAAAACAAATAGAATACCTAAAATGATTACAATCTTAATAAGCTATGTGACTAAAATTTAGAATACTTATTAACAAATAGATTACCGAAAATGATTATCGTGTCATTACTTTATGTGGTTAAAAACAAGATTTTCATTTAATTAATTAACCACTAGAATACCTATGATACCAATAATTTGTGAGACTAAAGATGTGAATATATTTATTAACAAATAGAATACCAAAAAATGATTATTGTACTTAAAGTTGAAGTAATGGGGATTTATCGTATCGGAATTAATTTGTACGGGAGGCCACAATTTACTATGATGTTCATAATCACTCAGGTTTTCGAAATTAAGTTTAATCCAGAGGGTTTACCTACTGAATCCCTCGGGTTCTCGTTTGGCAGTGGAAGATTATACTGTTTTGGATCTGAATTTTCTAGCTAATACTCGGGTAGTATAATTAAAATTTCGTTAATAAAATCAAGAAATTTACTCGTCGGAAAGGCTTCTGCGACATCTAGGGAATCGGGTTCTAAATATTCCTCTTGGTTACTTGGTGATTGCATGATTCTCAGCTAGATTAAAAATGATGCACTTTCCACCGACGGCATGTAATATATTAGTGGGTGTGCGTGTAGGAGCGTAACACACTACTTCCGTTCTACCTTTGTTGTGTGTGTGTGGTGATCGGGTAGGTGAATATGAATGAAAGGTCAATTGCAGCGTAACAACAGCGATGTGGGTGTTTATATTGATTGATCGGCGGAAATGTCAGCGAGGTTATTTAGGGTAATTTTTGTTTATCTCATAGATTATAAAGTTGTCGATTCAGTTTCAGATTAGTCGGAATTGTAATTTGGAGTTTCAAATTTGGTGTGTTACCTGGTAAGTTTGTTTAACTAATCGCTACAATGATGAGTTTTCTTTAGATGACGTTGAATCAATTCAGGGTACAATGCATATGAATTCGGTGAACCAATTCACTCTGACATTTCACAGAAGATTCTTATTTCCTTAGTGTTGGCTACGTCTGCGTTTTGGATTGTCCTTATCTCCTACTGCTGATCACACGGTCGATTTATCGGAAAATTTTTGAAATTTGATTCTGTCTAACCATCTGGTAAGTTATGGCATAAGTTTAATTAATTAATCTCGATATAATTTTTAGGGATGATTGTGGTTTCCTCATTAAATTTTTATAGCAGGCAAATTCAGTCAGAGTTTCTTCGTCGGGTCCACTTTTCTCCTTTTGGATATTATAAGTCAAGTTTTTTAGGCGGTTTTTTACGATTTGGTCAGTGGAGACTCTGTTCAGATTTTATTTTCTAATTTGGTAATATTACTAACTATCAATTACGACAATGAATGAAAAATTGGATTTGGGTATGGATGGAGCTTTGGTCTAGCCAAACCTTAAACAAAGTCGGGTCGCTACACTCATCGTCTAGAATCTTGAGTTGTAATCATGATTTATCGTAAGTCTATCGTATCGGTGTGATTTTGATTTTTAATAGGGTTTTATTGATTTCAGATATTTTACTGCCTATTTGCTGTGTAGTGAAGCTGATTTGGTAAGTGGATGTTCCTCATTTTTAATTGAATAAAGGTTTAAAAGGTCTTTAATTTTATCTTTAATTTTTAAAGGATAATATTTAATTTACTTTATCTCTAAACTTTTCCTAAATTCTGTAAACGTCAAGTTGAGAATCTCTAAACATAAAACTGGGAGGGATTGCTTTAATTAATTTTATTGAGTCTCTACGTTGATGTGGTTATTCCTGAGGTTTATAATAGTTGTATTATCTTGTTTCTTACTTGAATGGTTTTGGTCGCCTCTCAACGGAATAATAATAGCTTACGATGACTACTTTATTGTTTTTAACACAAGACAACTTCTATATGTTATTTGATTTTTAATGTAAATCTACATCCTAGGTCCTAGCAACCATTGGGACCCATAGTTTATATGACTTCGTGACCCCTATTTGACTTTATCAAGTGTTGTATGTTCGTAGCAATCGCTCCATATTTAAAATCACTCTACCTTCCTATCAATCGTTTGAACAACTTATAATAATAGTTTGAAACTATAGTTGATTTTAATTAGCAACGATTTCGTTCTTTATTCCCGTCACCTTTCCCTTGGTTGACCTTAGGCGCATTGTGTTCATATTATATTTAATGAGTGCCCACTGGACTACTCGGTGTGGTGATTTTGAGCCGTGTGTAGAGTAGTTTAGGTCGAATTTACAGAAATCGAGAAACGAGGAAGTAGCTAAAAGACCACTTCCTTATTCCTCCTTTCTTCTATACGGGATAATATTGACGTTCCGATCCCTGCGTTCCGCACGCCGGGTCTTCACGGGCACAGATCATTGGCGATATTCCACGCACTTACACGAATCTGAATAATATGTTGATTTTAATTACTTGTAATGTGTCTTGGCTGTGGGCCGGAAAAATTTCGACATAAAATGATTTAAGAAAAATACGTTAGATGTTATTAATAGTTTATTAATAATAAAACAATATAACAAGTACTTGATCCAATGAGCAATTCATCATACAAAATAATACTCTCCCCACGCCGACATTCAAGCAGAGCTCCATCGAGATTGCGAGGACGCGACGTGGAGATGAGTTCCAAAATAAAACTCACCCTTAAAATAGATTTTTAAAACTAAGTCAAAATTTTTCAAAACGAATTTTGATATCAAAAAATGATGATTTTTATGTGAAAATGCATCGGTATATATACCTATTTTTTGTCCCTAACCTTGCGTGTTCTTTTTGATTTAGTAAAACAAAATTCGACCTTGGTATTTTCTAGTGTATTCTAATCTTAATTTTTATTATTTTTTTAATTTAATTTGATAATTCTTTTTTTGAAATTTTTATTGAATTATTTCTAATTCAAATTCTTTGATTTTTAATTTCATTTTCATGAAATTTTATTTTTTGTTAAATTATCAAATTTCGGTCGAATTTGTTGGGTTTTCGTGTTATGTTTATATTTATATCGTGCGGATTTTGTTGCTTTTTGTTATTATTTTAATTTATTTTTATGTTTATTATTTTATATGTAATTGCTTTTTTCTCATATTTTGCTAGGTTTAATTGATGTTTTCATAGGTTTGAATTTTAAGCTGCATGTTATATTTGCATGTGTGTTACCGATTCATTTAAACATTCACAAGGCCGTTTGTGTTCTGGCCCAACAATATTTTAAAAAGGAAATTTTAATGATGCCACTCCATCGAGATGGGGTTCGATCATGAACAAAAACTCTTCATATATAAATTACTTAAATCATAAATAAATATTGTATGGGTTAATAAAAATAAAAGAAAAGAGTCAAAATGGTGATTAACATATTATAATTAAATCATTAAAATGCGAGAAATAAATGACAAATTATGCATTACCATAATAAATAAAACTTCAAAAACCTTTACTTGTAACGTCGACAATAATACAAATTTTCGAACAATAGCGATAAGAACTTTTGAAGTATTCTTAAAAGTAATACTACAATAATAATTTTGATGAGTATGAGAGAGTGAGTTCTGTCTACTCACCACTGCCTTATATACCACGATTTCTCGTGTGTGTGTTTTGATACGGTAAAACAAAGAGTTTTTCTAGAATATTCCAAAATTATAAATTTTTATTCCTTTTGACTTGCTGATCCTGTTCTTCTACCGATTACATTTTGGATTTATTCCAGGTGCTGGAGCATTTTCGGGCGTAGTGATGGCCACTCCGATATCCTTCCCTATCACGTTTCTGATCACAATAGCTTCTTGCTCGGTGGACAACTTGCTGCCACACTGCATGAGTCTAGCTCAGATCTCATCCTTTAGTTTTAATTGAACAATTTCTCTATCTTGTTCTCTTATTTTCTGATCCCCTTGTGCCAGGGACTCTTTTTATAGCCTAATTTTGCCCGTAGTTAATCTATTTCCACCCTTAGTTTGACTACCTCTTCGGGTCTCATCCACGTCTGCTCCATACGCCGATATCGACGAACCAGCGCCTCGGCCCGCAGTATTTCTGAAATTAAGCCAAGGTGTGATAAATTTAAAATAAATTCTTTAAATATGAAATAATGCATGTGTTGGGCCAGAACACAAATGGCCTTGTAAAATGTTTAAATTGATCGGTAACACACATGCAAACACAACAAGCAAAATTAAAATAAAACCTATTAAAACACCAATTAAACCTTACCAAATATGAGAAAAAAGAGAATTAAATATAAAATAATAAACATAAAAATAAATTAAAATAATAACAAAATGCAACAAGATTCGCACGATACAAACACAAATATAACACGAAAACCCAAAAAATTCGACCGAGAATTAACAAATCAATAAAAGATCATGAAAATGAAACTTAAATCAAAAAATTTGAATTAGAAATAATTCAATAAAAATTCTAAACGAAAAGTTATTAAAATAAATTGAAAAATAATAAAATTAAAGATTAGAATACACTAGAAAATAACAAGGTCGAATTTTGTTTTACTACATCAAATTTAACACGCAAGGTTAGGGACAGAAAATAGGTATAAATACCGATTCATTTTCACATTAAACAACACCGTTTTCCAAACCGAAAAATTATTTTGAAACTGTTTTAAAAACTATAAAACTTTCGTTGTGAATTAATTTTAGGTGAGAAATAGTTTATTTTGGAGCTCTCTCTCCACGTCACGTCCTCGCAACCTCGGTAGAGCTCTGCTTGGATGTCGGCGTGGGGGGAGATGCATTTTTTATGCCTTTGTGAATTATTGTTGGTCAAGTAATTTTTTAATTTGGTTATTTAATATGATAATAAATATTTATAATATTCATAACTTGTTTTATATATTTAATAAACTAAATTAAACTGTCGAAATTTTTCCGGCCCACAGCCAACACATATTGCAAGTTAGTAAAATATATACAGTACAGATTCGTGTAAGCGCGTGGAAAATCGCCAATGATATGTACCCGTGAAGACCCAGCGTGCGGAACGCAGAGGTCGTAACGTCAATATTGTTCCATATAGAAGAAATGAGAAATAAGGAAGAGGTCTTTTGGCTGCTCCCTCGTTTCTCATTTCTGTAAAATCGACCTAAATTATTTTACACACGGCTCAAATTCATCACACCGAGTAGTCCAGTGGGCACTCATTAAATATAATATAAACACAATATGCGCCTAAGGCTTATTAAAGGGCAAGGGTACGGGGAATAAATTAATTTGTTGATTAAAGATAAAATAATATAAATTCGTTGATTAAAGATAAATTAATTTGTTGATTAAAGATAAAATAATATAAATTCGTTGAATTAAAAATAAATAAATTTGTTGACTAAAGATAAAACAACATAAATTTATTGATTAAAGATAAAATAATATAAATTCGTTGATTAAAGATAAATTAATTCGTTGCTTAAAAATAAAATAGAATAAATTCGTTGCTTAAAATTAAATTAATACGAATTCATCGATCCGAAATCGTTGTTATAGAGTAAAAAATAGAATCATTGATAAATTAAATTGGTAAATGAATTAAATTGATGGAACCCTAAGGTTGGAGACTTGCGATCAGTATTAAAAACCCCTAATACCATAAAATATTAAATCAAGACGACGCGTGGCCGCAGGTAATTTCAGTGATTAAATTTTAATTAACAATTAATACGAATTCAAAGAAAGGAGAAACCATAATTTACTTAAATAATCGAAGGAAAAAATCCAATGATTGCACCCCATAATTTCAGCACCATAATCTAAATCCAAATCAAAGTACGATAAAACACATTTTCCTGAACCATTTCATAAGAATGAGAATTGAATAAAACAATTGAACGTCATCGAAAAGTAATAAAATTTATTCCATTAAAAATGATTGTTCCATCGTCCGATAAAGAGTAAAGAACATCATCGAGAAGTAATAAAATTCCATTAAAATTGTTGGGCTATAAGCCATCACTAAAACAAAACAACCATGAGAAAGTCATGTCGAAAAATTATGAAAATGGCTATTTGTAACACAAGCACGCACCGCAAACAGAAATTAAAAATATAATAAAAACATTAATTAAAACAAAATAAAAAATAACATAATTAATTAAAACAAATAATTAATAAATTTTTCACGAAAAATACATAGAAAAATAAAGTAAAAATATAAAACCGCCAAAACCTTGCAAAATAAGGTTTAGAAAATACACAGGCGGAGGAGGCGACCAGAATAAGAATCAGCAAAAAATAAAAATGCAAATTTAATAAAATTAATATTAAAAAAATTAAGAAAAATAAATAACAAAAGAGAAAAATATAAAATTAAATAAAAGCCATCAAAAAACCCGAAAAAAGGGCCAAAAAAGATTCGAAATTAGCTGATTGGTCGCACACACGCACGAAAACAGTATAAATACAATAGGCATTGTCATAATATTTACCCTTAAAAACCTTAAAAACCTTAAAAAATATTTTTGAAAACTTAAAATTTTGATTTCGAACTTTGGTAAGCTTGTATTTCATTTAATAAATTTTTGAAATGTTTATAGTTTTAAGTTTTTAATTTTAATCATGGATGGTCGAGGTACTTTTAGTATCGACGACAGGCCCCCCTAAATTAATATTATTTCATACATGCTGTAATTTGTGGAAGATGGCTTGGCAAGATTCAATTCCCTCAGTTGAATTTGAGGGATGTTGATGCGCTGCCTTGTCGTCAACCACCCTTCGGTGTCTGCCGGTATGGTCAGGTCTCGTCACACTGATCGCAGAGTACGACGCCGTCGTACTTCGCCGTGGCGGCCATTGCAATGTTGGTCGGAGCGGTAGGGATTAAAATGCGGGAATATCGACATAGCTAAGGGGAAAAACATTCAAATGAATGTTTAGGTAGGGATGCAATTTTTGCTTAAAATCTGTCGAATTGTTATATGAAAAGGGACGACTAGGGTTAAGTCGGTAGAAACAAATGAACGGATTAGCAAAATTGAATGTTTCTTTTTATTTTTGCCTTTTGTAAGGAATGGTTTTATAGAACATCTTTAAATAAAAATTATTTTTCATAAACTCAGTAAATGATTGGAGCATCAGCATTTTTCTTTTCTGCATCGAATGTTTTGTTTACTAGTTCCAATGACAAATAGGATATCTTCACAATTAATATCAAACCATGAAATGAATGTGATAGAGAATGTTTGAGGAATGTTCGGACTAATTAATTTCAAATTTTATAATTATTATATTTTATTTATTTATCAATATAACCCATTAATGGAATGAAACTCTCCCTCGTTTAGTCAGGAAAATCTCAAGAAAATCCTTCTGAAAATTCTCATCAAACGTTTCAATAATCAAAATTTCTTTTCTAAAAATGCATCCAGGATACAAAATCCCCAAATCATCGCGAAAATCAGATACCACGGCATTACAATTGAATCACGATTTATGCCAACAAAATTATAACAAACTATTCGCGGAGCACGAACGCACGCTCGGCACGTGGTTCGCTCCCGAAGCGGTCAAAATCCTCCAGGATAAAATCCACCGGCTGTCTAGATGCCGAGAGGATTTAATTGCAGAGAACCGGGCTCAAAGAATTATAATCAATGACCAAAGCGCCGTCTTGGTAGCATCATTTACGGAAGCCGAACTGGTAAAACGACTAGCGGGTCGCGATCTGGCATTAAAGTTGAATTTGATCCCCGCGAACCATCTTCCGGAAACAACTCAAGCTGGTCCAGCTCAGACACCCAGGACCAGCAAGAAACACCATCCCAGCAAAAATCGTCGTCGCCGTGAACGACGCCGAGCTGAAGGCCTCACAATCTTAAATAATGCTGCGCAAGTGCTCGAAGAAGCCGCCGCACTCGTCGCAGAGCAGCACCCAGAATTTGTGAAAGAAGATGACACCGCTTCAACCCCGAAAAGATCAACAGAACTGGTGCTACCAACTCATGGGAAGGAAACTGATGAGATGCCAATATACCTAGACATTTCACCCGCCGAAAATTCCACCACGAAAATGAAAGAGAGATCGCCGACTCTCGCGAGCTGCTGGATGGACGAATTTGGAGAGGAATTATGCCATACCGTTCCTCAGGTCGGAACTACACCATTTCAATCCCTCCGGAACAAACGAAAGTTCCCCGTCGATATCGACGAATGACCACCAAATGGAAAGAAGGATGGACTCCATTATCCTGATATTATTTATATATTTACATACTAATTATAATTTTTGTGATTCCTTTTGTTAAATTTTATTAAATCCAATAAAAGTATATTTTTGTAATTCTTGTTATTTTAATAATTTCTGATTTCGCTAATTAATCGAATTAGGAATGGATGCTTAAAGTTTGGTTGGATTGTATTATGATGTTGATGGAACCTTATGTATGCATGAAGTAGATTGAGGAAGTCCTTATTCCACTCGTAAAGTCGGAATTAAGAGATCTCAGTTAACGAAAAATTTAAATTTCAGTTTTCACTATAGAGATACTAATGATTAAAAAGAAATTTTGGTTAAAAACTGAAATAAGCATTCTCGGAAGAGTTTATTTTTCTTAAATTATAAATGAGGTTGTGATAAACCCAAAATTTCGGCCGATATAATAGAAATTTCGATAATTTACATAATAATTTAAATTTTCACCAGTTATTTAAATAAAATACTTTATGATTTAAAACAAATTTCTAGGTTAGAAAATTTACCTATTTTCAGTAGTTTAGGCAATTAAAGTCGGAAAATTAGATAAATTCGAGAAGCTGAGTTTTAAATGTTTATTTATAAATATTTTATTTTTATTAAAGTTTCTTAATCATCATCTTTGAATTTCATAAATTAAATACCTAGAATTGGTTTTTGCTAAATTAAAATTAATAATGAATAGATAAGTGACAAAAACCTAGTAAGGGTACGGTTCACTACATTCGGTACTACCTATTTTGCTATGTATTAAAGCGACTGGGGGAAAACAATATGTAGGACGTATGCATGGGTTCGGCATAGACTAATGGGAAAGGTGTGCACAGATATCGAAAAGGTTAAAGGAGTTAGGCAGACGTAAGTCCTTCTATCGGCCGTCAGGAACCCGAAAGCGAGATTATCACAAGGAGTAGTCTTGGAAACGGGGCTCACCTGCTTGTGGACTCTCGGCTGCTGTATACAGTACCAACATGGGCTTGCCCATGGGTATACAGTGGTTAGATTTAAATTGTGGGGCGTCGGGGTGAGAAAGGAAATACCCTAGGAAGTGCAAGAGTAGTCGAGGAAGTAGTTTGGATGAATGAGCTTAGATTAAAACAAAATTAATTCTACCCTGTACGCCAACAAAATGATTATTCCAATAGTCGATAAGGAGTAAATCCTGAATTCCTATGACGACATTAAATTTGTGCGAAATTAAAAATCATAAATTAGAATACCAACCATTTGCAGAACCCGTTGTAGAATCACCCTCGGCAAACCAAACAGAGATACTCAACAATATCTAAATAGAATTAATAACATTAAAAACTGATACATAAAGCAGAAAACGTACCAAATCACGGAATGTCGAATGGTCGACAATCGCCGAAAATTAATAATCGACCATTGACCATTTCACTCCACAATGATCGGAAACCTACAAACTCGACAGGATGTGTATCCTAACTGTGAATAGGGTCAATGTTATAAATAATCAGAATTGGTTTACCACTAATAATCTAGTAATTTCAGCATCCGGAGAATTGGCTGAAACGAATCAATAAATCTGATCAGGAGAATTTGCATAATGGAAATTACATCACATTCGGAGGAGACGACCATAAACCAGGGATGTTCTTGGAGGGAGAAGGACCAGGAAAATTGGTCGATGTAAATAGTGGTAACTTATTTTGAATTTTACAATATTTATCGTCTTTCTTTAATGATAGTTAAATGATTATAATTGCGATGTATCTCGTTAATCATTAAATGATTTTAATTGTCCTTCTTACAAACAATGTTAATTTTATGAAACTGTGTAAATCATAAGATACCATTCATAAGATAGCTTGGATTCTAGTGTATAGTGTTATCAACCTGGACGGTTTCATATCAATGTTAATAATATGTCGGTGAATTACGGTTAGAAGGAATAGTTCCTGTAGTCAATGGTTTCTGGGTCTCATTGAGGAAAGCGAATAGTTGATATTTGTCTCTTAATATTTACAAATCTGGTTCATATTGTAGATTAAAATATTTATTTCAAGATCTAATTCACAAATGCATTATCAGATGTATATGGTGAATCAGCATTAGAATTAGTTCGCTAATATATTATCTCTAGTTTGTATACTTATTACTTACTGATAAACCTATTGAATTAAAACAAAAAATTATTAATATTGGAGGAGTTGCATATTGTTAAATATTTTCACAATCTAGATTCCGAACCCTTAGAGGATTGATGATGCAATATTTAAGGAAAAGATCTAATTAATAAGAGTCTTAATGGTATCTACGATGAGACAATATGATATGACATCTTCCTAATCTATAATATATTTAATCATGGAATACAGTTTTCCAAAACCATAATAATAAAGGAAGAAACACTATGACGCTAAATACCCGAAATATATTTCAAGGGAATTATTTCCAACATCAATCTGCAATCATAATTCGGGTCAAATACTATTTACCAAAACTACAAGTTAAATAATCTCAATAAATGCGTTGCTGAGGCTTTCCCGTAAGTGGATACCCTATTGACAATGTTTAATTTTATTTATCAATTCCACAATTTCCCTCGCAGATCGCTGGAGATGAACTTGGGCCCAATACCGCCAAGAACGATGTCCGGATTTCCCGCCGTCGAAATTCCTCGACCAGGACAATCTGGGAGTGGGTACGTCTACTCAATGGAGCCGGTCGGAAGAAATTCATCAGCAGGCCTGGCAGCAATTAGAAAACCTGGTGTCGCAACACCGAGACTTGAATTCGCGGGTGGCCCGAGCTCGCCAGCATTTGGCAAATGTAGAAGAAGATTTGCTGGCGGGTCAGATCGCCAACTCTTACTGGCACCCCCAACAGACCCCACCAAACAACGCGGCCCAGACCCGCAATACTAAAAGGCCGACGATGGCAATTTCCGGCTTCACACCTGAAGAGTGGGTGGCGAGCCAATTCCCCTAACAGTTGTGACGATTCCATTTGTTTTATATTAATCAATATTAAATTAGTAACTTGTGATTTCTTGCTACTCTTATATCAACATTAAAAATAAAATTTGTAAACCTGTCGTTAGTTGTTTCTACCCGATAAAATTCTTCTTATTACATGAATTTTGTTTAAATTAACACTAATATGGTGTGATTATACCCTTAACATGAATTTCTATACTTAATTTGTTTGTATTAGCTATGGATCCTACTCGATTATTGCAACAGGATCTATCCCGAGCACAGCAGAACAACCAATCACTCTACGGACAAATCATCCAGCTCACCAAAGAGGTACAGCAAGTAAAATCTACCTGGGTGGACCCAGTCAGACTAAAATCCATCTACCAACGCCTAACAGCGGCGCAAAGGGGCTGGGCAGAAGAGCGTCAGTTAAACCAGAGTCTCCGGACTCAAATCCGAGGGCTGGAGGTCGCCCTGGCAGCAAGTTGGGAGGGGCAAGCGGTAACTTACCCGCTCATCTTCGCCCCATCCCAGTTACCCTACCAGACTCAGACCCACGATCCTACACCGGCCAAAGATTCTCCAACCGTTCCATCCAGCAGTCGTCGACCAGGACGCAAAGAGCGTGCCCGCCGCAAAGCCGAACGGCTATTGGACAAAAACAATCTTGAATAATTGACTTGACAGGTGAACTACATTTTTCTTTAAAAATTATAATTATGATTAAATCAAAATTAGTATGTTCTCAATATATTTAAAAATGGAATGATCATCGGAAGGTCGTGAATACTCTCATTATGTCGTCGGAAAAATAGTGTCCTTCTCCTACTGGTCAGCATGAATTTCGAATTTCCACACTAGGGACAGAAGAAAGCGAGCACAGGTCTTCTAACGACAGCTCGTTGAACCCGCGGGTTGTCCAGGCAATTACAGTATTAGTAATAGTGCTCAATTTTTGCGGACAATCCACCCACCCACTTATGAAAATTTTAGTATGATTTTTAATATATAATTTATAATATAATTTTTTAAACTAAAGTAATAAAATTTTTAACATAATTCTATAATGAAATTTTTTATACATGATTTTAGCATGTTTGCAGTATAACCTTTTCATTTAATTTTCACATTCCTATAAATAAATTATTGCTAACTCATCAAAAAATTACTTAAATTTATTTTTATAGATTTTCTGATCTATTCACCCCAATTCTTATAGATTACTGAATGATTAATTAGTACGTACAAGTGGTGGTTAATCTAATTGCTAGTGAAAAGAAACTTGATTAGAAAAATATTCTTAAATTAATTACTCAAAACATATATTACTTTCATTGTACATGAAATAAATTTTCATATATTTATTGAAAATGATTCAACTCTTAAAATTATTAACTCAAAGATGCTAAAGGTTTGAATAAAACTGATATAAAAAAATAATATCTACCGCATTACTAGAAATTAAATGTTTATCGACCAACCACTAAATAAGTTGAATTTATAACAAGCTTAAAAAACTACACGGAACAGGTACTTATAGATACCGATAAAATATAATAAAAATCCAAATATGTATGTTTAATTGTTGTAAAATATTTGTTTTTGTAAAAATAAGACTTATCCTTAAATTATGATTAGCATGTGATTAGAATTTGATTAAAGTTGTGAGGAGTTGTTAAATTTTAAATAAAACTGCTTAATTTGTAAATAATGTTAGTACTTTGAAGAAATTTTAAAATAAGACCTTCAGCAAATTGGTAAGAAAATAGTAGTTATTGAGTAATACTTATTAAAATTACTAAAGTTTTATAATATTTGACAAGTTTTGATAGATCTTTAATAAAATTTGTTAGTACTTTGAATAAAAATTTTTAAAAAAAAGTTTCAACATAGTAGCAAATTGTAAAGAAAATAATAGTACTTATCAATTTAAAAAAAATTAATAAAATTACCTAAGTTGTAAAATAATTGAAAAAATTTGTTAGATCATTTTTTAAAATTTTATAAGTTTGTTAGATAAATGTTCTAGATACTTGAAAAATGAAGATTAATTGTACAATTTCTCTTCATTCGTAGAAATAATCATATATATTTAAATTATTCAGAAAATTGTCAATAACAACATTAGTAATAGGTAACATAGATTTTTTAAATACTAGTCAATTTTAATTTTTAATTAAATTACAAATAATAAAATCAAATAAATACTTGAATACAAATAATTACATGAATCAAACAACTTTTTTAATTGATTAACTTTTAAATAATTAATTGATCATCCTTTTTTTTACTGTAAAATCAATTAAAATTTTAGGTTTCACTAAAAAAACTGATTTAATCAACTTTTAAATAGATCATAAAATTCTAATTAAAATATCATTTACTATCCAAAATCTATAAGTCAAATTGTAATCTAATTGTTAAATAATTATCATAAATATATGTTTCATAAACATTTTGTTAATAAAATAAACTTTTATTTAAAATAATCCTAAAATCAAGTTAAATCTAATAAATTTCGAGAAATTAACTGTTTCTAAAATTATAGATTTACCCTCATTTCTTCAATAATTTTATTAAAAACATAATCAAACCCTAAATCCATTAAAATTCAACAGAAAACAAAAAATTCACTAAGAGGATTAAAATTTATTAAAATAAATACCTCGTAAAACTAGATATTATTAAAATTATCATAAAATTCTACTAAAAGTCCTAATTGATTTACATACACTAAAATTATTTTATTTTTGTCGAGTACAACCTAATCTACTGAAGGGTGTAATTAAATTTATTAAAAGTTAATTAAATTTTCATTGAAAATGACAAATCAATAATAAGTCAATAAATGGAATTTTAATTAGTAGAGATTGTATTCTATAAAGAAAATTTTCAGTGAAGAAGTAATATTGGTGGGAGAGTACATTAAGTGACTAAAATCGTTGAAATTCCTGAAAAAAGTGGGATAGCTAAAGGTAACTACTAAATAGATGAAATATCAATTGATATATTAAAAACTTACAAGGGTAATGTACTTTGAAGGGAGAAAATATACATCGAAGAGGAAAGTAATCATTAAAGTGAGAAAATATTTTGCTGCTTTTTAATCAAAGAAATATTTTTTTTGGCTTTTAATCGATAAATTATTTCTATGCTTTTTTATTGATAGACGATTCAAATAAATTTTTATCTTAGGCTTTTTATCAAGAGTCAAAAAATACCCCCTGACTATAGTGTGATTGAAAATATTTTGTAGATGAAAAATACCCCCTGTGTTCATCGCAGACGATTCAAGCCAATATTTATCTTAGGCTTTTTATCGAGAGTCAAAATACCATCTGACTATAGTGCGACTGAAAAAATTTTGTGGACGAAAAAAAAATATTTCAAACAATTTTAATTCAAAAAATTGTGCCAAAAATTTGAATTTAAAAAAAATGGGCCAAAAAATATAAATTTTAAAAAATGTGCAAAAAATTTATATTTTAAAAAGATTCGAAAAAAATTTCAAAAAAAAATATTTTTCGAATCTTTTTAAAATCAAATTTTTTGCACATTTTTTAAAATTTATATTTTTGGGCCCATTATTTTTAAATTCAAATTTTGGCGCAACGATCAAAGAAATTTGTTGGCAAGAAAGAACCTGAGAGATTTTTTAAACTGCACAAGGCTCGAATGGTGTGCCCGTAGTAACAATAAACTGTGATAGTTGCATAAGTGTTTTATTTACTTTATTTGTTAATAAAAATCTTATTTGTGTTTGATTTTAATTTGGTAATTAAAAATTCTTAAAGCAGTTGAATATGAAAAAATTTAGAACAGTTAATTAGTTGAGACTGGGACTGTTAAGATTAGAGCATGATGTCTTCTACGACAGCTCGTAAACACAACTGAATATTAGAGCATTGGCATTCTTTGAAACAAGGCTTACCTTTTGATAATATTCAACCCATTAGCAAACAGTACAAACGTCAATCTTTGACGGGTGGCTAGCGGTTAAAATTCTTAAGCAGTTGCTGGGTGGGAAGTAGTTACCCTTAGGCTGGATTGACATTTTCAGATTACCCACCAGCGCCCAGCAATAGATTCATAAGTACATTTATAGGCATGTTCATCAAAGATTCTTCACTTCGTCTAATTGGAATCCTCGTAGAGAATCAATTCTGAACAAGTAATTTCTCTCACACAAGCTTCCTGTATCACACAAAAGCGCTTCGGTTCAAGAATATTTTTGCTAATGAAAAACGGTTAAAGTTTTTCACCGGGAAAAAGTGATTGAAATTATGTAAAAATGAATAGGTATATAAACACATTCTGTGACTCTAACCTTGCGTGTTATTTTTAGTGGGATAAAACAAAATTTGACCTTGAAATTATTTGTGTTATCTAAATTTAAATTTTATATAGAATTTTTCCAACCAAAAACCTTTTATTTTGGTGGGTTACAGGGTTTCATTGTTTGTTTGAACTAACCGGTGGTTGCCCCCGTAACGCCATACAAAATGATACTAATCGCCACTTGGCACCCGTTGCTAAGCAACGTTGGTAATGTGCTCAAGTGGTGGATTGCCCGCAAGAATTGAGTACCATGTGCTAGTACTATAGTTGCTCGGACAACCCTCGGGTTCACGAGCTGTCGATAGAAGACCTATGCTCGCTTTGCTCTGTCCCTCATGATCGTTCAAGATTAGGTTCTTATCTGCCTGCGGAGAGATGAAATTAGGGTTGAGTAACATGATGCGAATGTTTGGCATATAAAGATATCAACGGAACAAATTAAATTAAGAACACGACTACTCTATTTATTTAGCAACGCGCGCAATGTTTACAGGTTAATGATTCTGAAGCTGGATTGCTCGACGTCGAGCCCGTTCCTTACGTACCGGCCGACGATTGTTTGCTGGAAGGGTGGATTGTTTCACTGGTTGGGTGTTCTTCTGCGACATCTGGGTTGGGGCGAAGACGAGCGGATATGTTACCGCTTCCCCCTCCCGGCAGACTGCTAGGGCGACTTCGAGTCCCCGAATTTGCGTGCGCAGGCTCTGGTTGAGCTGTCGCTCCTCTGTCCAGCCTTTCTGTGCTGCGGTCAGGCGGTGGTACAATGCTTTTACCTTTTCCGGTTCCTTCCAAGTTGCTTTAATCTGTTGCATTTCGCGGGTTAATTGAAGAATCTGGGCGAGTAATTCCGCGTTTGACTGTCTTGCATGGTCCAGTTCAGATTGTAAGATTTGTAAGGAAGACATTACTACAATCAAATAGATTATTTTAATTTACTATTGATTAAGTCAGATAATCATTTATCTCATTAAACAAAATCACGACTAATTCTAGCTACAAGAAGAAATAACACGTAAATTTCTAATATTTTAAATCAGTTACTACATAAAGTCTATCATGGTTAGTTCATTCGTCAGGGCAATATCTCTTCAGGCTACGTTTGAGAGCCTCCACGGTATAGGGTCGTCTGGTGTCTCGAACTGGGTGAGGTGGATAGGCGACTGCAATCCGCCCGGCAAGGATGTCTTCTACCACGTTCGCAAGATACATCCTTGCCTTAACCACCTGTAAATCTACCTGCTCCTGCACCCTTTCCCATTGGGTGAGGAGGTCCTGTGCGTGCAGGTAGGTCTCCGCAGCTGGATATTGCCGTTCCGAGAGACATGGTCGTTGTAACTGGTCGAGTATTCTCATGGTCGGCGGGACTCCTGTCTGTTCCTGTTTGGCGGTCTCTCGACGGGTAGTTCGTTTGGGCGACATGTCTAAACATTACTGTTATTAGGTTCGATTGATTCACCATTCTAAGTTATTAGCAAGCAAATTGTGTCTATGTTACTAGTAAGGTGTCATACAGGTGACCATTGCCTTCCTCTACGCGATGGGACATTAATAAGGAGGTTGGGTTAATTTGCGGGTCTGGTACTTTAGGGTGTACTCCTTTATAGGGGAACTATATAATAATATGATTAATCACATGGATGAGATAACCTGGTGTTTAATTTATTCAATATATGCATATTAACATTAAACTTTACATGTAGGCTGATACTTGTGTATTGACCTACGATAATTTGTACATTGATTTACCAACTCCATGTACGGTCAATTCGAACTTTCAGATCTAGACCGGATGTTGATCCGAGATAACTTAGTTGTACGTGGGTGTATCCTGATGGGCGAACGATTTCCGGCGGATCCTACCACTACAACTTAAGCGGTTGACTAAAGGTGATTTACATTGTTTACATCCGGTAATTGTATTATTCGGGTCGTATTTTCAGAATTACTGGTCAACTGTTTCGCCTACACTCGATTATCTCAATTCTGGTAAGTTATTTCGTTGATTAGTTTGAATGTACTTTACTAGCAAATTTTAGGAAAACTTCTACGCTTACCGGGGTTTTCAAGTAGATGCGATACCCTTCTGTTGGAATAATTTCGCTATGTGGAATTTCATTTGTTCAATAATGTGATATTAATACAAATTCACTCTTATCTTAAACTTGGGTTTTTCCAATTCTATTAATTTACTTTACTTAATAATTCGTTCACTTTGTCTTTAATCAGTTAGCTGTAATTACCTAATTAAAGAAAACCTTTTTCAAATCTGTGAATTTATTTTAGTTCTAACTAAGGGATCGTGTTATTGGTAATGTATTCGGTTGTCCATTATTCAAATTACTAATAGTTTCCCTGAGGCTAGCTGGATCAACTATCACTTTAATCCGCGAAGTTATTTTAATATTAATTAAATCCGTGAATTCATTTGTAATTTAATTTACATCGTAAATTACTTGATTTCTACCAAAAAAACTGTCTTACGGTTATTCAATTCATCTCCAATTTTAATCTATGAATTACTTTAATCCACTAATCATAGTTAGTTAAGGAACTTATTTTATTTATTCTTATTCAATACTTTACTTTACCAAAAAACTAGGTTATCTTGGTTTTACTCAATAGCTATTTGAACTAATTTAATCATTTTTATTGTTACCAATAAATTGATTCAATTTAATCAACGATATTTTTATTTTTGTTCATTTTAATTTAAATCAATGATTTAATCTAAACGCTTGATTTTTCTCAACCACCTCTTTAATTTTATCAAATGAAGTATCAGTGAATTACATGTCGTTACATTAATTTTAGTCAACAAGTTACCTAAGGGATCCCCTACTATTATTCGAGAATTACTTTACTTTTACTCGATACATTTCATCATTTGAAATCAATGAATTCGATTCTTAATTGCTTCCATTTTTATCGGGGTTGATTGTTGATTAGATCAATACCTTACTCGTTCTTACTCAAAGGTCAGATTAATTTTATTGAAACGAATTATTTAATTGATGAAGTTACTTGTCATTACCCTAATTTTAATCAATAGTTTACGATCATTTAAATTATATCTTTACCCAATCTTTACTTTAATTTTAAGCCATAAAACACTTTACTTTTACGATCAATGGTTACTTTAATTTTTATCAATAATCGCAATTTAATCGAATTCAATGATTTCCATTAAATTTCCATTAAATATTAACCCAAAATAGTTATAACAACGATTTCGGTTAATTTAATCCCCGTACCATTCCCTTTAATAGGCCTTAGACGCATATTGTGTTTACATTATATTTACTGAGTGCCCACTGGACTACTCGGTGTGATGATTTTAAGCCGTATGTAATATAAATTTAGGTCGATTTTACAGAATTGAGAAACGAGGAAGCAGCCAGAGACTTCTTCCTTACTTCTCGCTTCAGCTATAGGGATAAATATTGACGTTACGACCGCTGCGTTGCGCACGCTGAGTCTTCACGGGTACATATCATTGGCGATTTTCCACGCACTTACATGCATCTGTACTATGTAGATTTTACTTTCTTGCGTTATGTATTGGCTGTGGGCCGGAAAAATTTCGACAGTTTAATTTAGTTTACGAAAACATATAGAACAATTTATGTATATAAATAATATTTATTAATTATGAACAAAATAACATAATTACCCATCGTTGACAATCCATAAAATATCATAAGATAACATATCATAACATAAAACAAAATACCTCTCTCCCCACGTCGACGCCGAGCAGAGCTCTACTGAGATGCAATGAACGTGACGTGGAAAGAGGGTTCCACCATAAATAATTCTCACCTAAAAAATCGAAATTGACTTGGAGATAGTTTTTAAAATAATTTTCAAAACGATTGAAAAGTAAATTTCAAAGTGGCTAGTTTCGAAAATGGTTTTAAACAATTTTCAAAAATGGTTAAGTTAAATCTGAAAATGGATCAGTATTTATACCTATTTTTCTCGCGTGTGAAATTTGATGCAGTAAAACAAAATTCGACCTTGTTATTTTCTAGTAAATTCTATTCGTTAATTTTATTATTTTTTGATTTATTTTCATAATTTTTTATTTAAGATTTTTATTGAATTATTACTAATTCAAATTTTTCGATTTAAATTTCATTTTAATGAACTTTTATTAATTTTTTCAATTTCGTCGAATTTGTTGTGTTTTCTTGTTATATTTGTGTAGGTATCGTGCGAATCTTGGTGCATTTTGTTATTATTTTAATTTATTTTTATGTTTATTATTTTATATTTAATTCTCCTTTTTTTCTCGTATTTTATAGGGTTTAATTGGTGTTTCCAGGTTTATTTAAATTGCATGTTATTTTTGCGTATGTGTTTCTGATCCATTTAAACATTTCTCAAGGCCGTTTACGTTGTGGCCCAACAATTTTAATTCAGTTTTGTTCATTGATTTTTTGCTTTTATTTAAATTGTCGTTAATAGGTCTGATTTTAAATCTGCGTGCTATTTCCGAGACATTTAACGAAATCCTTGTATTGGCCCAACACTTTGCTAAACGAAAATACAATTTATGCATTTGATTTCGTCGTGAAATTTGAAATGCATAAATTATTTTGTTGTTATCTAATAATAGCTATTTTAAAAAAAATTTTACACAATAAATCTTATCATATTAAAAATTGAAAATAATCATTTAAATTTAAAATTTAAATAATGCTTATATATACAAACAACTTTTTTTGAAAAGTATCGTGATTACTATAAAATATTACGAAATTTATTATAAGTACATTAACAAAGTTAAATAAATTGTTTAAATAATACTATTTTTAAATGCTACCGAATCAAATTCCTTCAGCTTTACACCTCTTCAATATTGAAACGATTGAAAAGAAAAATAACTGTAGAGAGATTCTTGGACTAAAGGTTCAATGCCTGTAATTTTGTTATATTCATATTCTAAATTTAGAAAGTTAATAATTCGTTTGGTGGTCTTTATGGAATAGATTTTTTTCTGGAAGATGCTCCGACTCACAAAAATAACTACGTTCCTGTAATATTATATTTTGTCACAGTAAAATGTTTAATATACATTTAAGTGCTTAGAGAACGGCTGTTCATTTCGTGGACCTTCTTCTATGATGGAATTTCACGTCACAACTGTATGCTTATTTCTTTACTTAGCCTTTCATCATGTATATATTATATTATAGGTTCATGAGGCTGGGTTGAATATTCAATTTGATACCGATACTAAAGTTTGGATAAACGATCGCAAGAAGTATTCTCTAGTTTATTTATTGTGTTATTAATACTAAATAGAAATTTCCCAAATTCAACTGTTTGCAAGTCTCAACCGGAAAAGTCTATTAAGCAATTTAATACAAAGTAATTAATTTTTTTTATTAATAATAACATTTGTGAAAACCAAATAAGACATTATTAAAAATTTTTGTTTTATCAACTTTGTCTCGTAATACTTGGAAAAATTAAATTCGTTTAAATGGTTTGTATTTATAAAACGTTATAAAAGATCTATATAGCTGACCTACTTTTTTCATTAGTTTACTTTAAAGCTGATTTTAATTAAATTTATTATATTAAATTTATATTTTGATTTATTTTATAATTTTGCGGCTTGATTTTAACGTATTATTTTTAGTTATTACTTATTAACTCTTTACTAAGTAGCGGGATTGCTAGACATTTAAAAACGATTTTTCACCGATCCCAATTTCAGCCGATTTCGAGTGGAAATTATTGAAATAAAAAATCACAAATAATACTTTATCATTCACCCTTAAATGAATCTTAATAGAAATACAAATCGATCATTAAAAGTACATTTAATGACATTCAAAACATGTACTACAATTTAAAAATTTTTTATTTAATACAAACTGCCCTGACGAGACGTATTAAGGGGACTAATCCGACATCTTGTTGGTCAGGCTAAATCAAGGGTTTTCTCTCATCATTTTAACATCTTCGGAAATTCGAGAATTTCCAATTACTTTAATTTAATTAAGCCTTTTCAATTTGTTACGTATTTTTCAATATTGTGGGAGACATAAAGTATTTATTTTTTCTGATAATAATATATTTGAAATTATATTTTGATAATCATTTAACGGTATTAATGCATTTTTTTTAGATTTTCAATTTCATTTTTAATTTATACATTTCAATTTTCTTAACTTGTCCTTGTTTATAAATTTTTCTAATAAATCAGCACCATTCATTGTTAGAAAATTTTTAGACAATTAAAATGTTGATGAACATATTTTTCATAAAGTTCTCAGCTTTAGATTCTATGAAATCACATACAGTTTCCTACGTGTCCTTTGCCTATACCATACTCGGTTCATTGTAACGAAACAACATTTAAAGACAGAAGTAATGTTTAAACAATTAACAAACCATATCATCTATTATGTTTCATATGTGAATTTCAAATCGGAGCTTGTAAAATATTATCTTATTGTATTAAATACTATTTTCATCCAAATTTAAATTCTTTCACCAAATTCAAATCCACTTTTGATTACTGAAACTATTGCATTTTTACTATTTAACGCTCATTGGCTAATCATTGGCTGTATCAACATCCAAACATATGGTGAGATAATCGGGATTTTTTTTAAATTTGAAAAGTGTACAATCTCTCGTCATTAAAACTACACTTGGTAATATTAGGGAATTTGATTAGAGAATACAGTTCAAGTTATTTAATGTATATTGGCAGCAAAGCAATATTTATCGTACAAATTCCATGAGTATATAATTTTTGATTCAGAAATAAGACAAAAAACCAAACAAAATTTCAAAAGCCAGTTAAACAAGTTATATTTTGTTGTAAATTATCCGCTTAGTGTCCTCATAGGAATCCAGGGAACCAGTAGATAAGGATCCAATGTTAGCTATATTGGAAAAGAAATCTATTTCCGAAGGAAATGATTTATTGGGCTTGGGGGCTATGTATGGATCTAGTAGTGATGAAGAAGAAATCGTTCAACCAAATCAGTTGTCAAATGAATTTTTAGGATTACCATTGCCCTCAGAATTGCCTCCGCATTTATTATTGAAACGACGTAATAAATTTAAATTTCCCATCCTTCCTCAAATGGAGTTACAATCGAAACGCAACGCATTAATGAATCCCCAAAGAAGATATCATGAAACGTTCAACAGGAAGGCAAAACGTCCCAGATTAGCTGATTTGTTACTAGCTGAAGATATTATATCAGAAAGAAAAATGGTGCTGCAGCAACTCAGATATATTGTCAATAAACGGTTCTTTGATTCTTCTCTTCTAAGTATTCCAATAACCGACTTGAAACCTGAATCTGGGCACGATGCAAATGATGACGTAATAGAGGAAGAGTTTTTCACAAGCATCAGCGACGGAGAAACTGAAAACATTGACTCTATTGAATGGAGTGATGATGATTGCATGTAAATGAATACATATATTTTTATTGATTTTTACTTTTTATTTCGAAATAAAATTTTCTTAAATTATTAAAAGAAACAAGACATGAGCATGAGTTCAAACACCGCCGAAATAATTTCAAAGTACAATGTAGGGGAACTTGTGTTAATTCCGCAAACATATATAGCATCATATCAATCTCAGTGGGGTTATTACTACATTATCAATTGTCGAGCGGAATTTCTGTGATGTAAACGTAATTATATTTAAATGTGATTCATTCCAGTTTGTGATTTTTACATAAACCAATATTTTACAACCAATCACATACATTTGTTATTAGTACCTATCAGTAACTAGGTATCAATATCCACTATGTGTTGGTTTTGAAGCATAGTATTAAGACTGTCAAAAAATTTTTTAAAACATTATTTATCTATTAATTTTAAAAGTTTATTAATTTTCAATAAAGATGAATTTATTCCAAAAAATTATGAAAGTAATGTTTTATTTTAAGTTTTGACAAATTGATTTAAGCATATTTTTCTAATAAAATTTCTTTTTATAATAAGAAAATAGAGCACCATTAAAAATACTAAATTTACAAAAGAAAATTTTTATTAAATCCAGACGGATGATTTTATATAGAAAAATGATTTCAAATTTGAAAAAAGCATTAAAACCATAATAATTACACAATTAAATCGAACAAATTACCATTTATATATTTGTAACTTTCGTTTTAAAATAAATAATTTAATAAGATTGGTAACGATTTAATTAAAAGAAAACACCAAAAAAAAAACTTCGTACGATATATGCTTCGACATTTTAACCGTCATGTCCAGGCAGCAAAAACCAACTCAATATTATGGATTATTTAAATTTATATGAATATAGAAATATGAATGATAGACAATTTCCGCTATGTTTATTCAAAAATTGAAATAAATCGACCGAAAATCGATCCTGATTACTCATAATCAAAATGTTAGGCAAAACCCAATTTGAGCCCATATTTTTTTAACCAGCGCGATAATGCCTGTGGGTTTTTGAGCGGCAAACCTAAAATGAAAAGGAAAAAATGTAAAATTGAAAAAAAAATTAAAAAATTGGATAAAATTTTTATCCGAAAAAATGTAAAAATTTAATGACAAATCAAAAGGAATTAAAAAATTATATTATAAAAATATTCTCAAAAATTCCTTGTTTTACCGTATCAAAACACACACGGAAAATCGAGGTATATAAAACAGTGCTGAAACCTACGAATTATCAAACGAAAGTAAAATTTTTCATTTTATTATTTTTATTTTATGTTATTATGATATTGTTATACGATTAAATTTATAGTAATTTTATTTTAATTATTTTATCATTTTTGACGTGATTTTAGCATTAATGAATTAGGATTTCATTTTACTTCGAACCTCCATCACAAGGAATAAATTTTGAAAATTTTAATTATTTTTATTTATATGCTACATACCATAACTCACATACACACAAGTCAATACAATGAATTCTTGTTGATTTTCGAAAATATCACAAATTGGCAATTTGAAATCGACTATAAACAACGATACTTAGTAGAAAAATTGTCTTAAAATAATCTTTAGGCGTATAAGTTCGCCAAATATTGCATTCGGATTACTATATTATTATTATTTTAATTTTATTGTAATAATTTTATTAAATGTAGTTTCATTGTCATAAATTTTATATTCATTTATTAATATCATTATGTTCGAAATTATAAAACTACTTGTGTGTAAATTAATCTTATTTTATTTTATATAATTTTATATAGTTTTATTTTATTTTACCTTTACATTCATTTCGATTTTACTATTAGTATTATGTGCAAATTAAAAAATATTTTTGTAATTATTAATTTTATTTTATACTATATAACTAGACTTATCCCTATTACTATGAAACTCCTATAATCTACAAGACAACTACGACCCTAACTATATTTCCACTAAACATAAAATAATTAAATTGTGAAAGTAAACTATACGGAAATTCGTACAATTTAGATTCAACTTAATGAAAATAATCCTATTATTTTAGCAAAATTTAATGACGTTTCCTCTTTACGCGAACTTTTTAGAATTATGATCTCTGACAGCTGTCCAGATAAATCATTTTTTTGGAGATGCCCTTTCCCGGATTTTCAAACAATATTTCTTCCCTTATCTTGAAAAGGCTTTCGAGATAATGTGCGAATTTTGTTTTTGTTTTCCAAAATTTGCACTTGTTAATTATAAATGACCTTCTTTGATTTAATTGTCTGTTTTTATTGATATTCTCTTATTCCTTTCTCGTTGTTCAACATTTCTTTTTCATTCTCTTTTTATGAGGCTCCAGAACCACATCTTACTAACTTCTAATTGTTTCCCCCAATCATTTTACATGTTTATTAATTATTTTATTTCATTTTTTAGGTATCCTCAACATATCTCCTCTCTTTAAAAGAAATTCGTCCTCGAATTAAATTTGACACTCAATTCCATTTTGATCATGCTCTACAACTCTTTATAACTTTACATTAATTCAATTATCAATAAAAATAACAACTGCTTTTAAAACTCTTCATACAACTTATTGTTTAAAAATTTAACATGCAAATGTGTAATGTAATTTTTTATGTTATTTATAAATTTCATGAAATGTGCGCCTATGCAAATGAAATAAATTGAATGATCTTTATTGTTCTAAACAACATCAAAAATTGAATTTTTTGGCCAAAGTTGTGACCCTTTATAACTTTTTATCTAAAGCTTTGATGAATAAAGTTCTATTGGCAATTTTGATTGTTTCATCGATATCTACAACATATTAAAAATTTTGACCAAGGTTTTGACCCTTTATAACTTTTGACCCAGAATTCAGACTGCCATACTTCTATAGTAAATATTGCTCAGCTTCTCAGGCTCTACAACATATAAAAAATTAGAATTTTTGAAGGTTTGACCCTTATTAACGTTTTATCCAAAGGTTGAACGATCATAATTTTATTGTCACTTGCCATAATATCGATCTCACATCAAAAATAATTTTTTTTGCCCAAGATTTTGACCCTTAATAAGTCTTGATCCAAAAATCTGACAACCATAGTTCCATTGTAAAATTTGCTCAGCTCGTCAAGCTCTGCAACACATCAAAAATTAGAATTTTTGAAGGTTTGACCCTTAATAACTTTTTATCCAAAGGTTGGAAGATCCTAATTTTATCACCACTTTTGCCATTTCATCGTTCTCTACAACATATTAAAAATAATTTTTTTGACCAAACAATTTGGAGACATCGATGATCGATAAAAGAGTAGAGAAGTTAATAAAATTTGTAATTGAAATTGTATTTCTTTTGATTGTTCAAATTTTTATGTGCTTTTATTTTAGGATTTCTTGGTTAGTAAACAATTTTTGATATTGATTTGATCGGTAACTAGTTATTGATAACATATTGTGAGTGTGTGAATAACCAAGTATTTTAAAGGAAAATTATTGAGAGAAATTTTTTTTTAAGTGAGTTAAGTTGATTGAATATCTGTGTTCAAAGAGTAAATATTCTTTAAATATGGCATTTTAATGAATAACTAAATTATTCAATGCCTAGAATGTAAATAGAGAGTTGTACAGTACTCGATTATTTGTATACAGTACCTAGTGATTGTTGTTCAGTTATTAATGAATTATTCACTGTGTATGGGTTATCAGTATTCACAAATTGATACCAAGTAAATATAACAATGGATTTGGTTTCAATGAATTTGATTAATTATCGCTTGATAACAACAAGGTAACTAAGCAACCAAAAAATTTACCAATTTCGAGTCAAAGAGAGTGAAGAAGTTAATAAAATTTCAACTTGTATTTCTTTTGTTCAACTTTTTATGTATTTTATTTCAAAACTTGTTGGTCAGTAACCGATCATTAATATTTATTGGTTCAGTAACTAGTTATTGGTAACATTTTGGGATTATAGTCAATAACCATGTATTTTAAGGGGAGATTATCGACGAGGAACAAGTTTATTGATATTTTTAAGGGGTTGAGTCGGTTGAATATTGTTATTTAAAGGGTAAATACTATCTAAATGAATATTTTTATGAAAAATAACATTTGATAGAAGAATAATTGTTCAAAATTGAATACATTTTTAAAAATAGTTGAAAACTGTTTGACTTTTACAAAATAATTTCAATAAAATACAATAATCAAATACAAAATTTTATTCAGAAAAGAGGTCTTGCTAACTACACAGTAACTAAACAACCAAGTGATTTACAGATATAGAGGCATTAATGTTGTGAAAGAGAGTGAAGAAAATTTTATTAATAAATTTGTATTTTTACTTGTATTTCTTGTTATTGATTTACTTTTATTTTAAGTTTTGTTGATAAGTAACCAAATATTTATTTGTTCAGTAACTAGTTATCGGTTACCTAATATGCATACAAGTAACTGGAATGAAGTTCCCGACCGGAAAACCTCAACATGTAGTGAATTGAAGTGGAAAATATCCAATCTTATTCTTTAAGAGCGAAAAATGCAGGGTAATGGGTTGCAAAAGACCATTACAGGAAGGAGATCTCAAATATCAGATTCAAGATTTACAAATTCAATAATTATCTTTGAATATTGACATGGGTTGTCGAATCAACTTGTATGATTTGTCTACCAAAACACAGAACATTTACGAACCGGAACTGTTTCCTGCATTAAGACTTGTCAAGTATAATCCACTTTGTGTGAATGTATTTTCAAACGGAAAAGTCGTTGTCATGGGGATAAAAACACTGGAATACAACAGTCTAGTACAAGAAATATTTAATTTTATAAAAATTTTAATTAATAATCTTAATATCGACGAAGAAATACTAGATTATTTATTAAGCACTGATTGTGTTTAAATTGATTGAATTCTGACGATTGTAAAAATTAATAATGATCGACGAGCAAGAATCATACGTATTCGAAACAATTCTGATGAATATGGAAGAACTGTTTCCGAATATGTAAAACAAACTTTCCTATTGTGCTGCTGAATATTTGGCTACACGGATCTATCAAATGACAGGAATCAACATTGAAGAAATTGTACTGATGCACTACGAATCAGTTCAAGGATCTGGTTTGAAATGTTTAGATGACTGCATTGTTTGTGCAGATCCCTCAATGTTGACTTGTACATTTAGATGCAGATGCTGCAGGGACTACAAATAGAAGGAAGTTGTACATATTTTGTTGACTGATCTAAGAAGAGCTTACTATAAGCAGATTTGTGATGATGTAAATAAATTTTGATCTTTTACGAGTTTATTTTATGTGTTTATAGTTTTTTATAAAGATTTTAATTGGTTGAATTATTATTATTATTATTATTTTATTATTATTAATATTAATATTATTATTTTATGTTAACATTATCATTTTTTTATTCAATTATAATAGTTTTATGTATAAAATTTTAAATCATTTAAAACCTTATATATTTTAAAATTTATCATAAATATTTAATAATTATTTTGTTAAAAATTTTATTAAAAAAAAAATATTTCAAAAATCAAACTTAAATTTTCATGTAAAATATTTTAATTAAAAATATGTAATACTTAAAAAATAAATTTCAAAATTTGAAAATAAATTTTAACTTAAAAATACCTAAAATTTCATCTTAAAAATACACACAAAATCAACTTACACCAGCTGTCACTGAGATAAATCACCTATAATATAAAAGAAAATCAATAAATTTATAGCATATAAACACACCAACTCACCTTGAGGTTGCTTGTAAATTCGTCAATGAGACAAACCCTAAACTATAGAGACACAAAAAGTGAGAGAGAAATAAAATAATGCACATTAACTCAACCTATAATAAAACATGCATGCTAACTTTTAACATGTAGCCATCCGAAGTTGAAAAAATCCCTATAATAAATAATTTTATAGACATTTTTGAGATAATTTTAAAAAGAAAAATGGCGGAAAAAATTTTTTAATTTAAATTTTGAGGTTTTTGCTAGGAAATTTCGAGTAAATGAGGATGTATCTTCATAAGATTTACCCTTAAAACTAAAATTAATCTAATATTTCAGATATTTATGTAGAAAAAAGCAAAACCTGAAATCCGAAAAAAAGCATAAATTTGGTGGTTACAGGGTTTCGTTATTTGTTTATCTTTATTGTTACCCCAGTAAAGCCATACAAAATTTTACTCTGACTACCACTCGACACCCGTTGCTAGGCAACGTTGGAAATGTGGTCGAGCGGGTGGATTGTCCGCAAAAAGTGAGTGCTATTGCTAATACTATAATTGCTCGGACAACCCTCGGGTCCAACGAGCCGTCGTTAGAAGACACATGCTCGATTTTTTGTAATTGGTCCCTTTATGTCATGTATTTATCATTAGAGTCTAATAAATTACAGGAATTCTATCATGATTTTCTGGACTATCTTACACATGAGTCAACACAATCAAACTACAAAATATATATTATCCATGAGTTACAATGCTTGCAAATTTGATTTGGGTTGAGTTAGCAATCGAGCGGCACGGCGCCTAGCTCTTTCCTTGCGTCCTGGACGAGAGTGGGTATTTATGGTTGTTGCTGGGTTCGAGACCGAGGTTGGAGTAGCTGCCGACTCCCGATAGGCTAACTGAGCCGGTGCGAACACGAGCGGATAAGTAACAGCCGCTCCCTCCTGACTGGCCGACAAAGCAACCTCCAGTCCTCGTATTTGCGTACGTAAGCTTTGATTTATTTGCTTTTCTTCTGCCCATCCTTTCTGAGCAGCTGTGAGTCTCTGATATAGTGGTTTGATTTTTACCGGATCTATCCAGTTGGCTCGGGTTTGGTGTACTTCTCGAGTCAGCTGGATAATCTGATCATACAGAGTCCTGTTATTTTGTCGTGCCACGTCCAGTTCTGTTCGCAGAATCTGTAGGGAATCCATGTCTGGAATTGATAACATCAAAAGATAACTATTACCATAGAATTAATAAATACATCCGAATTAAACAAAATTTCCTCGACGAATTATTACAACATCAACCGAACGAAATTAATTTCTAACCGAACAAAATCTTTATTTTAATAACACAATATAAATTAAGGTTAATTCGAAATATTAATATCACGTGTCCGTGAAGCCCCTCGCTACCCATTCCTCCGGGGAGCAGTTTGAGATAATCATCACCGGCCGCTTAGTATTTCGAATCCAGTGAGACCCGGTCATCTGAGAGTCCTTCCTGTTTGCGACCGTCTCTCCACAGGTGTCTCCGTACGGGGGTCCGCGTGGCCGTGGGTGGTGATAGGTAGTGGCAATCCGGCCGGTTTCGATGTCATCCTCAATGTTTGCCAAACATTGACGGGCCCGGACCACTTGTAGGTCTACTTGTCGTTGATGATTGAGTAGATCATTGATTAGGTGACGCGCGTGTGCATAGATTTCTGCAGTTGGGTGCCACTCCTCCCAGAACGGTTCCGGTGCTTCGGGATTTCGGTTAGGATCTTCTGATCTGCCATTGGTTCGTTGGAATTCGAGTGGGGAAGACTCGCGACGTCTAGAGTGTCGGAAAAGCTTCCATGCTTCTCTCCATCGGTCGGCAAGTTGCATGGGAATGCGATCCGGATCTGAACTTCCTGAATGAAATCATAATTAATACAATTCCTTTTGAACGCTATATCGGTGATATATTTGTTTATACTATTCCGAACGAAATTTAAAATGGTTTTGCTATACCCTACATGAAGAATTCCCTATATTGGTGATTTCCCATCTATAAGTGGTGAAAGCTAAAATCTAAAGATTATGTTATTAATTTCAATATAATGGAGAAAAAATCCAATAATCTAAACATAAGGAATTATTATCTTAGAATTCAAATATAAAATTTAATAATAGAAATTTGACAGCGAGTTCAATACTATATCGTTCGCAAAAATGAGGCGATATTATTATGATGTATACCCAAACAAAGCATTAATTTCAATACGGGAAAACCATCATTACTTATACATTAATAAAAGAAAATCATTACCCAGGAGTTGTGGGTCAGAATCGGCTACCGATCTTTCGCCAGGTGGGCTGGTCGAAATAGTCCTCTTTCGATAAATTCGTTGTCGATGCATTTTGTAATATTAATCCACTGATATCTGGTGAGGGTTTATATTCTGATGATTGTGGTTATTTGTATTTTATGTAATGCTTTAATATAATTGTATTTATTTAAGCGATCATGCAATATTCGCCATTCAGCGGAAATGTTGACATTATTTAATTAGGTTTAGAATCTCTCAATCAATTTTTTATTTGCATAATTTGGACGTGCAAGTAAACAAATCTCCGATTTTGTGAACCGAACGGATGTGTCATCGTCCAAGTTCACTTAGTGCTATCATATCTAGACTGGAAAGCGATCGGCGACTTATGATGACTTAACTTTGGTCGCGTATCTCTGCGGGTTTAATAAGGTAATCAATTTGTAGTTTGTTATTCGTATGTTTCCGGTAGGTATTGATTATCATTTTAACGTATTTATTTTTCAGATCTAATCTTGCTGAATTGGTGTCGGATTTTTCGGGGAAAGATAGGATGGTTCAAGATATGGGACATAAGTCGGCTAGACGATGATATTGACCGTCTGGGCGGTTTCCTTGATAACAAGTGAGTTAGTTTTTTGGGAGATTTGCTTCGTCTTACTAATGAGATTTTCTTTAGAAGAAAGAATGCTTGTCAATTGACGGTAATGGGATTCTTAACGTCGGGTAATTTGGATTTATTTCAATTAACTCTAGTTCTATCTCAGATTTATCGTGGGCAGGTGAGAAAATTCACCCTCTTTGGACGGCGCGATATTACTCGGTTGAAGGTCTCAACTCGGGTCCTCCATCGCTAGATTTAGAACTTTAACTCATTGGAATTACATACTATGAATTCATATGCTATTTTTGTATTTGTGATTTTCAATTTTTATATTCGATGGAGTTGTGAATTTTATCTTCGTCAACTTGATTTTGAAGATTCCTCTTTTATGTAAATTCTAATCTTATCTTAGGGACGTTGGGACTGTTAATTTGAATGTTATTGGCCAAGAGTAATTTAGTTTTTAAGTTTCATCGGAGTTATTATGATTTTGATTACCGTAAGTCTTTTGATTGTCGCGGCGATTTTTTTGGGTTAGCTTCATAATTTTGATCACTAAGTAAAAACCTTTAATTAATAACCTGAAATTATAATTTATACCCTACGTAATAATACCATCAATTTGTAATCATAATTAATAATAGAAATGTTTAAATAATAAGGTAACTTTATAAGTAATAATAGGGATTTGTAAATAAACTATGAATTGTATACTTGAGCGCATGATTTTTCTTAACTAATAATATGAATCTACAGCTAATAATTGATAGTTAATATTAAATTTAATTAATGACTTGAATTTACAGATATGAATTGATAATTAATGATATGAACTTGTAGTAAAGGTTTATAAATGATAATATAAATTTATAATTAATAATATGAATATGAATTTACGATTAATAGTATGGGTTTACCGTTAATAATATGAATTTACATTTAGTATTATGAATTTACCATTAATAAAAAGAATTTACAATTAATAATATGAATTTATCATTAATAATATGAATTTACCATTAATAAAAGAATTTACAATTAATAATATGAATTTATAATAGGGGTAGTATAAATATGTAATGGATGACATAAATTAATGAAATGAATTTATAACGAATAGCAACGATTTTATTTTTATTTAATTGCCCGTCACCTTCCCTTAATTGACCTTACGCTCATTTTGTGTTCAAATTATATTTAGAGAGTGCCCACTGGACTACTCGGTGTGGTGATTTTGAGCCGTGTGTGAAATATTTAGGTCGAATTTACAGAAATCGAGAAACGAGGAAGTAGCCAAAAGACCCCTTCCTTATTTCTCCTTTCTTCTATACGAAATAATATTGACGTTCCAACCCCTGCGTTCCGCACGCCGGGTCTTCACGGGCACAGATTATCGGCGATATTCCACGCACTTACACAATTCTGAATTATATGTTGATTTTGCTGTCTTGCGTTGTGTCTTGGCTGTGGGCCGGAAAAATTTCGACAGATTAATTTTATTAAATGCATAAAACAATTTTAACATTATAAATATTTATTGAAGCATATTAAAAGTAAAATACAAAGTTACCATATCCATTCCAATAAAATTTTCATAAAAATACCTCTCCCCCCACGCCGACGTCCAAGCAGAGCTCTACCGAGGTTGCAAGGATGGGACGTGGAGAGAGAGTTCCAAATAAAACTACTTCTCACCTAAAAATTCAAAATAACTCAAATCGGTTTGAAAAAATGGTTTTAAATTAACTAAAATTGGATTTCTCAAAATTGGTTAAAACTGGTTTTAAAAATGGTTAAATTTTATGCAAAAATGCATTGGTATTTATACCTATTTTCTGTCCCTAACCTCGCATGTTAATTTTGATGTAGTAAAACAAAATTCGACCTTGTTATTTCTAGTGTATTATATTCTTTATTTTTATTATTTTTTAATTTATTTTTATAATTTTTCATTTAGAATTTTTATTGAATTATTTCTAATTCAGACTTTTTGATTTAAGTTTCATTTTCATGAACTTTTGTTGATTTATTAATTCTCGGTCGAATTTGTTGGGTTTTCATGTTATATTTGTATTTGTATCTCGCGAATCTTGTTGCGTTTTGTTATTATTTTAATTTATTTTTATGTTTATCATTTTATATTTAATTCTATTTTTTCTCATATTTGGTAGGGTTTAATTGGTGTTTTAATAGGTTTATTTTAAATTTGCTTGTTATGTTTGCATGTGTATTACCGATCCATTTAAACATTTTCCAAGGCCGTTTGTGTTCTGGCCCAACAAATTTTTAAATGATTTTTGTAAGTTTTAAAAAATAATCATAAACCAAATTATTTCGTGTACATAATCGATGATTTTTTACAAACTATTTATAAAAAATATAATTATTTAATACACATAATAATTTTTATAAGTTCAAAAATAATTTAACTCACATTTTTTGAATAATAATATCCGAAAAAAAATACATATTTTTGGAGAATAGTTATTGTTACTAATTTTCCTAAATATTATTTATAATAATATATATGAAATAGTTGATCAAAGTTATATTTAAGAGCTTGAATTATGATCATATTTCCTTATGAAATCATAATTCAACTCTTAAAATTTAACTTTAAGTTATATAACAATATAAAAAACAACTTACTTAGCAGCCATTTAAAAAATGGCTGAAATCCATTCACAAAAAATAAATTCCGCTAAGTTGATTTATGTATCAACTTGAATTATAGCGGAATTTATCTCAGTGACAGCTGGTGTAAAATTATCGAAAAAAATACACAAAATCAACTTAAAAATTTAGAAAAAAAATACACACAGAAAATAATAACAAACCCCCCCCTATATATTATGCAATGGTGTGTGGGCGCAGAGTGCCACTAACTACCTACTGCGCGAGCTATGTTAGAGAGCAAATATGCAAATTGGGAAAGTGTCAGACATTTTTAATAAATTCAATTACAATAAATATCTCATTCGCTAGATACTAGAAATAAGATTAGGTTTATAATCATGATTAGCGGGAAAAAAAACTCCGATCATACCACAAAATTAAAAGCATCAACGCGACGTAGTATAGACATCAATGAACCAGCACGACAGTAGAATATTTTCTCGACGATTATAAAATCAATACGACAGTAATGTGACCAAATTCCAACGTTATATCACTGATGCGATGTTCGCCAGTACTATTTGTAAATTGATCGAAAATAAATAATTTAACCTTTGGATTCATACATTCCAAAATGTCGTCACCCATTAAAACGTAATCGTCCGCATTAGAGTATTTTGACCATCAAGGACCACAGCATCCGTACTACGTTAAACAGACATTCTCTAATAAAGATTCGACATTACTAGTAATAGAATAAATAAAGTGCTTAATCCCTCACAAAATAAAATGTCGACTTTCGCCGATTCGAATCAGTAAATTTTTGGTATAAATGATTCTACCATTATTATTAATATTATTATTATTATTATTTTAATTATTATTGTCACCATTACTATTATTATTATTATTGTTATTATTAACAATGCTATTATTATTATTACTTTTATCATTATTATCGTTAATATTATTATTATTATTATTATTATTATTAATTTTTGGCTATTAGCATTATTATTATTAACATGAATAGCATTGCGTTTAATATTTTCCTTATTGTTATGACTATGAGTCCCATTGGTACTATTAATCTCATTTACTAGAATCATATTATTAGGATCTGTAGAACCCTATGCCCCTATTATGATTACCCATATCTATTCCGTTTATCCCTATCGATGTCCTTCATGTCCTTGCCCTTATTAACTCTCCCATTATTTTTCATTTTACAGTGACGGTTGTTAGTAGTCTTATTATAAGTGAATCTAAATGCCGACATTAAGGTAATCATTCTATGTTGTTACCCGTTACGTCTTTTCTCTTCTTTTCTTCTCGGTAGTCAGTTCGTGTTCCTTGAAGTCATTTCCCCTTGCATTAATGGAAATAGCCTTACTGTTAAGCTATAGTCATGCCAAAAATTGCCTTAGATCACCTGACTGCGCCAGAACACTTCCTCGAATAATAATTCATACCTCAATTCTAGTTCGACAGACAACCTCATATCAGGAGGGACAGAATCTAACCGTCTCATCACCTCTTCACCGCCAACCGAGGCGTCGATGTTTTGTGGTAGATATCGACGTAGAAGACTAAGTCGGTTCCGAGTGAGATCTGCCATAACAACATATTCCTCACCTTACAGTCTATCTGTCGGACTATGTTTTAATGTTTTATTAGCGATTGATGACTCCTTTAATATTGGTATAGTGTTTTGTTGTCATCCATATTTGTAATCAATTAATTATAGTAGTTAGACTTTGTTTTGTCTCCTGAATGTTTGACTCATGTCTGTTTATCTAATAATAATCGAGTATAATATGAATTTTATTAATAAATCCACGACCGACATTTAGACTGAAGTTAGTTAATGAGGCAATATCAAGCTAAAGTAATCATAAGAAATGATATAATTAGTGGAACGAATACTGTGGAAGGGTTAGTACAAAAAAATTAACGACTTATCATTGACTGAAGTCGTACTGAGATGCTCGCAGTTCTTTCCGAGTAACAGGGTGCAAACTCAGGATTTTACTAGACAGATGCAGTTTTATGGTAGAAAGCGTAAGTCCTTCTAGCAGTCGTTATGATCTGGGAAAGTGAAGGTCATTCGAAGAGTAGCATTAGTAATAGCGCTCACCTGCTCGAAAGGCATTCGGCTGTTGCGTACAGCACCAATATGATTTCGGTCATGGGTACGTAACGGTAAATTAAAATCGTGAGGTATACGCGGAGAAGAAAACACTAAATTCCAGATAGATAGGTTGTTAACAAGGGATGTAAATCAATTGTAAATTAAATCTCCCCCGTATATCCAACATTTTGTAAAGTTGAGTTTTGTTGAGTTTTGTAACTAACAGTAAACTTTAACAGTAAACTAAACATGTAATTTAAAAAACCAAGAGTTTAACTCGAGTATCTATAATTTTAAAAAGTTTTTTGATTAGTTATTGAATAATTATTATAAAAAATTTGATCTCTTGTATAATAATAATGTGTTTGGTCTTCACATAAAAACAAATCAAAGGGTCTACCCTTATTTTGATAAAAATAAATGTTTTTAAAAAATATATATATATATATATATATATATATATGGTTTAAACAATAAAATCAAGGGGTATGCATTTATTTTGATAAAAAAAGTATATATATATATATATATATATATATATATTACTATAAGAAACAAAACAATTTATACATACATTTTTTTTGATAAATTCCATCTTCCTCTCCAGAATAAGAGATTGGTAAATTTCTATCTAAAAATTATTAAATCAATTGATTGATAAATTAAAATTAATACTTGATTCGGTATTTGTAAGTATTGGTTAATAATTTTCTGCATATCTTTGTTGAATATAACCTAAAAGTAAAATTAAAACTTATTTAAAAAAAATGAAAATCTTACTAAAATTTCGATAATTATTTCCTCCATTGATTTGATGATGATAAAATTGTGGATTAATTGTATCTAAAAAATATTAAATCAATTTATTAAAAATGAAAATCTTACTGAAATTTTGATAATTATTTCTTCCATTTACAATTTGAGGATAATTTAGTTGATAATATCCTCCATATATTTCTGGATAAATATATTCTCCTACATTTTGGGAATAAATCCCATCGTTTTGGTAATTTAATATTCCTTGATAAATATATTCTCCAATAATTTGGAGATGAATTCCATTGTTTTGATAGTTTAATAAATTATCTAAATTTGATTTTATAAATTTTTTTAATTACTTGTTAAGTTTTCGTAATTACTGTTGTTCATTTTCTAAATTACATAATAATATTAATTAAAAGTTTAAAAAAAAAATATAACTTACAAATTAAACTGGTTTGTAAATTATGACAAATTGTAAAAATGTTTATCGTTATATTCAAATGTGTATTTATTTTTTCTACCAATCAAAATCAACATACCAACACATCAACACATCCCCACTTGTATCAATCAACACACATTACCAATCAACATGTACACAAATAAACACAATAATAGAATAAAGATTTATTTATAGAACATCGATTTTAACCAAGCTAAACAATGTTGTCCACAAACTTTTGTCAACGGATTCTGATATCGAATTCGATTGTATTTAATTGGCACAAACATTGATTCTAGTTTTGATATCAATAAAGGGGGATAATAGAATCCCATCGGATCAAATACACATATTTTATCTGGTTTCACGTAAACTGCGAGCCAATGTTCTCCACCGAGATTAGCTGATTGAGTATTTACAATCCAAGCTTTGTTGATATTGATATATGGAATTTTGTCCAATGCAAAAGCACCAATCAATTTTTCCCCAATTAGTTTTTTAGCAATAGTTTTTATCTGAATAGAACTAAAATTAATTAATATAACTAATTAATTAAATTACTTACTTTATATTTAACTATAAATAATAATACTTTGGTTTATAGTTTGTTCAACAATGTTTATCAAACAAAATCAATCAAACAAGTACTGTACGGCTTGATGTGATTTGAATTTCTTTTTCAAAAACTCCGTGAACAAGTACTGATACAGATTCGGTTAATGGATTTTCAAATTTTATATCCAATCGTAAATTTCCACTTTGAGCTAACTGACTTTGATTAAGATCAAAAGCAGGTGCCAATACAAGTGTAAAAAAGGGATATTTATTTTTAAAGTCTGACAAAGTAATACCACAATTCATATTTGTATTAAGATAACCCATATTCCTAACAATACTTTGCATATAGCTAGAATTATAATTATCATTGGGAAAATCTTGACTATATTTTTCACGATAATGCTTTCCTTTACTTAATGTTAAAGACTTTACATTGTTGTGTTCAAATATTGAAAATTTTTCCAAATATGATCCTCCATATCTTGTATTCCTTTGGAAAACCAAAAAGAATAAAATATAGTAGTCGTCTATCACCAAATATTTGCTCCTTATAAAATGAAGATGAACATACTCACAATGAAAATTGAACAACTTCCATACTTTTAATTGGATAAATTGCATTTTTATTAGCAAGCCCAATTTGATGACCTGCTAAAACCGACGGTTCAACACGAACTCTTATAACCATTAACTTTGCATCTAATAATATTATTTGTGGAATTATTTTTGTACATGGTAAACTTCATTTAGTATTGGATCTTGTTAATTTAATTTGAACACTAACACCAGGTAATAAATATTTTGGTAACACTGATTGGTTTTGATTTTGAAATTCAAATTTTTCTTTTTGAGTCATTTTCGTCGTAACCCCTTCTACCTAAACAAGTATGTTTTGTATCGTGATAGTAATTAATAATAGTTTCAATCATTGCCTTGTGTGCGAATACATCATTACTTTCTTCAATTTTAGTAGAATTAGTCCAGTATCCTTTCAATCTTTTGTTTATTAGTTTCTTGCTAATTTTTCTACGTTTAATTGTTCTACTTTTTAGTTCTTTATTAAATTCATCAGGAAATTTGTTAATAACAGAAGGCTAGTGTTCCATTACAGCTGGTATAGAATCTTTAATTTCAGATATTGCATTTGATTTTAAAGCAGGTAAGAATTGTGCATTATTTATCACGTCAGTAGGTAGATGTGTCCCATCTGGCCCACTTTTTGGTACCCCCCCTCTAACAAAAACAAAACAAACTAAAATATAATGTAAACACAAAAAATTACAAAATAATGAATAAGAACAAGAACATATATAGGTATACATTTATTAATTCAATGAACAGTTGGCTGAGCTGTTGAATGATCTGTTTGATAGGCTGTTGGATGTACTGTTGGATGTGCTGTTAGTAGGTAGTTAGTAGCTCACTGGAACATAAAAAAAACATAGGGGGAGGGGGGGGATTATTGCAGATTAAATTTCGGATTATCTTGATTACATAATGATGTAATCAACTTAATTAATTTTGTGTGTATTTAATTTTTTTTTGTGTGTATTTTTTTTCGAAATTTTTTTCGAGTTTTTGGCGCGATTTTTTTTTTGAATTCAAATTTTTGGAACATTTTTTTTAAATTCAAATTTTGGCGAATTTTTGAAATAAAATTGAAATATTTTTTTTTGGAATAAATTTTTTTTAATCACACTATAGTCAGGGGGTATTTTTGAAAAAGACTAAAATAAATTGGCTTGAATTGCCTAACGATAAAAAAGCATAAAATTAAAATTGGCTCAAATCGCCTAAAATGGTCAGAGAGGGTATTTTCATTCACAAATTTTTTTTTAAACACACTATAGTCAGGGGGTATTTTTGAAATAGACTAAAATAAATTGGCTTGAATCGCCTAATGATAAAAAAGCATAAAATTAAAATTGCCTCAAATCGCCTAAGATGTGATATAGTCAGGGATATTTTTAATTCGTAATAAAAACTAATGCAATATTTTGTTTCAATACTTTCTATAGGTAAATATAGGCATAAAATAAAAATGGCTTGAATCGCCTACTGATAAAAAAAGCATAAAATTAAAATTGGCTCAAATCGCCTAAGATGTGATATAGTCAGGGATATTTTTAATTCGTAATAAAAACTAATGCAATATTTGGTCTCAATACTTTCTATAGGTAAATATAGGCATAAAATAAAAATGGCTTGAATCGCCTACTGATAAAAAATTGACAGGGGTATTTTATAGGCTTGTTAAAAAAAACACTTGAAATATTTGTTCACACAATTTTCATAGGCAAATTTAGACTCTAGATAAAAATAATTTAAAATACCTAAAGTAAATTAAGATAAATTAAAGTACATTAGGATACATTAAAGTATATTAAAGTAAATTAAGGTAAATTAAAGTACATTAGAATACATTTAAGTATATTAGAGTAAATTAAGGTTCCTCAAGTAAATTAAGATACATTAGAGTACATTAAGGTAAATTAAAGGGTCGAAAGTCAATTTAAGTACATTAGGGTACATTTAAGTAAATTATGGTTCATAAAGTAAATTAAGGTACATCAGAGTAATTTAAAGTACGTTAGAATAAATTTAAGTAAATTAAGGTTCTTAAAGTAATCTAAGGTGCCTAGAGTAAAGTATGGTAAGTTAGGTAAGAATTTTTTAAAATTAAATAGAGAGTCAACAGTTAAGTTACATAAGGGTAATTTTCAAAGCTGAAAATTTTAAAAGCAGTTATAGTAGGCAAATTACATAAGGTAAGAATTTTTTTAAAAGTAAATAAAGTGTCAAAGGGTAAGTTACATAAGGTAAAAAATTTTTAAAGTTAAAGAGTCGACAATATTGCATGATAAAATTTATTAAATAAAATTTTTAGTATAGTTTTATCGATCAACTTTTATACATATTTTTAAATGATAAAATTTTTAACATAATTTTACAATGGAATTTTTTATACATGATTTTTAAAGATGAAATTTTTAGGATAATTTTACAATAAAATTTTTTATACATGATTTTTAAATAGAATTTTTAACATAATTTTACAATGGAATTTTTTATACATGATTTTTAAAGATGAAATTTTTAGGATAATTTTACAATGAAATTTTTACACATGTTTTTAATTGAAAAAATTTTTAATGTAATCTTACAATCAAATTTTTAGTATAATTTTTACTATTACTTTTTTATACATGTTGATAACGATCAAATTTTCAAAGAAATTTTTCAAAAACTTTTTTCAAAGAATTTTATTAAATTAAATAATTGAGTTTCAGTGTTACATAGTATTGCCTAAGGTAGGTAGTAGTCATTCGCAAGAGCAACCCATCTCCTCCACTCTGCAGCAACCCATCCTTAATAAAAAAAAAAAATAAAATAATAATAATAAATAATAATATTAATCAAATTATAATAATAATAATAATAATTATAATTATAATTATAATAATAATAATAATACTTTCAGAAAATATAAAAAGTTAACTTACTTAGTATCAACTTTTGAATACTGATAACCCATACACAGTGAATAATTCATTAATAACTGAACAACAATCACTAGGTACTTTATACAAATAACCGAGCACTGTTAGTACTGTTATACATATTAGGCATTGAATAATTTACTTATTTATTAAAATGAAATATTTAAATAATATTTACTCTTTCAACACAGATATTGAATCAACTCAACCCACTTAAAAAATAAAAGTTTATCTCAATCATTTCCCTTTAAAATACTTGGTTATTCACACACTCACAATACGATATCAATAACTAGTTACTGAACAAATCAATATCAAAAACTAATTACTGAATCAATAAATATTAATAATGGGTTACTGACCAACTAATTTTGAAATAAATCACATAAAAGGTTAACAAAAAGAAATACAAGTTGAAATTTTATTAACTTTTTCACTATTTTATCGATCATTGATGTGTCCAAATTTTTTGGTTGCTTAGTTATCTTGTCGTTATCAGGTGATAATTAATCAAATTCATTGAAACCAAATCCATTGCTATATTTACTTGGTATCAACTTCTGAATACTGATAACCCATCACACTGAATAATCCATTAATAACTGAACAACAATCACTAGGTACTGTATACAAATAACCGAGTACTGTACAACTCTCTATATACATACTAAGCATTGAATAATTTACTTATTTATTAAAATGCCATATTTAAATAATATTTACTCTTTCAACACAGATATTCAACCAACTTAACCCACTTAAAAAATAAAATTTTCTCTCAATCATTTCCCCTTAAAATACTTGGTTATTCACACACTCACAATATGTTATCAATAACTAGTTACCGAACAAATCAATATCAAAAATTGTTTACTGACCAAGAAATCTTTAAATAAAAGCACATAAAAATTTGAACAATCAAAAGAAATACAATTTCAATTACAAATTTTATTAACTTCTCCACTCTTTTATCGATCATTGATGTCTCAAATTGTTTGATTGCTTAGTTACCTGATTGCTATCAAGAAAATATTAATCATTGAAGCCTAATCAAGTGTTGTATTTTCTTGGAATAAAAATTTATTGCTTTACAGTCTTGTATGTGATTTATTGAAATTATTTTGTAAAACTTAGTTAAAAGACTTTGAAATTTTTCTACTATTTTTGTAATATTTTAAATTGCGGCCAACAATGAACAATTACTAAAAGTTATTTTCAAAGATTAATGTCAACCTTTTCATTTAATTTTCACACGTCCCTAAGTAAATTAATTGCTAATTCATCAAAAAATTACTTAAATTTATTTTTATAGATTTTCTGATCTTTTCACCCCTAACTCTTATTTTTTACTGAATGATAAATTAATTAGTAACTACAAGTAGTGGTTAATCTAATTGCTAGTGAAAAGAAACTTGATTAGAAAAATATTCTTAAATTAATTTCTCAAAACATATATTAGTTTCATTGTACTTGGAATACATTTTCATATATTTATTGAAAATTAATCAACTCTTAAAATTATTAACTCAAAGATGCTAAAGGTTTGTGTAAAACTGATAGAAAAAAAATTAACATCTACCACATTACTAGAAATTAAATGATTATCGACCAACCACTAAATAAGTTGAATTTCCAACAAAGCTTAAAAAACTACACGGAACATGTACTGATAGATACCGATAAAATCTACTAAAAAATCCAAATATGTATGTTTAATTGTTGTAAAATATTTGTTTTTGTAAAAATAAGACTTATCTTTAAATTATGATTAGCATGTGATTAGAATTTGATTAAAGTTGTGAGGAGTTGTTAAATTTTAAATAAAACTGCTTAATTTGTAAATAATGTTAGTACTTTGAAGAAATTTTAAAATAAGACCTTCAGCAAATTGGTAAGAAAATAGTAGTTATTGAATAATACTTATTAAAATGACTAAAGTTTTATAATTTTTAACAAGTTTTGATAGATCTTTAATAAAATTTGTTAGTACTTTGAATAAAAATTTTAAAAAAGTTTCAACATATTAGCAAATTGTAAAGAAAATAGTACTTATCAATTGAAAAAAAATTAATTAAATTAACTAAGTTGTAAAATAATTGAAATATTTTGTTAGATCATTTTTTAAAATTTTATAAGTTTGTTAGGTAATTGTTCTAGATACTTGTTGAATGAAAATTAATTGTACAATTTCTCTTCATTCGTAGAAATAATCATATATATTTAAATTATTCAGAAAATTGTCCATAACAACATAATTAATGGGTAACATAAATTTTTAAATGCTAGTCAATTTTAATTTTTAATTAAATTATAAATAATAAAATCAAATAAATACTTGATTACAGATAATTACTTGAATCAAACATTGTTTTTAGAACCGAACACGTATAGTATATCTTATTCAGATTCCAATATTATTATTAAAATTAACCAAAATCTTACTGATATATTTTGATAACCCTTACTCTCAACCAATCATTTCTCTTTAAATGACAATAATCCCAGCTATATTCATTATTTTTGATAAAGATCACCGACTTCTTTCGTTATTAAACCGAATAAATTTCTTGAAATCTCTTTAAAATAAAATTCATCTATTGACCAATCATTTCCCTTTAAAATAACAAAATTCAAATGACACAACCTCCTAAAAATATCAACAAACCTGTTCTTTATCGATAATTTCCCGTTAAACGATCATAAATTCTCTTCTTAACCAATCATTTCAAAGCTAAAATAAAATAAAATAAACTCTCAACCAATCATTTCTCTTTGAATGACAAAATTCCCAGCTATATTCATTATTTTCATAAAAAATCACCGACATATCGATATTAAACCGAACAAATTTCTTGAAATTCCCTTAAAATAAAATTCATCTCTTGACCAATCATATTACCTTAAAATTATCATAAATTCCTTCTTAACCAATCATTTCTCTTTAAATGACAATAATCCCTGTTATATTCATTATTGCTTTTTATAAAATGTTATAAATTTACTTTTAGAAATAATAATCATTTTTTGATGTTATTGTTATTTTTGAATTTAAATTATTATGTTGTCAATAGTTACAAGTAAATAAATTATTTAAATTAATTTTTTATTTGGATAATATTTATTTATAACCATCAATTTATAAGGATATTATTCAAAATATTTTTAATTTGTCAAAAAGTTTTATTTGAATATAAAGCTAAATCAAATATTCTATTTACTAATCATTAAAAAAAATTATTTTAACCAAATTTCAAATATAATTTCAAATAATAGAATAATTTAAGAATTTAAAATAATATATTGTAAATAGTTACAACTAAAGTAGTATTAAAATATAAGTTTTTTCGAAATTAATTACATTTAGATAATAATTCTTAATAGCAATAAAATTCCATAATGTTCATTCAAAATTTATCATTCAATGTGCTTTGAATATAAGAGACTTAGATTTGATTTCTAATATCACAGTATTTGATGTATATTCCTGGGATTTGTTGAATATTCGCACGCGTTTATTTTTTTTTAATAACTATTCATCCGCGCATAAGTATCTATCAACAATATACATCCCTATTTAAAGATAATTAACCGACTAAATCTACTCAATTGTTAATAATTTTTAATTGAATATAATAGTAATTCATCCACTCTTAAAGTACAATTCATTTTCAGTAAATATTTTCATCTTTTAAGTATATTTGTTGAACAGTGAATAATTCAGATTCCATTTATTTCAAGTATTTTCCAATATTTAATTGATATTTCATCTCATCATTGAGATATTTTACCGTCTAATTTCTCGATTCACTGAATATTTTTTAGCTTTAATTTATATTTTACGTTATTCAATGATTGTTTTCCCTCTTCAATAAATATTTTTTCTCTCCAATGAATAATTTCTCTCAATGAATATTTTCCTCTTCAATAAATAATTTCACACTTTAATTAATATTTTCTCACTTTAATGAATATTTTTCCTCTTCAATTAATATTTTCCTCTTCGATGTATATTTTCTTCATTCAAAGTATATTACCCTTGTAAGTTTTTAATATATCAATTGATATTTCATCTATTTATTAGATATTTTTAGCTATCCCACTTTTCCAGTAATTTCAACGATTTTAGTCACTTAATGTACTCTCCCACCAATATTACTTCTTCACTGAAAATTTTCTTTATAGAATATAATCTCTACTACTTAAAATTCCATTTGTTGACTTGTTATTGATTTGTCATTTTCAATGAAAATTTAATTAACTTTAATTAAATTTAATTACACCCTTCAATAGATTAGGTTGTACTCGACAAAATTAAATAATTTTATACTATCAATTAGAGCTTTTAGAGAAATTTTATGATAATTTTAATAATATCTAGTTTTACGAGGTATTTATTTTAGTGAGTTTTAATCATTTTATAGAATTTTATGGTTTTCTGTTGAATATTAATGGATTTAGGGTTTGATTATGTTTTTAATGAAATTATTGAAGAAATGAGGGTAAATCTATAATTTTAGAAACACTTAATTTCTTGATAATTTATGAGATTTGACTTGATTTAGGATTATTTTATATATAAGTTCACTTTACGAACAAAATGTTTATGAAACATATATTTATGATAATTTTAAGGTAATTTGACTGATAGATTTTGAATAGTAAATGATATTTTAATTTTAATTTTATGTTCTATTTGAATAGGTGATTAAATCAGTTAAATTTTAAAAATATTTTAGTGAAACCTAAAATTGTAATTGATTTTACAGTGTAAAAAAAGGGGATCAATAATTACGTTTATTTTCCATTTTATTGATTTCGTGGATATTAATTACAAAAGTAGTATAATTTAGAGATTTTTAAGAGGATACTCGTTGTGGTTATCAGATGAAAATCATTTTATATCTTTGGGTTGATTGGTAATTTTTATTGAATTTATACTTGATTTACTGATTAATTTTAATTATTTCAGCAACATGATATATATTTTATGATTTTACAATAATTTAGTGAAATTTAATTTATGTGGGAAACATAAACTTTATTCGATTTAAGTTATTTTTGATGAATTTTTTATTTGATAGAAGTTTTTGTCAAAATCAAATTGTGGTGATTTTCGACGGAAAATGTTGGTTATCGATAACAATTACGTAATACTTTAATGAAAATTTATTTTTATTTGTAAAATTAAGATTTCTTGGTCAGTAAACAATTTTTGATATTGATTTGTTCACTAACTAGTTATTGATAACATATTGCGAGTGTGTGAATAACCAATTATTTTAAGAGGAAATAATTGAGAGAAAATTTTATTTTATTTTTAAGTGGTTTAAGATGGTTGAATATCGGTGTTCAAAGAGTAAATATTATTTAAATAGGGAATTTTAATGAATAAGTAAATTATTCAATGCTTATTATGTATATAGTGAGTTATACAGTACTCAGTCATCTGTATATAGTAACTAGTTATTGTTGTTCAGTTATAATTGGATTATTCAGTGTGATGGATTATCAGAGTTCAGAGGTTGATACCAAGTAAGTTAACTTTTTATGTTTTCTGAAAGTATAATTATTATTATATATTATTATTATTATTACTATTATTATTATTATTATTATTATTGTTATTTTATTATTATTATTATTATTATTATTTATTTATTATTATTATTTATTATTATTATTTTGTAAAATTATGTTAAAAATTTTATCATATTAAAATATGTATAAAATTGATCGATAAAACTATTCTAAAAATTTTATTTAATAAATTTTATCATGCAATATTGTCGACTCTAACCTTAAAAATTCTTACCTTATGTAACTTACCTTTTGACCCTCTATTTACTTTTAAAAATTCTTACCTTATGTAATTTGCCTACTATAACTGGTTTTAAAATATTCAGCTTTGAAAATTACCCTTATGTAACTTAACTGTTGACTCTCTATTTAATTTTAAAAAATATTCTTAACTAACTTACCATACTTTACACTAGGCACAATAAATTACTTTAATAACCTTAATTTACTTAAATTTATTCTAACGTACTTTAAATTACTCCGATGTACCTTAATTTACTTTATGAACCTTAATTTACTTAAATGTACCCTAAAGTACTTAAATTGACTTTCGACCCTTTAATTTACTTTAATTTACCTTAATGTACTCTAATGTATCTTAATTTACTTGAGGAACCTTAATTTACTCTAATATACTTAAATGTATTCTAATGTACTTTAATTTACTTAAATTTATTTAAATTTACTTTAATATACTCCTATGTACTTTAATTTACCTTAATTTACTGTATTATACTCTAATGTATCCTAATGTACTTTAATTTATCTAAATTTACTTAAGGTATTTTAAATTATTTTTATCTAGAGCTTAAATTTGCTATGAAAATTGTGTGAACAAATATTTCAAGTGTTTTTTTTAACAAGCCTATAAAATACCCCTGTCAATTTTTTATCAGTAGGCGATTCAAGCCATTTGTATTTTATGCCTATATTTACCTATAGAAAGTATTGAAACCAAATATTGCATTGTTTTTTATTACGAGTTAAAAATATCCATGACTATAGTGTGTTCATCTTAGGCGATTTGAGCCAATTTTAATTTTATGCTCTTTTTTATCATTAGGCGATTCAAGCCAATTTTATTTTAGTCTTTTTCAAAAATACCCCCTGACTATAGCGTGATTGAAAAAATAGTTTGTGGATGAAAACAAATTTATTCAAATAAAATATTTCAATTTTATTTCAAAAATTCGCCAAAATTTGAATTTTTAAAAAATCCGCCAAAAATTTGAATTAAAAAAAATCCGCCAATATTTGAATTAAAGAAAAAATCGCGCCAAAAACTCGAAAAAAAATTCGAAAAATGAATACACACAAAAAAAATTAATTAAAAAAATACACACAAAATAATTATATCATTGTGTAATCAATACACACCGTAAATAATCACTAAATAAACCCACCTCCTCCTATTATATATTATGCAATGGTGTGTGGGCGCAGAGTGCCACTAACTACCTATTGACATAAATTTCATAGAAAAATAAGGTTTTGATTCCAAATTAAAAACATTTAATTAAAAATTAAAGAATTTTTTATTTAAATTTTAATCAAAGCTAATTATACCCACATATTTTAAAAATTTATCAAAGAATAATTAATTATAATTTTAAAAAGTTTACTAATAAACTAATATTGTTTTTTTTCAATTACTTAAATTGATTTTAAATCACTCTGATAAATCATCACTCCAATGACTATCAAAGCTTTATAAGAATCGAAATGTGCTGATTTTTTCTGAGAGGAATGATTATATAAATGATTATATTACATGCTTTTATTTTTGTTACTTTGATGCACAAATTACATTTTCAATTTATCGCTTAATATAGTATCAAAGTGTTCAATATGTACTTCTGTTTATTGTTAAACTACAGTATAATGATTTACATGAATTTCGTTAAAGATTTATTTCATTTACACACGTTTCAGTTTATTAATAACTTCTATAATAGAAGTTTGAATGAACATATAATTGCAGTTATTATGTAGATATTAATTATGTTGGGTTTCTGGGGGTTGATATTTTGAAACTATATGGTTGTAACCCAGACAACCCCATACAAATATCTTTCGCTTACCACTCGGCACCCGTCGCTAAGCAACGTTGGAAATGTGTTCGAGTGGGTGGATCGTCCGCAAAAGTGGTTTTCCTAGTCGTGTTTTGTTGTGCATATTCATGCTGTATTGTAATTTTCCTTTCCACATTTGTTGTTTTGCTGAGTTCTTCAATTACGTCTTCTTTGGTCTCCATAATCAATTCGCTAACTGTTTTTGATCTGTCTTGCATATTCAGATTTCTCGTTTGTTGCTTTTGGATTTTCTTTTCGATTAGTTCTCCCTCTGAAATGTTATTAACCATTAAAATATTTATTACCTCTTGTTCGATTGACGTCACTCCAATTCCTATATTGTCTCCTGTTGTTTGTATAGATTTTGACTCCAATACTTTACTTTCTACGTTTCTTTGATGTTCTTCTTTCTTGACCTTTTCATTATTGTTTAGTACTTGTTGTAACATGCTTATTTTCGCTTTCCTTATCAGTTCTCTTTTCGATTTTTGTAGTAGTATCCTCTGATTTTGATATTTTGTTTTTTGTTTTTCTGATATATTTTTATCGCTGTTTTTGCTGCTTTTTCGTCGTCTATCGTTCTCTTCTATGGTGAACTCTTGTATTATCTTTATTTGTTCTTTGCTGCTCAATTCTTGCTCTGATTTTATTTTGTCCTCTTGAGTTTCATTATTTACTTCATTTTCTTTGTCGTTATTTATTATCATATCATCCTCGCTGTTGACAACACACTGCTCCACAGTGTGGATTTCTTTTGTATTGAATATTTTCGGCATATTGCTTCTACTTGATATTTGATTTCTGTTCATACGTCTTTGTCGAATTTCCTGGGTTTCCTCTCTCTGTAATTTCTGCCATTCAAATTGTTGCTGTTCCGGGTATTTTCTGATCCATTGATATCGAACATCATTCATGTTTCTCTTCGCATTACTTCGATGTATTTGATTGTTTGCGGCTATTCGTTGAATCATACCTCCTAATTGCTTAATCTCTTGTATTTGATTACTTTGCGTACTTTGGCTATAATTGTCCGGTTTTGGTTGTCTCGATTTTCTCTCTATTAGGCAATTTGCAGCAATATGTCCGTTTAGGTTGCAGTTGTAACAGGTTCTATTCTCGAATCTTGTGGTTGTCCTCATTATCGTCATATCTCTTAAATGTTTAATCTCTTGTGTTGGATTATTTTGTAGATTTATCTTGAATTGGTTTGGTTTTTGTTGACTTTGCATTCTTCTCATTCGACAATTCTTTGACATATGACCAGTTTGATCGCAATTAAAACAGATTATCATTTCTTCCTCTACGTTCCGTGTAGGGTTCGTTAATATTGGTTGTCTGTTGATACTTTCTGTGCGAACTCTTCTATCGCTTCCTTGGTAATTCTTTAATTGATAACCTCGGTCAGTTCGGCATCCTTCTTTTGAACAAGTATTATATACTTGATTGTATCTCGCGTTGTTAATTCTGAAATAATTATTACAATTTATAAATTTACCTCTACTGTCTTGAATCCTCTTAACTGGGATATCGCAAATTCGTGATGGTTTTTTAATATATTGATTTGTTTGCGGGTAAATATCTTTCGTTTGTCTCGTTGCTTCCATCGATACTTTTATTGGTTCTGATACTTGATCTTTTAATTCGGTTTGATCATTTTCCGTTTCGACTCTTTCTTCAATTGTGGTTAATATTTTCTCTTCCCGTATGATTTCCGTTTTCCATGTTTCAGCTATTTTTGTTTCAACTGTTTTTATTTTCGAATTTCCAGTTTCCTTTTTGTCATTTAAATCTTCTTCGCTGCATTTTCTTTCCGAATGCATCTCCTGTACATTTCTCTTTAAACTCGAATATATTGATTCTCGGCTCCTCATTTCCGGTTCATCGCGTGTGATTTCGTACATTGTTGATTCTTTCAAATAAACTTCTGTTTCATCCGTATTTTTACTAGGAAACTCTTGGTTAATTTCCTCTCGGAGTTTTTTCATCTCTTTACTCATACTTGTTTTCAACTGAATTGGAATTTCTGGTTCGGGTGATTTCACGTTGTTTCCTTTAATTTATCGTATTCTTCGGGTTCTGTTTTCAAACTTTCTAATTCTGTTTTAATCAATGATTCTATTGTCTCTACTGTATTAAGTTTTCTATCTGTTGCTGCTTTTCACTTTCTCTGACTTTCAATAAAATGGCCTATTTTCTTAATCCTTTTTCTTTATTCGTTTTGGTATCTTCTCAGTTTCTCTACTCAATGGTTTCCTTGATTCCGGTTTCTCGTTACTTGTTTTCTTGATTTATTTCTAGTCTATCGGTTATATTATTCGTCGTTTACTTAATCTCTTTATTCCTTTGGTTTACTTGATCTCTTTATTCCTTGTCAATTATCTAAAAATAAATAACACTTCTAGTACATATTATTATACATAAATTTCCACATTAATTTCACTTATTATTGTCATTGCTTCCCCTTATTTTAATTCTTTTCGCTACGTCAACTTCTTTATCCTTGTAATTTTTTTTTTGTCTTTTGATTTTAAGTTTATTTTGAATTATCTATAGCTCGTATCAAATATCTATTTGCTTCGTATAAATTATCTTTATAGTCGTATCAATTATCTATCTTGTCGTATCAATTAACTATTTTTATCAAATAAATTATCACCATCATATCAACAATTGTCTCTTTAACTATTCTCCTTTATCTCTTCATAATTTGTCCAAAAAAAATTTTTTCTTACTCTCTATTCGCTGGCGCTCTATGGGCCTTTTAAATAAATCCTCTTGTCTTTTTCCTTAAACTTTATCCGCTGTCGCTCTATGGGCCTTCTAATTAACTCACCTTGTCGTTTTCCTTAGACTTTATCCGCTGGAATCATTTTCCTTTAGATTTGCCCCCTTCATTTTAAATCTATTTTAAATTATCTATTTCTCGTATCAATTATCTATCATCCTCGTATTAATCTCGTATCAATTATCCTCGTATTAATATCGTATCAATTATCTATCATCCTCGTATTAATCTCGTATCAATTATCTATATTCTCATCAAATAAAATCGCAATAATCATACCGTCATTCAATCCATTAATTATATTTCCTATATCTCTTTATCATAAAATCATTTGCCTAACCTTTAATTGCTGGCGCTCTATGGGTCTTTATCAAAATCTTATTATCTTTTCCCTGGCACGCTATGGCCTTAAATTTCTCGTCTTATCCGGCCTTCTATGGGCCTCTATAATTTATCATCTCTATTGGCTCTCTATGGCCTTCTCTATTTACTCGGAGTTGAGTTTTCATCAGTGACCTATTGGGTGACTTGTCCGATGGACGAGCTTGAGGCCTCACACTGACTTCTCAATCTATGGCGTCTGTTGGGAGCGCATTTGTCCGGTTACGCTTGCCTCACCGCCACTCGGATATCCGGTACTCGGTGTGGGATCCGGGTTATTGTACCGAACTCCTCGCTGGGTTAATAATCTAAAAAACATTCCCTTAGTACTCGGTGTGGGATCCGGGTTGTGTATCGAGTCCCTACCCAGGTAAAAAAAATTCTCGGTCGATACTCGGTGTGGTATCCGGGTTTTTGTATCGAGCGGTTCAGCGCCACTAGTCCCTTGGCTAGCAACGACCTGAACTCGACAGTCCGTCGCTGTCCTCTGGTGCCTCACCACCAGCTAGAGAAAAAATGTTTCTAGGTACCTTTACGAGACTTTTTGGCTCTCTCACCTTCGGCGTCTAAATAATGTGCACATTTTTCAATTTTTATTTTTATTTTTGTTTTCCCCTCACTTTTCAATTCAAAAATTGTAGTAATCGCGTTGGTTTGTTCGCCAGAAGAGGTGATCAATCTCTCCCCAGAAACTCCGTAACATTTGCGACGGATCCTACTACCTTCCTCTCCTCGGGTTGATCAGGGTTCCCAATCGGAACAAGCGTACTATCGTTATGATAGCTCGGTTTTAAATCTTACTTTCCAGTATTAGTTCCATATCATATAATATAAATAACATTACAAAATATACAAAAAAAATGAGATGCATCGAAACTTTTACCGTACCTCATGTGTGATTTTTCAGCTTTCACTGTTTAAGTTGTGTTTTACTTGTCCACTAAGAATTTATTTAACGGCTTTCATGAAGTGTTCGGCTTTTCTGGTATGTTTTACACCTTTCGGCTGCTATTGTTGTCTCGTTCATTATTATTAATAATCTCAACTCATCGTGCTCGTTTTCGCTCATCATTTTATTCCGGTTGCTGACTATTATTTTCATAATTCATTATTATCTCTAATCCTTTATTTTCATTTTGAACAAGCATCATCATTTATTCATCTACGCTCATTTCTTACTATTCATTTCATTTACACCTGAACATTTCCTTTTATCTAAGCCTAAGTTTCTCCATCATTTGGATTATCTTTTCGTCAATTTCTCTAACTTAATCGATTATCTGTTTCTCATTTAATATCTAATTTGGCTTCGCCTAGCCTCATGTCTTTTGATATTCACACAACCGGTTTTCGTTACTTCCGCTACAATTTCTCATTTCATAGGAGTAGGGGTTCGAAATCGTTGCAACCTTTTTTTATGAGTTTCCGTTAATAATTTTGATCTTTAACTTAATTACTTTTAATTAATCATTTACTAAGTTTAAAATTATTTTAAATGACTTGTCTTGTTTAATTTCAACCAATATTAATTCGAAAATTTCTAGTTTTCTAATTATCCTATATTCTAACCGCTATTCACATACTTATCTAATTATTATTTATATGGTTCTTTAATTTATTTATACAATATTTACACGACCCCATTTTTTGTGGTTTCCCTTTTTCTAATCTCTTTAACCCTCGTGGTTTCCACCTTTTCCCTGTTTTTATTACTTTTATTTTATTTATTTATTTATTTTTTATATTTTTATTCTTACTTCTACGGTTTTTGGATGATATTTACACGATGATTTCTATTGGTTTATACAACTTACCCATAATTTTATTTATGGTTTCTTGTTTCCTTGATTTCTGCTTTACAAATATTGATAATTTTATCCCACTTTCTTGTTGAATCGTTTCACTTTTAAAATTTTTATGTATCTAATATTTTAGTTTATTTACATTTATTGATATTTTTCTCTCTTATTACAATACTCGTCATTCATGGGGTTTCTAAACTGGTGTTTTTGTTCCTTCGTGTTTTCATCATATTTTTCATTCTCTATTTTTCCTCATCCCGCCATTTTTGATAAACTATGCTCATGTATTTTCTGAGGTTATCTGCTATGATTTTGTTATTCCCTTTTGCAAGTTTATTTCATATTATTAGAACCTCTAAGATACCTTCTATCTTTCCTAATTCATTTGTTACGATACTATCTACTTTTCCTAGATTTCCGGGAAGCTGTTGTTTATTTCGTGAAACTATCTAATTTTCTCCTGTTGATTTTCTCTGTATTTTGCACTCAATCTTGACGGTGTTCCTGTTCCTCATAACTCTCACATTCTGGTTGCTCTTAAGTGAATTTATGTTCTACCGTTTCTAAAAATTCATACTATGTGTTTCTATTTTCTATGTAGACGAATCGATCGTTTTACAAAGTTTCTGTCAGTGCTTTCCAGTTGTTATCTATCTGCATTTTTGTGAAATTCCGTCCCAAAATCTATGATTTTTTGATCATTATTTGTTTCCATCTAGAATCGTCATTCATGCTAAGTTGAGTGCGCTCTTGAGAATATTTGTAGTTTCTTAATTTTCTTTGACATTTGTTTTTCGTTGTAAAATAATCATTAGATCTCAGCTTCGAGTGATTAAACAAAGTTTTTCGCTTTTTATTTCGCACTGATCCTTTCTTTCCGTATTTCTTTCATTCGTTAGTTTGCTTTCCATGTAGGTACATTGGTCGTTTTGCATAGTTTTTGTTTTATTTCTTCCTGCAATTGTCTGAAATATCGTCTCGGTGGTTACTTTCAAATGTCTTGCTTCTCCCGTTTGCTAGCCGCTAACTCGTTTAAAATTTTCGTGTTGATGTTTTTACGAATTATTGGTTACCCAATGTTGTCCCAACTTTTTCTTGCTTGTTATTGTTTCTAACAGAAATCTTGTATATAGTTACCTTTGTTCATTTCTGAGTCCCCAAATTTGTACTTTGTGGTCGAGTCATTTGTTTCATTTCGTTTTGTAGAAAAATCCATCGTTTTCCATAACTTTTCTCTCTTTTTCTTATGGTCCCCAGATTTGTATGTGGTGTCTAGTCATTTATTTCATTGCACTGTTTTTCTTATTTTGTAGCCAACTTGATCGTTTTCCATCGTTTGTTATTAAGCTCTATTCTTTGGCAAAATGTTGTCCCGACGTTTTCTGTTTTTTGAATCTTGTATCTTCTGATCACTTTCTGTTGTTTCTTAACTTTATTGTTTTGATTCTTCTCAATAACGAAGCTGAGCCCCAAATTTATATTTGGTGGGCGAGCCATTTGTTTCATCACCATATTCTCTAGCTTTGTAGAGATATCCATCGTTTTTCACAATACTTTCCCTTTTCTCATTGTTTTTTCTCTGGAGTTTAGTAAAATGTTGTCCCGACATTTTCTTTGATTGATTATTAGATTCTTACTTCGGTTTTCTTTGTTTGCTTTGCCAACAAAATAATTTCTTCCCGGCTGAGGGTGTACTGACAAACTCGCTGTTATTTCTAAACTTGATGATTCTGATCTTTCCAAATAACGAAGCTTTATGCTGAGCCCCAAACTTGTACTTGGTGGGCTAGTCATTTGTTTCATTAATATATATTTTCTCATTTTATAGTCAGGTTAATTGTTTTTTTTATAGTTCTTTATTAAGTTCCATTCTTGTTCAACATTTTCTGCTTGATAATAGATTCTTATTTCGGTCTTCTTTGGTTGTTTGACTAAACAAATCATTTCAATCCTGACTGAGGGTGCGCTGACAAAACTCTCCGTTGTTTCTTGACTTGCTCGTTTGCTTTTTCCAATTAACGAAACCTTGATTTCCGGCTTAGGGTGCACTGATAAACTCTCTATTGTTTCTTAACTTGGCTGTGTTGATCCTTCCAACTATCGAAACGTTCATTCGGGTGAGCCCCCAAATTTGTACTTGGTGGGCTAGTCATTTGTTTCCTTAAAATATTTTCCTTATTTTGTAGTCAAGTTGGTCGTTTTTTATCGGTTTTTATTAAGTTTCGTTTCTTAAGTTCCATTCTTGTTCATCTGTTATCTGTTCATCTGTCATCTGTCCTGTCATCTGTCATCTCTCCGGGGTTCGGCAGAAATGTCGTCCAGACGTTTTCTATTTAATTCCAAGATTTTTGTTTCGGTTTCATTTGGGTATTTTGCTAAAACAATCATTTTATCCCGGCTGAGCCCCCAAATTTGTATGGTGGGCTAGTCGTTTATTTCCTTGACATTTCTCCTTATCTTGTAGCTATGTTGTTCGTTTTCCATCAATCGTTGTCTTGTTTATGTGTCATCTCTCCGGGGTATGGCAAAAATGTCGTCCCGACATTTCTATTTGATCCTTAGATTTTTATTTTGGTTTCCTTTGGTTCTTTGCAAAGAACGAAACTTTCCTCCCGGCTGAGGGTGTACTGACAAACTCTATGTTGTTTCTTAACTTGGCTGTTTTGGTCTTTCCAAATGACAAAGCTTTATCCCGGCTGAGGGTGCACTAACAAACTCTCTGTTGTTTCTTGACTTGGTTGTTTTGCCTTTTCCAATTAACAAAGCTTTATCCCCGGCTGAGCCCCCAAATTTGTATGGTGGGCTAGTCGTCTGTTTTCTTGTCATTTTTCTTACTTTGTAGTGAGATTGGTCGTTTTCCATTTATTACGCGTTTCATTCATGTTAATTTGTCATCTGTTTTTCTGTCATCTTCTGTCATCTCTCCTGGGTTCGGCAAAAATGTCGTCTCGACATTTTCTGTTTAATAGGTTGTTTTGTTTTTTCCAATTGACCAAGCTTTCATCCCGGCTGAGCCCCCAAATTTGTATGGTATCTTTCGCTTACCACTCGGCACCCGTCGCTAAGCAACGTTGGAAATGTGTTCGAGTGGGTGGATCGTCCGCAAAAAGTGAGCGCTATTGCTAATGCTGTAATTTACCGAACGATCCACGGGTCCAACGAGCTGCCGATAGAAGGCCTGTGCTCGCTTTTCGATTTTTAGGTCCCATTATTCTCCTATCTCTTTCAAATGTTAACCCATATTCTCATATCATTTATCATTACGTCTATTCCCATTGTCCTTCTTATCGTTGTTCGTATAATCGACTTTTACCATGGCCTGTAAACTTTTGTTATGTTAAATATACTCAATAACTACAGTGTTCCCTATTATTATTACTAGCACCATCACTGCCACTATTATATGTATTACCCTTATTGCTTGTTGCTATTATTACATCCATTATTATTCTTGTTACTATAATTACCATTATATTTATTAACATTACCACTATTATTATTATTATTACTATTACTATTATCATAATTATTATCATTATCATTATAAGTACCATGATCATTATTATTATTATTATTATTATTATTATTATTATTATTATTATTATTATTATTAATATTATTATTACAATTACCATTATCCTCATTATTATCATTATTATTATCAAATGTTGTGTAGGGATTCGTCCTTATTCCTCAGCTTTATAAAAATATTTTACTTATATAAAAATTTAGCCTTATTCCGTCCTTATTCTACAGTTTTCGATAAAGTATTTTTATTAATTCGAAAATATTGAGCAGCGTTCCTCCCTTATTTTTCAGTTTTATCCAGTTATCCTATCAATTATTGAGCAGTATTCTACTTTGACTTTGCTAATTTTGATAATTATTTTAATCGATTCGGAAAATTTGAGCAGCGTTCCGCCCTTATTTTACAGTTTTTATGATAAATGTTTTAACTATTTCCAAAATTTTGCGCAGCGTTCTGCCCATATTTTCCGTCTTAATTCAACGTAATTTATTCGATTATTATATATTATTTAAAACATTATTTTTCGTAATTTTGGTCGTTCGGATTAATCTTTTTCCGATGGCTATTCATTTTAACTGTTGCAACGATTTCGCAATTTTTCCCGCTACCCTTTCCCTCTCTTTGTCCTTATGATCTATTTATGTTCATATTATAGTTAATGAGTGCCCACTGGACTACTCGGTGTTAGTGATTTTGAGCCGATTGTTGTTTAAAATTTATGTCGATTTTATCGAAATTGAGTGCAAGAAAGTTTAGCCAAAAGACCCACTCTCAAGCTACTCTCTTTCGCTATTTAGATTCAATGATTTGACGTTCGAGTTCCTGCGTTACGCACGCCGTAACCCTCACGGGCACAAGCTATAGGCGGAGGAACCGCACTTACACAGCTTGGTAATTATGTTTTAGTTTAATAGCTTGCATGTTGTGTGGCTGTGGGCCAGGAAAAAGGAAATAAATAAATGTTACCATTCCGATTTGAGTAGAAGCTTCGATGCGATAAAATATTTATTCATAAAATCGTCAGTATATATTGGTAATTTGCATAATTCATAACATCTTCAATTCATGGCATTATCAATCAATAAGTTCATATAATATCTTCGATTCATATCATTAGTTATCAATCAATAATTTGATATTCACTCATGCGCTTACAGATAATATTGTACACCTAAGATTGAAACATAAGACTGAAACGTAAGATTGAACGTTAGATTAAAAATTTGTCAAAACACATCAGTATATATACCTATAGTTTGACCTTAACCTTGCGTGTTATTTTTATTGCGATTAAACAAATTTGACCTTGAAATTATTTGTGTTATCTAAATTAAATTTTTATTAATTTCTTAATTTAAATTGGTAATTTATTTTTAACATTTTTAATTAAATTTATTCAACCAAAAATATTTCATTTTCATTTATTTAATTCATTAATTTTATTTTTATATAAATGGTCATTTTATGGTCAAATTTTCTTGTTATTATGTTATTTATTATGTAAATTTCGTGCGGTTCTTAATGCATTTTGTATTTATTTTATTTTACTTTTATGTCTTTTGATTTTATATTTATTTATGTTCTCTCATATTTTAAAGTGTTTAGTTGATGTTGTATAATGTATTTTAAGTTATCTTGGTGCTGGGTTTTCGTGCTGTATTACTGATGCATTTAAACAATTTTCAAGGCCGTTTGTGTTCTGGCCCAACAATTATATAGGTATATAGGTATTATTATCAAGTAGGTATTAACTATTTTTAAAATGGCTTGTAAGTAAATTCTTTAAAAAGTAAATATTAAGGCATGGATTGACATTTCGTAAAGCTATGAGATCATTATTCAGGCTCTTAAATAATACTTTATATCGAGATTTATTTTAAATATACAGTCAACTCTTTCTAATATAAACACTTAGTTTCAATAAAAAACTATTGTTCAAACATAAAATCTGTTCATATAAGAAGTTCAAAAATTATGCCAATTATTTTTGAATCATAAAGTCAGTAATTCTAGTTTTCCTAGATCGCCTTTTGCGTATTATTTCATCAATTATTGGGTTTAACATGTAACCTGATTTCGGGGACTTATATACCATCCAAGAGTCGATTAGATCAACTGCAATAATTACTTCTTTGTAAGTCAGATAGCAAAATATTTTCTCCTGTGGATTCTCTTCTTTTATTGCAACAAAATCTTTGACAACATAGTCATTGGCTTCACTAATAATCAATGCAGTAAAATCCTATTCGATTGATTCTTCTTGTGTTAGAAAATTGTTTTCAAATTAATTCATCCAATAATTCATGAACTGCTTCAATTGTCACCTCCCTATACTCAAATATTATTTTTCTAAGAATTCCTCCTTACAAAAACAATGCTTAATAGTTTCAATGGAAACATCAGACCATACATGATGTATCAAGTTTGCACACTGTAATAAATTTATCTAAGATAAAACATCGACATAATCCAATTCTTCATGCAAAATAATTTTTTCGAGTAGCAGCGCTCTGTAATTGGATTCATATGAGCGAATTACTCTAATATACTTAAATGTATTCTAATGTAGTTTAGTTTACTTCAATTTATCTAAATTTACTTTAATATACTCCTATGTACTTTAATTTACTTTAGACTCTTTAATTTACCCTAATTTACTTTAATATACTCTAATGTATTCTAATGTACTTTAATTTATCTTAATTTACTTTAGGTATTTTAAATTATTTTTATCTAGAACCTAAATTTGCCTATAAAAATTGTGTGAACAAATATTTCAAGTGTTTTTTTAACAAGCATATAAAATACCCCTGTCAATTTTTTATCAGTAGGCGATTCAAGACATTTGTATTTTATGCCTATATTTACCTATAGAAAGTATTGAAACCAAATATTGCATTGTTTTTTATTTCGAGTTAAAAATATCCATGACTATAGTGTGTTCATCTTAGGCGATTTGAGCCAATTTTAAATTTATGCTTTTTTTATCATTAGGCGATTCAAGCCAATTTTATTTTAGTCTTTTTCAAAAATACCCCCTGATTATAGCGTGATTGAAAAAAAATTTTTTTTTATATTTAAAGAAAATTATTGTTAAATGATGTAAATTACCCAAACATACTTATTTTATTCTTCTCTTTTGCGTCTTACCTCCCTCATTTATTTGAGTAATTGAGTAAAAACATTAATAATAATACATTTTGATTAAAAATATATACATTTATATTTGAAAGTGTTTAATAAAGCCAAAATCTAACATATCAAATTCATCAAATAGATATTGGTGGATCTATAGGTGTTGATGGGGGCGATCACCCCTTAGATTATTTGGAAATAAATTTTTTGCGATTTTAACTTATTTGATAGAGACTCGAGAGTATGGTTGTTAAACCAGCCATGGCCAAGATGCGGCCCGATTGCGATTTTTGTGCGTCCTGATAACAAAAAAAAGGAAATCACACAAATTAATATATAAATTTTAATAATCGATAATACAAATAACTTTTATAACGTGGTCGAATGACGTTTATAAAACTTCTATGTCTTAATATATAAAAATTGAATCTTATATGCATGTGGGTATATACACAAAGAAGAAAGCAGGAGAGCGGGAGAGGGGGAGAGCGTGCTCGCGCAGCACTCGAGTTTGCATGTGTAGAATAAAGGTCAGACGAGTGATTATGATTATTTTCGTTACCACTGTCGTTTAATTTAGTCTTGTTTAAGCTACTGTTTGCTTTCTTGTTATATAGTTAAAAATTTTAAACGTATAAATTTATTGTTTAAAAAGTTTGTGAAAATAAATTTAAGTAATATTTTATTTTAATTTGCAGTCCTACAAAAATTTATTGGTTTCTTTAATTATTCCAGAATAAATAAAATTGTCCATAATATTGACGTGCAATGTCGGATAAGAAGAAAAGAAAATGTAAAGATGAAAACAGGCAGTTTAATAATAATTGGGAAAATGACTACTTTTTTATACAAAAAAAAATGCTGTGTGCTTAGTTTGTCGTGAAAAGATTAATGTTAAAACTTATAACATGCGAATACATTATGAAAAACATACGGAACTTTCTGTACTTTCTGGTGATGTACGCAAGGCCAAATTATACTTACTGAAAATTCTAAATTTTATTCTAAACCTAAATGTCATACACATACTTTTTATAAACCTTTTATAAATACCTTTTATTATTTTATAGTTCTTTTCTTTTAACAACATAAGAGGTGGAATAACCAACAAATAATGTAAGTTAATTTTTTTATTTAAAATAACTAAAATTAAAATGTTCGTTTTATCATTCGTTTTGAACATAAACTTCTTTCATTTTGTTAAAAGGCTTGTTAACAAAATTCAAAGATAACCTTAGCATATAAATGTTTATAATCTAAAAACGATTTCTCCTATGTCATAGGAGTTTTCTTGCAATATTATTGGTCGGTTTAATTTCAATCTTAATTAACTAAAAAGGGTTCACCATTAACCCTAGGGGTAAGAACTGGGGTTGGTGGGCTCGTCAACCCGTTATTCACCTGCTGATCACCATTCACCTCTTTCCTGACACGAGCATAACGAGCAATCTAACCAAGATATTAAGGATATTCAAGACATAATATCTTATTGAGTAGTTAATAAAAGAGCTTTGTTAGTATTTTTACCACCATTAGATTGAATTTATTTTCTTCAGTTTTTATTCAAATATTTTGAAATAAAAATATTTGAATAACTACCTTGCCGACAATGAAATTCAAGGACGGTGAGGTAAAAAAGCTTTCAAATCTCCTTTATTAACTACTCAGGATGTCTGGTAATCATCGGTGATTTTATATAAGATTTTTCATTCTCACGATAATTATCCAAGTCCAAATCAACTTTTGTAACAATTAATTTACATTATTTCAAATAAAAACTCAATGAAGGTAATATTAAATAAAATTATAAAGTTTAAATTAAGAAACTTTATTTTTATCCAAATTATTACAAAAATACATTTTTCTTAATTCATAATAATAATAATACTTGTTAATACTAACATCTGTTAGTATTCCCGTACTCTGTAGGTTTTACAAATTGTAAAAGGAAGTTAAGTAAACAGATGGGAAATTTAGAGTATAAGATTGTTTCTAATTGGTGTAAGGTCCGCTATATGTTATTAATAAATCAAAAACTCCGGTTGGATGGGTGTAATGCCACATACATTGGAGAGACTTCCGGTCATCTCTGTAGTCAAGTTCTAGAGCGTTGTCTATTGAAGGGTTTGACCAATATTATAAAGGCAGTAAAAGTGAAATAGGAATGTCTGATTTTAGAATTTAGTTGAAAGGTTTTAATAATTAACGCGTGATATGTATAACATTGTTGATAAGGTCATTGGATCCAAAGATTAATGTGCAAAGTACTGTGACTACGAATGTTTTGAATGATTTTAAATAGTTAAAGTATGTTATATTATGTTTATGTATTGTTTTTTATAAAAAATCTTTTTTTTAATATTATTAAAATAATTGAATTTTTAAATTACATTTTTTAAAAAATTATAATATAAATAAAAAATAATATATTTATATAAATAAAATTTTAAATTAATTAAAAGTTATTTGAATATATTTTTTAAATATTTATTTATTACAAAATATAATTAATAAAAACAATTTGTTTAAATTAAATGTTAATTCATAATATTTTTAGTTGATTTTTTTATGATGACATTATTGTCGAATATATTGTACAAAATTTTTTTTTTTTTTTTTATTTGATTTATTTATTATTATTATTTTTTTTTTTTTTTTTTTTTTTTTTTTTTTTTTTTTTTTTTTTTTTTTTTTTTTTATTATTATTATTATTATTATATTATTATTATTATTATTATTATTAATATTATTATTATCCATTTCAGTAACGTTTCTGTTTATTTCGATGTCGCTTAGTATAATATTTTAAAAATAAACATAATTTTAGAAAAACGACAATGATAAGATTATTATCCGAAAACCCTCCCCTAGCAAAAGTTTAAAGAAAAAAGCAAATTTTTTCAATTCCTCGTGTATGTGTTCAGTTGACATTTGATTGCAACTTTTATGTAAGTGTTATGTTATTATTATTATTTGTATTATTATGATTACATTAGTATTATTTTTAAAATATATGAAATTGACTATAAATCTAATTGAATACTCAAAACTTAGCTAAATTCTTAATGAATTTACTTAAATATACTTAAACGATCATGCTTTACTATTATTTTGCTAGGTTTTACCCAAAATAATCACATATTTTTTAGTTCAAAGTATATATTATACTGATATTTATAGATTTCCAATAAATTTTATAAATAAAACCCTAAATAATGATATATTTCTAATTATAGTTCATAAATTACCGAAATTAACCTCAAATGTTTGGTTTTCCCAATATCTAATAACTTCCTAAATAAATCGTAAAAAACCTTATTTTCCTAACGGATATTCATAATTTACCAACGTATTTGTTTAATTTTACCCTAAATATTATTATATTTCGAAATAAAAAGTCAATATAAAAACTATTATTTAGTGTAATATGAGGACTATGCCCCTTAGATATTTGGCTTGAAAAAAAAGCAGACCCCACTGAAAAATTTTTTTTTTAATTATTTGTTTTAATAAATGAAATTTTTTTTAATTATTTGTTTTAATGAATGAAAAAAATTTCTTTTTAATTAATAGTTTAATTTATTGCACTTTTTGTTTAAATGTTCAAACTTAAAATTTTTAAAAATTTTTTAATTCATAATAAAAACGTCTAAGTATTTCGATTAAAAAGCCTAAAAAATAAAAATTGGCTTAAATCGCCTATGATTGGTCGTACTATAGTGAGGAGTATTTTCGAATAAAATTGGCTCAAACCCTATTAAAGAACTTAAAAATATCGAATAAAAGGCCTAAGTATTTTTTCATACTTTAAAACCCATAAAAATAAAATTGGCTCAAATCGTTTGTCGACTAAAAATCATCAATGTTTTATTTTTTATTTACTTTAATTATTTGTTTAAGTCAATAATATTATTTATTTATATTTTAATTATATTATTATTAAATTTAATTGTTTGTTTTAATCAAGTCAATTATTTTATTTATTTTAAAATTATATTATTATTAAATATTAATTTTTGTTTTAATGAAGTGAATTAAATAATTATTTTTTATTTTCATTTAATTTTTTTTATATTATTGTTTTTATTTAATAAAATATTTTTTTATATTATTATTTTATTTTATTATTATTAACATTTTTTTTTATTTATTTTTAAAATTTAACTGTAAGTCTATTAATAATTTTTCAATGTAAAAATAACAAACTTTTAATCCATACAAATATTTTATTGACAATAGAAATTAAATAAAAAAGATTAATTTTTATTTCAAATCAAAAATATCCGAGTAACATGCTTTACGCATTTCGGCCAACAATATGTGAATTGTTTGGTCACGTTTGAAAACGCAGCAATATGGACATCCATTTGAACATGTTACTCTTATACTATCTTTACAAACAATGCAATTTGCAACACATCGGTCACCAGATCCTTGAACGTTGTCATAGTGAATCTCGAGAAGTTCTTCAATGTTAATCCCTGTGAAATGGTAAATTTCTGTTGCAAGAAACTCTGGTGCACAATAATCCAACGTATTTTTAATTCTTGGATAAAGTTCCTGAATTTTCTTTAAAATTACTTCAAAGAGATAAACTAAATAATAAAATAAAATACATATTTAAATATACATGATTTACCTTTTGATATTTTTTAATACTTAATAAATAAACAAATTCAAACAAAATATTTATTAATTTATTAACATAGTTATTTCTGATTTAATATTTTCCACATAATCATTATAATCCAAGGATTTTATTCCGAGTATTACTACTTTCCTACTTGAAAATACATTGACACATGATGGATTATATTTTTGAAGACGTAATGCTGGAAATATTTCCAGTTCAAATATACAATTCACCTTTCTTTGTAATTTATATAGATTTATAAATTTTCCAATATCGATTGTTACAGTGATTGATTTAATTTGTAAATCATGAATATTATATTTCAAATTCCACAGTTTTTAGAGGTTGCTTACATCCTATTACCCAACATTTCCCCGATCTGAAAAATATTATCGGATACTTACCTGATCGATCTACAACTTGCTGTGGTTTTCCAAATGGGAATTTCATATCAGGTATAGAATATCTTCCTTTATAATTTATGTTACTCAACATTTTCAAATAATTTCAATTCAAGTAATTCTAAAAATTAAAACCAATATAAACAATTAAATAAATAATTAATAATAAAATGGAATTAAGAAATGATGCAGTATATCAAGTAGTTGGACCAAGTGGTTGTGGAAAGACTTTATTTGTATGCAATTTATTACAATCGAACTTGTTCAAATTAAAATTCAACAAAATATATTGGCATAGAGGGGCTGACGAAGAACATGGACTTACTCAAAATCAATTCTGTAAATTGAAAATGACAATAATTAAAGGATTTGATAAAAATTGGTCATCTAGATTACATCAAGACGATGTTATTATTATCGATGATCTATACCAGGAAGCTAATAAAGAAAAGGATTTTAATAATTTATTTACAAAAATTGCTCGACATATTGGAGTTACTGTTATTTTTATTACTCAAAACTTGTTTCATCAAGGGGGCGGTCATAGAACTCGTAATTTGAATGTACAATACTTGGTTATTTTTAAAAACCCTCAAGATGCAACCATTATAGATTTTCTTGCTAGACAAGCTTATCCCAATGATAGAAAATTTTTAATTGATTCGTTTCAAGATGCAACAAAGGTTCCCAACGGATATTTGTTCTTTGACTTTACACAACAATGTCTTGATGAATTACGTATTAGAACTGATATTTTCAATAAGAATGGTGTTACGATTTAAAAAAGTTATTGTTCAACGTGAAAAATCAACGAGTAAGAAGATTGTTAAAAATAAAAAGTGGATTAAAATATAAACAAAACATCTAGATGAAAAATGTATTTAATATGAAAATTTAACGTAGTCTACCATAATTTAATGCATTGATGAAGGCTCCTAATAATAAAAGAATGAATATTTTACAGAATTTTCCTTCATTTGTTATAGATGATATAGTTGAAGTTATTGTTAATGTAGTTTGTGGGAACGTAAAACATTACTAAAGTTAGAAAACTTCTATAACAAAAACATAAAAGATCACTTTTATATTAAGTAAACACTAAAAATTGTCGTCAGATGCAAAAAATAATATATAAACAAAATGGTGGGTTTTTAGGCCATTAATTCCAATAATATTATCTCCAATAAGCGCAATTTCATCATTAACTTCTTAATGGGTATCAAGAATTCATTACCGGATAAACATAATTTAGATTTAAATATTTTGACAACTTGTTGTAATAATGAAGGAAACATTAACCAAAAATCAAAACACATTGAAAAAGATCGAAAAAGTATGGACAGATCCAAAACATCCCGCTAGTTTTGGTGGTTTAAGAAAACTGGCGAAGGAAGTAGTTAACTCAAAGAAAGAAACTCAGAATTGGTTATCTGGGCAAATGGCGTACAGTTTAAATAAACCAATGTTGAAGAAATTCAAAACTCGTAGTTATAAAACAATGGGAGTTGATGATTTATGGCAAATGGATTTGATGGAAATGATACATTCTCTAAACTTTATAAGCGATACAAATATATTTTGACATATGTTGATATATTTAGTCGATTCGCTCGTGCTAATCTAACATAAACCAAATCGACCAATGAAATGGCTGAAGCAATCAAGGAATTATTTATTGATGCCAAGCCTCGTAATTTACAAACTGATTTGGGTATGCAAATAAATAAATTAATTAAATTAAATTTATTCTTTAGGTAAAGAATTTTATGATAGTAAAGTTAAAGAAATTATCAAAGGAATAAATCATTACTCTGTATTTTCTCAATTTAAAGCTGCCCACGTGGAAAGATTTAATCGAACTCTAAGAGATCGCTTGTAAAAATATTTCGTATATAAAGGAAATAAAACCTTGATAAATGTTTTACAGAAAGCAATTTATGGCTACAATTATTCGCCACATATGGGTTTAAATGGAATGCGACCGATTGATGTTTATTCAACGAATAATATGGATAATTGGATATCACAACAATCTGATTCTATCATTAAAAAGCCTAAATATAAAGTGGGTAATCACGTTAGAATAAGTAAAATCAGTGCTTCTCCATTCATCAAGAATTTCGACAACAATTGGAGCGATGAAGTATTTCAAATCTCAGAAATTGATACGAATCATAATCCTGTAATGTACTTTATCAAAAATGAGGAAAACAATTAAGTTAGTGGAAAATTCTACGAACAGGAACTTCAAGTTATAGAAGCCCTACTGAATTCAGAATTCAAAAGATATTAAAAACCAAGAATGTTGGTAAATATAAACAATACTATGTTAAATGGCATGGATATGAAACTCCAACTTGGATATCTGAAAATCAATTAATTTAATAAATATTATGAAAGAAAACCAATTTTATATGATTTTACCTAGTAATAGTTGTCCTCTTATTTTTCCTAATAATGAAGCTAGTAATTTTAATGTCGAATTTCAAAATCCTATTTACTTGTATGGTGAGTGGGAAGTTGCTTTGATTGATTTTACTTTTGTGTATAAAACATTTCCGTTTATAGTAATTCTTACCTAAGTTATGAAACGATGAAGAGTGGTACTGAAATAAAATATTTGAAAATAAATAATCAAAATGAAACTTATGAATTAATAAATTCTAAACATACCCCTGATGTTGATGTTTTTATTGAAAAATATGAGAACTTGGTTATTGTTCCATTTAAAGTAACATTCCCTGACATTCAACATGAGTTTAGCTTTGGATTAAATTCTATATCCGTCATTAATGAAGATGATCATTGTCGATTAAAATTAACAAAATATACAGATGATGGTGTTATGGAACAATTCGGGATAATTATAAGTTATGAAGAAAAAACAATATTTGAAAAATATTTTGAAGATAATTTACTCATAAACACATTATCTGAATTACAAGGACATTTAATGTCATTTATTCCGTCTCGGTTTAAAGAACTAAAAATTCAAAACAATGAATTGGTTAAAATAAAACTTGCAGATAACATTTCAAAAACATATTTTGACAACAATTTAATCAAACCTTAGGATTAAATAAACAAACATTTAGTGATAAAGACATCGTTGGTAATAAAGTTCCAAGATTATTACATCATCATCAACAAATGTTCATTTATTCGAATATTATTGAACCAATAACCGTTGGAGATGTTAGAGTTCCTCTATTAAAATCTATTTGGGTTAAAAATTATGAACAAGGGGAAATTGTACAATTAGAAATGAAGAATCCAATGTATTTACCAATTTCAACTTCAACTATAAACAACATTGAAATTAATATTCGCGATGATAGTGGAAAATTAATTAAATTTAGTAAAGATACCAAAACACATTTATCAATACATTTTAGAAAAATAAATGAATAAAGAATTTTACATAAATCTACCGAGTAATAGTTGTCTTCTTACTCACCCAAATAATAAAGCTGATAAATTTAATGTTGAATTTCAAAATCTAATTTACTTGGAAGGTGAATGGCAAGTTGCTCTGACCGATTTCACTTTTGTATACAATAATTTTCCATTTTATAACAACTCAAATATTAAATATAGTAAGAGCACATTACATACAAGTTATGAATATTTTTACTATAACGATGCAAAGAATGAATATACAATTAGTCACGACTCTATATTTTATCTAGTATACATTGATCGAAATACTTTAAATATTAATTGTAAATATTTTCCATTTAAAATTTCATTTGACAGTATTGCAGAAGCTCAAAAATTAGGATTTAATAAAAAAGAAATAAATTTTGTTAAAAACTTGAATCAAATTAAAATTCCTTCAAATAATCATAAAATAAAGTTTGATACAATTCGATTAACTATAAATTATTTTTATGATGTCGAGTATAAAGATCAATTTGAAGAAAATTTAATCATTACTAATTTATCACAAATAAATGATCAATTAATGACTTTTTATCTGTATCCATTTAAATCTTGCAAAATTGAACAAGGAAGATTAGTCGAAATTGAATCGGAAGATGATGTCAGTAAAGTTAAATTTAGTAAATTCTTGTCTCAAAGTTTGGGATTAAGTGAAGAATTATATTCAGAAAAAGTTATTGTTGGATTACGTTTACCAGAAAATTTGCAAAGTAATCAACAAATGATGATCTATACAAATATCATTGAACCTATTCTTGTTGGTGATGTTTTTATATCTCTATTGAAATGTGTATGGGTTGAAAAACATAAAAATGATGATCTAGTTCAAATTATAGAAAAACTCCCAATGTATTTGTCTGTATCGTCAACATATATACACAATATAGAAATCAATATTCGTGACGATAGTGGAAAATATATATTTGGTAAAGAAGATAAAACTTTTCTTACATTACATTTTTGTAAAACAAATGAGTAATCCTGACATTCTAAATTTTTGTAGTAGTAGTCAATCTCGTGGAGAATTACCATATTTTATAGGTAAACAATATGGAACCGGTTGATTGAAAACAATCGGTAGATTTGCATTACCTATTCTTAGGCGTATAGGCAATTTCGGTATGAAAACTGCTAATGACGTAATAAATAATATTTCTGATTTTTACCTACTTTAAAATCAAATGCAATATCTGAAATTAAAGAATCTTTACCTAGTGTTATGCAAATTTTACCTAATGTTATTAATAAAGTAAGTGATGTATTTAATCATGAAAATGAATAAAAAGGAGGGACACTTAAGCGTAGAAAGACTATAAAGAAACATATAAACAAAAGAATGAGAGGATTCGGAACTATATTTGAAAAATGATTAGTGCAAAATCTGAATTATGTCTTTTTGATAGACCATCCCTTCAAGCCGTGATTGAACATGGTTCATTTGAAGATATTTTCCCAATGAATTCAACAACTGATGCTGGTACCTCTTCGATTCAATTTTACATTAACGGATCACAAACAGAATATTTAGATTTGAACGATACTTTGTTATATATTCAGTTGAAGGTTGTAAATAGTTTAGGTGAAAATATTACACAAGAAGCTGACGTAACAGTAAACTTTATAAATAAGTATCCATTCTTTACATTCGTATTGGCGCCAGGTTTCGATCTTAATCAAAGTCAGTTACCACAAAGTGGAAATTTAAGATTAGATATAAAGTTTGGATCACCTCTAACTGAATCTGTTACGGTAATTGCATATGGAGGTTTTGAAAAGGAAATTCAAATTACTTCCAATCGAACAGTATTAGTTTGAACTATAAACCAGATTGAGATTTTTTAGTTGTCAAGTATATAGTAAAAAATTTTATTAATTATATATTTTTTAATTATTATTAGTTCTATTCAGATTGATTCTATTGGTAAAAAATTATTGGGAAAAGAATTTCTTGGAGTTTTTCCTCTAGATAAAATTCCATATATCGATTTTAACAAAGCTTCGATTGTAAATACTCAATCGTCTAATCTCAGTGGCGAACATTGGCTTGCACTTTATGTGAAACTAATTAAAATAAATGTATTAAATCCAATGGGTTTCTATTATCCCCTATATTAATTAATAAACTAGAATCAATGTTAATGCCAATTGAATATGACAAAAACATGTGGACAGCATTGCTAGGCTTGGTTAAAAACAATGAAAAATAAATAAATTTATTGAATAAAGTTTCTTTTCAAAATTGTTTTTTAATTATAAATGTAATTAAAGATGAATTATGTAATACGTATGGATAATATGTAGGATTATATGTATTTAAATGTTTTTGATGTTATGTAATTAAGTGTGTTTTTAAACTAAATTTTAATTGGTCGATCATATAACCACTTACATGTTTGTTAATATATAAGTGAATGCATTTTTAAAAATATTCTTTTTTATCAAATACCAAACTTTAGTAAGTTTTTTATCATATTTTTAATTATTTTTATTTTTAGAAAATGGAATTCGTCAATAATATAATTAAAGATTTAAAATCATTAATAAAAATTATCAACAAAATGTTCAAAATGATAAAACTCCGAGTCGCAAAAATAAAACAGTAAAATGTAAGTACTATTAAATGATAATTAATTATATTTGAATTAATTTATGTTTCATATACAGTATTTTAGCTATTATAAATCATGAAAATATAAGTAACCATCATAGAAATGAAACCTTTAGCTACCACACTTCTGAACTTGACTTTTCACATTCGGATTTACCTATGAAACTTTGTGACATTTCAAAATATGAAGCTAAAAATCCAAATCTATCCATTAATGTCCTTACCTATGATGAAAATAATTTAATTAATAATTTTTCTAACCCTGAAGTTTTCAAACACCCTTGTGTCGAAATAATTCTTCGTTCTAAAGTTGTTGGGGGACAAACTATTAATTTAATTTTATTAGAAAGCCTTGATTCTTATCATTATATCGCTGTTACTAAATTAGATAGGCTTTTAAATTATAGGAATCATTCTTTTACTGATATTAGAGTTCAAAGTATATGGTGCCATCGATGTCTAAATGGTTTCGCAATATAATTTCATTAAATAAACATAAAGGGTTGTGTGATAAAAATCAATTAGGAACAACTCTTTATACATTACCTTTAAATAAAAACTTGGAATTTAAGAATTTAGCTAAAACCGTTACTCCTTCTTTCGTCCTTTACGCTGATTTTGAGGCTATCTTACTTTCAGATGACATACATTTTCAAATACATATGCCGATTTCGGCCGGTTTACTTTTAATTAACAATTTTACAGGTGAAAAATCATAAAAAGGTAAACAGGTATTTTCCCTTATAACGTTGCCACTTCTCAAGAAGTTTTAGAAACTACATATGAACTTCCACCTATTTGGGAAGATGTAACTGAAGCCGAATATAGTAAGGCTCAATCTATTTGGGAAGAAACCAATTGTAACTCTTTACTAGATTATATGATGGTTTACCTCAAACTTGATGGTTTTCTTTTGGATGACTTTTTCCAGCAATTTCGTTCAAAGTCCTTAGTTCATAACCGATTGGAACCACTTAACTTTTATGGAATTCCCAGTATGTCTTATGCATCCGTTCTTATCACTCTTGACGAACCAATTGAACTTCTCACTGACATGGAGATGTATAATTTTTTTGAAGAGAGAATCCGTGGTGGATTAACCTTTGTTAATAAACATCACGTAGTATCTGATGACAAAACCGAACTGCTTTACATTGACATCAATAATCTCTACGGTTGGGCTTCAAGTCAACCATTACCATGGGTTACTGATACTAATCAATTAAATAATTTAAATAGTTTTTTGAATAAGGATCTTGAATCACTGTCATTTGCTGTCACATTTGAAGTAGATTTAGAAATCCCAACATTTCTTCATGATAAACTTAATGATTTTCCATTAGCTGCTGAAAAGATGTGCGCTCCAGGTTTTAAGGTTGAGAAAGTAATGCTAACGCATTATTCAAAGAAGAATTATGTTCTTCATTGGAGACTTTTGCAGCTTTTTGTTTGTTTACAAATTAAAATTACACATATACATAGAGCCATTAAATATAATCAAAATTCAATATTTAAAAAGTATATAGACACTAACACACAACTTAGAGCGCAATCAACCAATGACTTAGATAAAAACTATTATAAACTTTTAAATAATAGCCTCTACGGAAAAACCGCTGAAAATCTTAAAAAACGAATGAATTTAAGATTATGTAATTCTGCAAACAAATTAATTAATTATTGCTCAAAACCAACTTTTCGGAAATCATTTAAAATCTACAATGATTTGGTCTCTGTGTTATTAAATAAGGAATCGGTATGTTTAGATCGATCAGTTACATTGGACAGACTGTACTTGATTTAGCTAAACTAAGAATATATCAATTACAATATCAAGAGTTAGAAAAATATCGAAAAGAATTCACTTGTGAAATTAATATAGTTGCTGGAGACAGCAATTCATTTTTTCTAGAAATTAAGAATTGTAAGTTAGACATTCTTTTATCTGCTATGATTCGTGATAATCTCCTCGATACTTCTAATTATGACCCAAAACATCCCTTGTATAGTAGGAATCTTGATTCTGTCATTGGAAAGTTCAAAGACGAGAATAAAGGACTTAAATACAAGAGTGGGTGTTCCTTCGTCCAAAATGTTATAGCCTCTTGTTTGAAGTTGAAAGTATCAAAACTAAGAGTATAACATTAAAGGGTACTGACTTAAAACATAATTCATACCTAGATTGTTATAACAAAAACTTAATTTTACTTAGTTTATCTCTTTGAAGTAATTTTAAAGAAAATTCAGGAACTTTATCCAAGAATTAAAAATACGTTGAATTATTGCGCACGAGTTTCTCGCAACAAAAATTTACCATTTCACAGGGATTAACATTGAAGAACTTCTCGAGATTCACTATGACAACGTTCAGGATCTGGTGACCGATGTGTTGCAAATTGCATTGTTTGTAAAGATAGTATGAGAGTAACATGTTCAAATGGATGTCCATGTTGCTACGATTTCAAACGTGACCAAACAATCCATATATTGTTGGCCGAAATGCGTAAAGCATATTACTCGGATATTTTTGATTTGAAATAAAAATTATTCTTTTTTATTTAATTTCTATTGTCAATAAAAATATTTGTATGGATTAAAAGTTTGTTATTTTTACAATTCAAAATTTATCGATGATTTATCTTTTTTACATTGAAAAATTATTCTTAGATTTAAAATTAAATTTTAAAAATAAAAATAAATAAAAAAATGTTAATAATAATAAAATAAAAATATAATAATATAAAATAAATAATTAATTAAATTTAAATAATAATCTTCAATAAATAATTAAATGAAAATAAAAAATAATTATTTAATTCATTTCATTAAAACAAACAATTTAATTTAATAATAATTTAATTTAAAAATAAATAAAATAATTGACTTAATAAAAATTTATAATAATATAATTAAAATATAAATAAATAATATTATTGACTTAAACAAATAATTAAAGTAAATAAAAATAAAAATTGCATGATTTTTAGTCGACAGGTGATTTAAAACAATTTTATTTTTATGGGTTTTTAAGTATGAAAAAATATTTAGTCTTTTTATTCGATATTTTTAGGTTTTTTAATCGTGTTTGAGCCAAAGTTTATTCGAAACTACTCATCACTATAGTACGACCAATCGGTCAATTTTTATTTTTTAGGCTTTTTAATCGAGAAAAAATATTTAGAATTTTTATCATGAATTAAAAAATTTTTAAAATTTTAAAATTTGAACATTTAACAAAAAATTATATTCGTTCAATAAAAAAAATAATTAAAATTAAACCCCCCCTGAAAAAAAATTTTTTTAGAAAGGGGTTCTCTGTTTTTTTTGAAGCCAAATATCCACGGGGTATAGTCCTCATAATACACTACTTATATATTTTTTCTAAGATTGTAAATACTGAACTTTTAATCGTTTACAAATACATCAACTGGCAAAATGTATGAACCTTATGCACGCTCTGGATATTATTTTGTTTATAATATTGCTACCTACGGATGGATCTCGAAGAAATTCTTCATATACATCTGAATATGATTTGAGACCAGCTAAAAGTCCATCAATTTATGAATATGAAGTTTGCATCTGTTAAATTCTCGTAGATCAATAGATGTTTTCTTTCAAGGTATTGTGTGACAATGACTTTTGTAATTTATTAAGTTTTATTTTTAAAATTATAAGTTTTACCGACGGAAATAATTCTTGTTTTATCGTGCATCTTCCTTGTGAAAATATTTCCCCCGTTTTCTCATTACTCATGTCGTCATGATAATGGGCCTTTGAGTTTCGTTTTAATTACTTTCCTTGTTTACTCAAATCGGATTTTTCTTAATTAATGAATTTTTTAATTAACGGTTTTATGTTTTTCTACATTACTTTGAGTATTGACATAAAGGCCCGCTAAACCACCGACCCGCTGGGAAAAAGACATATACACCCTGGTTGGCAAATTTTTTCCAAAGTTTAAAAGTGCAAAATTTTAAAGTACAAATACATTGACTTATTCAAGATTTTGGATGTGTCATTGTAATTTTCAAGGTCATTTGAACAAAGACTATGACTCATAAAAAAATTCAAAGTCATTCAAAATTTCTCAAGTTTATATTTTTTAAGTTAAAGTATATATATTTTAAGGTCGAGGTCATATTTTTAAAGGTCAAGGGTCGCAATTAAAAAAGTTGAGAAACGCTGTTTTAGAGAATGTATCTTTCTACAGTATATATTATTTTTCCGAATTGCTCTTTGATAAACTCGATGCAGGAACTAATTTGACTGAATCTCTAAGAAATTCTAATTTGTAATATTTATGTTTGAAATGGTCTCGGGTGAAATTTATCAGTTGTTTTGAATTTCAATTGTTTTACTAAAATCAGATGAGAAAATAATTTTTAGTGAAATTATAAAAATTGACCTTTTCCTCATTGTAAATTTTTTTTATATTAACAAATTTTCCGCAAAAGGTTCCGAATTGCGTTTTTGAAATACTTATTTTTTCAACAACAGAAATTTTCATAGAATAATCAAAAATAACATAAGAAAATAAAAATGAAATGTCGGTCAAATGTCAGAAATGAGTTCTTGGAAATGTGTAATTTATTCAACAACCTTTAATTTAAGAAAATAAATGAAAAAAATAAATCTAAAAATTAAAATTTATATTGTTATATAATTGTTTATAGTTATTAAAGACGTTGGTGTTGGATAGCAGACCTGACATGGAAAATTACTAATAATGATTGATGACAATTAGGCCATATAAATAAGAAAAGAAAATTTGGTGAAAACTACAATAGTGCGTATAAAAGGCGCTCAAGATTTGATCAAATTTACCATCTTTAACACCTCATCTAAGACCTCTTTTAAATTCACTGCATATATTTTTTGGCCAAAGCTTGTCGAAGAATGATGAAGTGAATAGATTTACATTGTGGTGCCATTTCTTTAATTTAAGTTACCACCCCTGATGATTTTCCCGTCATCGCATGAGCACCGTTGGTACAAACTCTAACACATTTAAGCTAATGGTTTGTAGAATAATATTTTCTTCTTGTATTTCATTGTTGAAATCAAACCGAACATAAACAAATATTTGCGCCGAATTGGAAATATCGTTATTTAATTAATTTAAAGATGATTGAAACACAAAACACAATTTTTAGTAGAACTCAGCCACAATGGATAAGAAATTGTAAAATATTGAAATGCATGGGTTATTATAGGCATGCTTTTTTTCACAAAACAAATTTTTAAAAGATTTTTGTTTTATATAGTACAGTAATTCACGTACCGGCAGCTGCTTGTCCACCTACAGATATTTAAGGGTTAACTTAAAATGGAAAATATTTGCTCAAGAATATTATTTTAAAAAACCTAAGATTAACATTTCAAAAAATCAAAATTTAACATAGAATCTCTAGTCGTTTTTCAATTTTCTGAAGAGAGATGATGCCAAAACTTAAATCATCGAGATCCCCAACCACTCAACCTACAAATTGTTAAATATTTTGTCAATTAAATACATATTGCAATTATTTTATCTATAGACCAAACATTTCATCCTAAAAAGTATCACTCATTAGTTTAGAAGAATTTCTTATCTTTCCAATCAATATTCGATTATTTACTGCAATATTTCATTATTTTGTAACAACTTACTTAAAAAATCTATTTCCTTTGTTGTAATTAACTAAAATATTTTATTATCTGTTGAAATTCAATAAAATATGCTGTAATGTTTCATTACTTTCGTGCAATATTTTATTAAGATTTTTAAATATTTTTATTTCATCGTAACAATTTAAATAAAACTTTTTTATTTTGATGTAGTTTACTTTAATATTTTATTATTTTGATGCGATTCGATAAACTTTGTTGTATTATTTTATTAATTTGTAAAAAAATATAAAAATATAATTTTAATAACCGGTTGTAATTTGATGAAATTCATTGTAATATTTTATTAAGTTGTTACAATATTTTTATTACTTTGAACAAAGTACTTAGTGATGTTTTACATTGCTATTGTTTACTAAAATATTTTCTTATTATTTTGATATACTTGATTATTTTTTTGTAATATACCTTCAAGTAATTAAAATTTATAATTATCGGTTGTAAATTCTCAATAAATGATTCACAATATAAAATCATTGATTTACAAATTCGATTGAAACAAATACTAATTTACAGCATTATCGCTATGATCATAAATATTTCTATCATTGAGATATAGTAAAGTATAATAATTTGTGTGTTAATGTATTTAACAGTGGTAAAGTAGTTATTCTTAGTTCAAAAAACAATCTATTACGAGGTTTTTGTTGAAAATATCATTAATGATATTACATCAGTTATTGATGACATGGTAGTAACTTATTCTTAAACTAAAGTATAATATAATTGCATAATACGTGCAATTATCCTCAAACGATATATTTTGATTGTTTTATTGTAGTTTTAAAATAATCTTTCTTATAAAGAAGTTGACGCAAATCCTTATTGGGACGATTGGAGAACTATATCGGGCAATCATTACAGAATATTGATATCAACTGCAATAGACACTAATATAGTTCTAAGAAACCACTTGGAGTAATTAGATAAAGAGCTTACTCCCGTCAACATTCCATCTGTATGCTCATATAACTGATATGACGTGTTGACAAACAAAGAAATTACAACCAAAGGAATTAAAACCAATCTAAATTTAAAAAAAAGAGGGGGATTTCGGAAACATTTTAAAATACAAAGGGATACCCTTAACTTTTCCCAAAAATCAAAGTATCTGGAAAGCACATTACTACCTACTGACACAATAGTCCCAAAGTATAAATGAATTTGTCACAAATTATACTTTTAGCATCAACTACAAGTGCCTGGAGCTCAGTCAACCCCTTTGTAACATGCTTCCAGCATAGATTAGAGCGATGGACTGCACACCAAATCTTGACTAATGGAGTCAACGAGCAAATCCTCCATTCATCTTCTAATGTCTTCCACAAGCTGTTGGGATCCCCGGTATTCAAACTTCCTCCATCAATAGCGATGAAAGACAGTCAAGAAAGTAGCTGATTCCATAGTAAAATGCGTTCCTCAGCAGACTTGATTGCATTTACATATCCAATTGTAACTCATGAACGAGGTTCGTCAAATCTTAAGAATATAGTATACTCTTTCCTCAGAGAATCAACTATTTTTACCATGACGTGTTTGTTATTAGTCTGTAATTTATCAACGCCTCATCTTTTTGACATTCTTCTGTGATCATTAGAATGGTGGGGTAGTAATTATTTCTTTCAACGGAGAAAAATATCAAAATGGTCATGAGACAAATGTTGTCAAAAGGAGACAATTTAACTCAAATATCATTAATAAAAGCGATTACTTCTTTATATTAAAAAGGCCAAAATCAGAAACAATCAGCTTTCATCGGTTTGCAAATTGTCTGGATGCATATTTTTAAACATTGATTTTATTGCTTTAGATATTTCCTCTGCAGATTTTGTCTTTGTTAGTAAACCTCGAGCAAAACGACTGAAAACATTGATACATGTTAAAATATATTTATAACCCTTGTTAATTTTCGAATACGGTATCATCTCCATCAAATCGATTTACCATAAATCATTAATACCGAAAGTCTTATAAGCTCTTGTTGGAAATCTTTTGCGCATTGGCTTGTTTAAACTTTACGAGAGCTAATCTGACAACCACCTTTGCGTTTTCTTTTTCGACTTTGGGATTCTTTTCTTTAACTTTGCCACTCCACCAAAACCTGCTTCGTCTTCTGGGTTCGTCTAAATCTTCTCCACAAGATGATTTATATTTTAATTTAACATTAAGTAATGATTGCCCCATCGTTTATTGTGAAAATAATGATAATGCTAATGATAACATTGATCCGATAAAACCGCCTTGTTGTTTATATATGATTTTTCTCATTTGCTGCCGATTTCTATTATTTACTAGCGATCACAAAGGCTTACGATGTTTATTCAACACTAGTTTTTTAGATTTAATGATTTTAATTTTACCTCTGACTACATTTAGTAGAATTTTGAGTAAATCTTCGACAACAAAATTTGGAAATTATTGTAAAATAGACATTCTTTTCATACTCGATGCCTTTAACAATGCATTAAATAATGGAAAACTCCTATGATTTTGTACAATTTTAACTTTTTTCTTACTCTTTTTAATAATGTTTTTCGAAATTAGATTCATTGCCGGCTAATTCTCGGTTATTAGTTTTTTAGATGGTGTATAACTGGTTTTTGGTGGAACTTTGTTTTTCTTTTTAATAGTTTGTCTAATTTTTCTGACACTTTTAAGCCTGGATTTCATAAGCATTTTTACATTTTATTGTTTTCAACTATCTGTTTTCACCCGTAAATCATCATTGCATTGTTGTCTGAAATCAAGAAATATATATCCATGTGGTGATTTTGTAGCACCTTGAAATGCACTGATGAGAAAATTATGATTATTAGTGTATGCTTGTCGAGCAAGAAAATCAATAACTGTTGCATCTCTAGGATTCTTGAAAATAACTAAATATTGAACATTTAAATTCCTTGTTCGATGTGCGCCACCCTGATGAAATAGATTTTGAGTAATAAAGATCACAGTAACACCAACATGTCTACTGATTTTTGTGAATAAATTATTAAAATCCTTTTCTTTATTAGCTTCCTGATACAAATCATCAATAATGATGACATCACCTTTCCTTAAACGACTTGACCAGTTTTTATCGAAACCCTTTACTATTTTCATGTTTTTCAATTTACAATATAGAATAAAGGATATTAAAATACAGTCAATTACGGTTACCATGGATATGGGACAATCTATCAATCTATAAAACATGTCAACAAAATGTCTTTGAATGTTCGAGAGAGAATTATTTCCTGCACTGAGGCTTTTGAAATACAACCCAATGTGTGTTAACGTGTTTGCCAGTGGAAAAATAGTCATATTAGGGTTGCGAAATCTAGAGTACAAAAATATTGTTTGTGACATACAAAATGAAATCACGGGATTGGTCGATATCTAATTGGCTAATGAGTGATTAAAACAACTAGGTTATTCATTTTATTTCATTTTTAAAAATGGAAAATACTATGCCGATTACAAGCACAATAGCACAAAGAAAGAAATAGAAAACTATGGTAAATTTATTATTTATTATTATTATCATTGTTTACAGATAAATATCAAGCAATAATTTTAGAACGTTTATTCTTTTTTTATCCTCAACTGCGAACAATACTGAAAGACCAGTCAGAATCAATCATTCCAGATCTCGTATACACCGAGACTAATATATGGATCTTCAATATCATAGATCAAGCTTTATGGGATATAAAGCTTGACCGAAAAACGAAGGATATGGAACCTGAATACCCCTGTATTCTGGGTTGCAGTGGTTGCGATTTCAGATACCGAAGGTATGTCAAATGGTGCCTTGCAAAATCGTTAAAGAATTCGTGTAATTTTCAACCTTTTATGAAATAAATGTTTAGAATTTGTTTTTTGTTTTGTTTTAATAGTAGAAATCTTTTAAATAGTTATAGTACTAATTTTTAAAATAGTTTTAATATTAGTTAGTTATATTATCAATTTGGCGCATTAAAACATATAGAAGGCACACATAAAATGCAATAACAGTGCAATATTCATGCATGAATCTGATTGGTTAATCAGTATCTGACAAGGATATAAAAGCTCGTCACCACCTTATAAATATCATATATCAAAATTGACCAAGAAAATCAGTGCTATCGATGTCCAACCAGTTCAGATGTTACACAATAATAATATTGATAATAATATTAATAATATTGATAATAATAATAATAACAATAATAAAAATCATGATAATTAAAATAATAATAACAATAATAATAATAATAATATTGATAATAATAAAACACGTGATATTAATAATACATTTTATATATATGTAAACTCAATGGGTTAATTTACAGTTAATTTTCCAGTCACGCACTTATCTTGCAATTATCATGCAATTATCATGCATTGTCTTTGTGATCATGCATGATTCTGATTGGTTAATCATTATCTGTCAAGGGTATAAAAGTGCGTCACCACCTTATGAAGATCATAAATCAAACATGACCAAGAAAATAAGTGTCCAACCAGTTCAGATGTTCCACAATTATAAAATGTATTTTTTAAAGGAGCCTATCAATATGCAATTGGCAAATCCAGTCAAACTCAATAAAACTCAATTTCAATCTCTTGCTGGACTCTCTCAATGATAGATATCAAGGATATTGATACAGTTTTCAAAAACATCAATTCCAATTTAAAATGCATTGAAAATGCTTTCTTCACCAGTCAATATACCAGATATTATGATGCATTTACAGAAATAGGTTCCTAAGAACAGGAAAACTGGTATATAACAATAGCAATCCAAGGATATAAAGCTGATCAAAACGATGTGCTTTCTCGAATCTGGAAATTTGTTACTGCTAAACTTTCACGAATATTTTAATGTTTAGTATTTAATAAATGTATTAATGTTTTCATTGTTATTCTTTAAAAAAAATTATAATTACTTTTAAGATAGTATAAAATATGATGTCTGAAAAAGGTAAAATATAAAATATAAAATAATTAATTAATTTTTGTTTAGAATATTTAATAAACTTTTTGTTTGATAAAGTCGAAGAAATAACCGGTGTAAAAATTAGAGATATGTTGACTGTAGTTGAAGCATTGAGTAAAGAAGATTCATGTTGTGAATCAGAATGTCAGAGTGACGATGGAAAAATTGTTAATGATGGAGAAATTATTAATGATACTGAAATTATTAATGATACTGAAGATACTGAACATACTGAAATTATTAATTATCAAGAAACTCCTACTGAAGTTGAGCCTAACGAATTTAAGAATTGTATTGACCATGTTATAGAAAATATTATGATAGAATATTGTGGTGATGAAGAATGTACATGTAATAATCAATAAATCTTTAAAAATGTAGTTTTTTATTAATAACAAAGAAATATTTATTAAAATCTATGATAAACTTTATTACATAAATATAAAACCGATGCTCCAGTTAATAGTTTTAAAAAAAATTGCAATTTGTGACATAAATATCTGAACGTTTGGCTTCTGCGGCAATTTGAATAATCACTGACCATCCACCGTTTGTTTCTACCCACGGATCCATTTTTTGTTTCTATCACCTAAATAATGATAAATTAATAACAATATAAAGTAATATACCTCTATAGACCATTGGAAATAATTTTCATAGTCGGATCCAGATTTTAATATCATATGTTTTATATACATTAATCCTACTATTATTTGCATCCATTTATTATTTTCATCGAACATGTAACTAAATATTGAATGCATTCTTTCTCTCCAATGTTGGCAAACTGAGAATTTTTTCATAATCAAATGGGAGGTCTTCAAGGATTTTCTCGGTACGATTGACCCTGAATTTAATGTTTTTAATAATATCATCTTTTTCTCTATTATTAGAGACTAGCTCATTCAACAAAGTTATAAAAAATTTAGTTTCTGGCATTTTATAAAAATATTTGGAAGTTTAAGCTTTTATGCATGGACATTAGGAAGTTTCAATGTTAAGAATATATGTAAAAATATATAATGGAAATGGCAATTTTCTTTCAATTCTAATATTGATTTTCTTAATTCATTTTTGATAATACCAATGGTCTGATTTAGATATATAATATCATCATATATTTCGTTTTTAGCTCTTTTTAAAGTCTCATATGTTGTTCTAATCTTAATTCTAAATTACTCATTCTTTCAGATAATCTTTTGACTGGAGTTTTCAAATACTTAGGCCTATCTATCATATACAAAATATCCATCAATACTGCTGTATCAGGACATACACATCTTGTTGAATTTTTACCTTGAACGGTTACAACAATTGAGTTGACCATATTACAAACTAATAATATTATAAAAATTTCTTTAATCATTTTCAAATCTATATAAATTAATATTTATTGTTTATAGCTAAAAGTTTGTGTGTTTAACTTCTCATTGGTCTAAATTAGTATAAAAGTAATTGTTATTTCAATTTTTTATCATTATAATGGATGTACCGAGCGCAGTTCAAGCTATGAATGAGATTAAACATTGTGGTAATTTATTTTTACTATTAATATTAACTATTTTGTAGATGAATATTTTAAAGTTATTAAAGAACGTCTGGAATTCTATTATCCCGACTTACATGGAATTATGGATAAGCCAGCATCAATAATTCCATGCTTGATATTCAATCATACATCAATATGGATATTTACTGTAATCGATGAGTTCTATGGGATATCGAACAAAAAGATATGGTACCTTAATATCCCTGTGGTGATAGATGTCATTGCTCAGCTGCCCGATATCGAAAGTATGTGGCTTTGAAAAAAGCTCTTCGACAATATTACTATAGTAGAATTATCTCTTTATAATAAACTTTTTTTGTATATGTCTTTGTTTTTATTATATAATAATAATAATATAAATAAAATAATAATAAAAATAATAATATTTATAAAAATAATAATATTAATAATAATAAAATATATACTACTTATAAAAGTAAGTAGATAGTTTATATTTTAAAAGTGATTAAAAATTGCATGACCTTGACTTACTTTTAAATGACCTTGACCTACTTTTGAAGGACCTTGAAAAATAATAATAATTTTAAAATAATAATAAAAATAATAATATTTATAAAATAATTAAATAAATTTGGCAACGATTTCATTAAAAGATAACGTCAATAAAAAACTTTTCTAACGAAATATTTCGATAGCATCATCTTCAGGTATTCAAAACCAACTAAAAATATTATGAATTAACATTTAATTTAAACAAATTATTTTTTATTAATTTAATTTTGAAATAAATAAATATTTATAAAATATATTCAAATCACTTTAATTTATTTAAAATTTTCATTTATATTATAATTTTAAAAAATTAATGTAATTTAAAATTTTCAATTATTTTTCTAATATTAAAAAAAACATGTTTTAACATACGTAAACTATTTATAAACATTCAAAACATTCATAGTCACAGCACTTTGCACATTAATATTTGGATCCAATGACCTTATCCACGGTGCTTCACATATCACGCGTTCCCAATAATTATTAAAACTTCTCAACAAAATTCTAAAATCAAACATTCCTATTTCACTTTTACAGCCTCTATTGTGCTCACTAATATTGGTCAAACCTTTCAATCGACAATTCTCTAGATCTCGAGTACAGAGATGACTGGAAGTCTCTCCAATGTATATGTTATTACACGCATTACATGTAAATTGATAAACGAAATCAGAACACAATCCAACCGGAGTTTTTGATTTATTAATAAACATATTTCGTACCTTACACGAATTAGAGACGATCTTATATTCTAAATTTCCCATCTGTTTACTTAACTTCCTTTTATAATTTCTAAAACCTTCAGAGTACGGCAATACTAACACATATTTAGGCTCAATTTTTTTATATCCATTTGAATATATCCATTTGAATATATGGATACTCAATTAACACCAATTTGACAAATTACACTCAGACTTTCCAAAACATGGACCCTTAGAAAAATAATTGAAAATTTTAAATTACATTAATTTTTTAAAAAATTATAATATAAATGAAAATTTTAAATTAATTAAAAGTGATTTGAATATATTTTTTAAATATTTATTTATTACAAAATTAAAATAATAAAAAATAATCTGTTTAAATTAATTGTTAATTCATAATATTTTTGGTTGGTTTTGAGTACCTGAAGATGATAGATATGTTATCGAAATATATCGTACATATAGTTTTTTATTGGCCTTATCTTTTAATTTATAAAATAATAATAAAAATAATAATATTTATAAAAATAATAATAATAAATTTTAACAAAATATATACTACTTATAAAAGTAAGTAGATAGAATATAATTTAAAAATTATTAAAAATTCCGTGACTTTGAAAAGTTTTAGAATGACCTTGATAAATATGTACTTTTCAACATAGAAAAATTTTTGAAAAAATTTATAATATTAAATTTACGAATAGTAAAAATATTAGTAATAATAAAATAATAGTTATTTTGTGAGAATTATAATATTCGTAATAATACAAATAATAATAATAACAATAATATTTGAATTTCCAAAGTTTTAAGAAAAAGTTGCAATTAAATGTCCCTTGAACACATATATACGCGAGTGATAGAAAAAATTTGCTTTTTTCAAAATTCATAAAACTTTTGATAGGGAGAGGTTTCGGACTTGGAAAACGTTTTGATAAAAGTATTAGTCATAAAAAAGAAAAAATTTATTGAAAAATACCTGTATTTTTAAAAAATTTCATGGTTTCTATTAAATGTTCCTCGCACACACACGCGCTGGGGCACAATATTTTAGGATCTTATTTAATGTCCACTGCACACATACAGTGGTAGAAAATGATGAGTCCTCGTGAGCTCACTACTACCTACTTATGCGTATATAATCAATAATTTGGTTCATTCACACAGAGAAATAAATTAAATAAAATATAACTAAGATTTAGAATAAGTTTCCGAATTTCATACTAAAAACAAAATTAAAATAAATACTTTAATTGGATTATTATTTTAGAAATCAGCTTATTTCTCTTTATATAACCAAGTAACAAAACACAACTAGTGATGAATTTATTGATTTTCAACTTAAAAAGTAAATCTATTTGCAGTTTTTGTTAACCGTTTAATATCTGGATGCAAGTAACCCAATGAGAAATAGGTTTTCCCAATAAAAAAGGAAATAAAAAATGTTAATTAAGCTGTAAAACTCAAAAAGTCTCTTATCTTTAAAAGTCACATTGATACCAATACAGAATTAAGAGAAAATAGTACAAATCAACTAGATAAATACAAATATAAACTCCTAAATAATAGCTTGTACTGTAAAACCGTCGAAAACCTGAAAAATAGACTGAATTTAAGATTATGTAATACAGAAAATAAGATGATTACATATGCTTCAAACCAACATTTCAAAGAAGTATCAAAATTGCTGATAATTTAAGTGTATGATCAAATAGTTTTAAATTTATCTAAATTAAGAATGTAAGAGCTTCAGTATAGTGACCTGGAAAAGTATTGTCATCATTTTAATTGTGAGATCAATATCATTGCAGGAGACAAAAAAATGTGTAGTAACCACATATATAGTATATATTGTCTCTCTTTCATGAAAAAACTATTTAATCTTTTTACAGCAGATATTTCATAACTTTTAAATAAATAAAGTATTTTCTTAAAAATTTCGATTTTTTAATAAACCTTGTCCATTACATATATATTCACAAACAGAAACTTTTTCTATAGATGATTAATTTTCTACCCAACACAGTTTGTCCGAGCGGTCTATACTATTAAAGTTGATTTCCAAAAATTATATGGTGAGCTTGTGACATACTAATTAATAAAATTATACAGTGTGTGTGTTTGACGTATTTATTTAATGACTATATATAAACTGTCCTGGAGGCAACATAAAGTTTTACGAGGATGTGTGTCGGTGAACATTTTATTAATTAAATAAAGCTATATAGAATGTGCTGTAAATGTAAAAAGATTAAAGAGTTGCATTATGTGGAAAAATAATAAGCAATGAAGTAGTCCCAGACAATCAAGGCAGTACTAATTAATTATAATGATAAGTTAGTAATAAAATAATATAAGCCCTTGCTGCGAGGTAATAATTATATTTTTGAAAAATGTTTCGATTATTAAATAATCCAAAAGAAACTGAAGATAATTATTTATTAATCGAAACATTTTTCAAAAATATAATTATTACTTCGAAGCAAGGCTTATTTTGTCATTCACTTATCTGAAATATTAATTTATGTTGTTAGCAATGAATCATTGTTTTATAATTATACTATTAATTATAATGGTTAACATACATCTTAAATTGTTTTTTCCAAACACCAAGAAATACAGTCTTCCATTATTCGAAGTTGTCTTTAAATTTACTCATTCAATTGATGTAGGTGATATTCATTAGGTTTATATTCTTTATTTCATTCATAATTGATCTAAAATAGCATGATTAAAATCTTAAAAAATTAACAGAAAATAATTTGTAAAATTTATTTGTAAAATACTTCAAGGATTTTAACTAAGAACAAATGCAATATCCAGCAGTAATTGCGCAGGGTTCTACACAGGATTTACTACAACAATAGAACCAACAATCATAGTAATCTCTAAAAAGAAAAACACCTTTTTCAGTGCCTAAACAGAAAATAAATATTTCCGTAAACAAATAATTATAAGTTACAGCTTGAACTAACAAAACCGATTTCGAATAAAATCGCGATCATCAAAAATAATATAAGAAATTTCATAATCTATAATAAATAAGTAACAAACATTTTGATTAATTTTTAAAAAAATAAAATTAAAACTTTTTAGTATTTCCGAAACACAAAATATATTTTCTCCCATTTCCATTACATTTATACTATTTTATTGCTGAAATTCCCATTTACGGATTAATTAGCATAAATTGTTTACAAAATATACAAAATAAGATTTTATAATATTTTTAATTAATCTGGATTTTGTGCTAATTTGTTGTTTTATGAAATTGAATATTTATTTCCAGCAAATCGAATTTGAAGCGAAAGTTTTTTCAAATATCCAATGAAAGGTTTTCACTGTAATTTATTTCACTTATTTCACAAATATCGGCAGTCGGATAAAATCGTCGGTTTCAGCCTAACAAAATCACGCACAATATTAAAATTTGAAAATTGTAATTTTACTTTTTGCCAAATTAATCATAATTTGTAATCAAGAGCCAAAATTCTCTTTCGACCATCTTAAAATTATCCCAAGACCTATAAAATCACTAGGAAAACTTTCCCAACTCAAAATTTCTCAAAACTCAAATTCCATAAATATTATTTCCGAACTCAAAAATTTCCCCAAACCTAAAATCACAAGAAAAATTTTCCAAACTCAAAAATTTTCTAAATTTCCAAAATCTTTCATAGAATTTAAAATCTTAGAAACATTTTATCAAATTTGATCGTTGAAAACAGTTAAATAAAATTTATTTTATATAATTAGATAAAAAACAATAAATACATAAAAATTAGGTGCAAAATATCATTTTAAAAATATTGCATGAATCGACGATGTATTTATAAAAATTGATTATGAATTGTTTAACAAATAATTAAATATTTAACTAATTTTAATAAAATAAGTAAGAATTTCACTTATCATGTATTTATTTATAAACTAACATATATATATATATATATATATATATATATATGTGTGTATGTGTGTGTGTGTTTCAAACATGAAATCTACTATGATTTGCAATAAATATTGACTGTATAAAACAATATTTTTACTCTTAAAGTTTTATAAATATATATCTAGATATTTATAAAAACACTATAGTTATTTATTGATAACCATAACAGATATTGCTATCAATTTACATCAAACATGATTTTTAAAAATATAAATAAAATTAATTATGTTTAAAAATATATATATTTAATACTCTAAGTTGAGCAAAATAACTTATTCAATAGTAAGATATACTTAAATAATGTTATACTTTAATGTTATACTTAAAACTATTATACTTTAGTTATCTATGGTTTTGTTTAATTTACCATAATAACCATATTATTTCTAACAACTATCCGTAAATTCGCTATATTTTTATTAGTTTTGACTACATTAACACATCTCAAACACGTATACTTATATTTCTTTTGCATTTGATGTGCTTTTTGAAAATTTCTAGGTATTTCTAACTAAATTTCAATAAACTTGGTTAATAATACCTCAAATATCAATTAATTTAAAACCGGCTTAGATTAATTATCCTTTGATTTATTAAATTTATTCAAAATGATAATCTATTTTATAGATGGTATACAAATTATTTATATATTTCTATCAAAATATATGTATTGTCTAAGAAATTGTAATTAAATGTTATTAAATGTTTTCTGGACCTGATTTCCGTAACATATTGATAAATCTTTAAAAATGCAAATTTATCAAAATAATACTTTAAATGCAAATAAATTATTTAAAAACTCTGATTAATATATCTATTAATATATTTAGAAATGAAATATATATTTAAATCTATGAGTGTTATATTAAATATTTAATTAAATATTTGACTAAATAATTGATAATTAATATATCTATGTATTATGATTTTATTTGAAATAATTTGTTCTAGACCCTGTTGTTGGGTTTTAATAAATGAAATAATAATATTCAGCATATATGATTCCACATGCTCGATAAAATAAGAAACAATACTCCCAACATATATTTGATTTTATCACAAATTATACACCAACATTGTAAGCAAAATTATTACAACGAGCAACAATATGCGTTATGATAAATTGATGAGTCACTCTGAGTGTTTTGCTTCCTACACTTTTCACAATAATCACTTTTATTAATTTGATCCTACTCTGACTTTAGCTAATAAATACTACTTTAAAATTTCCCTAAATTTCTACTTTAATAAATCTCTTTCTACCCAATACCCTATTCTCAGGTTTTTTTTATCAGTACCTGAGGTGAAATGCCAATTATTTCTAAGTTGAAGTCACTTAATATAGTTTGAATATTCCCATTGATAAATGGTGTTTTCACTAAGTCATATCGTTTGACAATCTTTAACTCGACGTTTTCATTTTTTCGTTGACGACGGAAATAATTTATTGTTTTATCGTGCTTTTTCGTTGTGAAAATATTTCGCCTTTGAGTTTTGTTTTAATGACTTTCCTTGTTTACTCAAATCGGATTTTTATTAATTAATGAACTATTTAATTAACGAATTTATGTTTTTCTACATTACTTTGAGCATTGACTAAAAGGCCCGCTAAACCACCGACCCGCTGGGACAAAGACATATACACCCTGGTTGGCAATTTTTTCCAAAGTTTAAAAGTGCAAAATTTTAAAGTACAAATACATTGACTTATTCAAGATTTTGGATGTGTCATTGTAATTTTCAAGGTCATTTGAACAAAGACTATGACTCATGAAAAAATTCAAAGTCATTCAAAGTTTCTCAAGTTTTTATTTTAAAAAAAGTTGAGAAACGCTGTTTGAGAGAATGTATCTTTCTACAGTATATATTATTTTTCCAAATTTCTCTTTGGTAAACTCGATGCGGGAACTCATTTGATTGAATCTCTAAAAAATTCTAATTTGTAATATTTATGTTTGACATGGTCTCGGGTGAAATTTATCAGTTGTTTTGAATTTCAATTGTTTTACTAAAATCAGATGAGAAAATTAATTTTAGTGAAATTATAAAAATTGACCTTTTACTCATTGTAAATTTTTTTATAATAACAAATTTTCCGCAAAAGGTTCCGAATTGCGTTTTTGAAATACTTATTTTTTCAACAACAGAAATTTTCATAGAATAATCAAAAATAACATCAAAAAATAAAAATGAAATGTCGGTCAAATGTCAGAAATGAGTTCTTGGAAATGTTTAATTTATTCAGAAACCTTTAATTGAGGAAAATTCATGAAAAAATTAATAAAAATTACTTTAATTCATAATTTTAGTGTAATAATATAATATATTTTATTTTTATTTGTATTTTTTTTTCATTAAAATAAAATAACAATCTTTTCACAAAAATATTATTATAAATCTAAAAATTAAAATTTATATTGTTATATAATTGTTTGTAGTTATTATAGACGTTGGTGTTGGATAGCAGACCTGACATGGAAAATTACTAATAATGATTGATGACAATTAGGCCATATAAATAAGAAAAGAAAATTTGGTGAAAACTACAATAGTGCGTAATAAAGGTAAAACAACCCGCAAAAATAAAGGTAAATCTAATTATCAACTATTATTTTGTAAAAGCCGGGTGAAATCCCCGGAAAATCATTATCAGCTTTATAATTAAAAATATCTTTAAACAAAATATGTTCTGGTCCACATTCATCTTTTGAACAATTATAATGCATAATTTCTTAATAATTTACGAACACAATTAAGCCGAAAATATTACTAAACTATATTTTATTAACCTTAAAACTTATATTTTTTATATATATATACTTTTATGTGTAAGAACAGTATGTGATACACTGTCCCAAAAAATCAGAATGATACTCGCTGTATATCTAGAAGCATACAAAGAAAGAACTACTTGAATCACAGTATACATATCTGACGAATAAAATGCCTCAAGTCGAATTTGAGTTATATCAGCAAAATTGGATGTTCTTCAGGGACTGCTCTAAGTTTATAAAAAAATTAATAACGTTTTATTATAGAGACATATATACTTATCTGTGTGAGTATGTAATTTGTTCGAAGGAATAACAGCTAATAATTATAGGAAGGAAAGAATTTGAAGTAAATTTATTTTTAACTCACAGACATAATACATAATAAATAATGAATACAAACTTTAAAAATGAATAAATATCTAGATCAGAGGTTCTCAACCTTTTCATAGTACCTTCTTGTACGTTGTAAACAATTTGATGACGTAACGGTAAACCTAATTTTTTAAATGTGGTATAAAATGCAATGGAGATTTGTAATAAGGACAAGTAACTTGGGATAAATATATTTACTGCTAAACATTTAAATAAAATATAATTATGACTTAACAAATAGTTAGTTGTTTATTATTAACTAAAAAAGAAATATCTGGCTCAATTTTTGTCAGTTTAAGGCGAAGATCCGATTCAATGTCCATCAAAGTTCTATACTTGGTTTTCATCACAATCGTTGCAGAAAATCTTGTTTCACATAATTATGTGGTCGCCAACGGCATTTAATATTTTACTGCTTGGCAACCAACTTTTGGGTATTCTTTACGAATGGATAGCCAAATATTGAATAAGTTTGAGCCCTGAAAGCCTAATTTCAATTCAATGTTACTGATAAGGTCTATAAAAGACTCTTTTGCCATCACATCGTCTGGAACTTCCATTGCTAATGCGAAAGGATTTCGAATCCAATTTTGAGCTGTGACATCTTCAGGAAAATAAATTTGAAAATATTCAAAAGTTGATGTCGTCTTTTAATGACAAATTATTTTCTTCGACAAAGTTACAGAGGGAAGAAAGCATGTTAACATTTTACTTTTCAATTTGCTGTTGCATGAGCAATTTTCTTTTATATAATTTTCTTTTACTTTTTATACAAGGTAAATACAGAGTTGTTAACTCCTTGCAAACTTAACTCCTGTCATCGCATGAGCACCGTCGGTAAAAACTCCAACACATTTGAGCCAACTTATGTGCATTTCAATGAAATAAGCATTAATTATTTTAAATATTTGGTTCGGAGCAGTTAGTGGTTTGTAGAATAATATTTCTTCTTGTATTTCATTGTTGAAATCAATCCCAACATATACGAGTTGTAGCGCCGAATTGGAAATATCGTTAGTAATGGGATACCGGCCCTCTAGTTCAGAGTCCATCTAGCTCACATACCCCCCCCGGCAAAAAAAAATTTTCTCTAAGTTTAAAAGTACACATTTTTTAAGAAAAAAGACAATGACTCATTCAAGGTTATTTAAACAAAGACCATGACTCATCAAAAAAATTCAAGGTCATTGGATGACTCATCACATTTTCAAGGTCATTTAAACAAAGACGATGACTCATTCAAGGTCATTGGATGACTCATCATATTTTTTCAAGGTCATTCAAAAGTAGGTCAAGGTCATATTATTTTTAAACATTTTTAAATATAAATTTACTATTTATTTTTATAAGTAGTATGAATTTTGTAAATTTATTTTATTATTATTATTGTTATTATTAATAAATAATTAAATAAATTTGGCAACGATTTAATTAAAACATAACGCCAATAAAAACCTTTCGTACGATATATTTCGATAGCACAGCTATCATCTTCAGGTACTCAAAACCAACTAAAAAATATTATGAATTAACATTTAATTTAAACAAATTATTTTTTATTAATTTAATTTTGAAATAAATAAATATTTATAAAATATATTCAAATCACTTTAATTTATTTAAAATTTTCATTTATATTCTAATTTTTAAAAAATTAATGTAATTTAAAATTTTCAATTATTTTACTAATATTAAAAAAAACATGTTTTAACATACGTAAACTATTGATAAACATTCAAAACATTCGTAGTCACAGCACTTTGCACATTAATATTTGGATCCAATGACCTTATCCACAGTGCTTCAAATATCACGCGTTCCCAATAATTATTAAAACTTCTCAACAAAATTCTAAAATCAGACATTCCTATATCACTTTTACAGCCTCTATTGTGCTCACTAATATTGGTCAAACCTTTCAATCGACAATACTCTAGAACTCGAGTACAGAGATGACGGGAAGTCTCTCCAATGTATATGGCATTACACGCATTACATGTAAATTGATAAACGATATCAGAACACAATCCAACCGGAGTTTTTGATTTATTAATAAACATATTGCGTATCTTACACGAATTAGAGACGATCTTATATTCTATATTTCCCATCTGTTTACTTAACTTCCTTTTATAACTTGTAAAACCTTCAGAGTACGGCAATACTAACACATATTTAGGCTCAATTTTTTTATATCCATTCGAATATATCCATTTGAAAATGTGGATACTCTATTCACACCCATTTGAGAAATTACACTCAAACTTTCAAAAACATGGATCCTTAGGAAAATAATTGAAAATTTTAAATTACATTAATTTTTTAAAAATTATAATATGATGTGAAAATTTTAAATTAATTAAAAGTGATTTGAATATATTTTTTAAATATTTATTTATTGTAAAATGAAATTAATAAAAAATAATTTGTTTAAATTAAATGTTAATTCATAATATTTTTGGTAGGATTTGAGTACCTGAAGATGATAGTTATGCTATCGAAATATATCGTACGAAAGGTTTTTTATTGGCTTTATCTTTTAATTTATAAAATAATAATAAAAATAATAATATTTATACAATGCTCTAGAACTCGAGTACAGAGATGACGGGAAGTCTCTCCAATGTATGTGGCATTACACCCATTACATATAAATTGATGACGGAAAGCCACTTACATTGGAGAGACTTCCCGTCATCTCTGTACTTGAGTTCTAGAGCATTGTCGATTGAAGGGTTTTACCAATATTAGTGAACACAATAGAGGCTGTAAAGGTGATATAGGAATGTCTGATTTTAGAATTTTGTTGAGAAGTTTTAATAGTTATTGGGAACGAGTGATATGTGAAGCATTGCTGATAAGGTCATTGGATCCAAAGATTAATTTGTTAAAGATTTATTTATTAAAAAATTAAATTAATAAAAAATAATTTGTTTAAATTAAATGTTAATTCACAATATTTTTAGTTGGTTTTGAGTACCTGAAGATGATAGCTGTGCTATCGAAATATATCGTACGAAAGGTTTTTTATTGGCGTTATCTTTTAATTGTTATTATTATTAATTATATTATTATTAATATTAATATTATTATTATTAATATTATTATTAATATATTTATTATGATTATTATTATTATTATCATTATTACTATATAATGAAAACCAAGACATATACAACAAATTTATTATAAAGAGATAATTCTACTATAGTAGTATTGTCGAAGAGCTTTATTCAAAGCCCATTCCACTAACTTTCGATTTCTGGCAGCGCAGCAATGACATCCATCACCACAGGGGTATTCGGGTTCCATATCTTTTGACAAATTGTTTTGTTCGATATCCCATAGAACTCATCGATTACAGTAAATATCCATATTGATGTATGATTGAATATCAAGTCTGGAATTATTGATGGTGGCTTATCCATGATTCCATGTATTTCTGGATAATAGAATTCCAGACGTTCTTTAATAACTTCAAAATAATCATCTAAAAAACAATTAATAATAATAATAGTAATAATAAATTACCATAATGTTTAATTTCATTCATAGCTTGAACTGCGCTCGGTACAATCATTTTAATATTAAAAGTTGAAATAACAATTACTTTTATACTAATTTAGACCAATGAGAAGTTAAACACACACACCTTTAGCTATAAACAATAAATATTAATTTATATAGATTTGAAAATGATTAAAGAAATTTTTATAATATTATTAGTTTGTAATATGGTCAACTCAATTGTTGTAACCGTTCAAGGTAAAAATTCAACAAGATGTGTATGTCCTGATACAGCATTATTGATGGATATTTTGTATATGATAGATAGGCCTAGATATTTGAAAACTACAGTCAAAAGATTATCTTAAAGATTGAGTAATTTAGAATTCCGATTTGAACATACATATGAGACTTTAAAAAGAGCTAAAAACGAATTATATGATGATATTATGTATTTAAATAAGACCATTGGTATTATCAAAAATGAATTAAGAAAATCAATATTATAATTGAAAGAAAATCATAAACTTAATGAAAAAATGATGAATCAAGTTCAATATAGTATAAAATTTTATTCTAATAAAACAACTGATCAGTTCAATCGTATAATGAAATTACAACACCCAGTTATTAGTGGCGGCAACAGCTTGAAAGAAGTTAACAGTGCCAACAAATCATTATTGCCATTTCCATTATATATTTTTACATATTTTCTTAGTATTGCATGATTCTGATTGGTCGAATATAGTATAAATACGCTTACACTTTCAAATATTTTTATAAAATGCCAGAAACTAAATTATTTATAACTTTATTGAATGAGCTGGTCTCTAATAATAGTGAAGAAGATGAAATCATTAAAAACATGAAATTTATGGTAAACCGTACCGAGAAAATTGTTGAAGACATCCCATTCGATTATGAAAAAATTCTCAATTTGCCAAAATTGGAGAGAAAGAAGGCATTCCAATCATTATTTAGTTACATGTTAGATGAAAATAATAAATGGATGCGAATAATAGTAGGATTAATGTATATGAAACACATGATATTAAAATCTGGATCCGACTATGAAAATTATTTCCAATGTTCTATAGAGGTATATTACTTTATATTGTTATTATTTTATCATTATTTAGGTAATAGAAACAAAAATTGACCCATGGGTAGTAACAAACGGTGGATGGACAGCGATTATTCAAGTTGCAGCAGAAGCCAAACGCTCTGATATGTATATCGAAAATTGCAAATTTTTATTAGAACTATTCACTGGAGCATCTGTTGTATATTTATGTAATAAAGTTTAAAAATGTAGTTTTTTATTAATAACAAAGAAATATTTATTAAAATCTATGATAAAGATTTATTGATTATTACATGTACATTCTTCATCACCACAATATTCTATCATAATATTTTCTATAACATGGTAAATACAATTCTTAAATTCGGTCGGCTCATCTTTAGTAATTTCGGTAGTATCTTTAGTATCATTTATATTTTCTTCGTCATTAATAAGTGTATCATCAATAATTTCTTCAGAATCATTAATAATTTCAGTATTAATTTCTCCATCATTAACAATTTCAGTATCATCACTCTGACATCTAGAATCACAGCATGAATCTTCTTTACTCAATGCTTCAACTAGAGTCAACATATCTCTAATTTTTACTCCAGTTATTTCTTCGAGTTTATCAAACAAAAAGTTTATTAAATATTCTAAACGAAATTAATTAATTATTTTATATTTTATATTTTACCTTTTTCAGACATCATTTTTAAAACTATTTTAAAACTACTTATAATTTTGTTTATAGAATAACAAAGAAAACATAAATACATTTATTAAACACTAAACACTATACATTAAAATAACTGTGAAAGTCTAGCAGTAAAAATTTTCCAGATTGAAGAAAGCACATCGTTTTGATCAGCTTTATATCCTTGGATTGTTATTGTTATATACCCGTTTTCCTGTTCTTTGAATCATATTTCTGTAAATGCATCATAATATCTGGTATATTGACTCGTGAAGAAAGCATTTTCATTGCATTTTAAATTGGAATTGATCTTTTTGAATGTATTATCAATATCCTTGATATCTAAAATTGAGAGAGTCCAGCAAGAGATTGAAATTGAGTTTTATTGAGTTTGACTGGATTTGCCAATTGCATATTGATAGGCTCCTTTAAAAAATACATTTTATAATTGTGGAACATCTGAACTGGTTGGACACTTATTTTCTTGGTCATGTTTGATTTATGATCTTTATAAGGTAGTGACGCACTTTTATACCCTTGACAGATAATGATTAACCAATCAGAATCATGCATGATCACAAAGACAATGCATGATAAGTGCATGATAATTGCAAGATAAGTGCGTGACTGGAAAATTAACTGTAAATTAACCCATTGAGTTTACATATATATAAAATGTATTATTAATATCACGTGTTTTATTATTATCAATATTATTATTATTATTATTATTGTTATTATTATTTTAATTATCATGATTTTTATTATTGTTATTATTATTATTATTTTTATTATTATTATTTTTATTATTATTATTTTTATTATTATTATTATTATAATTATTATTACTATTATTACTATACTAATAAAATTACTATTTTTATTATTGTTACCACCATCAAAATAAAACTATTACTATCAAAAACATTTATTATTATTATTACCAAAATAAAACTAACAAAACAAACAAAAATAAAATACAAAAACATTTATTACCAACACTAAAACTATCAAAACAAACAAAATTAAAATACATTTATTTTCTTAAAAGTTTCATTTTTTGAAAATTTCTTATTGAATTTGTAATATTCCATTCGACATAGCGTTGATATCGGAAATCACAGCAGATTCACCCCAGAATGCAGGGGTATTCCGTTTCCATCACCTTGACCATTTGGCTTATTTTATTGTCCGAAAGAGCTTGCTTAAGCAGATCGGAAATCTCGATTCTTGTTTCATTGTATATTAGCTGTTGATGCATTGACGGCTCTTGATTCTTCAAAATCTCCTTTATTTGAGGATAATAATAAATAATACGATCGATTATCATTGGGGCATATTTGTCTAAATAAAATATAAAAAATGAAATAAAATGATAAATTTACCGTATTCAGCGATATTTTTCTTTGGCATAGCATACATAATGGTATAATATTTAAAAAATGAAATCAAATGAATAAGCAAGTTGTTTTAATCAATCATTAGCCAATCAGATATCGACCAATCCCGTGATCTCATTTTGTATGTCACAAACAATATTTTTGTATTCTAGATTTCGCACCCTTAATATAACTATTTTGCCACTAGCAAACACGTTAACACACATTGGGTTGTATTTTAAAAGCCTCAGTGCAGGAAATAATTCTGCCTCGAACATACAAAGACATTTTGTTGACATGTTGTATAGATTGATAGATTGTCCTAAATCCATGGTAACTGTAATTGACCGTATTTTAATATCCTTTATTCTATATTGTAATTTATTGACATCTAAAGGTTTCTTACATCCCATGATTCTGCATTTACCGGATTTGAAAATAATTATAGGATATTTTCCACTCCTATCTACAATTCGCTGTGGTAAACCATTTGGAAACGCCATTTTTGATACATCGAAAGTTCCTTTATAATTTATATTTGATAACATAATTAAACAATAATGAAATATTAATGTATATATATATATGATTTTTAGAAAGAGTTCATTAAATCATATTATATAAACAAAACCTATAATTATACAAATTAATAATGGAATTAAGAAACGATGCTGTATATCAAATCGTCGGCCCAAGTGGTAGTGGTAAAACTATGTTTGTGTGTAAATTACTGAAATCTAATTTATTTCAAACAAAATTCAACAAAATATATTGGCATAAGGGTGCAGATGAAAAACATGGATTAACTCTGGATAATTTCTGTAAATTGAAAAACATGAAAATAGTAAAGGGTTTCGATAAAAACTGGTCAAGTCGTTTAAGGAAAGGTGATGTCATCATTATTGATGATTTGTATCAGGAAGCTAATAAAGAAAAGGATTTTAATAATTTATTCACAAAAATCAGTAGACATGTTGGTGTTACTGTGATCTTTATTACTCAAATTCTATTTCATCAGGGTGGCGCTCATCGAATAAGGAATTTAAATGTTCAATATTTAGTTATTTTCAAGAATCCTAGAGATGCAACAGTTATTGATTTTCTTGCTCGACAGGCATACCCTAATAATCGTAATTTTCTCATCAGTGCATTTCAAGATGCTACAAAATCACCACATGGATATATATATCTTGATTTCACACAACAATGCAATGATGATTTACGGGTAAAAACCGATATTGAAGATGCCATGGTATATAAACAAAGTGGAAAACTTTAACATTTAAAAATGTTTATGAAATCCAGGCTTAAAAATATCGGAAAACTTAGGCAAAGTATTAAAAAGACAATTAAAAAGCGTGTTCCACCAAAAACCAGTTTTACACCATCTAAAAAGCTAATAAACGAGAATTAGCCGGCAATGAATCTAATTTCGAAAAACATTATTAAAAAGAGTAAGAAAAAAGTTAAAATTGTAAAAAATCATAGTAGCTTCCCATATCTTAATGCCTTGTTAAAGGCTTCGAGTATGAAAAGAATGTCTATTTTACAATAATTTCCAACTTTTGTTGTCGATGATTTACTCAAAATTCTATTAAAAATAGTCAGAGGTAAAATTAAAATCAGTAATTCTAAAAAACTAGTGTTGAATAAACATCGTAAGCATTTGTTATCATTAGTAAATAATAAAAATCGTAAGCAAATGAGAAAAATCATATATAAACAACAAGGTGGTTCTATCGGATCAATGTTACCATTAGCATTATCATTATTATCACAATAAACGATGTGGCAATCATTACCTAATGTTAAATTAAAATTTAAATCATCTTGTTGTAAAGGAGAAGATTTTGACGAACCCAGAAGACGAGGCAGGTTTCGGTGGAGTGGCAAAGTTAAAGAAAACAGTTCCAAAGTCGAAAAAGGAAACGCAAAAGTGGTTGTCAGATCAGCTTGCGTACAGTTTAAACAAACCGATGCGGAAAAGATTTCCAACGAGAGCTTATAAGACATTCGGTATTAATGATTTATGGCAAATGGATTTGATGGAGATGACACCGTATTCAAAGATTAACAAGAGTTATAAATATATTTTAACGTGTATTGATGTTTTCAGTCGTTTTGCTCGAGGTGTACCAACAAAGACAAAATCTGCAGAGGAAATATCTAAAGCAATAAAATCAATGTTTAAAAATGGGCATCCAGACAATTTGCAAACCAATATAGGTATTATTATTATTATTATTATTATTATTATTATTATTATTATTATTATTATTATTATTATTATTATTATTATTATTATTATAGGCAAGGAGTTTTACAATAGTAAAGTTAAGCAAATCCTGGATCGTCTCAAAATAAATCATTATTCTGTACATTCTCAATACAAAAAGATTTAACCGGACATTGAGGGATATATTGAAGAAATATTTTGTGCATCAAGGTAATAAAATATGGATAAATGTATTACCGAAAATACTTGTTAGTTATAATAATTCATCATATCGAGGTCTGAATGGTTTGAGACCCGTAGATATCAGCTCAAAAACACGACTACAGTCTAAAAAGTTCCTATTACAAAACCAAAATATAAAGTTGGTGATCACGTTAGAATTAGTAAAATATCTGCTTCACCTTTCATCAAAAATTTCGATAGTAATTGGAGTGATGAGGTATTTCAAATTACTAAAATTAATACTATACAGAGTCCTGTAATGTATGTTATTAAAGATAGTGATAACAATTTAATACAAGGGAAATTCTATGAACAGGAATTACAAGTTATTTCCAAACCTACAGTGTTCAGAATTCAGAAAATATTGAAAACTAAAATGGTGGGTAAGGATAAACAATACTATGTCAAATGGCACGGATATCAAAAGCCCTCATGGATATCATCAAAAGACCTAGTAAAATGAGTTTCTATACAATTTTACCGAGTAATAGTTGCCCACTAATCCATCCGGAAAATCAAGCAAGTAAATTTATGGTTAATCTTCAAAATCCCATTTATTTACATGGAAATTGGGAAGTTGCTTTGCAAGACTTTTCATTTGTAGACAATACATTCCCATTTTATAGTCATTGTAAAATTGGATTCAAGAAGCGTGTTCCAAAAACCTGTAGTGGTATTTTCTCAATCAATAATTTTGAACGATATTGTCATATTCCAAATCAGATTTTAGATGAAAATAGTGGCATGTTTTTCAAAGATGGATTGAATGTTAGTTGTGATTTTAGCCCATTTACAATAAAGTTTGAAAGTATTGAGGATGCCAAGCGAATGGGTTGTGATAAGCTTAGCATTGTTGTTCCTGGAACTGAATACTTAATACAATTCAAAACATTTGATGAGAAAAGTGTAACGATCGAAAACATCAAAATATCTGTATCATATATTAATGAGGTGGAAGATACATTTACATTTACTAAAGATTTATATATTTTGAAACACTTGAAGAAATTCATAAATATATTTCATTAAATTGTTTACATATATTTAAAACTATTGAATTTCTTAAAGATGGAATATGTAAATTCAGTCTGAATAATAACATTTGTGAAGTTACATTTGATAAAAATTTGGCTAATACATTGGGACTAGATAAGCAAACATATCGGGCAAGTGCTTTTGGTGTACGCAAACCAAAAATAATAAAACTTCATAGGCAAATGTTCATATATACTAACATCATCGATCCTATAATTGTTGGTGATTCTTTGGTTCCTCTTTTGAAATCTGTTTGGGTTGATAAATATGACCAGGATGAAGTTGTCAATATAAATATCGATAATCCCATGTACTTACCGATATCAACATCATGTATAAACAATATAGAAATAAATATTCGTGATGATAGCGGTAAATTTATTGAATTTAGTAAAGATACAAAAACTCATTTGACATTACATTTTCGTAGATTAGATGGTCAATAAGGATATTATTAGTATGTATAGTGGTAGCCAAAGTGGTGGCGAATTACAGTATTTTATTGGTAAACAGTATGGATCAGGATGGTTGAGAACAATTGGTAGATTTGCACTTCCTATTCTTAAACGCATTGGTAGTTTTGGTATGAAAACCGCTAAAGATGTGATAATGAATGAGCAGAAAATATTACCATCGCTGAAATCAAATGCATTATCCGAGTTAGGGAAAGTTCTAACTAGTGTTGCAGGTATGTTTCAAAAACCCGAAGCGCCAACACCGGCTCAAAAACGTAAAAGACATCATAAACATATAAACAAACGAATGAAAGGGCATGGAACTATATTTCAAAAATTATTTGTGGTAAATCTGAATTGTGTTTATTTGATAGACAGTTTATGGATAGTAGAACCGATATTGAATTTTATATTAACGGTTCCCAAAGTGAATATCTAGATTTGAATGATACATTGTTAACTGTTCAGATCAAAGTTGTAGATAAAGATAGAAAACCGTTGGGTGAACCTAGTGATGTAATACCAAATAATTTCTTGTTTCATACACTTTTTAAGATGCAGTTCTCGGATTTAAAAATATCAAGATTAAGGGTGGTAACAGTACATATATTCACAAAGCTCTAATAGAAACTATTATAAATTACAATAGCGATACTAAAAATACATGTTTAACTCCTATAGGTTATGGTAGTGATGATGATAGGAAAAAGTGGATTAAAGGTTCGAAATTATTTACCATGTGCTCATCATTACAACTCGATTTTATGGATCAACCGAAATATTTACTCCCAGGTGTTAATGTACACATTAGATTGAAAAGATCTGATTCAGCATTATCACTAACAAGTGCTACCACAGCACCAATTCTTCAATTAGTTGATGCAAAATTATTGGTGAGAAGAGTTCGGGTTGAGCCCTCTGTATTAGCGGGTCATCAACTGGGGCTTAATTCTAAGCATGCAATATATCCATTGAAAACAAAGGAAATTGTTCAATTTGCTATTGCTAAAGGTTCAGCTTCTTTCTATAAGGAACAAATATTTGGAGATAGAAGAATTCCCAACTTCATATTGGTAAAATTTCAAAGTGAATCTCAATATAATAGATCCTACTTAACATCGAGCTCAATTTTCAAAAATTTTGGAGTAACATCGCTAACTTTATCGACAAATAGTGATTATAGAGAAATATATACTCAAGATTTCGATAATGATAATTATTGTGCTACATATATGCAGAGTATAGTTAGAAATATGGATTATTAACTTTAATTGTGGTATAACTCTTGAAGATTTTAATAGCAAATATCCATTCTTCACATTTGTTTTGGCACCCAATTTTGATTTAAATCAGAGTCAATTACCTCAAAATGGTAATTTACGATTAGATATAAAGTTTTCTAAAGCTACAACTGAACCGGTACATGTTGTAATATATGGAGTATTTGAAAATGAGGTTCAAGTAACTGCAAACAGAACTGTGTTGGTTTGAAGGGTATAAATGTATAGATAATTTATGATAATTTGTCATGGAGTAAGTTTTTAAATGCATTATTAATATTATTGATGTAGTTCTGTTCAGATCTATCGAATTGGAAAACAAATACTAGGACATGAATTTTTAAAGGTTTTTCCTCTTGATAAAATTCCATATTTACGTAATAATCAAGCCATATTCGACAATACTCAATCATCTCATCTAGGTGGAAAACATTGGTTAGCAATATATATCAAACCTAGCAAGATATTTGTATTTGATCCTATAGGTTTCTATTATCCGGCTTTTTTGATTTCGAAACTGCAAACAGTGGGTAAACCTATTGTGTATAATAAAACTATGTATCAAAAACCATGGACCTTAACATGTGGTCTACATTGTTTAGCTTGGTTATTATCTAAGAGATTTGATGATTAATAAATGTATTATTAATTATTGTTATTGTTATGTTTTATTTTATGTTTTAACTATTATTATTTTTATTATTAATTTTAATATTATTTTTACTATTATTAGTATTATTATTATTATTATTATTAATATTATTTTTATTATTATTATTATTATAAATATTATTATTATGTGTTTAATTAATTAAAAATAAGCTAATGCATTATCACAAAGACTATGCATGATAAGTGCGTGATCACAAAGACAGTGCATGATAAGTGCGTGATCACAAAGACAGTGCATGATAAGTGCGTGATCATCACATGATAAGTACATGCATACACAAATTGAATAAAGAAAACACATGCAAACTCAATGTATGTGATTTACAAAGAAAACACATGCAAACTCAATGTATGTGATTTACAAAGAAAACACATACAAACTCAATGTATGTGATTTTACAAAGAACGCATGCAGTCACAGTGTAGACTGCATGTGTTTTACAAAGAAAACATGTTTAAAAATCTCTCACCTATATGTGTGTTTTGCTTAAATGTGATTGGCTAAATCCTGAAAATATTGTTCTCTTTATAAACATTGACAATTTCCAAAGTTGTCACAATTAATTCAAAATTCACTCGCGCGATTTCAAATATTTCAAAATGGAGAATTATAATTCAAGCATTTTAAGACAGCTGTTTGCCGATGGAAATGGTATTTGATTCATATTTCCAAATATTATTTGATTCATATATGATTTAAATAATAATAAACATTTGATAATAATTACATATTTATCAGGTCGATTGTATAAAAACTATTGCCAATCTGGAATTGGTCATAACTCGAAATGCCATACGACTATGGAAAGTTACTACGGTCATAGATTCTATGGCATCGACTTCTTTATTTGCCCTAAATGCGATACTGCCCAAGACATTGAATATCTAGAGTTTTATAAGAAACACTCTAGCCATTTAAATCAATTTAAAATTAATAAAAATGCATTATTTCAAATGATTAATGCGAAAAATGTTATTAATAATAATAATAATAATAACACAAATACTACAAAGATTACTAAAAACATAAACAATAATACAACTGTTACTAAAAATAATAAAAAATCAAAAAGACCTGCTGATAAAATCGTGTCGTGTATCCCTGCTAAAATTTCAAAAATAGAAATCATCATTAGTGATGACGAAACTGAATATAATTAAATAGGGGGTTCTGTAAATATTGAAATAAACGGTGAACCTGAAATAGAGGTTGACTTAAGGGGTTCCCGTAAAAATATTCGATTTGATTTAGAAAATCAAAACATTGTTAAAATCGCATTAACGGATAAACTTGTAAATAAATTACAAAATGAAATAAAGAAAATGGGATCTGTTAAAGTCCAGTTTACAGCTCTCATTCAATTTGAAAAAGATGGGGAAATAGAAGATAATTTCTTTTCAAACAGCGCGAGTGTCTTTTCCGATAGTTTTCTTGCTGATGGTGTGAGTCGGTTAAATGAGAAAATCGAAAAATTCACATATTTAGGAAGTGGGTGGCGCGTAGTTAAGATTCGCGAAATCGATTTTATTTTAACCGCGTATTATCCTGTAAGTCGATAAGCTGGACATAGTTTTATCCCTACACCGGAATCTCTAGTAGGTAAAAAGGCTATTGTAAATGTTAAAAACACAGATCATTCGTGTTTTATATAGTGTTTATTCAATTTTAAAGCGTGATATAGTTTTAAAGAATAGGGAGCGTGTTTCTTCTTACACTACTTTTATGGATGAATTGAATTACGATCCAATTACTGATTGTCCAATGAGACTCTGTAACATACTCAAATTTGAGAGAAACAATAGCGATTTAAATTTGGCAATCAATGTCTTTGAATATAACAACACCCCTTCTAAACAATTGAATGACATTGATTATGTACCTCATCATCCTCACCTTGTCTTAATTCATTGAACAAAGGTTATCGGTGGTAACCCGATTAATCTTTTATTATTACAAGACGGTGATAATTATCATTATACCGCCATTTTTAATTTAAATAGACTGCTGAATTGTCATTCTAGTAGTGAATGTAACACCAGAATTCGCGTAAAATGGTGTCCCCATTGTTTAAACGGTTTTTATTATGATAAAACCTTTAAGGCACATGTTGATTTGTGCGCTAAAAATCAAATAGGAACAACCCTATACACGCTCCCTAAAAATAAAAACTTATTATTTAAAAATTATTCCAAAATGATTACCCCACCATTCGTAATTTATGCGGATTTTGAGGCTGTTTTGCCTAAAGATGTAAAACATCATCAAATACACATGCCGATATCAGCAGGCTTATTATTAATAAATAATTACACAAATACTACACAATATTTCAGTTTTATAGGCTTGGAATGTGTATTGGAATTTCTAAAGAAAGTAGAGGAAATTGCTGTCACAATTGTCCTACCATATTATGAAAATCATGGTAAAAAACCGATGAATAGTCTTACTTCTAATGAGGAACAGCAGTTCATCACATGTAGAACTTGCTATCTTTGTAAAAAACGTATTAGAAATAAGGTTAAGGACCATGATCATTTTACAGGTCAGTATCTTGGTGCTGCCTGTCGTAACTGTAATATAAATAGGAAAATAAGCAAACAGTTACCTATCATCTTTCATAATTTGAGAGGGTATGACCTTCATCATATTTTAAAGTATGGATTGAATGAATTTCCATCTTGGAAATTAAATATCATTTCTACAACAACTGAGAAATTCATATCTTTGATTGTAAATATTAAGAAATTGGCTGTTAGATTTATAGATAGTATGCAATTTGTAAATTGCTCTTTAGCCAAGGCTGTGAAAACTCTTACTGATCTACTTCTAACTTGTTCTGCTTTTGATGGTCTTATTGTTAAGGCAAAGGGTATCTTTCCTTATGATTTTGCAGTATCACTAGAGGTTCTTTAATCTACTTATGAACTACCTCCAAAATGGGATTCTGTATCTGATGATGAATATGCTATCGCCCAACTAATTTGGACACAGCAAAATTGCACTACAATGTTAGACTATATGTTAACTTACCTAAAATTAGACGTATTCTTCCTTGCAGACTATTTTCAGCAATTTCGCGCAAAGGCTATTGCTTACAATGGTTAATAACCTCTGAATTTTTATGGAATTCCTGGAATGTCATGGGCGTCTGCTCTCATGACATTAAAGGAACCTATAAAACTTCTGCAGGACATGGAAATGTTTAATTTCTATGAGGGTGGAATACGGGGTGGGTTAACATTTGTTAACAAACATTATTTTGCAAGTTCTGAAGATACAGAACTCTTGTATATAGACATTAATAATTTATATGGTTGAGCACTTAGTCAAAACCTTCCGTATGGTGATTTTGTTTGGGTGCATGATAATCTGAATGATGTGCTGAGTGAATGTGTGAATGCGAGTATTGAATTCCTTCCGTATGGTTAAACAATGGAAGTTGACATCAATATCCCTGAGCGTGTGCATCAGTATTTGAATGACTTTCCGCTTGCTCCTGAAAAAATGTGCCCGCCCAATTCAAAAGTTGAGAAGTTAATGCTCACGCATTACAGTAAGAAGAACCATGTTTTTCACTGGAGACTTCTCCAAGTGTGAGCTTCATAGAGATTTGTATAAATTATTTAATAACAGTTTATATGGTAAATCCGTTGAGAATTTGAAAAAACGGATGAATTTGAGGCTATGCAATTCAGCTGAAAAAAGATGATTGTATATGCTTCAAAACCGACTTTCAAAAAGTCCATTAAAATAGTGGATGATTTGATTGCTGCTCATCTGAACAAAGATTCTATATGTTTAGACAGGCCTAGCTACATTGGCCAATCAGTACTAGACCTGTCTAAGCTGCGGATGTACCAATTACAATATAATGAATTGGCAAAATATAAATAGTTGCCAACGACACTGATTCGTTTTTTCTTGATGTTAAGCACTGTAAGCTTGACATTCTTTTGCCGGCAATGATAAGAGACAGCCTTTTAGGTACATCGAATTACGACCCGGCACATCCCTTATACTCGAGGAAATTAGATTCCGTGATCGGAAAATTTAAAGATGAAAGCAAAGGTCTCGGGTATAAGGAGTGGGTTTTCTTAAGACCCAAGTGCTATAGTTTATTAGGCAAATCTGATACAATGACGGCTAAGGGGGTGAAGTTGTTGGGTACTGACATCAAACATCAGTCTTATTTGGATTGCTACAATAAAAACGTAGTTTTCACAGTACCTCAAAGTAGGATAGGGACGCGGAACCATCAGCTGTACACATTTAAAAACAGTAAAATCGCTTTGAGCAATAACGATGATAAGCGATTATGGGTGGGGAAAAATACCAGTATCGCATTTATGCATTATTTTGGGGTTGATGCAATAGATAGTGACCAAGTTAATTTCTTGGATGAGCCGCTTTTCGGTGGTTCGAGCCCCAGTTTTGATGACTCTACCGAAATCAGCGATAATAGACAGCTTTTCGATGGTTTTAACGAAGATAACATTGATATTGATGACGTGTTGTTATCAGAATAATAAATGTTTTTAAAAACTGTTTTTGTTAATTTGGTAACTTATTTATTTAGAAGACTTGTAATAGTTTTCATTTTTACTATGAAATTTAGATATAATTTTGTAAAATTTTAATTTTTTATAATTTACATTTTTATAATATTATTATTATTTCATGCAAAAGGCGCAGCGTGACGAAACGCGAAATATTACTTTATAGATGTTTTAAATGTAAAAACACTATATATATATTTTAATGTATTTATAATTAATTCTTTGTTTTTATGTAGTTGTTTTTGTTTAATGTAGTTGTTTTTGTTTTTATGTAGTTGTTTTTATATATTTGTTTATTATATTATTATTATTATTATTATTATTATTATTATTATTATTATTATTAATAAAATTAATAATAATATTAATAATAAAAGTTTTTATAAGTATTTATAAGTATTAATATTAATAAAAGTTTTTAAAAGCAATAATAATAATAATAAAATTTTTATAAGTAATAAGTATATTAATAATAATAATAATAGAATAATAAAAAGTAATAATAATAATAATAATAATAATAAAAATATTAATATTAATAATAATAATTAAAGTTTTTATAATTATTAATAAATTTATATAAGTAATAATAGAATAATAAAAAGTAATAATAATAATAATAATAATAATAATAATAATAAAAATATTAATATTAATAATAATAATTAAAGTTTTTATAAGTATTAATAAATTTTTATAAGTAATAATAGAATAATAAAAAGTAATAATAATATTAATAATATTATTAATAATATTAATAATAATATTAATAATAATAATAATAATAATTATAATTATAATAAAAATATTAATAATAATAATAATAATAAAATAAATTTACAAAATATATTCTACTTATAAAAATAAGTAGTAAATTAAAATTTAAAAATGTTTAAAAATAATATGACCTTGACCTACTTTTGAATGACCTTGAAAAAGTTTGATGAGTCATGGTCTTTGTTTCAATGACCTTGGAAAACTTGACGAGTCATCCAATGACCTTGAATGAGTCACGGTCTTTGTTTAAATGACTTTGAAAATTGTTTGATGAATCATGGTCTTTGTTTCAATGACCTTGGAAAACTTGACGAGTCATCCAATGACCTTGAATGAATCATGGTCTTTGTTTCAGTGACCTTGAAAATTGTTTGATGAATCATGGTCTTTGTTTAAATGACCTTGAATGAGTCATTGTCTTTGTTCTAAAAAATTGTACTTTTAAACTTAGAAGAAAAAAAATTTGTCGGGGGGGGTATATGAGCTAGATGGCCTCTGAGCTAGAGGGCCGGTATCCCACTACTATCGTTATTTGATTAATTTAAAGATGATTGAAACACAAAACACAATTTTTAGTAGAACTCAGATACAATGGATAAGAAATTGTAAAATATTGAAATGCATGGGTTATTATAGACATGCTTTTTTTCGCAAAAAAGGTTTTTAATAGATTTTTGTTTAATATAGTACAGTAATTCACGTACCGGAAGCTGCTTGCCCGCCTACAGATATTTAAGGGTTAACTTAAAATGGAAAATATTAGCTCAAGAAGAAAAAATCTAAGATTAACATTTCAAAAAATCAATATTTAACATAAAATCTCTTGAAGTTTAACAATTTTCTGACGTTGATGGAGATCTTGAACTTGCGAAACAGTTTCGTGATACATGCCTTCTCTTTCCACAATTATAGTACTGTATATTATCATTAATTCGCTGACTATTGGTGCTCATTTTACAAAAACTTTTCCCACCATTGCCTTTCAACCAATCTGGCCACATCCTCTTTGGACTTCGTTGGTCTTCGATTTTAAACCAACATTGACTAATACTATGTCCCTTTCTCTGGCAATGATCACACTGGACAGGACTTGGACTTCTTCCGTCATTGTTTCTAAACCAGCATTGATTTATATTATGTCCCAATTTCTGACAATGACTACACTGGACTTGTCTTTTTCTCTTCTCGTTTGGACTATTTGTAGATTTCCTTGGCTCAAATTTCACTCTTTGTTGATGGACTGGTGGATTTCTGGAATAAATTATTTTTGATTTTCGATATTGATCTGTTTCTAGATTCATCAATAGTTGTAAAAGATTCTACTTTTGGTTGAGTAGATTTCAAATGCAATTCAATCTTCATAGCCTTTTTAATTAACTCATCAAAATTTTAATTTCCTTTCTAATTCCTGTCAAAAATTGGTCTTGCAATAATTCCTTCACTTGTTTCGCCACATCAACTTGTTCGGGTTTAATCTCGATAGCTTTGTCTGCAAGGGTTGTCAAATGATAAGAAATTCACATACCGACTCATCTTATCTTTGCACTCGATTTTAAAACTTTTGGCGCATAATTCGTTTGATATCACCCACAATTAATTAAGCTGCTAAGGCATCTTTCAACTTGGTCCAATCATTGGCAATGAGTCTTTTATCAATTTGTTACCAAACCTCTCTCGCTGCTCCTTTTAAATATAATGGTAACCGTTGCACTATAATCGACTGGCTCCATCCGTCAGCAGTGGCATACATGTAGTAATCAGCCATAAAATCAACAAATTCGACAGGATCTCCTCCATATTGTTGAACTAAATTACCGATTAGGAAATAATTACCTCTCCATAGATCAGTGGCGCCCATTTAGTATTGTTTAGGCCAATTTACCTTTTTATATTATTCCGTCTACAGGCCGAGTTTTCCTAATCTCTCGGGTTTCCAATTGCCTCGGACTTCCCATTGACTCGGGCTTCCCATTAGTAATTAATTTTTTTTATTAATTTCTTTTTTTTTCTTATATTATTTTCTAGGGAACCCTCACTAAATTTTTATAATTAGTTCTGGACTCGGCTCTCAGTTTGGCTTTTAAACAATACCAATTTCCCCCGATCAATACTACTTTCGAGTTTTTGTAAATTTTTTAATTAATGTTGCACTTTTATCATTTTGATGTTTTATTGACTTTACTGTGCTTTTTATTATTATTATTATTATTATTATTATTATTATTATTATTATTATTATTATTATTATTATTATTATTATTATTATAATTATTATTATTATTATTATTATTAATATTATTATTATTATTGCTGTTGTTGTTGTTGTTGTTGGTGTTAAAAACAGACATAGTTGTACAACATTTATTTTAGAGAGAAATCTCCAACACACTCTCATATAACTCTATTTTATGAAACATCTTAAAAGATAGTTTATTGGTGAAACGATGATTTTAAGTCGATGTCTATTTGGTTTGAATTTGCAATTGTTCCCATGTTGTTAATTAACTATGCTTTCGTTATACAAATACCAGTGTCGGCCATAGTTAATGTTCCAGAATCTTTATCAGGAATAATTTTGATCATTAATTCTCTGGTGATATCCAGAATTTATGGATCTGTTAAACTTTTTTAGCGGATCTTATCTAATGCAAAGCTTGAATTTGAATTAAATCCTTTCTGAGTACTTCGTTTACAATTAACAGATAAGGTTTTTCAATTATTGGAATTTGAATAAAAATATTAACTAAATTGCATGTCTTTTGTATCAGAAAGGTAGCTTCATCAGCATAATCAATATCAACAGAATGAACAAACTCCATTTTACTAAACATTTATTACTTCAAAATAAAAACATTTAAATTGTTCGACTCAAAATTATATCAAATTCCAAATAGTTTTCAAAAAATTCAATTCACGAAAGAAAAAAGTACAAGCAAATTTGTTTAGATCAACCAAATCAAAAGTTAAAAATTTTTAGCTTTATTTAAATTTATTTTAAAATTAATTCACAAACAAGAATTTTCATAATTTCGCTAAACAACACAAATAAAACTAACATGACAAAATAAAATTTCCCAAATTTTACAAAACAAAAAAAATAAAGTAAATTTAGACATTATTTGGCCGAAACAATTTGTTTCCTAATTATTGGTATATAATATCTTCAGACACATAAACATTCAAACACAACCATTAAACAACATAAATAAAATATGATCTTGAAACCACAATTTTGACTTATTATTGCGCAATAGGTACAATATACATTAGTCAATCTTACCTAAAATTATTATTAATATTTTTCCGTCTTTATGAAGGATATTTATATGAGTGAATATATATTTTTTGATTAAAATAAAGATTCTGACTTTTATATCGAATAAATTTCTCAAGATTATTTCCAAAAAGTCAGCTTTCTCTTAAAAAGTCTATAATTAAACTAAATAAATAAAACAAAGCTTCATCCAAAATTTGCCATTAGTATAATAATTTAGCAGATATAATTGGCGGACAGATTAATTTAGTAACTTATTCTTAAACTAAAGTATAATATAACTAAGCAACCAAAAAATTTACCAATTTGGAGACATCAATGATCGATAAAAGAGTGAAGCAGTTAATAAAATTTCAACTTGTATTTCTTTTGTTCAACCCTTTATGTGATTTATTTCAAAATTAGTTGGTCAGTAACCGATCATTAATATTTATTGGTTCAGTAACTAGTAATTGGTTACATTTTGGGTTTATAGTCTAACCAAGTATTTTAAAAGGAAATGATTGAGAGAAAATTTTATTTTTTAAGTGGGTTAAGTTGGTTGAATATCGATGTTCAAAGAGTAAATATTATTTAAATATGTCATTTTAATGAATAAGTAAATTATTCAATGCCTAGTATGTATATAGAGAGTTGTACAGTACTCAGTTATTTGTATACAGTGTTGGTTGTACGGGGAAAACCTATTCGCCAATATATTCAGGTCGCTGTGACGTATCCGTCCTCTCTATGTCCTAAGGTTATTTCTTCTCCATACAACGCACGATTTGGATAAACTGCTGCGTACCTATGACCGAAATCATGTTGGTACTGTACGCAACAGCCGAATGCCATTCAAGCAGGTGAGCGCTATTACTAGTGCTACTCCTCAAAGGACCTTCGTTTCCCCAGTCACTTGCTGCCGATAGAAGGTCTTACGCATTTCACTCTGAAGTTATATCATCCCTGAACCCTTGTTGTATGTCCCTTCTGAGTTGAGAATCGTAGGAGTTTGGTATACACTCCGGCCATTTCGCCCTACACCTTTCCTTGTAAGCCCCCTTTATGGATTGCCACTATTGTCTTACCAACGCTAATCAAAAATATTTATACTTAAATTAAAAAGAAAAGATTAAAATTTCGAAGTTTTATTGGTACAGCTAAAAACGTTTATAAGACGATTAGGAAAACAATTAGACAAAACAGAGATGGACTATACACTGTATCTTGATTAACACAAAACTCAGAAAATTGTTTCACTTCGATATTAGTGTTCGACTAACTTGCGTGAATGTAGAGACTGATTTTTAGAGGTTTTGTTTCACTCATCGGCGTCAATGTCGGTTGGAAAACATCGACGTTTCGCTGGTCGATACGGGGGTGGATTGACATTGATATTAAATTCCACACGGGTGGAGGGTCCTGGTTCATCGGGTCGAGGGCAGACATTCGAGCACCCTACCAGTGAAAACGGCGATTTCGCCTGCTTCCAGGCCTAACTGTTCTAGAGCTGGATTTATCTCAGGTACTCCGCTCTCATCATCCACCAAGTTAATGTGTATGGATCTGGCTGGTGAGTGAAAGGTGACTGTCGGTGCGTAGAGCACATCAGATTCAAGATCAGGAAGTTCAAACTCTTGATACGGAGGTTGGAGATCATGGATTGAATATGGGGCACTGATCGGTTCCGTCGAGTCGAAGAGGTTGGCTTCTCTCCGGCGACGTTCGCGACGGCGACGATTTCGATTAGGTCGTCATCTAGCTGCCCCTACGCGTGGTTCGACCACGGAAGTTTGCGGATGTTTAGCAACAGAAGGAGCCGGTACCGCAGAACCGGAAGAGATACTTCCAGGGGAGATGTTGCGCCGGAATGATATTCAAATTCCGGGCCCAGATACTCCCAGGGTGCGAGCTCGAAGTTCGGCATCAGTGAAGATTTGTCGGAGCGTCGTTCTCTGCTCCTTTATCAGTACTCGCTGACTGCGAGATTCGACAATCAATTCGTCCCTCGCCCGAGACAGACGGGTTACCTTCTGATAAAGTTTCTTGGTTGCGTCTGGCGAGAGCCAAGTTCCCTTCAATCTTCGGTACGTTTCTTGGAGAGCTACGTGGTCTCTTTCCAACTGTTCCAATTGCTGCCTGGTAGCAATAATTGATGGTGATAGACGTGGGATTCTCGGTAGATCGGTGGAACTGGACATCTAGATAAGAGGTATAACTAGTAAAAGGTAGCAGAATATTGTTTTATTTAAGAAAACATCTACACTTATCGGGAAAAACAGAATTTTAGATTAGGGGTCTTGACATGGGAATTTCCGGACGTTAGGCCAGTATCAGTGACGATGAATATTAGTTCCCCTCATACCTCCTCTTATGATTCGTTCTAAATGGAGATAGTGGTACTGGTAATGCTAATCCCAATTTTATCCTATGCGATTACTCTCATACAGCGACAGAAAATATCGATACTAACAAAGGTAAGGTTGACAGTTAGGATGCTAGTTATAAAATCAATGATAATAATGTAATGGTGTCAATAATAATGGCTAAAATTTAAGTGATACTTATAGCACTAATGTTAGGGATACCGTTGATAATGATAATAATACTATCATTAATAATTATACATTTAATAGTGGTATCAATATTAATATTAACAACCACAGTTATAAAACAATAATGATTCGAATAATAATAGTAATGATCCTAACTAGGGTAATCCTACTTGGAGTGATCCTATGGATAATAGTCGATGATAATGATAATAATTTATACGTAAATAAAACTAAGATTATTGACAATAATAATAACAATTACTAAGGGCGAAAATAGTAATTAAAAATTATACTATACGATGATATAATAGTTCTAACTGCGGCAACCGATAATCCTATGTTAGTAATCAATGGTGGGAGTGTTAATAAGCTAATTCTAGTAGCAGCGTAACTAGCGATAGTAAGAGTAATCATCGCGTCGGAAGTGGCAGTATGGATGCTGCTAGTGATGACGTAATGAGCTAATCTGCGATAATGTTAGTGGAAGCTCCATGAACTATTAGGTACTAATAATCCTAGCGTTAGAGTTTTCATGCGATGAATTTTTATGCTGCCGGGAGAATTATTACCTATTAATTAGCCTAATGACTATAGTAGGACTGGTTAATGCTATTCACACTTAACGTATATCGAGGTTAAAGCGGAAGTAATTTGTAATAGCATAATTGTCGAAGCTGGGGATGACTTTTGGGTGGAACGGATGATGCGTGCTATAGGTTTATGTCACCCTACTCGTGATCAAAATCCATTAGGTTGTTTTGTGGAATTGGAAGCTGTCGATTACACTAGCCAACTATTTCATTATTCAAGCGAATTCGAACTGTGATGTAATCTACTTTGTGGTATACGATTTTTCGTCCTCACTATTCATTTGGATCAAATATTCTTGTTTATTTTTACAATTAGCCGGCATTGGGGTCGTTAGCGTCGTCATCTGGATCTAATATGCGAATGGGGTCTCTCCATCTATTGCTCCTATTTCACTAGATTCGCGTGTCATCACGGTGATTTTCGAAAAGAGATGGATATTCCCATGGACGAACCTCATGGGCTATTTCAACGTTTACCGATAATCATATTCTACCTATGGAAGATTTCATAGGCATAACTACATGGATCTATCGATTTCTGCCATAAAACTCCAAGCTGTGGTAATTTCGGGAGTGTTGTTATAGACCTATCTCTTTGAGTTGAGCTTTACAGTATGAAGATTACAATTGTGCAGATGGTCCTCGTGTTATCTACGTCGTCCTATAATAATTATTCTTATGGAAAGAAAAACACGGACACTCTGACTGGATGACATTTTCGTGTATATGAATGTTCGATTGCTCGACGGTAATTGGTGCTGGTTATTTATTTGAGTTGCATGTCCTATATTTTTACGAATAAATGGTCTGACACTTCCATTTTCATTGGTTTACTTTGTCATTAAACTAAAAATCATTCCTAATCTATTCCTATCCCTTCTGCCCTATTTTTGCTCGTGTTACTTGTAGAGGCAAAGAAAATATTATCCTAGGAGATCGTCATGCGATCTTTACCAATTCCCTTAACTGAGGTCGCCCTTCCCATATTTTAATTTCTGCTCCCCCGGCCACTTTTCACTAGTCGCTACAAGTCGTTCAACGATGCACTGCATGGAGGTCCTGTGCAATTGCCAGACTCTACTGCATACTACCGAGGTTTCAATGAGGCGTGACCCACGAGCACAACTAGGGAACTTAATCCACCAGCCGGCCCTAGATCTGCCTCATCGAGAGCTAATAAAATACCATATATAAATACTGATTTTAAAGGGTGCCTCGTATATTACAAATAAGATATATATGCATGAAATTATGAAAGTATTAAGCAAAACATTATAAACAATTATTATTTTCATATAAAGTTACATAAAAAAATTACATATAAAATTAATAAATTCTTGAGAGCAACCAGTTAACTAGGCAACCAAACAATTTGGAGATATCAAGGATTGATAAAAGAGTGAAGAAGTTAATAAAATTTGTAATCGAAATTGTACTGCTTTTGATTGTTCAAATTTTTATGTGCTTTTATTTAAAGATTTCTTGGTTAGTAAACAATATTTTGATATTGATTTGTTCAGTAACTAGTTACTTTGAAAAGTTTTTATCGTTATTAACATGTATAAATGAAAATTTAGGAACTTTATCCAAGAATTAAAAATACGTTTGGATTATTGCGCACCGGAGTTTCTCGCAACAAAAATTTATCATTTCACAGGGATTAACATTGAAGAACTTCTCGAGATTCACTATGACAACGTTCAGGAATCTGGTGACCGATGTGTTGCAAATCGCATTGTTTGTAAAGATAGTATGAGAGTAACATGTTCAAATGGATGTCTATAATGCCACGATTTCAAACGTGACCAAACAATTTATATATTGTTGGCCGAAATGCGTAAAGTATATTACTCAGATATTTTTGATTTGAAATAAAAATTATTTTTTTATTTAATCTTTATTGTCAATAAAAATATTTATATAGATTGAAAGTTTGTTATTTTTAAAATTCAAAATTTATCGATGATTTATCTTTTTTACATTGAAAAATTATTAATAGACTAACAATTAAATTTTAAAATCAAAAATAAATAAAAAAAAATGTTAATGATAATAAAATAAAATAATAATAATAATAACATAAAATAAATAATTAATTAAATAAAAATAATAATAATATTAAATAAATAATTAAATGAAAATAAGAAATAATTATTTAATTCACTTCCTCAAAACAAACAATTTAATTTAATAATAATAATATAATTTAAAAATAAATAAAATAATTGACTTGATTAAAACAAACAATTAAATTTAATAATAATATAATTAAAATGTAAATAAATAATATAATTGACTTAAACAAATAATTAAAGTAAATAAAAATAAAAAATTTATGATTTTTAGTCGACAGGCAATTTGAGCCAATTTTATTTTTATAGGTTTTTAAGTATGAAAAAATACTTAGGCTTTTTATTCGATATTTTTAGGTTCTTTAATCGGGTTTAAGCCAATTTTATTCGAAAATAATCCTCACTATAGTATGACCAATCATAGGCGATTTAAGACAATTTTTTAGGCTTTTTAATGGAGAAAAAATACTTAGACTTATTTATCATGAATTAAAATAATTTTAAAAAATTTTAAATTTAAACAAAAAATTATATTAAAATTCATTATTTAAAACAAAATATTAAAAAAAAATTTTTTCATTCATTAAAACAAATAATTAAAAAAAACTTCAACCCTCCCCCTTCCCCCCGAAAAAACATTAAGATAATTTTAATTTTCAACCAATGAAATCTCCAGAAAAGAAACAAAAAATGATAATCGAAGATGCAGTCAGAAACCATGCAAATCAGCGATCACTGGCAAGAAAGTATAATGTTTCGTTAGGATGTATAAATGGAATATTAAAAAAGAAGATCATAGGTGATGTTGAAATAAATTTGGTCTCATGTTTCCATTGAAACTATTAAGCATTGTTTTTGTAAGGCGGAATTCTTAGAAAAGGAATATTTGAGTAGAGAGGTGACAATTGAAGCAGTTGAAGATGAATTATTGGAATTTGAAAACAATTTTTTAACACAAGAAGAATCAATTGAGGAAGATTTTACTGCATTTATTATTAGTGAAAGCAATGACTAGGTTGTCAAAGATTTTGATGCAATAAAAGAAGAAAATCCACAGGCGAAAATATTTTGCTATCTGACTTACAAAGAAGTAATTATTGCAGTTGATCTAATCGACTCTTGGATGGTATATAATTCCTCGAAATCAGTTTGCATGTTAAACCCAATAATTGATGAAATAATACGCAAAAGGCGATCTAGGAAAACTAGAATTACTGACTTTATGATTCAAAAATAATTGGCATAATTTTTGAACTTCTTATTTGAACAGATTTTATGTTTGAACAATATTTTTTTATTGAAACTAAGTGTTTATATTAGAAAGAGGTGACTGTATATTTAAAATAAATCTCGATATAAAGTATTATTTAAGAGCCTGAATAATGATCTCATAGCTTTACGAAATCACAATCCATGCCTTAAAATTTATTTTTTTAGGATTTACTTACAAGCCATTTTAAAAATAGTTAATACCTACCTTTCATAATAACTGCAATTAGATGTTCATTCAAACTTCTATTATAGAAGTTATTAATGAACTGAAACGTGTGTAAATGAAATAAATCTTAAATGAAATTCATTTAAATCATTATACTGTAGTTTAACAATAAACAGCTGAACATATTGAACAACTTGACATTATATTGACACTAAATTGAAAATGTAATTTGTGCATCAACGTAACAAAAATAAAATCATGTAATATAATTATTTATATAATTATTCCTCTCAGAGAAATTTAAAAGGCATAACAGTGTAAAATAATGTTTAACAATGAAAATACAACAAATCAGCACATTTCGATTCTTTTACAGCTTTGATAGTCATTGGAGTGATGGAATTTTTCAAGTTTCATAAATAATTAATGTGATTCAAGCGTATTAAGATTGTTTGGGTTAATTACAATTTTGATGTATTTTAAGCTGAAAATTGAATATTTCGGATAATTTATCAGAGTGATTTAAAATCAATTTAAATAATTAAAAAAAATAATATCAGTTTATTAGTAAAAATTTTTAAAATTATAATTAATTATTCTTTGATAAATTTTTAAAATATGTGGGTATAATTAGCTTTGAAAAAATTTAAATATAAAATTCTTTAATTTTTAAATGTTTTGAATTTGGAATTAAAACCTTATTTTTCTATGAAGTTTATGTCTCTTATAACGCTATTTTCTACTACGCAGCCTTTCCTGAAAACGTATCTATTGCGTTGTGAGAGAGTCGGATGTATTGTTATTTTTATTTATAAAGTTGCCTTTATTAAACTTATGTGTATTTAATTTCATCAATGTTTGTTATATTTAAATAAAATTATTGTTAAATGATGTAAATTACCCAAGCATACTTATTTTATTTCTCTCTTTTGCGTCTTACCCCACTCATTTATTTGAGTAATTGAGCAAAAACATTAATAATAATACATGTCGAATAAACATACATTTTTGATTTGAATTGGTTTAATAAAGCCAAAATCTAACATACCATTGGTATTGATATTTGTTATAAATATAAAATATATAATCTCTATAAAAAATATAATTATTTTTACTTGTAAATACAATAATTTTAATAATCCCGGGAACTGAGGAAAAAAATTCCCGTTTCTCGGAACAAAAAAAGACGGGAAATGCATATCACTACATACCAAATTCATCAAATAGACAGTGGTGGATCCATAAGTAGTGATGGGGGCGATCACCCCTTAGATTATTTGAAAAGAAATTTTTTGCGGCTTTTACTTATTTGATAGAGACTCGAGAGTGTAGTATTTAGACTAATAAAGTATTTAAAACCTTAATTTGTTGATTAATTTATAACACAAAATCATGTTTACGATTTCTCGATTTCACGTTTTCAACATTTACTTGAATGTCACTAGTTACATTACGTAGGGCATCACATCACAATCGTCATTGACTATGTCTAATAAGCTGCCGTCATCTCTGTGACTCCTGACTTGAATATGTTTGGCTTTTTTCAGTGGTCACAGGCTCAGGCACAGTTAAAATATTTCCATTTTTGGAAAAAAGCACAGCTATATCTATTCGCTCTTACTAGATAGTCTGGATATGCTCCTGTAAATAGAGGCATTTTGAGTGTTCAATTAATTTTATTAGGATTAATTTCGTAATGGATTGTGGACGCATAATTATATAATTAATTATAAACATGAAAGTATAATCTTTTTTATTGAATTTGTTTAGAGCATAGCAGAACCTTAAATAGTGTTTAAATGAGCACAATATGGGATGTATCTTTATAAAAGAGTGCAGATGAACGTCAAAAAGATGATCCTATATCATATGTTACAGCAGAACCTATTCAACCTGAGGTTATGTATAGTGATGATATAACGATGGCTTTTATGACACTGAAATTGAATTTCAGGTAGGTTTTGTAGAATCTGCAGCTTATAAATATTCACGTTTGAATATAGAAGATTGCTTTGAAAAATTTCAACTAAAAGGTGCAACTCCCTTTCGTATTCGCCGTGGAGATTGCTTGGCAAATCCCCACATAGTTTCAATGCATAAAACAACTCGTTTACCAGCTATTGCAACTGATCAAACCACGTTTCCCAGGCGTGAGGTGATTAAACAGCATTTGAGTTCAAAAATTCATCATGCGGCTGTACAGGCACAAAAATTCAAAAAACTAAACAGCTCAGAAAAGACACTTGTTACACCTATTCTTCGAACTTTTTTGACTGACAATGAAGCATTAGTAAATTCTATTGGACATAAAATGATTGAGATCTATTCAAATGCCAAGCTTGGAGCACCGACATGGAGTTGATATGCTCAACATATAGCTCATTAAATTATAATTTCCTTCAATCCAAATGACTGTCATGCCGATTATCGACCGCAAGTTGGAAGCTTGACACACGTAAATCCGAATTATCATCAGACACTGCTACACTATATTGTTCTTCTCAACCACCCTATACTCAAAGAAAGGGTTTAGAATAGTAAAGCTGTTTCACTTCAAGCTTATGAAGAGTTGATAAATTACAGACTAATAACAAACACGTCATGGTAAAAATAGTTGATTCTCTGAGGAAAGAGGATACTATATTCTTAAGATTTGACGAACCTTATTTAAGAGTTACAATTGGATATGTAAATGCTATCAAGTCCGCTGAGGAACGCATTTTACTATGGAATCAGCTACTTCCTTGACTGTCTTTTATCGCTATTGATGGAGGAAGTTTGAATACCGGGCATCCCAACAGTTTGTGGAAGACATTAGAAGATGAATGGTGTATTTGCTCGTTTCCTCCATTAGTCAAGATTTGGTGTGCAGTCCATTGCTCTAATCTATGCATGTTACGAAGGAGTTGACTGAGCTCTAGGCACTTATAGTTGATGCTAAAACTTTAGCAAAATTCTACCATCTCTCCGACACTAACACACATGAATTGAAAGATATTTTTAATGAGAAGTCTATAAGGTTTCCAACCTTTAATGAAGTTCGATGGGCAGAATATATTCGTCAGTTATTATCTACCACATTGGACAACGAAAAAGACATATTGAACTCTTTGATACTATATTAAGCAATACATTGAAAATGTAATTTGTGCATCAAAGTAACAAAAATAAAAGCATGTAATATAATCATTTATATAATCATTCCTCTCAGAGAAAATTAAAAGGTACAACAGTGTAAAATAAATCAGTAAATTTCGATTCTTATAAAGCTTTGATAGTCATTGGAGTGATGATTTATCAGAGTGATTTAAAATCAATTTAAATAATTTTAAAAAAATAATATCAGTTTATTAGTAAAATTTTTAAAATTATAATTAATTATTCTTTGATAAATTTTTAAAATATGTGGGTATAATTAGCTTTGATTAAAATTTAAATAAAAAATTCTTTAATTTTTACTTAAATGTATTTAATTTGGAATCAAAACCTTATTTTTCTATGAATTTTATGTATTTTATTCTTCTCTTTTGTGTCTTACCTATCATTTATTTGAGTAATTGAGTAAAAACATTAAAAATAATACATGTAGATTAAAATATATACATTTTAGATTTCAAAGGGTTTAATAAAGCCAAATCTGACATACCAAATTCATCAAATAGACAGTGGTGGATCCATAGGTGGTGATGAGGGCGATCACCCCTTAGATTATTTGGAAAGAAATTTTTTGCAGCTTTAACTGATTTGATAGAGACTCGAGAGTATAGTTGTTAAACCAACCATGTCCAACGTGCTGCGTTAAGAATTGGGGTTGGGGGCTCATCAACCCGTCAGTCACCTGCTGCTAACCATTCACCTCTTTCTTGACACGAGCCTTACGAGCACTCCAACCAAGATATTAAGGATATTCAAGACATTTTATCTTATTGAGTAGTTAATAAAAGAGCTTTGTTAGTATTTTTACGACCAATAGATTGACTTTTTATTCTTCTGTTTTTATTCAAATATTTTGAAATAAAAATATTTGAATAACTACCTGGCAGACAAATGAAATTCAAGCACAGGGAGGTAAAAAGGATTTCAAATCTCCTTTATTAACTACTCAGGATGTCTGGTAATCATCGGTGATTTTATATAAGATTTTACATTCTCAAGATAATTATCCAAGTCCAAATTAACTTTTTGTAAAAATTATTTTACATTATTTCAAATAAAAAGTCAAGAAACTTAATTTTTATCCAAATTATTACAAAAATACATTTTTCTTAATTCATAATAATACTAATACCTGTTAATACTAACATCTGTTAGTATTGCCATACTCTAAAGGTTTTACAAATTATAAAAGAAAGTTAAGTAAATAGATGGGAAATTTAGAGTATAAGATCATTTCTAATTGGTGTAAGGTACGCAATATGTTATTAATAAATAAAAAACTCCGGTTAGATTGTGTTCTGATCTCGTTTATAAATTTACATGTAATGAGTGTAATGCCACATACATTGGAGAGACTTCCCGTCATCTCTGTACTCGAGTTCTAGAGTATTGTCGATTGAAGGGTTTGACCAATATTATATAAGCAGTAAAAATGAAATAGGAATGTCTGATTTTAGAATTTTGTTGAAAGGTTTTAATAATTAACGCGTGATATGTATAGCATTGTTGATAAGTTCATTGGATCCATAGATTAATGTGCAAAGTGCTGTGAATGTTTTTAAATAGTTAAAGTATGTTAAATCATGTTTATGTATTGTTTTTAATAAAAAATCTTTTTTTTAATATTATTAAAATAATTGAATTTTTAAATTACATTATTTTTTAAAAAATTATAATATTTATATAAATAAAATTTTAAATTAATTAAAAGTTATTTGAATATATTTTTAAAATATTTATTTATTATAAAATTAAATTAATAAAAAATAATTTGTTTAAATTAAATGTTAATTCATAATATTTTTAGTTGGTTTTATGATTATTATGTTTATACTTATTATTATTATTACTATTATTATTATTTTTATTAATATTATTATTAATACTATTATTATTATTATTATTATTATTATTATTATTACTGAGATTTTTCAAAAACTTTTCTATGTCCGAAAACCCTCCCCCTAGCAAAGGTTTTATGAAAAAAGTAAATTTTTTCAATTCCTCGTGTATGTTTGTGTTCAGTTGACATTTGATTGCCAATTTTTTTAATAAGTTTGAAAATTCAAATGTTATGTTATTTTTATTATTTGTATTATTATGAATAATATAATTCTCATAAAAAAACTATTATTTTATTATTACTAATAATTTTACTTTTCATAAATTTAACATTATACTTTTCGCAATTTTATTAATAATTCTATTTTTAATAATTTTAAAATTATTTGTCGCTAAAATTTAAAGTTATAATTCTCACAATATTATTTTTATTATTATTATTATTATTATTATTATTATTATTATTATTATTATTATTATTATTATTATTAATATTATTATTATCCATTTCAGTAACTTTTATTAAATGTTTCGTAAATTTACATAAGATATATCTGATTCGCTCAAAAGAATGTTTAAGCAAATATAATGGTTTTTAATCACATATGTTTAATAAAATTTACCTCTTATATTTTAATTTCCTTTAATATATCTATAGTAAAACCTTTCTTTTATAATCTGCATTTTAAACCATAGTCGTTACATAAAAAGTATTGTTTTTCTTGTTCATCAACTAACATTAGTATTATTTTTAAAATATATGAAATTGACTATAAATCTAATTGAATACTCAAAACTTAGCTAATTTCTTAATGAATTTACTTAAATATACTTAAACGATCATGCGTTACTATTATTTTGCTAGGTTTTACCCAAAACAATAACATATATTTTAGTTCAAAGTAGATATATTTGCCTGAATTATACATGTTTTTACCAATATTTATAAATTTCCAATAAATTTTATAAATAAAACCCTAAATAATGATATATTTCTAATAATAGTTCATAGATTCCCGAAATTAACCTCAAATGTCTGGTTTTCCCAATATCTAATAACTTGCTAAATAAATCGTAAATAACCTTATTTTCCAAACAGATATTCGTAATTTACCAAAGTATTGGTTTAATTTTACATAAATATTATTATATTTCGAATTAAAAAGTCAATATAAAAACAATTATTTACGATATATTATTTTGATAAATGTTATTCTTATTAGCAGGTTATTATATAATTTTTTTAAATGTTATCTGTAAATGAATGTATTTAAACCAATTATAAGTTTATTATAAATATATACAAAACATGAGTTGAACAAGTTGAATGCAGTTCAAAGAAATGTGCATGATTCACAAAGACTAAACCTATATATATTTTCTATGATTGTAAATACTGGACTTTTAATAGTTTACAAATACATCAACTGAATATTCTAATGATAAATTGTAAATGATGCTTTTAAATTTCGAAAAATTAATTCTGGTTGGCAAAATGGATGAACTTTATGCACGCTCTAGATATTATTTTGTTTATAATATTTCTCCCTGAGAATGGATCTCGAAAAAATTCCTCATATACATCTGTATAAGGTTTGAGACCAGCTAAAATTCCATAAATTTATGAATGTGAAGTTTGCATCTGTAAAATTCTCGTGGATTAATAGATGTTTTCTTTCAAGGTACTGAGTGACAATGACTTTTGTAATTTATTAAGTTTTATTTTTAAAATTATAAGTTTTGTGAAGAAACAAAATAACAAAATTTTGAGAAAGATAATACTATTAAATTTGTGAGAGAAAAAAAATAATAAAAAACAATCATATTAATAAATATAATAATATTGTGAGAATTATAATAATAAATTTGCGAATGATAATATAATTAAAATTTTCAAAATTATAATATTTAATTAGTGAATAATAATAATAAAAAGTTAAAGTATTATAAAAATAATAATAGAAATCAGATAAATATTACAGATTTTTATTTTACATTTGTTGTATTACTTATAACATACATCTTATTAAAAATAGATTTGATAAACACAGAATTACTAATATCAATTATAATTTTTAAGCTTTTTCTTCAGTTTTTACATTTTTGATTTCAACATATTTTTATAGCAAATTTCTGAAATGCATGGATAAAATTATGTTTCGAAACAAGGTTCATAACAAAAATGTAGCAATACAAAAGCATAGTTAACAAAGACATGAATAATTAATACATTAAAAACAATAAATCCTTTTATTAATTACTTTTAGAAATATAGTTGCACGATGAAAACTCTAGAATTTTGTTGCTCCACAATATACTAAAACCACACACTTATGTTAATTAGAAGTAGAAACGACTCTTAAAATTTATAAAACATCAAGCTTTCAGTTTTGACTTAACAGTAATAATAAAAATTATTTTAAACCTTTGGTAAAAATAATAATAGTTATCATATTATTTTGTTTTCGAAAAACAAGATTAATAATATTAATGAAAATATTTAGTTTTGAAAAATAATAATAATAATATTTTAACATTTTTAACATTTTTGAAAATTTTTACAAAAAAAAATTATCAGTCTCCGTAATAATAATATTTGAGTTTTAAAAAACAATAATATTAAATTGTGAGAAAAACATTATTAATAATATTATTAAAATTAAAATATTAATAAAATTTTGAAAATTATAATGTTAACTTTGCGAATAGTAAAAATATTATTAATAATAAAATAATATTTATACTGTGAGAATTATAATATTGATAATAATACAAATAATAACAATAATATTTGAATTTTCAAAGATTTTAGAAAAAGTTGCAATTAAATGTCAACTGAACACATACATAATTGAAGGAGATAGAAAAAAGTTGTTTGTTTCAAAACTTTTGCTAGCGGAGGGGTTTCGACTAAACAAAATATTTTGAAAAATATCAGTAATAATAATATTAAAAATTTTAATAATAGTATTAATTATAATAGTAATAATAATAATAATAATATAAATAATAATAATAGTAATAATTAAAATAGAAATAATAATAATAATATTAATAATAATAATAGTAATCATAATAATAATAATAATATTACCATAATTGTGAAAATTATAATGTTAAATTTGCAAATAGTAATAATAATATTATTAATAATAATAATATTTATTTTGTGAGAATTATAATATTCATAATAATATAAATAATAATAATAACAATAATTTTTAAATTTTCAAACTTTTTAGTAAAAGTAAAAAATAGTTATAATATTATTTTGCTTTCAAAGAAAAATAAAAAATAATCATAATAAAAAAATATATTTTAATATTTTGGAAAAGTTTTACTAAACTATTTCAGTCATAATAAAATAAAATTAAAATAAAAATATTAATAAAATTGCGAAAAGTATAATATTAAATTTGCGAATAGTAAAAATATTAGTAATAATAAAATAATAGTTATTTTGTGAGAATTATAATATTCGCAATAATACAAATAATAATAATAACAATAATATTTGAATTTTCAAAGTTTTAAGAAAAAGTTGCAATTAAATGTCCCTTGAACACATATATACACGAGTGATAGAAAAAATTTGCTTGTTTCAAAATTCATAAAACTTTTGATAGGGGGAGGTTTCGGACTTGGAAAACTTTTTGAAAAAAGTATTAGTCATAAAAAAGTTTTGCTAAAGGGATTCTGACTTAGAAAAAAATTTTGAAAAAATTAATTGAAAAATACTAGTATTTTTAAAAATTTCATGGTTTCTATTATATGTTCCGCTTCACACACACACTAGGGCACAAAATTTTAGGATCTTATTTAATGTCCACTGCACACACACAGGAATAGAAAATGATGAGCTCACTACCACCTACTTATGCGTATAAAATCAATAATTTGGTTGATTCTCACAAAGAAATAAATTGAATAAAATATAACTAAGATTTAGAATAAGTGTCCGAATTTCCTACTAAAAACAAAATTAAAAAAATTACTTTAATTGGATTATTATAGAAATCAGCTTATTTTTCTTTATATTATCAACTAATAAAACACAACTTGCAATGAATTTATTGATTTTCAACTTTAGGTTTTCCCATTAAAAAGGTAAATAACAAATGGTAGTTAAGCTATAAAACTCAAAAAGTCTCTTATCTTTAAAAGTCACATTGATACCGATACAGAATTAAGAGAAAAAAGTACAAATACACTAGATAAATACAAATATAAGATCCTAAATAATAGCTTGTACTGTAAAACCGTCGAAAACTTGAATAAAGACTGAATTTAAGATTATGTAATACAGAAAAGAAGATGATTACATATGATTCAAAGCAACATTTCAAAGAAGTATCAAAATTGCTGATAATTTAAGTGTGACTTTATTAAGAACTGACTCTATATGTTTAGATTGACCTAGTTATATTGATCAAATAGTTTTAAATTTATCTAAATTAAGAATGTAAGAGCTTCAGTATAGTGACCTGGAAAAGTATTGTCATCAATTTAATTGTGAGATCAATATCGTTTCTGGTGACGAAAAAATGTGTAGTAACCACATGTATAGTATATATGGCCTCTCTTTCATGAATTAAATATTTTATCTTTTTCAGCAGATATTTCATAACTTTAAATAAATAATGTATTTTCTTAAAAATTTCGATTTTTTAATAAACCTTGTCCATTACATATATATTTACAAACAGACACTTTTTCTATACCTGATTAATTTTCTACCCAACACAGTTCGTCCCAGCGGCCTATACTATGTGCTGTAAATGTAAAAAGATTAAAAAGTTGCATTATATGGAAAAATAATAAGCAATGAAGTAGTCCCAGACAATCAAAGCAGTACTCATTAATTATAATGATAAGTTAGTAATTAAGTAATATAAGCCCTTGCTGCGAAGTAATAATTATTTTTTTGAAAAAAGTTTCGATTATTAAATAATCCAAAAGAAACTGAAGATAATTATGTATTAATCGAAACATTTTTCAAAAATATAATAATTACTTCGCAGCAAGGCTTATTTTGTTATTCACTTATCTGATATATTAATTTATGTTTTTAGCAAGGAATCATCGTTTTATAATTATACTATTAATTATAATGGGTAACATACATCTTAAATTGTTTTTTCCAAACACCAAGAAATACAGTCTTCCATTATTCGAAGTTGTCTTTAAATTTACTCATTCAATTGATGTAGAGTGATATCCAGTGGGTGTAAATTCTGTATTTCATTCAAAATTGATGTAAATGAATGTATTCGATTATAATCAAGTTATTATGTTGCGATCAGTATTCATTTATGATTGAACACGAGGAGCTAGGTCGAGTGGCTAATTCCTATCTACAATTTATAAAACAATATAAAACAATAATTTTCTGGTCACAACATTAATTCATCAATAAAAAGTGAGATAAACTTCTGATGCAAGTAAAGATCCAATTTAAAAGGCAGATAATTAAAATAAAATGATTAATATCTTAAAAAATTAACAGAAGTATTTCAACTTTGAACAAATGCAATTTTTACTCCAATTTGAAATAGATGATACAATAGCACCATCTATAATACCAATAGCAGTGACGAGCGCAGGTATGACTACAACATCAGTAGTTACAAAAGAAGGGTTTAACCCTACCCCATACATCAATGCCTAAACAGAAAATAAATATTTCCTTAAACAGATATTTATAAGTTACAGCTTTAACTAACAAAACCATTTTCGAAGAAAATCGCGATCATCAAAAATAATATAAGAAATTTCATAATCTATAATAAATAAGTAACAAACATTTTGATCAATTTAAGCAAAATATAAAATTACAACTTTTTAGTATTTCCGAAAATGAAAATATATTTTATCCCATTTCCATTACATTTATACTAGTTTTTGCTGAGAATCCCATTTACGGATTAATTAGCATAAATTGTTTACAAAATATACAAAATAAGATTTTATACTATTTTTCATTAATCTGGAATTTGTGTTTATTTGTTGTTTTATGAAATTGAATATTTATTTGCAGCAAATCGAATTTGAAGAGAAAGTTTTTTTCAAATATCCAATGGAAAGGTTTTCACTGTAATTTATTTCACTTATTTCGCAAACATCGGCAGTCGGATAAAATCATCAGTTTCAGCCTAACAAAATCACGCACAACATTAAAATTTGAAAATTGTAATTTTACGTTTTGCCAAATTAATCATAATTTGTAATTAAGAGCCAAAATTGTCTTTCGACCATCTTAAAATTATCCCAACTCAAAATTTCTCAAAACTCAAATTCCATAAATAATATTTTCAAACTCAAAAATTTCCCAAATTTCAAAAATCTTTCAATGAATTTAAAAACTTAGAAACATTTTATCCAATTTGATTGGTGAAAACAGTTAAATAAAATCTATTTTATATAATTAGATAAAAAACAATAAATACATAAAAATTAGGTTCAAAATATCATTTTAAAAATGTTGCATGAATCGACGATGTATTTATAAAAATTGATTATGAATTGTTTAACAAATAATTAAAAATTTAACTAATTTTAATAAAATAAGTAAGAATTTCACTTATCATGTATTTATTTATAAACTAACATATATATATATATATATATATATATGTGTGTGTGTATGTGTGTGTGTGTGTGTTTCAAACATGAAATCTACTATGATTTGCAATAAATATTGACTTTTTAAAACAATATTTTTACTCTTAAAGTTTTAAAAATATATATCTAGATATTTATAAAAACACTATAGTTATTTATTGATAACCATAACAGATATTGCTATCAATTTACATCAAACATGATTTTTAAAAATACAAAGAAAATTAATTATGTTTTAAAATATATATATATATTTAATACTCTAAGTTGAGCAAAATAACTTATTCAATAGTAAGATATACGTAAATAATATTATACTTAAAATTATTTTACTTTAGTTATCTATGGTTTTGTTTAATTTACCATAATAACCACATAACAACCATAATAACAACTACTTGTAAATTGGCTATGGTTTTATTAAATTTAACTAAATTAACACATTTCAAACATGTATACCTAAATTTCTTTTGCATTTGACGTGCTTCTTGAAAATTGCTAGGTATTTCTAACTAAATATCAATAAAATTGGTTAATAATACCTAAATATCAATTTATTTAAAACCGGCTTAGATAAATATTCCTTTGATTTACTAAATCTATCCAAAATGATAATGTATTTCTAATAAATATTCGTAGATTGTTGATGAAATTTCATAAATGGTATACAAAATATTTATTTATTTCTATCAAAATATATGTATTGTCTAAGAAATTGTAATTTAATGTTATATAAATGTTTTCTGGACCTGATTTCCGTAATATATCAATTAGGTGTATATTCGATAAAACTTTCAAAATACAAATTTATCACAAAAATACTTTAAATGCAAATAAATTATATAAAAACTCTGATTGATATATCTTTTAATATATATAGAAATGAAATATATATTTAAATCTATTAATGTTAGGTTAAATATTTAATTAAATATTTGACTAAATAATTGATAATTAATATAATTATGTATTATGATTTTATTTGAAATAATATTTTATCAAATATGGTGCTCCAAAAGTTGTTAAAAATAAAATAAATCCACTATAAATATTTAATTCAATGTTAATTAACAGGATATTCTAAACTTTTTAACATTTTATGTAAAGTACATAAATAAAGCGTTTTTAATATTTTATTTAAATATTGTTTTCTTTCTTTGGTTGACATTATTGAATATGTCTTATCAAGGTTTCTTAGCGTAGTTGACTGAAACTACTTTCAGAATTATTATTTTGAAGAATAATGAAAACTAGGGTAGCCAGATTTTCACCACTGCAAACGGAGAAAACTAATTTTAAAAATTAAAAATTATACCATAACTTCAGCAGGTTAAGTACACAATTAAAAAAATAACTTAAAATTAATAACATAATAAGGAACCTTAAAATAAAAATATTCGTTTCACATTTTAAAAAAGAAAATCAAAAATAAATAAATTTTTTAACATAAAAAAAACATAAAATCCGGGACAATTCCGGAAAACCCGGACGCTCGGCAACCTTATGTAAACACACTTGTCAGTTTAATATTCAGGGTCTAGTTGAATAGCCTTATCACAACTATACCATTTATACATTAAATATCATAAATATCATGTGCAACAAGAGCAATGTGGGCAGCAAATGGAAGTACCTGAAAGTAAAATTGAAATAGAAATCAATATACTTACAGATTTAAGAACTAGATTGATCGTAATTCTAAGCAAAATCATTGAAATAGAGCATTCTTGTTTTAGACCATGTTGTTGGGTTTTAATAAATGAAATAATAATATTCAGCATATATGATTCCACATTCTCGATAAAATAAGAAACAATACTCCCAACATATATTTGATTTTATCACAAATTATACACCAAAATTGTAAGCAAAATTATTACAACGAGCAACAATATGCGTTATGATAAATTGATGAGTCACTCTGAGTGTTTGGCTTAGGGGTTAATAATTTAATCCTGCTCTGACTTTAGCTAATAAATACTACTTTATAATTTCCTTAATTTTCTACTTGAATAAATCTCTTTCTACACAATACCCTATTCTCAGGTTTTTTTTATCAGTACCTGAGGTGAAATGCCAATTATTTCGAAGTTAAAGTCAGCTAATATAGTTTGAATATTCCCATTGATAAATGGTGTTTTCACTAAGTCATATCCGTTTGGCAATCTTTAACTCGACTTTTTCATATTTTCGATGACGACGGAAATTATTTTTTGTTTTATCGTGCGTCTTCCTTGTGAAAATATTTCCCCGTTTTCTCATTACTCATGTCGTCATGATAATGGGTCTTTGAGTTTTGTTTTAATGACTTTCCTTATTTCCTCAAATCGGATTTTTATTAATTAATGAACTATTTAATTAACGAATTTATGTTTTTCTACATTACTTACAAAAAGGCCCGCTAAACCACCGACCCGCTGGGACAAAGACATATACACCCTGGTTGGCAATTTTTTCCAAAGTTTAAAAGTACAAAATTTTAAAGTACAAATACATTGACTTATTCAAGATTTTGGATGTGTCATTATAATTTTCAAGGTCATTTGAACAAAGACTATGACTCATGAAAAAATTCAAGGTCATTCAAAATTTCTCATGTTTATATTTTTTAAGATAAAATATATATATTTTAAGGTCGAGGTCATATTTTGAAAGGTCAAGGATCGCAATTAAAAAAAGTTGAGAAACGCTGTTTGAGAGAATGCATCTTTTTACAGTATATATTATTTTTCCGAATTGCTTTGTGATAAACTTGATGCAGGAATTCATTTGACTGAATCTATAAGAAATTCTAATTTGTAATATTTATGTTTGAAATGGTCTCGGTTGAAATTTATCAGTTGTTTTGAATTTCAATTGTTTTACTAAAATCAGATGAGAAAATAATTTTTAGTGAAATTATAAAAATTGACCTTTTCCTCATTGTAAAGTTTTTTTATAATAAGAACATTTCCACAAAAGGTTCCGAATCGCGTTTTTGAAATACTTATTTTTTCAACAACAGAAATTTTCATTGAATAATCAAAAATAACATGAAAAAATAAAATGAAATGTCGGTCAAAAGTCAGAAATGAGTTCGTGAAAATGTTTAATTTATTCAGAAACCTTTAATTGAGGAAAATTCATGAAAAAATTAATAAAAATTACTTTAATTCATAATTTTAGTGTAAAAATTATATTAGATAAAAGTCTCAAGACAAGAAGGATTTCATGAAGTAGTGCAATTTGACATCAGCGGAAATAGACATCGCAATTCGTTGTTTCATAACATTTCAGGTTTGTTTGATTTTTTTTAATTTTTCAATTTAGTTTTCTTTTGCACAAAAATATTATTATAAATCTAAAAATTAAAATTTATATTGTTATATAATTGTTTATAGTTATTAAAGACATTGGTGTTGGATAGCAGACCTGACATGGAAAATTACTAATAATGATTGATGACAATTAGGCCATATAAATAAGAAAAGAAAATTTGGTGAAAACTACAATAGTGCGTAATAAAGGTAAAACAAGCCGCAAAAATAAAGGTAAATCTAAACTATCAAAGAGCGTGGATTATTATTATTATTTGTTTTTCTTTTCTTTTTTGTAATATTATTATTATTTTTAATATTATTAGTATTAGTATTAGTATTATTAATATTATTATTATTATTACTATCACTAAATGGTAATTTAAAAAATATTTTCAATAATTTTCCAAATTGGTCGAAAAGACTGGTTTCTTCTTTATATCCTTGAATTCTTTTTTTAATCACGAAATGTTCGTTTTCTTTTTTATTTTCATAAGTACATTCTTTTTCACAATTCATAAAAGTGAATTCTTCATTAAAACTATTATCTTTGTTGATTGCTTGTAATAACTCTGTTATATTTTTTCGATCAATTTCTCCAATTTCACCAACTTTCATATTATATAGGCTTTGTTTCAATGTTGTTGGTTACTATCAAAATTTATGAATAATATTACTTTTAATGAAAATACTTACTCTAAATGAATATATGATTGGAAATTTTTAATATTCCATTGAATATTGTAAATACATCACTGGTAAATTTCACTGGTAAGATTTTCAAAATAAAATTAACCAATAAATTTCATTTATTCATTGTGTGTAAAATTATTTTAATGATTTATTTTAATGATTTATTTTAATGATTTTTAATAATTTATTTTAATGATTTTATGATTATATATTTATATTTTTCTTTTACTATAACAGGTAACCTTTACCCAAATTTTTGCAATTCCCCACAACATGATAGAAATTGTGATACGATCACATCACCTATTTTATTTGTCTCACGTGTAAAACCACCTATAAAATGAATTTTACCGACTTTTATTTAAACTATAAGGAAAATTTAACACAGTTTAACTGCAAGAGAAAATATATTTTGAAATTACCATTGAGTGATAGTAATAATAATAATAATATTAATAATAATAATAATAATAATAATAAATAATAATAATAACACTAATACTAATAATAATAATATTAATATTACAAAAAAAGAAAAGAAAAACAAATAATAATAATAATAATCCACGCTCTTTGAAAGTTCCTAAAACTATAGATAATATTATACTTTCTGACTCTGACGAATCAAAGATGGTTGATGAAATAATAATCATTTCTGATTCAGATGATGATCTTTTATGTTTCCTGTTGATATTCCTTCTGCTATTGTTAATCAATATGGTAGCTTGATAGCACCTATTGTTAATTTTGATTTAAATCAATCACATGCCATTGTTAGAATGGATGTTTCGAATTTAAATTTAAAGTTAATTACAGTACCCACACAGTTAATTAATAAATTAAATAATTTTATCAATCAAATGGGATTTGTTAAGATTCAATTTTGTATTGATGTAGAGTTTGAAAGTGATGGAGAATTTCAATCTCTCATCATTTCAAACTCTGCTAGAATAATGAATGATTCATTTTTAGATGAAGGTGCTACTTTTCTTGACGAAAAAATAACATTAATTTAATGATAAATGTAGTAACTGGGATATAAATAAAATAAAAGAAATTCATTTTGTTCTAACCAAGTTTCCACAAATAAATCGGTTGAGTGGTCATGGATTTATTCCAACACCGTTATCATTAATTAATAAACATTGTACTGTAAATGTTGTTAATTCTGATAATTTATGCTTCATTTACAGTATTTTAGGTATTTTAAATTATGAAAATTTAAGTAACCATCAAAGAAATTAAACCTTTACCTACAAAACAGCTGAACTTGACTTTCCACCTTTGGATTTTCCTATGATACTTTGTGACATTTGAAAAATTTAAAGCTAAAAATCCAAATCTTTCAATTAATGTCCTTACGTATGATGAACATAATTTAATTAATGATTTTTCTAACCCTGAAGTTTCCAAACACCCATATGTCGAAATAATTCATCGTTCTAAAGTTGTTGGGGGACAACCTATTAATTTAATTTTATTAGAAAGCTTGATTCCTATCATTATATTGCTGTTACTAAATTAGATAAAAATTATAGGAATCATTATTTTACTGATACTAGAGTTCAAAGTATATGGTGTCATCGATGTCTAAATGTTCTTCGCAATATAATTTCATTAAATAAACATAAAGGGTTGTGTGATAGAAATCAATGAGGCACAACTCTTTATACATTAATTTTAAATAAAAACTTGGAATTTAAGAATTGGGCTAAAACTGTAACTCCTCCTTTCGTCCTTTACGTTGAATTTGAGGCTATCTTACCTTCAGATGACATACATTTTCAAAAACATATGCCGATTTCGGCCGGTTTACTTTAAATTAACAATTTTACAGGTGAAAAATCATGTAAGAGTTTCCTGGGTGATGATTGTTTAGTTAATTTTCTACAAGAAATAAATAATATTTCAATTAATACTGTTTTACCCTTTTATCAAGATAATTATATAAAGAAAATATTATTAACAGACTCAGACATTCTTTCGTTTTCTTTAGAAACTTGTTGTTATTTATGTAATAAGATTTTATCAGTACCAGTTAGGGACCATGATCACTTTACTGGAAAATATTTAGGAGCAGCTTGTTCAAAATGTAATATTTCTCGACAAATAAAGTTTGAATTTCAATTTGTTTTTCATAATTTGAGAGGGTATGATCTTCACCATATCCTCAAGTATGGTATGAGTGATTTTAATACGTGGAAAATAAGTTGTATTCCTGTAACAAATGAAAGGTTTCTTTCTTTGTCGGCAAGAATCAATGGATTTACTGTAAAATTCATTGATTCTTGTCAATTTATTAAGTAATGCAGTTAAAACATTGACAACTCTTCCTTTAACTCGTTCGGAATTTGTAGGTAGTATTATCGATACTAAAGGCATTTTCCCTTATAACTTTGCAACTTCTCAAGACGCTTTAGAAACTACATATGAACTTCCACCGATTTTGGAAAATGTAACTTAAGCCGAATATAGTAAGGCTCAATCTATTTGGGAAGAAACCAATTATAACTCTTTACTAAATTATATGATGGTTTACCTCAAACTAGATGTTTTTCTTTTGGCTGATTTTTTCCAGCAATTTCGTTCAAAGTCCTTAGCTCATAACCGATTGGAACCACTTAGCTTTTATGGAATTCCCGGTATGTCTTGGGCATCGGCTCTTATGACTCTTGACGAACCAATTGAACTTTTCACTGACATGGAGATGTATAATTTTTCGAAGATGCAATCCGTTGTGGATTACCATTTGTTAATAAACATCACGTAGTATCTGATGACAACACCGAACTGCTTTACATTGACATCAATAATCTCTAGGGTTGGGCTTTAAGTCAACTATTAGCATATTGAGATTTTGAATTGGTTACTGATACTAATCAATTAAATAATTTAATTAGTTTTATGAATAAGGATCTTGAATCACTGTCATTTGCTGTTACCTTTGAAGTAGATTTAGAAATACCAACATTTCTTCATTATAGATGTAATGATTTTCCAATAGCTGCTGAAATCATTTGCGCTCCGGGTTCTAAGTTTGAGAAGTTAATGTTAGTAGTTAGAAATGTCACCGCTAGACCATGTCACCGCTGGACCACATACCCCCTCCCCCACCCCAAGGAAAAAATTTTTTCGCGCTAAGTCCAAAAGTACAAATTTTTTAAAAGTACAAAAATTTTTTAAACAAAGACAATGACTCATTCAAGGTCATTGGATGACTTATAAAAATTTTAAAACAAAGACCATGACTCATTCAAGGTCATTTGATGACTCATCAAATTTTATCAAGGTCATTGGATGACTCATCAACAATTTTTAAACAAAGACCATGACTCACTCAATGTCATTGGATGACTCATCATATTTTTCAAGGTCATTGGATGACTCGTCAAAAATTTTAAAACAAAGACCATGACTCATTCAATGTCATTAGATGACTAATCATATTTTTTCAAGGTCATTAGATGGCTCATCATATTTTTCAAGGTCATTGAAACAAAGACCATGACTCATATAAAAAAAATTTTTTTTTAATTTTTTCTGTTTAAAAGTACACGATTTCCTTTGTCACCGCTGGACCAAATTTTTTCAAAATTTTTTCTGTTGAAAAGTACAAATTTTTTCAAAGTAATTTAAAAGTAGGTCAAGGTCATTCAAAAAAAATTTTTTTTATTTTTCAAAATTTTTTCTATGTTGAAAAGTACATATATTTTCAAGGTCATTCAAAAATAAGTAGTATAAATTTTGTATATTTAATTTTATTATTATTTTTTATAAATATTATTATTTTTAAAAATATTATTATTTTTATGATTGTACTACTTACTTTTATAAGTAGTATATATATATATATATATATATTTTAATTAAATTAAATTTTATTATTATTTTTTATAAATATTATTATTATTAAAAATATTATTATTTTTATTATTGTACTACTTACTTTTCTAAGTAGTATATATATATATATATATATATTTTAATTATTATTTTTATTATTATTATTATTATTATTATTATTACTATTTTTATTACCATATTTTATTGGTAATTCGCCACCACTTTGGCTACCACAATACATACTAATAATATCGTTATTGGCCATCTTATTTACGAAAATGTAATGTCAAATGAGTTTTTGTATCTTTACTAAATTCAATAAATTTACCGCTATCATCACGAATATTTATTTCTATATTGTTTATACATGATGTTTATACCGGTAAGTACATGGGATTATCGATATTTATATTGACAACTTCATCCTGGTCATGTTTATCAACCCAAACAGATTTCAATAGAGGAACCAAAGAATCACCAACAATTATAGGATTGATAATGTTAGTATATATGAACATTTGTCTATGAAGTTTTATTATTTTTGGTTTGCGTACACCAAAAGCACTTGCCCGATATGTTTGCTTATCTAATCCCAATGTATTAGCCAAATTTTTATCAAATGTAACTTCACAAATTTTATTATTCAGACTGAATTTACATAATCCATCTTTAACAAATTCAATAGTTTTAAATATATGTAAACAATTTAATGAAATATATTTATGTAATTCTTCAAGGGTTTCAATATATAAATCATTAGTAAACGTAAATGTATCTTCCACCTCTTTAATATATGATACAGATATTTTGATGTTTTCATTCACAGGACCGACATCGATAAATGTTTTAAAACGTATTTGGTATTCAGTACCAGGAACAACAATGTTAAGCTTATCATTATTCATTTGCTTGGCATCCTCAATACTTTCAAACTTTATTGTAAATGGGCTAAAATCACAAATAACATTTAATCCATTTTTAAAAAACATGCCACTATTTTCATCTAAATTCTGATTCGGAATATGACAATATCGATCAATATTATTGATTGTGAAAATACCACTTCATGTTTTGGGAACACGTTTCTTGAATCCGATTTTACAATGACTATAAAATGGGAATGTATTGTCTACAAATGAAAAGTCTTGCAAAGCAACTTCCCAATTTCTATGTAAATACATAGGATTTTGAAGATTAACCATAAATTTACTCGCTTGATTTTCTGGATGGATTAGTGGGCAACTATTACTCGGTAAAATTGTATAGAAACTCATTTTACTAGGTCTTTTGATGATATCCATGAGGGTTTTTGATATCCATGCCATTTGACATAGTATTGTTTATCCTTACCCACCATTTTAGTTTTCAATATTTTCTGAATTCTGAACACTGTAGGTTTGGAAATAACTTGTAATTACTGTTCATAGAATTTCCCTTGTAGTAAATTGTTATCACTATCTTTAATAACATACATTACAGGACTCTGTTTAGTATTAATTTTAGTAATTTGAAATACCTCATCACTCCAATTACTATCAAAATTTTTGATGAAATGTGAAGCAGATATTTTACTAATTCTAACGTGATCACCAACTTTATATTTTGGTTTTGTAATAGGAACTTTTTAGACCGTACTGGTGTTTTTGAGCTGATATCAACGGGTCTCAAACCATTCAGACCTCGATGTGATGAATTATTATAACTAACAAGTATTTTCGGTAATACATTTATCCATATTTAATTACCTTGATGCACGAAATATTTCTTCAATATATCCCTCAGTGTCCTGTTAAATCTTTCAACATGTGTGGCTTTGTATTGAGAATGTACAGAATAATGATTTATTTTGAGACGATCCAGGATTTGCTTAACTTTACTATTGTAAAACTTCTTGCCTATAATAATAATAATAATAATAATAATAATAATAATAATAATACCTAAATCGGTTTGCAAATTGTCTGGATGTCCATTTTTAAACATTGATTTTATTGCTTTAGATATTTCCTCTGCAGATTTTGTCTTTATTGGTACACCTCGGGCAAAACGACTGAAAACATCGATACACGTTAAAATATATTTATAACCCTTGTTAATTTTCGAATACGGTATCATCTCCATCAAATCCATTTGCCATAAATCATTAATACCGAATGTCATATAAGCTCTCGTTGGAAATCTTTTCCGCATCGGTTTGTTTAAACTGTACGCAAGCTGATCTGACAACCAATTTTGCGTTTCCTTTTTCGAATTTGGGACTCTTTTCTTTAACTTTGCCACTCCACCGAAACCTGCCTCGTCTTCTGGGTTCGTCCAAATCTTCTCCATTACAACAAGATGATTTATATTTTTATTTAACATTAGGTAATGATTGCCCCATCGTTTATTGTGATAATAATGATAATGCTAATAGTAACATTGCTCCAATAAAACCACCTTGTTGTTTATATATGATTTTTCTCATTTGCTTACGATTTTTATTATTTACTAGTGATAACAACGGCTTACGATATTTATTCAATACTAGTTTTTTAGAATTACTGATTTTAATTTTACCTCTAACTACTTTTAATAGAATTTTGAGTAAATCATCGACAACAAAAGTTGAAAATGATTGTAAAATAGACATTATTTTCATACTCGAAGCCTTTAACAATGCATTAAAATATGGGAAACTCCTATGATTTTTTACAATTTTAACTTTTTTCTTACTCTTTTTAATAATGTTTTTCGAAATTAGATTCATTGCAGGGTAATTCTCGGTTATTAGCTTTTTAGATGGTATAACTAGTTTTTGGTATAGTTTTTGGCTTCTTTTTAATACTTTGTCTAAGTTTTTGGATATTTTTAAGCCTGGATTTCATAAACATTTTTACATGTTAAAGTTTTCAACTTTGTTTATATACCATGGCACCTTCTTTATTGAAAATATCTGTTTTTACCCGTAAATCATCGTTACATTGTTGTGTGAAATCAAGAAATATATATCCATGTGGTGATTTTGTAGCATCTTGAAATGCACTGATGAGAAAATTACGATTATTAGAGTATGCTTGTCGAGCAAGAAAATCAATAACTGTTGCATCTCAAAGTTTCTTGAAAATAACTAAATATTGAACATTTAAATTCCTTGTTCGATGTGCGCCACCCTGATGAAATAGATTTTGAGTAATAAAGATCACAGTAACACCAACATGTCTACTGATTTTTGTGAATAAATTATTAAAATCCTTTTCTTTATTAGCTTCCTGATACAAATCATCAATAATGATGACATCACCTTTCCTTAAACGACTTGACCAGTTTTTATCGAAACCCTTTACTATTTTCATGTTTTTCAATTTACAGAAATTATCCTGAGTTAATCCATGTTCTTCATCTGCACCCCTATGCCAATAAATCTTGTTGAATTTGGTTTGAAATAAATTAGATTTCAGTAATTTACACACAAACATAGTTTTACCACTACCACTTGGGCCAACGATTTGATATACAGCATCCTTTCTTAATTCCATTAGTAATTTGTATAATTATAGATTTTTGTTTATATACCATGGATATGGGACAATCTATCAATCTATACAGCATGTCAACAAAATGTCTTTGTATGTTCGAGCCAGAATTATTTCCTGTATTGAGGCTTTTAAAATACAACCCAATGTGTGTTAACGTGATTGCTAGTGGCAAAATAGTCATATTAGGGTTGCGAAATCTAGAGTACAAAAATATTGTTTGTGACATACAAAATGAAATCACCGGATTGGTCGATATCTGATTGGTTAATGATTGATTAAAACAAATTGCTTATTCATTTTATTTCATTTTTAAAATGTAAAATATTATGATGACGAGCACAAAATTAAGCAAAAAAGAAATCGAAAATTATGGTTAATTTATTATTTATTAATATTATTATCTTTGTTTCCAGATAAATATCAGGCCGTATTACTGGAAAGGTTATTCTTCTTCTATCCTCAACTCAGAGCAATAGCCAAAGACCAGCCTGAATCAGTAATTCCAGATTTGGTCTATACAACCACCAACATATGGATTTTTAACATATTAGATCAAGCTCTATGGGATATTAAGCTTGACAGAAGACCGAAGGAGATGGAACACGAATACCCTTGTATTCTGGGTTGTAGCTGCTGCGATTTTCGATACCAGCGCTATGTGCCTGGCAAAATCAGTTAGGAAATCGTCTAAATATCAACTTTTTAGAAAATAAATGTTTTGAATTTTATTTTTGTTTTGTTTTGTTAGTGTTGGTAATAATAATAATAATAGTTTTATTTTTGTTGTTTTGTTAGTGTTGGTAATAATATTAATAATAGTAATAGTTTTATTTTTGTTAGTTTTATTTTGGTAATAATAGTAATAATAGTAATAATAGTAATAATAATAGTAATAAAAATAATAATAATAATACATTTTATATAGATGATATGTGTAAAATCATATATGTCAACTCAAAGGGTTAATTTACATACAGTCACGCACTTAACATGCAATTATCATGCACTTATCATGCATGATTCTGATTGGTTAATCAGTATCTGTCAAGGGTATAAAAGTGCGTCACCACCTTATAGAGATCATAAATCAAACATGACCAAGAAAATAAGCGTCCAACCAGTTCAGATGTTCCACAATTATAAAATGTATTTTTTAAAGGAGCCTATCAATATGCAATTGGCAAATCCGGTCAAACTCAATAAGACTCAATTTCAATCTCTTTCTGGGACTCTCTCAATGTTAGATATCAAGGATATTGATAATACGTTCAAAAAGATGAATTCCAATTTAAAATCCAATGAAAATGCTTTCTTCACGAGTCAATATACCAAATATTATGATGCATTTACAGAAATTGGATTCAAAGAACAGGAAAACTGGTATATAACAATAACAATCCAAGGATATAAAGCAGATCAAAACGATGTGCTTTCTCCAATCTGGAAAATTGTTACTGCTAGACTTTCACAGTTATTTTAGTGTTTAGTGTTTTATAAATGTATTAATGTTTCTTTGTTATTCTATAAACAAAATTATAATTAGTTTTAAAATAGTTTTAAAATGATGTCTGAAAAAGGTAAAATATAAAATATAAAATAATTAATTAATTTTGGTTTAGAATATTTAATAAACTTTTTGTTTGATAAACTTGAAGAAATAACCGGTGTAAAAATTAGAGATATGTTGACTCTAGTTGAGGCATTGAGTAAAGAAGATTCATGTTCAGAATGTCAGAGTGACGATACTGAAATTGTTAATAATGGAGATACTGAAATTATTAATGATTCTGAAGAAATTATTGATGATACTGAAGATACTGAAGAAAATATATATGATACTGAAGATACTACCGAAATTAATAAAGATGAGCCTACCGAATTTAAGAATTGTATTGAACATGTTATAGAAAATATTATGATAGAATCTTGTGGTGATGAAGAATGAACATGTAATAATCAATAAATCTTTAAAAGTGTAGTTTTTAATTAATAAGAGTAATAATAGTAATAGTAATAAAAATAGTAATGTGTTTTTTTTGTATAGAGTTTTTATTAATTATAGTAATAATATTAATAATAATAATAATAAATATAATAATAATAATAATAATAATAATAATATTAATAATAATAATAAAAATGGTAAAAATAATAATAATAAAAATAATAAAAATAGTAATAATAATAATAATAATAATAATATAAAATAATAATTAAAATATATATATATATATATATATACATATATATATATATATACTACTTATAAAAGTAAGTAGTACAATAATAAAAATAATAATATTTTTAAAAATAATAATATTTATAAAAAATAATAATAAAATTAAATTTACAAAATATATACTACTTAAAAAATTGAGTAGATATATTATAATTAAAAAATGATTAAAAAATCCGTGACCTTGAAAAATATATATACTTTTCAACATAGAAAAAATTTTGAAAAAAAAAATTTTTTTTTGAATGACCTTGACCTACTTTTAAATGACCTTGAAAAAATTTGTACTTTTCAACATAGAAAAAATTTTGAAAAAATTTTGAAAAATATTCTCTTTTTTGGTCCAGCGGTGACATAGGAAATCGTGTACTTTTAAACAGAAAAATTTTTGAAAAAACAAGTTTGTATGAGTCATGGTCTTTGTTTCAATGACCTTGAAAAATATGATGAGTCATCCAATGACCTTGAAAAATATGATGAGTCATCCAATGACCTTGAGTGAGTCATGGCCTTTGTTTTAAAGTTTTGATGAGTCATCCAATGACCTTGAATGAGTCATGGTCTATGTTTGAAATTTTTGATGAGTCATCCAATCACCTTGAATGAGTCATTGTCTTTGTTTAAAAAAATTTTTGTACTTTTAAAAAAATTTGTACTTTTGGACTTAGCGCGAAAAATTTTTTTTCCGGGGGGGTGGGGGAGGGGGTATGTGGTCCAGCGGTGACATGGTCTAGCGGTGACATATCTAACTACTAATGTTAACACATTATCCAAAGAAGAATTATGTTGTTCATTGGAGACTTTTGCAGCTTTTTGTTTCTTTACAAATTAAAATTACACATATACATAGACCCATTAAATATATTCAAAATTCAATATTTAAAAAGTATATAGACATTAACACACAACTTAGAGCTCAATCAACCAATGACTTAGATAAAAACTATTATAAACTTTTAAATAATAGCCTTAGAATGTATCAATTACAATATATAGAGTTAGAAAAATATTGAAAAGAATTCACTTGTGAAATTAATATAGTTGCTAGGGACACCGATTCCTTTTTTCTGGAAATTAAGAATTGTAAGTTAGACATTCTTTTATATTCCATTCCTAAACTCAGTACAAAGTGTTTTCAACAAAATTAAGTCAAGCATAAGGAAGACTACTTCGAAGTAAAAAGGTATTCAGTTCTATGTCCTTCCAAAGCTTTGATCTATTCAATAATGCTTTGGAAATCGAACTGCGAAAAGATTATAAAAATATAAAAAGTTATTTCTTCCACAAATAACAGTAAGAAGGGAAACTTTGGTAAATAATGAATTTTATTTTAATAAATTTTAGTTTTAAAGTTATCTGCCTTACACTTAATTTAAAAATAAATCCATTGACATAAATTGATATAAATTCATAAAAATTTAAAGAGAATTAATTACCAATACAGTACTAATTTATACACCTTGTTTCGTTATGATGTATAAATGGAATATTAAAACCTTATTTTTCTATAAAGTTTATGTCTCTTATAACGCTAATTTCTACTACTACTACGCAGCCTTTCCTGAAAGCGTATCTATTGCGTTGTGAAAGAGTCGGATGTATTGTCATTTTTATTTATATAGTTGCTTTTATTAAACTTATGTGTATTTAATTTCATCAATATTTGTTATATTTAAATAACATTATTGTTAAATGATGTAAATTACCCAAACATACGTATTTTATTCTTCTCTTTTGCGTCTTACCTCTCTCATTTATTTGAGTAATTGAGTAAAAACAAAAATAATAATACATGTAGATAATAAATGACAATTATATAAATTCTGATTTTAGGTAGATTGATTTAAAATTTATTTTTTGCGTATAATTAATAATTAGCTTATTTTTATGCAAACATTTAATTAGTCAAGTTCATGATATAATTTACTAATGATTAATTAATGCATACATTAAGATATTTTTAATTTTAAACCAATGAAATCTCTAGAAAAGAAACGAAAAAGACATGATTTCAGCATCGAAACAAAAAAAAGATAATGGAAGATGCATTCAGAAAACATGCAAATCAGCGATCACTGGCAAGAAAGTATATTGTTTCGTTATGATGTATAAATGGAATATTAAAAAAGAAGATCATAGGTGATGTTGAAATAAATTTGGTATGATGTTTCCATTGAAACTATTAAGCATTGTTTTTGTAAGGCGGAATTCTTACAAAAGGAATATTTGAGTAGAGAGGTGACAATTGAAGCAGTTGAAGATGAACTATTGGAATTTGAAAACAATTTTTAACACAAAAGAATCAAAAAGAAGAATCAAAAGAATCAAAAAAGAAGAATCAATCGAGGAAGATTTTACTGCATTTAATATTAGTGAAGCCAATGACTATGTTGTCGAAGATTTTGATGAAATAAAAGAAGAGAATCTACAGGAGGTAATAATTTTTATCCGACTAACAAAGAAGTAATTATTGCAGTTGAACTAATCGACTCTTGGATGGTATATAAATTCTCGAAATCAGTTAGCATGTTAAAGCCACTAATTGATGAAATAATTGGTTCAATCAATTATGTAGGACCGTTTTGTATATGACAATGGTAAATCGGCCTACTTACTTTGATATTGTCTTTATGCTGGCTGGATCATTATATACATTATTGATTAATGGAACGCATTTCGATATGCTATCAAGTTTTGGATGCTCTCAATTGGCGATCCTAATCTTCATTTTTGTGATAATCAATCCCGGCAGATTTTACATCTTTCCGGCTCTCTACTGATCTCGTCTACTCGGCTCCTATTGCGTCGAACGATAATTATTCGTGTCCAATTCGGGTTAAGTTTATCCATAAATTTTTATTTAAATTCGAATGCGAGATTATGGATCTATTATAATTTTGGAATCCCAGGTTAGTCATATCAACGACATTATTTTTGTGATTTAATAAAAGTTTTACGACATTTCGTGTCATTATCGTCGTGCAGTGAGATTTTATATTTTATTTCTTTTTATCAGGTGATTTCATGTTAAGTTTAGGCGGGTTTCTATCATGAACTGACGGTTTATCTTCTATTTATTATTATTTGGTGTTATTTCACGTTGATTTTATATCGTTATCATTTATGATTGTTAATAATTTATTTGATTCCACCTTTTTAGCATTACTGGCTGTTATTGTTACTGGTTAGCTTATATACTGATTTTTATAGTTTGATTAACTATCCTGTTTCGTTCACCTCAAGTTTTATGACAAGAGTTGATTTTAAACTTATTGTTAATTTGTTACCTTTACAAAAAATCAGGATCATACTTATTTAAATCCTATTTTGATTGCTCTTATCCTGAGTTTAGGATTTAATTTTGAAACTATTGGTTAATTTACTGTTTTCCTTAACGTTATTACTTTATATTCGTTGCACCAATTTTGCGCTTTTCTCACTCGCCATTCCTCAATTCAGCCTTAAGGTTAAGATTATGTTTAAATTAGGATTTTAATAGCGCTCAATGAGCAACTCGGTGTTAATGATTTTAAGCCGATGTGTAAGACAAATTTAAGTCAAAATTTCGGACGAACGAAGAAAATGGAACAGCCAAAAGACTACCTCCCTCATCTAACTAGCGCACCTATAAGAAAATATTGACGTTCGGCATCCGTCGTTTCTCACGACATGGACCTTCATGGGCACAGAATGATAGGTGGAACAAACCGATCTTACACAATCTGATAGTATGTCTGATTTTAATTACTTGTGGTATGTGATGGCTGTGGGCCGGAAATTTTCGACAGAAATAAATCAACCTAACCTTTGAAACATATAGTTTGTCATAAAACATTACAATACATGCATAAACACCACACTTGCAGAGGATACGCCCAAGCAAGGACTTGCTTGTAGTTCACTTGACTTCATATCGTGTAAGTTGAATCCAAACTCTTCGAGCGTTCTGCCTTCCGTAACTTTTCCCAAAGAAAAAGTGCTTAACAGCGTTTCACAATACAAAAGCGCCTTTCGGTTAAAAAGTGAAACAAATCGGTAATTATTTTCCGATTAGAAATATTTTATTTTTTACCAGCTTTTCCATTAAAATGCTACGTTTATAAATTGATCTATTTTCGGTCAACATTTCATGTTATATTGTTATGTTTGTGTTAATTTCGTGCTGATCTTGGTGCATTTTTGTTATTATTTTAATTTACTTTTATGGTTTTCATATTATATTTAATTGCATTTTCCTCACAGTTTAGGGCTAGTTATTTGATGTTCATAGGTCTGATTTTAAATCTGCGTGTTTGTTTGCGTGCTGTTTTCCGATCCATTTAAACCAATCCTTGTATTGGTCCAACAATTATATAAATTTCGAATTTAAGGAGATTGTTTAAAAATTCATTTTTTGCGTATAATTAATAATTAGCTTATTTTTATGCAAACATTTAATTAGTCAAGTTCGTGATATAGTTTACTAATGATTAATTAATGCATACATTAAGATTTTTTTTAATTTTCAACCAATGAAATCTCCAGAAAAGAAACGAAAAAGACATGATTTCAGCATCGAAACAAAAAAGGATAATCTAAGGTGCAGTCTGAAACCATGCAAATCGGCGATCACTGGCAAGAAAGTATACTGTTTCGTTAGGATGTATAAATGGAATATTAAAAAAGAAGATCATAGGTGATGCTGAAATAAATTTTTTACAAAGAAGGGAACTTTTTAAAACAGAAAAATTTGACCCAATGCTGTTCAAGTGGTTTAAGAGTAAGAGGATTCGAGGCTTTCTAGTTTCCGGTGCACTGTTTTAATCAAAAGCAATAAAAATGGCAGAAGAATTAAAAATTTTCGGATTTTGTGCATTCTTTGGCTAGTTGAATTTATTTCTGAAACACCACAAAATAAAATCTCACGTACTATCTGGGGAATCTGTCTTTGTTAATGGTGACATAATTTTGACATTTTTCAAAGAAAAGGGGTAGTTAGTTAAAAGATATAAAAACGAGGAAACTTTTAATTATGATGAAGGGTTTTGTTTTTTAAAGCAACACAACCAACATCATTAGTTCTTACTGAGAATGATTCCAAAACAGGTAGATTTCCGAAAGAACGAATTACAGTTTTGCTTTGCTGTAGTGTAACGAGGGAAAAACTTACGCCTATAATAATTGGATCCGGATTATATTCAGGATTCGAGTTGGATATTGTTTACAAAGCAAATAAAAAATCATGGATTACTTTGAATATATATGAGGAGTGGTTAATCCTTTTAAATCAAAAAATTTGGACAAACAATAGAAATATTTGGTTGGTTATAGATAATGCGACTGTTCTTACTGTTGAAATTTCCTTGTGAAATGTTGAATGTCTAAATCTACCAAAATACTAATAGCAAATCCCAGACACTTTATCAAAGAATAATTCGCTCATTTGAATCCAATTACAGAGTACTGTTCCTCGAAAAAAATACTTTGCATGAAGAATTTGATTATGTCGATGTTTTATCTAAGATAAATTTATTAATGTGCAAACATGATACATCATGTATGGTCTGATGTTTTCATTGAAACTATTAAGCATTGTTTTTGTAAGGCGGAATTCTTAGAAAAATAATATTTGAGTATAGAGAGGTGACAATTGAAACAGTTGAAGATGAATTATTGGAATTCGAAAACAATAGTCGAACGCAAGAAGAATCAATCGAAGAGGATTTTACTGCATTTATTATTAGTAAAGCTAATGTCCATGTTGTCAAAGATTTGGATTCAAAAAAAGAAGAAAATCCACAGGAGGGAATATTTTGTTATCCGACTAACAATAAAGTAATTTTTGCAGTTGATCTAATCGACTCTTGGATGGTAAATAATTCCTCTAAATCAGTTTACATGTTACAGCCAATAATTGATGAAATAATACGCAAAAGACGATCTAGCAAGTCTAAAATAACTGACTTTATGATTTAAATATAATTGGCATAATTTTGGAATTTCATATAAAAACAGTTTATATGTTTGAAAATTATTTTTTTATTGAAACTAAGTGTTTTTATTAGAATTAGTTGACTGTATATTTAAAATAAATCTCGATATAAAGTATTATTTAAGAGCCTGAATAATATTCTTATAGCTTTACTAAATCACAATCCATGACTAAAATTCACTTTTTTAAAGGATTTACTTACAAGCCATTTTAAAAATAGTTAATAGCCACTTTACATAATAACTGCAATTAGATGTTCATTCAAACTTCTATTATAGAAGTTATTAATGAACTGAAACGTGTGTAAATGAAATAAATCTTAAATGAAATTCATGAAAATCATTATACTGTAGTTTAACAATAAACAGCAGAACATATTGAACAACTTGACACTATATTAAGAGATACATTGAAAATGTAATTTGTGCATCAACGTAAACAAAATAAAATCATGTAATATAATTATTTATATAATTATTCCTCTCAGAGAAATTTAAAAGGTATAACAGTGTAAAATAATGTTTAACAATGAAAATACAACAAATCAGCACATTTCGATTCTTTTACAGCTTTGATAGTCATTGGAGTGATGGAATTTTTCAAGTTTCATAAATAATTAATGTGATTCAAGCGTATTAAGATTGTTTCGGTTAATTACAATTTTTATGTATTTTAAGCTGAAAATTGAATATTTCTGATGATTTATCTGAGTGATTTAATATCAATTTAAATAATTAAAAAAAATAATATCAGTTTATTAATAAAATGTTTAAAATTATATTTAATTATTCTTTGATAAATTTTTAAAATAAGTGGGTATAATTAGCTTTGATTAAAATTTAAATATATAATTCTTTAATTTTTACTTAAATGTTTTGAATTTGGAATTAAAACCTTACTTTTCTATGAAATTTATGTCTCTTATAACGCTATTTTCTACTACGTAGACTTTCCTGAAAATGTATTTATTCGGTTGTGAGAGAGTTGGATGTATTGTCATTTTTATTTATATAGTTGCTTTTATTAAATTTATGTGTATTTAATTTCATCAATGTTTGTTATATTTAAATAAAATTATTGTTAAATGATGTAAATTACCAAAACATACTTATTTTATTCTCCTATTTTGCATCTTACCTCTCTTTTTTATTTGAGTAATTGAGTAAAAACATTAATAATAAAACATTTCGAATAAATATACATTTTCGATTTGAAATGGTTTAATAAAGCCAAAATCTAACACACAATTAATAACATACCAATATATAATAACTCTATAAAAGATAAAAGGATTTTAATAATCCTGGGAATTCTCGGGATTCTCGGGATCTGAGGGAAAAAATTCCGGTTTCTCGGGAACAAAAAAAAGACGGGAATTGCATATCATTACATACCAAATTCATCAAATAGACAGTGGCGATCACCCTTAGATTATTTCGAAAGAATTTTTTTGCGGCTTTTACTTATTTGATAGAGACTCGAGAGTGTAGTATTTAAACTAATAAAGTATTTAAAACCTTAATTTGTTGATTAATTTAACAATTTATAACACAAAATCATTTTTACGATTTCTCGACTTCGCAAAACGATCAATCACGTTTTCAACATTTACTAGAATGTCTCTGTGTACATTAAGTAGGGCATCACATCACAATCGTCATTGACTATGTCTAATAAGCTGCTGTCATCTCTGTGGCCCTAAAGGGAATATCCAATGTCATTGATAAACCCAGCATTTGAAATCTGAATATGCTTGACTTTTTTCAGTGGTCACAGGCTCAGACACAGTTAAAATATTTCCATTTTTGGAAAAAAACACAGCTATATCTATTCAGCTGTCATTCCTGTTATGTTGTACGCTGTCTATGTGTCTATCATGTGGTTTTATTTTCTCTTGTTCAAAATGTTGAGTAGCAATGCTATTACTTGCCGATGTTGCCGCTGTTATTTACTCACTGTAGTTCCAGTAGTAACTTCAATAGAATAATAGGATAAGTTGTAGGTGTTTCTGTCATTATGATTTATTAATGTTCATATTAGATTTAATGAGTGCCCACTGGACTACTCGGTGTTAGTGATTTTTAGCCGATTGTTGTTTCAAATGTTATATCGATTTTATCGAAATTGAGTGCAAGAAAGTTGAGCCAAAAGTCACACTCTCGAGCTACCCCCTTTTGCTATTTAGTTCAATGATTTGACGTTCGAGCCCGTCATTATTCACGGCAAGGTCTCTCCTGGTCACGAGCTATTAGCGGATGAAACGCACTTGCAATTTGTTTTGGCTGTGGGCCGAAAAAATAAGGAAATAAATGTTACCACACAAATTGGGTAAAAGCTTCGATGCATAAAATTGTTTATTTGGCATTTCACGTTAGTAATCAGAAGTTCGATTCGCCACAAGCCATTTTATCAATAAATTCATATTCTCGAACTCATATAATTTTTCATAACACTCTTCACATAATTGCGTCATTTTACTTGCATATTCACAAACATCGTTCACGCTCACTTCGACAGTTTTCGATAGTTCCAAAATACAATTGTTCTCGAGTCTTGCTTTCTGAAGCTTGTGATCCAACACTGTTTTTTCTGTTAAAATACGTAAGAGTTTTTAAGGAGAAAAAGTGATCCCTCACAAGTGTTAAATATTGCAAAAATGAATTGGTATATATACCTGTTCTGTGACCCTAACCTGGCGTGTTAATTTTAGTGCGATGAAAAAAATTTCACCTTGAAGTTATTTGTGCTATCTAACTTTAATTTTTATTATTTTTTTAATTTAATTTGACAATTTATTTCTTAAATTTTTAATTATATTTAATCAGTCAAAATATTTTATTTTAATTCATTTAATTCAATAATTTTTCATCTTTACATGAATTGTCATTTTTCGGTCAAATCTTTGTGTTATTCTGTTATTTTTATGTTAATTTCGTGCCGATCTTGGTGCGCTTTGTTATTATTTTTATGTTTTTTATTTTATATTTTAATTATATCTGTTGGGGTTGTCGGTGAATTCGAATAGGAATTATTGTCAATCTGACTCCAAGCGTGCTTTTGAACAACAGTAACGAACTCCAAACGATATAAACTTTATTGATTAATACACTTTATCTCCACTTTAAAGTGACACAACGAATTATCAATCAATCACAATTTTGGTGCTTATTACGACACTTTCGGATCAATTGGCTTTACAATCATCTGACTACTGTAGTGATTTAGTTGCTTTGATCTTGCTTAATTTCTGTTTCAAATTTCTGTTTAATTTCTTTTTGTCTTTCTTTGTCTTCTGCAATTTTTTGTCTCCTGCAAATTTATTGTCCTCCGTTTCCAATTACGCTTCCTTTATATACGCCATCATCCAATAACACTTACTGATGTCAAATAGATTTTTCTGATATCTTTTAACGCTAATTCCTTTTTTTAGAGATGCCCTTTCCGGATTCCCAAACAATATTTCTTCCCTTATCTTGAAAGGGCTTTCGAGATAACGTGCAAATTTTGCTTTTGTTTTTGTTTTCGAAAATTTGCACTTGTTAATTATAAATGACCTTCTTTGATTTAATTATCGGTTTTTATTGATTTTCTCTTATTTCTTTCTCGTTGTTCAATCTTCTTTCTTTATTCTTTCTACATTTCTTTTTCATTCCCTTTTTATTAAGCTCCAGAAGCACATCTTACTCACTTCTCATTGTTTTCCCCAATCATTTTACACTTTTATTAATTATCTTATTCTATTATTTAGGTATCCTCAACATATCTCCCCTTATTAAAAAAAATTCTTCCTCGAATTAGCTTTCTAGTTAGTCTATAATATGTATATTTTAGGTTAAATTTTACTCCGATAATATAAACAACAGTGGCTTTTAACAATCTTACCATTATTTGTAATTATTTTATTTTATTGTTGTATGCCTCTTTTCTTTAATTTATCTCAATATCAACCGTTTCAATGTAAAATAGAACGTATTTATGCCGCATAAACTGCGAAGCATTATAAGCACCAAAATTGAGAGTACAAAGGTACAATACCAATATAAAATCATTTCACTTTTTTTCTCACAAAATATTTCCATGTTTATTCCATGGATTTAAATTGTTAAAATTCCAATATTTAAACAATATATGCTTGATTTTAAATAAACAAAAAAATTATTTAACATCAAATCAATATCATATTTCAAGTTTTATTTTTTAAAAATAATTTTCTATATTTAAAAAATAATTATTAGTTAATTTTGTAGTTTTATAAAAATAATGGTATGTTAATATTATGTTTATTAGTTTTTTGAAAATTTTGTTTTTTATTCGTAAATATATTTTATTTTTAAATTAAATATGTAAAAAATAGTTTCTTTTTATTTCAATAAATGGCTAATTTATTAAAGAACTTGTCCGTGCAGTAAGTCAAAAAATATTGTCGATATTTTTCAGTTTTAATCTAATTCCAATAAAATCGGTTGACTGAAAAATATTTTTCTTGACTTTAACCATAAACCGCGAATTTCAATTACATATAATTGAACATTTTTCTCAGGTCAAGATCCTCTTGCAATTATATTATCTTGTTATTCAGATTGGCCCTACATATGTTACATAATTAATAACAGTGCAAAATTTCAAAATTCCCCTTCATATCGCCGTTATCTGAACAGATAACAAATGGTATTTAAAATGAATTATTCCAAATGGTTTTAATTGGCTGATTAATTGCCTTATGTGTGTATTGGTTTAGCCCTCATGTATGGATTTTATTTAATTTCATCCTGCAATTAGAAAATTCCAAATATTTCTTTAATTTCATTGGTTCCCGCTTCTCCTTATTTTTGGGAAATTTTCATTTTTTCCCACTTAAAAATTTTTTTTTCAAATACTGATCACAATATTTTCTACCGCATGCAATCTCCGGTGTAGTACGAAATCGATACAGACCGCACAGACTAATTTTATTGACGAATGATTTTATTGATTTACGTTGAATGGAGGCATCAAACTTTGGGAATTTATTTATAAACAACAATCCACTATCAAACCGAATACCATCAAATCGAAAACCACTGAATTCACTATTAAATTGCTATTTTGGTAAGCTTTGATCCATTAATAATAATTTTTTTTGAAAAACTATTTATTGCTTGTTTCAAAATTTAGCACTTTTTATAATATAAAAATAAAATAGATAACATTTTAATTTAGGCAACACACCAACTTACCTACGTGTTGAAAATATCATTGCAAATTTTAACATTTTTATTATATGAAAAAAAACAAGCACTCTTGCAATGAAATATAGCATTTCGTTATTTAACAATTTTTTATATATATATATATATATATATATATATATATATCAATCATTTTAAAAAATTAAATTTTTATAAAGTTCAACTGTCAATTCAATTTTTCCTTTGGAAAAAAAATTTTAAAACTTTTTGAAAAATTATATTTTAATAATAATAATTAAAAATATTTAATAAATTTTGTATTAGAAATATTTATTAAGTTTTACAATAAACCACTTTTCTGGGTTGATTTCGCCCGCTGGTTACGCCCCCTACTGCAGGCGGCGAATTAACTCCTCTTATGAGCTCCAAATCCCGAAGTTCGGGGACTGGGGTTCACAAGAATATTTCCCAGTTTTATATAATAATAATAATATTAATGATAACAACAAGGCCAATAAAGGCACAATAACAATTATTATAGAGAATATGAATAAATAACAATGTTTATAGTTTACTAATACCGTTGCTATTATTTATTTATATTCTGAGTAACTCCCTATAGGGTTGTTACTACAGAGCGTATTGGTATTTCCCTATTACTACTATACTCATCCAAATTTATTTTAATTATAATTTGATTATTTTAATTAATTTTATTTAATTTATTTATTTTCTATTTTATTTTTTTTTTAAATTGGAGGATAACAAATCAAAGTAATTCGCAAATATTTGTTGATGATCCACAATTTCGACCTTTTGATTTCCATTTTTATAAATCGCCACAATTTTTGATAACTGGAGTTCTTTTCCATCGATTTTAATTTTCTTTTTAATCGAAATTTCTTCATTGTTTGAGTTTCTTTTTCACTTCGTAGTTTTCTTTTGAGTGCTCGTTGTACCCGAATTGTGCTATTTTTTGCCAAATTTAATTTATTTTCTTTTTGCAACTGAGCTTTTTATTTCCTGATTGTCGGAATTTCTGCCAATGTGTGGAAAGTTTGTTCCATTGTTTGCAGCACAATTTCCCTTTCTAACTCATTAAACTCCTTCACTCTTGGTAGGGCTGTCCTCCTCTGATATTCTTCTAATGAGCAAACTCTTTTTGCTATTGGTTCATTATTATTCATGTCATCTTCCCAATCATTTTCTATACTCAAATAAATTCTTCTAACAGTTTCAGCATCTTCCAGAGCAAAATGATTTCCTTTTTGCATTTTAATTCCAGACACTTCGTTTTCCACAATAGATAGTTTGAACCATTGTCCATTTTTTGTTACTCCCTTTTTATTAATGCTTTAGCTGCCACTCGATCTCGTATTTCCCATAGATCGTTGGCTTGGACTCCACTATTAAACAACGATATTGATCTCACATTCGTATTCTTGTAAAGCTAACGACCATCTGATTAACTTACTTGCTGCATCTCGGTGTTTCATTAGCCATTGTAATGGGTTATGGTCTGTATAAACAATGAATTTTCTACCAACCAAATATTGACGAAATGTTGTTATTCCATATACTAAAGCTAGAGTTTCTTTTATAATGGTTAAATAGTTCTTTTCATGGGGTTTTAATGATCGACTTGCATATGCGATTACGTGATCCTTTTCACCTTCAACTTGTTGTCCCAACACTGCTCCTAGTGCGCAATTGCTTGCGTGTGTCATTACCATAAATGTTTTCGTAAAATCTGGATATCTTAATATTGGGTTCATTATCAACTTTTGTTTGAAGGTATCAAATACATTTTGTTGGGCTTGTCCTCACACAAATTTTGTAGTTTTCTTAAATAACATTGTCAGTGGTTGGGCAATATGTGCATAGTTTTTAATAAATTTTCGATAATAGCTTGCTAATCCAAGGAATTGTCTGACATCATCGACATTTTTAGGAGTTGGATAGTTTTCAATTTTCTTTACATTATCTGGATTTGGTTGAAGACCTTTTCGTGATATAATATGTTTAACATACGTTACTTCCGATTTTCCCCATTCACGCTTTGAGGGTTTGATTTTCAGATTAGCTTCTCTAAGTCGTTTGAACAACATTTCGACATCTCTCATATGCTCATTAAAATAGCTTGAAAATATTATAATATCATCAATATAAACTAATGCATGTTGAATATCTCGCAACACGAAATTCATGCCCCTTTGAAAGGTGTCTGGAGCATCTGTTAACCCAAAAGGTAAAAAATTACATTCATACAAACCTTTTCCATTTGAAAACGCGGTTTTCCTTTATCTTCTTCCTTGACTTTGAACTTATTATAACCTTTGTTTAAATCAATAAGAGTGAAATACTGTGATTCTCACATTCGATCAAACATTTCTTAAGGAACTGGAATTGGATATGTATCTTTTCTCGTAACTTGGTTCAATTTTCGATAATCAACACAAAATTTAATTCGTCATCTTTTTTCTTTACAACTACAATGGATGATGAGAATGGTGAAAAACTGTCTCTTGTGATATAAATTCCTTCATGGCTTTTATTTGTCTATCACTTTCATTTTGATGTGCAAATGGAATTCTATATGGTCGTAACTTGATTGGAATTTCATCTATTAATGGGATTTCGTGTTTTATTATTGAAGTCACGCCCAAATCATATTCGTGTTTCGCAAAAATATTTTGACACTTGATCAATAATTTGGTGAATATTTGTATTTGCTCTTCCGATAATTCTTTATTAGTAATTTGAGGTTCTTTATATATTTTAATATTTTTTGGTAACATTTTATTTCCAATTTTTAACATCTTCGTTAATTTTCCCAATTTTGTTTTTGGTTTTAGTGATACTGTTTTATCATTAACGTTGGTAATATAAACAGAAATTAGTTGATTTTGCACTTTTACTATTTCATCACACATTGGAATATCATATTTCGCTATTAACGTTTTACTCGGTTCAAAAATAAACTCATCATTTGGCACTCCCATCGTATTAACATAACAAATGATCTCACTTTGTGGTGGTACTGTTAATTTCTTGTTTAAAGACACATCTCCAACTTCATGAATAACTTTATCGGTTTTTCCTGCAATTAATTTCTGGTTTGTAAACCAAGAGAAATCCCTTCCAGTTGCTCCAAGACGTCCATTCTCACTAAATTCTGTAGTGGGCTTTTTCTCATCACTAACACATCATGAACAACTTCTATATTTCCGATAATTAATTTAACGTTAATTTGACCAATGATACTCAACTTGTTTTTTGTCAGAGACCTTACAATCTCCTTGGTGCTTTGTATTTGATATCTTTTTTTCGGAATTCAATACTTCATTTGATATTATTGTATGACTTGAACCGGAATCGATCAGGGCTTCAACCCGATGTTTATTTAATTGTATCCACATTCTAGGTTGCCTTCCTCTTGTTCCAAACATCAAAACATAATTTCCTGGCAATCCAAGCATGTTTTTTCTGTCAATATCTGCGCTTGATGGCTCAATTCGCTCAGCCAGTAATTCAATATTCCTAATTGGCTTCATTTCTTTTAGTTTCTCAACCGGATATAATGGTTCTGTTGGAAGAAATGTTTTAGGAATGCATAGCTGACTAAATGTATCGGTTTCATCCACTCTTGATGGATTATTATATTATATCTAATTTATCAATAACCTCAACTGTATTTCTATTGATCAATATTTTTATTAAATCGCTTTAAGTTTCATCTAAATCAATTTAACAATTTGTTTAGTTTCAATTATATTCAGGATTTTTATTTCGCTTTCCACTCCAGGGATTATTCCACAATCGATCAAATAACCATCATCCTCTAGCTTTTGCTCCATAAATTCAACTTCTATTCTCCAACCTTTACATTTGTGCATAACCTCCCTTTGTAACTCATTTATCTTTTCATAAGCTCCAATTTGGCAAGATGACGTTGTGTTGTCTAGTCCAATTACTTTGACAATTATAGGATCTAGCCATTTATGCTTTCGCAGCGATTGCGCCAATAGTTTCATTATGTCTTTAAATACATTTTGTTTGTTTACTTTATAACACTTAGCACAAAATTTTATAATAGTTATGGTTTTTCTCAAACTCAAAGGCATCTTAATCAATTTTTCTAAGACTTCAATCAACTTCTGAAATTTCGCCTCTGGATCTACACTCAGCCGTTGAACTTTGGCATGAATACTGTGCTTATTTCACTTTGAAAATCATCGCAAATTTTACTACTTGGATCATTGCTTGACTCGGGTTCACCACCGGATACTTCTTCTCCGTCTACCATATGAGTATCAGCTTCATCATTTGATTCAAATTTTGATAATTGTCTATTCAATTTCTGATTAAGTATTTCCACATCGCTTTTGATTTTTTCTCTAAAATTGTCTCGTTGAACGAAGGCTACATTTCTGGAAAATTGACTTTCATCTTGGTCTTCGAAATTTATTCGAGTTTTTTGGTCAAGATCTCGCCATAGCTAAGGACCAATCAGTGAGTTTACTAAACTTATTTTCTGGGAAAGTATATAAAGCTGTCCCTAACTGATTTTTCATGCATAATATCTCATGTTTGTCCAATGCTTTCTTATTTCTAAATCCGTTCAGACATCTATGATACCATATAGATTGAATTTTTTTTATTGTGATATTTTTATTTCGACAATTCAATAACCTATTGAGTGATGTTATTTCTACATAATTGGTCTCCTTTATTTAATAGTAATAAATTAATAATTGTTCCTTCTTTAACTATAGACCTATCAATTATGTTTAAAAACGGATGTTTTAAAACAAAGTCGTTGTGTTCGGGTTTTTATGTTTCGTCATAACTAAATATGTTAATTATTAGCCTATCGTTATTTGATTCGAATTTTCTAATACCATTTAATTTCATGGGCATATCATTTGGGTCATAATTTAATTCATTTAAATAATTAGTGTAACTATAACTATCTTTTCTATGTCCACTAACAATCCCATCTTTTTTAAGTATATATAACATGCTATAAATAAAACATAAATTAGCGCTATTTTTTACATTTATTAAACACTTTAGTGTTTTTATGTAACTTCTACCACTCAACCTACTGATATTACTTATTTTTGTTACTATATGTAAATTTCAGTTATTTTTCTAATAACTCAACTACTCCCTAACTCTGTTATTGAAGCAATCTTTTCATTGATCTTTCGTATGCCTTTATCAAAGAATGATTGGGTAAGGAGTCTTGCGCTGTTACTAATATTATTTAATTTTATCTTTCCGTCTTTCTCGAATTAAATTTCTATTCCAAATTGAATTTTCACATATCTTAGTTCATCTATTGCCTCTCTTAACTTTTTAATGAACTCTACAGAAAAAACTATTTCTTTAATGTCCAAGTTGGTAGTATCTATACTAATTATTTGATGTGTACCTCGTAAGTCGATTTGAATTATATGTAAATTTCTTCCTATATGTATATTATTATTATTTTCCACATGTTTTCAACCTCTTCCGAATCTCCATCCCATGATTCCAATGATCCGATACCTTCCATCTCTTCCACCGCTTTAACCCATGAATCCATCGATCCGATATCTTCATCCGCTTCGTCTGCTTTGTCTGCTTCATCCGTTTCATCAGCTTTATCTGCTTTGTCCGCTTTCATCGCTTCATTCCATGAATCCATCGATCCGATAAGTTCATTTAGGTAATCCAACATACTATTTATAGTAGCTGTTCGCTAATGGGTTCCTTATAGGATTACTTAATTGGGTAATTTAGGTGCTGCTTAATTTAATTTTTTTAATATGAAATTGGCTCAAATGACTTTTTATGATGTTTATAAAAGTCTAAATAGGGATGGGTTGGGAAGCTATGCATACGGGAAATATAAAGTAAATGGAATTATAGTATTTTTTACCATAATACTCTTTCATGTTTTTGTGACACTTTTTACTATGAACTTTTACTTGACAATAGTTGGGGTATAATTTACCTAGTAATAAAAATTATGTAATTATTTATTAAATTATTTATTAAAATAAATGTGCAAGAAGTATCTGACCAATAAAAAATCGATTATTTACTTTAAATAAAATTAATTTTGTATGAAATAATATCAAGAATGTCTAAAGTATATGAAATACTCCTGTTATTGGGATGACATTTAAACCTCCTGTTCAATACCTTCAATACAGTATGAACTATTTAAATTTTTCTATTACATATACATTCAAAGTAATATTTATTTTAATAAATTTGATTAATTATTTTTTAAGAATCGGTTAATTTAAAAGCTTGTGATTACAATATTATGATTGGAAATATTAAAGAGAAAGATCAAAAAAATATTTCATTTATTCTCCATTTGTTGAATAACGATAAAGGTTTTAATGAAAAATTTTCATTTATTAATTGTGAAGCCAATTGAATGAGTCAAGATCAACAAATCTATTATCAAACCTATTTGGAAAATGCATAATGTTGTTGAATAAATTTTTATCTTTTTGGTGGGCTTAGAGCCAAAACTAAAACAAAAATCAAATGTAATTAAAAAAAATAAATAAAAAGATGAGAATAATGAAATGGTCACTGACATACACACGCATCGCAAAAAGAGACCAAAAATAAATAAAACATATTAATTAAAACAAAAAAAATATAACAAAATTATTAAAACAAATAATTAATTAAAATTCGTGAAAAAGCCTACAGATGCAGAAAAAACCATACGTGAAACAAAATTAACTGCCAAAACCTTGCAAAATAAGGTTTAGAAAAAACACAGGTAGAAGTGGGGACCAAGAAATAAAAATATCAAGGGCAAAACGAGTATCATAAAAAATTATTATAATAATGAAACTTAACAACATAATGTTAATATATCAAAACGTAATCTTCCGCATTAGAGTATTTTGACCATCAAGGACCGCAGCATCCGTACTACGTTAAACAGACATTCTCTAATAAAGATTCGAAATTACATGTAATAGAATAAATAAGGTGCTTAATTCCTCACAAAATAAAATGTCGACTTTCACCAATTCGAATCAGTAAATTTTTGGTATAAATGATTCTACCATTATTATTAATATTATTATTATTATTATTATTATTTTAATTATTATTGTCACCATTACTATTATTATGATTATTAATTTTATCATTATTATCGTTAATATTATTATCATTATTATTTTTATTATTATTATTAATTTTTGGTTATTAGCATTATTATTATTAAAATGAATAGCATTGCCTTTAATATTTTCCTTATTGTTATGACTATGAGTCTAATTGGTACTATTAATCTCATTAATTAGAATCATATTATTAGAATCTGTAGAACCCTATGCCCTTATTATTATTACCCATATATTTTCCTTTTAATCCTATCGATGTCCTTCACGTCCTTGCCCTTATTAACTCCCCCATTATTTTTCATTTTACAGTGACGGTTGTTAGTAGTCTAATTATAAGTGAATCTAAATGCCGACATTAGAGTAATCATTCTATGTTGTTAGCCGTTACGTCTTTTCTCTTCTTTTTTCCACCGTAGTCAGTTTGAGTTCCTTGAAATCATTTCACCTTAAATTAATGGAAATAGCCTTACTGTTAAGCTATAATCATGCCCAAAATCGCGTTAGATCATCTGACGGCGCCAGAACACTTCCTCGAATAATAATTCATACCTCAATTCTAGTTCATATTCAGAGAACGTCACCAATAGCAGAAATGTCGACAGACAACCTCATCTCAGGAGGGACAGAATCTAACCGTCCCATCACCTCTTCACCGCGAACCGAGGCGTCGATCTTTTGCGGTAGATATTGACGTAGAAGACTAAGTCGGTTCCGAGTAAGATCTGCCATAACAACATATTCCTCACCTTACAGTCTATCTGTCGGACTATGTTTTAATGTTTTATTAGCGATTGATGACTCCTTTAATATTGGTATAGTGTTTTGTTGTCATCCATATTTGTAATCAATTAATTATAGTAGTTAGACTTTGTTTTGTCTCCTGAATGTTTGACTCATGTCTGTTTATCTAATAATAATCGAGTATAATATGAATTTTATTAATAAATCCACGACCGACATTTAGACTAAAGTTAGTTAATGAGGCAATATCAAGCTAAAGTAATCATAAGAAATGATATAATTAGTGGAACGAATACTGTGGAAGGGTTAGTACAAATAAATTAACGACTCATCATTGACTGAAGTCGTACTGAGATGCTCGCAGTTCTTTCCGAGTAACAGGGTGCAAACTCAGGATTTTACTAGACAGATGCAGTTTCATGGTAGAAAGCATAAGTCCTTCTAGCAGCCGTTATGATCTGGGAAAGTGAAGGTCATTCGAAGAGTAGCATTAGTAATAGCGCTCACCTGCTCGAAAGGCATTCGGCTGTTGCGTACAGCACCAATATGATTTCGGTCATGGGTACGTAACGGTAAATTAAAATCGTGAGGTATACGCGGAGAAGAAAACACTAAATTCCAGATAGATAGGTTGTTAACAAGGGATGTAAATCAATTGTAAATTAAATCTCCCCGTATATCCAACATTTTGTAAAGTTGAGTTTTGTTGAGTTTTGTAACTAACAGTAAACTTTAACAGTAAACTAAACATGTAATTTAAAAAACCAAGAGTTTAACTCGAGTATCTATAATTTTAAAAAGTTTTTTGATTAGTTATTGAATAATTATTATAAAAAATTTGATCTCTTGTATAATAATAATGTGTTTGGTCTTCACATAAAAACAAATCAAGGGGTCTGCCTTATTTTGATAAAAAAAATATATATATATATGGTTTAAACAATAAAAACAAGGGGTATGCATTTATTTTGATAAAAAAGTATATATATATATATATTACTATAAGAAACAAAACAATTTATACATACATTTTTTTGATAAATTCCATCTTCCTCTTCAGAATAAGAGATTGGTAAATTTTTATCTAAAAAATATTAAATCAATTGATTGATTAATTAAAATTAATACTTGATTCGGTATTTGTAAGCATTGGTTGATAAGTTTCTGCATTTCTTTGTTGAATATAACGTAAAAGTAAAATTAAAACTTATTTTAAAAAATGAAAATCTTACTAGAATTTCGATAATTATTTCCTCCATTGATTTGATGATAATAAAATTGTGGATAAATGGTATCTAAAGAAAATATTAAATCAATTTATTAAAAATAAAAATCTTACTGAAATTTTGATAATTATTTCTTCCATTTACAATTTGAGGATAATTTAGTTGATAATATCCTCCATATATTTTTGGATAAATATATTCTCCAATAATTTGGAGATGAATTCCATCGTTTTGATAGTTTAATAAATTATCTAAATTTGATTTAATTTGATTTTATAAAATTTTTTAATTACTTGTTAAGTTTTCGCAATTACTGTTGTTCATTTTTTAAATTACATAATAATATTAATTAAAAGTTTAAAAGAAAAATAAACTTACAAATTAAACTGGTTTGTAAATTAGGACAAAGTGTAAAATGTTTATCGTTATATTAAAATGTGTATTTATTTTTTCTACCAATCAAAATCAACATACCAACACATCAACACATCCCACTTGTATCAATCAACACACATTATCAATCAATATGTACACAAAATCACAATAAGAAATAAACACAATGATAGAATAAAGATTTATTTAGAGAACATCGATTTTAACCAAGCTAAACAATGCTGGACACAAGTTTTTGTCAACGGATTCTGATTTCGAATTCGATTGTATTCAATTGGCATAAACATTGATTCTATTTTTGATATCAATAAATGGGGATAATAGAATCCCATCGGTTCAAATATACATATTTTATCTAGTTTCACGTAAACTGCAAGCCAATGTTCGCCACCAAGATTAGCTGATTGAGTACAGGTAACCCTCGATTAAAACGATAGTTTGGTTCCAAGAATACTCCGTGCTAATTAAAATCGTGGTAATCGAGACTGTGTTAATTAAGGGTTTTTATCAATTTTAAAGCCGTGCTAAAAAATATCGTACTAGACAAGGGTGTGCCGCGATAATTTAACCGTATTAAAGCGAAATCGTGTTATTCAAGTACCGTGTTAATCGAGGGTTACCTGTATTTACAATCCAAACTTTGTTGATATCGATATATGAAATTTTTTCCAATGCAAAAACACCAATCAAATGTTTCCCAATTAGTTTTTTAGCAATAGTTTGTATCTGAAAAGAACTAAAATTAATTAATATAACTAATTAATTAAATTACTTACTTCATTTTTAACTATAACTAATAATACTTTGGTTTATAGTTTATTCAACAATGTTTGTCAAATAAAATCAATCAAACAAGTATTGTACGGTTTGATGTGATTTGAATTTCTTTTTCAAAAACTCTGTCAAATTTTATATCCAATCGTTAATTTCCACTTTGAGGTAACTGACTTTGATTAAGATCAAAAGCAGGTGCCAATACAAATGTAAAAAAGGGATATTTATTTTTAATGTCTGACAAGGCAATACCACAATTCATATTTGTATTAAGATAACCCATATTCCTAACAATACTTTGCATATAACTAGAACTATAATTATCATTGGGAAAATCTTGACTATATTTTTCACGATAATTCTTTCCTTTACTTAATGTTAAAGACTTGACATTAAAGTGTTCAAATAATGAAAATGTTTCCAAATATGATCCTCAATATCTTGTGTTCCCTTGGAAAGCAACAGAATAAAATTTAGTAGTCGTCTATCAGCAAATATTTGCTCCTTATTAAATGAAGATGAACCCACTAGCAATGAAAATTGAACAACTTCCCTACTTTTTATTGGATAAGTTGCATTAATATTAGCAAGCTCAATTTGATGACCTGCTAAAACCGACGGTTCAACACGAACTCTTCTAACCATTAACTTTGCATCTAATAATTTTATTTGTGGAATTATTTTTGTACATGTTAAACTTCATTTAGTATTGGATCTTGTTAATTTAATTTGAACACTAACACCAGGTAATAAATATTTTTGTTGATCAAAGAAATTTAATTGAAGTTGGGAACAAACACTGATTGGTTTTGATTTTGAAATTCAAATTTTTCTTTTTGAGTCATTTTCGTCGTAAGTATGTTTTGTATCGTGATAGTAATTAATAATAGTTTCAATCATTGCCTTGTGTGTGAATACATCATTACTTCCTTCAGTTTTAGTAGAATTAGTCCCGTACCCTTTCATTCTTTTGTTTATTAGTTTCTTGCTAATTTTTCTACGTTTAATTGTTCCACTTTTTTGTTCTTTATTAAATACATCAGAAACTTTGTTAATAACAGAAGGCAAGTATTCCATTACAGCTGGTATAGAATCTTTAATTTCAGGTATTGCATTTGATTTTAAAGCAGGTAAGAATTGTGCATTATTATTTATTACGTAATTAGCAGTTTTCATACCGAAATTTCTAATACGTTTAAGAATAGGTAGTGCGAATCACCCAATTTTTTTAACCAACCAGATCCGTACTGTTTGAGACGACAAAATATGGTAAATCCCCATTATTTTGATGAGTGATATAAAAGTTTACAATGTCTGGAATACTCATTTATTTTACGGAAATGTAATGTCAAATAAGTTTTATCTTGTTTACCAAATATATATGTTCCACTGTCATCACGAATATTGATTTCTATTTTGTTTATATATTGTTGGGCCAAGACACAATTTTGTTTGAATGGATCGGTAACCCGCACGCAAATACAACATGCAGATTTAAAATCAGACCCATAAAACGCCAACTAACCATGCTAAAATATGAGAAAGAAAACAATTAAATATAAAATCAAGAAAAACAAAAATAAATTAAAATAATAACAAAGTGCAACAAGATCTGCACGAAATAAACATAAAAATAACACGAAAACATAAAGGTTTGACCGAAATTTGACAATTTACCGAAAAATGCGAAAATCCATAAAAATGGAACAAAAATTAAATAATTTGAATTGGAAACAATTCAATTAAGAAATTAAAATTAAAATTGTCAAATTAAATTACAAAAATAATAAAATTAAGAATAGAATATACTAGAAAATCACAAGGTCAAATTTTGTTTTACTAAATCAAATTTAACATGCAAGGTTAGGTTCGTACAATAGGTATATATACCGTCATTTTCACATAATAAAAATCCGTTTTGAAAAACTTTAACCAGTCTTAGCCAGTGAAAAACCAAATTATCAATGTGAGTGGAGGAATGCTCGAAAACGTTTTCCACGTCGCGTCCATTTAATCTCGTAAGAGCTCTGCTTGGGCGTCGGCGTGGGAAAAGTATAACTATGTTATTATGATGAAATATGCTATAACAATGATTGTCTATTATGCTTCAATAAATGTTATTAGATAATGAAATGATTTTTTTTTGTCGAAACGTTTCCGGCCCACATCCGACACATCACTACAAGTCATTAAACTTTACATACCCCAACCGAATCGTGTAAGTGCGGTGTAAGTCCGCCAATGATTCGTGCCCGTGAAGGCTACGGCGTGAGAACGCAGTAGCTGAAACGTTAATTAATTATTCCGAATAGGGGAAGTGGGTTGAAGGGGGAATAGTCTTTTAGCTATTTCGCCTTCACTCAGTTCCTATAAAGTCGACCTAAATTCATATTGACAAAACGGCTTAAAATCGAAAACACGGAGTAGTCCAGTGGGCACTCCTAAACACATAATGTAAACACAATTTTTCTCCTAAGGCCAATCTCGGGAAGGTGACAGGGTACTAATGATGAAAAGATTCGTTGCTATGTCTATAAACTCTAATAGTAAAATTATATCTATAAACTCTAATAGTAAACTCTAATAGTAAAATTATATCTATAAACTCTAATAGTAAACTATAATAGTAATATTATGTCTATAAACTCTAATAATAGTACCATGCCCATAAATCATACTGACAATCCCAGGTCAATAGATGATAATGCCACTAGGTAAAGACAATGAATGGGTAATACTTTCAATAAAAAACTAATTATACTACAATTGAACCGAAAAATAATCAATAAATGAGACCATCCCTATGTTTATCAAGTGGGAAAACCTAAAAGATTTTGGTACACTATAAAGTCGGGGGATTAATTCAACAAACTCATAAGTACGCCAACAAACTCTGATAAACATATAACTTATACTAAAATCACTCGTGGTTCCTACCTGTGCTAACGTATTTTGAGGCATCCGGCATCGAAAAGTTAGTATAACAGTTCCCCAATAATAAAATCATCGGAATAATAGACAAGCAGATGCCCGCAATCGCCAAGGCAGACAACTATTCCCATAAATCACATAGTGGTATGATGGACATCATAATTTGTACTTAATAAGAAAATGTTTATAAAAATGTAATGACTTAAAAAACCTAAGCCGTATAGCAAGACTATCCACCCAAAATTTCTTGAGTCTCCTTTAAAGAAACAAAAATATAAGAGTGAATATATTCGATAATACACCCATATAGAATAACATAAAATAAAATCCGGAAGAAAACCTGACTCCGATTTGATCGATTCCAGCTTCAGCCATCCGCGTGCCATAAATTTATTTCAGCCATTTAAGTCTCATCAGGGGCCTCCCAAGGGAAATCCTGAATCAAGTAATATCATAATATCGTCCGATAATCCAAAATTTCGAGAGAAAGGCGTAAGCCGATATACCCAAAACTGGAGGAACCTAAAGGAAATTAACTAACTATGGAACTAATGATTATAAGTTAATACTTACTAGAGTTTACCAAATGGAACCGACATCGTAATGATCTAATTTGGTATGGCATAAAACAAACCAACCTGTCAAATAGATGTACTCCGAATAAATCAAAATGACAACTCACGATTGCAGCAAATAACCAGCATATAAATAAAAATTCCTGACATTTAGGAGTTCACAAATCAATAGAGTTAGCCACCCACTGACAAATAATCGTAGATCCGGACGCACACGGCGAACATGGTATGTGAATTGTAAGAGAAAAATCCGCCTGACATTTTATCGAAATGTCAAGCCATTGCCGAAATTTTTCTATCCTGTACACACACCCACCAAATATAACACCCAATGCAATGTAGAATCCTTCAGTTTTTCGCTAACATGTCCAGGAGAAATTTTCAAGCCTCGAGAGAACGTCAGGAGCACGGGAAAGAAGTACCTAATGCCATGAGCACCAGCCAAACTCCACAGGAGGGTAAGTAGTTAAGAATTTATTGGTCATAATATTAATCTGTATTCCGAGCATTAGTACTCAGACATAACCCAGTCAATCATTCGTCACCGGTGAGGACCCGCTAGCGAGATCAGCCAAGAGATTTATAATAATCTCTGTTAGCGAATATTAAAAATATTCATTTAGTTGATTCACTCATTTTCTCCTGATAAATTTCCTAAATCATCCGGAACGGATTAAATAGCACGTAAACCCAAAGCAAATGAATTGACCCAAGTGATCATCAAACGTCCAACCATCAGCTTTAATTAACCGCTACATTAGGTGTAGGAATCCAGAACCGTTCTTGCAGATCGTTGGCGGAGGCAGAGAGATTGAATGGAATGAATCCACGGTGGCATTGGATACGGACTTATATGCTTAAGATAAATCTTTTCAGGCCTATAGTCACCAAGAACGGGTAACTTAAAATAATAGTATAATTAAATAAAATGTTTATTGAGAATTTTAATTTTGATCGTAAAAGTTATCTTTTTTTTAAGAATGTTTTTTATTGAATTAATTTAACTAAATTTCATACTAATTAAAGCATTTATATGATCGACAACTGATCCAGTATGTACACTAGCAGGTCATTAGAGAAAAGGGTTATAGTTAGTATTGACAGAGTAGTAAGGTAAAGTTTATTTAAAATTAATATTTACAAGTTATTACGTTACAAATTGGTCACTGAAGAAAAATCCATTCACCAGTCGCAGTAATGATGCATGGAAAAAATTACGTTATGTAAAAGTATTATTTACAATTTGACCGATTTTTCAAGAGTTTAATCCAGCAGAATGTTCAACGTTACTCTTGCTAGTAAGAGGGTCAGGAGAACTAGAAAGTGCCACTGATGCTTTGAGACAGCGTTAGTTAAGAGATATCCGAATAACTGTAAAAATAAAACCCGTTAATCAAGATTTCGAAATAAGTATTAAGAAACAATGTTTAAATACTGTTAATACTACTTACTTAGTTAAATTTATTAGTAGCCATAGAATCAAAATCGTATTATTAAAACAATAGGTCATTGATTAATTTAAGTTAATTAGCAAAATCTATAAGGGTTGGTAAGGAACAAATTCAGATTAAAAATTAAAAACTTTTATTATCGATAATTTTCGTAAAGTAAAGCCTACGTAAATTATTAATTAAACATTTGATCCCCAATGATTTATTAAGACAAGACGAACTAAAGAATCGTTGATGTTATTATTCTTAGTAATTTACTCGGAGAAAGACGCAAATAGATCGGTGCCGTAATTGGATTCATGACAACTGCCAAAGATATGTGCGAATCTGTGAACCCTACTTGAAAATGGCCTAAGCTTGAAACATTTTAAGTGTACTACGCGAATGCACCACAATCCAATGATAGTCTTGAGAGCCCCATCAGATGAATCGAAACGCCCGCATTTTCTAACAAGACCCGATGACGCAATTTTTTTGACCCAGGAGTATCCACTAGACTCACATACACCTATCACCGAATAGGTTAGATCAACGAGTCCCAAATCCTAGACTAATCGACCTAAAAACAAATGAAGCGCAATTTCCGTTTATCACTTAATGTTTCTTTTATTTTTAGAAAACTCGTGGATTGATGCATCCCGAGTAATAGCACGATTCCCCGCTCAGTCGGCTGCCAGGTGTAGGCAGGCGATGTGAGACACGGGATTTTCCATTTCCCTCGTGCACGAGACCAGATCCAGCACGCAAAGAGACTCAGGCGAGGTCGATCTCCCGTATGTGGCTATCAAAAGGGAGCTAGGACGCAAACTGGCCAGGGATATGCGAGGCCAAGCTGAATAGTTGTTGGTGCGCCTCGAAGCTCACCAGAAGAAGACAAACAAGCAAGTGGAGCAGGCCAAGCGATATCTGAGGCAGGTCAACGCGGATATCGCGGCTGGCAAGATACCCAGTACTGATGGGTATGCCCTCCCTACAACGTCTCTTACGAATTAGACGACCCGAAGTTACGAGAAAGAATTTCTGACATAAATGTGGTTATCCCACGACGCATCTTACCAAGAGAGTTGAGAGACGAGTGAAAACTCACCGGAGATTGCCGCGAGCACCCCGAGGCGCGCGAACGTCACGGCTCACGATGGAATTAAAAAAAAATTTCTTTCACCTGACTTAAATGAATATTTGAAATAAAGTTTATTGTTTTTATGTTTTATTATTAAATTTTTTGTGTTGTTAACTTGTAGGACGATAAACGAGGGAACCCCCTAGGGCGACTTAAATGATAAATCACATCGATGAATTAACTAATTTCTTGAGAACTGGAAAATTGTATTTGACTAGAATTTGTTATTTTAGAAATAAGAATTCATCAACTATCGCGTTACAACAGAATTAGATAGAGCTCACGCAACCAATCGAGAACTGCAGCAAAAACTTCTACAGATCAACCGAGAAATTCAACAGGTCAATGGGACATGAATCGAGCCAAAGAGAGTGAAAGCCATATACCAAAAGAAGGAGGCGGCACAAAAGGGATGGCCTGAAAAACGATAACTAACCCAGAATCAGAAGACACAAATGAACCGAGTTTGAGGTCAGGCCAGAGTATTTCCTAAGCGTCGCCTACCTTTGGTGACCTCAAAACCAATAGTTACATTACCAACGTCGCCTAGCGACGGGTAACCATTGGGGGCAAGCAAATATTTACATATTGGGTCAAGGTTAACGAAACCATAAACCCCACAATATGATTTTCTCAGTGAATTGAACAAGATCCTCTTTTTTATGTTTTTCTATCCAAACATATTTTACAAGAGGAACACTTAATTCACCCACAAGAATTGGTTTAATAATATTTGTATAAATCATAATTTGTATATTTCTTTGCATTACGTTGGTAAACTAGATCCAACAATGATCTTTTCACTATAAGATTCTTCAATTAATCCCAAACTAAGACCCAACAGTTTAACAAATTTAACACTACTAACATCATCTTCCAATTCAATTTTAACAAGTTGACCTTGTTTAATTTCACAAGATTTGAAAGGATGAGGATAAGATGTCATTAACTGATCAGTGACTTGTGAAAGTTCAGTAATGAATAAATTTTCTTTAAATGTCTCAGTATACTCTACATCATAATAATAAGTTATAGTTAATCGTATAGTACCAAATTTTGATTTCTTATTTGGTATACGTATCTGATTCAATTCATCATTAAAATCTACTTCTTTTTCATTAAATCCCAAGCAATTAGCTTCTTCAATACTTTCAAATGTTACTTTGAATGGAAAATATTTACAATTAATGTTCAAAATTTTATTGTCAATATATATCAGATAAAATGTAGAGTTGTGACTAATTGTATAGTTTCCTTCAATATAATAAAAATATTCATAACTATTATGTAATGTACTCGTAATATATTTAATATAAGAGTTGTTAACAAATGGAAAATTATTGTACACAAAAGTGAATTCAGTTAAAGCAACTTCCCAATCGCCATCCAAGTAAATCTGATTTGGAAATTCTACATTAAACTTTCCAGCTTCATTATTTGGAAATGTATGTGGACAACTTTTACTGGGCAAATTCACGTAAAAATCTTTTTTATTCATTTATGTTTCTAAAATTTAACGATAAATGTGTTTTGGTATCTTTACTAAATTTAATTAATTTCCCACTATCATCTCGAATATTTATTTCAATGATGTTTATAGTTGAATACGATACTGGAAGGTACATTGGATTCTTCATTTCTAATTGAACAATTTATCCTTGATCATATTTTTTAATCCAAATAGATTTTAATAGTGGAACTCTAACATCGCCAACATTTATTGGTTCAATAATATTTGAATAAATGAACATTTGTTGATGATGATGTAATAATTTTGGATCTTTAGTGATTAGTATAAATTTTTTCTGTAAAGTTTGAAAATTTTAATCCAAAATATTTTGCTAAATTTATATCAAAAGATATATTTGAAATGTCATCTACTAGTGATATTTTGACCAATTCATTATTTTGAATTATCAATTCTTTAAAAGGAGAAGGATTAAATGACAACAAATGACCTTGTAATTCTGATAAAGTGTTTATGAATAAGTTATCTTCAAAATCTTTATCTAATTTTGATTTTTCTTCATAACTTATAATTATCCCAAATTGTTCCATAACACCATCGTCTGTATATTTTAGTAATTTTATTCGACAATGATCCTCTTCACAAATGATTGATGTAGATTTAAGTCCAAAACTAAACGCATGTTGAATATCGGGGAATGTTACTTTAACCTTCAGTCTGTGCATAGTAAATTTTACATAGTCTGTGCATGAGGTCAACCCGACCCCATTTATATTTTAATACTTTTTATGATCTTTTTGTTAAAAAATAGTCATGTTACTTTTATTAATTAATGAAAAAACTTTTTTATTCAAAATATATAAGATTAAGATTAAGATAATTTAAATTATATTATAATACAGAAAAATAATTAACCAGACGCATCGTCTGACATGATTTCATTGTTTTCTTCGAGCGAATCCATTACTTCTTCGTTGATACAATTTATGCAAACGGTTTTATGTGTTGTGCAAGATGGCTGATTACAAACATAACATCTTGTTCCTGTTTTCTTATCAGAGGATCGAGGGCAAATAAAACATTTTGGTCGCTTACTGATAGATCTATTCGCCGCTGTTTCTTCGGCTGTTGAACTCTGTCTAAGGTTTATTATATTATATCCTATTTGCTGAACAGCGATTTTAACATTTTTTTTCATTGCCCGTGGGTTCGATATTCGGTTTAATATATGATCTTTCACTTGCTAATGGACAGCTTGTAAAAAACCTTAATGCACCAAAATATAATTAAATTGATTAAAACTATCTTAGCTACGTCATATATAATGTATTTTTGATTATTTCTTTTGTAATGCGTGTGGAAAACCTTAGTTGAGGCAAATCTAGTTGCTTGACATAGTTAGTTAGTGTAAAAACTTATTATATCACTTATTACAAAGACTGGGGTCCATTTGACCCTAATGCACAGACTGAAGGTTAAATGGAACATGCGGACTGACAATAACCAAATTCTCATATTTTTCAATAAACACGTCAACATCTGGAGTATATTTTGGATTTATTATTTCATAAGTATGATTTTGATTATTTATTTTCAAATATTTTATTTCACTACCACTTTTTATCGATTCATATCGTAGACAAGAATTACTATAATACGGAAAAGGATTATACAAAAAACTGAAATCAATCAAAGCAACTTCCCATTCACCATCCAAGTAAACTGAATTTACTTGTACATTAAAATTACTAGTCTCGTTATTAGGATAAATAAGTGGACAACTATTACTACGCAAAATAGTATAAAACTGGTTTCTTTCATAATATTTATTTAATCAATTGAGATGAGGATATCCAAGTCGGAGTTTCGTATCCATGCCACTTAACGTAGTAGTGTTTATATTTACCAACATTTTTGGTTTTTAAAATCTTTTGAATTCTAAATATTGTTGGGATTGGAATGACTTGGAGTTTTCTTCGTAGAAATTTCCACTGATTTCATTATTCTCATGATCTGCTTGTATTTTGGCTTATCGATTTTTTTCTTTCTTTACTGTTTGGTCTCTGTTAGTAATGCTGGCTTTGTCTTTAATGTCAACAGGTCTGAGACCATTTATTCCTTTATGTGGCTAATGATTGTAACTAAAAATAATTCTCGGTAAAACATGTATCCAAGTTTTATTACCTTGATACACAAAGTATTTTTTCAAATTTTTTCTCAAAGTTCGATTAAATCTTTCCACATAACAAGCTATGAATTGCGAGAATACTGAGTAATGATTGGCTTTGATAACTTCTTTTACTTTGCTATTATAAAATTCTTTACCTAAAATAAAGTAAATTAAATAATTAATTAAATTTATTTCCAAATTCAGTTTGTAAATTGCGAGGTTGTCCATCTTTAAACAATGTTTTTTAATTGCAATGGCCATTTCATTTCAGATTTAGTTTTTGTTGGAATAGCACGGGCATATCTACTGAAAACATCAATACAAGTTAAAATATATTTGTACCCCTTGTTGATTCTCGAAAAAGGTATCATTTCCATCAAGTCTATTTGCCACAAATCATTGATTCCTCTTGTTTTGTATGATCTGGTTGGGAATCTTTTCAACATTGGTTTGTTTAAACTATATGCTAGTTGATCCGATAACCATTTTTGATCTCTTTTTTAGAATTAATCACTCTTTTTAATTTATTTTTCTACATAATCAAAACCATCTGGATCTTTTGGGTTTGTCCATATTGTTTTGAGTGGATTTTTGGTTAATGGTTCCTTCATTATTTAGACAAGATGTTAAAGTATTGAAATCTAATTTATCTGGTTTAGAGTGTTGTAAACCCATTAAGATCTTAAGAATGAAATTGCACTAATTGCCAATAAAACTATTGGATTTAATGTACCCAAGAACCCACCCTTTTGTGCATACATTATTCTTTTCATAAAACGTCTCGACGTAACCTAGACGACCATTTTTTATCAAATTCCTTAACTATTCTCATTTTCAATTTACAAAACTGATTTTGTGCAGATCCTTCAATTTTGACTTGTCCATTTAGATGCAGATGCTGCAGGGATTACAAGAAGAAAGAACTTATGTAAAAATTTCATTGTAAATTATCCCAAAAATTTCATCTTAAAAAATAATATATAAAAAAATGCATTGATAAAATATACAGAAAATTCTATTGAAAAATCATGTATAAAAAATTCATCGATAAAATTTTACAGAAAATTTCATAGTTAGAAAAATAAATTTCTTTGAAAAATTATAAATTTTATCACTTTACAAAATTATATTTTAAATTATATATTAAAAATCATAATAAAATTTTCATTTTTAAAATTCATTGATTATACTGAAAATTCTATTTAGAAATCATATATACCGTAATTATCCGAATATAAGACGCATCATTAAAAATTGACTGAATTCAAGAAAATATAAGTAACTTAAATATAAGACGCATGTATAATTTTCTGCTTCTGGAAGCAGAAGAAAGGTTGGTTAAGAAACTATTTGCAAATGGATTCAACTATCATGGGATGCAGTTAGTGAGGCAATTATTATCAAAGGGTTCAAGAAATGTTGTTTGAGTAATGCTATGGATGGATCAGAAGACGATATTATTTGGCAGGACAATATATCTGATGTAGGGAATGAGGAAGATGATATTGATGAGATGGAAAATGAATTAATGTTTGGAGAAGTGGACGAGTCCATTGAGATTGAGAATTTGATGGAAATTGAAGATGAAAATAATGGTCTCTGTAATGAAAAAAAACATTCTGTAACTAAAAATAAACAGTTTGTATTAATTTATACTTTATTTCCCTTGCCCATACCGGTTTTTCAGAAAATTTTCTGAGTAGGAAAAAATATTTCCTGTTATACACATGTATAAGACGCTCCACTATTATCATCCCCAAAAGTGATGAAAAAAAAGCGTCTTATATTCGGATAATTACGGTAATTTAAATTCAATTTTAAAATTTAACTTAAAAATTTTAATTTACACATAAAACATTTTACATTAAATTTCAAAAATTAATTACATAAATAATCGCGCCAAAAATTTAAAAAAATTTATACACAAAAAGTTTTTATTAAATACACACAAAAAATTTAAGTAAAAAATACACACAATAATTATCTTGATTACATCATTATGGAGTCGACGAAAAAAACCAAAGTTTATGTGTAATTAGCTTACGTTTAAAATTATATTTATAAACTTATTTTTATAAATTTGGGAAATTAATGAGAATTTTTTAAAGCCTATAAATCCATCATTTATAAATATAAAAAATTTTGATTTTTGTCAAAAGGAAAAAGAGGTTGCAATCAAAAACGAATTTCCGAAGAACATGGAAATAATTTATAAGACTGTATGGATGAAAAATACAAAATTTTTGAAGAAAGAAATTGCATAGTTTCCAGGTTTACAATTTCTGCTTTTATGATGAACAATAACTGCATAAGATATCAATTAATTCAATTAACGATTTCCAGTAACCGAAACCAAAATATGTCATTGACTTTGGCAATTAGTGTAAAAAAGCCAATTCACCAAATATTAATTGTAGAATCTAACAAAAAGAAAACCTATGAGATTTTTTAAACGAAGTTACTTCTAAATTGAACCGAGTGGGATACCATATCATTTACGACAATGTATCCATTTACGGAGGAGCATTATCACCAAATTATTTCATAGAAAATTTACCACCGTACAGTCCATTCCTGAAATCAATAGAAAGTGTTTTAAATAAAATAAATTCAAGCATAAGGATGACTACTTTGAAGAAAAAAGGATTCAGTTCTATGTCCTTCCAAAGCTTTGATCTATTCAGTGAGGCTGTGGAAATTCATCTACGAAAAGAAGATTATAAAATATAAAAAGTCATTTATTCCACAAATTACTGTAAGAAGAAGGGAAACTTTGGTAAATAATAAATTTTATTTTAATAAATTTTAGTTTTAAAGTTATCTGACTTAAATTTAATTCAAAAACAAATCCATTGACATAAATTGATATAAATTCATAAAAATTTAAAGAGAATTAATTACTAATACAAACAACTCTTTCTTATATGAACATTCCTTTATATGAAAATCTTCCAATTATGAAAATTTATCAAATTTTATAATATTAATTTGAGAAATATATATATTTATTATGAAAATAATTAATTTTTATCTATGAACAAGAGAACTCTTTTTTATTGACAGCAAAAATATTAAAAAATGATAATTATATATATTTCGAATTTAGGTAGATTGTTTTAAAATTCATTTTTTGCGTATAATTAATAATTAGCTTATTTTTATGCAAACATTTAATTAGTCAAGTTCATGATATAGTTTATTAATGATTAATTAATGCATACATTAAGATATTTTTAATTTTCAACCAATGAAATCTCCAGAAAAGAAACAAAAAAGACATGATTTGATCATCGAAACAAAAAAACATAATGGAAGATGCATTCAGAAACCATGCAAATCAGCGATCACTTGCAAGAAAGTATAATGTTTCGTTATGATGTATAAATGGAATATTAAAAAACAAGATCATAGGTGATGTTGAAATAAATTTTATAGGAAGAAGGTAACTTTATAAAACAGAACAATCTGACCCAATGCTATTCAAGCGGTTTCAGATTAAGAGGTATCGAAGCTTTCCAGTTTCTGGTGCACTGTTTTAATCAAAAGCAATAACAATAGCTGAAGAATTAAAAATTGTCGGATTTTGTGCATCCTCTGGTTGGTTAAATTTATTTCTGAAATACCACAAAATAAAATCGCACTTACTATCTGGGGAATCTGTCTTGGTTAATGTTGACATAAATTCGACATTTTTCAAAGAAAAAGGGTCGTTAATTAATAGATATAAAAACGAGGACACTTTTAATTATAATGAAGCTGTTTATTTTTTGAGGAGTGGTTAGGCCTTTTAAATCGAAAAATTTGGGCAAAATTTTGAAATTTCCTTGTCGAATGTTGAATGTCTATATCTACCAAAAATACTACTAGCAAACGCCAGCTACTAAATCAAGGAATAATTCGCTCATTTGAATCCAATTACAGAGCACTGCTACTCGAAAAAATTATTTTGCATGAAGAATTGGATTATGTCGATGTTTTATCTTAGATAAATTTATTACAGTGTGCAAACTTGATAGATCATGTATGGTCTGATGTTTCCATTGAAACTATTAAGCATTGTTTTTGTAAGGCGGAATTCTTAGAAAAATAATATTTGAGTATAAAGAGGTGACAATTGAAGCAGTTCATGAATTATTGGATGAATTAATTTGAAAACCATTTTCTAACACAAGAAGAATCAATCGAATAAGATTTTACTGCATTTATTATTAGTGAAGCCAATGACTATGTTGTCAAAGATTTTGATGCAAAAAGAAGAGAATCCACAGGAGGAAATATTTTGTTATCCGACTAACAAGAAAGTAATTATTGCAGTTGATCTAATCGACTCTTGGATGGTATATAAGTCCCCGAAATCAGGTTACATGTTAAAGCCAATAATTGATGAAATAATACGCAAAGTGCGATCTAGGAAGTCTAGAATTACTGACTATATGATACAAAAATAATTGGCATAATTTTTGAACTTCTTATATGAACAGTTTATATGTTTGAAAACTATTTTTCTATTGAAACTAAGTGTTTATATTAGAAAGAGTTGACTGTATATTTAAAATAAATCTCCATATAAAGTATTATTTAAGAGCCTGAATAATGATCTCATAGCTTTACGAAATGTCAATCCATGCCTTAATATTTACTTTTTAAAGAATTTACTTACAAGCCATTTAAAAAAATGTTAATACCTACTTGATAATAATACCTATATAATTAATATCTACATAATAGCTGCAATTATATGTTCATTCAAACTTCTATTATAGAAGTTATTAATGAACTGAAACGTGTGTAAATGAAATAAATCTTTAATGAAATTCATGTAAATCATTATACTGTAGTTTAACAATAAACAGAAGTACATATTGAACACTTTGATACTATATTAAGCGATAAATTGAAAATGTAATTTGTGCATCAAAGTAACAAAAATAAAAGCATGTAATATAATCATTTATATAATCATTCCTCTCAGAGAAAATCAGCACATTTCGATTCTTATAAAGCTTTGATAGTCATTGGAGTGATGATTTATCAGAGTGATTTAAAATCAATTTAAGTAATTGAAAAAAAATAATATCAGTTTATTAGTAAACTTTTTAAAATTATAATTAATTATTCTTTGATAAATTTTTAAAATATGTGGGTATAATTAGCTTTGATTAAAATTTAAATAAAAAATTCTTTAATATTTACTTAAATGTTTTTAATTTGGAATCAAAACCTTATTTTTATATGAAATTTATGTCAATAGGTAGTTAGTGGCACTCTGCGCCCACACACCATTGCATAATACATAATAGGAGGAGGGGGTTTATTTAGTGATTATTTACGGTGTGTATTGATTACACAATGATATAATTATTTTGTGTGTATTTATTTTTCGAATTTTTTTTCGAGTTTTTGGCGCGATTTTTCTTAAATTCATATATTGGCGGATTTTTGAAATAAAATTGAAATATTTTATTTAAATAAATTTGTTTTCATCCACAAACTATTTTTTCAATCACGCTATAGTCAGGTGGTATTTTTGAAAAAGACTAAAATAAAATTGGCTTGAATCGCCTAATTATAAAAAAGAGCATAAAATTAAAATTGGCTCAAATCGCCTAGATGAACACACTATAGTCAGGGATATTTTTAACTCGTAATAAAATACAATGCAATATTTGGTTTCAATACTTTCTATAGGTAAATATAGGCATAAAATACAAATGGCTTGAATCGCCTACTGATAAAAAATTGACAGGGGTATTTTATAGGCTTGTTAAAAAAACACTTGAAATATTTGTTCACACAATTTTCATAGGCAAATTTAAGCTCTAGATAAAAACAATTTAAAATACCTTAAGTAAATTAAGGTAAATTAAAGTAAATTAAAGGGTCGAAAGTCAATTTAAGTACTTTAGGGTACATTTAAGTAAATTAAGATTCATAAAGTAAATTAAGGTACATCAGAGTAATTTAAAGTACGTTAGAATAAATTTAAGTAAATTAAATTTATTAAAGTTATTTATTGTGCCTAGAGTAAAATATGGTAAGTTAGTTAAGAATTTTTAAAAATTAAATAGAAAGTCAACGGTTAAATTACATAAGAGTAATTTTCAAAGCTGAAAATTTTTAAACCAGTTATTACATAAGGTAAGAATTTTTAAAGTTAAAGAGTCGACAATATTGCATGAAAAAATTTATTAAATAAAATTTTTAGTATAGTTTTATCGATAAATTTTTATACATATTTTAAAATGATAAAAATTTTTAACATAATTTTACAATGGAATTTTTTATACATATTTTTAAATAATAAAATTTTTAGCATAATTTTAAAATGAAATTTTTTTATACATGATTTTTAAATAGAATTTTTAGTATAATTTTATCTATGAATTTTTTATATATATTTTTAAAGATGAAATTTTTATACATGTTTTTAATTGAAAAAATGTTTAGTATAATTTTTACTATGACTTTCTTATACATGTTGATAACTATCAAACTTTCAAAGAATTTTAATAAATTAAATTTTTGAGTTTCAGTGTTACATAGTATTGCCTAAGGTAGGTAGTAGTCATTCGCAAGAGCAACCCATCTCCTCCACGCTGCAGCAACCCATCCTTAATAAAAAAAGTAGTAAAATAATAATAATAATAATATCAACTTCTGAACACTGATAACCCATCACACTGAATAATCCAATTATAACTGAACAACAATAACTAGCTACTATATATAGATGACTGAGTACTGTACAACTCACTATATACATAATAAGCATTAAAATTCATTAAAATTCCCTATTTAAATAATATTTACTCTTTGAACACCGATATTTAACCATCTTAAATCACTTAAAAATAAAATAAAATTTTCTCTCAATCATTTCCCCTTAAAATACTTGGTTATTCACACACTCGCAATTTGTTATCAATAACTAGTTACTGAACAAATCAATATCAAAATATTGTTTACTGACCAAGAAATCTTTAAATAAAAGCACATAAAAAGTTTAACAATCAAAAGAAATACAATTTCAATTACAAATTTTATTAACTTCTCCACTCTTTTATCGATCATTGATGTCTCAAATTGTTTGATTGCTTAGTTACCTGATTGCTATCAAGAAAATATTAATCATTGAAGCCTAATCAAGTGTTGTATTTTCTTGGAATAAAAATTTATTGCTTTACAGTCTTGTATGTGATTTATTGAAATTATTTTGTAAAACTTAGTTAAAAGACTTTGAAATTTTTCTACTATTTTTGTAATATTTTAAATTGCGGCCAACAATGAACAATTACTAAAAGTTATTTTCAAAGATTAATGTCAACCTTTTCATTTAATTTTCACACGTCCCTAAGTAAATTAATTGCTAATTCATCAAAAAATTACTTAAATTTATTTTTATAGATTTTCTGATCTTTTCACCCCTAACTCTTATTTTTTACTGAATGATAAATTAATTAGTAACTACAAGTAGTGGTTAATCTAATTGCTAGTGAAAAGAAACTTGATTAGAAAAATATTCTTAAATTAATTTCTCAAAACATATATTAGTTTCATTGTACTTGGAATACATTTTCATATATTTATTGAAAATTAATCAACTCTTAAAATTATTAACTCAAAGATGCTAAAGGTTTGTGTAAAACTGATAGAAAAAAAATTAACATCTACCACATTACTAGAAATTAAATGATTATCGACCAACCACTAAATAAGTTGAATTTCCAACAAAGCTTAAAAAACTACACGGAACATGTACTGATAGATACCGATAAAATCTACTAAAAAATCCAAATATGTATGTTTAATTGTTGTAAAATATTTGTTTTTGTAAAAATAAGACTTATCCTTAAATTATGATTAGCATGTGATTAGAATTTGATTAAAGTTGTGAGGAGTTGTTAAATTTTAAATAAAACTGCTTAATTTGTAAATAATGTTAGTACTTTGAAGAAATTTTAAAATAAGACCTTCAGCAAATTGGTAAGAAAATAGTAGTTATTGAATAATACTTATTAAAATGACTAAAGTTTTATAATTTTTGACAAGTTTTGAATGATCTTTAATAAAATTTGTTAGTACTTTGAATAAAAATTTTAAAAAAGTTTCAACATATTAGCAAATTGTAAAGAAAATAGTACTTATCAATTGAAAAAAAATTAATTAAATTAACTAAGTTGTAAAATAATTGAAATATTTTGTTAGATCATTTTTTAAAATTTTATAAGTTTGTTAAGTAATTGTTCTAGGTACTTGTTGAATGAAAATTAATTGTTTAATTTCTCTTCATTCGTAGAAATAATCATATATATTTAAATTATTCAGAAAATTGTCCATAACAACATAATTAATGGGTAACATAAATTTTTAAATGCTAGTCAATTTTAATTTTTAATTAAATTACAAATAATAAAATCAAATAAATACTTGATTACAAATAATTACTTGAATCAAACATTGTTTTTAGAACCGAACACGTATAGTATATTTTATTCAGATTCCAATAATATTATTAAAATTAACCAAAATCTTACTGATATATTTTGATAACCCTTACCCTCAACCAATCATTTCTCTTTAAATGACAATAATCCCAGCTATATTCATTATTTTTGATAAAGATCACCGACTTCTTTCGTTATTAAACCGAATAAATTTCTTGAAATCTCTTTAAAATAAAATTCATCTCTTGACCAATCATATTACCTTAAAATTATCATAAATTCCTTCTTAACCAATCATTTCTCTTTAAATGACAATAATCCCTGTTATATTCATTATTGCTTTTTATAAAATGTTATAAATTTACTTTTAGAAATAATAATCATTTTTTGATGTTATTGTTATTTTTGAATTTAAATTATTATGTTGTCAATAGTTACAATTAAATTAATTATTTAAATTAATTTTTTATTTGGATAATATTTATTTATAACCATCAATTTATAAAGATATTATACAAAATATTTTTAATTTGTCAAAAAGTTTTATTTGAATATAAAGCTAAATCAAATATTCTATTTACTAATCATTAAAAAAAAATTATTTTAACCACATTTCAAATATAATTTCAAATAATAGAATAATTTTAGAATTTAAAATAATATATTGTAAATAGTTACAGCTAAAGTAGTATTAAAATATAAGTTTTTTCGAAATTAATTACATTTAGATAATAATTCTTAATAGCAATAAAATTCCAAAATGTTCATTCAAAATATATCATTCAAAATGCTTTGAATATAAGAGACTTAGATTTGATTTCTAATATCACAGTATTCGATGTATATTCCTGGGATTTGTTGAATATTCGTTGGATTAGTATAAGCGCACGCGTTAATTTTTTTAATAACTATTCATCCGCGCATAAGTATCTATCAACAATATACATCCCTATTTAAAGATAATTAACCGACTAAATCTACTCAATTGTTAATAATTTTTAATTGAATATAATAGTAATTCATCCACTCTTAAAGTACAATTCATTTTCAGTAAATATTTTCATCTTTTAAATATATTTGTTGAACAGTGAATAATTCAGGCTCCATTTATTTCAAGTATTTTCCAATATTTAATTGATATTTCATCTCATCATTGATATATTTTACCGTCTAATTTCTCGATTCACTGAATATTTTTTAGCTTCAATTTATATTTTACGTTATTCAATGATTGTTTTCCCTCTTCAATAAATAATTTCACACTTTAATTAATATTTTCTCACTTTATTGAATATTTTTCCTCTTCAATGAATATTTTCCTCTTCGATGTATATTTTCTTCATTCAAAGTATATTATCCTGTAAGTTTTTAATATATCAATTGATATTTCATCTATTTATTAGATATTTTTAGCTATCCCACTTTTCCAGTAATTTCAACGATTTTAGTCACTTAATGTACTCTCCCACCAATATTACTTCTTCACTGAAAATTTTCTTTATAGAATATAATCTCTACTACTTAAAATTCAATTTGTTGACTTGTTATTGATTTGTCATTTTCAATGAAAATTTAATTAACTTTAAATAAATTTAATTACACCCTTCAATAGATTAGGTTGTACTCGACAAAATTGAATAATTTTATACTATCAATTAGAGTTTTTAGAGAAATGTTATGATAATTTTAATAATATCTAGTTTTACGAGGTATTTATTTTAGTAAGTTTTAATCATTTTATAGAATTTTATGGTTTTTTGTTGAATATTAATGGATTTAGGGTTTGATTATAGTAGTGGGATGTGTCACCTCCAGCATATGTCATCTCCAGCACAGTACCCCCCCCGCTGAGAGAAAATTTTTCTAAGTCCAAAAGTACAAAAAATTTTTAAGACAAAGACAATGACTCATTCAAGGTCATTGAAACAAAGACCATGACTCATTCAAGGTCATTGGATGACTCATCATATTTTTTCAAGGTCATTTAAACAAAGACCATGACTCATTCAAGGTCATTGGATGACTCATCGTATTTTTTCAAGGTCATTCAAAATTTCTCAAGGTCATATTATTTTTTAAACATTTTTAAATTTAAATTTACTACTTATAAAAATAAGTAGTATATATTTTGTAAATTTATTTTATTATTATTAAATAAAATTGTTTGTTTAATTCAAGTCAATTATTTTATTATTATTATTATTATTATTATTATTATTATTATTATTAATATTATTATTATTATTAATATTATTAATATTAAACGATAACGCCAATAAAAAACCTTTCTTACGATATATTTCGATAGCACAGCTATCATCTTCAGGTACTCAAAACCAACTAAAAATATGATGAATTAACATTTAATTTAAACAAATTATTTTTTATTAATTTAATTTTTTAATAAATAAATATTTTTAAAAATATATTTTAAATTAATTTTAAATTTTAAATTTTTTACTTATATTCTAATTTTTTAAAAATTAATGCAATTTAAAATTTTCAATTATTTTAATAATATTAAAAAAAACAAACATGATTTAACATACGTAAACTATTTAAAAACATTCAAAACATTCGTAGTCACAGCACTCTGCACATTAATCTTTGGATCCAATGACCTTATCAGCAATGCTTCACATATCACTCGTTCCCAATAACTATTAAAACTTCTCAACAAAATTCTAAAATCAGACATTCCGATATCACTTTTACAGCCTCTATTGTGTTCACTAATATTGGTCAAACCCTTCAATCGACAATGCTCTAGAACTCGAGTACAGAGATGACGGGAAGTCTCTCCAATGTATGTGGCATTACACCCATTACATGTAAATTGATAAACGAGATCAGAACACAATCCAACCGGAGTTTTTGATTTATTAATAAACATATTGCGTACCTTACACGAATTAGAGACGATCTTATACTCTAAATTCCTATCAGTTTACCCAACTTCCTCTTATAATTTGTAAAGCCTTCAGAGTACGGCAATACTAACACATATTTAGGCTCAATTTTTTTATATCCATTTTTACAATCACCCAGATCAACACTCAATTCACACCCATCCGACAAATTACATTCAGACTTTCCACAACATGGATCCTTAGGATTTTAATCAATTTATCAACAGTTCTTTTATCATCAACAATAAAAATGATTTAGAATATCCATTCTTTATCAACAACTCAACCAATTTATCAACACTTTTTACCGAATTAGCAAAAGTAGAAGATAAAGCCCATGAACGATAAATCAATCCTTTCACCATATTTCTCTTATACTTAAATTCACAGAAGCTTTCTGGAGAAGTATAAAGACCAGTATCAGTTGGTTTTCTATAAATCTCTGTCTCATACTGTTTATCTTTGCGTTGAATTAACAAATCCAAAAACGCAATTGATGACTTTCTCTCCGTTTCACATGTGAATACAATGTTTTTATGTAAACTGTTCATAAACTGCAAAAACGGTTCTACATGTTTCTGGTTTTCAAATATAAGAAAAATATCATCCACATACCTTTTATAAACAAAAGGTTTTTCAAATTGGAAAGAAGCAATTTTCTTTTCCAAACTAGCCAAAAATATTGATGCCATCGTTGGTGCTAAAGGGGAACCCATAGCGACTCCATCTATTTGTTGATACCATTCATCATTGAAAAGAAAATTGACATTTGAAGTAGCAAATTCAAGAAGTTTTCGAAATGCCCTTCTATCCAAAATGTGATGTTCCGAAATCATTTTCATTCCACAACGCACAGCATAAGTCAATTGTCTCAACCAGTGGCACATTCGTAAACAAACTACAAACATCAAACGAAACCATAACATCATTCATACTTCGTTTTTGTAGCTTTGCAATACAAGAAAGGTAGGTAAGTCTATTCGTCCAATAGGATCGCAGCCAGCTAAACTATATGGGCTGCCAAAAATCCATAAAGATGGTGTACCTATGAGACCAGTTTTGTCGATGGTTGGTACTGCCCAGTATAAAATAGCAAAGTTTTTAGATGGATTATTAAAACCATTAATGCGATCAGAGTTTGAATGTAAGGATAGCTTTGAGTTTGTTTCTTGTATTGCAAAGCTACAAAAACGAAGTATGAATGATGTTATGGTTTCGTTTGATGTTTGTAGTTTGTTTACGAATGTGCCACTGGTTGAGACAATTGACTTATGCTGTGCGTTGTGGAATGAAAATGATTCGGAACATCACATTTTGGATAGAAGGGCATTTCGAAAACTTCTTGAATTTGCTACTTCAAATGTCAATTTTCTTTTCAATGATGAATGGTATCAACAAATAGATGGAGTCGCTATGGGTTCCCCTTTAGCACCAACGATGGCATCAATATTTTTGGGCTAGTTTGGAAAAGAAAATTGCTTCTTTCCAATTTGAAAAACCTTTTGTTTATAAAAGGTATGTGGATGATATTTTTCTTATATTTGAAAACCAGAAACATGTAGAACCGTTTTTGCAGTTTATGAACAGTTTACATAAAAACATTGTATTCACATGTGAAACGGAGAGAAAGTCATCAATTGCGTTTTTGGATTTGTTAATTCAACGCAAAGATAAACAGTATGAGACAGAGATTTATAGAAAACCAACTGATACTGGTCTTTATACTTCTCCAGAAAGCTTCTTGAATTTAAGTATAAGAGAAATATGGTGAAAGGATTGATTTATCGTTCATGGGCTTTATCTTCTACTTTTGCTAATTCGGTAAAAAGTGTTGATAAATTGGTTGAGTTGTTGATAAAGAATGGATATTCTAAATCATTTTTATTGTTGATGATAAAAGAAACTGTTGATAAATTGATTAAAAATCCTAAGGATCCATGTTGTGGAAAGTCTGAATGTAATTTGTCGGATGGGTGTGAATTGAGTGTTGATCTGGGTGATTGTAAAAATGGATATAAAAAAATTGAGCCTAAATATGTGTTAGTATTGCCGTACTCTGAAGCTTTACAAATTAAAGAGGAAGTTGGGTAAACTGATAGGAAATTTAGAGTATAAGATCGTCTCTAATTCGTGTAAGGTACGCAATATGTTTATTAATAAATCAAAAACTCCGGTTGGATTGTGTTCTGATCTCGTTTATCAATTTACATGTAATGGGTGTAATGCCACATACATTGGAGAGACTTCCCGTCATCTCTGTACTCGAGTTCTAGAGCATTGTCGATTGAAGGGTTTGACCAATATTAGTGAACACAATAGAGGCTGTAAAAGTGATATCGGAATGTCTGATTTTAGAATTTTGTTGAGAAGTTTTAATAGTTATTGGGAACGAGTGATATGTGAAGCATTGCTGATAAGGTCATTGGATCCAAAGATTAATGTGCAGAGTGCTGTGACTACGAATGTTTTGAATGTTTTTAAATAGTTTACGTATGTTAAATCATGTTTGTTTTTTAATATTATTAAAATAATTGAAAATTTTAAATTGCATTAATTTTTAAAAATTAGAATATAAGTAAAAAATTTAAAATTTAAAATTAATTTAAAATATATTTTTAAAAATATTTATTTATTAAAAAATTAAATTAATAAAAAATAATTTGTTTAAATTAAATGTTAATTCATCATATTTTTAGTTGGTTTTGAGTACCTGAAGATGATAGCTGTGCTATCGAAATATATCGTAAGAAAGGTTTTTTATTGGCGTTATCGTTTAATTAAATCGTTGCCAAATTTATTTAATTATTTATTATTAATATTATTATTAATATTATTATTATTATTAATAATTTTTATTTTTATTATTATTATTATTTTTATTATTATTATTAATATTATTATATTTATTATTAATATATTTATTATTATTATTATTACATATTTTAATTTTTATTAGAAGTTTTATTTATTAAGATTATAATTTTTTATTATTATTATTACATGTTTTAATTTTTATTACAAGTTTTATTTATTATTCTTTTTATTATTATTTTTATTTATTATTATAAATATTATTATCATAATTTTTATTACTTTTTATTAATAATACATATATATATATATATATATATATATATATAATAAAACAAATACATAAAAACAACTATATAAAAAACAACAACTTCATAAAAAATAAATCAATTATTTATAATACAATTAAACAAATATTAAGTTTTATTTCACGTTTCTTCACGCTTGGCATTTGATTATGAAAATATTGATAATTAAAATAATAATAATAATAAAATAATTATATAAAATGAAAAAACCAAAGAGAAATTTCCACAATTTTTATTTTTATATACAAATTTGTTTATAAATATCAATAACATTCTCAAATATCTCATCAAATTGCTGATTGCAAACTGCTGGATCGGTTTCAGGCATTATTATATTACCACCAACATCAAGGACATCAACCCCTCTATAATGACCATATGCAAAACTCGAGTTTTTCCCTACCCAAGCTCTCTTATTGTCATGATTATTTAATGCTATTTTAGAATTTTTAAAAGTGAACAGCTGATGATTTCGGGTCCCTATCCTAGTTTGAGGTACTGACATAATAGTATTGTTATTATAACAATTCAAATATGATTGGTGTTTAATGTCGGTACCCGGTAATTTTACACCCTTAGCTCGCATTGTTGATTTATTTACTAGCAAGCTATAACATTTAGGGCGCAAGAAAACCCACTCGCTATATCCTAACCCTTTACTATCATCCTTGAACTTGCCAATAACCGAGTCAAGTCGTCTAGAATATAAAGGATGAGAAGGATCATAATTTGATGTATCTAACAGATCATCCAAATCATAGCTTTTAATAAAATTTCTAATTTTAAATTTTTATCTCCAAAAAGAAGCTATCTGTATCACCCGCTACTAGATTGATATCACAATTATAAATATCACGATATTTTTGTAACTCAACATACTGTAACTGGTACATCCGTAGTTTGGATAAATCTAGAACTGATTGACCGATATAACTAGGTCTATCCAAACATATTGAGTCCTTATTAAGATGAGCGGCAAAAAGATCATCAGTAATCTCTATTGTTTTTCTAAATGCCGGTTTTGACGAATATGTAATTAACTTTTCAGCTGAATTACATAATCGCAAATTCATCCTCTTTTTAAGGTTCTCAACAGATTTACCATACAGAATGTCGTTATACAATTTAAATAAATCTCTATATAATTCACTAACTGCATTTGCACGCAAGTTAGTGTTTTTATCGATATAATTTTTAAAAATAGGAGCTTGCTTGTATTTAATAGCTCTATGTATATGTGTAACCTTAGCCCCGAGAGAAAGATAAAGCCTGAGAAGCCTCCAATGAAGAACATAGTTCTTCTTAGGATAATGCGTTAGCATTAACTTCTCAACTTTTGAATTTGGTGGGCACATCTTTTCCGGTCCAATCGGAAAGTCATTTAGAAAATCATGTAAATTATCTGGAATCTCGATATTAACTTCCATAGTATATCCATATGGAAGGATTTCAATATCCACAACATTCGCACATTCATTCAAAACCTCATCCAAACCATCATACACCCAAGTAAAATCAGCGCAAGGAAGACTTTGGCTGAGAGCCCAACCGTACAGATTATTTATATCTATGTACAATAATTCTGTATCCTCCGAAGCAGCAATGTAATGTTTGTTAACAAATGTTAACCCACCCCGTATTCCACCTTCGTAAAAATTGAACATTTCCATGTCCTGTAAAAGTTCAATGGGTTCCGTTAATGTCATAAGCGCTGAAGCCCATGACATACACGGAATGCCATAAAAGTTTAGAGGTTCAAGACCATTGTAAACAATAGCCTTGGCACGGAATTGTTGAAAATAGTCCGCAAGGAGGAATACATTAAGTTTAAGGTAAATTAACATATAATCACGCAAAGTCCTACAGTTTTGCTGCGTCCAGATTAGTGTGCCCTATCGTACTCATGTTCACTTTACGCCCTCCCAAATTGGAGCAACTCATAAGTAGTCTCAAGAACTTCCTCTGAAACAGCAAAATTATATGGAAAAATACCTTTACAGTCGACTATAGAACCATGAAAGACAGACGAAGTCAATGGAAGAGAAGTTAGCGTTTTCACTGCCTTAGCTAACGAACAATTAACAAATTGCATACTGTCGATAAAGCGAACAGCCAATTTGTTAATGTGAACAATTAACGAAATAAATTTTTCTGTAGAGGTCGGTATGATATCTAAATTCCATGAAGAAAAGCGATCGAGACCATATTTTTAAATATGGTGAAGGTCATACCCTCTTAAATTATGAAAGACTATAGGTAGTAACCGATAAATCCTACGAGCTATATTACATTTCGGCAAGCTGCCCTAGATAATTACCAGTAAAATGGCAATGATCTCTAACCGGATTTACAATCGGTTTTTTACATAAATAACAGTTCGACAAGATTTAAACTGTCGAACCTCACTGAAAGACATAGGCCGTATCAATTTATCACCTTCCGAATCATAGTACGGAATAACAATTTCAGTTGCAATTTCCTCAATTTTCTTAAGAAAATCAGGAATGCAATCAAGTCCGTAAAAGTAATAATATGATTTTGTGTTAGTATAATTATTAATTAATAAAAGACCTGCTGCAATAGGCATATGAATTTGATGATGTCTATTATCAGGAGGTAAAACCGATTCAAAATCGGAATAAATCACAAAAGGTGGGGTGATATGTTTAGAATAATTTAGGAATTCTAAATTTTTATTTTCGGGGAGCGTGTATAGGGCTGTGCCAGTCTGATTTTTGGCGCATAATGCAACATGTGTATTGAATGCATTATCTAATCTAAACCCATTAAGGCAATGTGGACACCAACGACATCTAATTTGAATGTTACAGTAAGGGTTTTGACGGCAATTCATTAACCTATCAATATTGGTCACATTGGTATAATGATATCTATCATTATTTTCAAGTAATAATAAATAAATAGGGTTTCCGTCAGTGACTTTGCTTCTATGGATCAAACTTAAATGAGGATGATGAAAGACATAATTATCTGGAACCTCATCAATTGTAACAGTTGGTGTGTACGAAAACACGTTTATTGCTAATTTTAAAGTCGAATTTTTCTTTTCGAAATTTGGTATGTTTATTAATTTCACGGACAATCCGTGATCTCATCGTACTCTAATTCGTCTAATAACTCGTATATTTAGAGACTCTTTGGGGTTTTCACCAATTATATCTTTCTTTAATAAATAAAGAATAGAGTAAAGGAAGCACTTGTCGTCATTGTTTTTTATATTTACTATGGCTCCTTTATTTTTCAATGCAGAAGGGGTTTTAATATATTTATGTCCAGACAAACGATTAATAGGAGCATATTTTGTTAAAATAAAGTGAATTTCCATAATATTAATAACACGCCATCCACGCCTAAATGGGTGAATTGTTCTATTTTTCATTAAGCTATTAACCCTTCCTTAAAAAGTTATCTGAAAATGTCTCCGCATTATTCGAAAAGTAATTGTCACGGATCTCGCCATCTTTTCAAATTTAATTAATATCGCGAATTGAATTTAAACGCTCCCATTTTATTTATTTCAAAAATTAATTTATTACTGATTCGCTCAGTTAAAGTTACTGTAATTAGTTGCGCGTTAGATATATCAAAACGTAAAGTTTTGATAGCGCCATTTAAATTTACTGAAATGTTCGGCTCATTCTCTAATACAGAACCTCCGAATTGTATACTATTTTCATTATTTATAGTAGGTATAGTATTTTCATTAATTATAATAGGTATATTATTTATAATATTCATTATTTATAGTATTTTCATTATTAAAAATAGGTATATTATTTATAATATTTTCATTATTTATAGTATTTTCATTAATTATATTATTTACATTATTAGAGTCATCATCATCACTGATTTCGATGACTTCTTTTTTAATTATTTTATTTGGGATATTAATTTTAATAGGTGCAGCAGGTCTTTTATTCTTTTTATTGATGTTTTTATTTTGTAGTATATTCAAAATATCGACGTTAGTTTATTAATTTTCTAAACATATTTATTTTACTAGACTTGAAAGAATTTAAATGAACCCCATGTTCCCTATAAAATTCTTTATATTTAATGTTCTGGGATGTTTTGCATATGGCGCAGATAAAAAATTGATGCCATTAAATCTATGCGTAATATTTTTCATTTCTTCATGGCAACTTTCATTATGTTGAATGATGAGATGCAATATCTCGGATAAAAAAGTGCCTAATAAAAATATTAAATTAAAAACCTATATAAAGTAACTATGATATAAATATCTAATAATTCTAACAAATTAACCTATATAAAGTAACTAATAATATTTGCATGCTCACTGCAAACTATTTAATAATTCTAATAATTCTAATAAATAAACCTTAAATACAATAATATTTGCATGCTCACTGCAAACTATTAAATAATTCTAATAAATAAAACCTTAAATACAATAATATTTGCATGCTCACTGCAAACTATTAAATAATTCTAATAAATAAAACCTTAAATACAATAATATTTGCATGCTCACTGCAAACTATTAAATATGCTATAAAATATCTATTAAATAATTCCTATAAAATTCATATATAATTCAATTACGTAAGATCTATAAGAAAAATACCTATATAATCAAAAACTATTTTTTCAACTATATTGTTTATAATTTATTATGTTAATATATGTTTCAGTAATAATACTTTTTAAATATATTATAAATTAATGATATTTGAAGTATTATTAAATAATACTTAAATTTCATCAATTTAAAAATATACTTATCAAAAAACTTTGAAATAAATAGATCCTTATTATTAAATTTATTATAAATTATTATAAATTATTGATATTTGATGTAATATTTTAATAATACTTCAAATATCATTAACTTAATTTCGATAAATAAAAATAAATAAAAAACTAACATTTATCTCCTGATTCCGACGAATCATCATTCTCTATAGAAGAGAGGTCCTCCATATCTTCCCTAGTAACGAGGGCATCTCCAAAACGGTGGCATAATTATTGTCATCCCCAGAAATGGGGCATCTCAAAAACGGTGGCATTATGATGATCATCTGCATCCAAATCAACTAAAATGTTTTTTTTTAAATATATAATAAATTAAATTAAAATTTACCATCTTGATAATATTGTCTTCGCTATCGCTGATAACAATTGTATCTTCGATTAAATAACTTCTAAAATAATTTATAAATAAAACATATAAAATTAAAATTTACCATCATCTTCGATAATTATAACATCATTTTCACGATCTAACTGATCTTGTATTTCTGTTAAAGTATACCAATCTAGAAAAATATAATAATAAAATTAAAAATTAATAAAAAACCTTACCAGTTTCATTCTCTAGAATACTTCTTAAAATATTATTGTTCATTTTTGAAAATAGCGCTTCAGAAATATTTGAAATAATTGTGACAAATTCTTTATTTGTCAAAGTTTATAAAGAGAATAATATTTTCAGGATTTAGCCACTCACATTTAAGCAATACACACATATAGGTGAGAGATTTTTAGACATGTTTTCTTTGTAAAACACATGCAGTCTACACTGTGACTGTATGCGTTCTTTGAAAATCACATACATACTTTTGTTTGTATGTGTTTTCTTTGTAAATCACATACATACTTTTGTTTGCATGTGTTTTCTTTATTCAATTTTGTGTATGCATACCCTTATCATGTGATGATCACGCACTTATAATGCACTGTCTTTGTGATCACGCACTTATCATGCATAGTCTTTGTGATGATGCATTAGCTTATCTTTAATTAAACACATAATAATATTTATAATAATAATAAAAATAAAAATAATATTGATAAAAATAATATAAAAAAAATTAATAATAATAATAATAATAATAATATAATTAATAATAATAATAGCAATAATAATAATATTAATAATAATAATAATAATAGCAATAATAATAAAATAAAAATAATAATATTTATAAAAGTAATAATAATAAAAAAAAATATTAATAGTTAAAACATAACAATAAACATTAATACATTTATTAATCATCAAATCTCTTGATAATAACCAAGCTAAACAATGTTGACCACATGTTAAGTCCATGTTTTTGATACATAGTTTTATAGTTTTACCCATTGTTTGAAGTTTTGAAACCATTAAAGCCGGATAATAGAAACCTATAGATCAAATACTAATATCTTGCTAGGTTTCATATATATTGCTAACCAATGTTCTCCACCGAGATGAGACGATTGAGTATGACGATTATGGCTTGATTATTACGTAAATATGGAATTTTATCAAGAGGAAAAACCCTAAAAATTCATGTCCTAGTATTTGTTTTCCAATTCGATAGACCTGAACAGAACTACATCAATAATATTACTATTATAAAAAAATAACTTACTCCATGACAAATTATCATAAATTATATATACATTTATACCAACATTTTCAAACCAACAATGTTCGTTCAAACCAACACTGTTCTGTTTGCAGTTATTTGAACCTCATTTTCAAACACTCCATATATTACAACATTACCGGTTCAGATGTAGCTTTAGCAAACTTATATCTAATCGTAAATTTCCATTTGAGTAATTGACTCTGATTAAATCAAAATCGGTGCCAAAACAAATGTGAAGAATGGATATTTGCTTTAAAATCTTCAAGAGTTATACCACAATTAGGGTTTTTATCCAAATAACCCATATTTCTAACTATACTCTGCATATATGTAGCACAATAATTATCATTATCGAAATCTTGAGTATATGTTTCTCTATAATCACTATTTTTCGATAAAGTTAGCGATGTTACTCCAAAATTTTTGAAAATTGAGCTCGATGTTAAGTATGATCCATTATATTGAGATTCACTTTGAAATGTTACCAATATAAAGTTGGGCATTCTTCTATCTCCAAATATTTGTTTCTTATAGAAAGAAGCTGAACCTTTAGCAATAGCAAATTAAACAATTTCCTTTGTTTTCAATGGATATATTGCATGCTTAGAATTAAGCCCCAATTGATGACCGGCTAATACAGAGGGCTCAACACAAACTCTTCTCACTAATAATTTTGCATCAACTAATTGAAGAATTGGTGCTGTGGTAGCACTTGTTAGTGATAATGCCGAATCAGATCTTTTCAATCTAATGTGTACATTAACACCTGGGAGTAAATATTTCGGTTGATCCATAAAATCGATTGTAATGATGAGCACATGGTAAATAATTTCGAGCCTTTAATCCACATTTTCCTATCGTCATCACTACCATAACCCATAGGAGTTAAACATGTATTTTTAGTATCGCTATTGTAATTTATAATAGTTTCTATTAGAGCTTTGTGAATATATGTACTGTTACCCCTAATCTTGATATTATTAAATCCGAGAACTGCATCTTTAAAAAGTGTATGAAACAAGAAATTGTTTGTATACATCACTAGTTCACCCAACGGTTTTCTATCTTTATCTACAACTTTGATCTGAACAGTTAACAATGTATCATTCAAATCTAGATATTCAGTTTGGGAACCATTAATATAAAATTCAATATCGGTTCTACTATCCATAATAGAATTCATCGGGAATACATCTTCAAAGGCCCCCATTTCAATTACTGCTTGGGGAGATGGTCTATCAAATAAACACAATTCAGATTTACCACAAATAATTTTGAAATTAGTTCCATGTCCTTTCATTCGTTTGTTTATATGTTTATGATGTCTTTTACGTTTTGAGCTGGCGCTTCGGGTTTTTGAAACATAGATGCAACACTAGGTAGAACTTTCCTAACTCGGATAATGCATTTGATTTCAGCGATGGTAATATTTTCTGCTCATTCATTATCACATCTTTAGCAGTTTTCATACCAAAACTACCAATGCGTTTAAGAATAGGAAGTGCAAATCTACCAATTGTTCTCAACCATCCTGATCCATACTGTTTACCAATAAAATACTGTAATTCGCCACCACTTTGGCTACCACTATACATACTAATAATATCGTTATTGGCCATCTAATTTACGAAAATGTAATGTCAAATGAGTTTTGTATCTTTACTAAATTCAATAAATTTACCGCTATCATCACGAATATTTATTTCTATATTGTTTTATACATGATGTTGATACCGGTAAGTACATGGGATTATCGATATTTATATTGACAACTTCATCCTGGTCATGTTTATCAACCCAAACAGATTTCAAAAGAGGAACCAAAGAATCACCAACAATTATAGGATCGATGATGTTAGTATATATGAAATTTGCCTATGAAGTTTATTATTTTTGGTTTGCGTACACCAAAAGCACTTGCCCGATATGTTTGCTTATCTAATCCCAATCAAATGTAACTTCACAAATGTTATTATTCAGACTGAATTTACATAATCCATATTTAACAAATTCAATAGTTTTAAATATATGTAAACAATTGAATGAATATATTTATGTAATTCTTCAAGTGTTTCAATATATAAATCATTAGTAAATGTAAATGTCTCTTCAACTTCATTAATATATGATAGTGATATTTTGATGTTTTCGATTGTTACACTTTTTTCATCAAATGTTTTGAATCGTATTAGGTATTCAGTTCCAGGAACAACAATGCTAAGCTTATCACAACCCATTCGCTTGGCATCCTCAATACTTTCAAACTTTATTGTAAATGGGCTAAAATCACAACAAACATTCAATCCATCTTTGAAAAACATGCCACAATTTTCATCTAAAATCTGATTCGAATATGACAATATCGTTCAAAATTATTGATTGAGAAAATACCACTACAGGTTTTGGGTACACGTTTCTTGAATCCGATTTTACAATGACTATAAAATGGGAATATATTGTACACAAATGTAAAGTCTTGCAAAGCAACTTCCCAATTTCCATGTAAATAAATGGGATTTTGAAGATCAACCATAAATTTACTTGCTTGATTTTCCGGATGGATTAGTGGGCAACTATTACTCGGTAAAATTGTATAGAAACTCATTTTACTAGGTCTTTTGATGATATCCGTGAGGGATTTTGATATCCGTGCCATTTGACATAGTATTGTTTATCCTTACCCACCATTTTAGTTTTCAATATTTTCTGAATTCTGAACACTGTAGGTTTGGAAATAACTTGTAATTCCTGTTCAAAGAATTTCCCTTGTATTAAATTGTTATCACTATCTTTAATAACATACATTACAGGACTCTGTTTAGTATTAATTTTAGTAATTTGAAATTCCTCATCACTCCAATTACTATCGAAATTTTGATGAAAGGTGAAGCAGATATTTTACTAATTCTAACGTGATCACCAACTTTATATTTTGGTTTTGTAATAGCAACTGTTTAGATAGTATTGATTTAGCTAATATTTTCGAGCTGATATTTACGGTCTCAAACCATTCAGACCTCGATGTGATGAATTATTATAACTAACAAGTATTTTCGGTAATACATTTTATCCATATTTTATTACCTTGATGCACGAAATATTTCTTCAATCTATCTCTCAATGTCCAGTTAAATCTTTCAACATGTGTGGCTTTGTATTGAGAATGTACAGAATAATGATTTATTTTGAGACGATCCAGGATTTGCTTAACTTTACTATTGTAAAACTTCTTGCCTATAATAATAATAATAATAATAATAATAATAATAATAATAATAATAATAATAATACCTAAATCGGTTTGCAAATTGTCTGGATGCCCATTTTTAAACATTGAGTTAATTTCTTTAGATATTTCCTCTGCAGATTTTGTCTTTGTTGGTACAACGCGAGCAAAACGACTGAAAACATCAATACACGTTAAAATATATTTATAACCCTTGTTAATCTTCGAATACGGTATCATCTCCATTGAATCCATTTGCCATAAATCATTAATACCGAATGTCATATAAGCTCTTATTGGAAATCTTTTCCGCATTGGTTTGTTTAAACTGTACGCAAGCTGATCTGACAACCACTTTTGCGTTTCCTTTTTCGACTTGGGACTCTTTTCTTTAACTTGCCACTCCACCGAAACCTGCCTCGTCTTCTGGGTTCGTCCAAATCTTCTCCATTACAACAAGATGATTTAAATTTCATTTAACATTAGTAATGATTGCCCCATCGTTTATTGTGATAATAATGATAATGCTAATGTAACATTGCCTCCGATAAAACCACCTTGTTGTTTATATATGATTTTTCTCATTTGCTTACGATTTTTATTATTTACTAGTGATAACAAAGGCTTACGATGTTTATTCAGTACTAGTTTTTTGGAATTACTGATTTAAATTTTACCTCTGACTACTTTTAATAGAATTTTGAGTAAATCATCGACAACAAAAGTTGGAAATGATTGTAAAATAGACATTCTTTTCATACTCGAAGCCTTTAACAATGCATTAAAATATGGGAACTCCTATGATTTTTTACAATTTTATCTGTTTCTTACTCTTTTAATAATGTTTTTCGAAATAAGATTCATTGCAGGTAATTCTCGTTATTAGCTTTTTAGATGGTGTATAACTGGTTTTTGGTGGAACTTTATTTATTGTCTTTTTAATACTTTGTCTAAGTTTTCGGATATTTTTAAGCCTGGATTTCATAAACATTTTACATGTTAAAGTTTTTCACTTTGTTTATATACCATGGCACCTTCTTTATTGAAAATATCGTTTTACCCGTAAATCATCATTGCATTGTTGTGTGAAATCAAGAAATATATATCCATGTGGTGATTTTGTAGCACCTTGAAATGCACTGATGAGAAAATTATGATTATTAGTGTATGCTTGTCGAGCAAGAAAATCAATAACTGTTGCATCTCTAGGTTTCTTGAAAATAACTAAATATTGAACATTTAAATTCCTTGTTCGATGTGCGCCACCCTGATGAAATAGATTTTGAGTAATAAAGATCACAGTAACACCAACATGTCTACTGATTTTTGTGAATAAATATTAAAATCCTTTTCTTTATTAGCTTCCTGATACAAATCATCAATAATGATGATATCACCTTTCCTTAATCGACTTGACCAGTTTTTATCGAAACCCTTTACTATTTTCATGTTTTTCAATTTACAGAAATTATCTTGAGTTAATCCATGTTCTTCATCTGCACCCTTATGCCAATAAATCTTGTTGAATTTGGTTTGAAATAAATTAGATTTCAGTAATTTACACACAAACATAGTTTTACCACTACACTTGGGCCGACGATTTGATATACCGCATCATTTCTTAATTCCATTATTAATTTGTATAATTATAGGTTTTTGTTTATATTATATGATTTAATGAACTCTTCCTAAAAACTCATATATATATAGCTTAATATTTCTTTTTGTTTAATTATGTTATCAAATATAAATTATAAAGGAACTTTCGATGTATCAAAAATGACGTTTCCAAATGGTAAACCACAGCAAATTGTAGATAGGAGTGGAAAATATCCTATAATATTTTTCAAATCCGGCAAATGCAGAATCATGGGATGTAAGAAACCTTTAGATGTCAATAAATTACAATATAGAATAAAGGATATTAAAATACAGTCAATTACAGTTACCATGGATATAGGACAATCTATCAATCTATACAACATGTCAACAAAATGTCTTTGTATGTTCGAACCAGAATTATTTCCTGCACTGAGGCTTTTAAAATACAACCCAATGTGTGTTAACGTGTTTGCTAGTGGCAAAATAGTTATATTAGGGGTGCGAAATCTAGAATACAAAAATATTGTTTGTGACATACCGGATTGGTCGATATCTGATTGGCCAATGATTGTTTAAAACAACTTGCTTATTCATTTGATTTCATTTCTAAAATGGAAAATATTATGTATTCTATGCCAAAGAAAAATATCGCTGAATGCGGTAAATTTATCTTTTTTTTTTATTTCATTTTTTATATTTTATTTAGACCAATATGTCCTAATGATAATAGATCGCATTATTTATTACTATCCTCAAATAAAGGAGATTTTGAAGAATCAAGAACCGTCAATGCATCAACAGTTAATATACAATGAAACAAGAATAGATATTTCCAATCTCATTAAGCAAGCTTATTGGGACAATGAAATAAACCAAATGGTCAAGGAGTTGGAAACTAAATACCCCTGCATTCTGGGGTGTAGCTATTGTGATTTCAGATATCAACGCTATGTGGAATGGAATCTTACAAATTCAATACGAAATTTTCAAAAAATGAAACTGTTAAGAAAATAATTGTATTATATTTTTGTTTGTTTTGACAGTTTAGTGTTGGTAATAATGTTTTGTATTTTATTTTTGTTGTTTGTTGGTTTATTTTTGGTAATAATAATAATAATAAATGTTTTTGATAGTAATAGTTTTATTTTGATGTTGGTACAATAATAAAAATAGTAATTTTATTAGTATATAATAATAGTAATAATAATAATAATAATAATAATAAAAATCATGATAATTAAAATAATAACAATAATAATAATAATGATAATAAAACACGTGATATTAATAATACATTTATATAGATGATATGTGTAAAATCATATATGTAAACTGAACGGGTTAATTTACATACAGTTTTCCAGTCACGCACTTATCTTGCACTGTCTTGTGATGATGCATTAGCTTATCTTTAATTAAACACATAATAATAATATTTATAATAATAATAATAAAATAATATTAATAATAATATTAATAATAATATTAATAATAATAATAATAATAATATAATAATAATAATAAAAATAATAATAATAATAAAACACGTGATATTAATAATACATTTTATAAAGATGAATGCGTAAAATCATATACAAAATCCACGAGTTAATTCTTATACAGTTTCCAGTCACGCACTTGTCTTGCACTTATCATGCACTTATCATGCATTGTCTTTGTAATCATGCATGATTCTGATTGGTTAATCAGTGTCTGTCAAGGTATAAAGCGCGTCACCACCTTATAGAGATCATAAATCAAACATGACCAAGAAAATAAGCGTCCAACCAGTTCAGATGTTCCACAATTATAAAATGTATGTATTTTTTAAAGGAGCCTATCAATATGCAATTGGCAAATCCAGTCAAACTCAATAAGACTCAATTTCAATCTCTCGCTGGCACTCTCTCAATGTTAGATATCAAGGATATTGATAATACGTTCAAAACGATCAATTCCAATTTAAAATGCAATGAAAATGCTTTCTTCACGAGTCAATATACCAGATATTATGATGCATTTACAGAAATTGGATTCAAAGAACAGGAAAACTGGTATATAACAATAACAATCCAAGGATATAAAGCAGATCAAAACGATGTGCTTCTCCAATCTGGAAAATTGTTACTGCTAGACTTTCAGAGTTATTTTAATGTATAGTGTTTAATAAATGTATTAAAGTTTCTTTGTTATTCTATAAAACAAATTATAAGTAGTTTTAAAATAGTGTTAAAATGATGTCTGAAAAAGGTAAATATAAAAAATAAAATAATTAATTAATTTCGTTTAGAATATTTAATAAACTTTTGTTTGATAAACTTGAAGAAATAACCGGTGTAAAAATTAGAGATATGTTGACTCTAGTTGAAGCATTGAGTAAAGAATCGGATTGCGATACTGAATGTCAGAGTGATTCTGGATGTCAGAGTGATGAAATTGTTAATGATGGAGATACTGAAATTATTAATGATTCTGAAGAAATTATTAATGTTGAAGAAGCTACCGAAATTAGTAAAGATGAGCCTACCGAATTTAAGAATTGTATTGAACATGTTATAGAAATTATTATGATAGAATATTGTGTTGATGAAGAATGTACATGTAATAATCAATAAATCTTTAAAATTTAGTTTTTTAATTATAAAAATAACAAAGAAATATTATTAAAATCTATGATAAACCTTGTTACATAAATATAAAACAGATACTCCAGTGAATAGTTTTAATAAAAATTTGCGATTCTCGATATAAATATCAGAGCGTTTGGCTTCTGCGGCAACTTGAATAATAGCTGTCCATCCACCGTTTGATTCTACCCACGGATCAATTTTTGTTTCTATCACATAAATAATAATAAATTATTAACAATATAAAGTAATATACCTCTATAGACCATTGGAAATAATTTTCACAGTCGGATCCAGATTTTAATATCATGTGTTTCATGTACATTAATCCTACTATTATTCGCATCCATTTATTATTTTCATCAAACATGTAACTAAATATTGATTGGAATGCCTTCTTTCTCTCCAATGGTGGAAAATTGAGAATTTTTTCATAATCAAATGGGAGGTCTTCAACGATTTTCTCGGTACGGTTGACCATGAATTTAATGTTTTTAATGATTTCATTTTTTTCTCTATAATTAGAGACCAGCTCATTCAACAAAGTTATAAAAAATTTAGTTTCTGGCATTTTATAAAAATATTTGAAAGTGTAAGCGTATTTATACTAAATTCGACCAATCAGAATCATGCAATACTAAGAAATATGTAAAAATATATAATGGAAATAGCAATGATGATTTGTTGGCACTGTTAACTTCTTTCAAGCTGTTGCCGCCACTAATAACTGGGTGTTGTAATTTCATTATACGATTGAACTGATCAGTTGTTTATTAGAATAAAATTTTATACTATATTGAACTTGATTCATCATTTTTTCATTAAGTTTATGATTTTCTTTCAATTATAATATTTATTTTCTAATTAATTTTTGATAATACCAATGGTCTTATTTAAATATATAATATCATCATATATTTCGTTTTTAGCTCTTTTTAAAGTCTCATATGTTGTTCTAATCGTAATTCTAAATTACTCATTCTTTCAGATAATCTTTTGACTGGAGTTTTCAAATATCTAGGCCTATCTATCATATACAAAATATCCATCAATACTGCTGTATCAGGACATACACATCTTGTTGAATTTTTACCTTGAACGGTTACAACAATTGAGTTGATCATATTAAAACTAATAATATTATTAAAAATTTCTTTAATCATTTTCAATCTATATAAATTAATATTTATTGTTTATAGCTAAAGATTTGTATGTGTGTGTCTAAATTAGTATAAAAGTAAATGTTATTTCAATTTTTATCATTAAAATGATTGTACCGAGCGCAGTTCAAGCTATGAATGAAATTAAACATTATGGTAATTTATTATAACTATTATTAATATTATTACTTGTGTTTAGATGATTTTTTAGAGTTATTAAAGAACTTCTGGAATTCTATTATCCAGAAATACATGGAATCATGGATAAGCCACCATCAATAATTCCAGACTTGATATTCAATCATACATCAATATGGATATTACTGTAATCGATGAGTTCTATGGGATATCGAACAAAACAATTTGTCAAAAGATATGGAACCCGAATACCCCTGTGTGATGGATGTCATTGCTGTGCTGCCAGATATCGGAGGTATGTGGAATGGGCTTTGAATAAAGCTCTTCGACAATACTACTATAGTAGAATTATCTCTTTATAATAAATTTGTTGTATATGTCGTGGTTTTCATTATATAGTAATAATGTTAATAATAATAATAATAATAATAATAATAATAATAAAAATAATAATAAAAATAATAATAAAATAATAATAAAATAAAAATAATAATATTAATAATAATAATAATAATAATAATAATAATAATAATAAAATAAGTGACTTGATTAAAACAAACAATTTAATTAATAATAATAAAATAAATTTACAAAATATATACTACTTATTTTATAAAGTAGTATATTAAATTTAGAAATGTTTAAAAATAATATGACCTTGAGAAATTTTGAATGACCTTGAAAAAATATGATGAGTCATCCAATGACCTTGAATGAGTCATGGTCTTTGTTTAAATGACCTTGAAAAAATATGATGAGTCATCCAATGACCTTGAATGAGTCATGGTTTTTTTAAATGACCTTGAAAAAATATGATGAGTCATCCAATGACCTTGAATGAGTCATGGTCTTTGTTTAAATGACCTTGAAAAAATATGATGAGTCATTCAATGACCTTGAATGAGTCATGTCTTTTTAAATGACCTTGAAAAAATATGGAGTCATCCAATGACCTTGAATGAGTCATGGTATTTTTAAATGACCTTGAAAAAATATGGTGAGTCATCCAATGACCTTGAATGAGTCATGGTCTTTGTTTAAATGACCTTGAAAAAATATGATGAGTCATCCAATGACCTTGAATGAGTCATTGTCTTTGTCTTTTTGTACTTTTGGACTTAGAAAAATTTTCTCTCAGCGGGGGGGGTACTGTGCTGGAGGTGACATGTGCTGGAGGTGACACATCCCACTACTGATTAGGTTTTTAATGAATTATTGAAGAAATGAGGTAAATCTATAATTTTAGAAACACTTAATTTCTTGATTATTATGAGATTTGACTTGATTTAGGATTATTTTATATAAAAGTTCACTTTACGAACAAAATGTTTATGAAACATATATTATCGTAATTTTAAGGTAATTTGACTGATAGATTTTGAATAGTAAATGATATTTTAATTTTAATTTTATGTTCTATTTAAATAGTTGATTAAATCAGTTAATTTTTAAAAATATTTTAGTGAAACCTAAAATTTTAATTGATTTTACAGTGTAAAAAAAGAGATCAATAATTACTTTCATTTTCCATTTATTGATTTCGTAGATATTAATTACAAAAGTAGTATAATTTAGAGATTTTTAAGAGGATACTCATTGTCGTTATCATATAAAAATCATTTTATTATATTTTTGGTTGATTGGTAATTTTTATTGAATTTATACTTGATTTACTGATTAATTTTAATTATTTCAGCAACATGATATATATTTTATGATTTTACAATAATTAGTAAATTTAATTTATGTGGGAAACATAAACTTTATTCGATTTTAGTTATTTTTGATGAATTTTTTATTTGATAGAATTTTTTGTCAAAATCAAATTGTGGTGATTTTCGACGGAAAATGTTAATATCGATAACAATTATGTAATACTTTAAAGAAAATTTATTTTTATTTGTAAAATTAAGATTTCTTGGTCAGTAAACAATTTTTGATATTGATTTGTTCACTAACTAGTTATTGATAACATATTGCGAGTGTGTGAATAACCAATTATTTTAAGAGGAAATGATTGAGAGAAAATTTTATTTTATTTTAAGTGATTTAAGATGGTTGAATATCGGTGTTCAAAGAGTAAATATTATTTAAATAGGAAATTTCAATGAATAAGTAAATTATTCAATGTATATAGTGAGTTGTACAGTACTCAGTCATCTGTATATAGTAGTTAGTTATTGTTGTTCAGTTATAATTGGATTATTCAGTGTGATGGTATCAGTGTTCAGAGGTTGATACCAAGTTAGTTAACATTTTATGTTTTCTGAAAGTATAATTATTATTATATATTATTACTATTATTATTATTATTATTATTATTATTATTATTATTGTTATTTTATTATTATATTATTATTATTATTATTTATTATTATTATTTTACTATTTTTTTTATTAAGGATGGTTTGCTCTTGTGAAATTCATTGTAAAATTATGTTAAAAATTTTATCATTTAAAAATATGTATAAAATTGATCGATAAAACTATACTAAAAATTTTATTTAATAAATTTTATCATGCAATATTGTCGACTCTTTAACTTTAAAAATTCTTACCTTATGTAATTTGCCTACTATAACTGCTTTTAAAATTTTCAGATTTAAAAATTACCCTTATGTTACTTAACTGTTGACTCTCTATTTAATTTAAAAATTCTTAACTAACTTACCATACTTTACTCTAGGCACAATAAATTACTTTAATAACCTTAATTTACTTAAATTTATTCTAACGTACTTTAAATTACTCCGATGTACTTTATGAACCTTAATTTACTTAAATGTACCCTAAAGTACTTAAATTGACTTTCGACCCTTTAATTTACTTTAATTTACCTTATTGTACTCTAATGTATCTTAATTTACTTGAGGAACCTTAATTTACTCTAATATACTTAAATGTATTCTAATGTACTTTAATTTACTTCAATTTATCTAAATTTACTTTAATATACTCCTATGTACTTTAATTTACCTTAATTTATTTTAGGTATTTTAAATTATTTTTATCTAGAGCTTAAATTTGCCTATGAAAATTGTGTGAACAAATATTTCAAGTGTTTTTTTAACAAGCCTATAAAATACCCCTGTCAATTTTTATCAGTAGGCGATTCAAGCCATTTTTATTTTATGCCTATATTTACCTATAGAAAGTATTGAGACCAAATATTGCATTGTTTTTTATTACGAGTTAAAAATATCCCTGACTATAGTGTGTTCATCTTAGGCGATTTGAGGCAATTTAATTTTATGCTTTTTTTAATCGTTAGGCGATTCAAGCCAATTTTATTTTAATCGTTTTCAAAAATACTACTTATGTCTCTTATAACGCTATTTTCTACTAAGCAGCATTTCCTGAAAACGTATCGATTGAGTTGTGAGAGAGTTGGATGTATTGTTATTTTTATTTATATAGTTGTTTATATACTTATGTGTATTTAATTTCATCCATATTTTTTATATTTAAATAAAATTATTGTTAAATGATTAAATTACATAAACATACTTATTTTATTCTTCTCTTTTGCGTCTTACCTCTCTCATGTATTTGAGTAATTGAGTAAAAACATTAATAATAATACATTTTGAATTAAATATATACATTTTAGATTTGAAAGTGTTTAATAAAGCCAAAATCTAACATATCAAATTCATCAAATTGACAGTGGTGGATCTATAGGTGTTGATGGGGCGATCACCCCTGAGATTATTTGAAATAAATTTTTGCGACTTTAACTTATTTGATAGAGACTCGAGAGTATGGTTGTTAGACCACCATGGCCAAGATGCAGCCCGATTGCGATTTTTGTGCGTCCTGATAACAAAAAAAGGGAAATCACACAAATTAATATATAAATTTTAATAATCGATAATGCAAATAACTTTTATTACGTGGTCGAATGACGTTTATAAAACTTCTATGTCTTAATATATAAAATTGAAATCTTATATGCATGTGGTATATACACAAGAAGAAAGCAGGAGAGCGGGAGAGGGGGAGAGCGTGCTCAAGCAGCACTCGAGTTTGCATGTGTAGAATAAAGGTCAGACGAGTGATTATGATTATTTTCGTTACCACTGTCGTTTAGTTTAGTCTTGTTTAAGCTATTGTTACTTTCTTGTTTTATAGTTTAAAAATTTAAAGGTATAAATTTATGTTTAAAAAGTTTGTGAAAATAAATTTAAGTAATATTAAATTTTAATTTGCAGTCCTAAAAAAATTTATTGGTTCTTTAATTATTCCAGAATAAATAAAATTGTCCATAATATTGACGGTGCGATGTCGGATAAGAAGAAAAGAAAATTTAAAGATGAAAACAGGCAGTTTAATAATAATTGGAAAATGACTACTTTTTTATACAACTAAAAATAATGCTGTGCTTAGTTTGTCGTTAAAAGATTAATGTTAAAACTTATAACATGCGAAGACATTATGAAAAACATACGGAACTTTCTGTACTTTCTGTGATGTACGCAAGGCCAAATTATACTTACTGAAAATTCTAAATTTATTCTAAACCTAAATGTCATCCACATACCTTTTATAAACCTTTTATAAATACCTTTTATTATTTTATAGTTTCTTTTCTTTTAACAACATAAGAGGTGGAATAACCAACAAATAATGTAAGTTAATTTTTTATTAAAATAACTAAAATTAAAATGTTCGTTTTATCATTCGTTTGAACATAAACTTCTTCATTTTGTTAAAAGGCTTGTTAACAAAATTCAAAGATAACCTTAGCATATAAATGTTTATAATCTAAAAACGATTTCTCGCTATTCATAGAGTTTTCTGTGCAATATATTGTCGTTAATTTCAATCTAAAAACTTACCGCTATTTCTCGATTCACTGAATATTTAGCTCAATTATATTACTTATTCAATGATGTTCCCTCTTCATAAAAATTCACACTTTAATAATATTTTCTCAACTAATTGAATATTTTCCCTCTCAAGAAATATTTTCTCTTCGAGTATACTTCATTCAAATAATATCCTTAAATTAATAACAATGAATTCATCTAATTTATAGATATTTCGAGCTTACCCACTTTCCATAATTTCAAAGATTTAGTCACTTAATTACTCTCCCACCAAAATACTTCTCACGGAAAATTTTCTTAAAATAAATCTCTACTACTTAAAACCAAATTTATGTATTGATTCATTTTCTAATGAAAATTAATTATTAAAATAAATTTAACACACCCTCAAATAATTAGGTTGTACCGAACAAAATGAATAATTTATACTATCAATAGATTTTTAGAAGAAAGTATATAATTTTAATAAATCTAGTTTTACGAGTAATTATTTAGTAAAATTTAATCATTTTATAGAATTTAGGTTTTGTTGAAATAATAAGATTAGGTTTGATATAGTATGGGAGTTCACCTCCACATATGTCATCTCATCATCAGTACCTCTCCCGCCTGAAGAAAATTTGCTAAGCCAAAAGTACAAAAAATGTTTAAGACATAAACAAGACCATCAAAGTCAATTGAAACAAAACCATGACTGAATCAAGCAATGGATGACTGCTCATATTGTTCAAGGTCATTTAAGACAAAGAACCATGACTCATTCAAGTCCATTGGATACCTCATCGATTTCAAGTCATACAAAAATCCAAAAGGTCATATTATTAAACATTTTAAATTAAATTACTACTATAATTTATAAGTAGTATTATTTGTAATTATTTATTTTATTTTATTATTATATTATTATTCATTATTATTTATTATAATTATTATTATTATATTATTATAATTATAATTATATATAAACGATAACAAATAAAACCTTCTACGATATATTTCGAACACAGCTATCATCTCAAGGTACTCAACCAACTAAAAAATATATGAATAACATTAAAATTTAACAAATATTTTTTATAATTTACATTTTATAAATAAATATTTAAATAATTAAAAATTTAAATTAAAATTTTTACTTAATTCTAATTTTTTAAAAAATTAATGCAATTAAAATCAATTATTTTAATAATATTAAAAAACAAACATGATTATCATACTAAAACTATTAAAAACATTCAAAAACATTCGTATCCACAGCAAAAACTCTGCACATAAATCTTGGATCCAATGACCTTACAGCAATGCTCACAATCACTCGCCCAATAACATTAAAACTCTCACAAAATCTAAATCATACATTCTCGATACAACTTTACAGCCTCTATTGGTCACTAATGTCAACCCATCAATCGAACAATGCTCTAGAACTCGATACAAGATAAAGGGAAGTCCTCTCCAATGTAGTGCATCACCCATTACATGTAAAATAAACGAGAATCAGAACACAATCCAACCGGGATTTGATTTATTAATTTGTTTATAACATATTTTTCTTTTTTACCTTACACGAATAGAGACATCTTAAATACCTAAATTCCTACATTTATCCCAACTCCCTTAATAATTTGTAAAGCTCCAATACGGCAAACAACACCATATTTAGCTTCAATTTTTTATATCCATTTTTACAAATCACCCAGACAACACTCAAATTCACACCACCGACAAATTACATTCAGAACTTCCACAACATGATCCTAGGAGTTTAATCATTTATCAACAGTTCTTTATCATCAACAATAAAAGATTTAGAAATATCGCATTCTTATCAACAACTCAACAATTTATCAACACTTTACCGAATTAGCAAAAGTAGATAAGATAAAGCCCATGAACGGATAAATCACCCTTCACCATATTTCCTAATACTTAAATCACAGAACTCGAGAAGTAATAAAAACCAGTGATCAGTGTTCATAATACTCTGTTCTATACTGTTCTACTTGCGTGAAGTAAATCCAAACCAATTGATTACTCCTCTCCGTTCACATGTGAATACAGTTAGTAAACTGTTCATAAACGCAAAAACGTCTACATGTTTCGGTTCAAATATAAAAAAAATATCAATCCACATACCTATTATAAAACAAAAGTTTCAATGGAAAAGAACAATTTCTTTCCAAACTAGCCAAAAATATGATGCCATCGGCTAAAGGGAACCATACGACCCATTCTATTTGTGATACCGATTCAACATGAAAATAAAATTGACATTTAAGTAGCAAATTCAAGAAGTTTCGGAACATCCCTCTTCCAAAATTAGTTCCGATCCATTTCAAGTACACAAAACGCACAACATAATTCAAGCGTCTCAACCAATGCAACATCGAAACAAACACAACACAAACGAAACCAAACACATTCATACTCGTTTTGTAGCTGCAATACAAGAAACAAACTCAAACATCCTACATCAAAACTCTATCGCATTAATTTTAAATAAATCCATCTAAAAACTTGCTAATTTATACGGGCAGTACCAACCACGACAAAACGGTCCATATACATCCACTTATATTGGCACCCATATAGTTTACTGGCCGGCGATCCATTGACGAATAGACTACCTACCTTCTTAATGCAAAGCACAAAAACGAATAATGAATGAAGTGTATGGTTTCTTTGATGTTGTAGTTTATACTGAATTCCACTGGTTTGAGAACAATGACTTTAGCGTGCGTGTGGAATAAATGATTGAACATCACATTTTTGATTATGAAGGCATTTCGAAAACCTGAATTGCTACTATCAAATGTCCAATTTCTTTCAAGATAATTAATCAACAAATAGATGAGTCCGCTAGGTTCCCCTTTACAACCAACGATGGCATCAATATTCGCTATTGAAAAAAAATGCTTCTTTCCAATTGAGAAAAACCTTTTGTATAAAAGTATTGAGATATTCTTATTATGAAAACCAGAAACGATGTAGAAACCGGTTTATGCATAGTTATGACATTTTACAAAAAAACATGATTCAACATTGAAACGAAGAAATCAATCATGGCGTTTGATTGTTAATTCAACCAAAAAGATAAAACATATGAAGACTAGAGAATTATAGAAAACCAACTGATACTGGTCTTTAACTTCTCCAAAAGCTTCGTGAATTTAAGTATATAAAATATGGTGAAGATTGATTTATCGTCAGGCTTATCTTCTACTTGCTATTCGTAAAAAGGTTGAAAATTGGTTGATTTTAAAAAGAATGGAATCTAAATCCATTTATGTGAGAAAATAACTGTGAAAAATTATTAAAAATCCAAGACCTGTTGTGGAAGAAGCTGAAGTAATGGTCTGATGGTTAATGATTGGATCTGGGTGATGTAAAATGAAAAATTAGACCTAAATTTTTAGAATGCGACTCTGAACTTACAAATTAAAGAGATAGTGGTAAACTGATAGGAAATAGGTAAAAGATGCGCTCTATCTGTAAGTACTCAAATGTTATTAATAAATCAAAAACTCGGTGTAATGTTTCTGATCTCGTATCAATTAACATTAATTGAATGCCACAATACATTGGAAGACTCCCGTCACTCTGTACTCGATTCTAGAGCATTCGATTGGGAAAGTGAACCAATGATTATAACACAATAAGGCTGTAAAAGTATAATCGACATGTCTGAATTTAGAATGTTGAGAAGTTTTAATATATGGGACATTGATATTTAACATGCTGATAAGGTCATTGGATCCAAGATAAATTCAAGTGGCGGACTACAAGTTTGAATGTTTTAAAATTAGTTACGTAATGTGAAATCATGTTTGTTATTTAATATAAAAAAATAGATTGAAAATTAAAGATTGCATTAATTTAAAAATAAGAAATATAAAAAATTTAAAATTAAAAAATAAAAAATATTTAAAAATATTAATTATTAAAAATTAAATTAATAAAAAATAATTTTGTTAAATTAAGATGTTAATTCATCATGGATTTTAGTTGTTTTGGTACCTGAATGATATAGCTGTTCGAAATAACGGAAGCAAAGTTTTATGGCGTTAATCGGTTAATTAAATCGTGCCAAATTTTATTAATTATTATATTAAATATTGATATTAATATATTAATATTAAATGAATTATTTTATTATTATTATTGTTATTAATTTATAATATTATATTCTTATTAATATATTATATTTTATATACATATTTAATTTTTATTATAAATTTATTTATAGATTATAGTTAATTATTATTATATCATGTTAGATTTTTATACAATTTTAATTATATTCTTTAATTATATTTTTAATTTATTATTATAATATAGTTTCATAATTTTATTACTTTTATTAATAATAACATATATAAAAATAATTATAATTAATAAAAACAAATAATAAACACTAATAAAAAAACAACAACTTCATAAAAAAAAATCATTATTATATAATAACAATTAAAACAAATATAAGTTATTTCACGTTCCTTCAGCTTGGCATTTGATTATAAATATTGAAATAAAATATAAAAAAAAAAAATTAATAAAAATGAAAAAACCAAAGAGAAATTCCCACAATTTATTTTATATACAAATTTGTTTATCAATATCAATAACATCCAAATATCTCATCAAATTGCTGATTGCAAAACTGCTGGACGGTTCAGTGCATATTATATACCACCGAACATCAAGACATCAACCCCTCTATAGATGACCATATGCAAACTCGAAGTTTTCCTAACCAACCCTATTGTCATGATTATTTAATCATTAGGAATTTTAAAAAAGTGAAACAATCAATTTTCGGTCCCTATCCTAGTTTGAGGTACTGACATAGATAGTATTTGTTATTATAACAAACAAAATATATGTGGTGTTAATTCGTACCCCCTAATTTACACCTTAGCTCGGCATTGTGATATTTACTTAGCAAGCTAAACAAGGGGCGCAAGAAAAACCCACTCGGCTATACCTAACCCTTACATCATCTTGAACTGCCAATAACCGACAAATTCAGTAATATAAAGGATAAAGACATAATTGATGTATCAACAGATCATCCAAATCATAGCTTTTAATAAAATTTCCCTAATTTAAAATTTTTATCCAAAAAGAAGCTACGTATCACCGCACTAAATTGATACACAATATAAATATCAGATATTTTAACTCAACATACTGTAACCTGTAATCCGTAGTTGGGATAAATCTAAGAACTGATGACCGGATATAACTAGGTCTATCCAAACATTATTGGATCTTATTAAATAGCGGCAAAGATCATCAGTATACTCTATGTTTTCTAAAATGCCGGGTTTTGACGAATATGTAATTAACTTTTCACTGAAATTACATAACGCAAATTCACCTGCTTTTTAAGGTTCTCAACAGATTTTACCGATACAGAAATGTCGTTAAATAGCATTTAAATAAACTCTATATAATTCACTAACGCATTTCACGCAATAGTGTAAAGCGATAATAATTTTAAAAAAAATAGGAGCATTGCTAGGTAATTAAGTAGCCTATGTTATATGTTAATCCTTAAGCCCCGAAAGAAAGATAAAGCCCTGAGAAGCCGTCCAATGAAGACATAAGTTTCTCTAGGAAATTCGTACATTATACTTCTCAACTTTGAATTGGTGGGCACATCTTTCCGTCCAATCGAAAGTCCATTTAGAAAATCATGTAAATATCTGAAATCGCGATATAACTCCATAGTAAATATTCCATATGGAAGGATTTCAATATCCACAACATTCGCACATTCACATCAAAAAACTCATCCAAAAACCATCATACACCCAAGTAAAATCAGCGCAAGGAAGACTTTGCTGAAGCCCATACTCGTACAGATATTTATACTATGTACAATATTCGTTATCCTCCGAAAGCACAATGTAATGTTTTTAACAAATGTACCCACTCCCGTATCCCCGAACTTCGTAAAAATGATACATTCCATTCTGAAAAAGTCAATGGGTTCCCGTTAATGTCATAAGCGCTGAAGCCCATGACATACACGAAGCCAATAATAAAGTTTAGAAAGGTTCTAAGACATTGTAAAAATAGCCTTTGACGAATTGTTGAAATAGTCCGCAAGGAAGGAATACATTAATTATAGTAAATACTACAAAATCACGCAAAGTCCTACCAGTTTTGCGCGTCAGATTTTGCAACTATCGTAAACTCATGGTCACCTTACGGACCTCCCAAATTGGAGCAACTCATAAGTAGCCAAGAATCTCTGAAACTAGCAAAATTCAAGAAAATAACCTTACATCGACTATAGAACCATGAAAGACCATACAAGTCAATGAAGAAAGTTATCGTTTTCACTGCCTAAAGCAACGAAACAATAAAAATGCAGACTGCGATAAAGCGAACAGGCCAAATTTGTTAATGTGAACATTAACGAAAAAATGTTCTGTAAGAGGTCGTAATGAATACAAAATTCCAGAAGAAAACGAATCTCGGAGACCATTATTTTTTTAAAATATAGTGAAGGTAATACCCTCTTAAATAGAAAGACTATAGTAGTAACCGAATAATCCTACGAGCTATATTACATTTTCGGCAAAGCTTCCCCCTAAATAATACCGTAATAAGCAATGATCTCAACCGGATTTACAACGTTTTTACATAAATAGACAGTCGAACAAATTTTAAAACTGTCGAACCTCACTGAAAGACAATAGGCCGGTATCAATTATCACCTTCCGAATCAATAGTACGGAATAACAATTCAAGTTGCATATTTCCTCAAATTTTCTTAAGAAAATCGAGAATGCCAATCATCCGTAAAAAGTAATAATATGATTTTGTGTAGTATATATTATATTAAATAAAAGAGCCTGCTGCAAAGGCAATAAATTTATGATGTCATTATCAGAGGTAAAATCCGAATTCAAAACGAAAATCAAAAGGTGGATATGTTTAGAATAAATTAGAATTCTAAATTTTATTTCGGAGCGCTGTATAAGTGCTGTGCCAGTCCTGAAATTGTGTTGGCGCATAATGCAACAGTTTATTGAAGCAATATCTAATCTAAACCCATTAGGCAAATGTGACACCAACGACATCTAATTTGAAATTTACAGAAGGTTTTGACGGCAAATTCATTAACCTATCATATTGTCACATTGTATAATGATATCGTATCATTATTGTTCAAGAATAATAAATTAAAATAAGGGTTCCGTCATGACTTGCTCTATGGACAACTAAATAGGATGATGAAAGACATAAATTATTGGAACCTCAAATCAATTAACATTGGTGTGTAACGAAAACTACTTGTTATTGCTATTTTAAGCGATTTCTTTCGAAAATTTGGTAATGGTTATAATTCACGGATCCGTGGATCTCATCGTACCTAATTCGTTGCTAATAACTCGGTATATGTTAGAGACTCTTTGGGGTTTTCACCAATTAATATCTTTTCTTAATAAAATAAAAAGAAATAGAGTAAAGAACAACTTGTCGTCATGTTTTTATATTTACTATGGCTCCTTTATTTTTCAATGCAGAAGGTTTTAATATATTTATGTCCAGACAAAACGATTAATAGGACATATTTGTTAAAATAAATGAAATTCCATAATATTAATAACACCCATCACGCCTAAATGTGAATTGTTCTATTTTCAAAATAAGCTATTTAACCCTACTAAAAAGTTATCTGAAAATGTCTCCGCATTATTTCGAAAAATTAATTGTCCACGATCTCGCCATCTTTCAAATTAATTAATATCAGGCGAATGAATTTAAACGCTCCCCATTTTATTATTCAAAAAATTAATTTATTACTGATCGCTCAGTTAAAAGTACTTGTAGAATAGTTGCGCGTTAGATATATCAAAACGTAAAGTTTTGAATAAGCCCATTTAAATTTACTGAAATTCGGCTCATTCTCTAATAAGAACGCCCAATGTATACAATTTTTCATTATTTATAGTAGGTATAGTATTTCATAATTATAATAGTATATTATTATAATATTCATTATTTATAGTATTTTCATATAAAAATAGATATCTATTAATTATTTTCATTATTTATAGTATTTCATTAATTATATATTTCATATAGAGTCATCATCATCACTGATTTTCGATGGACTCTTTTTAATTATTTTATATTTGGATTTAATTAATAGCAAGCTAGGTCTTTATGCTTTTATTTGAATGTTTTATTTGTAGTAATTCAAAATATCGACGTTAGTTTAATTAATTCTAAACATATTATCTTACTAGACTTTGAAAAATTAAATGACCCCAATGTCCTATATGAAATTCTTATATATTAATGTTCTGGGATGTTTGCATATTGGCGCAGATAAAAAATTAAATGCAATTAATCTATGCGGTAATATTTTTCATTCTTCATGGCAACTTTCATTATTTGAATGATGAGATCAATATCTCGGAATAATAAAAGTGTCCTAATAAAAAATATAAATTAAACCTATAATAAAGTAACTATGATGATAAAATACTATAATTCTACTAACAAATTAACCTATAAAAGTAACTAATAATATTTGCATGCTCACTGCAAACTATAATAATTCATGAATAACAAAAATAACTTAAATACAATAATATTTGCATCTCACTGCAAACTATTAAATAATCTATAAATAAAACCTTAAATACAATAAATTGCATGCTCACCTGCAAACTATAAATAATTCTAATAAAGTAAAACCTTAAATACAATAATATTTGCATGCCTCACTGCAAACTTATTAAATAAAAATCATCTATTAAAATAATTCCTATATAATTCATAATATATTATTACGGAAAATCTAATAAGAAAAATACCTATTAGATTCAAAAAACTTTTTTCAACTATATTTGTTTATAATTTAATTTAATATATTTCAGTAATAATACTTTTTAAAATATATTATAATTAATATATTTGAATATTATTAAATAAACTTAAATTTCATCAAATTTAAAATATACTTATCAAAACTTGAAATAAATAATCCTTAATATAGAATTTATTATAAATATTATATAAATTATTGAATATCTGATGTAATATTTTAATAATACTTCAAATATCATTAACATTTCGATAAATAAAAATAAATAAAACTAACATTTTAATCTTCCATTCGACAATCACATTCCTCTATATGAATAGAGTCCTCCATCTTCCCTAGTAACGAGGGCATCTCCAAAAACGGTGGCATAATATTGTCACCCCAAAAATGGGGCATCTCAAAAACGTGGCATTATGATATCATCTCATCCAAATCAACTAAAATGTTTTTTTTTAATATATAGAATAAATTAATAAAATTTACCAACTTGATATATTGTCTCGCTATATATCGCGATAACAATTGTATCTTCGATTAAAAATAACTTCTAAAACTAATTTTTAAATAAAACAATAAAATAAAAAATTTACCACATCTCGATAATTATAACACTCAATTTTCACGATCTAACTGACTGTATTCTGTTAAAGTATAACCAATATAAAAAATATAATAAAAAATTAAAAAATTAAGATAAAAAACCTTACCAAAGTTCATTCTCTAAGAATACTTCTAAAATAATATGTTCATTTGAAAATAGCGCTTCAGAAATATTGAAATAATGTGACAGAATTCTTAATTTTGTCAAAATTTTATAAAAGAGAAAATATTTTCAGGATAGCCACTCACATTTAAGCAATAACACACATATAGTAGAGAATTTTAGACAGTTCTTTTAAATACACATGCAGTCTACAACTGTGAACTAGCCGCTCGAAAATCACATACATACTTTGTTGTTTTCTTTGTAAATCCAATACATACTTTTTTGCTGTTTTCTTTATTCCCAATTTGTGTACATACCCTAATCATTAGACACGCACTATATGCACTGCTTGTGATCAGCGCACTGACCAATTCATATCTGTATCATGCATTACTTACTTTAATGTAAACACATAAAATAGAATGGATAATAAAATAAAGAATAGAAAATAATATTGAATAAAATAATATAAAAAAAATTAATAATAATATAGAAAAATAAATAATTATATAATAAAATAGCAATAATAATAATATAAAATAATAATTATAATAGCAATTAAATAAAAATAAAAATAATAATTTATAAAAAGAATAATAATAAAAAAAATATAATATTAAACATAACAATAAACATTAATACATTAAAATCATGCAAACCTTGATAATAACCAGCTAAACAATTGACTACATTTAAGTCCATGTTTTTGATACATAGTTTTTTATAGGTTTTACCCATTGTTTGAAGTTTGTGAAACCATTAAAGGCCCGTGATAATAGAAAACTATAGATCAAATACTAATATCTTGCAGGTTTCATATAATTTGCCTAACCAATGTTCTCCACCCGTGAGAGAACGATTGATTGACGATATGCTTGATTATACGTAAATAGTGGAAAATTTTTATCAAAGAAAAAAACCCCAAAAATCATGCCACTAGATTTGTTTCCAATCGATAGACCGAACAGAAACTACATCAATAATATTAACTATAATAAAAAAATAACTCGCTCCATACAAATTACAAATAAAAATAGATATATCAATTTATACCAACATTTCAAACCAACAAAATGTTCGTTTCAAACCAATACTGTTCTTGTTTGCAGTTATTGAACCTCATTTTCAAAACACCCAATATTACAACATTACCCGGTTCAAATTAGGCTTTAGGCAAACTTATATCTAATCGAAATTTCCATTGAGTAATGACTCGATTAAATCAAAAATCGGGTGCCAAAACAAATGTTAAATAATGATATGCTTTAAAATCTTCAAGAGTTATACCAAACAATTAGGGTTTTTATCAAATAACCCATATTCCTAACTATACCGCATAATTAGCACATATAAACATTATCGAAATCTTATATTATTTTCTCTATAAGCACATTTCGATAAAGTTAGCGATGTACGCCATAAATTGGAAAATAGCTCGATGTTAAGATGACCATTAATATTGAGATTCACTTGAAAGTTACCAATATAAAGTTGGCATTTCTCTATCTCCAAATATTGGTTCTTATAGAAAGAATCTGAACCTTTAGCAATGACAAATTAAACAATTTCCTTTGTTTCAAATGGAATATATGGCATGCCAGAATTAACCCCAAGATGACCGCTAATACAGAGCTCGAACAACAAACTCTCCACTAATAAATTTGCATCAACAAATGAAGAATGGCTCGTGGTAGCACTTGTTAAATGATAATAGCCGAACAGAATCTTTTCAATCAATGTTACATTAACACCTGGAGAAATATTTCGGTGATCCATAAAATCGAGTGTAATGAGAGCACATGAGTAAAATAATTTCGAGCCTTTAGTCCACATTTTACCTATCGTCACACTAACCATAACCCAATAGGAGTTAAACATGTATTTTAGTATCGCTAATGTAATTTATAATAGTTCTATAGTACTTGTTTGAATAAGACTGTACCTGAAAAACCTCTTAATCTGATAAAAAATCCGAGAAACTGCATCTTTAAAAAGTTAAATGAAACAAGAAATTGTTTGTATACATCACAAGGTGTCACTCCAACGGTTCTATCTTTATCACAACTTGATCGAACAGTTAACAATGTAATCATTCAAATCTAATATTCAGTTTGAACCATTAATAAAAATCAATATCGGTTCTACTATCCATAAATAAATCATGCGGAATACATCTTCTAAAGCCCCCATTTCAATAACTGGCTTGGGATATTGCTATCAAATAAACACAATTCAGATTTCCACAAATAATTTTTGAAAATTAAGTTCCATGTCCTTTCATCGTTGTTATATTTAATTCTTTTTACGTTTTGAGCTGCGCTTCGGGTTTTGAAACATAGAGCAACACTAGGTAGAACTTTCCCTAACTCGATACATGCATTTGATTTCAGCGATGGTAATATTCTGCTCATTCATAGTATCACGAATCTTACATCAATACCCAAAACTACCTAAGCGTTAAATAATAGGAAGGTGCAAATCTACCATTGTTCTCAACCACCTGAATCCATACTGTTTACCAATAAAAATACTGTAATTCGCCAACCACTTTGCTACCACTATACAATAACTAATATATATCGATGGCCACTATTTACGAAATATGTAATTCAAAGAGTTTTGTATCTTACTAAATCAATAATTACCGCTATCACACTAATATTTATTCTAAATATTGTAACAGATGTTTATACCGGTAAGTACATGATTATCGAATTTAATGTACAACTCAATCGGTCATTTTATCAACCCCAAAACAGAATTCAAGAGACCAGAATCGACCAACCAAATAGGATCGATGATTGTTTAGTATATTATGAAATTTCCTAGAAGTTTATTATTTTTGGTTGCGACACCCAAAAGCACGTTGACCCTTAGTAGGTTTGCTTATCTGAATCCCAATGTATTAGCCCAGAATTCTTATCAAATGCTAACTTCACAAATGTTTATTTTATTTCCCAACTGAAAATTTTTAACCAAATACATATCCATATTTAAACCAAATTCAATAGTTTTAAATATAGTAAACCAATTGAATGAATATATTGTTAATGTAATCTCCAAGTGTTCAATATATAAATCAATTATAAATGTAAATCTCTTTCAACTTCATTAATATATGATAGGATATTTTATGTTCGATTGTTACACATTTTTCATCAGTTTAATCTGTTTAGGTATTTTCATTCCAGAACAACAAGCTAAGCTTATTTACAAACCTATTCGCTTGCATCCTCAAATACTTCAAACTTATTTAAGAAGGGCTATAAATCAACAACAAACATTCAAATCCATCTTTGAAAAACATGCCACTATTTCCATACTAAAATCTGATTCGAATAGACAAATCGCAAAATTATTGATGAGAAAAATAACCACTACATGTTTGGTACACTTCTTGATCCGATTTAACAATGACTATAAAAAGGAATAATGTGACAACAAATAATAGTCTTGCAAAGCAACTTCCCCAATTTCCATGTATAAAAATGGGATTTGAAGATCAACATAAATTAAGCTTCTATTTCCGGATGATTAGTGGCAACTATTACTCGGTAAAATGTATAGAAAACTCATTTACTAGCGTTTGATGAATATCCGTTATAGATTTTTGATATCCGAGCCATTTTACATAGTATATTAATCCTTACCTGCACAATTTTAGTTTTCAATATTCTGATTCTGACACTGTAGGGTTGAATAACTGTAACCGTTCAAAGAGATTCTCCTTGTATTAAATTGTTACGCACTATCTTAATAACAATACATTACAGACTCTGTTTAGTATAATTAGTAAATTTGAAATCCTCACTCACCCAATTACTATCCGAAATTTGAACTGAAAGAAGCAATATTTACTAATTCAACGTAATCACCACTTATATTTGTTTTTGTAATAGCAAACTGTTATGATATATTTGATTTAGCTAATATTTTCGAACTGATATTTACGGTCTCAAACATTCAGACCTCGATGTGATGAATATTATATACTAAACAAGTATTTTTCGGTAATACATTATCCATATTTTATTACCTTAGCACGAAATATTTTCTTCAATCTTATCTCTCAATGTCCATTAAAATCTTCAACAATGTGTGGCTTTGTATTGAAATGACCAGAATATGATTATTTTGAGACACCAGGATTTGCTAACTTTACCTATTGAAAACTCTTGCCTATAATAATAAATAATAATAATAATAATAATAATAATAAAATAGAAAATAATAATAACCTAAATCGTTTGCAAATTGTCTGAATCCCATTTTTTAAACATTGAGTTAATTCTTTAGATATTTCCTCTGCAGATTTGTCTTTGTGTGGTACATACCGAGCAAAATACAGACTGAAAACATCAATACACGTTAAATATATTATAACCCTTGTTACTCGAATACGGTATCCATCTCCATGAATCCATTGCCATAATCATAATACCGGAATGTCATATACTCTTATTGAAATCTTTTCCGCATTGGTTTGTTTAAAACTGACCAGCTGACTGACAACGCACTTTGGCTTTCCTTTTTTCGACTTGACCTTTTCGTAACTTGCCAACTCCAAGCCGAAACCTGCCTCGCTCTGGGGTTCCTCCAAATCTCTCCATTACAGACAAGATGATTAAATTAATTAACATTAGGAATGGATTGCCTCCATCGTTATTGATAAAAATGATAATTCTAAATTAACTGCTCCGAAAAACCCACTACCTGTTGTTTATATATATTTTTTCTATTTGCTTAGATTTTTAATATTACAATTGATAACAAATGGCTTACGATGTTATCAAGTACAGTTTTTTGGAATTACTGATTAAATTACCTTCTGACTACTTAATAAATTTGAGTAAATCATCGACCAACAAAAGTTTGAAATGAATTGTAAAATAGAACATCTTTTCATACTCGAACTTAACAATGGCATAAAAAATATGGGAAACTCCTAGATTTTACAATTTGTAATCTGTTTCTTACTCTTTTTTAATAAATGTTTTTCTGAAATAAGAGTTCATTGCAGGTAATTCTGTTATTAGCTTTAGATGTGTATAACTGTTTGGTGAACTTATTATTGTCTTTTTATAATACCTTGTCTATAGTCGGATAATTTTTAAGCCTGATTCATAAACATTTTACATGTTAAAGTTCAAACTTTGTTTATATACCATTGTGGCACCTTCTTTATGAAAAATACGTTTACCCGTAAATCATCATTGCATGTTGTGTGAAATCAAGAAAATATATCCATATTGATTGTTGTAGCAGCCTGAAAACACTGATGAGAAAATTAGATATTTAGTGTATGCTTTGTCCGAGCATAGAAAATCAAATAACTGTTGCATCTCTAGGTTTCTTGAAATAACAAATATTAACATTTAAATTCCTTGTTCGATCGTGCGCCAATCCCTGATGAAATAGATTTGAGTAATAAAATCACAGTAGACACCAACAGTCTACTGATTTTGTGATAAATATTAAATCCTTCTCTTTATAGCTTCCTATACAAACATCAATAATATAATATCACCTTTCCTTAATCACCTGACCAGTTTTTATCGAAACCCTTTACTATTCCAATGTTTTTCAATTTACAGAAAAAGTTATCTGAGTAGATCCATTCTTCATGCAAGTTGCACCCTATGCCAAATAAATCCTTGTTGAATTGTTGAAATAAATTAGATTTCAGTAATTACACACAACATAGTTTTACCACACACTGGCCGACGATTGATATAACCGCATCATTTCTAATTCCAATTTATAAAATGTGTATAATTAATAGGTTTTGTTTATTTATAATTAATGAACTCTTCCTAAGAACTCAATATATATAGCTTAATATTTCTTTTTGTTGAATTTATGTTATCAAATAAAATTAATAAGAACTTTGATGTACAAGAAATACGTTAACATGTAAACCACACAAATGAGATAGATGGGAAATACCTATAATAATTTTTCAAATCCGGCAAAATCAGAATCCAATGGAGTAAGAAAACCTTTAGATGTCAATAATTACAATATAGAATAAAAGGAATATTAAATATCAGTCAATAACAGTAGCCATGGATATAGGAAAATTCTACAAATCCTATACAATCATCGTCAACAAAATTCTTGTATTCAAACCAGAATTATTGCCTGCACTGAGGCTTTTAAAATACAACCCAATGTGTTTAACGGTTTGCTAGTGGCAAAAATAGTATATTAAGGGTGCGAAATCTAGAATACAAAATAATTGTTGTGACAAAGCCGGAATGTCGATATCTGATTGCCCAATATGTTTAAAACAACTTGCTTATCCATTTAATTTCATTCCTAAAAGGAAATATTATGTATTCATGGCCAAAGAAAATAAATCGCTGAACGTAAATTATCTGTTTTTATTTCATTTTATAATTTATAGACCGGAATAATCCTAATGAAATTAATCGCATTATTTATTACTATCCCAAATAAAGAATTTTGAAGATTAAGAACCGTCAATGCATCCATTTAATATACAATGAAACAAGAATTAATATTTTCCAATCTCATTAACAAAGCTTATTGGTACAATGAAAATAAAACCAATGGTCAAGAGTTAAAACTAAATACCTCCATGCATTCTGGTTAGCTATTAGTGATTTCAGATATCACGCTATGTGGAATGGAATCTTAACAATTCAATACAAAATTCAAAAAATGAAACTGTTAAGAATAATGTTATTATATTTTTGTTTGTTTTGACAGTTTAGTGTTGTTAATAATGTTTTTGTATTTTATTTTTGTTGTTTTGTTAGTTTTTATTTTGGTGATAATATAAATGGTTTTTGATAGTATAGTTTTTTTAAATAGAATGTTTATTAGTATATAATAATATAATATAATATATAATAAATAATAATAAAAATCAGAAATTAAAATAAATAAAATAAAATAATAATGATAATTAAAACACTGATATAATATACATTTATATAGATATATGTGTAGAAATCATATATGTAAACGAAACGATTACAATACAGTTTCCAGTCACGGCACTTAATCTGCACTGTCCTGTGATCATTAGCTTACTTAATTAAACACATAAATAATAATATTATAATAAATAATAAATAAAAATAATATTTAAAATAATAATAATAATAATATTAATAAATAATAATAATATTATAATAATTAAATAAATAAAATAAAATAATAATAAAACACGTATATTAAAAATAGCTTTTATAAAGATAATTGCTAAAATCATATACAAAATCCACGAGTTAATTCTTAACAGTTCCAGTCACCACTTCTTGCACTTATCATTGCACTTATCATCCATTGTCTTTGTAATCATGTCATGATTCGATTGGTTAACAGGCTGCAAAGGGTAAAAGCGCGCACCACTATAGAACATAAATCAAACATTGCCAATAAAATAAGCGCCAACCAGTTCAAATTCCACAAATTAAAAATTATTCAAAGACCTATCAATAGCAGTATTGGCAATCCAGTCAAACTCAATAAAGACTCAATTCATCTCTCGCCTGCACTGCTCTCAAATGTAATATCAATAGAATTATAATACGTCAAAACGATCAATTCCATTAAATCCAATAAAATGCTTTCTTCACGAATCATAATACCAGATATTAATATGCATTTACATAAAATGATTGCAAAAAAGGAAAACGGTATATAACAATAACAATCCAAGATATAAAGCAATCAAAAAGATGTCTTCTTCCAATCGGAAAAAATGTAACGCTAAACTCAGATTATTTTAATGTAATGTTTTAATAATTAAAAGTTTCTTATCTAAACAAATTATACAGTAGTTTAAAATAGGTAAAAAGATGTCTAAAAAGGTAAATATATAAAAATATAAATAATAATTATCGTTAGAAATATTAATAAACTTTTGTTGACTAAACTGAAGAAATAACCGGAAAAAATTAGAGATATTGACTCTAGTGAAGCATGAGTAAAGAATGGATGCAATACTGGAATGTAAAAGTGATCCTGGATGTCAGAGTGATGAAATTTAAATGAGGAAATACGAAATTATTAATGATTCTGAAGAATTATTAATGTTTGAAGAAAAGCTACCGAAATTTAGTTAAAGGATAGCCTACCGAATTTAAGAATTATTGAACATTGAAGAAAATTATTAAATAGAAATTGTGTTGATGAAAAAATGTACGTAATAATCAATAAACTTAAATAGTTTTAATTAAAAAATAACAAAGAAAATATATTAAAATCATGATAAAACCTGTTACATAAATATAAAACAGATACCCAAATATTTAAATAAAAATTGCGATTCTCGATATAAATATCAATAAGCGTTTGCTCTGCGCAACTTAATAAACTGTCCCATACCACCTGTGATCTACCCACGGATCAATTTGTTCTACACATAAATAAGAAAAATTATTAACAATATAAAATAATATACCTCTATAACATTGGAAATAATTTCAACAGTCGGATCCAATTAATATCATGTTCATTACATAATTCCTACTATATCGCCATCCATTTATTATTTTCATCAAACATGTTAACTAAATATTGAGTGGAATGCCGTTTTCCTCCCAATTGGAAAATGAGAATTTTCATACAAATGGGAGCTCAACATTCTCGGTACGGTTACCAATGATTTAATGTTTTTAATGATTCATTTTCCTCTATAAATTAGGACCAGCTCATTAACAAAGTTTAAAATTTAGTTCTGGCATTTATAAAAAAATATTTAAAAGTGTAATCGTATTTATAAATCGACAATCAGAACATCAATACTAAAAAAAATGTAAAATAAATAATGAAATAGCAATAGATGTTGGCAACTGTAACTTCTTTCAACTGCCGGCCACAATAACTGGGTTTGTAATTTCATTATCGATTTGAACATGATCAGTTGTTTATTAGAAAATAATTTTTAATACTATAATAATTGATTTCATCATTTTCATTAAGTATGATTTTGCTTTCAATTATAATATTTATTCTATAATTTTTGATAATACCAATGGTCTTATTTAAATATAAATATCATCATATATTCGGTTTAGCTCTTTTAAAGTCTCAAGTGTTCTAAACGAATTCTAAAATATTACTCATCTCCTATTGCAGATAATCTTTGAATGAGTTCAAAATATTAGGCCTATCTACAATACAAATATATCCATCAATACTGCTGTACAGGACATATCACATTTGTTGACATTTAACCTGAACGGTTACAATACAATTGATTATCATATTAAAAACTAATAAATATTAAAAATTCTTTAATCATTTTCAATTATATAAATTAGATATTTATTGTTATTAGCTAAGATTTGTATTTGTCCTAAATGAGTATAGAAAGTAAAATGTATTCAATTATCATTAAATGTAAACCGGATCGGGCAGTTCAAGCTATAATGAAAATTAAACAATGGTAATTTATTATAGAACTATTATTAATATTAATTACTGTGTTAGATGATTTTTAGAGTATATAAGAACTTCTGAATTCTATATCCAGAAAAACAATGGAATCAGGATAAGCCACCATAATAATCCAGACTAAATTCACATACATCAATATGATATTACTGAAATCGATATCTATATAATCAAACAAAACCAATTTTCAAAAGATATGAACCCAATACCCCTGTGAGATTCATAGCTGTGCTGCCAATCGAGTAGTGGAATGGGCTTTGAATAAAGCCTCACAATACTACTATAAGTAGAATTATCTTTATAAATAAATTGTTGTATAATGTCGGTTTCATTATAGTAATGAAATTAATAATAATAAAATATAATAAAAAATAATAATAAAAATAATAATAAAAATAATAATAAATAATAATAAAAAAAAAATAATAAAAAATATTGAAAATAATAAATAATAAAATAATAATAAAAATAAGTGACTTGATTAAAACAAATACAATAATTTAATAATAAAAATATAAATTACAAAATATATACACATATTTTTAATAGTATATATTAATTTAGAAATGTTAAAAATATAACCTTGAAAATTTTGATGACCTTGAAAAAAAATATATAGTCATCCAATGACCGTGAATACAGTCGTTAAATGACCTTGAAAAAAATAATGATGATCATCCAATACCTTGAATGAGTCATTGTTTGTTAATTAAACTTGAAAAGAAGATATTGATCATCCAATACCTTGAATGAGTCATGGCTTTGTAAAATGACCCTGGAAAAAATAGATGAGCATTAATGACCTGAATGAGCATGTCTTAAATGACCTTGAAAAAATAGTGAGTCATCCAATGACCTTGATTAGCCATGGATTTAAATGACTTGAAAATATGGTGATCATCCAATGACCTGATGAGTCATGGTTCTTGTAAAATGACCTGAAAAAAATGAGAATCATCCAATACCTGAATGATCATGTTGTCTTTTTGTTACTTGACTAGAAAAATATTTCTCATCAAGCGGGGGGGTACTGTCTGGAGGTGACAGTCTTGAGGTGACCACATCCCACTACTGATAGTTTAATGAATTATGAAGAAACTGAGGTAAACTATAATTTAGAAACACTTTAAAATTTCTTGATATTTAAGAAATGAAACTTGATTAAGGATTACTTTATATAAAAATTTCACCTTACGAAAAACAAAAGTGAAACAATATTATCGAATTTTAAGGTAATTGACTGATAATTGAAATAGAAAGATATAATTTAATTTATCATTGAATAGCGATAAATCAGTTAATTAAAAAATATTAGTGAAACCCTAAAAATTTAAATTGAATTTACATGTAAAAAAAAGAATCAAAATTACTTTCCATTGTCCATTATTGATTCGTAGAATATTAAATTAACAAAAGAGTATAATTTTAGAGATTTTTAAGAAGATATCCATGTCGTTACATATAAAAATCATTATATTTGTATGTAATTTATTGGGAATTATACTTGATGTATGATTAGATTTTAAATATTCAGCAACAGATATAATTTATGATTAACAATAATAGTAAATTTAATTTATGTGGAAACATAAACTTTTCGATATATTATTATTAATGAATTTGTATTATAAATTTTGTAAATAAAACAAAATTGTGGGATTCGACGGAAAATGTATATCGATAACCAATTATGTAATACTTTAGAAGAAAATTTATTTTATTTGTAAAATTAAGATTTCTTGTCATAAACAATTTTTGATATGAAAATTTGTTCACAACTATGTTATTGGATAACATATGCAGTTGTGAATAACCAATTATTAAAAGAAATATGAAGAAAATTTATTTTTATTTTAATGATAAGATGTTGAATATCGTCAAAAGAGTAAATATTTATTTAAATAGGAAAATTCATGAATAAGTAAGATTATTCAATGTAGTAATAGTGAGTTACTAACCATCCCATCTGTAATAGTAAGTTATTATGTCATAAATGGATAATCAGTGTGATTGGGTATCAGTTCAAGGTTTGATACCAAGTTGTTAACATAATGTTTTCTGAAAGTATAATATAATATATATTACATTATTATATATATATATTATTATTATTATTATTATTATTATTGTTATTTATTATATAAACCAACTTAAATCACTAAAAATAAAAAAAATTTTCTCTCAAACAATCCCCTTAAAAAAACTTGTTATTCACACACTCGCAATTTACAATAAACTATATGGGAACCAAATCAATATCAAAATATTGTTACTGACCAAGAAATCTTAAAAAAAGCACAAAAAATAACAATCAAAAAATACAATTCAATACAAATTTAATAACTTCTCCACCTTTTATCGGGGGATCATTGAATGTCTCAATTGTTGAATGCTATTACCTGATTGCTATCAAGAAAAATTAATCAGAAGCCAATCAATGTTATCTGAAAAAAATTATTGCTTTACAGTCGTATTGATATTGAATATTTGTAAAACTTAGTTAAAAGACTTTGAAATTTTCAACATGGGTAATATTTTTAAATGCGCCAACAATAACAATTACTAAAGTATCAATAGAATTATGTCAACCTTCATTTAATTTTCACACGTCATAAGTAAATAATGCTAATTATCAAAAAATACTTAAAATATTATAAGATTTCTGACTTTCACCCCTAACTCTATTTTAACTGAATATAAATAATCTAGAACTACAAAGTGTAATCTAATTGCTAGTGAAAAAGAAAACTTGGATTAAAAAAATCTAAATTAATTTCTCAAAAACATATATAGTCATGTACTTGAAACATTTCAATATTATTGAAAAAAATCAACTCTTAAAATTATTAACTCAAAAGCTAAAAGGTTGGAAACTGATAAAAAAAAATTAACATCTACCACATACAGAAATAAATGAATCCGGACAACCACTAAATAATGATTTCCAACAAACTAAAAACACACGAACAGTACTGATAGAACCATAAAACACTAAAAAAATCCAAAATGTAGTAATTTTAAAAATTTTTGTAAAATAAAAGGACTTTCCTTAAATTATGATTGCATTTGAATGAATTTTATTAATTTAAATTTTAAGAATGTGTAAAATAAACTGATTAATTTGTAAATAATGCTATACTTTGAAATTTTAAAAAAAACCTCACAAATTGAAGAAAATAGAAGTTAATGAATAATACTATAAAGACAAAGTTATAATTTTTGACAATTTTGAAATGATCCTTTAATAAAATGTTAGTACTGTTGAATAAAATTAAAAATTCAAACATATAGCAAATGGTAAAGAAAAAGTACTTATCAATTGAAAAAAAATAATTAAATTAACTAAGTGAAAATATGAAAATTGTTAGATCAATTTTTTAAAATGTTATAGTTTAATAATGTTCAGTACTGTAAATGAAAATTAATTGTTTAATTTCTCTTCATTCGTAGAATAACAATATATATTAAATTATTCAAAATTGTCCATAACAACAATAAAATGGAACAAAAAATTAAACATCAATTTAATTTTTTAATTAAATACAAAATAAAAAATCAATAAATAACTTGATACAAATAATACTTGAATCAAACATGTTTTTAGAACCGAACACGCAAGTATATTTTATTCAGATTCCAATAAATATAAAAATTAACCAAAATCTTAATGATAATTATAACCCTTACCCAAACCAATCAATTTCTCTTTAAATACAATAATCCCAGCAATCAAATTAATGTTTGATAAAATCACCGGGGACTTCTTCGTTATAAAGCCGAATGAAATTCTGAAACCTTAAAATAAAATCATCTCTGACCAATGCAAAATATTACCTAAATATTCATAAATTCCTTCTTAACCAAACATCTCTTAAAAACAATAACCCTGTATATTCATTATTGCTTTATAATGTATAAATTTACTTTTTAGAAATAATAATCATTTTGAGTTATGTTATTTGAAATTTAATATTATATTTGATTTACATAAATATATTTTAAATAATTTTTATTTGATAATAATTAAACCACAATTATAAGAATACAAAAATTAATTGTATCAAATTAAAGTTTTATTTGAATATAAAGCTAAATCAAATATTCATTAATAATCATTAAAAAAAAATTATTAACCACTATTTTCAAAATATAATTCAAAAAAAATAAGAATTTAAAATAAATAGAAAATTACACTAAATAGTAATTTAAAATATAATTTTTTCGAAATTATACATTAGAAATACTAATAGCAAAAAAAATTCCATAATTGTTTCATTCAAAATTTATCATTCAATGTGCTGTTATATAAGAGACTATAGATTTGATTCTCCTAATATCACAGTATTTGATGTATATTCCTGGGATTTTTGATATATAACCAACGCGTAATTTAATAAACTATTCATACCGCGCAAGTACATCAACAAAACATCCATTTAAAGAAATTAACCGGGGGACTAATCGACTTCAATTTTAATAATTTTAATTGAATATTAATAGTTAATTCAATCCACTCTTAAAGTACAATTCATTTTTCAGTTAAAATATTTTCATCTTTTAAGTATATTTGTTTGAACAGTGAAAATTCAGGCTCCATATTCAATATTCCAATATTAATTGAACACTCACATCATTGAATATTACCGCTATTTCTCGATTCACTGAATATTTAGCTCAATTATATTACTTATTCAATGATGTTCCCTCTTCATAAAAATTCACACTTTAATAATATTTTCTCAACTAATTGAATATTTTCCCTCTCAAGAAATATTTTCTCTTCGAGTATACTTCATTCAAATAATATCCTTAAATTAATAACAATGAATTCATCTAATTTATAGATATTTCGAGCTTACCCACTTTCCATAATTTCAAAGATTTAGTCACTTAATTACTCTCCCACCAAAATACTTCTCACGGAAAATTTTCTTAAAATAAATCTCTACTACTTAAAACCAAATTTATGTATTGATTCATTTTCTAATGAAAATTAATTATTAAAATAAATTTAACACACCCTCAAATAATTAGGTTGTACCGAACAAAATGAATAATTTATACTATCAATAGATTTTTAGAAGAAAGTATATAATTTTAATAAATCTAGTTTTACGAGTAATTATTTAGTAAAATTTAATCATTTTATAGAATTTAGGTTTTGTTGAAATAATAAGATTAGGTTTGATATAGTATGGGAGTTCACCTCCACATATGTCATCTCATCATCAGTACCTCTCCCGCCTGAAGAAAATTTGCTAAGCCAAAAGTACAAAAAATGTTTAAGACATAAACAAGACCATCAAAGTCAATTGAAACAAAACCATGACTGAATCAAGCAATGGATGACTGCTCATATTGTTCAAGGTCATTTAAGACAAAGAACCATGACTCATTCAAGTCCATTGGATACCTCATCGATTTCAAGTCATACAAAAATCCAAAAGGTCATATTATTAAACATTTTAAATTAAATTACTACTATAATTTATAAGTAGTATTATTTGTAATTATTTATTTTATTTTATTATTATATTATTATTCATTATTATTTATTATAATTATTATTATTATATTATTATAATTATAATTATATATAAACGATAACAAATAAAACCTTCTACGATATATTTCGAACACAGCTATCATCTCAAGGTACTCAACCAACTAAAAAATATATGAATAACATTAAAATTTAACAAATATTTTTTATAATTTACATTTTATAAATAAATATTTAAATAATTAAAAATTTAAATTAAAATTTTTACTTAATTCTAATTTTTTAAAAAATTAATGCAATTAAAATCAATTATTTTAATAATATTAAAAAACAAACATGATTATCATACTAAAACTATTAAAAACATTCAAAAACATTCGTATCCACAGCAAAAACTCTGCACATAAATCTTGGATCCAATGACCTTACAGCAATGCTCACAATCACTCGCCCAATAACATTAAAACTCTCACAAAATCTAAATCATACATTCTCGATACAACTTTACAGCCTCTATTGGTCACTAATGTCAACCCATCAATCGAACAATGCTCTAGAACTCGATACAAGATAAAGGGAAGTCCTCTCCAATGTAGTGCATCACCCATTACATGTAAAATAAACGAGAATCAGAACACAATCCAACCGGGATTTGATTTATTAATTTGTTTATAACATATTTTTCTTTTTTACCTTACACGAATAGAGACATCTTAAATACCTAAATTCCTACATTTATCCCAACTCCCTTAATAATTTGTAAAGCTCCAATACGGCAAACAACACCATATTTAGCTTCAATTTTTTATATCCATTTTTACAAATCACCCAGACAACACTCAAATTCACACCACCGACAAATTACATTCAGAACTTCCACAACATGATCCTAGGAGTTTAATCATTTATCAACAGTTCTTTATCATCAACAATAAAAGATTTAGAAATATCGCATTCTTATCAACAACTCAACAATTTATCAACACTTTACCGAATTAGCAAAAGTAGATAAGATAAAGCCCATGAACGGATAAATCACCCTTCACCATATTTCCTAATACTTAAATCACAGAACTCGAGAAGTAATAAAAACCAGTGATCAGTGTTCATAATACTCTGTTCTATACTGTTCTACTTGCGTGAAGTAAATCCAAACCAATTGATTACTCCTCTCCGTTCACATGTGAATACAGTTAGTAAACTGTTCATAAACGCAAAAACGTCTACATGTTTCGGTTCAAATATAAAAAAAATATCAATCCACATACCTATTATAAAACAAAAGTTTCAATGGAAAAGAACAATTTCTTTCCAAACTAGCCAAAAATATGATGCCATCGGCTAAAGGGAACCATACGACCCATTCTATTTGTGATACCGATTCAACATGAAAATAAAATTGACATTTAAGTAGCAAATTCAAGAAGTTTCGGAACATCCCTCTTCCAAAATTAGTTCCGATCCATTTCAAGTACACAAAACGCACAACATAATTCAAGCGTCTCAACCAATGCAACATCGAAACAAACACAACACAAACGAAACCAAACACATTCATACTCGTTTTGTAGCTGCAATACAAGAAACAAACTCAAACATCCTACATCAAAACTCTATCGCATTAATTTTAAATAAATCCATCTAAAAACTTGCTAATTTATACGGGCAGTACCAACCACGACAAAACGGTCCATATACATCCACTTATATTGGCACCCATATAGTTTACTGGCCGGCGATCCATTGACGAATAGACTACCTACCTTCTTAATGCAAAGCACAAAAACGAATAATGAATGAAGTGTATGGTTTCTTTGATGTTGTAGTTTATACTGAATTCCACTGGTTTGAGAACAATGACTTTAGCGTGCGTGTGGAATAAATGATTGAACATCACATTTTTGATTATGAAGGCATTTCGAAAACCTGAATTGCTACTATCAAATGTCCAATTTCTTTCAAGATAATTAATCAACAAATAGATGAGTCCGCTAGGTTCCCCTTTACAACCAACGATGGCATCAATATTCGCTATTGAAAAAAAATGCTTCTTTCCAATTGAGAAAAACCTTTTGTATAAAAGTATTGAGATATTCTTATTATGAAAACCAGAAACGATGTAGAAACCGGTTTATGCATAGTTATGACATTTTACAAAAAAACATGATTCAACATTGAAACGAAGAAATCAATCATGGCGTTTGATTGTTAATTCAACCAAAAAGATAAAACATATGAAGACTAGAGAATTATAGAAAACCAACTGATACTGGTCTTTAACTTCTCCAAAAGCTTCGTGAATTTAAGTATATAAAATATGGTGAAGATTGATTTATCGTCAGGCTTATCTTCTACTTGCTATTCGTAAAAAGGTTGAAAATTGGTTGATTTTAAAAAGAATGGAATCTAAATCCATTTATGTGAGAAAATAACTGTGAAAAATTATTAAAAATCCAAGACCTGTTGTGGAAGAAGCTGAAGTAATGGTCTGATGGTTAATGATTGGATCTGGGTGATGTAAAATGAAAAATTAGACCTAAATTTTTAGAATGCGACTCTGAACTTACAAATTAAAGAGATAGTGGTAAACTGATAGGAAATAGGTAAAAGATGCGCTCTATCTGTAAGTACTCAAATGTTATTAATAAATCAAAAACTCGGTGTAATGTTTCTGATCTCGTATCAATTAACATTAATTGAATGCCACAATACATTGGAAGACTCCCGTCACTCTGTACTCGATTCTAGAGCATTCGATTGGGAAAGTGAACCAATGATTATAACACAATAAGGCTGTAAAAGTATAATCGACATGTCTGAATTTAGAATGTTGAGAAGTTTTAATATATGGGACATTGATATTTAACATGCTGATAAGGTCATTGGATCCAAGATAAATTCAAGTGGCGGACTACAAGTTTGAATGTTTTAAAATTAGTTACGTAATGTGAAATCATGTTTGTTATTTAATATAAAAAAATAGATTGAAAATTAAAGATTGCATTAATTTAAAAATAAGAAATATAAAAAATTTAAAATTAAAAAATAAAAAATATTTAAAAATATTAATTATTAAAAATTAAATTAATAAAAAATAATTTTGTTAAATTAAGATGTTAATTCATCATGGATTTTAGTTGTTTTGGTACCTGAATGATATAGCTGTTCGAAATAACGGAAGCAAAGTTTTATGGCGTTAATCGGTTAATTAAATCGTGCCAAATTTTATTAATTATTATATTAAATATTGATATTAATATATTAATATTAAATGAATTATTTTATTATTATTATTGTTATTAATTTATAATATTATATTCTTATTAATATATTATATTTTATATACATATTTAATTTTTATTATAAATTTATTTATAGATTATAGTTAATTATTATTATATCATGTTAGATTTTTATACAATTTTAATTATATTCTTTAATTATATTTTTAATTTATTATTATAATATAGTTTCATAATTTTATTACTTTTATTAATAATAACATATATAAAAATAATTATAATTAATAAAAACAAATAATAAACACTAATAAAAAAACAACAACTTCATAAAAAAAAATCATTATTATATAATAACAATTAAAACAAATATAAGTTATTTCACGTTCCTTCAGCTTGGCATTTGATTATAAATATTGAAATAAAATATAAAAAAAAAAAATTAATAAAAATGAAAAAACCAAAGAGAAATTCCCACAATTTATTTTATATACAAATTTGTTTATCAATATCAATAACATCCAAATATCTCATCAAATTGCTGATTGCAAAACTGCTGGACGGTTCAGTGCATATTATATACCACCGAACATCAAGACATCAACCCCTCTATAGATGACCATATGCAAACTCGAAGTTTTCCTAACCAACCCTATTGTCATGATTATTTAATCATTAGGAATTTTAAAAAAGTGAAACAATCAATTTTCGGTCCCTATCCTAGTTTGAGGTACTGACATAGATAGTATTTGTTATTATAACAAACAAAATATATGTGGTGTTAATTCGTACCCCCTAATTTACACCTTAGCTCGGCATTGTGATATTTACTTAGCAAGCTAAACAAGGGGCGCAAGAAAAACCCACTCGGCTATACCTAACCCTTACATCATCTTGAACTGCCAATAACCGACAAATTCAGTAATATAAAGGATAAAGACATAATTGATGTATCAACAGATCATCCAAATCATAGCTTTTAATAAAATTTCCCTAATTTAAAATTTTTATCCAAAAAGAAGCTACGTATCACCGCACTAAATTGATACACAATATAAATATCAGATATTTTAACTCAACATACTGTAACCTGTAATCCGTAGTTGGGATAAATCTAAGAACTGATGACCGGATATAACTAGGTCTATCCAAACATTATTGGATCTTATTAAATAGCGGCAAAGATCATCAGTATACTCTATGTTTTCTAAAATGCCGGGTTTTGACGAATATGTAATTAACTTTTCACTGAAATTACATAACGCAAATTCACCTGCTTTTTAAGGTTCTCAACAGATTTTACCGATACAGAAATGTCGTTAAATAGCATTTAAATAAACTCTATATAATTCACTAACGCATTTCACGCAATAGTGTAAAGCGATAATAATTTTAAAAAAAATAGGAGCATTGCTAGGTAATTAAGTAGCCTATGTTATATGTTAATCCTTAAGCCCCGAAAGAAAGATAAAGCCCTGAGAAGCCGTCCAATGAAGACATAAGTTTCTCTAGGAAATTCGTACATTATACTTCTCAACTTTGAATTGGTGGGCACATCTTTCCGTCCAATCGAAAGTCCATTTAGAAAATCATGTAAATATCTGAAATCGCGATATAACTCCATAGTAAATATTCCATATGGAAGGATTTCAATATCCACAACATTCGCACATTCACATCAAAAAACTCATCCAAAAACCATCATACACCCAAGTAAAATCAGCGCAAGGAAGACTTTGCTGAAGCCCATACTCGTACAGATATTTATACTATGTACAATATTCGTTATCCTCCGAAAGCACAATGTAATGTTTGTTAACAAATGTAACCCACCCCGTATTCCACCTTCGTAAAAATTGAACATTTCCATGTCCTGTAAAAGTTCAATGGGTTCCGTTAATGTCATAAGCGCTGAAGCCCATGACATACACGGAATGCCATAAAAGTTTAGAGGTTCAAGACCATTGTAAACAATAGCCTTGGCACGGAATGTTGAAAATAGTCCGCAAGGAGGAATACATTAAGTTAAGGTAAATAACATATAATCACGCAAAGTCCTACAGTTTTGCTGCGTCCAGATTAGTGTGCCCTATCGTACTCATGTCACTTTACGCCCTCCCAAATTGGAGCAACTCATAAGTAGTCTCAAGAACTTCCTCTGAAACAGCAAAATTATATGGAAAAATACCTTTACAGTCGACTATAGAACCATGAAAGACAGACGAAGTCAATGAAGAGAAGTTACGTTTCACTGCCTAGCTAACGAACAATTAACAAATTGCATACTGTCGATAAAGCGAACAGCCAATTGTTAATGTGAACAATTAACGAAATAAATTTTTCGTAGAGGTCGGTTATGATATCTAAATTCCATGAAGAAAACGATCGAGACCATATTTTAAAATATGGTGAAGGTCATACCCTCTTAAATTATGAAAGACTATAGGTAGTAACCGATAAATCCTACGAGCTATATTACATTTTCGGCAAGCTGCCCCTAGATAATTACCAGTAAAATGGCAATGATCTCTAACCGGATTTACAATCGGTTTTTACATAAATAACAGTTCGACAAATTTAAACTGTCGAACCTCACTGAAAGACATAGGCCGTATCAATTTATCACCTTCCGAATCATAGTACGGAATAACAATTTCAGTTGCAATTTCCTCAATTTCTTAAGAAAATCAGGAATGCAATCAAGTCCGTAAAAGTAATAATATGATTTTGTGTAGTATAATTATTAATTAATAAAAGACCTGCTGCAATAGGCATATGAATTTGATGATGTCTATTATCAGAGGTAAAACCGATTCAAAATCGGAATAAATCACAAAAGGTGGGTATATGTTTAGAATAATTTAGAATTCTAAATTTTTATTTTCGGGAGCGTGTATAGGGCTGTGCCAGTCTGATTTTTGGCGCATAATGCAACATGTGTATTGAATGCATTATCTAATCTAAACCCATTAAGGCAATGTGGACACCAACGACATCTAATTTGAATGTTACAGTAAGGGTTTTGACGGCAATTCATTAACCTATCAATATTGGTCACATTGGTATAATGATATCTATCATTATTTTCAAGTAATAATAAATAAATAGGGTTTCCGTCAGTGACTTGCTTCTATGGATCAAACTTAAATGAGGATGATGAAAGACAAATTATCTGAACCTCATCAATTGTAACAGTTGGTGTGTACGAAAACACGTTTATTGCTAATTTTAAAGTCGAATTTTTCTTTTCGAAATTTGGTATGTTTATTAATTTCACGGGACAATCCGTGATCTCATCGTACTCTAATTCGTCTAATAACTCGGTATATTTAGAGACTCTTTGGGGGTTTTCACCAATTATATCTTTCTTTAATAAATAAAGAATAGAGTAAAGGAAGCACTTGTCGTCATTGTTTTTTATATTTACTATGGCTCCTTTATTTTTCAATGCAGAAGGGGTTTTAATATATTTATGTCCAGACAAACGATTAATAGGAGCATATTTGTTAAAATAAAGAATTTCCATAATATTAATAACACGCCATCCACGCCTAAATGGGTGAATTGTTCTATTTTTCATTAAGCTTATTAACCCTCCTTAAAAAGTTATCTGAAAATGTCTCCGCATTATTCGAAAAGTAATTGTCACGGATCTCGCCATCTTTTTCAAATTTAATTAATATCGCGAATTGAATTTTAACGCTCCCCATTTTATTTATTTCAAAAATTAATTTATTACTGATTCGCTCAGTTAAAGTTACTGTAATTAGTTGCGCGTTAGATATATCAAAACGTAAAGTTTTGATAGCGCCATTTAAATTTACTGAAATGTTCGGCTCATTCTCTAATACAGAACCTCCGAATTGTATACTATTTTCATTATTTATAGTAGGTATAGTATTTTCATTAATTATAATAGTATATTATTTATAATATTTCATTATTTATAGTATTTTCATTATTAAAAATAGGTATATTATTTATAATATTTTCATTATTTATAGTATTTTCATTAATTATATTATTTACATTATTAGAGTCATCATCATCACTGATTTCGATGACTTCTTTTTTAATTATTTTATTTGGGATATTAATTTTAATAGGTGCAGCAGGTCTTTTATTCTTTTATTTGATGTTTTTATTTTGTAGTATATTCAAAATATCGACGTTAGTTTTATTAATTTTCTAAACATATTTATTTTACTAGACTTGAAAGAATTTAAATGAACCCCATGTTCCCTATAAAATTCTTTATATTTAATGTTCTGGGATGTTTTGCATATGGCGCAGATAAAAAATTGATGCCATTAAATCTATGCGTAATATTTTTCATTCTTCATGGCAACTTTCATTATGTTGGAATGATGAGATGCAATATCTCGGATAAAAAGTGCCTAATAAAAATATTAAATTAAAAACCTATATAAAGTAACTATGATATAAAATATCTAATAATTCTAACAAATTAACCTATATAAAGTAACTAATAATATTTGCATGCTCACTGCAAACTATTTAATAATTCTAATAATTCTAATAAATAAAACCTTAAATACAATAATATTTGCATGCTCACTGCAAACTATTAAATAATTCTAATAAATAAAACCTTAAATACAATAATATTTGCATGCTCACTGCAAACTATTAAATAATTCTAATAAATAAAACCTTAAATACAATAATATTTGCATGCTCACTGCAAACTATTAAATATGCTATAAAATATCTATTAAAATAATTCCTATAAAATTCATATATAATTCAATTACGTAAGATCTATAAGAAAAATACCTATATAATTCAAAAACTATTTTTTCAACTATATTTGTTTATAATTTATTATGTTAATATATGTTTCAGTAATAATACTTTTTTAAAATATATTATAAATTAATGATATTTGAAGTATTATTAAAATAATACTTTAAATTTCATCAATTTAAAAATATACTTATCAAAAAACTTTTGAAATAAATAGATCCTTATTATAAATTTATTATAAATTATTATAAATTATTGATATTTGATGTAATATTTTAATAATACTTCAAATATCATTAACTTAATTTCGATAAATAAAAATAAATAAAAAACTAACATTTATCTCCTGATTCCGACGAATCATCATTCTCTATAGAAGAGAGGTCCTCCATATCTTCCCTAGTAACGAGGGCATCTCCAAAAACGGTGGCATAATTATTGTCATCCCCAGAAATGGGGGCATCTCAAAAACGGTGGCATTATGATGATCATCTGCATCCAAATCAACTAAAATGTTTTTTTTTTAAATATATAATAAAATTAAATTAAAATTTACCATCTTTGATAATATTGTCTTCGCTATCGCTGATAACAATTGTATCTTCGATTAAAATAACTTCTAAAATAATTTATAAATAAAACATATAAAATTAAAATTTACCATCATCTTCGATAATTATAACATCATTTTCACGATCTAACTGATCTTGTATTTCTGTTAAAGTATACCAATCTAGAAAAATATAATAATAAAATTAAAAATTAATAAAAAACCTTACCAGTTTCATTCTCTAGAATACTTCTTAAAATATTATTGTTCATTTTTGAAAATAGCGCTTCAGAAATATTTGAAATAATTGTGACAAATTCTTTATTTGTCAAAGTTTATAAAGAGAATAATATTTTCAGGATTAGCCACTCACATTTAAGCAATACACACATATAGGTGAGAGATTTTTAGACATGTTTTCTTTGTAAAACACATGCAGTCTACACTGTGACTGTATGCGTTCTTTGAAAATCACATACATACTTTTGTTTGTATGTGTTTTCTTTGTAAATCACATACATACTTTTGTTTGCATGTGTTTTCTTTATTCAATTTTGTGTATGCATACCCTTATCATGTGATGATCACGCACTTATAATGCACTGTCTTTGTGATCACGCACTTATCATGCATAGTCTTTGTGATGATGCATTAGCTTATCTTTAATTAAACACATAATAATATTTATAATAATAATAAAAATAAAAATAATATTGATAAAAATAATATAAAAAAAAAATTAATAATAATAATAATAATAATAATATAATTAATAATAATAATAGCAATAATAATAATATTAATAATAATAATAATAATAGCAATAATAATAAAAATAAAAATAATAATATTTATAAAAAGTAATAATAATAAAAAAAAAATATTAATAGTTAAAACATAACAATAAACATTAATACATTTATTAATCATCAAATCTCTTGGATAATAACCAAGCTAAACAATGTTGACCACATGTTAAGGTCCATGGTTTTTGATACATAGTTTTATAGGTTTACCCATTGTTTGAAGTTTTGAAACCATTAAAGCCGGATAATAGAAACCTATAGGATCAAATACTAATATCTTGCTAGGTTTCATATATATTGCTAACCAATGTTCTCCACCGAGATGAGACGATTGAGTATTGACGATTATGGCTTGATTATTACGTAAATATGGAATTTTATCAAGAGGAAAAACCCCTAAAAATTCATGTCCTAGTATTTGTTTTCCAATTCGATAGACCTGAACAGAACTACATCAATAATATTACTATTATATAAAAAAATAACTTCCTCCATGACAAATTATCATAAATTATATATACATTTATACCAACATTTTCAAACCAACAATGTTCGTTCAAACCAATACTGTTCTGTTTGCAGTTATTTGAACCTCATTTTCAAACACTCCATATATTACAACATGTACCGGTTCAGATGTAGCTTTAGCAAACTTTATATCTAATCGTAAATTTCCATTTTGAGGTAATTGACTCTGATTTAAATCAAAATCGGGTGCCAAAACAAATGTGAAGAATGGATATTTGCTTTTAAAATCTTCAAGAGTTATACCACAATTAGGGTTTTTATCCAAATAACCCATATTTCTAACTATACTCTGCATATATGTAGCACAATAATTATCATTATCGAAATCTTGAGTATATGTTTCTCTATAATCACTATTTTTCGATAAAGTTAGCGATGTTACTCCAAAATTTTTGAAAATTGAGCTCGATGTTAAGTATGATCCATTATATTGAGATTCACTTTGAAATGTTACCAATATAAAGTTGGGCATTCTTCTATCTCCAAATATTTGTTTCTTATAGAAAGAAGCTGAACCTTTAGCAATAGCAAATTAAACAATTTCCTTTGTTTTCAATGGATATATTGCATGCTTAGAATTAAGCCCCAATTGATGACCGGCTAATACAGAGGGCTCAACACAAACTCTTCTCACTAATAATTTTGCATCAACTAATTGAAGAATTGGTGCTGTGGTAGCACTTGTTAGTGATAATGCCGAATCAGATCTTTTCAATCTAATGTGTACATTAACACCTGGGAGTAAATATTTCGGTTGATCCATAAAATCGAGTTGTAATGATGAGCACATGGTAAATAATTTCGAGCCTTTAGTCCACATTTTCCTATCGTCATCACTACCATAACCCATAGGAGTTAAACATGTATTTTTAGTATCGCTATTGTAATTTATAATAGTTTCTATTAGAGCTTTGTGAATATATGTACTGTTACCACCCTTAATCTTGATATTATTAAATCCGAGAACTGCATCTTTAAAAAGTGTATGAAACAAGAAATTGTTTGGTATTACATCACTAGGTTCACCCAACGGTTTTCTATCTTTATCTACAACTTTGATCTGAACAGTTAACAATGTATCATTCAAATCTAGATATTCAGTTTGGGAACCATTAATATAAAATTCAATATCGGTTCTACTATCCATAATAGAATTCATCGGGAATACATCTTCAAAGGCCCCCATTTCAATTACTGCTTGGGGAGATGGTCTATCAAATAAACACAATTCAGATTTACCACAAATAATTTTTGAAATTTAGTTCCATGTCCTTTCATTCGTTTGTTTATATGTTTATGATGTCTTTTACGTTTTTGAGCTGGCGCTTCGGGTTTTTGAAACATAGATGCAACACTAGGTAGAACTTTCCCTAACTCGGATAATGCATTTGATTTCAGCGATGGTAATATTTTCTGCTCATTCATTATCACATCTTTAGCAGTTTTCATACCAAAACTACCAAGGCGTTTAAGAATAGGAAGTGCAAATCTACCAATTGTTCTCAACCATCCTGATCCATACTGTTTACCAATAAAATACTGTAATTCGCCACCACTTTGGCTACCACTATACATACTAATAATATCGTTATTGGCCATCTAATTTACGAAAATGTAATGTCAAATGAGTTTTTGTATCTTTACTAAATTCAATAAATTTACCGCTATCATCACGAATATTTATTTCTATATTGTTTATACATGATGTTTATACCGGTAAGTACATGGGATTATCGATATTTATATTGACAACTTCATCCTGGTCATGTTTATCAACCCAAACAGATTTCAAAAGAGGAACCAAAGAATCACCAACAATTATAGGATCGATGATGTTAGTATATATGAAAATTTGCCTATGAAGTTTTATTATTTTTGGTTTGCGTACACCAAAAGCACTTGCCCGATATGTTTGCTTATCTAATCCCAATGTATTAGCCAAATTCTTATCAAATGTAACTTCACAAATGTTATTATTCAGACTGAATTTACATAATCCATATTTAACAAATTCAATAGTTTTAAATATATGTAAACAATTGAATGAAATATATTTATGTAATTCTTCAAGTGTTTCAATATATAAATCATTAGTAAATGTAAATCTCTTTTCAACTTCATTAATATATGATAGTGATATTTTGATGTTTTCGATTGTTACACTTTTTTCATCAAATGTTTTGAATCTGTTTAGGTATTCAGTTCCAGGAACAACAATGCTAAGCTTATTACAACCTATTCGCTTGGCATCCTCAATACTTTCAAACTTTATTGTAAATGGGCTAAAATCACAACAAACATTCAATCCATCTTTGAAAAACATGCCACAATTTTCATCTAAAATCTGATTCGGAATATGACAATATCGTTCAAAATTATTGATTGAGAAAATACCACTACAGGTTTTGGGTACACGTTTCTTGAATCCGATTTTACAATGACTATAAAATGGGAATATATTGTACACAAATGTAAAGTCTTGCAAAGCAACTTCCCAATTTCCATGTAAATAAATGGGATTTTGAAGATCAACCATAAATTTACTTGCTTGATTTTCCGGATGGATTAGTGGGCAACTATTACTCGGTAAAATTGTATAGAAACTCATTTTACTAGGTCTTTTGATGATATCCGTGAGGGATTTTGATATCCGTGCCATTTGACATAGTATTGTTTATCCTTACCCACCATTTTAGTTTTCAATATTTTCTGAATTCTGAACACTGTAGGTTTGGAAATAACTTGTAATTCCTGTTCAAAGAATTTCCCTTGTATTAAATTGTTATCACTATCTTTAATAACATACATTACAGGACTCTGTTTAGTATTAATTTTAGTAATTTGAAATTCCTCATCACTCCAATTACTATCGAAATTTTGATGAAAGGTGAAGCAGATATTTTACTAATTCTAACGTGATCACCAACTTTATATTTTGGTTTTGTAATAGCAACTGTTTTAGATAGTATTGATTTAGCTAATATTTTCGAGCTGATATTTACGGGTCTCAAACCATTCAGACCTCGATGTGATGAATTATTATAACTAACAAGTATTTTCGGTAATACATTTATCCATATTTTATTACCTTGATGCACGAAATATTTCTTCAATCTATCTCTCAATGTCCAGTTAAATCTTTCAACATGTGTGGCTTTGTATTGAGAATGTACAGAATAATGATTTATTTTGAGACGATCCAGGATTTGCTTAACTTTACTATTGTAAAACTTCTTGCCTATAATAATAATAATAATAATAATAATAATAATAATAATAATAATAATAATAATACCTAAATCGGTTTGCAAATTGTCTGGATGCCCATTTTTAAACATTGAGTTAATTTCTTTAGATATTTCCTCTGCAGATTTTGTCTTTGTTGGTACAACGCGAGCAAAACGACTGAAACATCAATACACGTTAAAATATATTTATAACCCTTGTTAATCTTCGAATACGGTATCATCTCCATTGAATCCATTTGCCATAAATCATTAATACCGAATGTCATATAAGCTCTTATTGGAAATCTTTTCCGCATTGGTTTGTTTAAACTGTACGCAAGCTGATCTGACAACCACTTTTGCGTTTCCTTTTTCGACTTTGGGACTCTTTTCTTTAACTTTGCCACTCCACCGAAACCTGCCTCGTCTTCTGGGTTCGTCCAAATCTTCTCCATTACAACAAGATGATTTAAATTTCATTTAACATTAGGTAATGATTGCCCCATCGTTTATTGTGATAATAATGATAATGCTAATGGTAACATTGCTCCGATAAAACCACCTTGTTGTTTATATATGATTTTTCTCATTTGCTTACGATTTTTATTATTTACTAGTGATAACAAAGGCTTACGATGTTTATTCAGTACTAGTTTTTTGGAATTACTGATTTAAATTTTACCTCTGACTACTTTTAATAGAATTTTGAGTAAATCATCGACAACAAAAGTTGGAAATGATTGTAAAATAGACATTCTTTTCATACTCGAAGCCTTTAACAATGCATTAAAATATGGGAAACTCCTATGATTTTTTACAATTTTATCTGTTTTCTTACTCTTTTTAATAATGTTTTTCGAAATAAGATTCATTGCAGGGTAATTCTCGGTTATTAGCTTTTTAGATGGTGTATAACTGGTTTTTGGTGGAACTTTATTTATTGTCTTTTTAATACTTTGTCTAAGTTTTCGGATATTTTTAAGCCTGGATTTCATAAACATTTTTACATGTTAAAGTTTTTCACTTTGTTTATATACCATGGCACCTTCTTTATTGAAAATATCGGTTTTTACCCGTAAATCATCATTGCATTGTTGTGTGAAATCAAGAAATATATATCCATGTGGTGATTTTGTAGCACCTTGAAATGCACTGATGAGAAAATTATGATTATTAGTGTATGCTTGTCGAGCAAGAAAATCAATAACTGTTGCATCTCTAGGTTTCTTGAAAATAACTAAATATTGAACATTTAAATTCCTTGTTCGATGTGCGCCACCCTGATGAAATAGATTTTGAGTAATAAAGATCACAGTAACACCAACATGTCTACTGATTTTTGTGAATAAATTATTAAAATCCTTTTCTTTATTAGCTTCCTGATACAAATCATCAATAATGATGATATCACCTTTCCTTAATCGACTTGACCAGTTTTTATCGAAACCCTTTACTATTTTCATGTTTTTCAATTTACAGAAATTATCTTGAGTTAATCCATGTTCTTCATCTGCACCCTTATGCCAATAAATCTTGTTGAATTTGGTTTGAAATAAATTAGATTTCAGTAATTTACACACAAACATAGTTTTACCACTACCACTTGGGCCGACGATTTGATATACCGCATCATTTCTTAATTCCATTATTAATTTGTATAATTATAGGTTTTTGTTTATATTATATGATTTAATGAACTCTTCCTAAAAACTCATATATATATAGCTTAATATTTCTTTTTTGTTTAATTATGTTATCAAATATAAATTATAAAGGAACTTTTGATGTATCAAAAATGACGTTTCCAAATGGTAAACCACAGCAAATTGTAGATAGGAGTGGGAAATATCCTATAATATTTTTCAAATCCGGCAAATGCAGAATCATGGGATGTAAGAAACCTTTAGATGTCAATAAATTACAATATAGAATAAAGGATATTAAAATACAGTCAATTACAGTTACCATGGATATAGGACAATCTATCAATCTATACAACATGTCAACAAAATGTCTTTGTATGTTCGAACCAGAATTATTTCCTGCACTGAGGCTTTTAAAATACAACCCAATGTGTGTTAACGTGTTTGCTAGTGGCAAAATAGTTATATTAGGGGTGCGAAATCTAGAATACAAAAATATTGTTTGTGACATACCGGATTGGTCGATATCTGATTGCCCAATGATTGTTTAAAACAACTTGCTTATTCATTTGATTTCATTTCTAAAATGGAAAATATTATGTATTCTATGCCAAAGAAAAATATCGCTGAATACGGTAAATTTATCTTTTTTTTTATTTCATTTTTTATATTTTATTTAGACCAATATGTCCTAATGATAATAGATCGCATTATTTATTACTATCCTCAAATAAAGGAGATTTTGAAGAATCAAGAACCGTCAATGCATCAACAGTTAATATACAATGAAACAAGAATAGATATTTCCAATCTCATTAAGCAAGCTTATTGGGACAATGAAATAAACCAAATGGTCAAGGAGTTGGAAACTAAATACCCCTGCATTCTGGGGTGTAGCTATTGTGATTTCAGATATCAACGCTATGTGGAATGGAATCTTACAAATTCAATACGAAATTTTCAAAAAATGAAACTGTTAAGAAAATAATTGTATTATATTTTTGTTTGTTTTGACAGTTTTAGTGTTGGTAATAAATGTTTTTGTATTTTATTTTTGTTGTTTTGTTGGTTTATTTTTGGTAATAATAATAATAATAAATGTTTTTGATAGTAATAGTTTTATTTTGATGTTGGTAACAATAATAAAAATAGTAATTTTATTAGTATAGTAATAATAGTAATAATAATAATAATAATAATAATAAAAATCATGATAATTAAAATAATAACAATAATAATAATAATGATAATAAAACACGTGATATTAATAATACATTTTATATAGATGATATGTGTAAAATCATATATGTAAACTGAACGGGTTAATTTACATACAGTTTTCCAGTCACGCACTTATCTTGCACTGTCTTTGTGATGATGCATTAGCTTATCTTTAATTAAACACATAATAATAATATTTATAATAATAATAATAAAAATAATATTAATAATAATATTAATAATAATATTAATAATAATAATAATAATTATAATAATAATAATAAAAATAATAATAATAATAAAACACGTGATATTAATAATACATTTTATAAAGATGAATGCGTAAAATCATATACAAAATCCACGAGTTAATTCTTATACAGTTTTCCAGTCACGCACTTGTCTTGCACTTATCATGCACTTATCATGCATTGTCTTTGTAATCATGCATGATTCTGATTGGTTAATCAGTGTCTGTCAAGGGTATAAAAGCGCGTCACCACCTTATAGAGATCATAAATCAAACATGACCAAGAAAATAAGCGTCCAACCAGTTCAGATGTTCCACAATTATAAAATGTATTTTTTAAAGGAGCCTATCAATATGCAATTGGCAAATCCAGTCAAACTCAATAAGACTCAATTTCAATCTCTCGCTGGCACTCTCTCAATGTTAGATATCAAGGATATTGATAATACGTTCAAAACGATCAATTCCAATTTAAAATGCAATGAAAATGCTTTCTTCACGAGTCAATATACCAGATATTATGATGCATTTACAGAAATTGGATTCAAAGAACAGGAAAACTGGTATATAACAATAACAATCCAAGGATATAAAGCAGATCAAAACGATGTGCTTTCTCCAATCTGGAAAATTGTTACTGCTAGACTTTCAGAGTTATTTTAATGTATAGTGTTTAATAAATGTATTAAAGTTTCTTTGTTATTCTATAAACAAAATTATAAGTAGTTTTAAAATAGTGTTAAAATGATGTCTGAAAAAGGTAAAATATAAAAATATAAAATAATTAATTAATTTCGTTTAGAATATTTAATAAACTTTTTGTTTGATAAACTTGAAGAAATAACCGGTGTAAAAATTAGAGATATGTTGACTCTAGTTGAAGCATTGAGTAAAGAATCGGATTGCGATACTGAATGTCAGAGTGATTCTGGATGTCAGAGTGATGAAATTGTTAATGATGGAGATACTGAAATTATTAATGATTCTGAAGAAATTATTAATGTTGAAGAAGCTACCGAAATTAGTAAAGATGAGCCTACCGAATTTAAGAATTGTATTGAACATGTTATAGAAATTATTATGATAGAATATTGTGTTGATGAAGAATGTACATGTAATAATCAATAAATCTTTAAAATTTAGTTTTTTAATTATAAAAATAACAAAGAAATATTTATTAAAATCTATGATAAACCTTGTTACATAAATATAAAACAGATACTCCAGTGAATAGTTTTAATAAAAATTTGCGATTCTCGATATAAATATCAGAGCGTTTGGCTTCTGCGGCAACTTGAATAATAGCTGTCCATCCACCGTTTGATTCTACCCACGGATCAATTTTGTTTTCTATCACATAAATAATAATAAATTATTAACAATATAAAGTAATATACCTCTATAGACCATTGGAAATAATTTTCACAGTCGGATCCAGATTTTAATATCATGTGTTTCATGTACATTAATCCTACTATTATTCGCATCCATTTATTATTTTCATCAAACATGTAACTAAATATTGATTGGAATGCCTTCTTTCTCTCCAATGGTGGAAAATTGAGAATTTTTTCATAATCAAATGGGAGGTCTTCAACGATTTTCTCGGTACGGTTGACCATGAATTTAATGTTTTTAATGATTTCATTTTTTTCTCTATAATTAGAGACCAGCTCATTCAACAAAGTTATAAAAAATTTAGTTTCTGGCATTTTATAAAAATATTTGAAAGTGTAAGCGTATTTATACTAAATTCGACCAATCAGAATCATGCAATACTAAGAAAATATGTAAAAATATATAATGGAAATAGCAATGATGATTTGTTGGCACTGTTAACTTCTTTCAAGCTGTTGCCGCCACTAATAACTGGGTGTTGTAATTTCATTATACGATTGAACTGATCAGTTGTTTTATTAGAATAAAATTTTATACTATATTGAACTTGATTCATCATTTTTTCATTAAGTTTATGATTTTCTTTCAATTATAATATTTATTTTCTTAATTAATTTTTGATAATACCAATGGTCTTATTTAAATATATAATATCATCATATATTTCGTTTTTAGCTCTTTTTAAAGTCTCATATGTTGTTCTAATCGTAATTCTAAATTACTCATTCTTTCAGATAATCTTTTGACTGGAGTTTTCAAATATCTAGGCCTATCTATCATATACAAAATATCCATCAATACTGCTGTATCAGGACATACACATCTTGTTGAATTTTTACCTTGAACGGTTACAACAATTGAGTTGATCATATTAAAAACTAATAATATTATTAAAATTTCTTTAATCATTTTCAAATCTATATAAATTAATATTTATTGTTTATAGCTAAAGATTTGTATGTGTGTGTCTAAATTAGTATAAAAGTAAATGTTATTTCAATTTTTATCATTAAAATGATTGTACCGAGCGCAGTTCAAGCTATGAATGAAATTAAACATTATGGTAATTTATTATAACTATTATTAATATTATTACTTGTGTTTAGATGATTTTTTTAGAGTTATTAAAGAACTTCTGGAATTCTATTATCCAGAAATACATGGAATCATGGATAAGCCACCATCAATAATTCCAGACTTGATATTCAATCATACATCAATATGGATATTTACTGTAATCGATGAGTTCTATGGGATATCGAACAAAACAATTTGTCAAAAGATATGGAACCCGAATACCCCTGTGGTGATGGATGTCATTGCTGTGCTGCCAGATATCGGAGGTATGTGGAATGGGCTTTGAATAAAGCTCTTCGACAATACTACTATAGTAGAATTATCTCTTTATAATAAATTTGTTGTATATGTCGTGGTTTTCATTATATAGTAATAATGTTAATAATAATAATAATAATAATAAATAATAATAATAAAAATAATAATAAAAATAATAATAAAAATAATAATAAAAATAAAAATAATAATATTAATAATATTAATAATAATAATAATAATAATAATAATAATAAAATAAGTGACTTGATTAAAACAAACAATTTAATTTAATAATAATAAAATAAATTTACAAAATATATACTACTTATTTTTATAAGTAGTATATTTAAATTTAGAAATGTTTAAAAATAATATGACCTTGAGAAATTTTGAATGACCTTGAAAAAATATGATGAGTCATCCAATGACCTTGAATGAGTCATGGTCTTTGTTTAAATGACCTTGAAAAAATATGATGAGTCATCCAATGACCTTGAATGAGTCATGGTTTTTTAATGACCTTGAAAAAATATGGTGAGTCATCCAATGACCTTGAATGAGTCATGGTCTTTGTTTAAATGACCTTGAAAAAATATGATGAGTCATTCAATGACCTTGAATGAGTCATGGTCTTTTTAAATGACCTTGAAAAAATATGGTGAGTCATCCAATGACCTTGAATGAGTCATGGTATTTTTAAATGACCTTGAAAAAATATGGTGAGTCATCCAATGACCTTGAATGAGTCATGGTCTTTGTTTAAATGACCTTGAAAAAATATGATGAGTCATCCAATGACCTTGAATGAGTCATTGTCTTTGTCTTTTTTGTACTTTTGGACTTAGAAAAATTTTCTCTCAGCGGGGGGGGGGTACTGTGCTGGAGGTGACATGTGCTGGAGGTGACACATCCCACTACTGATTAGGTTTTTAATGAAATTATTGAAGAAATGAGGGTAAATCTATAATTTTAGAAACACTTAATTTCTTGATTATTTATGAGATTTGACTTGATTTAGGATTATTTTATATAAAAGTTCACTTTACGAACAAAATGTTTATGAAACATATATTTATCGTAATTTTAAGGTAATTTGACTGATAGATTTTGAATAGTAAATGATATTTTAATTTTAATTTTATGTTCTATTTGAATAGCTGATTAAATCAGTTAATTTTTAAAAATATTTTAGTGAAACCTAAAATTTTAATTGATTTTACAGTGTAAAAAAAGGAGATCAATAATTACTTTCATTTTCCATTTTATTGATTTCGTAGATATTAATTACAAAAGTAGTATAATTTAGAGATTTTTTAAGAGGATACTCATTGTCGTTATCATATAAAAATCATTTTATTATATTTTTGGGTTGATTGGTAATTTTTATTGAATTTATACTTGATTTACTGATTAATTTTAATTATTTCAGCAACATGATATATATTTTATGATTTTACAATAATTTAGTGAAATTTAATTTATGTGGGAAACATAAACTTTATTCGATTTAAGTTATTTTTGATGAATTTTTTATTTGATAGAATTTTTTGTCAAAATCAAATTGTGGTGATTTTCGACGGAAAATGTTAATATCGATAACAATTATGTAATACTTTAAAGAAAATTTATTTTTATTTGTAAAATTAAGATTTCTTGGTCAGTAAACAATTTTTGATATTGATTTGTTCACTAACTAGTTATTGATAACATATTGCGAGTGTGTGAATAACCAATTATTTTAAGAGGAAATGATTGAGAGAAAATTTTATTTTATTTTTAAGTGATTTAAGATGGTTGAATATCGGTGTTCAAAGAGTAAATATTATTTAAATAGGAAATTTCAATGAATAAGTAAATTATTCAATGTATATAGTGAGTTGTACAGTACTCAGTCATCTGTATATAGTAGTTAGTTATTGTTGTTCAGTTATAATTGGATTATTCAGTGTGATGGGTTATCAGTGTTCAGAGGTTGATACCAAGTTAGTTAACATTTTATGTTTTCTGAAAGTATAATTATTATTATATATTATTACTATTATTATTATTATTATTATTATTATTATTATTATTGTTATTTTATTATTATTATTTATTTATTATTATTATTTATTATTATTATTTTACTATTTTTTTTATTAAGGATGGGTTGCTCTTGTGAAATTTCATTGTAAAATTATGTTAAAAATTTTATCATTTAAAAATATGTATAAAAATTGATCGATAAAACTATTCTAAAAATTTTATTTAATAAATTTTATCATGCAATATTGTCGATTCTTTAACTTTAAAAATTCTTACCTTATGTAATTTGCCTACTATAACTGGTTTTAAAATTTTCAGATTTAAAAATTACCCTTATGTTACTTAACTGTTGACTCTCTATTTAATTTTAAAAAATTCTTAACTAACTTACCATACTTTACTCTAGGCACAATAAATTACTTTAATAACCTTAATTTACTTAAATTTATTCTAACGTACTTTAAATTACTCCGATGTACTTTATGAACCTTAATTTACTTAAATGTACCCTAAAGTACTTAAATTGACTTTCGACCCTTTAATTTACTTTAATTTACCTTATTGTACTCTAATGTATCTTAATTTACTTGAGGAACCTTAATTTACTCTAATATACTTAAATGTATTCTAATGTACTTTAATTTACTTCAATTTATCTAAATTTACTTTAATATACTCCTATGTACTTTAATTTACCTTAATTTATTTTAGGTATTTTAAATTATTTTTATCTAGAGCTTAAATTTGCCTATGAAAATTGTGTGAACAAATATTTCAAGTGTTTTTTTAACAAGCCTATAAAATACCCCTGTCAATTTTTTATCAGTAGGCGATTCAAGCCATTTGTATTTTATGCCTATGTTTACCTATAGAAAGTATTGAAACCAAATATTGCATTGTTTTTTATTACGAGTTAAAAATATCCCTGACTATAGTGTGTTCATCTTAGGCGATTTGAGGCAATTTTAATTTTATGCTTTTTTTAATCGTTAGGCGATTCAAGCCAATTTTATTTTAATCGTTTTCAAAAATACTACTTATGTCTCTTATAACGCTATTTTCTACTAAGCAGCATTTCCTGAAAACGTATCGATTGAGTTGTGAGAGAGTTGGATGTATTGTTATTTTTATTTATATAGTTGGTTTTTATATACTTATGTGTATTTAATTTCATCCATATTTTTTATATTTAAATAAAATTATTGTTAAATGATGTAAATTACATAAACATACTTATTTTATTCTTCTCTTTTGCGTCTTACCTCTCTCATGTATTTGAGTAATTGAGTAAAAACATTAATAATAATACATTTTGAATTAAAATATATACATTTTAGATTTGAAAGTGTTTAATAAAGCCAAAATCTAACATATCAAATTCATCAAATTGACAGTGGTGGATCTATAGGTGTTGATGGGGGCGATCACCCCTGAGATTATTTGGAAATAAATTTTTTGCGACTTTAACTTATTTGATAGAGACTCGAGAGTATGGTTGTTAGACCAGCCATGGCCAAGATGCAGCCCGATTGCGATTTTTGTGCGTCCTGATAACAAAAAAAAGGGAAATCACACAAATTAATATATAAATTTTAATAATCGATAATGCAAATAACTTTTATTACGTGGTCGAATGACGTTTATAAAACTTCTATGTCTTAATATATAAAATTGAAATCTTATATGCATGTGGGTATATACACAAAGAAGAAAGCAGGAGAGCGGGAGAGGGGGAGAGCGTGCTCAAGCAGCACTCGAGTTTGCATGTGTAGAATAAAGGTCAGACGAGTGATTATGATTATTTTCGTTACCACTGTCGTTTAGTTTAGTCTTGTTTAAGCTATTGTTTACTTTCTTGTTTTATAGTTTAAAAATTTAAAGGTATAAATTTATTGTTTAAAAAGTTTGTGAAAATAAATTTAAGTAATATTAAATTTTAATTTGCAGTCCTAAAAAAATTTATTGGTTTCTTTAATTATTCCAGAATAAATAAAATTGTCCATAATATTGACGTGCGATGTCGGATAAGAAGAAAAGAAAATTTAAAGATGAAAACAGGCAGTTTAATAATAATTGGGAAAATGACTACTTTTTTATACAACTAAAAAATAATGCTGTGTGCTTAGTTTGTCGTTAAAAGATTAATGTTAAAACTTATAACATGCGAAGACATTATGAAAAACATACGGAACTTTCTGTACTTTCTGGTGATGTACGCAAGGCCAAATTATACTTACTGAAAATTCTAAATTTTATTCTAAACCTAAATGTCATCCACATACCTTTTATAAACCTTTTATAAATACCTTTTATTATTTTATAGTTCTTTTCTTTTAACAACATAAGAGGTGGAATAACCAACAAATAATGTAAGTTAATTTTTTTATTTAAAATAACTAAAATTAAAATGTTCGTTTTATCATTCGTTTTGAACATAAACTTCTTTCATTTTGTTAAAAGGCTTGTTAACAAAATTCAAAGATAACCTTAGCATATAAATGTTTATAATCTAAAAACGATTTCTCCTATGTCATAGGAGTTTTCTTGCAATATTATTGGTCGGTTTAATTTCAATCTTAATTAACTAAAAAGGGTTCACCATTAACCCTAAGGGTAAGAACTGGGGTTGGTGGGCTCGTCAACCCGTTATTCACCTGCTGATCACCATTCACCTCTTTCCTGACACGAGCATAACGAGCAATCTAACCAAGATATTAAGGATATTCAAGACATTATATCTTATTGAGTAGTTAATAAAAGAGCTTTGTTAGTATTTTTACCACCATTAGATTGATTTTATTTTCTTCAATTTTTCTTCAAATATTTTTATTTCAAAATATTTGAATAACTACCTTGCCGACAATGAAATTCAAGGACGGTGAGGTAAAAAAGCTTTCAAATCTCCTTTATTAACTACTCAGGATGTCTGGTAATCATCGGTGATTTTATATAAGATTTTACATCTTCACGATAATTATCCAAGTCCAAATCAACTTTTTGTAACAATTAATTTACATTATTTCAAATAAAAAGTCAATGAAGGTAATATTAAATAAAATTATAAATTTCAAATTAAGAAACTTTATTTTTATCCAAATTATTACAAAAATACATTTTTCTTAATTCATAATAATAATAATACTTGTTAATACTAACATCTGTTGGTATTCCCGTACTCAGTAGGTTTTACAAATTGTAAAAGGAAGTTAAGTAAACAGATGGGAAATTTAGAGTATAAGATTGTTTCTAATTGGTGCAAGGTAAGCAATATGTTAATAATAAATCAAAAACTCCGGTTGGATTGTGTTCTGATCTCATTTATAAATTTATATGTAATGGGTGTAATGCCACATACATTGTAGAGACTTCCGGTCATCTCTGTACTCGAGTTCTAGAGCATTGTCTATTGAAGGGTTTGACCAATATTATAAAGGCAGTAAAAGTGAAATAGGAATGTCTGATTTTAGAATTTAGTTGAAAGGTTTTAATAATTAACGCGTGATATGTATAACATTGTTGATAAGGTCATTGGATCCAAAGATTAATGTCAAAGTGCTGTGACTACGAATGTTTTGAATGATTTTAAATAGTTAAAGTATGTTATATTATGTTTATGTATTGTTTTTTATAAAAAATCTTTTTTTTAATATTATTAAAATAATTGAATTTTTAAATTACATTTTTTAAAAAATTATAATATAAATAAAAAATAATATATTTATATAAATAAAATTTTAAATTAATTAAAAGTTATTTGAATATATTTTTTAAATATTTATTTATTACAAAATATAATTAATAAAAACAATTTGTTTAAATTAAATGTTAATTCATAATATTTTTAGTTGATTTTGTTTACCTGAAAATGACAGTTATTCTGTCGAAATATATTGTACGAAAAGTTTTTATTTTCGTTATCTTTTAATTAAATCGTTGCCAAATTTATTTAATTATTATTATTATTATTATTATTATTATTATTATTATTATTATTATTATTATTATTATTATTATTATTATTATTATTATTATTATTATTATTATTATTATTATTATTATTATTATTATTATTATTATTATTATTATTATTATTATTATTATTATTATTATTATTATTATTATTATTATTATTATTATTATTATTATTATTATTATTATTATTATTATTATTTTTATTATTATTAATATTATTATTATCCATTTCAGTAACGTTTCTGTTTATTTCGATGTCGCTTGGTATAATATTTAAAAAATAAACATATAACTTTAGAAAAACGACGATGATAAGAAAAATATCAACAGTGATGTATAGTTTTCATAAAATAGTTGCCTTGAAATTTTCTTAAAGTTTTATAATAATTTTTTAAAAAATATAAATTTTACTTAAGAATTTACTAAATGTTACGTAAATTTACATAATATATCTATAATATATCTATAGTAGAACCTTTCTGCATTTTAAACCATAGTCATTACATAAAAAGTATTGTTTTTCTTGTTCATCCACTAACATTAGTATTATTTTTAAAATATATGAAATTGACTATAAATCTAATTGAATACTCAAAACTTAGCCAAATTCTTAATGAATTTACTTAAATATACTTAAAGGATCATGCGTTACTATTATTTTGCTAGGTTTTACCCAAAATAATCATATATTTTTTAGTTCAAAGTAGATATATTTGCCTGAATATTACATGTTTTTACCAATATTTATAGATTTCCAATAAATTTTATAAATAAAACCCTAAATAATGATATATTTCTAATAATAGTTCATAGATTACTGAAATTAACCTCAAATGTCTGGTTTTCCCATTATCTAATAACTTCCTAAATAAATCGTAAAAAACCTTATTTTCCTAACAGATATTCATAATTTACCAAAGTATTTGTTTAATTTTACCCTAAATATTATTATATTTCGAAATAAAAAGTCAATATAAAAACTATTATTTAGTGTAATATGAGGACTTGCCACTTAGATATTTGGCTTGAAAAAAAGCAGACCCCACTGAAAAAAATTTTTTTTTAATTATTTGTTTTAATAAATGAAATTTTTTTTAATTATTTGTTTTAATGAATGAAAAATTTTTTTTTTTAATTAATAGTTTTATTTATTGCACTTTTTGTTTAAATGTTCAAATTTTTAAAAATTTTTTAATTCATAATAAAAACGTCTAAGTATTTCGATTAAAAAGCCTAAAAAATAAAAATTGGCTTAAATCGCCTATGATTGGCCGTACTATAGTGAGGAGTATTTTCGAATAAAATTGGCTCAAACCTTATTAAAGAACTTAAAAATATCGAATAAAAATCCTAAGTATTTTTTCATACTTTAAAACCCATAAAAATAAAATTGGCTCAAATCGTTTGTCGACTAAAAATCATGAATGTTTTATTTTTTATTTACTTTAATTATTTGTTTAAGTCAAAAATATTATTTATTTATATTTTAATTATATTATTATTAAATTTAATTGTTTGTTTTAATCAAGTCAATTATTTTATTTATTTTAAAATTATATTATTATTAAATATTAATTTTTGTTTTAATGAAGTGAATTAAATAAATATTTTTTATTTTCATTTAATTTTTTTTTATATTATTGTTTTTATTTAATAAAATATTTATTTTATATTATTATTTTATTTTATAATTATTAACATTTTTGTTTATTTATTTTTAAAATTTAACTGTAAGTCTATTAATAATTTTTCAATGTAAAAATAACAAACTTTTAATCCATACAAATATTTTTATTGACAATAGAAATTAAATAAAAAAGAATAATTTTTATTTCAAATCAAAAATATCCGAGTAACATGCTTTACACATTTCGGCCATCAATATGTGAATTGTTTGGTCACGTTTGAAATCGTGGCAACATGGACATCCATTTGAACATGTTACTCTCACACTATCTTTACAAACAATGCAATTTGCAACACATCGGTCACCAGATCCTTGAACGTTGTCATAGTGAATCTCGAGAAGTTCTTCAATGTTAATCCTTGTGAAATGGTAAATTTTTGTTGCGAGAAACTCGTGCGCAATAATCCAACGTATTTTTAATTCTTGGATAAAGTTCCTGAATTTTCTTTAAAATTACTTCAAAGAGATAAACTAAATAATAAAATAAAATACATATTTAAATATACATGATTTACCTTTTGACATTTTGTAATAATTAATAAATAAACAAATTCAAACAAAATATTTATTAATTTATTAACATAGCTATTTCTGATTTAATATTTTCCACATAATCATTATAATCCAAGGATTTTATTCCGAGTATTACTACTTTCCGACTTGAAAATATATTGACACATGATGGATTATATTTTTGAAGACGTAATGCTGGAAATATTTCCCGTTCAAATATACAATTTACCTTTCTTTGTAATTTATATAGATTTATAAATTTTCCAATATCGATTGTTACAGTGATTGATTGAATTTGTAAATCATGAATATTATATTTCAAATTCCACAGTTTTTAGAGGTCGTTTACATCTCATTACTTGACATTTCCTTGATCTGAAAAATATTATCGGATACTTACCTGATCGATCTACAACTTGCTGTGGTTTTCCAAATGGGAATTTCATATCAGGTATAGAATATCTTCCTTTATAATTTATGTTACTCAACATTTTCAAATAATTTCAATTCAAGTAATTCTAAAAATTAAAACCAATATAAACAATTAAATAAATAATTAATAATAAAATGGAATTAAGAAATGATGCAGTATATCAAGTAGTTGGACCAAGTCGTTGTGGAAAGACTTTATTTGTATGCAATTTATTACAATCGAACTTGTTCAAATTAAAATTCAACAAAATATATTGGCATAGAGGGGCTGACGAAGAACATGGACTTACTCAAAATCAATTCTGTAAATTGAAAATGACAATAATTAAAGGATTTGATAAAAATTGGTCATTTAGATTACATCAAGGCGATGTTATTATTATCGATGATCTATACCAGGAAGCTAATAAAGAAAAGGATTTTAATAATTTATTTACAAAAATTGCTCGACATATTGGAGTTACTGTTATTTTCATTACTCAAAACTTGTTTCATCAAGGGGGTGGTCATAGAACTCGTAATTTAAATGTCCAATATTTGGTTATTTTTAAAAACCCTCGAGATGCAACCATTATAGATTTTCTTGCTAGACAAGCTTATCCCAATGATAGAAAATTTTTAATTGATTCGTTTCAAGATGCAACAAAGGTTCCCCACGGATATTTGTTCTTTGACTTTACACAACAATGTCCTGATGACTTACGTATTAGAGCTGATATTTTCAATGAGAAAGGTGTTACGATTTATAAACAAAATTGAAATCTGAAAATAATTACTTGAAATGACGTTTAAAAAAGTAATTGTTCAACGTGAAAAATCCACAAAGAAAAAAGTTACAAAGAAAAGAGCTACTAAACGTAAAATAATAAAAATGAGTAAGAAGATTGTTAAAGATAAAAAGTGGATTAAAATATAAACAAAACAACTAGATGAGAAATATATTTAATATGAAAGTTGAACGTAGTCTACCATACTTTAATGCCTTGATGAAGGCTCCTAATAATAAAAGAATGAATATTTTACAGAATTTTCCTTCATTTGTTATAGATGATCTAGTTGAAGTTATTGTTAATGTAGTTCGTGATAATGTAAACATTACTAAAATTAAAAAACTTGTATTACAAAAACATAAAAGATCACTTTTATCTTTAGTAAACACTAAGAATCGTCGTATGATGCGAAAATAATATATAAACAAAATGGTGGATTTTTGGGGGCATTAATTCCAATAGTATTATCTGCAATAAGCGCAATTTCATCATTAACTTCTTAATGGGTACCAAGAATTCATTACCGGATAAACATAATTTAGATTTAAATATTTTGACAACTTGTTGTAATAATGAAGGAAACATTAACCAAAAATCGAAACACAGTGTAAAAGATCGAAAAAGTATGGACAGATCCAAAACATCCCGCTGGTTTTGGTGGTTTAAGCAAACTGGCGAAGGAAGTAGTTTATTCAAAGAAACTCAGAATTGGTTATCTGGACAAATGGCGTACAGTTTAAATAAACCAATGTTGAAGAAATTCAAAACACGTAGTTATAAAACAATGGGAGTTGATGATTTATGGCAAATGGATTTGATGGAAATGATACCATTCTCTAAAATTAATAAAGGATACAAATATATTTTGACATTTGTGCTATTCGCTCGTGCTATTTCAACAAAAACCAAATCGGCCAATGAAATGGCTAAAACAATCAAGGAATTATTTATTGATGGCAAGCCTCGTAATTTACAAACTGATTTGGGTATGCAATTAAATAAATAAATTAAATTAAATTTATTCTTTAGGTAAAGAATTTTATAATAGTAAAGTTAAAGAAATTATCAAAGGAATAAATCATTACTCTGTATTTTCTCAATTTAAAGCTGCCCACGTGGAAAGATTTAATCGAACTCTAAGAGATCGCTTGAAAAAATATTTCGTATATAAAGGAAATAAAACCTGGATAAATGTTTTACCGAAAGCAATTTATAGCTACAATTATTCGCCACATAGGGGTTTAAATGGAATGCGACCAATTGATGTTTATTCAACGAATAATATGGATAATTGGATATCACAACAATCTGATTCTATCATTAAAAAGCCTAAATATAAAGTGGGTAACCACGTTAGAATAAGTAAAATCTGTGCGTCTCCTTTCATCAAGAATTTCGACAACAATTGGAGCGATGAAGTATTTCAAATCTCAGAAATTGATACGAATCATAATCCTGTAATGTACTTTATCAAGGATGAGGAAAACAATCAAGTTAGTGGAAAATTCTACGAACAGGAACTCCAAGTTATAGAAGCCCCTACTGTATTAAGAATTCAAAAGATATTAAAAACCAAGAATGTTGGTAAATATAAACAATACTATGTTAAATGGCATGGATATGAAACTCAAACTTGGATATCTGAAAATCAATTAATTAAATAAATATTATGAAAGAAAACCAGTTTTATATGATTTTACCTAGTAATAGTTGTCCTCTTATTTTTCCTAATAATGAAGCTAGTAATTTTAATGTCGAATTTCAAAATCCTATTTACTTGGATGGTGAGTGGGAAGTTGCTTTGATTGATTTTACTTTTGTGTATAAAACATTTCCGTTTTATAGTAATTCTTACCTAAGTTATGAAACGATGAAGAGTGGTACTGAAATAAAATATTTGAAAATAAATAATCAAAATGAAACTTATGAATTAATTAATCCTAAACATCCTCTGATGTTGATGTTTTTATTGAAAAATATGAGAACTTGGTTATTGTCTGTCCACATGTTCCATTTAAAGTAACATTCCCTGACATTCAACATACGTTTAGCTTTGGATTAAATTCTATATCCGTCATTAATGAAGATGATAATTTTCGATTAAAATTACCAAAATTTACAGATGATGGTGTTATGGAACAATTTGGGATAATTATAAGTTATGAAGAAAAAACAATATTTGAAAAATATTTTGAAGATAATTTACTGATAAACACATTATCTGAATTACAAGGACATTTAATGTCATTTATTCCGTCTCGGTTTAAAGAACTAAAAATTCAAAACAATGAATTGGTTAAAATAAAACTTGCAGATAACATTTCAAAAATATATTTTGACAACAATTTAATCAAAACCTTAGGATTAAATAAACAAACATTTAGTGATAAAGACATCGTTGATAATAAAGTTCCAAGATTATTACATCATCATCAACAAATGTTCATTTATTCGAATATTATTGAACCAATAACCGTTGGAAATGTTAGAGTTCCTCTATTAAAATCTATTTGGGTTAAAAATTATGAACAAGAGGAAATTGTACAATTAGAAATGAAGAATCCAATGTATTTACCAATTTCAACTTCAACTATAAACAACATTGAAATTACTATTCGCGATGATAGTGGAAAATTAATTAAATTTAGTAAAGATACCAAAACACATTTATCAATACATTAAAGAAAAATAAATGAATAAAGAATTTTACATAAATCTACCGAGTAATAGTTGTCTTCTTACTCATCCAAATAATAAAGCTGATAAATTTAATGTTGAATCTCAAAATCCAATTTACTTGGAAGGTGAATGGCAAGTTGCTCTGACAGATTTCACTTTTGTATACAATAATTTTCCATTTTATAACAACTCAAATATTAAATATAGTAAGAGCACATTACATACAAGTTATGAATATTTTTACTATAACGATGCAAAGAATGAATATACAATTAGTCACGACTCTATATTTTATCTAGTATACATTGATCGAAATACTTTAAATATTAATTGTAAATATTTTCCATTTAAAATTTCATTTGATAGCATTGCAGAAGCTCAAAAATTAGGATTTAATAAAAAAGAAATAAATTTTGTTGAAAACTTGAATCAAATTAAAATTCCTTCAAATAATCGTAAAATAAAGTTTGATACAATTCGATTAACTATAAATTATTTTTATGATGTCGAGTATAAAGATCAATTTGAAGAAAATTTAATCATTACTAATTTATTACAAATAAATGATCAATTAATGACTTTTTATCCGCATCCATATAAATCTTGCAAAATTGAACAAGGAAGATTAGTCAAAATTGAATTGGAAGATGATGTCAGTAAAGTTAAATTTAGTAAATTCTTGGCTCAAAGTTTGGGATTAAGTGAAGAATCATATTCAGAAATAGTTATTGTTGGATTACGTTTACCAGAAAATTTGCAAAGTAATCAACAAATGATGATCTATACAAATATCATTGAACCTATTCTTGTTGGTGATGCTTTATATCTCTATTGAAATGTGTATGGGTTGAAAAACATAAAAATGATGATCTAGTTCAAATTATAGAAAAAATCCCAATGTATTTGTCTGTATCGTCAACATATATACACAATATAGAAATCAATATTCGTGACGATAGTGGAAAATATATATTTGGTAAAGTAGATAAAACTTTTCTTACATTCCATTTTTGTAAAACAAATGAGTAATCCTGACATTCTAAATTTTTGTAGTAGTAGTGAATCTCGTGGAGAATTACCATATTTTATAGGTAAACAATATGGAACCGGTTGATTGAAAACAATCGGTAGATTTGCATTACCTATTCTTAGGCGTATAGGCAATTTCGGTATGAAAACTGCTAATGACGTAATAAATAATATTTCTGATTTTTACCTGCTTTAAAATCAAAGGCAATATCTGAAATTAAAGAATCTTTACCTAGTGTTATGCAAACTTTACCTAATGTTATTAATAAAGTAAGTGATGTATTTATTCATGAAAATGAATAAAAAGGAAGGACGCTTAAGCGTAAAAAGATTATAAAGAAACATAAACAAAAGAATGAGAGGATTCGGAACTATATTTGAAAAATGATTAGTGCAAAATCTGAATTATGTCTTTTTGATAGACCATTCCCTCAAGCCGTAATTTAACATGGTTCATTTGAAGATATTTTCCCAATGAATTCAATAACTGATGCTGGTACCTCTTCGATTCAATTTTACAATAATGGGTCACAAAAAGAATATTTAGATTTGAACGATACTTTGTTATATATTCAGTTGAAAGTTGTAAATAGCTTAGGTGAAAATATTACACAAGAAGCTGACGTAACAGAAACTTTAGAAATAAGTATCCATTCTTTACATTCGTATTGGCGCCAGGTTTCGATCTTAATCAAAGTCAGTTACCACAAAGTGGAAATTTAAGATTAGATATAAAGTTTGGATCACCCCTAACTGAATCTGTTACGGTAATTGGATATGGAGGTTTTGAAAAAGAAATTCAAATTACTTCCAATCGAACAGTATTAGTTTGAACTATAAACCAGATTGAGATTTTTTAGTTGTCAAGTATATAGTAAAAAATTTTATTAATTATATATTTTTTAATTATTATTAGTTCTATTCAGATTGATTCTATTGGTAAAATATTATTGGGAAAAGAATTTCTTAGAGTTTTCCCTCTAGATAAAATTCCATATATCGATTTTAACAAAGCTTCGATTGTAAATACTCGATCGTCTAATCTCAGTGGTGAACATTGGCTTGCACTTTATGTGAAACTAAATAAAATCAATGTATTAGATCCAATGGGTTTCTATTATCCTCCTATATTAATTAATAAACTAGAATCAATGTTAATGCCAATTGAATACAATCGAATTCGTTATCAACATCCGATGACAAAAACATGTGGACAGCATTGCTTAGCTTGGTTAAAAACAATGAAAAATAAATAAATTTATTGAATAAAGTTTCTTTTCAAAATGGTTTTTTAATTATAAATGTAATTAAAGATGAATTATGTAATACGTATTACTTTTAAAATATTAAGTTCATAGGATTATATGTATTTAAATGTTTTTGATGTTATGTAATTAAGTGTGTTTTTAAACTAAATTTTAATTGGTCGATGATGTAACCACTTACATGTTTGTTAATATATAAGTGAATGCATTTTTAAAAATATTCTTTTTTATCAAATACCAAACTTTAGTAAGTTTTTTATCATATTTTTAATTATTTTTATTTTTAGAAAATGGAATCCGTCAATAATATAATTAAAGATTTAAAATCATTAATAAAAATTATCAACAAAAATGTTCAAAATGATAAAACTCCGAGTCGCAAAAATAAAACAATAAAATGTAAGTACTATTAAATGATAATTAATTATATTTGAATTAATTTATGTTTCATATACAATATTTTAGCTATTATAAATCATGAAAATATAAGTAACCATCATAGAAATGAAACCTTCAGCTACCACACTTCTGAACTTGACTTTTCACCTTCGGATTTACCTATGAAACTTTGTGAAATTTCAAAATATGAAGCTAAAAATCCAAATCTATCCATTAATGTCCTTACATTAATTATAGGAATCATTCTTTTACTGATATTAGAGTTCAAAGTATATGGTGCCATCGATGTCTAAATGGGTTTCGCAATATAATTTCATTAAATAAACATAAAGGGTTGTGTGATAAAAATCAATTAGGAACAACTCTTTATACATTACCTTTAAATAAAAACTTGGAATTTAAGAATTTAGCTAAAACCGTTACTCATTCTTTCGTCCTTTACGCTGATTTTGAGGCTATCTTACTTTCAAATGACATACATTTTCAAATACATATGCCGATTTCGGCCGCTTTACTTTTAATTAACAATTTTACAGGTGAAAAATCATAAAAAGGTAAACAGGTATTTTCCCTTATAACGTTGCCACTTCTCAAGAAGTTTTAGAAACTACATATGAACTTCCACCTATTTGGGAAGATGTAACTGAAGCCGAATATAGTAAGGCTCAATCTATTTTGGAAGAAACCACTTGTAACTCTTTACTAGATTATATGATTGTTTACCTCAAACTTGATGGTTTTCTTTTGGATGACTTTTTCCAGCAATTTCGTTCAAAGTCCTTAGTTCATAACCGATTGGAACCACTTAACTTTTATGGAATTCCCAGTATGTATTGGGCATCCACTCTTATCACTCTTGACGAACCAATTGAACTTCTCACTGACATGGAGATGTATAATTTTTTTGAAGAGAGAATCCGTGGTGGATTAACCTTTGTTAATAAACATCCCGTAGTATCTGATGACAAAACCGAACTGCTTTACATAGACATCAATAATCTCTACGGTTGGGCTTCAAGTCAACCATTACCATGGGTTACTGATACTAATCAATTAAATAATTTAAATAGTTATTTGAATAAGGATTTTGAATCACTGTCTTTTGCTGTCACATTTGAAGTAGATTTAGAAATCCCAACATTTCTTCATGATAAAATTATACACATAATCCAAAGAAGAATTATGTTCTTCATTGGAGACTTTTGCAGCTTTTTGTTTCTTTACAAATTAAAATTACACATATACATAGAGCCATTAAATATAATAAAAATTCAATATTTAAAAAGTATATAGACACTAACACACAACTTAGAGCGCAATAAACCAATGACTTAGATAAAAACTATTATAAACTTTTAAATAATAGGCTCTACGGAAAAACCGTTTAAAAATCTTAAAAAACGAATTAATTTAAGATTATGTAATTCTGCAAACAAATTAATTAATTATTTCTCAAAACCAACCTTTCGAAAATCATTTAAAATCTACAATGATTTGGTCTCTGTGTTATTAAATAAGGAATCGGTATGTTTAGATCGACCAGTTACATTGGACAGACTGTACTTGATTTAGCTAAACTAAGAATGTATCAATTACAATATCAAAAGTTAGAAAAATATCGAAAAGAATTCACTTGTGAAATTAATATAGTTGCTGGACACAACAATTCATTTTTTCGAGAAATTAAGAATTGTAAGTTAGACATTCTTTTATCTGCTATGGTTCGTGATAATCTCCTCGATACTTCTAATTATGACCCAAAACATCTCTTGTATAGTAGAAACTTTGATTCTGTCATTGGAAAGTTCAAAGACGAGAATAAAGGACTTAAATACAAGAGTGGGTGTTCCTTCGTCCAAAATGTTATAGCCTCTTGTTTGAAGTTGAAAGTATCAAAACTAAGAGTATAACATTAAAGGGTACTGACTTAAAACATAAGTCATACCTAGATTGTTATAACAAAAACTTAATTTTACTTAGTTTATCTCCTTGAAGTAATTTTAAAGAAAATTCAGGAACTTTATCCACGAATTAAAAATACGTTGGATTATTGCGCACGAGTTTCTCGCAACAAAAATTTACCATTTCACAAGGATTAACATTGAAGAACTTCTCGAGATTCACTATGACAACGTTCAAGGATCTGGTGACCGATGTGTTGCAAATTGCATTGTTTGTAAAGATAGTGTGAGAGTAACATGTTCAAATGGATGTCCATGTTGCTACGATTTCAAACGTGACCAAACAATCCATATATTGTTGGCCGAAATGCGTAAAGCATATTACTCGGATATTTTTGATTTGAAATAAAAATTATTCTTTTTTATTTAATTTCTATTGTCAATAAAAATATTTGTATGGATTAAAAGTTTGTTATTTTTACAATTCAAAATTTATCGATGATTTATCTTTTTTACATTAAAAAATTATTCTTAGATTTAAAATTAAATTTTAAAAAAAAAAATAAATAAAAAAAAAGGTTAATAATAATAAAATAAAAATATAATAATATAAAATAAATAATTAATTAAATTTAAATAATAATCTTAAATAAATAATTAAATGAAAATAAAAAATAATTATTTAATTCACTTCATTAAAACAAACAATTTAATTTAATAATAATATAATTTAAAAATAAACAAAATAATTGACTTAATAAACATTTATAATAATATAATTAAAATATAAATAAATAATATTATTGACTTAAACAAATAATTAAAGTAAATAAAAATAAAAATTGCATGATTTTTAGTCGACAGGTGATTTAAAACAATTTTATTTTTATGGGTTTTTAAGTATGAAAAAATACTTAGTCTTTTTATTCGATATTTTTAGGTTCTTTAATCGCGTTTGAGACAAAGTTTATTTGAAATTTTTATTTTTTAGGCTTTTTAATCGCGAAAATATATTTAGAATTTTTATCATGAATTAAAAAATTTTTAAAATTTTAAAATTTGAACATTTAAACAAAAAATTATATTCGTTAAATAAAAAAAATAATTAAAATTAAACCCCCCTGAAAAAAATTTTTTTTAGAAAGGGGGTCTCTGTTTTTTTTCAAGCCAAATATCCACGGGGTATAGTCCTCATAATGCACTACTTATATATTTTTTCTATGATTGTAAATACTGAACTTTTAATCGTTTACAAATACATCAACTGGCAAAATGTATGAACCTTATGCACGCTCTGGATATTATTTTGTTTATAATATTGCTACCTACGGATGGATCTCGAAGAAGTTCTTCATATACATCTGTATATGATTTGAGACCAGCTAAAAGTCCATCAATTTATGAATATGAAGTTTGCATCTGTTAAATTCTCGTGGATCAATAGATGTTTTCTTTCAAGGTATTGTGTGACAATGACTTTTGTAATTTATTAGGTTTTATTTTTAAAATTATAAGTTTTGACGACGGAAATAATTCTTGTTTTATCGTGCATCTTCCCTGTGAAAATATTTCCCTGTTTTCTCATTACTCATGTCGTCATGATAATGGGCCTTTGAGTTTCGTTTTAATTACTTTCCTTGTTTACTCAAATCGGATTTTTCTTAATTAATGAATTTTTTAATTAACGGTTTTATGTTTTTCTACATTACTTTGAGTATTGACATAAAGGCCCGCTAAACCACCGAATTAGTGGGATACCGGCCCTCTAGCTCAGAGGCCATTTAGCTCACATACCCCCCTACGGCAAAAAAAAATTTTTTTTCTAAGTGTAAAAGTACACATTTTTAGAACAAAAACAATGACTCATTTAATGTCATTGAAACAAAGAAAATGACTCATCAAAAAAATTTCAAGGTCATTTAAACAAAGACCACGACTCATTATAGGTCATTGGATGACTCATCAAATTTTTTCAAGGTCATTCAAAAGTAGGTCAAGGTCATTCAAAAGTTTTTATAAGTAGTATATATTTTGTAACTTTATCTTATTATTATTATTATTATTATTTTATTATTATTAATATTATTAATATTATTATTATTATTATTATTATTAATATTATTATAATTTTTATTATTGTCAAGGTTATTGGATGACTCATCATAATTTTTCAAGGTCATTCAAAAGTAGGTCAAGGTCATTCAAAATTTCTCAAGGTCATATTATTTTTAAATATTTTTTAATTTTAATTTACTACTTATAAAAATAAGTAGTATATATTTGTAAATTATTTTATTATTATTATTATAATTATTATTACTTATAAAATTTATTAATACCTATAAAACTTTTTATAATATTATTATTACTATATAATGAAAACCAAGACATATACAACAAATTTAATATAAAGAGATAATTCTACTATAGTAGTATTGTCGAAGAGCATTATTCAAAGCCCATTCCAAATACCTCCGATATCTGGCAGCACAGCAATGACATCCATCACCACAGGGGTATTCGGGTTCCATATCTTTTGACAAATTGTTTTGTTCGATATCCCATAGAACTCATCGATTACAGTAAATATCCATATTGATGTATGATTGAATATCAAGTCTGGAATTATTGATGGTGGCTTATCCATGATTCCATGTATTTCTGGATAATAGAATTCCAGAAGTTCTTTAATAACTTTAAAATAATCATCTAAACACAAGTAATAATATTAATAATAGTAATAATAAATTACCATAATGTTTAATTTCATTCATAGCTTGAACTGCGCTCGGTACAATCATTTTAATGATAAAAATTGAAATAACATTTACTTTTATACTAATTTAGACACACACATACAAATCTTTAGCTATAAACAATAAATATTAATTTATATAGATTTGAAAATGATTAAAGAAATTTTAATAATATTATTAGTTTGTAATATGGTCAACTCAATTGTTGTAACCGTTCAAGGTAAAAATTCAACAAGATGTGTATGTCCTGATACAACAGTATTGATGGATATTTTGTATATGATAGATAGGCCTAGATATTTGAAAACTCCAGTCAAAAGATTATCTTAAAGATTGAATAATTTAGAATTCAGATTTGAACATACATATGAGACTTTAAAAAGAGCTAAAAACGAAAAATATGATGATATTATATATTTAAATAAGACCATTGGTATTATCAAAAATGAATTAAGAAAATCAATATTATAATTGAAAGAAAATCATAAACTTAATGAAAAAATGATGAATCAAGTTCAATATAGTATAAAATTTTATTCTAATAAAACAACTGATCAGTTCAATCGTATAATGAAATTACAACACCCAGTTATTAGTGGCGGCAACAGCTTGAAAGAAGTTAACAGTGCCAACAAATCATCATTGCCATTTCCATTATATATTTTTACATATTTTCTTAGTATTGCATGATTCTGATTGGTCGAATATAGTATAAATACGCTTACACTTTCAAATATTTGATAAAATGTCAGAAACTAAATTTTTTATAACTTTATTGAATAAGCTGGTCTCTAATAATAGTGAAGAAGATAAAATCATTAAAAACATGAAATTTATGGTAAACCGTACCGAGAAAATTGTTGAAGACCTCCCATTTGATTATGAAAAAATTTTCAATTTGCCAACATTGGAGAGAATGAAGATATTCCAATCATTATTTAGTTACATGTTCGATGAAAATAATAAATGGATGCGAATAATAGTAGGATTAATGTATATGAAACACATGATATTAAAATCGGGATCCGACTATGAAAATTATTTCCAATGTTCTATAGAGGTATATTACTTTATATTGTTATTAATTTATCATTATTTAGGTGATAGAAACAAAAAATGGATCCGTGGGTAGTAACAAACGGTGGATGGACAGCGATTATTCAAGTTGCAGCAGAAGCCAAACGCTCTGATATTTATATCGAAAATTGCAAATTTTTATTAAAACTAATCACTTATTATGTTTATGTAACAAAGTTTATAGTAGATTTTAATAAATATTTATTTGTTATTATTATTAATAAAAAACTACATTTTTAAAGATTTTTTGATTATTACACGAACAATTTTCATCACCACAATATTCTATCATAATATTTTCTATAACATGGTCAATACAATTCTTAAATTCGGTCGTCTCATCTTTACTAATTTCGGTAGTATCTTCAGTATCATTAATATTTTCTTCATCATTAACATTATCATCAATAATTTCTTCAGAATCATTAATAATTTCAGTATTATTTTCTCCATCATTAACAGTATCATCACTTAGACATCCAGAATTACAACTTGAATCTTCTTTACTCAATGCTTCAACTAGAGTCAACATATCTCTAATTTTTACACCGGTTATTTCTTCGAGTTTATCAAACAAAAAGTTTATTAAATATTCTAAACGAAATTAATTAATTAATTATTTTATATTTTATATTTTACCTTTTTCAGACATCATTTTTAAAACTATTTTAAAACTACTTATAATTTTGTTTATAGAATAACAAAGAAAACATAAATACATTTATTAAACACTAAACACTATACATTAAAATAACTGTGAAAGTCTACCAGTAACATTTTTCCAGATTGGAGAAAGCACATCGTTTTGATCTGCTTTATATCCTTGGATTGTTATTGTTATATACCAGTTTTCCTGTTCTTTGAATCCAATTTCTGTAAATGCATCATAATATCTGGTATATTGACTCGTGAAGAAAGCATTTTCATTGCATTTTAAATTGGAATTGATCTTTTTGAATGTATTATCAATATCCGTGATATCTAACATTGAGAGAGTACCAGCAAGAGATTGAAATTGCGTTTTATTGAGTTTGACTGGATTTGCCAATTGCATATTGATAGGCTCCTTTAAAAAATACATTTTATAATTGTGGAACATCTGAACTGGTTGGACACTTATTTTCTTGGTCATGTTTGATTTATGATCTTTATAAGGTGGTGACGCGCTTTTATACCCTTGACAGATAATGATTAACCAATCAAAATCACAAAGACAATGCATGATAAGTGCATGATAATTGCAAGATAAGTGCGTGACTTGAAAACTGTATGTAAATTAAACCGTTGAGTTTACATATATGATTTTACACATATCATCTATATAAAATGTATTATTAATATCACGTGTTTTATTATTATCAATATTATTATTATTATTATTATTATTATTGTTATTATTATTTTAATTATCATGATTTTTATTATTATTATTATTATTATTATTACTATTATTACTATACTAATAAAATTACTATTTTTATCATTGTTACCACCATCAAAATAAAACTATTACTATCAAAAACATTTATTATTATTATTATTATTACCAAATTAAAACTAACAAAACAACAAAAATAAAATACAAAAACATTTATTCCCAACACTAAAACTATCAAAACAAACAAAAATATAATACAATTATTTTCTTAAAAGTTTCATTTTTTGAAAATTTCTTATTGAATTTGTAAGATTCCATTCCACATAGTGTTGATATCGGAAATCACAGCAGCTACACCTCAGAATGCAGGGGTATTCAGTTTTCATCTCCTTGACCATTTGGTTTATTTCATTGTCCCAATAAGCTTGCTTAATGAGATTGGAAATATCGATTCTTGTTTCATTGTATATTAACTGTTGATGCATTGACGGTTCTTGATTCTTCAAAATCTCCTTTATTTGAGGATAGAAATAAATAATACGATCGATTATCATTAAGGCATATTTGTCTAAATAAAATATAAAAAAATCAAATAATAAAGATAGATTTACCGTATTCAGTGATATTTTTCTTTGGCATAGCATACATAAATGGTATAATATTTTAAAAATGAAATCAAATGAATAAGCAAGTTGTTTTAATCAATCATTAGCCAATCAGATATCGACCAATCCCGTGATTTCATTTTGTATGTCACAAACAATATTTTTGTATTCTAGATTTCGCACCCCTAATATGACTATTTTGCCACTAGCAAACACGTTAACACACATTGGGTTGTATTTTAAAAGCCTCAGTGCAGGAAATAATTCTGGTTCGAACATACAAAGACATTTTGTTGACATGTTGTATAGATTGATAGATTGTCCTATATCCATGGTAACTGTAATTGACTGTATTTTAATATCCTTTATTCTATATTGTAAATTGAAAAACATGAAAATAGTAAAGGGTTTCGATAAAAACTGGTCAAATCGTTAAAGAAAAGGTGATGTCATTATTATCGATGATTTGTATCAGGAAGCTAATAAAGAAAAGGATTTTAATAATTTATTCACAAAAATCAGTAGACATGTTGGTGTTACTGTGATCTTTATTACTCAAAATCTATTTCATCAGGGTGGCCCACATCGAACAAGGAATTTAAATGTTCAATATTTAGTTATTTTCAAGAATCCTAGAGATGCAACAGTTATTGATTTTCTTGTCGACAGGCATACCCTAATAATCGTAAATTTCTCATCAGTGCATTTCAAGATGCTACAAAATCACCACATGGATATATATTTCTTGATTTCACACAACAATGCAATGACGATTTACGGGTAAAAACCGATATTTTCAATAAAGTGGTGCCATGGTATATAAACAAAGTTGAAAACTTTAACATGTAAAAATGTTTATAAAATCCAGGCTTAAAAATATCTTAAAACTAAGACAAAGTATTAAAAAGACAATAAATAAAGTTCCACCAAAAATCAGTTATACACCATCTAAAAAGCTAATAACTGAGAATTACCCTGCAATGAATCTTATTTCGAAAAACATTATTAAAAAGAGTAAGAAAACAGATAAAATTGTAAAAAATCATAGGAGTTTCCCATATTTTAATGCATTGTTAAAGGCATCGAGTATGAAAAGAATGTCTATTTTACAATTTTTTCAAACTTTCGTTGTCGATGATTTACTCAAAATTCTATTAAAAGTAGTCAGAGGTAAAATTAAAATCAATAATTCTAAATAACTAGTATTGAATAAACATCGTAAGCCTTTGTTATCACTAGTAAATAATAAAAATCGTAAGCAAATGAGAAAAATCATATATAAACAACAAGGTGGTTTTATCGGAGCAATGTTACCATTAGCATTATCATTATTATCACAATAAACGATGGGGCAATCATTACCTAATGTTAAATGAAATTTAAATCATCTTGTTGTAATGGAGAAGATTTGGACGAACCCAGAAGACGAGGCAGGTTTCGGTGGAGTGGCAAAGTTAAAGAAAAGAGTCCCAAAGTCGAAAAAGGAAACGCAAAAGTGGTTGTCAGATCAGCTTGCGTACAGTTTAAACAAACCAATGCGGAAAAGATTTCCAATAAGAGCTTATATGACATTCGGTATTAATGATTTATGGCAAATGGATTCAATGGAGATGATACCGTATTCGAAGATTAACAAGGGTTATAAATATATTTTAACGTGTATTGATGTTTTCAGTCGTTTTGCTCGCGTTGTACCAACAAAGACAAAATCTGCAGAGGAAATATCTAAAGAAATTAACTCAATGTTTAAAAATGGGCATCCAGACAATTTGCAAACCGATTTAGGTATTATTATTATTATTATTATTATTATTATTATTATTATTATTATTATTATTATAGGCAAGAAGTTTTACAATAGTAAAGTTAAGCAAATCCTGGATCGTCTCAAAATAAATCATTATTCTGTACATTCTCAATACAAAGCCACACATGTTGAAAGATTTAACCGGACATTGAGGGATATATTGAAGAAATATTTCGTGCATCAAGGTAATTAAATATGGATAAATGTATTACCGAAAATACTTGTTAGTTATAATAATTCATCACATCGAGGTCTGAATGGTTTGAGACCCGTATATATCAGCTCAAAAACACGAGTACAGTCTAACAAGTTCTTATTACAAAACCAAAATATAAAGTTGGTGATCACGTTAGAATTAGTAAAATATCTGCTTCACCTTTCCTCAAAAATTTCGATAGTAATTGGAGTGATGAGGTATTTCAAATTACTAAAATTAATACTAAACAGAGTCCTGTAATGTATGTTATTAAAGATAGTGATAACTATTTACTACAAGGGAAATTCTATGAACAGTAATTACAAGTTATTTTCAAACCTACAGTGTTCAGAATTCAGAAAATATTGAAAACTAAAATGGTGGGTAAGGATAAACAATACTATGTTAAATGGCATGGATATCAAAAACCCTCATGGATATCATCAAAAGACCTAGTAAAATGAGTTTCTATACAATTTTACCGAGTAATAGTTGCCCACTAATCCATCCGGAAAATCAAGCAAGTAAATTTATGGTTGATCTTCAAAATCCCATTTATTTACATGGAAATTGGGAAGTTGCTTTGGAAGACTTTACATTTGTGTACAATACATTCCCATTTTATAGTCATTGTAAAATCAGTTACAAGAAGCGTGTTCCCAAAACCTGTAGTGGTATTTTCTCAATCAATAATTTTGAACCATATTGTCATATTCCAAATCAGATTTTAGATGAAAATAGTGGCATGTTTTTCAAAGATGGATTGAATGTTAGTTGTGATTTTAGCCCATTTACAATAAAGTTTGAAAGTATTGAGGATGCCAAGCGAATGGGTTGTGATAAGCTTAGCATTGTTGTTCCTGGAACTGAATACTTAATACAATTCAAAACATTTGATGAGAAAAGTGTAACAATCGAAAACATCAAAATATCTGTATCATATATTAATGAGGTGGAAGATACATTTACATTTACTAATGAATTATATATTGAAACACTTGAAGAATTACATAAATATATTTCATTAAATTGTTTACACATATTTAAAACTATTGAATTTCTTAAAGATAGAATATGCAAATTCAGTCTGAATAATAACATTTGTGAAGTTACATTTGATAAGAATTTGGCTAATACATTGGGATTAGGTAAGCAAACATATAGGACAAGTGCTTTTGGTGTACGCAAACCAAAAATAATAAAACTTCATAGGCAAATGTTCATATATACTAACATCATCGATCCTATAATTGTTGGTGATTCTTTGGTTCCTCTTTTGAAATCTGTTTGGGTTGATAAACATGACCAGGATGAAGTTGTCAATATAAATATCGATAATCCCATGCACTTACCCGTATCATCAATATGTAAAAACAATATAGAAATAAATATTCGTGATGATAGCGGTAAATTTATTGAATTTAGTAAAGATACAAAAATTCATTTGACGTTACATTTTCGTAAATTAGATGGCCAATAACGATATTATTAGTATGTATAGTGATAGCCAAAGTGGTGGTGAATTACCGTATTTTATTGGTAAACAGTATGGATCAGGTTGGTTGAGAACAATTGGTAGATTTGAACTTCCTATTCTTAAACGCATTGGTAGTTTTGGTATGAAAACTGCTAAAGATGTGATAATGAATGAGCAGAAAATATTACCATCGCTGAAATCAAATGCATTATCCGAGTTAGGGAAAGTTCTACCTAGTGTTGCAGGTATGTTTTAAAAACAAGAACCAGCACCGGCACCGGCTAAAAAACGTAAAAGACATCATAAACATATAAACAAACGAATGAAAGGACATGGAACTATATTTCAAAAATTATTTGTGGTAAATCTGAATTGTGTTTATTTGATAGACCATCTCCCCAAGCAGTAATTGAAATGGGAGCCTTTGAAGATGTATTCCCGATGAATTCTATTATGGATAGTAGAACCGATATTGAATTTTATATTAATGGTTCCCAAACTGAATATTTAGATTTGAATGATACATTGTTAACTGTTCAGATCAAAGTTGTAGATAAAGATAGAAAACCGTTGGGTGAACCTAGTGATGTAATACCAAACAATTTCTTGTTTCATACACTTTTTAAAGATGCAGTTCTCGGATTTAATAATATCAAGATTAAGGGTGGTAACAGTACATATATTCACAACGCTCTAATAGAAACTATTATAAATTACAATAGCGATACTAAAAATACATGTTTAACTCCTATGGGTTATGGTAGTGATGACGATAGGAAAATGTGGATTAAAGGCTCGAAATTATTTACCATGTGCTCATCATTACAACTCGATTTTATGGATCAACCGAAATATTTACTCCCAGGTGTTAATGTACACATTAGATTGAAAAGATCTGATTCGGCATTATCACTAACAAGTGCTACCACAGCACCAATTCTTCAATTAGTTGATGCAAAATTATTGGTGAGAAGAGTTCGTGTTGAGCCCTCTGTATTAGCCGGTCATCAATTGGGGCTTAATTCTAAGCATGCAATATATCCATTGAAAACAAAGGAAATTGTTCAATTTGCTATTGCTAAAGGTTCAGCTTCTTTCTATAAGGAACAAATATTTGGAGATAGAAGAATGCTCAACTTTATATTGGTAACATTTCAAAGTGAATCTCAATATAATGGATCATACTTAACATCGAGCTCAATTTTCAAAAATTTTGGAGTAACATCGCTAACTTTATCGAAAAATAGTGATTATAGAGAAACATATACTCAAGATTTCGATAATGATAATTATTGTGCTACATATATGCAGAGTATAGTGATAAATATGGGTTATTTGGATAAAAACCTTAATTGTGGTATAACTCTTGAAGAATTTAAAATCCATTCTTCACATTTGTTTTGGCACCCGATTTTGATTTAAATCAGAGTCAATTACCTCAAAATGGAAATTTAAATTTAGATATAAAGTTTGCTAAAGCTACAACTGAACCGGTAAATGTTGTAATATATGGGAGTATTTGAAAATGAGGTTCAAATAACTGCAAAACATTAAAACATTTGGTTTAGAATAGAGTTTCAAGCATTTCTAGTTGAACGAACAGTGTGCGATTTGAACGAACTTTTGTTTGAAAAATGTTGGTATAAATGTATAGAGATAATTTTATGATAATTTTCCCATGGAAGTAAGTTTTTCAGTGTTAATTATTAATATTATTGATGCTAGTTCTGTTCAGGTCAATCGAATTCGAAAACGAATACTAGAACATAACTTTTTAGGGTATTTCCTCTGATAAAAATTTCAATTTACGTAATAATCAAAGCCATAATCCGTCAACTACACGAATCATATCGTCTCGGCAGAACATGATTAGCAATATATATGAAAACCTAGCAAGTATTTGTATTTGATTCTATGGTTTCTATTATCCGGGCTTTACATGGTTGTTGAAAACTGCAAACAATAGTTAAAACCCATGTGTTATAGTAAAACTATGTATCAAAAACCCATTGACCTTAACATGTGGTCGAAACTTTAGCTGTATTATCCAAAGATTGATTGATTAATAAATGTAATAATGTATATTGTTATGTTTTAACTATTAATATTTTTATTATTATATATTTTATTATATTTAATATTTTTTATAAATATTATTAATATATTATTAATTATTTTAATTATAATTATTAATATTATTTTATTATTATTATATATTAATATTATTTTATATTATTATATTATTAAATTATTATTATTATATAAATATTATTATTATATTTTAATAAAATAAAGGCTAATGCATCATCACAAAGACAGTGCCATGATAACGTGGCGTGATTACACATGACTAAGGCATGCATACACCAATTGAATAAAAAAACACATGCAAACTCGAGATGTTTGTATGTGATTTACAAAAAAAACACATACAAAACTCATATGTAATATGATTTTACAAGAACGCATGCAGTGCAACATGTGACTGCATGTGTTTTACAAAGAAACATGTCTGAAAATCTGCTCACCCTATATGTGTGTATTGCTAAATTGATTGGCTAAATCCTGAAAATATTATTCTCTTTATAAACATTGACATTTCCAAAGTTGTCACAATTAATTCAAAAATTTATCAATTTTCAAATAATTCACTCGCGCGAAAATTCAAAATTTTAAATGGAGAATTCAAGAATTTTTACGACCAATTGTTGGCCGATGAAAAATGGTATTCATATATTTTTTTTAATTTATTTTCTTTTATGTCTATTTCTAGATTTGGTTTTAATATAACGCGAAAATCCAAAATCAATATTGACGGTGCTAACGAATTTGTTCCTGGTAATTTGTTTAATTTTATTATTATTTATTTTAGATATAATTTTATTAAAATGTTCAAATGAAGGAAAAATATTTTAATTAGAATATAGCGATGATTCCGATATTGTTAAATTTATTTATTAATTATATATTAATGTTTTTCAGAAATTATTAGTGAGGATATCAATGAAAATATTCATTCAGCAGCGTCCAGTAGATTTGGAACGAAATATTTATTATAATGCCCCCGTTTCTGGGGATGGCAAGATTTCTATGGATGCTGACGTCTGTGGGAGATGAGATTCGTATAAAAATGTAGATTTTATTATTTTTAATGAGCATTATTATTTTAATTATTATTTAATTTATAAAGAGTATTTTAATGAGTATAAGTTAATATATTATTTATATATATATTATATCTTAATATTATTAATATTATATAGAAATATCTGATTTGAAATATGAAATAGAAATATTTTATTGTAATCAGTTTTAATATTTTAAGGTAAATATATGATTTATAATACGAATATAATTTTAAATAGAAATATGTGATTATTTATAATAGAAATATTATATTTATAATACGATTATTAATTTTGTATGTGTGTAATATAGTTATATATTTATTTTTAAGAAAATATATATTTATAATATGAAAATGATATATGATTATAATAAGAATATATATTTGTTTATAAATTATTTTACCAAATGTTATTCAAACATTTTTTATTATAAAATAGAATAACGGATTTATAATTATCTTATATATATATTATATTAAATATTATCTATATTATCATTCATTTTATATATATTATTTGATTCATGATATGATTAAAATAATAAACATTGATAATAATTACATATTTATATCTATTTCATTGTATAAAACTATTGCCATCGTGAATTGGTCATAAACTCGAAATGCCATATCTATTATGATTATTATTATCTGTATATTATCTATTGCATCGACTCTTATTTGCCCTAAATGCTATATCTATTCTCTCTATTATCATTGAATATTCTTATATTATATAGTAATACATCTCTATCCTAAATCATATATATTTATATTAATATATATATATATCTATATATTATGATTAATTGCGAAAATTTATAATAATAATAATAATACAAACCAATACAAAGATCACTAAAAACATAAATCTATATATACAACTGTTACTATATATATCATATTAAAGACCTGCTATATTATCTCTTTATCTCTTCTATATATATATATATATTATATATATTCATTAGTGATGAACGAAACTGAATTATATATTATATAGGGGTTCTGTAAAATTGAAATAAACGATGAACCTAATAGAGTACTTAAGGGTTACCGTAAAAATATTCTATTATTAGAAAATCAAAACTTCTTATATCTCTATATCTATTACAATATTATATTATATTGTATATATTATATATTATATAAGGATCTGTAAAAAAGATCCATATCATCTTATTCTCTATATATATATATATATGGGGAAATAAAAAGATAATTTCTTCATATAGCGCGTGTGTCTTTTCCATATCTCTTATTTTGTATATATATTATATATATCTCTCTATATTCATATATATATTTATGGGCGCTATAAGATTCACTATATATATCGATATTTTATACCTTCTTATATTCTATTTGTTCGTATTTATTCTGTTACATAGTTATTCCTACCAAAGGAATCCTACGTAGCGTAAATAATCTATATATATTCTTAAAACACAATCATTTTATCTATTTAAAAGCGTGATATAGTTTTAAAGAATATATCTCTTACACTACTTTATGATGAATTGACATACGGATACAATTACTGAGACTCTGTAAACTAATACCCAAAATTGAGAGAAACAATAGCATTAAATTGGCAATCCAATGTCTTGAATATAAACCAATTCTATCTTCCTCAATATCTATATGTTATAAAATAGATAATATTTATATCATCTCCATCATCTTATCTCTATTCCTATCATCATTGATCATAGGTGTCTGCGGAATCTATTTCTTAATATTACAAGACGTGATAATTACATTTTCTCATAATTTATATTATATGCTTTGATTTTGTGAATAAACATCAATTCAGGTATATATTCTCCCTGTTTATATATCTTTATATTATAAAATCCTAAGTTCAACTATATTCCAGAAAATCATTATATAGAACTCTCTCTTTTATACACGCTCTTTCTTGCCCTGAAAACAAAAGCTTAATATTTAAAAATTATTCCAAAATGATTACCCCACCATTCGTAATTTATGCGGATTTTGAGGCTGTTTTGCCTAAAGAGTAGAAAATAAGGCAACTTGCTTCACAATGTCTACCCATATTATGAAAATCATGTAAAAAACCTATGAAAATCTTATTCTATGAGAACAGCAGTTCATCGCATGTAAACTTGCTATCTTTGTAAAAAACCGTAGTAGATAATAAGTAAGACATGACATTACAGGTCAGAATCTTGGTGCTGCCTGTCGTAACTGTAATATAAATAGGAAAATAAGCAAACAGTTACCTATCATCTTTCATAATTTTAGAGGGTATGACCTTCATCATATTTTAAAGTATGGATTGAATGAATTTCCATCTGAAAATATCATTCCTACAACAACTAGAAATTCAATCTTTGATTGTAAACATAAGAAAATTGCTGTTAAATTTATACATAGTATGCCAATTTGAAATTGCTCCTTTAGCCAAGCCTGTGAAACTCTCTACTGATAATACCTCTAACTTGTTCTGCTTTGCATGTCTAATCCTTCTATAAATTTAAGGCAAAGTATCTTCCTTTATGACTTTGCATCACTAGAGTTCTTGAATCGACTTATGAACTACCTCCAAAATGGGATTCTGTATCTGATGATGAATATGCTACCGCCCAACTAATTTGGACACAGCAAAATTGCACTACAATGTTAGACTATATGTTAACTTACCTAAAATTAGACGTATTCCTCCTTGCAGACTATTTTCAGCAATTTCGCGCAAAGGCTATTGCTTACAATTGATTAAAACCTCTGAATTTTTATGGAATTCCTGGAATGTCATGGGCGTCCGCTCTCATGACATTAAAGGAACCCATAGAACTTTTGCAGGACATGGAAATTTGTTAACAAACATCATGTTGCAAGTTCTGAAGATACAGAACTCTTGTATATAGACATTAATAATTTATATGGTTGGGCACTTAGCCAAAACCTTCCGTATGGTGATTTTGTTTGGGTGCATGATAATCTGAATGATGTGCTGAGTGAATGTGTGAATGCGAATATTGAATTCCTTCCGTATGGTTATACAATGGAAGTTGACATCAATATCCTTGAGCGTGTGCATCAGTATTTGAATGACTTTCCGCTTGCTCCGGAAAAAATGTGCCCGCCCAATTCAAAAGTTGAGAAGTTAATGCTCACGCATTACAGTAAGAAGAACCATGTTCTTCACTGGAGACTTCTTAAGCTGTATATAGAATTTGGTGCAGAAGTTGAGTGTATTCATAGGGCAATTAAATTTAAACAAGCACCTATTTTTAAAGAATATATACAAAGAAATACAGATTTACGCTCAAACTCAAAGTGCGAGCTTCATAGAGATTTGTATAAATTATTTAATAACAGTTTATATGGTAAATCCGTTGAGAATTTGAAAAAACGGATGAATTTGAGGCTATGCAATTCAGCTGAAATATGATTGTATATGCTTCAAAACCGACTTTCAAAAAGTCCATTAAAATAGTGATGATTTGATTGCTGCTCATCTGAACAAAGATTCCATATGTTTAGACAGGCCTAGCTACATTGCCAATCAGTATAGACCTGTCTAAGCTGCGGATGTACCAATTACAATATAATGAATTGGCAAAATATAGATCAGAATTTAACTGTGATATTAATATCGTTGCCGGCGACACTGATTCGTTTTTTCTTGAGGTTAAGCACTGTAAGCTTGACATTCTTTTGCCGGCAATGATAAGAGACAGCCTTTTAGATACATCGAATTACGACCCGGCACATCCCTTATACTCGAGGAAATTAGATTCCGTGATCGGAAAATTTAAAGATGAAAGCAAAGGCCTCGGGTATAAGGAGTGGGTTTTCTTAAGACCCAAGTGCTATAGTTTATTAGGCAAATCTGATACAATGAGGGCTAAGGGGTTGAAGTTGTTGGGGACTGACATCAAACATCAGTCTTACTTGGATTGCTACAATAAAAACGTAGTTTTCACAGTACTTCAAAGTAGGATAGGGACGCGGAACCATCAGCTGTACACATTTAAAAACAGTAAAATCGCTTTGAGTATTAACGATGATAAGCAATTATGGGTGGGGAAAAATACCAGTATCGCACTTGGGCATTATTTTGGGGTTGATGCAATAGATAGTGACCAAGTTAAATTATATTATTAATATTATTAATATTATTAATATTATTAATATTATTAATATTATTAATATTATTAATATTATTAATATTATTAATAATAATAATAATAAAATTTTTATAAGTAATAAGTATATTAATAATAATATTAATTATAATAAAAATATTAATATTAATAATAATAATTAAAGTTTTTACAAGTATTAATAAATTTCTATAAGTAATAATAGAATAATAAAAAGTAATAATAATATTAATAATAATTTAAATATTATTAATAATAATAATTATAATAAAATATTAATAATAATAATAATAATTAAAGTTTTTAAAAGTATTAATAAATTTTTATAAGTAATAATAATGATAATAATAATAATAATAAAATAATTTACAAATATATACTACTTATTTTTATAAGTAGTAAATTAAAATTTAAAAATATTTAAAAATAATATGACCTTGAGAAATTTTAAATGACCTTGACTTACTTTTCAATGACCTTGAAAAGTTTTGATGAGTCATCCAATGACCTTGACCTACTTTAAAGTGACCTTGAAATTTTTGATGAGTCATCCAACGACTTTGAATGAGTCATGGTCTTTGTTTCAGTGACCTTGAAAGATTTTGATGAGTCATCCCATGACCTTGACTCACTTTTGAATGACCTTGACCTACTTTTGAATGAACTTAAATTTTTTGATGAATCACCCAATGACCTTGAATGAGTCGTTGTTTTTATTTCAATGACCTTGAAAAGTTTTGATGAGTCATCCAATGACTTTGAATGAGTCATGATCTTTGTTTCAGTGACCTTTAAAAATTTTTTATGAGTCATCCAATGACCTTGACCTACTTTTGAATGACCTTGACCTACTTTTGAATGAACTTGAATTTTTTTGATGAATCACCTAATGACCTTGAATGAGTCATGGTCTTTGTTTCAATGACCTTAAATGTGTAATTGTCTTTGTTCTAAAAAAATTGTACTTTTAAACTCAGAAAAATTTTAGATGGTCTCTGAGCTAGAGGGCCGGTATCCCACTACTCACCGACCCGCTGGGAAAAAGACATATACACCCTGGTTGGCAATTTTTTCCAAAGTTAAAAAGTGCAAAATTTTAAAGGACAAATACATGACTTATTCAAGATTTTGGATGTTTCATTGTAATTTACAAGGTCATTTGAACAAAGACTGACTCATAAAAAAATTCTAAGTCATTCAAAATTTCTCAAGTTTATATTTTTTAAGTTAAATTATATATATTTTAAGATCGAGGTCATATTTTTAAAGGTCAAGGGTCGCAATTAAAAAAAGTTGAGAAGCCCTGTTTGAGAGAATGTATCTTTCTACAGTATATATTATTTTTCCGAATTGCTCTTTGATAAACTCGATGCAGGAACTCATTTGACTGAATCTCTAAGAAATTCTAATTTGTAATATTTATGTTTGAAAAGGTCTCGGGTGAAATTTATCAGTTGTTTTGAATTTCAATTGTTTTACTAAAATCAGATGAAAAAATTAATTTTAGTGAAATTATAAAAATTGACCTTTTCCTCATTGTAAATTTTTTTTATAATAACAAATTTTCCGCAAAAGGTTCCGAATTGCGTTTTTGAACAACAGAAATTTTTTATAGAATAATCAAAAATAACATCAAAAAATAAAATGAAATGTCGGTCAAAGGTCAAAAATGAGTTCTTGAAAATGTTTAATTTATTCAGCAACCTTTAATTGAGGATTATTCATGAAAAAAAAATAAAAATTACTTCATAATTTTTTTTTCATTAAAATAAAATAACAATCTTTTCACAAAAATATAATTATAAATCTAAAAATTAAAATTTATATTGTTATATAATTGTTTATAGTTATTAAAGACGTTGGTGTTGGATAGCAGACCTGACATGGAAAATTACTAATAATGATTGATGACAATTAGGCCATATAAATAAGAAAAGAAAATTTGGTGAAAACTACAATAGTGCGTAATAAAGGCGCTCAAGAATTGATCAAATTTAGCATCTTTACCACTTCATCTAACACCTCTTTTAAATTCACTGCCATATATTTTTTAGCCAAAGCTTGTCGAAGAATGATGAAGTGAATAGATTTACATTGTGGTGCCATTTCTTTAATTAAAGTTACCACCCCTGATGATTTTTCCGTCATCATTTCATTGTTGAAATCAAACCGAACATAAACAAATATTTGCGCCGAATTGGAAATATCGTTATTTAATTAATTTAAAGATTATTGAAACACAAAACACAATTTTTAGTAGAACTCAGTCACAATGGATAAGAAATTGTAAAATATTGAAATGCATGGGTTATTATAGGCATGGTTTTTTTCGCAAAACAAATTTTTAAATGATTTTTGTTTTATATATTACAGTAATTCACGTACCGGCAGCTGCTTGTCCACCTACAGATATTTAAGGGTTAACTTAAAATGGAAAATATTTGCTCAAGAATATTATTTTAAAAAACCTAAGATTAACATTTCAAAAAATCAAAATTTAACATAGAATCTCTAGCCGTTTTTCAATTTTTTGAAGAGAGATGATGCCAAAACTTAAATCATCGAGATCCCCAACCACTCAACCTACAAATTGTTAAATATTTTGTCAATTAAATACATATTGCAAATATTTTATCTATAGACCAAACATTTCATCCAAAAAAGTATCACTCATAAGTTTAGAAGAATTTATTATCTTTTTAATTAATAATCGATTATTTACTGCAATATTTCATTATTTTGTAACAACTTACTTAAAAAATCTATTTCCTTTGTTGTAATTAACTAAAATATTTTATTATCTGTTGAAATTCAATAAAATATGCTGTAATGTTTCATTACTTTCGTGCAATATTTTATTAAGATTTTTAAATATTTTTATTTCATTGTAACAATTTAAATAAAACTTTTTTATTTTGATGTAGTTTACTTTAATATTTTATTATTTTGATGCAATTCGATAAACTTTGTTGTATTATTTTATTAATTTGTAAAAAAATATAAAAATATAATTTTAATAACGGTTGTAATTTGATGAAATTCATTGTAATATTTTATTAAGTTGTTACAATATTTTTATTACTTTGAACAAAGTACTTAGTGATGTTTTACATTTTTATTATTAACTAAAATATTTTCTTATTATTTTGATATACTTGATTATTTTTTTGTAATATACCTTTAAGTAATTAAAATTTATAATTATCGGTTGTAAACTCTCAATAAATGATTCACAAAATAAAATAATTGATTTACAAATTCGATTGAATCAAATACTAATTTACAGCATTATCGCTATGATCATAAATATTTCTATCATTGAGATATAGTAAAGTATAATAATTTGTGTGTTAATGTATTTAACAGTGGTAAAGTAGTTATTCTTAGTTCAAAAAATAATCTATTACGAGGTTTTTGTTGAAAATATCATTAATGATATTACATCAGTTATTGATGACATGGTAGTAACTTATTCTTGAACTAAAGTATAATATAATTGCATAATACGTACATGATTCTGATTGGTTGACATTGTATATCAAAATAAGTATATTTAACAGACAGTTTTTTCATTTAATTTATAATTCAAAATGTCAAATTTATCCTCAAACGATATATTTTGATTGTTTTATTGTAGTTTTAAAATAATCTTTCTTATAAAGAAGTTGACGCAAATCTTTATTGGGACGATTGGAGAACTATATCGGGCAATCATTACAGAATATTGGTATCAACTGCAATAGACACCAAATTTGTCCTAAGAAACCACTTGGAGTCATTAGATAAAGAGCTTATTCCCATCAACATTCCATGTGTATGCTCATATAACTGATATGATGTGTTGACAAACAAAGAAATTACAACCAAAGGAATTACAACCAAACTAAATTTTCAAAAAAGATGGAGAATTCGGAAACATTTTAAAATACAATGGGATACCCTTAACGTTTCCCAAAAATCAAAGTATCTGGAAAGCACATTACTACCTACTGACACAATAGTCCCAAAGTATAAATGACTTTGTCACAAATTATACCTTTAGCGTCTACTATAAGTGCCTGGAGCTCAGTCAACCCCTTTGTAACATGCTTCCAGCATAGATTAGAGCGATGGACTGCACACCAAATCTTGACTAATGGAGTCAACGAGCAAATCCTCCATTCATCTTCTAATGTCTTCCACAAGCTGTTGGGATCCCCGGTATTCAAACTTCCTCCATCAATAGCGATGAAAGACAGTCAAGAAAGTAGCTGATTCCATAGTAAAATGCGTTCCTCAGCAGACTTGATTGCATTTACATATCTAATTGTAACTCGTGAACGAGGTTCGTCAAATCTTAAGAATATAGTATACTCTTTCCTCAGAGAATCAACTATTTTTACCATGACGTGTTTGTTATTAGTCTGTAATTTATCAACGCTTCATAAGCTCGAAGTGAAACAGCTTTACTATTCTAAACCCTTTCTTTGAGTATAGGGTGGTCGAGAAGAACAATATTGTGAAGCCGTGTCTGATGATAATTCGGATTTACGTATGTCAAGCTTCCAACTCGCGGTCGATGAATTTTTGAACTCAAATGCTGTTTAAGCACCTCACGTCTAGGAACAGTAGCTTGATCAGTTGTAATAGCTGGAAGACGTGTTGTTTTGTGCTTTGAAACTATGTGGGGATTTAACAAGCAATCTCTACAGTGAATACGAAAGTGAGTTGCACCTTTTAGTTGAAATTTTTCAAAGCAATCTTCTATATTCAAACGTGGATATTTATAAGCTGCAGATATTTCAAAATCTATCTGAAATTCACTTTCAGTGTCAAAAAATCCATCGTTATATCATCACTATACATAGCCTCAGGTTGACTAGGTTCTGCTGTAACATATGATATTGGATCATCTTTTTGACATTCTTCTGTGATCATTAGAATGGTGGGGTAGTAATTATTTCTTTCAACGGAGAAAACATATCAAAATGGTCATGAGACAAATGTTGTCAAAAGGAGACAATTTAACTCAAATATCATTAATAAAAGCGATTACTTCATTTTATTAAAAAGGCCAAAATCAGAAACAATCAGCTTTATCGGTTTGCAAATTGTCTGGATGCCCATTTTTAAACATTGATTTCACTGCTTTAGATATTTCCTATGCAGATTTTGTCTTTGTTGGTACACCTCGAGCAAAACTACTGACAACATTGATACATGTTAAAATATATTTATAACCCTTGTTAATCTTCGAATACGGTATCATCTCCATTGAATCCATTTGCCATAAATCATTAATACCGAAAGTCTTATAAGCTCTTGTTGAAAATCTTTTCCGCATCGGCTTGTTTAAACTATATGAAAGCTGATCTGACAACCACCTTTGCGTTTTCTTTTTCGACTTTGGGATTCTTTTCTTTAACTTTGCCACTCCACCGAAACCTGCTTCGTCTTCTGGATTCGTTCAAATCTTCTCCATTACAACAAGATGATTTAAATTTTAATTTAACATTAGGTAATGATTGCCCCATCGTTTATTGTGATAATAATGATAATGCTAATGATAACATTGATCCGATAAAACCGCCTTGTTGTTTATATATGATTTTTCTCATTTGCTGCCGATTTCTATTATTTACTAGCGATCACAAAGGCTTACGATGTTTATTCAACACTAGTTTTTTAGATTTACTGATTTTAATTTTACCTCTGACTACATTTAGTAGAATTTTGAGTAAATCTTCGATAACAAAATTTGGAAATGATAGTAAAATAGACATTCTTTTCATACTCGATCCCTTTAACAATGCATTAAAATACTCCTATGATTTTTTACAATTTTAACTTACTCTTTTTAATAATGTTTTTCGAAATTAGATTCATTGCCGGGTAATTCTCGGTTATTAGTTTTTTAGATGGTGTATAACTGGTTTTTGGTGGAACTTTATTTATAGTCTTTTTAATACTTTGTCTAAGTTTTCGGATATTTTTAAGCCTGGATTTCATAAACATTTTTACATGTTAAAGTTTTCAGCTTTGTTTATATACCATGGCACCTTCTTTATTGAAAATATCTGTTTTTACCCGTAAATCATCATTGCATTGTTGTGTGAAATCAAGAAATATATATCCATGTGGTGATTTTGTAGCACCTTGAAATGCACTGATGAGAAAATTATGATTATTAGGGTATGCTTGTCGAGCAAGAAAATCAATAACTGTTGCATCTCTAGGTTTCTTGAAAATAACTAAATATTGAACATATAAATTCCTTGTTCGATGTGCGCCACCCTGATGAAATAGATTTTGAGTAATAAAGATCACAGAAACTCCAACATGTCGACTGAGTTTTGTGAATAAATTATTAAAATCCTTTTCTTTATTAGCTTCCTGATACAAATCATCGATAATAATGACATCACCTTTTCTTTAACGATTTGACCAGTTTTTATCGAAACCCTTTACTATTTTCATGTTTTTCAATTTACAATATAGAATAAAGGATATTAAAATACAGTCAATTACGGTTACCATGGATATGGGACAATCTATCAATCATAAAACATGTCAACAAAATGTCTTTGAATGTTCGAGCCAGAATTATTTCCTCCACTGAGGCTTTTGAAATACAACCCAATGTGTGTAAACGTGTTTGCCAGTGGGAAAATATTCATATTAGGGTTGCGAAATCTAGAGTACAAAAATATTGTTTGTGACATACAAAATGAAATCACGGGATTGGTCGATATCTAATTGGGCTAATGAGTGATTAAAACAACTAGGTTATTCATTTTATTTCATTTTTAAAAATGGAAAATACTATGCCGATTACAAGCACAATAGCACAAAGAAAGAAATAGAAAACTATGGTAAATTTATTATTTATTATTATTATCATTGTTTACAGATAAATATCAAGCAATAATTTTTGAACGTTTATATTTTTTTTATCCTCAACTGCGAACAATACTGAAAGACCAGTCAGAATCAATCATTCCAGATCTCGTATAAACCGAGACTAATATATGGATCTTCAATATTATAGATCAACATTTATGGGATATAAAGCTTGACCGATAAACGAAGGATATGGAACGCGAATACCTCTGTATTCTGGGTTGCAGTGGCTGCGATTTCAGGTACCGAAGGTATTTTAAATGGTGCCTTGTGAAATCGGTTAAAAATTCGTGTAAATTTCAACTTTTTATGAAATAAATGTTTAGAATTTTGTTTTTGTTTTGTTTTAATAATAGAAATCTTTTAAATAGTTATAGTATTAATTTTTAAAATAGTTTTAATATTAGTTAGTTATATCATCAATTTGGCGCATTAAAACATATAGAAGGCACACATTAAAAGCAATAACATATATAGAAGACACATAAAATGCGATAACAGTGCAATATTCATGCATGATTGTGATTGGTTAATCAGTATCTGACAAGGATATTAAAGCTTGTCACCACCTTATAAATATCCTAAATCAAAATTCACCAAGAAAATCAGTGCTATCGATGTCCAACAAGTTCAGATGTTCCACAATTATAAAATGTATTTTTTAAAGGAGCCTATCAATATGCAATTGGCAAATCCAGTCAAACTCCATCGAACTCAATTTCAATCTCTTGCAGGACTCTCTCAATGATAGATATCAAGGATATTGATACAGTTTTCAAAAAGATCAATTCCAATTTAAAATGCATTGAAAATGCTTTCTTAGCCAGTCAATATACCAGATATAATAATGCATTTACAGAAATAGGTTCCAAAGAACAGGAAAACTGGTATTTAACAATAACAATCCAAGGATATAAAGCTGATCAAAATGATGTGCTTTCTCGAATCTGGAAATGTGTTACTGCTAAACTTTCACGAATATTTTAATGTTTAGTGTTTAATAAATGTATTAATGTTTTCATTGTTATCCTATAAACAAAATTATAATTAGTTTTAAGATAGTTTAAAAAATGATGTCTGAAAAAGGTAAAATATAAAATATAAAATAATTAATTAATTTTTGTTTAGAATATTTAATAAACTTTTTGTTTGATAAAGACGAAGAAATAACCGGTGTAAAAATTAGAGATATGTTGACTGTAGTTGAAGCATTGAGTAAAGAAGATTCATGTTGTGATTCAGAATGTCAAAGTGACGATGGAAAAATTGTTAATGATGGAGAAATTATTAATGATACTGAAGATACTGAACATACTGAAATTATTAATTATCAAGAAACTCCTACTGAAGTTGAGCCTAACGAATTTAAGAATTGTATTGACCATGTTATAGAAAATATTATGATAGAATATTGTGGTGATGAAGAATGTACATGTAATAATCAATAAATCTTTAAAAATGTAGTTTTTTATTAATAACAAAGAAATATTTATAAAATTTATGATAAACTTTATTACATAAATATAAAACCGATGCTCCAGTTAATAGTTTTAATAAAAATTTGCAATTTGTGATATAAATATCTGAGCGATTAGCTTCTGCGGCAATTTGAATAATCGCTGACCATCCACCGTTTGTTTCTACCCACGGATCCATTTTTTGTTTCTATCACCATAAATAATGATAAATTAATAACAATATAAAGTAATATACTTCTATAGACCAGTGAAATAATTTTCATAGTCGGATCCAGATTTTAATATCATATGTTTCATATACATTAATCCTACTATTATTCGCATCCATTTATTATTTTCATCGAAAATGTAACTAAATATTGATTAGAATGCATTCTTTCTCTCCAATGTTGGCAAACTGAGAATTTTTTCATAATCAAATGGGAGGTCTTCAAGGATTTTCTCGGTACGGTTGACCATGAATTTAATGTTTTTAATAATATCATCTTTTTCTCTATTATTAGAGTCTAGCTCATTCAACAAAGATATAAAAAATTTAGTTTCTGGCGTTTTATAAAAATATTTAGAAGTTTAAGCTTTTATGCATGGACATTAGGAAGTTGCAATGTTAAGAAAATATGTAAAAATATATAATGGAAATTGCAATTTTCTTTCAATTCTAATATTGATTTTTTAATTCATTTTTGATAATATCAATGGTCTGATTAAGATATATAATATCATCATATATTTCGTTTTTAGCTCTTTTTAAAGTCTCATATGTTGTTCTAATCGTAATTCTAAATTACTCATTCTTTCAGATAATCTTTTGACTGGAGTTTTCAAATATCTAGGCCTATCTATCATATACACAATATCCATTAATACTGCTGTATCAGGACATACACATCTTGTTGAATTTTTACCTTGAACGGTTACAACAATTGAGTTGACCATATTACAAACTAATAATATTATAAAAATTTCTTTAATCATTTTCAAATCTATATAAATTAATATTTATTGTTTATAGCTAAAAGTGTGTGTGTTTAACTTCTCATTGGTCTAAATTAGTTAAAAGTAATTGTTATTTCAATTTTTTATCATTATAATGGATGAACCGAGCGCAGTTCAAGCTATGAATGAGATTAAACATTATGGTAATTTATTATTACTATTAATATTAACTATTTTGTAGATGAATATTTTAAAGTTATTAAAGAACGTCTGGAATTCTATTATCCCGATATACATGGAATTATGGATAAGCCAGCATCAATAATTCCATAATTGATATTCAATCATACATCAATATAGATAGTTACTGTAATCGATGAGTTCTATGGGATATCGAACAAAACAATTTGTCAAAAGATATGGAACCTGAATATCCCTGTGGTGATGGATGTCATTGCTGAGCTGCCCGATATCGACAATATTACTATAGTAGAATTATCTCTTAATAATAAAATTTTTTTTGTATATGTCTTGGTTTTTTGTTATATAATAATAATAATATTAATAAAATAATAATAAAAATAATAATATTTATAAAAAATAATAATAATAATAATAATAAAATATATACTACTGATAAAAGTAAGTAGACAGTTTATATTTTAAAAGTGATAAAAATTCCATTACCTTGACCTACTTTTGAAGGACCTTGAAAAATAATAATATTTTTAAAAATAATAATAAAAATAATAATATTTATAAAATAATTAAATAAATTTGTCAACGATTTAATTAAAAGATAATGTCAATAAAAAACTTTTCTTACGAAATATTTTGATAGCATCATCTTCAAGTACTCAAAACCAACTAAAAATATTATGAATTAACATTTAATTTAAACAAATTATTTTTTATTAATTTAATTTTGAAATAAATAAATATTTATAAAATATATTCAAATCACTTTAATTTATTTAAAATTTTCATTTATATTATAATTTTTAAAAAATTAATGTAATTTAAATTTTCAATTATTTTACTAATATTAAAAAAAACATGTTTTAACATACGTAAACTATTTAAAAACATTCAAAACATTCGTAGTCACAGCACTTTGCACATTAATATTTGGATCCATGTCCTTATCTGCAGTGCTTCACATATCACGCGTTCCCAATAATTTTTTAAAACTTCTCAACAAAATTCTAAAATCAAACATTCCTATTTCACTTTTACAGCCTCTATTCTGCTCACTAATATTGGTCAAACCTTTCAATCGACAATTCACTAGAACTCGAGTACAGAGATGACTGGAAGTCTCTCCGATGTATATGTCATTACACGCATTACATGTAAATTGATAAACGAAATCAGAACACAATCCAACCGGAGTTTTTGATTTATTAATAAACATATTGCGTATCTTACACGAATTAGAGACGATCTTATATTCTAAATTTCCCATCTGTTTACTTAACTTCCTTTTATAATTTGTAAAACCTTCAGAGTACGGCAATACTAACACATATTTAGGCTCAATATTTTTATATCCATTTGAATATATGGATACTCAATTAACACCCATTTGACAAATTACACTCAGACTTTCCAAAACATAGACCCTTAGAAAAATAATTGAAAATTTTAAATTACATTAATTTTTTAAAAAATTATAATATAAATGAAAATTTTAAATTAATTAATAGTGATTTGAATATATTTTTTAAATATTTATTTATTACAAAATTAAAAAATAATCTGTTTAAATGAAATGTTAATTCATAATATTTTTGGTTGGTTTTGAGTACCTGAAGATGATAGTTATGCTATCGAAATATATCGTACATATAGTTTTTTATTGGCCTTATCTTTTAATTTATAAAATAATAATAAAAATAATAATATTTATAAAAAATAATAATAATAAATATTAACAAAATATATACTACTTATAAAAGTAAGTAGATAGAATATAATTTATAAATGATTAAAAATTCCGTGACCTTGAAAAATTTTAGAATGACCTTGATAAATATGTACTTTTCAACATAGAAAAATTTTTGAAAAAGTTTGAAAAAATTTTCAAGATTTGGTCTAGCGGTGACATATAAAATCGTGTACTTTTCAACATAGAAAAAATTTAAAAAATTTAAAAAATTTACAAGTTTTGGTCTAGCGGTGACATATATAAATGTGTACTTTTTGAAAAAATTTATAATATTAAATTTACGAATAGTAAAAATATTAGTAATAATAAAATAATAGTTATTTTGTAAGAATTATAATATTCGTAATAATACAAATAATAATAATAATAACAATAATATTTGAATTTTCAAAGTTTTAAGAAAAAGTTGCAATTAAATGTCCCTTGAACACATATGTACACGAGTGATAGAAAAAATTTTCTTGTTTCAAAATTCATAAAACTTTTGATAGGGAGAGCTTTCGGACTTGAAAAACGTTTTGAAAAAAGTATGAGTCATAAAAAAGTTTTGATAACGGATTCGGACTAAGAAAAAGGTTTTGAAAAAATTTATTGAAAAATACCTGTATTTTTAAAAAATTTCATGGTTTCTATTAAATGTTCCTCGCACACACACGCGCTGGGGCACAAAATTTTAGGATCTTATTTAATGTCCACTGCACACATACAGGGGTAGACAATGATGAGTCATCGTGAGCTCCCTACTACCTACTTATGCGTATATAATCAATAATTTGGTTCATTCTCACAGAGAAATAAATTAAATAAAATATAACTAAGATTTATAATAAGTTTTCGAATTTCCTACTAAAAACAAAATTAAAATAAATACTTTAATTGGATTATTATTTTAGAAATCAGCTTTTTTCTCTTTATATAATCAAGTAACAAAACACAACTAGTGATGAATTTATTGATTTTCAACTTAAAAAGTAAATCTATTTGCAGTTTTTGTTAACCTTTTAATATCTGGATGCAAGTAACCCAATGAGAAATAGGTTTTTCCATTAAAAAAAGAAATAAAAAATGTTAATTAAGCTGTAAAACTCAAAAAGTCTCTTATCTTTAAAAGTTACATTGATACCGATACAGAATTAAGAGAAAAAAGTACAAATACACTAGATAAATACAAATATAAACTCATAAATAATAGCTTGTACTGTAAAACCGTCGAAAACCTGAAAAATAGACTGAATTTAAGATTATGTAATACAGATGATTACATATGCTTCAAACCAACATTTCAAAGAAGTATCAAAATTGCTAATAATTTAAGTATATGATCAAATAGTTTTAAATTTATCTAAATTAAGAATGTATGAGCTTCAGTATAGTGACCTGGAAAAGTATTGTCATCAATTTAATTGTGAGATCAATATCGTTGCAGGAGACAAAAAAATGTGTAGTAACCACATATATAGTATATATTGCCTCTCTTTCATGAATTAACTATTTAATCTTTTTACAGCAGATATTTCATAACTTTAAAATAAATAAAGTATTTTCTTAAAAATTTCGATTTTTTAATAAACCTTGTCCATTACATATATATTCACAAACAGAATCTTTTTCTATACATGATTAATTTTCTACCCAACACAGTTTGTCCGAGCGGTCTATACTATTAAAGTTGATTTCCAAAAATTATATGGTGAGCTTGTGACATACTAATTAATAAAATTATACAGTGTGTGTGTTTGACGTATTTATTTAATGACTATATATAAACTGTCCTGGAGGCAACAAAAAGTTTTACGAGGATGTGTGTCGGTGAACTTTTTATTAATTAAATAAAGCTATATAGAATGTGCTGTAAATGTAAAAAGATTAAAGAGTTGCATTATGTGGAAAAATAATAAGCAATGAAGTAGTCCCAGACAATCAAGGCAGTACTAATTAATTATAATGATAAGTTAGTAATAAAATAATATAAGCCCATGCTGCGAGGTAATAATTATATTTTTGAAAAAAGTTTCGATTATTAAATAATCCAAATGAAACTGAAGATAATTATGTATTAATCGAAACATCTTTCAAAAATATAATTATTACTTCGTAGCAAGGCTTATTTTGTCATTCACTTATCTGAAATATTATTTTATGTTGTTAGCAAGGAATCATCGTTTTATAATTATACTATTAATTATAATGGTTAACATACATCTTAAATTGTTTTTTCCAAACACCAAGAAATACAGTCTTCCATTATTCGAAGTTGTCTTTAAATTTACTCATTCAATTGATGTAGGTGATATTCATTAGGTGTATATTCTTTATTTCATTCATAATTGATGTAACATAACATGATTAAAATCTTAAAAAATTAACAGAAAATAATTTGTAAAATTTATTTGTAAAATACTTCAAAGATTTAACTATGAACAAGTGCAATGTCTAGCAGAGTATATGCAGGGTTCATCACAGGATTTACTACAACAAAAGAACCAACAATCAAAGGGATTTCTAAAAATTTTAACACCTTTTTTAACACCTAAACAGAAAATAAATATTTCCGTAAAGAAATAATAATAAGTTACAGCATGAACTAACAAAACCGTTTTCGAAGAAAATCGCGATCATCAAAAATAAAATAAGAAATTTCATAATCTATAAAAAATAAAATAAAAACATTTTGATTAATTTAAAAAAAAATAAAATTACAACTTTTTAGTATTTCCGAAACACAAAATATATTTTCTCCCATTTCCATTACATTTATACTATTTTATTGCTGAAATTCCCATTTACGGATTAATTAGCATAAATTGTTTACAAAATATACAAAATAAGATTTTATAATATTTTTCATTAATCTGGATTTTGTGCTAATTTGTTGTTTTATGAAATTGAATATTTATTTGCAGCAAATCGAATTTGAAGAGAAAGTTTTTTCAAATATCCAATGAAAGGTTTTAACTGTAATTTATTTCACTTATTTCACAAATATCGGCAGTCGGATAAAATCGTCAGTTTCAGCCTAACAAAATCACGCACAATATTAAAATTTGATAATTGTAATTTTACTTTTTGCCAAATTAATCATAATTTGTAATCAAGAGCCAAAATTCTCTTTCGACCATCTTAAAATGATCCCAAAACCTAAAATCACTAGGAAAACTTTCCCAACTCAAAATTTCTCAAAACTCAAATTCCATAAATAATATTTCCGAACTCAAAAATTTCCCAAATCTAAAATCACTAGAAAAATTTTCAAAACTCAATAAAAACTTTATTAATGACATTATAAATATAGTTTTAGACATTTTATGTATGGCTCGACAAATAAATCAATTTCCTGCTTCCATAGCAAATATTACAGAAATAGTAATCGAAAGTGATAACACCGCCGAACCAGCTATCCGTAACACTTTTCGAGTACAACGAAGAAATAGTACAACTTCAAATGCTGATAGAGATCGTGTTATTACAGCATATGATGACGGGACTTCTATAAATGATATTTCTCGAATTTTATCAATTAAAAGAACTACAATTTATGGTATTTTGAAGAAGTACCATAACACGGGAGTAGTGGAAGCTGATAAGAGAGGCGGCGATCATCCACAGAAATTGACAGAGGATCAAAAAAATCAAGTAAAAGAGTGGGTTGATGATAATTGCCAATTATCGTTGAAAGTTTTGGTGGAAAAGGTATTTACAGAGTTTCAAATTAGAATATCCACTACTTATGTATATAATTTATTATCTCGTTTTCATTATTCAATGAAAAGACTTCATTTAATTCCAGAGAGAAGAAATTCAACAGAAGTAATTGAAACAAGAAAAGAATATGCACTTAACTTCTCTTCTATACTAAGTGCATATTCAGAACAAGAATTAATATTTATTGATGAGGTGGGATTCAACGTTTCTATGAGAACAACAAGAGGAAGATCACAAATAGACACTCCTGCAAAATTAAATGTACCGACCATACGATCAAGAAATATATCTATAGCATATGCAATGAACAAAAATGGGCTGTTGTTTTATAAATCTTTTAATCGAATACTCAATAAAGAGAAGTTTATCGAATATATAACAGAGTTAAAGGAAGTTTTAATTGATAAAAAGATTCACAGATGCGTATTCATTATGGATAATGTTAAGTTCCATAAAAGTCCTGAAATGCTTAGCGCTATAAATAATGAAAATACAACTGTAAAATTTCTTCCGCCGTACTCCCCTTTTCTCAATCCTATTAAGAACATGTTCAGCAAGTGGAAGAAAATCACCAAATGAGCCAACCCCAGAAATGAAGATGATCTTATGCTAGCAATTGAAATTGGAAGTACCCTAATATCTTCACAAGACTGTAGTAATTATGTGCGAAATATGTGGTCATATATACCAAGATGTATTGAGGGAGAAATTATTCTTAATTAAATGTCACTTAATTTTTTTGTCATTAATATATTATTATTGTCATTAATATTATTTAAATTGGCATTTATTTTATTAATATCGTCATTAATGTATTTAACATTGTCAAAGATTATATTAAAATATTCAAAAAATATGTTATGTTTGTCATAATACGACTTAAAACCCTGTATTTATGAAAATTGATTACGAATTGTTTAACAAATAATTAAATATTTAACTAATTTTAATAAAATAAGTAAGAATTTCACTAATTATCATGTATTTATTTATAAACTAAAATGTATATATATATATATATGTGTGTGTGTGTGTGTTTCAAACATGAAATCTACTATGATTTGCAATAAATATTGACTGTATAAAACAATATTTTTACTCTTAAAGTTTTATATATATATATCTAGATATTTATAAAAACACTATAGTTATTTATTGATTTATTGATAACCATAACAGATATTGCTATCAATTTACATCAAACATGATTTTTAAAAATATAAAGAAAATTAATTATGTTTTAAAAGTATATATATTTAATGCTCTAAGTTGAGCAAAATAACTTATTCAATAGTAAGATATACTTAAATAATGTTATACTTTAATGTTATACTTAAAACTATTATACTTTAGTTATCTATGGTTTTGTTTAATTTACCATAATAATTTATGTTTTTCTACATTACTTTGAGTAATGTAGAGGGGGGCAGCCGTCACTTATCCGCTGGTGTTCGCCCAGCACAGCTGACCTACAAAAATACGACCTCTATATCCACACTCAAGGACAAACCCAACAAGCATAGGCCAGGGAGGACTGATCGCAAAAAACGTCGAGCGGCTCAAAGTGGAAGAATGTGATCCCAATTATGAATCTTATGTTATGTTACTTAATAAATGGTACAAATAATAGTTCATAGTGTTGTCTGACCCATCTCAATCGGAATATTTCGAATTTGAAATCAGTAATAATTACCAAAATAGAAAATGCCTTTAGTAAAGGACCTAAGAATCTAAATCGAGCACAGACCTTCTATTGGTAGCTCCTTGAACCCAATGATTATCCGGTCAATTATAGCTTTAGCAATAGCGCTCACTTTTTGCGGATGATCTACCCACTCGAACACAATTCCAACGTTGCCTAGCGACGGGAGCCGAGTAGTAAGCGAAAGATATTTATATGGGGATGTTTGGGTAACAACCATATAGTTCAAATATCAACACCCAGAAACCCACCATAACTATGTATTATGATTTTATTTGAAATAATATTTTATCAAGTATGGTGCTCCAAAAGTTGTTAAAAATAAAATAAATCCAGTATAAATATTTAATTCAATGTTAATTAACAGGATATTCTATACTTTTTAACATTTTATGTAAAGTACATAAATAAAGCGTTTTTAATATTTTATTTAAATTTTGTTTTCTTTCCTTGATTGACATTATTGAATATGTCTGATCAAGGTTTCTTAGAGTAGTTGACAAAAACTACTTTCAGAAATGATTATTTTGAAGAATAATGTAAACTGGGGTAGCCAGATTTTCACCACTGCAAACCGGGAAAAAGAATTTTAAAAATAAAAAATTAGACCATAACTTCAGCAGGTTAAGTACACAATTAAAAAAATAACTTAAGATTAATAACAAAATAAGGAACTTTAAAATAAAAATATTCGTTTCACATTTTAAAAACGAAAATCAAAAATAAATAAATTTTTTAACATAAAAAAACATAAAATCCGGGACAATTCCGGAAAACCCGGACGCTTGGCAACCTTATGTAAACACACTTGTCAGTTTAATATTCAGGGTCTAGTTGAATAGCCTTATCACATTATACCATTTATACATTACATATCATAAATATAATGTGCAACAAGAGCAATGTGAGCAGCAAATGGAAGTACCTGAAAGGAAAATTGAAATAGAAATCGATATACTAACAGATTAAAGAACTAAATTGTTCTTAATTTTAAGCAAAATCATTAAAATAGAGCATTCTAGTTTTAGACCCTGTTGTTGGGTTTTAATAAAATAAATAATAATATTCAGCATATATGATTCCACATGCTCGATAAAGTAAGAAACAATACTCACAACATATATTTGATTTTATCACAAATTATACACCAAAATTGTAAGCAAAATTATTACAACGAGCAACAATATGCGTTATGATAAATTGATGAGTCACTCTGAGTGTTTTGCTTCATACACTTTTCACAATAATCACTTTTATTAATTTGATCCTGCTCTGACATAAGCTAATAAATACTACTTTAAAATTTCCCTAAATTTCTACTTTAATAAATCTCTTTCTACACAATACCCTATTCTCAGGTTTTTTTTATCAGTACCTGAGGTGAAATGCCAATTATTTCTAAGTTGAAGTCACTTAATATAGTTTGAATATCCCCATTGATAAATGGTGTTTTCACTAAGTCATATCCGTTTGACAATCTTTAACTCGACTTTTTCATTTTTTCGATGACGACGGAAATAATTTATTGTTTTATCGTGCTTCC